>JBBGZY010000258.1:2855634-4283452 GCA_037952925.1 Lithobates clamitans
AAGTCTATGGGACCCAAACTTAAAAAAATCAAAAGTCCTTATTTTGAAGGCTTATACAGTATGCAAGTAAATGACAATAAAAAATGGTATGGGGGTCTGGGTACTGCCCTGGGGGACATGTATCAATGCAAATTAGTTTTTTTTAAAGATAATTTTTACAGAAGCACTGATTTTAATGACGATTAAAGTGCAACAATGAAAACGAAATATTCCTTTTAAATATATTGCCTGGGGGGGGGGGGGGGTCCCCTTAGTTTGTTTGTAAAGTGGCACATCAGTAGCATGTGTAGAACATGCTTCAGCAAAAATGACATTTTTAAATACAATTTTAAAAAAAATGGGTGGTAGGGGGATACCCCCCCCCCCACACACACACACACACCCTTTTTATTCTCTTCTTTTTTTTATGGAATACACACTCTAAAACAGCAACTTGGTCATAATAATAGAGGAAGAGGGTGGGAAAGGGAAGGGAATGAAGAAGCATATTTGAACAACACACATAAATGGGATTAAGGGTAATATGGCACTATAACGCTAAGACCCTAATAAGAATCACTAGAGTTGGGAGCGGAGGGGGTCCCCCCTCCCCCCTTTTGTTTTTTTTCCTCACTGGGATGGGCCCTTAAACAGAGTAATGAATTAAATCAGGATGCACAAGCAATATATAATAGGATCTATGCACCCCATAACAAATTTGGGAATAGTGGAATAGTGGGGGTGGAAAAGAGTGGCAATGGCAGGTAGATGTATATACGCACAAGGCACAATGCACACAAATAGATTAAAAATCACCATAGTACATCAATATTCAAGAATCACCAGATTTAGGGGAAAGAGTTTTTTGGGGGGGAATTAGATGGTATGAGATATGTTTACATTTGAGTTGAGCCATTTTGTGGTTTGGGGTTGGGGGTTTCTATATTAACATTTTTTATCCATTTTTTTCCCCTATCTCTTGCCTATCTAGTCAATATACAGTCAGGTCTATAAATAGTGGGACATCGACACAATTCTAATCTTTTTGGCTCTATACACCACCACAATGGATTTGAAATGAAACGAACAAGATGTGCTTTAACTACATACTTTCAGCTTTAATTTGAGGATATTTACATCCAAATCAGGTGAACGGTGTAGGAATTACAACAGTTTGTATATGTGCCTCCCACTTTTTAAGGGACCAAAAGTAATGGGACAATTGGCTGCTCAGCTGTTACATGGCCAGGTGTGTGTTATTTCCTCATTATCCCATTTACAAGGAGCAGATAAAAGGACCAGAGTTCATTTCAAGTGTGCTATTTGCATTTGGAATCTGTTGCTGTCAACTCTCAATATGAGATCCAAAGAGCTGTCACTATCAGTGAAGCAAGCCATCATTAGGCTGAAAAAACAAAACAAACCCATCAGAGAGATAGCAAAAACATTAGGTGTGGCCAAATCAACTGTTTGTAACATCCTAAAAAGAAAGAATGCACCGGTGAGCTCAGCAACACCAAAAGACTCGGAAGACCACGGAAAACAACTGTGGTGGATGACCGATGAATTCTTTCCCTGGTGAAGAAAACACCCTTCAAAACAGTTGGCCAGATCAGGAACACTCTCCAGGAGGTAGGTGTATGTGTGTCAAAGTCAACAATCAAGAGAAGACTTCACCAGAGTGAAAGCAGAGGGTTCACCACAAGATGTAAACCATTGGTGAGCCTCAAAAACAGGAAGGCCAGATTAGAGTTTGCCAAACAACATCTAAAAAAGCTTTCACAGTTCTGGAACAACATCCTATGGACAGATGAGACCAAGATCAACTTGTACCAGAGTGATGGGAAGAGAAGAGTATAGAGAAGGAAAGGAACTGCTCATGATCCAAAGCATACCACCTCATCAGTGAAGCATGGTGGTGGTAGTGTCATGGCGTGGGCATGTATGGCTGCCAATGGAACTGGTTCTCTTGTATTTATTGATGATGTGACTGCTGACAAAAGCAGCAGGATGAATTCTGAAGTGTTTCAGGCAATATTATCTGCTCATATTCAGCAAAGTGCTTCAGAACTCATTGGACGGCGCTTCACAGTGCAGATGGACAATGACTCGAAGCATACTGCGAAAGCAACCAAAGAGTTTTTTAAGGGAAAGAAGTGGAATGTTATGCAATGGCCAAGTCAATCACCTGACCTGAATCAGATTGAGCATGCATTTCACTTGCTGAAGAAAAAACTGAAGGGAAAATGCCCAAAGAACAAGCAGGAACTGAAGACAGTTGCAGTAGAGGCCTGGCAGAGCATCACCAGGGATGAAACCCAGCGTCTGGTGATGTCTATGCATTCCAGACTTCAGGCTATAATTGACTGCAAAGGATTTGCAACCAAGTATTAAAGTGAAAGTTTGATGGATGATTGTTAAACCATTACTTTTGGTTCCTTTAAAAGTGGGAGGCACATATACAAACTGTTGTAATTCCTACACCGTTCACCTGATTTAGATGCAAATACCCTCAAATTAAAGCTGAAAGTCTGCAGTTAAAGCACATTTTGTTCGTTTCATTTCAAATCAATTGTGGTGGTGTATAGAGCCCAAAAGATTAGAATTGTGTTGATGTCCCAATATTTATGGACCTGACTGTATGTACCTGGATCAGAGAAGGACTTATTATCTGGCACTTATAGAATTAAAGCACTCACAATATATTTCAAAATACTAAACAAACGCAGGAAGAAATAACCTTTCCCCGTCAATGAATAATTCCCCCCTTCCAATCAGGGGTCTCTCTCTCTCTTGTGCTCTCTCTCTCTCTCTCTCTCTCTCTCTCTCTCTCTCTCTCTCTGATAAAAAAATAAGTTAGGTATTGATTATTTTGAATATTTAGTGTTGGTAAGGAGGATACCTTAGATCTGAGTATATAATAATAATTTGAGACATTTCTTGTTGCATTCTTTGTATAATTGGAATGCTGATGATGATCCCTCAGCCTTGTATTTTTTAAAGGCCTTCTCCTTTGCTTTCATATGCATTTTTACGTTGGAGTTAAGCCACCCAGGACTTTTATTAGCTCTTTTAAATTTATTTCAGATTGGAATGCACTGGCTAATACCCTTATTTAATATACTCTTAAAGCATACCCATTTTTCCTCCATGCCCTTTGTTCCTAAAATTTTATCCCATTTAGTATCTTCTAGCAAGGATCGTAGTTTAGGGCAGTTGGCTCTTTTGAAATTCAGTGTCCTTGTACTCCCCTATGTTTCCTATTTGTGTGATTTATACTGAATCTAATTAACCTGTGATCACTGTTTCCTAAATTGCCCTGTATTTCCACATCTGTGATCAGGTCTGTATTGTTGGTAATCAGTAGGTCTAGTAATGTTTTGTTTCTTGTAGGTGCATTTACCATCTGACCCATGAAAGTGTACTGCAAGACATTTTGGAAATGGCAAGCTTTAGATTAATGCGCAGTTCCTTCCGATAATTAAAATCCCCCATTATAATGACACTTCCCATCCTTGCCACTAATCCAAACTGTGATAGGAGGTCTGCTTCCCCCTCCTCCCATTAGTTAGGGGGCCTATAGCATACTCCCAGTATTACTTCTCCCTCTAGCTTTTTTTATTTCACCTAATTATCCCCTCAGTCAAAAAACACAAGAGCTCACTATTGATTCACTGAGTAAATTCTGCCAGAGCAAGTATTCCTAGCCTATGAAACACCCCCCATGACACACAATGGTTTGCTTAAATTAACAAGATCATGCAAATGGAAGATTTAACTGCCTCTCTTTTCCATCGAGAGGAGAAATTCTGGAAAACTTAGTACTAATGTCGAGAATTCTGTTCTAGGTGGAATATGATTATCATCTTCTATATGATCTCACCTGACCTAACTTCTTTTTTATTACAGCTCTATTTTTTGTTCCTTATTTTTATATTCCCTTGGTAGAGCTCAAATCAAGCATATCCCTCATCCACTGCAGGCTCCAACCAACCCTTCTATTCTTTGCCTGTGCACCTGAGCTTTGCTCCCCCTCTCTTTCCTACCCTCTAAATTAATTCGAAGACCACCCCTTGACAGTTTAAAAATGAAAGCTCTTGGTAACCATGGGGACCACAACATACGTACATCCAGAAGTGTATTCCTGATCCTTTACTCTTAAAATATTGTTTCCTTTCCACCCATCTTTTCATAGGGATCTCATTTCATACACTTACATTTTTTGTTGTGCTTTGTATTGAGTCTTGATACAGATACCTAACAGTATTGTTAAGTGCATTGTCTATACCTTGGTGATTGTGTGGAACTGTACATACACAATGTGGCTCTCTTGCAATAAAAAAAAAGTAGAATTTAAAAAATGTAAATACAATATATAAAAATATTGAAAATATAAATTATAAATTGTATAAATTAGTGTTGCACTGATACCAGTATCGATATTGGTGGCGATCCTAAAAATTTTCGCAAGTATCGGTATTCGCAAAAATGCTCCGATACCTGAAGCCGATACAGTGACAACTTAGAAGTAGTCTCCTCTGCCATCCTCGCCTCCTCCTCCCAGTGCTGTGTCTTTGTTCCTGCCTCCCGCACACATAAAGTCCCCGGTGGTAAGTTATGGGGTGTAATTGGCCTAGAGGGGGAGGGACTGGCACCCCCATAAGGCTGCAAAAAGTGACTGGCAGGGGCAGGCTGGTCTCGAGCAGAGGGAGCGGTCTCAGTTCACCTCGGCTCAGCTGTGCTCTGGTGTGGGGGCGGTCTCAACTCACCTTGGCTGTGCGCGGGGGGGCGGCGGGGGGGGGCGGGCTCGGATGTTCTCGGGCGGGGGGCGATCTTGGCTCAGCTGTGCTTGGGCAGGCTCAGATGTGCTCAGAGGGGGCGAGTTTGGCTTGGCCGTGTTTGGGGGGGCGGGCTCAGCTGGTAACCTGCAGTGCAAATGTATTAGAAAATACAAGTCAGAAGTTACAGAAATTTCATGTTTTTAAACTTAAGCTGTTCCTCACTGTGATTGCAGTGAATGAATGGCTGGATACTTTTCTATTCCCTATGATGACCATGGAGAGTCATGTCTGCAGTTTCTGACTGACTCCCGTACCATATTGGCAGGCTCTAATCATGTCCGCAGCCTCTGATTGTCTCCTGTACTAAGTCCGTGGCCTCTGATCATCTCCTGTACCATGTCCGCAGTCTCTGATCATGTCCGCAGTCTCTGACCATCTCCTGTATCATATCCGCAGTCTCTAAGCATCTCTCGTATCATGTCCGCAGTCTCTGACTGTCTCCTGTACCATGACTACTGTCACTTCTGCCTGTTGCCTCCTCCTTCCCTCCACCAGCTGTCACCTCTGCCCCCGTGTCTCCCAAGGACCCTCGCATCCTCATCCTTATCCCCCCAGTTAACACAGCCTTTTACATTCCAACTCTCCCCCCCACAATCCCTATTTACCCCACCCTCAATTACCCTGCCCTCAACCAACTCCTTAACAACCCCCCCACCTCCCAAACCATGACTCTACCTACTCTTACTAGGTGATAGGTATCGGTAATTTGTATCGGCGAGTACTTAAAAAAAGTAACGGTACTCATACTCGGTGTTAAAAAAAATGGTTTTGGTGCAACCCTAGTATAAATAAAATAACATTTGGGTAACTGCTTAAGAAAATACATATACAGTATATATGTAATAAATGAAATAAATATAAAGCGCCAATATAAAGTACCAAATAAAAAGGTCTTTTCAAGTAAGAATATATGCTGATATTTATAAAGAGAAACTGATATAGGCACCTGTAGATTCTTGGCTGCTCATAAACATTTTATTGTATCTGCAAAGCTTTTCAATTACATCATCCCACACGTCATTTTCACTTGGATTATATACACCTCTGCTGTTGCTATACCAATATGTAGCCATTTTATTTAACCACTTCAATACAGGGCACTTATACACCTTCCTGCCCAGACCAATTTTCAGCTTTCAGTGCTGTCGCAGTTTGAATGACAATTGCGCGGTCATACAACACTGTACCCAAACTAAATTTTTATCATTTTGTTCCAACAAATAGAGCTTTCTTTTGGTGGTATTTGATCACCTCTGTGGTTTTTATTTTTTGCTAAACAAATAAAAAAAGACCAAAAATTTTGAAAAAAATAAAAGTGTTGCTTTTGTTTCTGTTTTGTAAATAAGTAAGTTTTTTCTCTTTCACTGATGAGCACTGATAAGGCGTCACTGACAGGCACTGATAAGGCGGCACCAATGAGCGGGCACTGATATGCAGCACTGATGGGCACTGGTAGGCAGCATTGATGGGTGGCACCGATATGCAGCACTGATGGGCATTGATAGGCGGCTCTGATGGGCACTCATGAGTGGCACTGGTGGGCACTGATGGGCACTGATAGGCGACACTAATGGGCACTGAAAGGCTGCAAAGATGTGTTCTTATGGGTGGCACTGATAGGCAGGATTGATGGGCACTGATAGGCGGCACTGCTGGGCACTGATGGGCGGCACTACTGGGCACTGATACGTAGCACTGATGGGCACTGATACGCGGCACTGATGGGCAGTGGTAGTTATTGTTAGTGGGCACTGATTGGCAGCTGCCTGGGCACAGATTAGTATTTCCCTGGGGTCTAGGTGGCATACCTGGTGGTCCAGTGTGGATGGCTTCCCTGGTGGTCCTGGGCGGCTTCACTGGTGGTCCTTTGTGGGATCCGAGGGGGGGCTCTGCTGATAAACAATCAGCACAGACCCCCCCCCTGTCAGGAGAGCATCCGATCGTCTCTCCTCTACTCGCGTCTGTCAGACGCGAGTGAGGAAAAGCCGATCACCGGCTCTTCATATTTACATCATGATCAGCCGTGATTGGACACAGCTGATCATGTGGTAAAGAGTCTCCGTCAGAGACTCTTTACCTAGATTGGTGTTGCGGGGTGTCAGACTGACACCCCGCAACAAGATCGCCGCGATGCACACCCCTGAGGGCACGCAGCGGCTCAATATCCTGAGGACGTCATATGACGCCCAGTCAGGATATTGAAACCACTTTGCCACCGTCATTCTGCTATATGGCGGGCAGCAAGTGGTTAAATTGGTTGTAAACATCAGACCCAAGGGCCTGGTATGCTCTTGGAGGGGGAACCCATGCCGGTTTTTTATTTAAAATTTGGCGCGGCGTTCCCCCTCAAGATCATCTGAGCACAAGTCACATCATGCGAGACGGCGATTCGACTTTGATCCGACTTCAATGATAGTTAATGGGCTGAAGTAGGATCAAAGTCGGACCAAAGTGGTACAGGAAGCATTTTCAAAGTCGGACCGACTTGTGTCGGACCAGTTAGGACGGCTCCCATAGGGAAACATTGATTTTCACACATCATGCGACATGAGCTCCCATTGTCGGAGCGTTTGTCGCACTAGTGTGAACCCGGCCTAAAGCAAGCAGTAGGCCAGCTAGTGGGAGGAGTTATGATGGGTAGATATCAATCTGTAGGAGTGGATATTCTTAGTCAACGCCCACAGGTGATGATGCTCTAAGATGGGAAGAACTGAAATCATATGAATGAAAGCTGGGAAGGGACAGTAAGGCCAGAGAGGAAAGGGCTAGATGATGCTGGATGTCTCCTAATGCATACTGTAAGAAGCTCATAGAGTGCATTAGATTCAGAGTAAGCCATTTCAGTACAGGAGAGGCAGCTGTACAATTGTGCAAGACTAAATGTAAGGCTGAAGTTCAGCTTTAATTGACCCTAGCATATCTTGACAAACAAACTACTGTTTAAACAGGGCAAATTCACATTATTATGTACATACTCATGAAGCAGAACATTTAAAAAAGCAATAATATCATCTGAATCATCCTAAATCATCTGACTGATAAAGTGTTAAATACAACAGAACACATTGTTAGAGGAAAATACAAAGATGTTACTTCTTGCTACCTACATTTAAATTACCAGTTTTGTATAAATGTGGTTATATCAATCAGTTGTTGTCAGGGTGAATTATCTCCACAGCTGTACTAATTTTCTTTGCAGTACCTATTATTCAATATATTTAATGAATAATAGACCAACATAACAGCGATATTCCACTCTACAACTACTGATGTCCATTCAGTAATTGAGCAATAACTTGATTAACATGTTATAATTGAGAAGATGAGTCAGATTTACATTACAAAGAAATGTTATCATTAAAAATATATTTGCAGCAGAAATATGACATTTAAATACTGTTGAACTATTTGAAATGCTTTTCTTTGAAGATATTAATTGCTTTTTTTTTTTTGCCAAGTTAATAATATGCGCACCTTAGCAGTGACTTAGCTGAATAATGCATGATGAAATAGGTGGATGGCCTGCACACTGACCTGGCATCAAATAGTACCCAGCACAGCTGTGTGGATTGAATAAATGAATGTCAATAACCGTGGAGCATTCTCCACATAACCTACTAGTTCAGGTCACACTCTTCCAGTAAATTGGAAATTGAGGGCAATACCGGGGTGGTGACAAATCACCCAAATATAAAAGATAGTTTTCCAAATAACAGATCATATTCTAAAACGAACACTGTGAAACTGAATAGCAATAATAAATGATGAATGGCCATGGACACAAGTGCATTTTTAAAATATTTGAACAATTTCACTATTTCCTTGCTAGTGGCTTAAACAAATGACAGTAAAATGAATTGGTACCATTATATATTTTCCAGACAAAGACCTGTAGATGAGCATTTGGTAATTTGAGATTGATTTCACTCATAAAAACACCAGGTAACCCATAGTTCAGAGGAAGGGGTCATCTACCATTGTCTAATTTCAGCTGTTACAAACACAGATGTGTTAATCACGCTCTTTTGTTCTTGACATTCTCTGCGTTATCTATATTGGCAATCGTGTTTTGCTGCAGTCACCCAACATTTGTTTGTGGATGATTGTGCAGTGCTGTACAATCATGGCTGAACACAAAGCAGGGATTTTCAGAGATCAGACTGATTTATACAAGATGGAAATGTGTGATCTTTTAGTGGTTTGTGAAAAAGCCCTGCCTCATTTTACTGATTGGTTTACTAAAAGCAAATGGGCTGTGCACTTTGCAAGGGAATGTTCTCTTAGCTTGCAAAGTAAAAATTCCGTAGCAGAGTTAACACCCTTTTTGTCTTTAGCATGTCACCCCAAAGGAGTCCAATAGGAAAGGAAATTGTTTGGGTCGTTTCATGAGTCAGGTTGGATCAAGCAAAAATCAACTTTACAGAAATATGAAATTTAAAAGAACAGGCCTGATTTGTCCCTGTATGCTTCAAAATTCCTACTTACCACCAAAAAATGATTTTGTTTCTGATACCCAGAAAATATCAATACTGACTCTTTTATGTTGTGTTAAAGCAGAGCTCCAGGCCCCACTTCAAAAATTAAAAGTCAGCAGCTACAAATACTATAACTGCTGACTTTTAATATTAAGACACTTACCTCTCCAGGGGTCCCGCGATGTCGGCACCCCAGACGATTTTTCAAGCGGCTCTCGGGTGCTGCCGCCACCAATCGTTGTAACCAGCAGTGAAGCCTCGCGGCTGCTACTTCTACTTCTGCGTGGAGCTCCACTTTAATGTCAAGAAGAAACACCCCACTTTGAGAAGACATTGCAGGTTCTGTGTGGTTTATTTACTAAAGCTGGAGAATGCAAAATCAGACTCACTTCTGCATAGAAACAAATCTTTTTCCAGGTTTTATTGCCAAAGCTTAACTCCTTCAGATCAGCGCTATAGCCGAATGACGGCTACAGCGTGGATCTACTTTGCTGGGAGGCTGCCAATAGACGTTCTATCTTTGCGTGCTCCCCACACACCCCCTGCAGGGCGCGTGCAAGTCAATAAGACATGGGTGATCACCGATTGGAGTAAGGGGTCGATCCCGGCCCCTTACCAGGTGATCAGCTGTCAGCCAATGACAGCTGATCACGTGATGTAAACAGAATCTTTTTTTTTATCCGCATTTTTTTTTTATCCGCATGCTGACAACGTGAGGAGAAAAAAAAGCCAATCACCGCCTTCTGTGCAAGGGACATCAGTCCCGAAGAGGAAGAGGCGAAGCCGCCTCATCTGTGCCAACCAGTACCGCCTGCCAGTGCCCACAGTGCCATGAATCAGTGCATAACAGTGCCAGCAATCAGTGCCACCTATCGATGCCCACGAGTGCTACCTATCAATGCCCACCAGTGGTGCCAATCAATGCCTTATCAGTGCCACCTAGCAGTGCTGCCTATCAGTGTCACCTACCAGTGCCAATCCGTGCCCATCACTGCCACCCATCAGTGCCACCTATCAGTGCCACCTATCAGTGCCAGCTATCAGTGCCACCTATTAATGCCCTTCAGTGCCACCTATCAATGCCCTTCAGTGCAACCCATCAGTGCCACCTCTCAGTGCCCATCAGTGCCACCTCATCAGTGCCCACCAGTGCCACATATTAGTGTCCATCAGTGCCCATCAGTGCAGCCTATCGGTGCCCATCAGTGCAGCCTTATCAGCGTACATCAATGAAGGAGAAAAATGACTTGTTTGCAAAATTTATTAACAAGTTAGAAAACGGTTTTGTATTTTTTTTTTTTTTTAATTCCGGTCTTTTAAAAAAATTTTTAACAAAAAATAAAAAACCCAGATGTGATCAAATACCACCAAAAGAAAGCTCTATCTGTGGGAAAAAAAATGATAAAAATTTAATTTGGGTACAGTGTTGTATGACCGCTCAATTGTCATTCAAAGAGTGACAGCGCTGAAAGCTGAAAATTGGTCTGGGCAGGAGGGGGGTTTAGGTGCCCAGTAAGCAAGTGGTTAATTGAACAAGCTGAGGTTAGAAGCTGGTTGGCTACCATGCACAGCTGCTTTGGATTCTGAGTGCACCAGCTTTAGTATATCTACCCCAATGTTTGTTTATCTCACAGGTATATAAGTCAATTACTATACAGAGGCCTTTTTACAAAAATAGTCTATGTCTTACAGAAAAATAACAAAAGAAATATCATTGTATTGTGTACTGCAGTTGAGGGCAACAGAATAATACTGTTTTGTGTCAGAATGATTTTCCTGCCAAAATTATGTTTGCATAAAGAAAGATGCCTGGGGCTTTGCCACATGTATTCATTTCAGAACCTCCCCTGTGCTATTTAACCGTGCACCAAGCATTCTTGTAGAGTTCATCAGTCAATCAGACACCATATTGCTCATTTTCACAACAGAAGAATAAAAATCAGATGTTCCCATATTGTGGTTAGACTTCAAAACAAACCATTTATATCAAAAATATTTGGGGGAAAAAAAAGCAACAAACATCAACAACGTTGTATACTACACTTTTTATTTGCACTAAAACAATTTTTTTTAGGACAGGCTTTTAAGAGATCAAGTCTCCCTTTTTTGACCCAAGCAGTACTGATGTACAAAGGAAAAAGACGCAAGATCAATAGAGCATATTACTTTACATGAGTGGAACATATTTCAATTTCAATAATGACATTTATCTTTAGGCTACTTTCACACTGAGGCAGTTCACAGGCGCTATAGCGCTAAAAATATAGCGCCTGCAAAGCACCTGTAAAGCACCTCTCCTGTCCCGAGGGCTTTCACACTGGAGCAGTGCACTGGCAGGTTGCTCAAAAAAGTCCTGTAAGCAGCATCTTTGAGGCGCTGCAGGAGCAGTGTATACACTGCTCCTGCAGCGCCCCTGCCCATTGAAATCAATGGGCAGCGCCGCTGAAGCGCCAGCAAAGCGGTGCTTTGCTGGTGCTTTTAACCCTTTTTCGGCCATTAGCGGGGGTTAAAAGCTCCCCACTAGCGGCCGAAAAACACAGCAAAAACAAGGGTAAAGCGGCGCTTTACCGCTGACACCTGCCCGCCCCAGTGTGAAAGTGCCCTTAGACCCCTTTCACACTGAGGCAAGCGTTGACGGTAAAACCCTGCTAGTTCTAGCTGCGCTTTAACATCATTTTAGCAGAGCTATTCGGCCGCTAGCGGGGCTCATTTACCCCCCCTAGCAACCGAATAAAGGGTTAAATGCACCTGTGTAGCGCCGCTGCTGAAGGCGATGCTGCTTGCAGGACTTTTTTTGACGTCCTGCCAGCGCACAGCTCCAGTGTGAAAACACTCGGGATTTCACATTGGAGTAACAGGAGAGGCGTTGTACAGGCGCTATTTTTAGCGCTATACGCCTGTAAAGCACTTCAGTGTGAAAGGGGTCTTAGTGTATGGGATCTGTTATATGAAGTAAACCGGTACCACAATATGCCACTTATTTATAGTAGACCTAGATCACAAATTCAATAAACAAATTTATATACACAGAAGGGGAAGAAAATCTCAAAAAGATTCACTCATTATTGAATATTTTCCACTGATCAATCACATTAAATATGGAGTATTGAACTGCCTCTGTAAATCTGGCATTCACACATTCATTATGACCATAGGAACATTGACAAGGGAATGAAGGATTGAACGACTATACGTTGCAAACTGTGCAGTGACATTATTCCAAAAGCACAGTGCATGCAAAGAAACTTTATTCATAGAGTCTCATACAGCTGCTTTTCTAGAGTTTTTCATTGCTTAAACAAGACAAAAAATTCTAAAATGAAGGAATCTATATTGACGCACAATAATGGGGCATAAAGAAGATAATAAAGGCACATCCGTTGAACATCATTTTTTACAACCAGACCACTGCATGGGGAAGAAATACATTTGGACAAAGTACACTTATTCTTTTTACCCTCTTCCATTGATCTAACTGATTCTACCCCCCCCCCCCTCCTTTGTAGATGCATACTTACCATGATCTCCCATGGCCTGTAGGGATTGTTTACATCTCATACCACAAGTCCTTTGTCTATTACCTGCACCTGCACAGTAGGACCCCATAGAAGTCTATAGGGGTTATCTACCTCCATTTCCTGGTTGTTGTGGGAAGGAAACGGAAGACTTGCATTGCAGAATGAGTACTTTTTATTACTCAAGTTACTTGAGTTAATGCATGTAGGGATACAATCCCAATGTGGTGGTCCTCTTATCCTCTCTTTCCACTAGGGGCCCTCTGATGGTTCTTCACCGACTTCCGGGTCTCTTTAATGGGTAGTTTCTCTTCTATGGTGTATTGGTTCTTAATATAGCCCAGGGTAAACATAAGTGTGGAAAAGACTTCCCACAGTGTGATATCATTTTTATATCAAATTTTTTTTAAGCAAATGACTTCACTCACATTTAAAACACTTAAAAAAAGCATAGCATCCACGAGTCCTAGACTTGTGCATCTGCTTACGTCACTTTCAGTATGCCTCCGCTCACACCCTAAGCATTACGTCATAGATAGAAGACATAAGCTTAGGTTGATAAGAAGACCATTAGCGGGGGTTAAAAGCTCCCCACTAGCGGCCGAAAAATGCAGCAAAAACAAGGGTAAAGCGGCGCTTTACCGCTGACAGTTGCCCGCCCCAGTGTGAAAGTGCCCTTAGACCCCTTTCACACTGAGGCAAGCGTTGACGATAAAACACTGCTAGTTCTAGCTGTGCTTTAACATCATTTTAGCAGAGCTATTCGGCCGCTAGCGGGGCTCATTTACCCCCCCTAGCAACCGAATAAAGGGTTAAATGCACCTGTGTAGCGCCGCTGCTGAAAGCGATGCTGCTTGCAGGACTTTTTTTGACGTCCTGCCAGCGCACAGCTCCAGTGTGAAAACACTCGGGATTTCACATTGGAGTAACAGGAGAGGCGTTGTACAGGCACTATTTTTAGCGCTATAGCACCTGTAAAGCACTTCAGTGTGAAAGGGGTCTTAGTGTATGGGATCTGTTATATGAAGTAAACCGGTACCACAATATGCCACTTATTTATAGTAGACCTAGATCACAAATTCAATAAACTAATTTATATGCACAGAAGGGGAAGAAAATCTCAAAAAGAATCACTCATTATTGAATATTTTCCACTGATCAATCACATTAAATATGGAGTATTGAACTGCCTCTGTAAATCTGGCATTCACACATTCATTATGACCATAGGAACATTGACAAGGGAATGAAGGATTGAACGACTATAAGTTGCAAACTGTGCAGTGACATTATTCCAAAAGCACAGTGCATGCAAAGAAACTTTATTCATAGAGTCTCATACAGCTGCTTTTCTATAGTTTTTCATTGCTTAAACAAGACAAAAAATTCTAGAAGTCTATAGGGGTTATCTACCTCCATTTCCTGGTTGTTGTGGGAAGGAAACGGAAGACTTGCATTGCAGAATGAATACTTCTTATTACTCAAGTTACTTGAGTTAATGCATGTAGGGATACAATCCCAATGTGGTGGTCCTCTTATCCTCTCTTTCCACTAGGGGCCCTCTGATGGTTCTCCACCGACTTCCGGGTCTCTTTAATGGGTAGTTTCTCTTTTATGGTGTATTGGTTCTTAATATAGCCCAGGGTAAACATAAGTGTGGAAAAGACTTCCCACAGTGTGATATCATTTTTATATCAAAATTTTTTTAAGCAAATGGCTTCACTCACATTTAAAACACTTTAAAAAAGCATAGCATCCACGAGTCCAAGACTTGTGCATCTGCTTATGTCACTTTCAGTATGCCTCCACTCACACCCTAAGCATTACGTCATAGATAGAAGACATAAGCTTAGGTTGATAAGAAGACATAAGTTTAGGTTGCATCAGCAGAAAATATTGAAGAGAGCGGATAAGGAATGGAGAGAAGGAATCATCAGTTCCTGGGAATATATGGGCTAACGCATTTGTTTGCCATTTTAGTTACCTAAATAGAATCAGTGGATGCTGCTATTTGGGATGGCATACTGGTGGTTGTGTGAGGAGTTCAGGGTAGCACCAATATAGGTCGATAGAAACGGTTCCTTTCTGTCTTTCCTGTAGCTGACAGCATATCTGGATAGACTATTGCAAGAGATTCTCCAGCAAGTCAGGTATTCCAACCTGTGCAAATTTATCTTCTATAAATTGATATTTCAGGGCACAATCATTCCAGTCTGTGCCTGCTGCTGAGTTCTGGAATTCTGCAGCATAGTTTTCCACAGGTCTGCATCCTTGTTAAAGGGCATGAAGAGTGGCTTCAGCTGTCACAATTCATTGAGGGTCATTGTACAGTTGAGCCATTGCATTAAAGGATGAAGTAATAGAATTAAGCACTGGACTATTTTGCTCAAGGAGGCGGTGTGCCTAGGATCGAGGCTCACCCAGAAGAAGCGATATGATGAATCCCACCTTTGTAGACTCTAATGAAAAAGTCTGAGATTGAAAGGCAAGTTAGAGCTTAGATTTGTCACTCTAGTTGAAAGTAACAATTTTGTAGTCACTTTATGGCTGACACAAGGTTTGCAATGAGAAAACCCCTCTATGTGCCTCTGACATCATGGCTGGATGACACTATCATGTACCTGGTTAGAAGAGAAAGTTATGAGGAGCTTTCCTTACACTTCTGGACCAAACACCCCTAAAATAGTAACAGGGAGTGAATGGGCACAAGGTGATATGGGTTCCTAAGAGTCCAGTCCACGGGTATTCATCTCTAGTAGATGAACTTGTAGAGTTCACTAAAGAACCAGGTGAGGATACCACAGAGCAGCATACTGGAATGACAGTTGTCAGGAACCTCAGAATACAGAAAAGGTTAGAGGCAAGGTCTGAGGTGGCCAATGGCTGACAAACTGGGAAGGCAGGTATCAGGTCAGTAAGCAAGCTGGGGTCAGCAACAGGTAATTAGTAGGATCATGGTCATTAAACAAGCCAAAGTCAGCAAAGTGTAGACAGATGAGCCAAGGCTAGAATCAAATTCAGACACAACATGGTGTCAATGCAGAGAAGAAACCAGAGACAAGCCAGGTCAGCAATGGGACAAACTGTAACAAACACAGGAATCCAGCAAACTCCTGGTTCTGCACTCCTTTTTAAATAGGCCTTATGATGCCAAATCTGGAATACATGCATGCCCATGTGACAGCACGTGCAAACAAGCATGCATGTGTTGGTGCATACACATCTGTTCCTTAAGCTGTCCTAACACTCATTGAAAATAAAATGGATAAAACTTAAAAAAAGAAAAAAGTATTATCCTGATTTTGGGGTTAAGTGAAACATGTAGACCATACTTTACCCCCCCCCCCCAGCATAGATGGAGAAATATTAGCACAGTTTGAGTGCAGATGTCCATTTTTTTACTTTGGACATCAATATGAGTCGCCACTTACTCAGGTCAACCGATAACACAGAATAGGCTGGCTGTTGCATATATTACAATAAGGCATATTTGGAATCTGAGATCGTCTTTCTACACCAGTGTTTCTCAACTCCAGTCCTCAAGGTGCCCTAACAGGTCATGTTTTCAGGCTCTCCATTATTTTGCACAGGAGATTTGATCAGTTTCACCGCCTTAGTAATTACCACAGCTGTTTCATCTGAGGAAAATCCTGAAAACATGACCTGTTGGGACTGGAGTTGAGAAACACTGCTCTAGACAACCAGGCTTGTGACTGTGCACTACACGGGATGGGAGTTATGAGTTATTACATTTTAAAGAATTTTGAAGATTGAAATACATATATTTTTTTAAAGGCTAGGTGAAAACTTTTACCTGTAAAGTGTGGTAATTGGGATACATGCACATAGACTGGTGCTGACTAGGCATGTGCAATTAGTTGCGTTCCGAATTCGTTTTTTAACGACATTCGCAATTTACGAATGTATATTTGTGCATTCGTGCATTCGTGCATTCGTACATTAGTAAATTGGTGAATTCGTAAATTTGTAAATTTGAAAATTTGGAAATCTGAAATAATAGTTAACTAATAATAACTTAACTATTAGTAATTACTAATAACTTTTAAATTATAGGTATTGTAATTTCCTTTAAAATTTGGCTGTTAGTGAACATAACACATACAAATTTATCCAAAGTTTATGAATGATCCAAAAAAATGGAATGGAACATAATGAATTAATAATAAGAAATAACAATAATAATAATAACAACGTTTTATTATTATTATTTATTATTAATTTGTTCCGTTCCACTTGTTTAGATTCAGCATTCGTTTTGGATAATTCGTAACTTCGGATAAATTCGTATTTGTTACGTTCACTGACAGTCAAATTTGAAAGGAAATTACACTACCTATAATTTAATAGTTAGTTACTACTTCAGATTTTTGAATTTTCGGGTTTTTGGATTTTCAAACTTCCGAATTTTCTAATTTACAAATGTACGATTTTACGAATTTACGAATGTACGAATTTACAAATGAACAAATGTAAAAATGAACGAATGTACGAATGAACGAATGTTCGAATTTATAAATGTATGAATGTACGAACGAACGCATTTACGAATTTACGAATGAACGAATTTACGAATCACGATCATAACGAATGACCCGAAAAACGAAAAAAAAAATAAACTAATGAAACGAAAACGAAAATGAACAAATTTTTTGGCTGTGCACATGTCTAGTGCTGACCCCTTGATTTGAAGCTGACAAATTAAACATTTTCTTTTCTTTGACAGTGTATTTGTTATATTCAGAATTAACTCTGCCCTGACTGGATAACAGTAGAATTGTATTGGGATGTTCAAAATGTTTATGAAAATATGATCCACATCTACCTACTCTTTCCTGGAACGTGACATTGTTTTCTTTTTCTCGATGCTTGAAGAGCTAAAGTAATTCTACTCACAATGAAAGAAGATATGTTGAAAATACTGAAATCATAGTTGCTTAAGAAAATGATACATTCATGCCAAACATAGCAGTTCAAACTTATTTCATAGTCACATAGTTGGTCAAGTTGAAAAAAGGCACTTTTTTGTATCTTGCAGGAAGACTGGGGGCAGGGCAGAGAGGGAAGCAGGGATTACTCCAACAGCCCTTCCTGCTGATAAGATGCTCTATTGTTCAAATGTTTGATTTACCTGTGTGTCCCTTATTGCTAATTGGACAGTTTACCCTGCCCTGAATCAGAGGGGAGGTGGAACGTCCGCTTTAAGGGAGGTGATCCCCTGAAATGTCACATTTGGCATGTCATTTTTTTGGGGGGGGGGGGGGTACACAAAGTGCCACGCATGCTCAGAATAAATTAAGAGACGAAAGCTCTTGGCTACTGCCCCGTTTATAGTCCAGACGTACGTGTTTTACGTCACCGCGTTCAGAACGATCGGATTTTCCGACAACTTTGTGTGACCGTGTGTTTGCAAGACAAGTTTGGCCCAAAATCTGATGGATTTTGTCGTCGGAATGTCCGATCAATGTCTGATCGTGTGTACAGGGCATAAGGGTTTTAACACCTACAAAAGCCTTTAGCCTATTGACTGCCACACTTTGAATAGAATGCACAGACTAAAAGTAAGTTCTTTCTTTCTTTTTTTCCCCATTAGCGTGTCTCTCAGTATATCCCATATGGGGTGGGGGGTCTCTCTCAGTCAGTATATCCCATAACCAGCCGCCACTACTCTTTGCATTGTTTTTTGGTATGGAGAGCCTCTTTTTATAACAAGAAGATACACTGGAAATAATAGTGTTAAACTAAAGGGAAAAGACATAGAGCTACACAATCTTTTATTAGGCTGATCATATTCATTTGAAGGACCTATTCATTAGAGAAACAAAATAGAATAATACAAGGCAGTATGGTGAGGTTTCAAAGGGCTTAGAATAAATGTAAGTAGACACATGCACCAAAAGAACACTAATCACAATCAAGAGGGTGAATACAAAAAGCTTAAGCGTTAAATGTAGAGTTTCAAAGTTCAGGGATCCATATGCTAAATGAAGGATGCAATAAACTCTCTAAAGCATGATGGAGGGGAGGGAGAGGAGCATAAAGGAAAAGAAGAGGGGGCAGGTAAGTGAGGAGTAGGTATTGGGCTGGGAGAGAAATGGAGTTGGGGTAGAGGAAGAGTGGTCAACCAATCAAGTAAGGGATTCACATTAAAGGTAGAAAGGACCAGTCAATAAGCTAAAAAAACAACAACATTCAATAACGATCAAATAACTATAGTACAGTTAGCATTGTTCAACCAAATGGACTAAGTAAAACAACATTTGGTAAAGAAAAGATTTGTAGATGCCAAAAGTTTTTTCCATCTCACATTGATGGTGTATCTACTACATTAGGTGCTGTAGAAGAGTGTTCAGCAGACAGTCGAATACATGGGTGTTCAGTTGAGCCAAAACATCTGGATGCAGCAAGAAGTGGAACATTTAACAACCGTTTTACTACTACTGCTAAATATGAGAGCTTACTGCTCAGGGCTCCTGGTTGCTAGGGAATCAGCACCCGCCAGCTCCCTAACAACCAGTGGCTAATACCCGCCTTCCACATTCAGCCGTCAGCCAGGGATTTCACCAAAATTAATACCAGACCCTTCAGGTGTGCTTCAATTTATCTCATATCAAAGCATGCAGTCTGGCCGGCCAGGAATGGGAGGGATGCGATTTTCCCTCCTGAACCATACCAGACCACATGCCCTTAATAGTGTTGGGTAAAGTGTTTAGGCCGAGCATAAGTTTGGCGCGAACATTGGCTGTTCGCCCATTCTACAAACATCCGAATTAGCAGGGTGTTCGACCATTTGTTTGGCCCACCGAATGCCCCACAAAGCACTGAGTGCAACACAGTGCATTCTAAGCCCTAATTGGCTGAAGCAGCGAAGGGCACAAATCTGGGCACAGAACACTGTCAGAGCCATGATTGGAGAAAGTCATGATGACTTAAGCCAATCATGGCTCATTGCTCATAGACCCACCCCACACTATAAAAGGTTCCTTCTCAGAGAAGCCAATTGCAGTGTGATATTGGAGTGGAGATAGATAGAACAGGGCTCTATTCAATGCTACTAGCGAGTTAGTGTGCTATAGTGTGCTATTGTGATTCTATTGTGAATGTATTGTCAGTGTAGTGTGAATATAGTGATAGTGCATCTTCAGTGTAGTGTGTCCATGCAGTTTTACCAAAGTATATTGTAGTGCATCAGTGCAATTTTACTGCAGTATATTGTAGTGCATCAGTGCAGTTTTAATGTAGTATATTGTAGTGAGTCAGTGCAGTTTTACTGCAATATATTGTAGCGCGTCGCTGCAGTTTTACTGCAGTATATTGAAGTGCATCAGTGCAGATTTACTGCAATATATTGAAGTGTGTCAGTGCAGTTTTACTGCAGTATATTGTAGTGCATCAGTGCAGTTTGCTCATCCTCTATCGCCCAAGCAGAGACTAGTGTGCAGTCCACCGCAACCTACCAGAGTGGCTTATTCTGTGTCCTTGTCAACAAGTTCTCCTGCTATAACCCCAGCATCATGCATGGAGGAGTCAGCTGAGTTATTTGAACACAGCGTCAGCCACCTGCCCTTTGACAATGCACAGGCATCATTTGATTTTGATGTTGATTCTGAGAAAGGTGGGAACAAGAGCTTACAGAGAGGGGGGAACACTGATCAAGAACAAATTGGCAGTCATATACCCCCAGCGACAGTGTATTGCCAAGTTGGCTCCAGTGATGATGAGGATGGAGGGGATGATGATGATGAGGTCACTGACCTTGGGTGCTGAATAGAGCAGAGGAGGAAAGTGTGGGTGAGGCACAACCCCAACAAGGCAGGATGTCCTCCAGAGGCAGCCATCATGGAAAAGTAGAGAGCAGCCACCCTATTCCATCAGATTGTAGAGCTGTTATCTCTCGGCCCACTTCCCACAGCTTGGCTGTCTGGGCCTTTTTTTAGCATATGTGCAGCCAATTACACTGTTGCAATTTGCAAACTTTGCCTCAAGCAGATCAAGCGTGGCAAAAACACCAGCCATTTGGGTACCAAGTTTTTTTTTTTTAAATTATTTTTATTGAAATTTCAAAGTGAATACAAAACAATACAGAGCCTGTTGGGCATACCCAGGCTCAATCACTACAACTACAAAACTAAGAAAAAGAAAAAAGAGAAAAAAAGAAAAAAATATATATATAAAGATATATAAAAAAAAAACACCTAAACCACTGTATGCTCAACCACCTGTGTAGAATATCCAAAGCAATCCTCCAATTCTACATATACCCTACAAAGCTTACTTTAGTTAGGGATGTTTATGAGATCAGAGATGCCACTTGAGCCATTCACGGTACTTAGTAGAGTGTTACTATTCATCCATGGAGTCTGCATTAGTGGACAGGGAATCCGTCCAAATATCCCATACTTTGTGGAATTTTTTGGCACAACCGCATGACAGGTAGGTAGCCTTGTACAGTGGTAGAGCCATGTTCATTAACTTCTTCCAAAAAATTAATGAGGGTGCTGATGAGGCCTTCCATCTGAGTACTACCCACTTACGGGCATAGTAAAGTAATAATCCTAGCAGGGTTCTGATTGCCCAGCGTGGAGCCAGTGGTTCCACAAGTCCCAGCAGACATACCTCTACAGACAGTGGTACAGGAACAGTGGTGACAGTCAAAATAAAATTGGTTACCTCAACCCAAAAAATTTCAATCGGAGGACAGCTCCAAAAAAATGTGAATGAAGTCCACTGAGGATGAGTTGCATCTCCAGCAAGAGGCAGGAATAGATGGATAGATTTTGTGTAGGCTCACAGGAGTGTAATACACCTTATGTACTATTTTAAATTGCACTAATTTATCTCTAGTTGATATTAGCTGTGAAAAGGGACACTCCCACATTTCTTCTCAATCTTCTGTGTCTAGTGTAGGGAAATCAACCACCCACTTTGCCTTAAGGTTTTCTGGTCCCGTGTGTACATTAGGGAGTAACGCTTTATATATGGTGGATAAGGTAGAGTTTCAACCCTGAGCAGAGTCTCCAGATTCGAAGTGTAAAAGGCCACTTGAGTATTTTCAAACTGAGTGTTAAAGTCGTGCTTAAGCTGCAGGAATCTAAACAAGTGTGAGTTAGGTAAATCATATTGTTGTTTCAACCTGTCAAAAGTCTGTACTCAGCCTTCAAAACAGATCTGATTTATATATTTGATGCCCTTGCATGCCCATGAACTAGGGTCGGGAATGGACCCCAATTCCGACAATTGCGGGTTAAACCAAAGAGGGCTATGCGGGGATATGTGTCCAGAAGGTATGGAGTGCATGGAATTCGCCACCGACCACTCCCGTATGACCACTTTCATTGCCCGTTTGTAAGAGGGAAGGGCGCTCTGGGACCCTGGTAAAGTTGGTTCCATAGCGCCTCATATGACCCCAAATGTGCTGCTTCCAGGACCACTGCTGCGTTGGACTCATCAGAGACCAGCCAGTTGTGGGCGTGGGATAACAGAGCCGCCACGAAATAGGAATGGAGGTCAGGGCAAGCCAGGCCTCCCTCTCCCCAAGGTCTCTGTAGCACAGTTAGCCTAAATCTCGGTTGACCGGTTCCCCAGGGGAAAGATAATAGAATAGTGTTCATCAGATGAAATACTTTTTTGGGGATCCAGACAGGGGCGTGTCTGAGAGCAAAGAGAAAGGCAGGCAGAAGCTTTATCTTGAATAAATTGATCCTCCCGATTAAAGGGAGGGGGAGATGTGCCCATGCCTTCAGTCTTGTCCTCGTCATTTGTATCAGTGGTTCTAAGTTAAGGGTATAATAGTCAGAGGTAAATGTGGAGATGTGAATACCTAGGTATTTAATTTTGTCTGTCCATAGTAGGGGGAGGTTGGGATCTGCTACATCCTTTGCGGCTTTATCTATCAGTAAAATTTGGGATTTGTCCCAGTTTACCTTGCGTCCCGAGCAACTAGTGAAATTTGAAAGAATGGTCAGTGTCTCTCGGAGGGACTCAGCAGGGTCATTCAAGAAAAAAATAAGATCGTCTGCGTATAAAGCAACTTTCTCATGAATAGATCCCACCTGTATGCCCCGAACCCCTTCTGCTTGTCTGAGGGCCGATGCAAGTGGTTCCATCACCAAGGCAAATAGAGCTGGTGACAACTGACAACCTTGCCTTGTACCTCTTCCAACAGAAAAGGGTGCTGACAGTGCACCATTAAGTTTTATCTGCGCTGTCGGGTCCTTATATAAAATATCAATCCACCTACGGAATAATTCTCTAAAACCCATAACCTCTAGAACCGAAGACATAAAAGGCCATGCCACCGAATCAAATGCCTTTTCAATGACTAGTGTAACCATTACCCTCGTGGAAGACTCAGTGGAAGGTAGCTGAAGATGTGTAAACACTCTACGTAAATTTATATCTGTTGATTTCCCTGGCATGAAACCAGTCTGGTTTATATTAATCAGGGATGGTAGTATCGTCTGCAGCCGGGTCACTAATATTTTTTCAAGATCTTGAGGTCATAGTTTAGCAAGGAGATCAGCCTATAGGAAGTACAGAGGGATATGTCTTTGCCAGGCTTAGGGATGTGTGCCTGGTACATAGAAGGGGGCAAGGACATCTGTTTTTTATTTTCAGTGAAGACCTTCAACAGTTTTGGTGAAATTAATGAGGCATACATTCTGTACCACCCACCAGGTAAGCCATCAGGTACAGGTGTTTTCCCACCGTGGAATGAGCAAATCGCTGCCTCTATCTCCTCATGGTAAAATCTTTGTCTAAAAAGAAGATCCTCCTGCGAAAGAGTGGGTAGGTTCAGGGAATGTTAAAACTCCCTACGCCGGTCTTCAGGCCAGCCAGGGACTGACTTATATAATTTTTCATAGAAGGATCTGAATTCATCCAAAATTAGCTCAGGAGTAGAGATCACCTGACCATCCGAACCACAGATTTCTGACACCACTGTCTGCATTTTAGAGTCCGCAACTAAATTCGCTAGGCGTTTGCTATTTTTGTCTCTGGACTCAAAGATCCTATTGCCAGAGAGTTTAAATCCAGATGTGTGGCCGAGGCAAGATGTAGAGACAATTCTCTTCTTGCCTCAGCTAGCTGGCTGAAGTGATCTAAAGTCGGGGAGCCAGAAAAAGCCTCTGCTGCCTTAGCCTCTCCCTCCTTAAGTGCCTAGACCTGATAGGACATCTCATAATGAACCGCTTTGATAGCTGAAATGTATTCTCCCCTGGTGTTGGCCTTAAAGGTGTCCCAGACTACCTGTGCTGAGGTTGAGTCCTCATTACTCTCTCAGTATTGTTGTAATTTAGGAGAGACCTCCTCCCCCACCCTTGAGTCCTGCAACCATTTGGGTGCTAAACGCCAACAGTCTTGACTCTTGGTGTCAGACAACCCCAAGGTGACCTCTAGGTGCGCATGATCAGAGAGGCCCGCAGGTAAGTACAAGACCCCCCTCACTGCTGCCAGGGCACAGGTGTTACCAAAGACCAGGTCGATCCTGAAGGCTGAATTATGAGTGGTGGAGTGAAAGGAGTATGCCCTAGTGGTTTGGTGCTTCCATCTCCAGATTTCAGTGTAATTAAGTGCTTGTGCCCATTGAAGTAGGTCCGGTGAAAGCACCCTATTTGGATTGGACGAGCCCAGGGACGGATCCAAAATGGAATTAAAGTCTCCAGCTATGTATAGTCTGGAGAATTGTAATGTAGCTAAATGCTCATATAACTTGTAGAAGACTCATTGGTTAAAAGGAGGAGGAATATATACATTTACTAAAGCATAGACCACTGTTCTGATTGCCAGTAAGAGGATTATGAATCGGCCCTCCTGATCAGTTTGTAGATGTAGGACCTTATATGCAAGGGATTTGTTCAATAAAATGGCCACTCCCCTGGCATAACTGGAGTAGGTCGCATGAAATGATTGCCGTACCCAGGGTCTACGTAGCACCAGGATCTTATTCCCCAGAAGATGGGTCTCCTGCAGGAACAAGATATGGGGTCTGTAACTATTTAGGTATTTGAACATTAATGCCTTTTTACCTAGTCATTAAATCCCTGTACGTTCCATGATATCAGTTTTAACTCCATGAAGGCAATAACAAATTATGATACAGCATAATGATACCTACGTGTGAGGGATCGGCCCCCTTGGGACCAAGGGAGAATGCAAAGAGGAAAACAAATTTTTCACTGGGCATGGTGAGCATTGACAGAACACATGATAAGTAAGCATTAGTCAGTGGATAGAGAGCGTACAAAAAAGAAGAAAAAAGAAGAAAAAAAAAGAACAGTAACCTGTAAACTCCCTACTGACCATGAAGTACCCCTAAAAGAGAAAAAAGAGAAACCAGAACTATGGCCAGTTTAATACCCAAAACCTGAACTCAAAACTCTTAGAACTTCAGACTTCTGTGAAAAGTTCCAAAGTGTTGCAATTCAGTGCTGCTGATGCCTCTTCAATTGGTGTAAAGAAAAAAAAAACTGGGGGGGTTAGATACTTCAGTGAGTTGTGTCCAACAAGTTAGCTCTGGGGTAGAAGAATATAGAAGAAATGCATGTCTAGTCTTTAACTAGAAGGATCTCCAGTGATCAATGGCTCTAGCAAGAGAAAACTCGCAGTCAGGGGTAGATTAAACATACCAGCTCCCGGGGGTAGATTGGTCTCCCACCCAAAATAACGGACAAGTCCTGCGTGGGGGGCTCAGGAGTCAACTAGCAACAACTTTAGGTGATAAGACCCAAGGGGCTATACAACAGACTGATGGCTGGACAAACAACCCCCCTGGGCCTGGATCTGGAAGGAAGATAGAATCTTTATGAAAACTGTCGGGGTGCAACTTGTAGTGAGGGATAGCATCTGGTACTCACCGCGGACCGTTTAGTAGCCAGTCATCTGCATCAGCCAGAGAGTCGAAGAACCTGACCGAGCCATTGTGAGGGACCCAGAGACGGCTGGGATACAACATGCTGTATTTATTGTTCTTTTCACGTAGGCGCTTACGGACGTCATTGAAGGACTTCCTCTTGCGTTGCAGGTCGGCTGAGAAATCCAGAAACAATAGGACTGAGGAGTTGCCGTACGGAAGCGAGGGGTGTTTGCGAGCTGCGGAAAGGATCCTGTCGCAGTCCCTGAAGTTGAGGAAGTGAACCAAGAAGGGTCGGGGATTCGCACCAGGGATAATGCATCCCGTGGGTACACGGTGGGCATGCTCAACAACATAGGCCAGGGAAAGATCCGCGAGGCCCAGCAGTTTTTTGAAGGATTCTTCCGCAAACTCTGCTGGTCGGTCACCCTCCTCCCGCTCCGGGAGACCCAGGACTCAAACGTTGTTTTCTGTGTTTAGCGACAAGCAATTGTACTTTGCGTTGCAATTCCACTATGATATTGGTGTGGGTAGCTGTAAGATCTTCAGTGGCAGAAATTCTGAATTCTGATTCAGTCAGCCTGACCCTGATCTTATCCAGGTAATTTGTAATGAGATTACATTCTTCAGCAAGGCGGTCTATTCTCACCAGCATGGAGGTTTTGCTTTGTTCAATGGCGGCCAGGATCACTGCAGTGCTGTCCTGCGAGGGTGGGGCAGGGAGAATCACACTCGGGAGGCCTAAAGCTCCATGGCTAATTCGGTCAACGGGACTTGCAGCCTCCCTATGAGAGAAGAGCCAGGCTGTGCAGCTGGTGCAGGGGCCGGGCGGTCTGGTGTGGATGAGTTTTTGGGCCGGTGCTTAGAGCCCAGGAATCTGGGGGCAAGGGGTTGATAAGATGGAGCAGAGGAATAGTCAGCCTTCAGCTAATAGTCAGCAATGAGATAAGAGAGGGTGAGGGCCCCTCACAGACACACAACAGCAAGTCAGTCACTGATATAGTGTTCACCACAGGGGTACTCACCAGGGCAGCGATGCAGCACAGGCCTCAGGGTCACGGTCTCAACGCAGCCTGGAGAGGTGGGCAGTAGTCGCCAGCAGCCCCCCGTTAAACTCGCAGGTAGTGATAGTCTAGTGAGAAGGGCTGGCCGAGGGTGTCATGCAGGAGAGGCTCAGGGAGCCGGGGTGGAGGCAGGGGGGTGATGAGGATGCTGAGCCCCAGGACTCCTTAGCCAGCCCACACAGGCAGTCTCTACCGGATGACTGAGCCGTTTTCAGCAGGATGGTGGAGGGATGGTGGGATGTGTGAGAGCGGCAGTGTCCACGCTCCCAATTCCAGATCAGGCCGGCCGCGGTGTAGGAAAGTGCGGTGGGTGGCAGGCCTCATTAGGCCGTGGTCGCGACGGGCGATTACAACAGCCCCACGGACCATCGGGCTCTGCCAAGCACCTGGGTAGGCCCCTACCTCCCCACCAGACCAGGAATGGCTCCTTCCAGCTGGATATAGTCCAGGAAGATGGCGGCGCAGTTGTGGAGGATCAGTGGTTCCCTGGGAGATCACGGGCCAGACCCTCACAATATAGGCACAGGCAGCAGCAGACGGTGTAAGAGAAACCGACAGGCGGGTATTTTGGCTGCTTTTTAGTGTTTAAAGGCACAAATGGCTGAGGATGGTTTCCAGGATACCCAGAGCTCCTCTCCACACGGCCGCCGCACATCCGGACATACCCCTGGGGTACCACATGTTTGACAAAGCATTTAACCTCCCACCACTCAGCCCATTGGCAAGAGCACCTGAAAGCCACACAAAAGGGACGCAGTTCTTCTCCTCCTCACTCCTTACCTTTTCAGGTCTACCCCCGCTATATCTCATGACCTCTCAGCAGCCTCCACTGACAGGGATGATGGACAGCGTCTGCATCATATGGTGGGAGATTATTTAGGGGCAAAAATAGACATGGAGAGCTTTCCAGTCGACGATCCACTGGGTTGTTAGGTCATGAGAATAGACCACTTGCCAGAACTTGCCCAGTATGCAATTGAGCTGCCCTGCATCAAGTGTGCTTTCCGAATGGACATTCAGTGCTGCCGGAGGTTTTGTGACAGATAAAAGAGTGTGTCTGTCCACAGACTCCATTGACCAGCTGATATTTATCAAAATTATTAATTCCTGGATTAGCAGTAGCTATCAAGCCCCTGATTCCGATGTTGCCAAAGAAGTGTTTTGGGGATGTGGAATCTCTGCAATACTGTCTAGACTGCCTCACTTTGTGGGTGTTCTGACGCTTTGTGCCTCTGACAGAGGCTCTTTACCAAGTGATCAGCTGTGTCCAATCACAGCTGATTACGGTGTAAACAGAAAAAGCCGTGTATCGGCTTTTCCTCTATCGCATCTGACAGACCCGAGTAGAGGAGAGCGGATCTATCCTGACAGAGGGGTCTGCGCTGATTGATTTGTCAATGCAGCCCTCCCGAGAATGCCCACCCAGGACCACCAGGGATGCCACCCATGGCCACCAGGGATGCTGACCATGAATGCCCACCCAGGGCCACCAGGGATGCCACCTAGGACCACCAGGTATGAACTTTAGAGGTGGAAATCAGTGCCCATTTTAGATGACAATCAGTGCCCAGCAGTAAAGTCTGCCAGTGCCTCCTCATCAGTGCTGCCTATCAGAGCCATAGTTACATAGTTACATAGTTAGTAAGGTTGAATAAAGACACCAGTCCATCCAGTTCAACCTGAGTGAGTGTGGGTCTACAACCCTGACCCTTGTCCCTAACCCTGAACATCGCACACTCACATCAATCCCTACCCTCAATCCAAGGTCCCCATTCATATACTAGGGCCAATTTTGGACAGAAGCCAATTAACCTACCAGCATGTCTTTGGAGTGTGGGAGGAAACCGGAGTACCCGGAGGAAACCCACGCAGGCACAGGGAGAACATGCAAACTCCAGGCAGGTAGTGTCGTGGTTGGGATTCGAACCAGCGATCCTTGTTTACTGCTAGGCGAGAGTGCTAACCACCGCACCGCTGTGCCGCCCACTGAGCCATCTATCAGTGCCCAGTGCCACCTATCAGTGTCCATCAGTGTCGCCTATCATTGTCCATCAGTGCTGCCTATCAGTGCCCATCATTGCTGCATATTAGTGCCTCATCATCCGTGCCCATCAGTGACACCTCATCAGTGCCCATCAGTGTCACCTTATCAGTGCCCATCAGTGCCCATCAGTGAAGGAGAAAAATTACTTATTTACAAAATTTTATAACAAAAAACAAAGAAAACCTTTTTTCTTGTTCATACATCACGGGACACAGAGCCTTTGATAATTACTAAGTGGGTTAGATAGTCACCATCAGGTGATTGGACACTGGCAACCCTAATTACAAGCCAAGTTCCTCCCCTATATAACTCCTCCCATATGGAGAGTTCTTCCGTTTTTTCGCCAGTGTCTAAGGTGGTTGGTCACGTTGAAGATGTGCTAAGAAGAGAGCTCTGTTTGATGGTCTCTGTGGGGGCCTAGGAGCTATACAACCAGATCCATACCTTGGGCTAATAAATACACCTAAGATGGATGGTACCCGGGCCTCGTGAAAGAAGAAACAAGGTTTTGCCTGTAATGTCTCTCTTTGAGGACAGGGCTCTGGGATCCAGCACTTTGGGACACAAATTAAAAGTTGCACGGAAAGTTTTCTGGCAGAGTCTTCTACAGGTCCAGGGAAGAGGATCCTGTAAGTAGGAACCCAGAACCCTGAAGGTTGGCACAACATTATCCACCATGATGGGTGAAAGTTGGATCTGTCTGTTCTCAGCAGTTTCCGCGGATAAGGTAAGTGAAAACAATCCTAGGTATTTACCTTAAGAATTATCTTCTACGAGTAGTTTTCATGTCTTACCTGGTTTCCACCACTAGAGGGAGTAAGAGACATACCTGTGTTACCTGTGTGTGTTTACTTGCATGCCTTCCAGGATACACGCTCAGTGAAGCTGGTCTGTGAAGCCTGTAACCTCCTCCGCTACAGGCTCTGCCACATAAACTGAAAGGGAGGATGCAACATAGCCTTGGGGTCCCACGTCGTCCTCCGGAGGTCTCCTTTCTCCCCCCCTGCCCCCGGACGCCGCCATGATGGTACTACACGCGCACAGGGGGTGCGCTTTTACGGGCGGATTGGGCGGGGAAGGAGGGGGAGCGTGGTTGTTGGCACCATGCACGTGCAGCGTCCACAGTGCATCAGTGTGCAGACATGAGGTGGCAATGTTTAAAGCTCAGGACGCCGGGAGCCCCTGTAAGTGGTGGGACACAGAGCTGTGGGCAGTAAACATCTCAGTGGATTCGGATCCAGGCATACCTAAGACACCTACTCGGCATCTGGTTGTGCAGACTAAGCTAATGATTATATTGTAAGACTAAGGCACGACAGTGATTGCATCTATACTAGTACCTCTGCTTTTGCAGGTTAGGACTATGTCTCCTCATAAGAGGGCTTCAGGGGCAGGTAAAAGAGGCACTAAGAAGTCACCACCTAGATTTAGGGTTTCTAGTCATACCTGCAGGATTCCATCCCCCCCTGAAAGACTGGAGGCAGCCTCACAGGATGAGTCATTGCCCCTGTCAGGCTTTGCAGCCTCTCCCAATGTTGCAGCCCCTGTGTATGTCACTGAAGACACTACGAAAGCTGCATTGGATGGTTTAGAAGGAAGGATTGCTACTTTAATAACAACTTCCTTAAAGAGTAGCAGAAAACGGGATAGATCCTCTGCCTCTGCTCTAGGTTCCTTATCGGATGAGCAATCTGATAATGATGAAGTATCCCTATCCGGGGATGGGGCTCAGGCGCAGTCGGATGATTCAGGGGATGAGGAGAAGCTCTCTTCTTCCTCTCAGGCCCTCAAGGTGCAGGTGCAATATTATACTGAGTTGGTGCGTGCCACATACAAATTGCCCTCTGCTGAGGCTGCCATATCCTGTTTCCTCCTTGTGATCCCAGAAATCCCCACAGGCTGAGTATACCTTCCCAATTCATCCTTTGCTGGAGAAATCGTTGTATGAGGACTGGGTTCACCCAGATAAGCTATTTTCTCCTCCTAAGAGGTTTTCCCTTCTTTATCCGGTAGAGGAAAAATTCACCAAGAAATGGGGGTGCCAGCAATTGATGAGGCTGTTTCCTCTGTGAATAAAAGCCTGACCTGCCCTGTGGACAATGCTCAGGGGTTCAAAGATCCAACTGACAAAAAGCTGGAATCTTTATTTAAAGCCTCCTTTTCTATGGCTGGCACTGTGGACCAACCTGCAGTCGCAGCAGTTGGCATGTGCCAATTCCTAAAGGAACAAATGAAGCAGGTGGTTAACCTCCTTCCCACTGAACAGGTCAAGGTTTATACAGACCTTCCTAAGGCCTTATGTTTTGCGGTTTATGCCATTATGGATTCTGTTCAGCAAGCATCCCGCCCTACTCTCCTGCTGGTACACATGAGCAGGTCCCTTTGGCTTAAGCATTGGGCAGCTGAGGCTTCATCCAAAAGATTTTTGACTGGGTTCCCATTTCATGGGGAATGCTTGTTTGGGGATGATTTGGACAAATATATCCAGAGGATTTCCGGGGGCAAGACCACTTTTTAGCCAGTTAAGAGGAAGTGTGAATGTCCCTCATTTAGACGTTCTCTTTCCCCAGCCCCTGGAGCCTCGACCTCCAGGCAGTGGCGACGGCCTCCCCAGTCCAATATTAGGGGAAAGGTCTAAGGCCAGGCCCAAGGGCAGAAAAAGTCTTGGCGTCCAAGCTCTGTTAAGCAGGGACCCCAAAGCCTCCTTATGAAGAGGCGCCCCGCTCGGCCAAGTGGGGGGAAGGCTGCTGCAGTTTGCAGACGCTTGGCGGGAAGAGGTTCAGGACAAATGGGTAACCTCCACAGTGTCTCTGGGCTACAAAGCCATCCCGCTTTCTAAGGTCAAGAGTCTCCAAAGATCCAGAAAAAAGGATGCCCTTGCTTCTGGCCTTAGAACGCCTGTTATCCCAAGGGGTGATTATTATTATTATTATTATTCAGGATTTATAGCGCCAACAGTTTACGCAGCGCTTTACAATATAAAAGGGAGACAATACAGTTATAATACAATAAAATACAAAAGGATTAAGAGGGCCCTGCTCAGAAGAGCTTACAATCTAATAGGGTGGGGCAGGTGGTACAAAAGGTTGTAACTGTGAGGAATGAGCTGGTGGAAGTGGTAGGAGATTAGTTGGAGACTTGATAGGCTTTCCTGAAGAGATGAATTTTCAGGGATCACCTGAAGGTAGCAAGAGTAGGGGATAGCCGGATAGATGGAGGTAGCGAGTTCCAGAGGATGGGAAAGGCTCTGGAGAAATCCTGGAGACGAGCATGGGAGGAGGAGATGAGAGAGCTTGAAAGCAGGAGGTCTAGAGAGGAGCGGAGAGGTCGATTTGAATGATATTTGGAGACAAGATTAGTGATGTAGCTCGGGGCAGAGCTGTGAATGGCTTTGTATGTTGTGGTTAGTATTTTGAATTTAATTCGCTGGGTGATTGGGAGCCAGTGTAGGGATTGGAGTAGAGGGTTGGCAGACACTGAGCGGTTGGTAAGGTGGATAAGTCTGGCAGCAGCATTCATGATAGACTGAAGAGGGGATAGCCTATGGAGAGGTAAGCCAATGAGAAGGGAGTTGCAATAGTCAAGGCGAGAGATAACAAGGGAGTGAATGAGGAGCTTGGTGGTTTTATTTGTTAAAAAGGGGCGAATTTTAGAGATGTTACGGAGGTGAATTCTACAAACTTTTGACAACGATTGGATTTGAGGCTGAAATGACAAGTCAGAGTCTAGGATTACACCTAGTACCCTGGCATGAGGGGAGGGACTGATGGTTGCATTGTTGATTTTGATAGAAAAGTCATGGAGGCACGGGCGGGGGGGATATTAATAGCTCAGTTTTAGAGAGATTTAGTTTAAGGAAGTGGTGGGACATCCATGCTGATATGTTATGATTATAGAAGTAGCCCCAGAAGAGCAAGGCTCGGGGTTCTACTCAAACCTCTTTACGGTTCCAAAATCGGAGATGTCAGACCTATACTAGATCTAAAAGACCTGAATCAGTTCCTAAACATTCGTTCTTTCCGCATGGAGTCAATCCATCAGTGGTTTCCACCCTTCAGGGAGGAGAATTTCTGGCATCGATAAACATCAAAGATGCATATTTACATGTGCCAATTTTCCCAGCTCACCAAAGGTTTATAAGGTTTGCGGTGGAGCAGCGCCACTTCCAGTTTGTGGCCCTACCTTTCGGTCTTGCTACCGCACCTCAGGAGTTTACAAAGGTTCTAGCCCTGCCCCTGGCAAAGCTAAGGGCTTGAGGCATAGCAGTAACAGCTTATCTGGATGATTTGCTACTCGTAGAACAGTCTGTAGTACACTTATGCCACGTACACACGATCGCACATTCCGACAACAAAATCCATGTTTTTTTTCCGACAGATGTTGGCTCAAACTTGTCTTGCATACACACGGTCACACAAATCTTGTTGGAAATTCCGAACACCAAGAACGCAATGACGTACGACGAACCGAGAAGTATGAAGTTCAATTGCCAGTGTGGCTCTTCTGCTTGATTCCGAGCATGCGTGGAACTTTGTGCCTCGGAATTGTGTACACACGATCGGAATTTACAACATCAGATTTTGTTGTCGTAAAATTTAAGATCAAGATCTCAAATTTTGTTTGTCGGAAATTCCAACGGAAAATGTCCGATGGAGCCTACACATGGTCGGAATTTCCAACCACAGGCTCCCATCGAACATTTGTTGTTGGAAAATTCGATCGTGTGTATGCGGCATAAGACCACAATGTGCTCAGCACAGTGAAGTAATTAGAGTACCTAGGCTGGGTCCCCAATGTAGAAAAATCCTCCTTACAGCCCCTGAAAAGGCTGGAATATTTGGGCACGGTCATAGACACAGTCCAAAGCAGAGTATTCTTACCCAAGTCAAAAGCCAAAGCCCTAAAGGATTTGCTCCGAGCAGTAAAAACAAGGAAAAATCCTTCCATTGGACTATGTATGAGGTTATTAGGGAAAATGGTAGCCTCATTTGAGGCTGCTCCTTACGCCCAGTTTCACTCAAGACGTTTACAAACCAGCATCCTATCTGCTTGGAACAAGAGAGTTCAAGCCTTGGATCTCCCAATGTGCCTGTCACCATGGGTATGCCAGAGCATCAATTGGTGGTTACTAACCGAGAATCTACTGAAAGGAAAATCCTTTGTGCCAGTTACCTGTAAGGTCGTAACCACAGATGCCAGCCTTGTAGGCTGGGGAGCAGTTCTGGAAGAAGCCTCTTCCGAAGGAAGGTGGTCCAGAGCCGAATGGCTCTTGCCTATTAACATTCTGGAGTTTCGGGCAATTCGTCTGGCCCTCAGGGCCTGGACTTACAGATTGCAAGGCTGTCCTGTCTGGATACAGTCTGACAACGCTACAGTGGTGGCCTATATCAATCACCAAGGGTGCACCAGGAGTCTGCATGCCCAGAAGGAGGTGAATCACATTTTTGCTTTGGCAGAAAGGCATGTTCCCTGCCTGTCTGCGGTCTTCATTCCAGGGGTAGAAGGTTGGCAGGCAGATTTCCTGAGCCGCCAGTAGCTGTGTCCAGGAGAATGGTCTCTACACCCCAACATAGTTTGGGCCATATGTTGGAAATGGGGTACCCTGGATGTAGACCTGTTTGCTTCCAGGTTCAACAAGAAACTGGACAACTTTGTGTCAAGAACAAGGGATCTGCTGGCTCAAGGGTCAGATGCCTTAGCGATTCAGTGGGATCAGTACTTTCAGATCTATGCGTTCCCTCTAGTTCCACTTCTCCAACGATTCCTTCAGAGGGTCAAAAGGGAAGGGAAGCCGGTAATTTTATTGGCCCCGGCTTGGCCAAGGCAACCTTGGTATGCAGAGATCGTAAAGATGGCAGAGGAAAGACCTTAGGTTCTTCCACTACGCCCAGATGTATTCTCACAGGGCCCAATATTCCATCTTGCCTTACGAAGTCTGAATTTGACGGTTTGCCTGTTGAGACCCACATCCTGAAGAGTCGTGGGCTCTCCGGTCCAGTCTTATCCACTCTGGTTAATGCTAGGAAGCCGACCTCCAGGCTCATCTATTACAGAATCTGGAAGGCATATGTTTCCTGGTGTGAATCCAGGGGGTGGCATCCTAGAAGGTATGCCATTAGCAGGATTCTTGCCTTTCTTCAATTAGGAGTAGAAATGAGGCTGGCCTTGAACACTAGGGCCAGATCTCAGCCTTGTCTGTATTTTTTCAAAGACCGCTTGCCTCTCATTCCCTGATCCGGTTAAGCCTCCCGTGTGCCAGTGGGATTTAAATTTGGTTTTGTCTGTTTTACAGAAACAACATTTTGAACCATTGCACCATGGTTCTTTTGGCAAAGAAATTGTTTTTTCTTGTAGCCATATCCTCCGCCAGGAGGGTATTGGAATTAGCAGCTCTTTCATGTAAGGACCCATATTTGACTTTTCACAAAGACAGGGGGGTGTTGCGTCCTCACCCGACCTTTTTGCCTAAAGTGGTTTCAGGATTCCATCTGAATCAAGATGTGGTCCTACCGTCCTTTTTTCCAGATCCGCAGTCCGCGGAGGAGAAGTTGTTACACTCTTTAGATGTTGTAAGAGCAGTCAAAATCTATCTGCAGGCAACGGCTCAGATACGAAAGACTGATTGTCTATTTATACTGCCAGAAGGCCCCAAAAAGCGCCAGGCAGCGTCAAAGTCCATTATCTCTAGATGGATTTGACAGGTTATTATTCAGGCTTATGGTTTGAAGAAGAAAATTCTTTTTTCAGGTTCAGGTTAAAGCTCACTCGACTAGAGCAATTAGTGCTTCTTGGGCAGTGCATCACCAGACCTCCATAGCTCAGATCTGCAAGGCTGCAACTTGGTCTTCGGTCCATACATTTACTAGATTCTATCAGGTGGATGTAAGAGGGCATGAGGATGCCGCCTTCAGGCGCAGTGTGCTGCAGGCAGCAGTATAGGTCCTCATGTCCGATGGCAGTCTGTGTTTCTGATCTGTGCCTCCCTCCCCTCAAATTTGGGCATTGCTTTGGGACATCCCACTTGGTAATTATCAAAGGCTCTGTGTCCCGTGATGTATGAACAAGAAAATAGGATTTTTAAAACAGCTTACCTGTAAAATCCTATTCTTGGCAGTACATCACGGGACAGAGAGTTCCCGCCCCTCTTCGGGATTATATGTTGGGATACTTATTGCTTTGCTACAAAACTGAGGTACTCTCCATATGGGAGGGGTTATATAGGGGAGGAACTTGCCTTGTAATTAGGGTTGCCAGTGTCCAATCACCTGATGGTGACTATCTAACCCACTTAACGGGAAGGAATTCTAGACAGATGCACTCATAAATTAGCCTTGTTTATTAAGAAATTGCACATCAATTACAGGGTAACAGCAAACAGGAATAGAGCTGACGTTTCGCACTAACGTTAGTGCTTACTCATAGCTGGTCATCAGCTGTCCAGAATTCCTTCCCGTTTACTGCTACCAGCAATAGCCAGCACCTTTATCCTCCAAACCAAGAAGGATTCATTTTGGTCTCTTTGGACTTTTTCCTGGAGCGGTGATCACTTCTTCTTATATCTAACCCACTTAGTAATTATCAAAGGCTCTGTGTCCTGTGATGTATTTCCAAGAAAAGGATTTTACAGGTAAGTTGTTTTAAAAATCCTATTTTTTTATTCAAAAATTTCATTTTTTTTTAAATTTGTTTAGCAAAAAAAAAACCCTAGTGGTGATCAAATACCACCAAAGAAAGCTCTATTTGTGGGAAAAAAATTTTTAAAATGTTGTTTGAGTACATTGTTGCATGACCGCGCAATTGTCATTCAAAGTGTGACAGCGCTGAAAGCTGAAAATAGGTCTGGGCAGGAAGGGGGGTGGTTAAGCATCATTAAATTAATGCTTATTTAAAAATGTGTCTTTTTTAAAAACCTTTTTCTGCATTGATACATGTCCCCCAGGGCAATACCCGGACCCCCAAACCCTTTGTATGCCCAATAACTTGCATATAAGCCTTCAAAATGGGCACAGATTTTTTCAGTACGGGGCCCATAGACTTTAATGGGTTTTGTTATTCAGCTCTGAACTTTTGCAATGTTCGAAAGTTCTGGGGCAAACCAAACAGGGGGTAGTTTGGCCCATCCCTAGCTCTTAACATGGGGGGTACCTTACCAGGAGGGACCCCCAGGCAAAGCACCTTGTCCCCATATTGTTGTGAAGGCCTCTTTTCCACAACCCTGGCCCAGTGGTTGTGAGCGTGTGTGGGCAGGGGGCTTATCTAGACCTGGAAGCCTTTTTAATAATAAGGGGGCACCCAAATATGGCCCCCAATGGGAATTAGTATGAGTAGGGATAATATATACCCCATTTACAAAAAAGGAAGAAAAAAAAAGCCCACCAAGATGTCCGAACCTGTCGCTTGACACCTGCCAAATTACATCCTCTAATCCGTGCTGCTAAAGTAAATTTAGAGGTGGGACTTCCTGGAGGACACCCCTGACCAAATATGGGTGGCAGGCTGTTTATCGTTGGTGTTTTTTTTCAATTAAAGATCTTGTTAACAACATGTTTTTTACATTTTTTTGGTGAATAAGTAGGAGTGCTATGTATCCCATACTCATTCTTACATTATCTGAGGGCACTTTATGGTAAATGAGGCTTCCAGATTCCTGTACGCCCCTACTTGCAGACCCCCCACAACCACTAGGCCAGGGTTGTGGGGAAGGAGCCCTTGTCCTTAGTAACCTTGGGACAAGGTGCTTTGCCAGGTGGGTCCCTCCTGGCAAGTAACCCCCCATGTTAAGGGTATGTTGCCTGGTATGGTTCAGGGGTGATTGGGGGCACACACTCTTGCCCCCTTGGTGTTAAAGGGGGCTTCCAGATTTAGGATCCCCAGCTTTCCCAGGATGTACAGTGAAGTTGCCTGGACAAAGCCAATGAAAACCTAGGATTAAATAAAATTTCTGTTTTTTTTCTGGTAATAAGATGTCTTTATGTGTTACCAAGGTAATCAACATTTCAAATATTGAGCTTTATTGATAGTATGGATTTAGATATGATAGGTATGACATCTCAGATGCATTATCTAGGATATGTGAACAAATTTACCCACTTCCAGAACTCATGCAATACTTTAAAGTAGAAATAAAGCAATACTAGATCTACTGATTGCCAACAATACAGACCTGATCACGAATGTGAAAATACAGGGCAATTTAGGAAACCGCGATCACAGGTCAATTGGCTTCAGTATAAATCACACAAACAGGAAAAATAAGGGGAATACAAAGACACTGAATTTCAAAAGATCCAACTTCCCTAAACTACGAACCTTGCTAGAAGGCATAAATTGAGATGCAATCTTAAGAACACAGAGGTGAGATGGGTTCGTTTTAAGAGCATATTAAATAAGGGCATTAGCCAGTACATCCCATTGGGTAATACATTTAAAAGAACGAACAAAAGTCCTGGATGGCTTAACTCCAATGTAAAAATGCATATTAAAGCAAAGGAGAAGGCCTTCAAAAAATACAAAGTTGAGGGATCATTATCAGCATTCAGACTTTATAAAGAATGCAACAAGAAATGTAAGGGTGCAATTTGGGTGGCTAAGATAGAACACGAAAGACACATAGCAGAGGAGAGCAAAAAAAATCCCAAGAAATTCTTTAAGTATGTAAACAGTAAAAAAGGAGGACAGACTATATTGGCCCCATAAAGAATGAGGAAGGACATCTGGTTACAAAGGATGGGGTGATGGTGAAGGTATTGAATTTATTCTTCTCCTCAGTCTTCACGAGAGAATTGGGGGGCTTTAGTAACCAAAACTGCAGTGCTTATACTCATGACTTGTCACAGGAAGCAACCTCATGGCTAACAGAGGACAGAATTAGAATTAGACTTGGGAAACATAACATTAATAAATCACCAGAACGGGGTGGCTTGCACTCGAGGGTACTTGGGGAACTCAGTCAAGTAATTGCCAGACCATTGTTCCTAATTTTTACTGACAGTCTACTGACTGGAATGGTACCAGCAGATTGGAGAAAAGCCAATGTAGCACCAATATTTAAAAAGGAACAAAAGTGTACTAAAGCGCTGATATGGTGTGTGGTGAATCAATATAGGAAATACCTAAATAATCAAGCCGCAACTATTGTGAATGTGTTCTGACACCTCTATAGTAAATAATATTAAAACAATTAATAGTACTCTAAAAATTAACTTCCTAATAGTACAAACTCCAAATATAGTGATAAACAAGTGATACGCACATATAGTGCTAGGTGATATAGTCAAATGTCAAGGAGACAGCAAAAGGCACAACAGAAACCCTCAAAAGTAACAGCGATCAATCACAAGGGCTTATTAACATCCTGAAGGGCCAAATGGTACGCCTCAGAAAAAACTGCACAGATCATAGTGTTTATTTGGAACAGGCAAAATTGTTGGGAAAAAAATTTATATCCAAAGGCTATAGTGAAAATTTAATTGAGAAGCAAATACAGGAAGTATACCGAATCCCAAGAGATTCACTGATTCAGGATAAAGAAAAGAATACTACCAAGTTTCACGAAATCCCCCTTATAATGAATTACAATACTCAACACAGGCAAGTGGAACATATTATCAAAAAACATTGGGCACTTCTTAAGGCGGACAAGCAACTACAATCTATTTTACCTGATAGACCTTGCTTTATTTACAGAAGGGCACCTACTCTAAGGGACTTGGTAGCAAGGAATGTTACGGACCACCCCCAAAAGACTGAATGAGTTGTCCTTCTTCCAGGGAAAAGGTTTTTTCCCCTGCAAAAGATGCTATGCATGTGAAAACACAAATTTCAATGGCCAAAAATGCACAAAATTTGTGTCTACTAGTACCAATAAGGAGTACATAATTAAAGATTTTATTTCTTGCAGAACTGAAGGGGTCATCTATATGTTGCAGTGTTCTTGCTCACTGCAATATATAGGGAGAACCGTATAAGAGAGCATGTACAGAATATTAAGAATGGCTTCCCCGAGCATAGTCTTTCGCGACATTTTGCACCCCACCATAATAAGGATCCAACGTCTCTAAAATTCTGGGCTATTGATAGATATAAGCCTCATTGTAGGGGGAGCAATAAAGTAAGAGAACTTCGCAAAAGTGAATCCAGATGAATATTTGAAATGGCTACTCTTGCTCTGAGAGGCCTGAACATTGATTTTGATCTGAATTGTTTTATTTCTGAATTCTAATATTTTTTAACATTTTTTTATACTATTTCTTATTCTATTTTACCATACATGTAATGTGAGATATCCCCATATTTGCTTACTCAGAAGTATCTATATGTATATATCTGATATCATTATTTATTCGATGTAGTGCATTTTCTCAGTGATTTTATAAGTTGTGTGTATAATTTATTAATATTGCAATATTCTGACCTATTTATTTGATGTGCTGCAGTTTTTAAGTGATTATACAACTTGACCACTAGGTGGAGTAGGTGAATAGCAGCCTATTGAGAGCAAAGAAAGGTTTGTTTTTTGATTTTAATTTATAACATTCCAGTTACCGTATATACTCGAGTATAAGTCGAATTTTTCAGCACATTTTTTTGTGCTGAAAGTGCTCCCTTCGACTTATACTTGAGTCAAGCACTTTTCTGCAGCAAAAAATTTCATTTTCCAAACCGAATTTGGGGCCCCGTATCTCAGGGCCACTTGGTGCTAGGAACCCCAAATTTGGTGTGCAAACCCAGTGGAACTAGCACCATATAATTTCCAAAGCTGGGGTTTCTAGCACCAAGTGGCCCCAAGATACGGGGCTCCAAAATCGGTTCGGAAAATGTCATTCTCTGCTGAAGAAAAGTGCTTGACATTTTCTGAACCGACTTTGGGGCCCCATATCTCAGGGCCACTTGGTGCTAAGAAACCCAAATCTGGTGTGCAAACCCAGTGGAACTGGTACCATAACATATCCAAAGATGGGGTTCCTAGCACCAATTGGCCCTGAGATACGGGGCCCCAAACCAGTTTGGAAAATGTCATTCTCTGCTGCAGAAAAGTCAGTGAACTGATTTTTGGGGCCCTGTATCTCGGGGCCACTTGGTGCTAGAAACCCCAGCTTTGGAAATTATATGGTGCTAGTTCCACTGGGTTTGCACACCAAATTTGGGGTTCCTAGCACTAAGTGGCCCCAAGATACAGGGCCCCAAATTTGGTCAACTGTGTCCATCTGCAGCAATGTCATTTCAGGACCCTTTGGGTTCAGAGACCCCAAATTTTGGCTGCAGCTAGGGGGCATCTAGGAACCCTTAACTACCGAGTTTGAAGTTCAAGGGACCTATGGCTGCAAATGGGCACAGTGATGCTGCAAATGGGCATTGTTGACCCTCTTTTCCACTTACAGTAGCTGTGCATTTCTCACCCTCGTCTTATACTCGGGTCAATAAGTTTTTCCCATTTTTTTGTAGTAAATTAGGGCCTCGACTTATACTCGGAATGACTTATACTCGAGTATATACGGTAGGTTTTAATTGTCCATTGTCTGATTGTTTTAACCACTTGACAACTGGGCACTTAAACCCCCTTAATAACCAGACCAATTTTCAGCTTTTGGTGCTCTCACATTTTGAATGACAATTACTCAGCCATGCAACACTGTATCTATATGAAATTTTTGTCCTTTTTTTCACACAAATGGAGCTTTCTTTTGGTGGTATTTAATCACCGCTGGGTTCTTTATTTTTTGCGCCGTAAAAGAAAAAAGACCGAAAAATCTGTAAAAAAATGCATTTTTCTTCATTTCTGTTTTAATATTTTGCAAATTAGTAATTTTTCTTCATATATTTTGGCCAAAATTTATACCGCTACATATCTTTGGTAAAATTAACCCAAATCGGTGGATATTATTTGGTCTTTGTGAAAGTTATAGAGTCCAAAAGCTATGGTGCGAATATTTGAAAATTGATCACACCTGAAGTACTGACGGCCTATCTAATTTCTTGAGACCCTAACATTCCAGAAAAGTACAAATACCCCCCAAATGATACCTTTTTGGAAAGAAGACATTCCAAGGTATTTAGAAAGATGCATGGTGAGATTTTTGAAGTTGTCATTTTTTCCCACAATTCTTTGCAAAATCAAGGTTTTTTTTTTACTTTTTTTTTTTCCCACAAAATTGTCATATTAGCAGGTTATTTCTCACACACCACATATGCATACCACAAATTACACCCCAAAACACATTCTGCTATTACTCCCGAGTACGGCGATACCACATGTGTGAGACTTTTACACAGCGTGGCCACATACAGAGGCCCAACATGCAGGGGAGCACCTTCAGGCGTTCTGTAGCTCCCAGGCCAATTCTGACATTTCTCTCCTACATGTAAAAATCATCATTTATTTGCTAGAAAATTACATAGAACCCCAAAACATTATATATGTTTTTTTAGCAAAGACCCTAGAGAATACAATGGCGGTCGTTGCAACTTTTTATCTCGCACGGTATTTGCGCAGCAATTTTTTTAACGCGTTTTTTGGGGGAAAAAAACTGTTTTGTGCTTTACAAAAACCAAAACAGTAAAGTTAGCCTAATGTTTTTGCATAATGTGAAAGATGAAGTTATACTGAGTAAATAGATACCCAACATGTCACCTTTCAAAATTGCACGCGCTTGTGGAATGGCGCCAAACTTTGCTACTCAAAAATCCCCATAGGCGACGCTTTAAAATTTTTTACTGGTTACATGTTTTGAGTTACAGAGGAGGTCTAGGGCCAAAATTATTACTCTCGCTCTACCGATCGCAGCGATACCTCACATGTGTGGTTTGAACACGGTTTTCATATGTGGGCGGGACTTACGTATGCGTTCGCTTCTGCATGCGAGCACGCAGGGACAGGGGCGCTTTAAAAATTTTTTTTTTTTTTTTATTGTTCATTTTACTTTATTTATTTTAGTTTGATGCTTTTTTCCAAAAAAAAAAGTTTTTGACCACTTTTATTCCTATTACAAGGAATATAAACATCCTTGTAATAGGAATATGGCATGACAGGTCCTCTTTACAGTGAGATATGGGGTCAATAAGACTCCACATCTCACCTCTAGGCTGGGAAGCCTGAAATAAAAAAAAAAAAAAAAAAAAAAACGATCCTGGCTTCGATCGTAGCGGTCAGTCGGTAGAAGCGCGGGAGGGGGGGACATCCCCTCTCGCCTCCCGTAAGAACGATCAAGCAGTGGAACAGCTGCTATGATCGTTCTCATGGTGTAGGGAATCGCCGGCTGAAAAAGCCGATATCTGAATGATGCCTGTAGCTGCAACCATCATTCAGATATCTCCTCACAAAGTCAAGGACGTTGTATGATGGCCGGTGGGCGGGAAGTGGTTAAAACGCATTTTTTTTTTTAACACAAAGTTGTCCATTTATACAATATTTCTACCACATAACATGTACATACCAAAAATGACACCCCAAAATAGATTCCCCTGCTCCTCCTGAGTACGGCGATACCACTTGTGTGAGACTTCCACAGCCTGGCCACATACAGAGGCCGAGTACAGCTGAGCATGGCTCGGTATGGCGGGGTATTGCGGAGTATGGCAGGGTATGGCGGGGTATTGCGGAGTATGGCGGGGTATTGCGGAGTATGGCGGGGTATTGCGGAGTATGGCGGGGTATTGCGGAGCATGGCAGAGTATGGCGGAGTATGGCGGGGTATGGCGGGGTATGGCGGAGTATGGCGGGGTATTGCAGGGTATGGCAGAGTATGGCAGAGTATGGCGGGGTATGGCGGGGTATGGCGGGGTATTGCGGAGTATGGCGGGGTATGGCAGAGTATGGCGGGGGCATGGCAGAGTATGGCGGAGGCATGGCAGAGTATGGCGGGGGCATGGCAGGGTATGGCGGGGGCATTGCAGAGTATGGCGGGGGCATTGCAGAGTATTGTGGGGGCATTGCAGAGTATGGCGGGGGCATTGCAGAGTATTGTGGGGGTATTGCAGAGTATGGCGGGGGCATTGCAGAGTATTGTGGGGGTATTGCAAAGTACTGCACAGCATTGCAGAGTATTGTGGGGGTATTGCAGAGTATTGTGGGGGTATTGCAGAGTATTGTGGGGGTATTGCAGAGTACTGCACAGCATTGCAGAGTATTGTGGGGGTATTGCAGAGTATTGTGGGGGTGTTGCAGAGTATTGTGGGGGTGTTGCAGAGTATTGTGGGGGTGTTGCAGAGTATTGCACAGCATTGCAGAGTATTGTGGGGGCATTTCAGAGTATTGTGGGGGTATTGCAGAGTATTGTGGGGGTGTTGCAGAGTATTGCTCAGCATTGCAGTATAGTGGGGATGGCTGAGCATGGATGGATGGATGCCTGGATGTCTCTGTGCAGCGCTGTGGGCACTACACATACAGCCCACAGCGCTGCAGACATCCATCCATCCCCCTCCCCGCTCACTGTGTACCGATCGGTACACAGGCGGGGAGGAGAGGGGGAGGAGAGGGGGAGGAGAGGGACCGGCGTCATCAGATGACGCCGGTCTGTTTACATGTGATCGCGCCGTCATTTGATCAGCGGCCATTTACCGGGATTCGTGATGCGCCGGGTCCTCTGGACCCGGCGGTCACGGATGTGTTCGGGTGCGCGCCCCAGGGGGCGCGCGAGAGGGGAATTCTGGGAGGACGTCATAGTACGCCCTCCCAGAGTTATCCAACCGCCCTGCAGCCGTCATTCGGCTATGGGCCGGTTGGTAAGTGGTTAATAAAACTTATTGTGAGCTGTGAACATGTTATATTTAAGCTAATGAGCGCTGAACTAGCATGATGATCCAATGACCACCGAAGTCACTATGGCAACTGGCCATATGGAGCTTTGTTGTCACATGGCTACCCTTGATAAAGTCACGTGACATGTGACGCAACGCGTCGGGAGGAGCCAATGATGACATCTGATGTGCCCTCGCATTACACATTGAATGCGGTGTGAGGAGAGGGAGTCGCGGTGAGCGTCTGACTGATCATTTGCGCTGTTTACTTTAGAAGTACATGTGAGTGGATCTACGTATGCTTTTGATGCTGTGGATATAATTTTGCTGATCATTGTGCAATGATGAATTTTTTTTATTGCATGGATGAAACATCTCACTGGAGGAATTAAGAGGAATAGCGTGGGGAAGCAGCAGAGTAGGATTCTACTGTGTAGCCCGCTGACAGTGATTGAATAAACACCCAGGAATTGTTTTATTATTTCCTTTGCTTTTGTTACTTTCATGGACTTTGGCTATATGCACATACACCGCAGAGGGCTGTATTATGCCCTAACCCTGGTGATTGATCACAGTTACTATTGAGGGTTTTTGCCTTTTGCTGTCTCCTTGACATTTGCCTATATCACCTATATCACCTAGCACTATATATGCATATCACTTGTTTATCACTAAATTTGGAGTTTGTACTATTAGGTAGTTAATATTTAGCGCACTATTAATTGTTTTAATAATATTTAAAAAGGGCCTAAAACACATCCCTGGGAATTACAGACCAGTTAGCCTAACATCAATAGTATGCAAGCTTTTGGAGGGGATGATAAGGGACTAAATACAAGATTTTAGTAATGAAAACTGTATCATTAGCAGTAATCAGCATGGATTTGTGAAGAATCATTCTTGCCAAACCCATCTATTAACCTTCTATGAGGAAGTGAGTTGCCATCTAGATAAAGGAAGGCCTGTAGACATGGTGTATCTGGATTTTGCAAAAGCATTTGACACAGTGCATGGATTGAAACCTGGCTACAAAGGCGAGTTCAGAGGGTGGTGATAAATGGGGAATACTCGGAATGGTCGGGGGTGGAAAGTGAAGTCCGATAGGGTTCTGTGCTGGGACCAATCCTATTTAATTTATTCATAAACGACCTGGAGGATGGGGTAAACAGTTCAATCTCTGTATTTGTGGACGATACTAAGCTAAGCAGGGCAATAACTTTTCTGCAGGATGTGGTAACCTTGCAAGAAGATCTGAACAAATTAATGGGGTGGGCAACTACATGGCAAATGAGGTTTAAGATAGAAGAAAATGTAAAATAATGCATCTGGGTTGCAAAAATATGAATGCAATCTATACACTAGGGGGAGAACCTTTGGGGGAATCTAGGATGGAAAAGGACCTGGAAATGGAGCGAGTACAAAGAAGGACAACAAAACTAATAAAGGGTCTGGAGGATATTAGTTATGAAGAAAGGTTGCGAGCACTGAACGTATTCTCTCTGGAGAAGAGATGCTTGAGAGGAGATATGATTTCAATTTACAAATACAGTGCTGGTGACCCCACAATAGGGATAAAACATTTTTGCAGAAGGGAGTTTAACAAAACACGTGGCCACTCATTAAAATGAGAAGAAAAGAAGTTTAACCAAAAATTACGTAGAGGGTTCTTTACAGTAAGAGTGGCCAGGATGTGGAATTCCCTTCCACAGGCGGTGGTCTCAGCGGGGGGCATCAATAGTTTCAAAAAACTATTAGATAAGCACCTGAATGACCACAACATACAGGGATATACAAGGTAATACTGACATATAATCACACACATAGGTTAGACTTGATGGACTTGTGTCTTTTTTCAACCTCACCTACTATGTAACTATGTAACTTTTTTTCACTTGAAGAAATACAACAAACAATCCTCTAGACGAATGCGTTTCAGCTATCAGTGGGCCTTAATCATAGCAATTAGAGGGCACAAAAAACACATTTAAATTTTGTGCCCTACTTTTGCCATTATTAGGTCTGCTGAGGGTTGAAAAGCATGAATCTGGAGGATTGTTTGTTGTATTCCTTTCAAGTGAAATAAAGTATCGCATGAGCTCTGGAAGTGGGTTCACACATTTGTTCACATATACGAATCAAAAGCTGACAGGAGCTTTCCGTTGCACCGCACATACAAGAACTGTTACTCATTTAAGGTGAGCAGCAGCTGGCCATTTACTTGACATTATCTAGGAGATGCATATATATTACACTGCAACTTGTTGATGCCTTGTCATGTGAGTTTTTTCAGCAGTATCGTTTATACCATAATTTTAAGAAAAGGTTAAGGTAGTAAAAGTTCAAAGCTTTTGGAGAAGGATAGTTGTCTATCCATAAGCTCTGTATAAGAAGAAACCTAGCTGCAGGGAAGCTAAAATGTTTTCATTAACTTTAGGCAAACGTTGCTTGCAAGTACGAAGCCTACTGAGGAAAACTTCTTAGACTTAGCTATAGTTTATTTAGCCACTGTAACACTGAAACTTCCTAAGGGGGTATGTTTCTATCTTGTGGATGTTGCGCTGTGAGACAGCCCCCAGGTTTCAGCTTTCTAGCACACCCATGCGGGCACAGTGCAACCAAGGACAAGGGGTACACACAGACACTATACTGAGAGTGACACATACAGCAACAGGAAATGAAGGGGTCCACGGACTGAAACCAAAGGGAATCTAACTGCACAGCCAGAGACAAACACTGAGAACAAAGATGGGATCAAACAACGCACAGAATAAGGGAATACTCAGAAATCACAAATGCCAGAGGAGCAGGAGGGCCCAAATTCAACGTGGAGACACGTTGCTCAAACACTAAGCCATAGGTGCAAAGGCCTAATAATATCTAGGTTCAGGGCAGATTGGTAGGAACCCAAACAGCTTGAACAGGAGGCAAAACCCAGCACGGTATCACAATTGGAACCGTAACACCATCGGTACTCTGCGCGCGCGAATGGTCTCCATTATCAGCTGGGCGTACCTGGGGTCAGTGAACTAGTTCCAGCTTGCTGCAAATCTCTCCCCACCATCAGGGGCCCTATTGAAGAAGCAGGGCAGGGCTTAGACTCTGCACCCTGGGGAACCCAAAGTTGGCATTCTACAAAGGCTCACTCCCACAGAAACCTGACACACATATTTAGACAACACACAAAGATCAAGATTTATCAGAAAAAGAACTAGATTTCCTAGAGAAATTATTATTAAAATAGAAAATGAGATACTTTTTAAGGCGTAGGAGATGGGTAGCACGAGGCAGTAGCAAACCACAATGAAAAAGGCACTAGCTAGCCAGAAATAGAACATGTTTCCAGTTAGTTGGTTAAACTTGATTCCCAAAACTTTTCTTCCCTTATTTGGCCATGATTTCCTTGATAACACACCATATCTCTTAGATCTCAATTTACAATGGAGAATAACACACTTTACTTTACCTGCTCTCTGTAATTAGTGGTATTGTACCATTAGTGATATTATAAAGCCATCAGTGTTATTTTATTTCGCCTTATGATAAAATAAATGAAGGAGTCAATTTGCAATGTTTACTTTATCCTATGTATACATCAAACATTTTTTTTCATCATATTTCAGCCTCCTATCCAACAATTTCATCTCTCTGTAAACCCACATATGCATTCAGGTTAGCATGGCCTGTTCCCTTGCTGCCCTCAGCACTCATCAGCTAATCTTGCTCTTTCACACACTGAGGTGCACCACTCTTTATAAGGTACCTTGGGCTTTTCTCAGACAGATGAAAATGAAACCCTGAAGTGGAGCCTCACCTCAGTCAGCATCACACCCTGGGCACTATGTAAAGTTCATCCAGGATAGTGCTCCCATCAACTGAGGCAGTTTGATGCATTATATTATACTGTAAAATAAATATATATTGTGACAGGGTGGTTCCCTGTCATGGTGTTTAAAAGACTGTTATGTCACTCAGGATTCTCAGATAGGCAGGTTGAGGGGTTCAGGGGTGCTTGTTTCATCTGGAGAAAACAATATTCTTCAGTTTTCTAACTGGTTGGTAAAATTCGGTTTGGGACCCGGAGCCTGGAGTTTTAGTAGTGATCTGGGTGGCATGGAATCTCCAACCCTGGGTCCTGGTTTTGGTTACAACCAGCACCTTGATTGAGCAGGTTTGAGTTGTTTTTTTTGTAGTCCCTGGACTAGGGTTCTGGGCTATACTCTTCCAAGGAGTCCATGTGGGTGTAAGGGAGCAGCCACAAATATGTGCATGTCTGCACGGTGCAGTCTGTAATAGAACAGCCAGGGAACCCAAGTCTGAGGGCTGGAGCAGCAGAAAAGCTGCATGGAAAAGAGCTGACAGAGGTTCCACATTTGTACAGGGACGCTGTGTTACAAGGTCAGGAGGAATGAGGCATACAGCCTGCTAAAGTGAGCCAGGAAGCTGAATCTGAATTTAACTTTGTGTTGATGGTGGAAACCCCTGTGTAGACAATGATTCTGTGTTGAACTTTTCTTTCTTTTAGTAAAAGTGGGCCAACAAGCCCTTAACCACTTCCCGCCGGGCCTATAGCAAAATGACGACCGGGCGTGGTTCCATTATCCTGAATGGGCGTGATATGACATGGGGACACGCAGCGATCGGCGATCTTGGTAAAGAGCCTCTGACAGAGGCTCTTTACCACGTGATCAGCTGTGTCCAATCACAGCTGATCACAGTGTGAACAGGAAGAGCCGTGTATCGGCTTTTCCTCTATCGCGTCTGACATACGCGACTAGAGAAGAGCTGATTGATTATCAGTGCAACCCCTCCTAAGGATGCCCACATAGGACCACCAGGACTAGCAGGGATGCCCAGCACTGATGACCACCAGGTATGCCACTCATGGCCACCAGGGATGCCAATCTGTGCCCACAAATGATGCCAATCTGTGCCAACAAATGATGCCAATCAGTGCCCATCAGTAATTCCTGCCAGTGCCTCCTTATCAGTGTTGCTCATCAGTGCCACCCATTAGTGTCAATCAGTGCCACCTATAAGTGTCTATCTATGCCAATCAGTGCCACCTATCAGTGCCCATCAGTGCCACCTATTAGTGCCCATTAGTGCCACCCATGAATGCCCATCAGTGCCGCCATTCAATGCCCATCATTGCTGCATATCAGTGCCACCCTATCAGTGCTCATCAGTGTGCATATTAGTGCCCATCATCGGTGCCCATCAGTGCCATCTCATCAGTGCCCATCAGTAGGGATGACCTTCCAGTTCGGAACAGCTGAACAGCGAACAATTTGGGGTATTCGCAGCAAATTCGAATGCCGCGGAACACCCTTTAAAAGTCTATGGGAGAAATCAAAAGTGCTAATTTTAAAGGCTTATATGCATGGTATTGTCATTAAAAAATTTTAGGGACTTGGGTCCTGCCCCAGGGGACATGGATCAATGCAAAAAAAGTTTTAAAAACGGCCGTTTTTTCGGGAGCAGTGACTTTAATAATGCTTAAAGTGAAACAATAAAAGTGTAATATCCCTTTAAATTTCGTACCTGGGGGGTGTCTATAGTATGCCTGTAAATGGGCGCATGTTTCCCGTGTTTAGAACAGTCTGACAGCAAAATGACATTTCAAAGGAAAAAAAGTCATTTAAAACTACCCGCGGCTATAATGAATTGTCGGTCCGACAATACACATAAAAGTTCATTGATAAAAACGGCATGGGAATTCCCCACAGGGGAACCCCGAACCAAAATTTAAAAAAAATAACGTGGGGGGTCCCCCTAAATTCCATACCAGGCCCTTCAGGTCTGGTATGGATTTTAAGGGGAACCCCGCGCCAAAATTTTTAAAAAAAAGGCGTGTGGTCCCCCCAAAAATCCATACCAGACCCTTATCCGAGCACGCAACCTGGCAGGCCGCAGGAAAAGAGGGGGGACGAGAGAGTGCCCCCCCTCCTGAACCATACCAGGCCACATTCCCTCAACGTTGGGAGGGTGCTTTGGGGTAGCCCCCCAAAACACCCTGTCCCCATGTTGATGGGAACAAGAGCCTCATCCCCACAACCCTTGCCCGGTGGTTGTGGGGGTCTGCGGGCGGGGGGCTTATCGGAATCTGGAAGCCCCCTTTAACAAGGGGACCCCCAGATCCCAGCCCTCCCTCCTGTGTGAAATGGTAAGGGGGTACAAAAGTACCCCTACCATTTCACAAAAAAACTGAAAATTGTTAAAAATGACAAGAGACAGTTTTTGACATATCCTTTATTTAAATGCTTCTTCTTACTTCTATCTTCTTTCTTCTATCTTCTCTCTTCCTTCGGTTTCTTCCTCCATCTTCTTCTTCTTCTGGTTCTTCTGGTTCTTCCTCCGGTGTTCTCGTCCGGCATCTCCTCCGTGGCGTCTTATCTTCTTCTCCTCGGGCCGCTCCGCATCCATGATGGCATGGAGGGAGGCACCCGCTGTGTGACGCTTCTCTCTTCATCTTTTCCTCTTCATCTTCTTCTCTTCATCTTCTTGTCTTCATCTTCTTTTCGGGCCGCTCCGCATCCATGATGGCATGGAGGGAGGCTCCCGCTGTGTGACGCTTCTCCTCTTCTGACGGTTCTTAAATAACGGGGGGGTGGGGCCACCCGGTGACCGCGCCCCCTCTGACGCACAGGGACTTGACGGGGACTTCCCTGTGGCATTCCCTGTGATGTCAGAAGGGGTGGGGTTACATAACGGGTGACCCCGCCCCCTCTGACGTCACGGGGAAGGGCAAGGGTTGTGGGGATGAGGCCCTTGTCCCCATCAACATGGGGACAAGGTGCTTTGGTGGGCTTCCCCAAAGCACCCTCCCAATGTTGAGGGCATGTGTCCTGGTACGGTTCAGGGGGGCGCTCTCTCGTCCCCCCCTCTTTTCCTGCGGCCTGCCAGGTTGCGTGCTCGGATAAGGGTCTGGTATGGATTTTTGGGGGGACCCCACGCCTTTTTTTTTTAAATTATGGAGCGGGGTTCCCCTTAAAATCCATACCAGACCTGAAGGGTCTGGTATGGATTTTAAGGGGGTTCCCCATGCCATTTTAAAAAAAAAATTTGTCCGGGGTTCCCATTAATATCCATACCAGACCTGAAGGGCCTTGTATGTAATTTAGGGGGACCCCCACGTAATTTTTTTTTTAATTTTGGTTCGGGGTTCCCCTGTGGGGAATTCCCATGCCATTTTTATCAATGAACTTTAATGTGTATTGTCGGACCGGCAATTCATTAATAGCCGCGAGTAGTTTTAAATGACTTTTTTTCCTTTGAAATGTCATTTTGCTGTCAGACTGTTCTAAACATGGGAAACATGCGCCCCTTTACAGGCATACTATAGACACCCCTCAGGTATGAAATTTAAAGGGATATTACACTTTTATTGTTTCACTTTAAGCATTATTAAAATCACTGCTTTTTTGCATTGATCCATGTCCCCTGGGGCAGGACCCAAGTCCCTAAACACTTTTTATGACAATAACTTGCATATAAGCCTTTAAAATGAGCACTTATGATTATTCATGTTCGTGTCCCATAGACTTTAACGGTGTTTGCGTGTTCGAACAAATTTTTTGCCTGTTTGCAAGTTCTGGTGCAAACCGAACAGGGGGGTGTTCGGCTCATCCCTACCCACCAGTGCTGCCTTATCAGTGACCGTCAGTGCAGTCTAATCATAATCAGTGCCAATCAGTGAAAGAGAAAATGTACTTATTTACAAAATGTTATAACAGAAACAAATAAAAACGTCCTTCTTTATTTGTTTAGCAACAAATAAAAACCCTAGAGGTGATCAAATACCACCAAAAGAAAGCTCTATTTGTGAGAACAAAATGATAACAATTTTGTTTGGGTACAGTGTAGATGGGTACAGTGTAGCATGACCGTGCAATTGTCATTTAAAAAGCCACAGCACTGAAATCTGAAAATTGGCTTGGGCAGGTAGTGGGGAAGTACCTGGTAATGAAGTGGTTTTAAACAGCATGATTTGCATGGACCATACACACTGGTTAGGTCTACACTGAGCTGAACCCCCGAACTTTACAATATATAAACTACACATATATATATATATATATATATATATATATATATATATATATATATATATATACACACACACATACATAGGCTTTCCATTCAAATTAACATAACCCTTTAGCTAAAAGTGCTTTTACTTCAACTAATGTTACTTTTCTGTCAATTTAGCAAGCAGCCATAATGTTAAATTGAATATCCCTTATGAGAGTTACAATTGGAAGACGATGGCTTCATTTTCCATTCTCCTTTATGAACAACGATGCTACATTAAGAAAGGTTTAGTAATAACCTACAAGATTTGGCAGCTTTACGAAAATGAGAAAAAAAACATTCTGACAGCAGCATCTACAGTATGAGATGCAAAGCATGATTCCCAAGTGATTTCAGCTCTACAACCCACTGAGAATTATGCCTAATTATACCAATGCAAAATATCTGTGTCACCAAACACAAGAGAGACAGACACGTATTTTCAAAAAACTAGCTGTTAAAGAAGAAAATATTTCTTAAAATTATGTTTCTTGTTTTTAGGACTAGCATGTAAAACACTAAAAAGCTAAAAACACATGGATGTACAGTATACAACCCTTATACGGTATGCTTCTATTCCTAGTCTAAATAGTAATTTACTAATTAATTAGAAAGGCACTGGGGGAACTCATAAAGGGTGTCCTAGACACCAAAGAATTCTATCTCTCCTCCACATGACAACTGTTGCCGCAGGGAGCAGGTATATGAATCTCTCACCTGGAGGGGGGCACCACTGAGGAAGGGGTCTCCTTACTGCATACACTCCATTCTCAGTGCATGTTCAGCCCATTGCTAGCTAAGACATTAGTCAGCTGTGCAGCCAACAGAAGTTTTATCCCCAGCCCCATTCAACCACTGGTCAGAAGATTCGCCAGTTGAGAGTTAAAATTAAACAAAGGGGTAGGGATGCTGGTAACAGTGTCCAAGTATGATCATTGCCAATATTGGGACAATGATGTCACCAACATTCACATTTTCTTTATTCTGACATATTGTATTAGCATTTCAACATTTACCCTTTCACTGCCAAGTCCGTATGCCGTACGGCGTACGGACCTCTTTTCTCCCTCTCCTATAAGCTTATGGTCACTTCAATGACCATAAGCTTATATCTGCTGAATAATTCTATAACTCTGATCAGCAGATTACAACCCCCCCCCCCTAAAAAAAAGCTAAAAATAAAAAAGTTACTGTAAAAAAAAGTAAAAAGTAAAAAAAACAAAAAAACACAAACACAGTAAGACTCCCCAGGTCCGCCCACACTCACCCCTCCATTAGAGCCTCAGGCTTTAATCATGTGGCTTGAAAAAAAAACTCAAACAAACGTATGAGTCCAGCTCCCTAATGGACTGGCTGCTCCTGGTAGGACCCCTTTCACACGGAATGGACTCTGTCAAGCAGTTCCGCCTGCTCAGCGGGGGTTCTGTCTGCTGACGACAGGTCCGCATCATCTCCACTGATGCAGAGCGGACATGGACACAGCTCGCTATTCTCTATAGGACGTATCGAAATGGATCACCTGTCCAGTTACATCACATACCATCCGATCCGATCCGATTCTCTAGATGGATGGGGAATGGAATCCCCATCTGTCTGTTTTTAGCGGACTGAATCGGCTGCAGGCGGATGTACACAGACAAATGTCCATTTACATCAGCCTCTCCATAGAGAACAATGGGGGGTCTGATTGGGCCCGCCTGAAAAACGGACAGGCAGACCAGATCGGTGTGCTTGTTTGAAAGGGGCCTAAGGCCTTGTTCACACAGGGCATACACAGTGTACCTTTACAGGGATGCACAGGTGTTCCATGCATCTCTGTGCAGGCAGTCCCATTGATGTCATTTGGGATGTAGCACCTTGCACGAACAGAGCCGTTGCTCCCAATTTTACATCCATGTAGGTCCGCATGCATCTCCCTGAGCTCACACTGTCTGTGTTCGGGTTCATGTACCCACACTCACATGGATGTCAGATTGGGAACAGCAGGTAAGCCTATGCAGCCGTTGCATCCCAATTGACATAAATGGGACTGCCTGTATGGGGATGCATAGAACACCTGTGCATCCCTGTGTGGGTAAACATGGCCCCCCATGGGTGTACACTTTAGTATGCCACATGTGAACGATGCTTTAGTACTCATTTAGCAGGAATTTTGTAAGTTAAGTTGTGTTTATGTGCAATATTAATGATTTTAGTGTATTTTTTGTGAAAATAGCGATATCATGAACATTTGCGCAATTATTGCTGGGCCCAAAAAATCAGTAGCACTTTTTTTTTCTACAGGTAATGTGCTTTTAGAAAATGTGTAGTCTGAGGGGTATTTTCAAATTCTGAAAGTTGTAAGTGAAAAATAAAAACCTCCAGATTTTTAGAGAAATGTTTTGGTATGTTCGATTTGCGAAAAGGCACAATTTAACATTTACAAATATTTGTTATTTATTAACTCCATACAGGTTAAGCTTTCATATTTAGTAGGGATTTAGTAGGAATTTTGTAAAATTAGCTGTGTTTTTATATACTAACAATGGTTTTACACTTTTTGTGTCTGTTCAATTTTTACCATTTCACAAAAAGGCGCAACTTAAAAGTTACAAATATTTGTTATTTATTAACTCAATACAGGTTAAGCTTTTATATTTAGTAGGAATTTTGTAAAATTTGCTGTTTTTATCTGCTAATAATGGTTGTAGTATATTTTTTACGAATATATTGGTTTGATAAACATTTGCGCAAATACCACGGGGTCTAAAAAATAAGTAGCACCTTTTTCACCTTTTTTTATTCTAAAGGTCATCTGCTTTCAGAAAATGTATGGTTTTGGGGGTCTTTCACAAATTCTGAAAGCTGTAAGGGAAAAATGAAAACCTTCAGATTTTTAGAGAAATTTGGATATTTACATTTCTGCGTACGTTCGATTTTCACCATTTTACAAAAAGGCGCAATGTAAAAATTAAAACTTTTTGTTATTTATTAACTCCATACAGGGTAAGCTTTTATATTTAGTATGGATTTAGCAGGGTTTTTGTAAAATTAGCTGTGTTTTTATCTGCTCATAATGGTTTTAGTGTATTTTTTGCCAATATATTGGTTCGATAAACATTTGCGCAAATACCGTGGTGTCTAAAAAAATCAGTAGCACCTTTTTTTTATTCTAGAGGTCATATGCTTTCAGAAAATATATGGTTTTGGGGGTTTTTCACAAATTCTGAAAGCTGTAAGGGAAAAATTAAAACCTTCAGATTTTTAGAGAACTTTGGATATTTACACTTTTGCATCTGTTCAATTCTCACCATTTCGCAAAAAGGCGCAATTTAAAAGTTACACATATTTCTTATTTATTAACTCAATACAGGTTAAGTTTTTATATTTAGTAGGAATTTTGTAAAATGTCCTGTTTTTAGCTGCTAATAATGGTTTTAGTGTATTTTTTACAAATATATTGATTTGATAAACATTTGCGCAAATAGATCAGATCGCAAAAGATCAGTAGCACCTTCTTTTTATTCCACTGATCATGTGCTTTCAGAAAATATATGGTTTGGGGGGTCTTTCACAAACTCTGAAAGCTATAAGTGAAAAATAAAAAAACAAAGGAAAATTTGCAAAAATGGTCTGGCCACATTATGCCGAGTACAGACGATCGGACATTCCGATAACAAAATCCTGGATTTATTTCCGACGGATGTTGGCTCAAACTTGTCTTGCGTACACACGGTCGCACAAATGTCGGAAATTCCTATCGCCAAGAACGCGGTGACGTACAACACATACGACGAGCCGAGAAAAATGAAGTTCAATAGCCAGTGCGCCCTTCTGCTTGATTCCGAGCATGCGTGGAATTTTGTGCGTCGGAATTGTATACACACGATTGGAATTTACGCCAACGGATTTTGTTGTCGGAAAATTTGAGATTCAGCTGTCAAATTTTTGTTGTCGGGAATGTCCGATGTAGCCTATACACGGTTGGAATTTCCGACAACAAGCTCACATCGAAAATTTGTTGTCAGAACCGACGACCGTGTGTACGTGGCATTAGTGTACAAAATGGACCGTGTGTACGCGGCATTAGTGTACAAAATGGAGCCAAGGGCCTGGCAGCGAAAGGGTTAAAGAAAATGATCATAGTAATATGATATGCATATGCAATATGAGTATGCATTTAGTGAGCAGATTCACTCTGACATATTGGACACACAACACACCAAGGGACCTTATCCGTCCTGAGCTATTAATCAAATCACCTAAACTGCTTTAAAAAAAAAAAGCAGGACTAGATATCTGAAGAAGATTTAGGTTTTTCCATTAGGAACATTATAAAGAGTGTATGTAGCTCTCTCCTCAGCATTCTTCCTTATTGCATTTTGTATTTGATTGGTTGTCAAATATTAGCTATTTTCATAGCCTGATAGTTGATTCTAAATTTTCCTCATTTTTCCTCATTCAATTAAGCTATAGAAGTTAGTTTGATGTTTTATTTTAGCTGGGCATTAATCAGGCAACTGCATTGATGGGAGTTGGGCTGCAGATGGGCACAGATCAGGCTGCAGATGGGCACAGATCAGGCTGCATTGAAGCTGCAGATGGGCACAGATCAGGCTGCTTTAAAGCTGCAGATGGGCACAGGTCAGGCTGCTTTGAAACTGCAGATGGGCACAGATCAGGCTGCACTGAGGCAGCAGATGGGCACTAATCAGGATGCATTGAGGCTGCAGATGGGCACTAATCAGACTGCATTGATGGGCACTGACCATTATTTTGCTTCAAAGTGGTTTATTTAAAAAAAAGTTATTTTTCTGAAACTTTCCTCTTAAATTCAAGGTGCGCATTATATGCCTGTGTGTGTTATATGCCGATAAATACGGTACCTACAACCGGAAGTAGCAGCTTTGCAGGGACTAAACATAATGTGTTTTAATGTGTTAATCTCCCCAGTCCTTAATGTTCATAGGGGCCCCCTTATTTGGAACATAGGACATTTTTAAAGGTGAACTAACCCTTTGAGGATTCATTGAGGTTAATAAAATATTTTTAAATCAGGCATAAACTGGCATTGGTAAAATGCACCTTTATCTTTTAGTTATAGGTAATCCTTAGATGTTATACAGTCTTTCATCAGGATGGGAGGAATAAAGGCCTCATGGGGTTTAAACTGAATTAAAAAAATTAAAATATACTAATACTGATAACTATATCTTGCAAGATTTTTTAAAAATGAGAAAACATCATTTCGCCATAGTTTATGTAGGAGGAAGATGTTTTGTTGTGTCCGTGTCTCAGTACAGCCAAAAAAAAACAATTAAACAAACTAACAGACTGAATTTGTGTCTATATATACATATATATATATATATATATATATATATATATATATATATTTTATATTAGAAATGTTCATTACATTTGAATGGTTCATCAACAAATTTATTAGTACGCTTCAGCAAAAGTTACATAACATAAAATGTCAAGTGCCAACACTCTATACCACATGTGTCAAACACAAGGCCCGTGGGCCGAATCTAGCCCTTCAGGCCATTTCATGTGGCCCTTGCACCCAGGTCTTTTTTTCAGCTGGAACGTGGTGGAAACGCTCACAGATCCCTGCCTGCCCTGCACTTATGGCAGGGACAAGGAAGATTTAGATGGCAGGTGCAGTGTGGGATGGGGCATCACGTGATAAGTTGCACTGTGATCCCCATCTGTACCCGGTTGCACAGATTTCAACCAATGATCTTCCTGCAAGTGAGAGAGAGCAATGTAGCTGCTTACATTGGCAGAAGGTACTAGAGCAAGGCCAGGTAGGTGAAATGCAAGGAAAATTTTAGGTGGGGGGGTGTGTGCATAGGTAGGGGATAGGGGTGGCAGTGAGATGTGGTCAGCCAAGAGAGCTGAACACTGCACATTGTGCATAGCACACCCCTAAACCCTGCACTCTGTCCATAGGGCACCCCAAAACTGCACGTCGTACTTAGCGCACCCCTGAACCCTGCACTTGATACAAAGCGCACCCCTGAACCCTGCACTCTCTACATAGGGCACCCCTGAACTCCACACATAATGCACTTCTGGTATTTATTGCCCCATTAAGAGCCTCCCACTGCAATTTGACCACACCCACCGTTCAATGCGGTTCATCAGGGGTTGAGTTCCTGCACCTATTCTCTGAGACAAAAAGCCCAGCCCTGGGTAAATTGATATAGTCCTACAGATACAGTCGGCCCTTTGAGGGCAACTATAATGCTGATGCGGCCCTTGATAAAATTGAGTTTGACACCCCTGCTCTATACAATTATAATTAGAGAGATATAAAAAGCCATCCCAATTTTACTATTCTTTCAGTTGTGCTCATCTACAAATTTTAATATCGGTTTTCTTACTACTATACTACCTACTAGAGTCTGAAATAATGGAATTGCCTGTGCGTCACCTACAACTTTGCAAACGCTTTTGCATGAAGTTCACAGACGCACGATTGTTTTATTCACATGGATAGACTTTTTCTTATTATCACTGTTGTTAAAGACTAATTCACTATAAGAAGAGTGTGCAGTGGTGTGATAACAACACTTATTATTAATTGTGTCACTATTTTACATAGTAGGCAAAGTTGAAAAAAGACATAAGTCCATCAAGTCCAAAGTATGTGTGTGATTTTATGTCAGTTTTACATTGTATATCCCTGTATGTTGTGGTCATTCAGGTGTCTAATGCCGCGTACACACGATCGTTATTTCCGTCCGAAAAAACTTCGATCGTTATTTCCGTCCGCTCAAGCATGCCTTGCATACACACGGTCACACCAAATTCGTCAAGAAGGCGGTGACGTACAACGCGTACTACAGGGCTGGAAAACCGAAGCTCAATACCCAGTGCGCCAACCTTTGGGCTCCTTCTGCTAATCTCGTGTTTATCTCATGTTAGTAGAAGTTTGGTGAGAGACGATTCGCACTTTTCAGCTTTCGTGCTTTTCAGTCAGTTACTGCTCTTCAGTTTGTGCTTGTGGGTTTGTATCTGGTTTTCAGTGTGTGTAGTCAGTTTTCATCTATTTTTCAGTGCGTTCTTGTCCGCTTGTTTCTGATTTTCAGCTCGCTCTTCACAGGCCTTTCTGTTCTTTAGTGCGTTCTGTTAGTTCGTTCTGACCAGCTGACCATTTTGAAGCCATGTTGCAGGTAAGTGCTCGTCGTAGAGTTTGTGCTGTGCGGGGGCTTGGTGTTGGGGATATTGCTTTGACCCAAGCCCAGTTCATGAACAGGGTGGGGAGGAGTTCATGGACCAAGAATTGGTTGATACAGCGTGACCATTTCTCTCATATGCCTTTGCTGCGTGAGATCCAGGAGAATAACTCTGATGATTTCAGGAATTTTCTCCGGATGAGGGACCCCTTTTTCACCATCTGTTGGCTTTGCTTTCCCCTTATATTATGAAGCAGGACACCTGCATGCGGCAAGCCATCACTCCGGAGCAGAGGCTAGTCGCCACGTTGCGGTACTTGGCAACGGGAAGAAGTCTACAGGACCTCAAGTTCTCTACAGGCATATCCCCCCAGGCTCTGGGGATCATTATCCCAGGGACCTGTTCTGCCATCATTCAGGTCCTGCAGAAGGACTATATTAGGGTAAGTTTTCTCCTTTAACATCACATTCTATGTATTTAATATATGCTAATGTATTATGTTTCTTTCATCATTCCCTAATTACCATAAGTGTAATATGCTTTGAATGTCCTCTTTGTCCTCATGCATGCTGTAAGCTTTTAATGCTCCTTTTTTGTCCTTCTATCACGGGTACTCACCGAGGCCGAGATGCTGGGAGTGGCTTCCCTTGCGGCTAAGCGCACTACACCCCTGGTAGTGGTACAGAGGGTGTAGGGCACAGAGAGGCACGGGTCGCCTGCAGGCAGGAAGCTTCTCGAGAGGAGGACTTCAGTCACGCAGAGATGAGAGCAATGGTGGCTCTGACCCAGAGCTGGAGAAGAAGACCCGGCCGGGGTTCTAACCCGCAAACACAATGGGAGCTGGGATAAGTGCAGGAGATCAGGCACTGAGAACCCAGTAGTGGAGAGTCTATGATGCAGACCGATAACTTGATACTGGAGACTGGTAGATGAGGAAGTCCTTGAAACAGGCCGAGGGTCAAACACAGCAGATGGTAAGTAGAGGAATCCTGAAGGCAAGCCAGAGGTAGGGGGTTGGAGATGTCAGCAGAGAAGTCCGTTTAAACAAGCCGGGGTCATACACAAGAAGACAGGAGAATCCGGAGACAGGCAGAGGGTCAAACACTGGAAGCAGATCGTGGGAAAGTCCTTTAAACAAGCCGAGGTCAAATGCTGGAGAGAGACAAGGTAGGTCAGGCAAATCCGGGTCAAACAGGTAAACACAAGAAGCAGGAATCAGGAACGGAACACTGGAAGCTGAAAGACAAACCAGCAATTAAACAGGGCACAAGTCAGTCCTTATATAGGCCAGAAAGGGGGCGTGACGCTGACGAGCGAACGTTCGTACGCCATTACGCCGTTACGCCGTTACGCCGTGTAGTGAACCCGTGTGTGCCGCTACTTTGCTAACGCGCATGCGCCGAAGCGCGGCTCCGCCGCGCAAACGCACAGGAACCTTCCGATGTTGACAGGCTCTTTTCTGACAGTGCCCCCCCCCAAAGGGCAACCTCCGGGTGCCCAATCTGGCCAGTACTCCCGGATATTTCTTGTGGAATGTTTGTATTAACCGTGGGGCGTGTATATTGGAGGAGGGTTCCCAAGAATTATCTTCTGGGGGGTACCCCTTCCACTTGACCAGGTACTGGATATGACCCCCCCTCCTTCTACAGTCCATTATAGCCTCAACCTCGAATTCCTCTTCGCCTTCAATATTAATTGGAGGAGGTGGCAACTCCTCCCTTCCTGGAAAAGAACTGGGAGTTACTGGTTTCAAAAGGGAAGTATGAAAGACAGGATGAATTCTGTAAGAGCTGGGTAAAGAGAGTTCAAAGGCCACGGGGTTCACTACTCTCTTTATCTTGAAGGGACCAATAAACCTTGGGCCTAATTTGCGTGAAGGACAAGAAAGTTTGAGGTTTGTTGCAGATAGCCAGACTTCATCCCCAATCTTAAAAATTGGGTTGCTCCTCCTCCCCCTGTCATAGTATTTCTTGTAGCTGTCCTGAGCCTTCTTCATAGTTTCCTGAATTATTTGAAAATTGGCTTGAATGGAATTTATTCGGTCTTGCACCGCGGGAACTGATACTTCTGAAAAAGAATTAGGCAAAAAAGAGGGGTGAAATCCATAATTAGCCCAGAAAGGAGTTTGATTGGTTGCTGTATGTATGGAATTATTATAGGCAAGTTCTGCACAGGGGAGGAGTGAAACCCAGTTGTCTTGAGAGCACGAGCAGAAACAGCGCAGATATTGTTCCAGCGTTTGGTTCGTCCTCTCTGTTTGGCCATTACTTTGAGGATGATATGCTGAGGATAGGCATACCTTGATTTCCAGGGATTTACAAAGGTCTCTCCAAAATTTTGAGGTGAACTGAACTCCTCTGTCAGACACAATGCTAGCGGGTACTCCATGTAGCCTCACCACTTCCTTGATGAATATATCCGCGGTATCTGAGGCAGAGGGTGTGCCCTTCATGGGTAAGAAGTGGGCCATTTTTGAAAGGCGGTCGACTACTACCAGAATGGTGGAGAATCCTTCAGCAGATGGTAGGTCAACGATAAAGTCCATAGCCACTTCCTTCCAGGAGTGCTCTGGAATGGGTAATGGTCTTAATAGACCCCAGGCTTTTGCATTGGATCCCTTGCTGCGCTGGCAAATAATACAAGAGTTTACGTAGTTCTTACAGTCCTGACTCCACCCTGGCCACCAGAAGGAACGATGTATTAGTTCCGAGGTCTTTTGTACCCCGAAATGTCCTGCAAATTTGTTATCATGAAATGTTTTTAGTACCAAGGGTCTTACTTGCGCTGGAACAAATATTTTGTTTTGGGCCCATAGTAAACCATCCTGTTTCCTCAGTGTGGGTACTTCAGGGTTTAAGCATTGGCTGGAGGCCTGTTCAATGGCAGTTCTTAGATCTGGCTGGATTGAACAAAGAACATTTTGTGAGGATAGAATAGTACCAGGTTCTGCTGTTTGAGAGGTTTCTGGGAACATTCGAGATAGGGCGTCCGCTTTCCCATTCTTGGAACCAGGCCGATAGGAAATGTGAAAGTTGAACCTGGAGAAGAACAAAGCCCAGCGGGCTTGCCGGGGTCTGAGGCGTTTTGCTGTTCTAAGGTACTCCAGGTTCTTGTGATCGGTGAAGATCATAATGGGGTGAGAAGCGCCCTCCAAAAGATATCTCCACTCCTCAAGAGCAAATTTGATGGCCAGTAGTTCACGCTCCCCCACGTCATAGTTCCTTTCCGGCGGGGACAGTTTCCGGGAGGCAAATGCCACAGGATGAAGAAGGGCCTTCTGGCCTCGTCTTTGAGATAGAATTGCTCCTAAAGCGGATTCTGAGGCGTCTACTTCCAACACATAGGGAAAAGCGGGGTCTGGATGCAGTAGTACCGGGGCAGAAGTAAATAGATTCTTCAGTTTATCAAATGCTTCCTGAGTTTCTGGGGACCACTGGAATCGACTTTGCTGGCGAGTCAGTTGGGTTATGGGAGAAATGATCGATGAAAATCCTTTTATGAACCTGCGATAGAAATTGGCAAAGCCCACAAATCGTTGGACCCCCTTTTTGTCTGTAGGGGCTGGCCATTCTTGGATAGACTTCACCTTCTGAGGATCCATTGAGACCCCTTCAGTGGAGATAATGAACCCTAGGAATTGGACTACTGTTTTTTCAAATTCGCATTTCTCTCCCTTTAGGTAAAGTCCGTGCTTCCTGAGGATCGTGAGTACCTTCTTCACATGGACCTGGTGTTGCTCAATGGTTGTAGAGAAAATCAGAATATCGTCAAGGTAAACAATCACAAAGTCATCTAAGTATTCACGAAAAATATCATTTACTAGGTGTTGGAATGTAGCTGGGGCATTGCACAGACCGAATGGCATCACTAGATATTCAAAATGTCCGAATCTAGACCTAAAAGCCGTTTTCCACTCATCCCCTGGGCGTATCCGCACCAAGTTGTAGGCGCCCCTTAGGTCAAGTTTAGAGAAAACTCGTGCGGTTCGAAACCGTTGGAACAGTTCTGGGATGAGGGGAAGTGGATAACGGTTCTTGATGGTGATCTTGTTGATCTCCCTGTAGTCCACACAAGGCCTTAAAGTACCATCTTTTTTTTCAACGAAGAAAATCCCTGCTCCAGCCGGAGAAGAGGAAGGACGAATGAATCCCTTTTCAAGGTTTTCGTTGATGTAGGACCGCAGAGCCTCCAACTCCTTTTCTGATAGAGGGAATATACGACCAAAAGGAATCTCGGAGCCAGGTAAGAGATCAATGGGACAGTCGTATGGTCGGTGAGGAGGCAAACTGTCAGCTTTCCTTTTGTCAAAAATGTCCATGAATTCATGGTAGGCTGCAGGGACGTGCTGAAGGTGATCAGGAACTGGCTGGACAGTTAGACAGGAAGCTGTGCAGACAGGACCAGAGGTGAAGCAGTGCTGGGAGCAGTAAGCCGAAGAGAAGGAGATCTTCTTCTCACTCCAATTGATATGGGGGTCGTGAGCTTGCAGCCATGGAAGTCCCAGGATGATAGGGAACATGGGGGAGCAGATGATGTCAAAGCACAGAAATTCTTGATGTCCTGAATCTGTGATGGTGAGAATGGGTTTAGTTTCTTGGGTAACAGGCCCGGAACAGGGGGATGATCCATCGGCCAGGTGGATTTGGAGCCTTTGTCTTTTATTTTGCAGAGGGATGCGTAAACTTCGAGATAGGGATGTATCCAGGAAGCAGCTGCAGGCGCCAGAATCAATAATGGCTGGTAGCCGGATCTCCTCGCCTGCCACCTGTAGGGAGACAGGAAGGACAAGATGAGTTGTACTTGAACCATTGACTTGAAAGTTCATAGCTGTTTGTAATTGGGACTTACTGGGTCTTATAGGACAGTTGCGCAAAAAGTGGCCTGACCCTCCACAGTATAGGCAGAGATTGGCCTCCCTCCGGCGTTGTTTCTCATCAGGTGTAAGTGGAGCCCGGATCAGTCCCAGTTGCATTGGCTCGCTCTCCAAGGTAGAGGAGGAAGGGACTGCAGGAAGAGGATGACCTGTGGGGACCCTGGGTAGCATCCATGTAGGCCGAGGAGATTGAAGACGTTCAGAACGTCGTTCCCGTAGACGTCGGTCAAGTTTTATGGCTAGCTGGATCAACTCCTCCAGGGTGGAAGGAGAATCAACACGTGCCAATTCGTCTTTGAGAGTCTCTGAGAGTCCCTGGCGGTACTGGTATTTGAGAGCCGCCTCATTCCATCCAGTGTCCCCTGACCATTTCCGAAATTCGACCGTATAGTCCTCCACCGGTCTTTTTCCCTGGACTAAGGTATGTAAGATGGACTCGGCCGTGGCTATGCGTTGGGGATCATCATATAATCTTCCCATAGATTCAAAGAAGGTTTCCACGGAGTTTAGTAAGGGACTTTTCTGCTCCAGGAGGTTGTGAGCCCAAGCTTGGGGTTCTTCGGACAACAAGGAAATGATGAACCCTACTTTTACTGTCTCAGAGCTGAAAGTCTTAGGTTGGAGAGCCAGGTATAACAAGCAGGCGTTTTTAAATGCTCTAAACCTCTTCCGATTTCCGGAAAATCGTTCGGGTGTGGGCACCCTAGGTTCTGGGAGAGTCATAACAACTGCAGGAGCTGTGCTGGAGTGATCTTGTGAAGAGCTGGCCCCACTGGGGGATGTGGAAGTTGCATCCCCGGGAGATAAGATTAGATGCTGGAGACGACCTTCTAGTTGGAAATAGCCATCTTGTAGCCTCTGGACTGCTTGCGTAAGGGTCGTTACCTGCTGGCATAGAGCTTCGAGAGGGGAACCCACTCTGTCGGCCTCAGACATCTGGCTGGTTTGTACTATCACGGGTACTCACCGAGGCCGAGATGCTGGGAGTGGCTTCCCTTGCGGCTAAGCGCACTACACCCCTGGTAGTGGTACAGAGGGTGTAGGGCACAGAGAGGCACGGGTCGCCTGCAGGCAGGAAGCTTCTCGAGAGGAGGACTTCAGTCACGCAGAGATGAGAGCAATGGTGGCTCTGACCCAGAGCTGGAGAAGAAGACCCGGCCGGGGTTCTAACCCGCAAACACAATGGGAGCTGGGATAAGTGCAGGAGATCAGGCACTGAGAACCCAGTAGTGGAGAGTCTATGATGCAGACCGATAACTTGATACTGGAGACTGGTAGATGAGGAAGTCCTTGAAACAGGCCGAGGGTCAAACACAGCAGATGGTAAGTAGAGGAATCCTGAAGGCAAGCCAGAGGTAGGGGGTTGGAGATGTCAGCAGAGAAGTCCGTTTAAACAAGCCGGGGTCATACACGAGAAGGCAGGAGAATCCGGAGACAGGCAGAGGGTCAAACACTGGAAGCAGATCGTGGGAAAGTCCTTTAAACAAGCCGAGGTCAAATGCTGGAGAGAGACAAGGTAGGTCAGGCAAATCCGGGTCAAACAGGTAAACACAAGAAGCAGGAATCAGGAACGGAACACTGGAAGCTGAAAGACAAACCAGCAATTAAACAGGGCACAAGTCAGTCCTTATATAGGCCAGAAAGGGGGCGTGACGCTGACGAGCGAACGTTCGTACGCCATTACGCCGTTACGCCGTGTAGTGAACCCGTGTGTGCCGCTACTTTGCTAACGCGCATGCGCCGAAGCGCGGCTCCGCCGCGCAAACGCACAGGAACCTTCCGATGTTGACAGGCTCTTTTCTGACACCTTCATGCCTATTTGCCTTCACTAACTTCCCCAGCATGCTATCCTGGGCCCATATACACCTAGCCTAGTCACTTAACAATGTATTTTTTTCAGCTCCATTGTAGTGCTTTACCCTAAACACCCCCTAAAATGTGTCCAAATGTTACTGTTGTCCTTAAATTCAGGTAGAGTGCCAGAGGCTTTTTTTGGGGTCCAAAACTCATTTATAACCCTCCCCCCTAAAATGTTTCCAATGGGCCATCAGAGGGGGTGAGGAATCTGATAATTGAACCTTATATTTTTGTCTTTAAATACTCCTTAAAATAAATGTTATACTGATGTTGGCCAAGAATTTTTCTGTCTAATCTGCTTGCAATGTTATGTTCAAAAGTACTAATAATTATTTTTTCTTGTTTGACTCCACAGTTTCCTTCAACGCCACAAGAATGGCAGACTGTGGCTTCCCAATTTGCTCATCGTTGGGACTTTCCCAACTGCGGAGGGACAATCGATGGGAAGCACGGCCACATCGTCCCATCACCCCACTCAGGGTCATACTATTTTAACTATAAGGGGTTTCATAGTATTGTGTTGATGGCAGTGGTGTCGGCGACATACGAGTTTCTCTATACGGACGTGGGGAAGAATGGCCGGACTTCCAGAAAATCCATTGACGGCCCTGGAAACTGGCCGTCCTGGCTTGCCCCCCCAAAGCGCCCGTGAAGTGTGTCAAAAATATGTAGATTTTTTTTATGGGTAGGGGGGCCATTGCTATGCCAGCACATTTGTAATTATTTTAGATATTAAAAAAATTTGATCTGATCAAATCTTGATCTTGATTTTGATTTACTGCTTGTGTTTCTTTGAGTGGTCTCCTAGGTTCTCCTAGTGCACTTGTAGTGCCAATAGTTTTTTCCATTATTAAATAACACCCATTGTCACTGTGAACACCAACTTAATACAAAAAATGGTATTGAGCATTGAAATTAGAAGCCACCAATTTTTGAGTATAAAACCTTTTATTCCGTGCACATTCACATGTGCGTTGTAAAATTTTTTGTTTTTAAAAAAAAACATATATTTTTTTTAAGTTTTACCTTGAAAATATTTTTTTAGGACATAAACAGGCACGTTTCAAAACATAACATACACAACTCAGAAACTTACAAAGTTCAACATTAACCACTTGCCGACCACCTAACGCAGATATACTGCGGCAGAATGGCACAGGCAGGCAAAATCACGTACCTGGTACGTGATTGCCTTCCCGCGGGCGGGGGGTCCGATTGGACCCCCCCGGTGCCCGAGGCGGTCGGATTTGGTCTGGGAGCATTCAGAGATGAGGGGGAGGCCATCCATTCATGGCCCCCCCCCTGGCGATCGCTCCCAGCCAATGAGAATCTTCCCCTGCCTCTGTATAGTACACAAAGGCAGGGGATGTAATGTCATCTCTCCTCGGCTCGGTATTTCCCGTTCCAGGGCCGAGGAGAGAAGACATCCAAGTGAGTTACACAAACACACACACACACAGTAGAACATGCCAGGCATACTTTACACCCCCCGATCACCCCCTAATCACCCCTCCCCCCCTCTGTCACACTGACACCAAGCAGTTTTTGTTTTTCTGATTACTGCATTGGTGTCAGTTTGTGACAGTTAGTGTGGTAGGGCAGTTAGTGTTAGCCCCTTTAGGTCTAGGGTACCCTCCTAACCCCCCTAATGAAGTTTTAACCCCTTGATCACCCCCCCTGTCGCCAGTGTCGCTAAACGATCATTTTTTGATCGCTGTATTAGTGTCACTGGTGACGCTAGTTAGGGAGGTAAATATTTAGGTTCGCCGTCAGTGTTTTATAGTGTCAGGGACCCCCATATACTACCTAATAAAGGTTTTAACCCCTTGATTGCCCCCTAGTTAACCCTTTCACCAGTGATTACCGCATAACTGTTACGGGTGACGCTGGTTAGTTCATTTATTTTTTATAGTGTCAGGCCACCCGCCATTTATTACCTAATAAAGGTTTAGCCCCCTGATCACCCGGTGGTGATATGCATCACCCCAGGCAGCATACACCCCCCTTAGTGGTATAGTATCTGAACGGATCAATATCTGATCCGATCAGATCTATACTAGCGTCCCCAGCAGTTTAGGGTTCCCAAAAATGCAGTGTTAGCGGGATCAGCCCAGATACCTGCTAGCACCTGCGTTTTGCCCCTCCGCCCAGCCCAGCCCAGCCCAGCCCACTCAAGTGCAGTATCGATCGATCACTGTCACTAACAAAACACTAAACGCATAACTGCAGTGTTCGCAGTGTCAGGCCTGATCCCTGCGATCGCTAACAATTTTTTTGGTAGCGTTTTGGTGAACTGGCAAGCACCAGCGGCCTAGTACACCCCGGTCATAGTCAAACCAGCACTGCAGTAACACTTGGTGACGTGGCGAGTCCCATACGTGCAGTTCATGCTGGTGAGGTGGCAAGCACAAGTAGTGTCCCGCTGCCACCAAGAAGAAGACAAACAGGCCCGTCGTGCCCATCATGCCCATCCTGCTGCATTCGCCAATCCTAATTGGGAACCCACCACTTCTGCAGCACCCGTAATTCCCCCATTCACATCCCCAATCAAATGCAGTCGGCTGCATGAGAGGCATTTTCTTTATGTCCTCCCGAGTACCCCTACCCAACGAACCCCCCAAAAAAGATGTTGTGTCTGCAGCAATCACGGATATAGACGTGACACCCGCTATTATTTTCCCTCCTGTCCTGACAATCCTGGTCTTTACATTGGTGAATGTTTTGAACGCTACCATTCACTAGTTGAGTATTAGCGTAGCGTACAGCATTGCACAGACTAGGACACACTTTCACAGGGTCTCCTAGATGAGACCCTGTGAGATGTCATCGCATTTTGAGAGACCCGAACCTGGAACCGGTTACAGTTATAAAAGTTACAGTTACAAAAAAAGTGAAAAAAAAAAAAAACACAAAAAAATATATAAAATAAAAAAAAATAGTTGTCGTTTTATTGTTCTCTCTCTCTCTATTCTCTCTCTATTGTTCTGCTCTTTTTTACTGTATTCTATTCTGCAATGTTTTGTTGTTATTATGTTTTATCATGTTTGCTTTTCAGGTATGCAATTTTTTATACTTTACCGTTTACTGTGCTTTATTGTTAACCATTTTTTTGTCTTCAGGTATGCCATTCACGACTTTGAGTGGTTATACCAGAAAGATGCCTGCAGGTTTAGGTATCATCTTTGTATCATTCTTTTCAGCCAGCAGTCGGCTTTCATGTAAAAGCAATCCTAACGGCTAATTAGCCTCTAGACTGCTTTTACAAGCAGTGGGAGGGAATGCCCCCCCACCGCCTTCCGTGTTTTTCTCTGGCTCTCCCCTCTCAATAGGGAACCTGAGAATGCAGCCGGTGATTCAGCCAGCTGACCATAGAGCTGATCAGAGACCAGAGTGGCTCCAAACATCTCTATGGCCTAAGAAACTGGAAGCTTTGAGCATTTTATGACTTAGATTTCGCCGGATGTAAACAGCGCCATTGGGAAATTGGGAAAGCATTTTATCACACCGATCTTGGTGTGGTCAGATGCTTTGCGGGCAGAGGAGAGGTCTAATAGACCCCATTTTTTTCTAAAAAGAGTACCTGTCACTACTTATTGCTATCATAGGGGATATTTACATTCTCTGAAATAACAATAAAAATGATTTTAAAAAAATGAAAGGAACAGTTTAAAAATAAGATAAAAAAGCAAAAAAATAATAAAGAAAAGAAAAAAAAAAGCACACCTGTCCCCCCCGCTCTCACGCTAAGGCGAACGCAAGCGTCGGTCTGGCGTCAAATGTAAACAGCAATTGCACCATGCATGTGAGGTATCACCGCGAAGGTCAGATCGAGGGCAGTAATTTTAGCAGTAGACCTCCTCTGTAAATCTAAAGTGGTAACCTGTAAAGGCTTTTAAAGGCTTTATAAATGTATTTATTTTGTTGCCACTGCACGTTTGCACGTATTTTGCAGACCACACTTTTTGTCACAAAGTTTTGAAAATTGAAAAAAGAAAAAAAAATGTTTTTTCTTGTCTTTCTTCATTTTCAAAAACAAATGAGAGCTGCAAAATACTCACCATGCCTCTCAGCAAATAGCTTGGGGTGTCTTTCCAAAATGGGGTCATTTGGAGGGGGGTTTGTGCCACCTGGGCATTCCATGGCCTCCGAAACTGTGATAGGCAGTGAAGAGTGAAATCAAAAATTTACACCCTTAGAAATCCTGAAGGCGGTGATTGGTTTTCGGGGCCCCATACGTGGCTAGGCTCCAAAAAGTCCCACGCATGTGGTATCCCCATACTCAGGAGAAGCAGCTAAATGTATTTTGGGGTGCAATTCCACATATGCCCATAGCCTGTGTGAGCAATATATCATTTAGTGACAACTTTGTGCAAAAAAAAAAAAATTTGTCACTTACTCGCAACTTGTGTCAAAATATAAAATATTCCATGGACTCAACATGCCTCAAAGCAAATAGCTTGGGGTGTCTACTTTCCAAAATGGGGTCATTTGGGGGGGGGAGTTTATGCCATCTGGGCATTTTATGGCCTTCAAAACTGTGATAGGTAGTGAGGAGTAAAATCAAAAATTTACGCCCTTAGAAATCCTGAAGGCAGTGATTGGTTTTCGGGGCCCCGTACGCGGCTAGGCTCCCAAAAAGTCCCACACATGTGGTATCCCCGTACTCAGGAGAAGCAGCTTAATATATTTTGGGGTGCAATTCCACATATGCCCATGGCCTGTGTGAGCAATATATCATTTAGTGACAACTTTTTGTAATTTTTTTTTTGTCATTATTCAATCACTTGGGACAAAAAAAAATTAATATTCAATGGGCTCAACATGCCTCTCAGCAATTTCCTTGGGGTGTCTACTTTCCAAAATGGGGTCATTTGGGGGGGGGTTTGTACTGCCCTGCCATTTTAGCACCTCAAGAAATGACATAGGCAGTCATAAACTAAAAGCTGTGTAAATTCCAGAAAATGTACCCTAGTTTGTAGACGCTATAACTTTTGCACAAACCAATAAATATACACTTATTGACATTTTTTTTACCAAAGACATGTGGCCGAATACATTTTGGCCTAAATGTATGACTAAAATTGAGTTTGTTGAATTTTTTTTATAACAAAAAGTAGAAAATATCATTTTTTTTCAAAATTTTCAGTCTTTTTCCGTTTATAGCACAAAAAAAAAAAAACGCAGAGGTGATCAAATACCATCAAAAGAAAGCTCTATTTGTGGGAAGAAAAGGACGCAAATTTTGTTTGGGTACAGCATTGCATGACCGCGCAATTAGCAGTTAAAGCGACGCAGTGCCAAATTGTAAAAAGTGTTCTGGTCAGGAAGGGGGTAAATCCTTTCAGGGCTGAAGTGGTTAAAAAATCTGAAGGCAACATCAGACATTATAGGGTAAAAAATGTGTTGATATTGCCTTCATCAGATGGGGTGATGTCCCCCTGTAAAAGCCAAATTTTGAAGATGCACACAAATTGGGAGTCAAACTGGGGATTTTCCTCCTGATCCCATGCCTAATGTCAACATGTGCTATCTTCCATCATGGGGGATCAATGGACGTGTTTTGGGGGTGCAACCACTTCCTCTCACCTACTTGAGTTACGAGGAAGGGGTTTCACCCACAAAACGCGTACATTGATATCCCCTGATGGCAGATAGCACATGTTGACACACTGTGTGCATCTTCAAAATTTGGCTTTTAAATGCGTAAAAAAATTGAAAAAATGGTCCCCAAAAATTGAAAATGGTGTCATTTTGTTGTTCTTTAGATTCTTCCTAGTACTAGTACATCAATCATGTTCTTCAGTTTTTGTTCTATGTCATTTGTTTTTTGCTTGATGAGGTCTAAATCCTGACTACAAAACATTATGTCCTGCATTAGCCTTTGTGCACTGTCAGTCATGAGAGGAGTAGACTGTTCTTCCACAACATGCACATCACCTAATAGAAAAAATACACACCATGTATTATAAATATGCAGACATACATCTATTACCTGAATCTGTGGTGTCAGACACTCACCTGTTTTGGTGACAATCTCAACCACCTCTCCTTTCTCCACATCCTCAGGTTGTGGTGTCCTCTGTTCCCCTTCTTCAGGAGGTGGGGGTTTCCTGGTGTTCTCAGACGTCCGGAGTTTTTCTCCCCTATGAGAATGAAACAAAAGGTATACTTAGCACACAGATATTTGAGGCCAGAAATAGGAATATGAAACATTGTTTGGAAGTTGGGTACAATTGTCTGTTTTGGCAGAGTTCCAAGCTGAAGACACGATTTTTTCACTTACCAAAGCTGGAATACTTACCTTTTTTGGACAAGTTTCACACATGGAGACACCCCAAGTATCCACTGGCCAGTGGATACTTGCCAAAACTCTGCCAAAACAGACAATTGTACCCCACTTCCAGTGGGACACCGTAAAACGTTTGTTCTTGTGTCCCACACTAGTGCTCCTGAGTCCAGATGTGTAAACAGCTGCTGAGTGTCCTCTCCTTACATTACACTGAATCAAGTTTGCAATTCTTTCTAGTTTCATGCACATCTAGACAACAATGTCCTAAACTTCTTTTCATACAAAATAGCATGACCAAACATAGTTAACCCTGTATCTGCCCAAAACATTGTATTTAGTTGGCAAACGAACAATGTTTCCTACGACCGATTACTGTGCCCATGAACATGAAAGTAGCCATTTTAAACTGTACAACAGTAAAGAAAAGCACATGGAGCAGCATGCAAGTAATAATAAAAATCGGAACACACGACAACTACTTCCTTTTTAGAAGCACTTTCTTGATCCTTCTGTACTGAATCTGCTCCCTCAATTTCAGGTCTGACCAGCGTTTCCTCAATTGCTTCTTAGATCATCTTTCCCCAAAATTCCTGTGCAGACTCTTCACAACTTTAGTCATGATCTTGGCCTTTCACACATTTGGGTTTAGGTACGGTCCATACTTCCTGTCATAGTCAGCCCTCTTCAAGATGTCCACCATCTCCACCATCTCTACAAAGGCCATATTTGAGGCCTTAAATCTCCTGCGGGATCGGGATGTTTCGGGCTCCGGGCTTTCCTCCTCCTCGTTACTGATATTATCACGCACCTGCTGTGTCTCCGCCATGTTCCTCTCCCACTGTGACAAAAGAGAAGGGGTGGGGAATATTCTAGAAAGAACGTCAGGGGCGGGCGATGCGGGCGGAGTTTCATGCATGCACAGTGTATATAAAGCTAACACGCGTGTGTCATACGTACGATCTGTGAGTGGAGGAAGCGCCAAACGTTATAACGAAGGTAACATTTTAACTTGGGACATCAGTGGCCTATACTGATTCGAGATTGAGGCCTATATTGGGATAAGATTAGGAGAATTTAGCCTGATATTAGTGTTTTTGTCTTGTGATTTGTCTTGCAGCAAATATGAAACAATTCAAAGACCCTGAATTTATGGCCAGTTTATAGACAGATACAGGGATATAGTAAACCTGAATACAACAAGGCCCAAATATTGTACTCAACCACAAGCGCTTAGGAAAATTAGTTGCAGGCAGAATCAATATAAATGACCCAAAATTAATGGAAAAAGCAGCCGCCTAAAATGATACCTCTAAAACTAGAAATAACACTGCTGAAATATGAATAAAAATAAAAGCCTAAATGGATTAATGGCAGCGCTAATGCAATGATTGATCATACACAGAGCAATCTAAAAAATATATATATATATATATATAATATGTAACTTGTAATTGATAAAGTCCGTGTGGACTATATGTTGCTAACGTGGATGATTCTGAATGAGTCCTTTAAACATCCTATGAAGTGTGGTCATCAAGGATAGCTGCATTCATTCTATGCTGTATTTCACATGACACGTGCTCAGAAGTAAGAACATACAGTTAACATTGTATATTACCATCAAACATTGATTGGAGCATATAAATGTTTGGGATATGGCTCCAATTTTGGTCGCTGTGTGTGTGCATTACCTATCAGCTAAACTAAGGTGTTTTCAATACCATTGGGTGTTTTAGCCTTATCGGGGTGTTTTTTCTATTGGATTATCTATGTATGCATTTTTTCTTTCCTATTTTAAATTTTATTTATTTTTTATGCGTAGATGTGACATTAGCTCAGAACGAAAGTTCTTGTCTGTCTGCTGTATCACATCTATGCTTTTAGTATCGGTTTTTATTCATATAATACCTAGAAGGATGAGACTGGGATGTTAAAGATAAGTGTGTTGGAGTTTGGTTGGCTAATATAGTGGTTATGTTATCAGCTTAGGAAGAAAATTTTGTCTCTATCCGCGTTATTACATTTATGCGGATTGATTTGACCCTTTTATCCACACAACACTCTATGGAATAATAAATGGACATTTAAGATAATTGTAGTAAAGGTGTTCTGACCAGTACAGTACACCTTACTGTAGCTGCATAATCATAATTATGTTTTTTAACTGATTTCAACTGGCTGTATTTACCAGTCAGTAATTTATTAATGGATTACGTATAAATAATTTATTATGTTGCGATCAGGTGGTTAGTGCCGTGATAAACGAATTTATCGGATGCTCTCTACATTATCTTGACAATTCCAGTAAGGTTAAGCGCTTCCTTGAACTGATTGAATGATATAATGAGTCAGTTTGAGGAGGCTAAGCATTGGGCGAGGTCCGTTGATTTAACGACACAATCAGTTTACATGAAGAAAGTCATTTTTCCTCTTATTATCCTCCTTGATCGAGTTACTTTATCCTCTTTTTTGTATACAGCTTTTTGGTTCAGCCCATAATATTCTAATAGATTAGTGAATGATGATTTTCAAATGTATAATATATATTGATCGATTTATATTGGACTGTGTATGTGCTCAGTGAATCTACAAAGGATGATCGTTGTGGAGCATTAGAGCATATACGTCACCGATTCACGATGAAAACTTATTTGAAGTGGATCTAAGGCTGCGTTAACTATAAATGCTTTAGCAGCTTACTAAACTATAATTATTGTTCCATTTTTTGAATTGGCAGTTTCAGGTATATATATTTTTGGATTTGTATTGTATATTAGTTGTATATATATTCATGACGAGACCAGTCATCGCTATGCGATTGAACTGGTTCCTGGTAAGCCGGCCGCTTGTCTAGTGTACGAGCAATGGGAAGTTGCGCTGTACTGATGCGCACTCTTTACCTCTTAGATTGCACAGACAATCGGCTCGCTTGGGTGTGTATGGCGGAGTGGCTGATAAAATCTAACCTGTTGGTTTGGCTATAGCCATTGGCACTCTGCCTGTATGCTCATCCTGCGATGCACTGAATCAGTTAATATGCAAATTGAGTTTTATTCCCAGGCGTTTAAATAGAGTGGGGATGCCGTGTAGCCCCACCCTCTGATGTCATGAGTGACAAAACGCATAAGAGTGGAGCTACAGGACGTACACACACCGGGTTATCCAAGGAGAGTCTGAAAGCTCCTATCGTAAGCAGCAGGAGACGCTGTCAGCCTGATGTATACTGTGAACACCGCTTGTCCAATTTTTTAATCTTGTAAGTGTACACCCTGAAGGGGGGTATTCCCTTCCTTTTTTTATTATTTAATAAAATTTTAGAAACGGGATTACGCTATGTTTGCCCCTCTTTTCTATTTTTGGTTTGAAACACTGAACCATGTGTAAGCTGATCGTCCACTGAGGGAGAACATTCACGGTGATTCCCATGATTACATGCCAAAATCAAGTTTGGATCTGGTAAGAGTTTCCACAAGAGGAGGCTTTTTTGCACACCCCCCTCTTACTTCTGAGCACGTGTGATGTGAAATACAGCATAGAATGAATGCAGCTATCCTTGATGACCACACTTCATAGGATGAATTCAGAATCATCCACATTAGCAACATAAAGTGTACACAGACTTTATCAATTACAAGTTACATAATATATATATATATTTTTAGATTGCTCTGTGTATGATCAATCATTGCATTAGTGCTGCCATTAGTCCATTTAGGCTTCTATTTTTATTCAGATACAGGGATATGAGAAATTTGTGAGAGGTTAAAAACCCCCTATATTGAAATAAACCAGCTAGGAAGGCATCTCAGGAGAAACTGCTGCAATTTGTGAAGACGCAGGTCCCCGATGCAGACATCGAGTTTGTGGATAAGAAAATTGGTAGCTTGAGAAGCACGTATAGGAAGGAGCTTAATAAGGTTCAGTCTTCCATGAGATCAGGAGCAGCAGCAAAGGATGTGTATGTACCCAGTCTGTGGTACTACAACAGGATGCGGTTTCTGGAAGACCAGTTTGAAGTCATGGAATCACTTTCTACACTTCCATCCACCCTTCCCTCAACCCCAGCTGAGGCTTCCGAGGACCGACCTAACCCTTCCATTCTGGAAGAAGTTGAGGAGCCCAGTTGGAGCCAGGTATAGTATTTTTGAACATATTTATTGTCCGAAAATTATTGGTGTCAACTAGATGTTATAATTGATAACAAATGAATGATTTAACAAAAAGCGTTTTACATATCAATAGACAGTAGTGGCCAAAAATGATTGGGAAAAGAATGAAAAATGCTGGTCTCAGAATGATAGTCTTTTCTATTTATTAACATTCAATTTGCAACAGTCATGGGCTGAAAACTGTGTGTGATTGATGAACCAAAAACTACAACTATGTCCCTTTTTCATACACAGGAAGAATGAGGCTCTGGAATGTGGCAGCCAGGAGGAGGTGGGGGTAAGTGTCAGCCAGGAGGAGGCAGGGGTAAGTGTCAGCCAAGAGGTGGCCAGGCCCAGTAGCCTCACCCAGACCCAGGTGACTCCCCTCCACCTTACAACAAAAAGGGCCAGGAAGGGGAGTAACGTGGAGGAGGCAGCGCTGGACCTCATTAAGGAGGCTAATGCGGCCCTGAAAACACCCCCCGACACTGAAGAGACCTATGGCTGCTATGTAGCTGCAAAATTGCAGTAAATGGAGCAGGGCCAACACTTCATTTGTGAGAATCTTATTTTTCAGTCCCTTCGGAAGGGGTTGAGGGGCCAAATTAGTGATAACATGCACTTATGTGCGCTCGCCCATCCTCCTCCTCCTCCTGCCACAAGTCCATCTCCAGAGCCACAGCCTCCAAGGAAAGCCGCAGGGAAGGCTGCAGAGAAGGCTGCAGGGAAGCATGTAGGGAAGGCTGCAGGGAAGACAAGAAAGTGATGGCCTGGTCTGACAGAAGACTCAGGCTGTTGAAGTACCACAGCCTGGGGACATATATGTCATCTGCTGCTGTTCATGATCTCTGGGAGTCCTGGACCAGATTGTGCTCACTATTATATGGACTTCTCAGGCTACCAATGTTTAGTTACAAAGAGTTAATTTGTGCCCTGGGGTACAAAGGCTTCGCAAAAGCAAGCAGTTTCTCCAGTGTTGCCTTCCTCTTTATTTTGTTATGAGCCAGAATAAATGTTGATTTTTTTATTTGAAAATACTTGCGTTTTTCTTCAAAAAGGACAGTTTGTTTGTGAGTAGGCAGGTACATTTCAAAAATACAATGTCAAATTAACAAGGGACAACAATCAACCTCCTTGAGCTTTAAAAATACAAGATAATAATGTTGTTGTGGAAACTTGACACACAAAAAAAAATGGAGATCACTAGAAAATAATTTAAAAATAATCAAAAAAACAGGAGATCTTGATAAAAAAAAAAAAGATGACTATAAAAAATAATTTGAAACATTATTATGGAGATCTGGCTTTAAAAACAAAAAAGAATATTCAGGAGATCACAAGAAATGATAAAGAAATACGTTTGTGAGAACTCTGTGTGAATATTAGCAGCAAAACAAATTCATTCTTCTAGCATTATAAAGAAGAAGAGAATGCGAAAAATTGACAGCGTGACGAATGTGCCATCTCCATTACGAACGCTTGTTTTACCAGAACGAGCGTTTTCATCTCGTACTTGATTCTGAGCATGCGTGATTTTTTGCACGTCCGAATTGCATACAGACGATCGCATTTTTGGATAGGAACTTTCCCCGACCGAAAAATAGAGAGCATGCTCTCAATCTTTTGCTGGCTGGAATTCCGCCAGCAAAAGACCAATGGAGCATACACATGGTCGCATTTTCTGACAAAAAGCTCTCACCTGAGTTTTTCTGGCGGTATTTCCGATCATGTGTACAAGGCATAATAGTTTTTTAAATTATAGATGCTCCCTGCTGAAACCACTGCCTGTGGAAAAGAATTCCACATCCTAACCGCTTTTACAGTAAAGAACCCTCTACGCAGTTTAAGGTTAAACCACTTTTCTTCTAATTTTAGTGAATGGCCACATGTCTTATTCAATTCCCTTTCGCGGAAAAGCTTTATCACTATTGTGGTTTTCACCAGTATGGTATTTGTACATTGAAATCATATGCCCTCTCAAGCGTCTCCTCTCCGGAGAGAATAAGTTCAGTGCTCATAACCTTTCCTCATAACTAGGTCCTCCAGTCCCTTTATTAGTTTTGTTGCCCTTCTCTGGACTTTCTCTAGTTCCAGCACATCCTTCCTGAGGACTGGTGCCCAGAACTGGACAGGATACCCCAGGTGTGGCCGGACCAGAGTCTTGTAGAGATTTATAGTTTTATCCCCTTTTTAAAGCATGCCAATATTCTGTTTGCTTTGCTTGCAGCAGCTTGGCATTGCATGCCATTGCTGAGCCTATCATCTACTAGGACTCCCAGGTCCTTTTCCATCCTAGATTCCCCCAGAGGTTCTCCCCTAGTGAGTAGATTGCATTCATATTTTTGCCACCCAAATTAATTATTTTAAATATTTCTACATTAAACCTCATTTGCCATGTACTTGCCCACCCCATTAATTTGTTCAGATCTTCTTGCAAGGTTCCCACCTCCTCGGAGAAGTTATTGCCCTGCTTAGCTTAGTATCATCCGCAAATACAGAGATTGAGCTGTTTATCCCATCCTCTAGGTCGTTTATTAATAAATTAAATAAGATTGGTCCCAGGACAGAACCCTGGGGGACCCCACTTTCCACCCAGACCATTCCAAGTTCTTCCTATTTATCACTACTCTCTGAACTCGTCCCTGTAGCCAGTTTTCAACCCATGTACTCACCCTTTGGTCCATGCCGACACACCTTACTTTGTACAGTAAATGTTTATGGGGAACTGTATCATATGCTTCTGCAAAGTTCAGATACACCATGTCTACGGGCCTTCCTTTAGATGCCAGCTCACCTCCTCATAGAAGGTTAAGACATTGGTTTGGCAAGAATGATTCTTCATGAATCCATGCTGATTACTGCTAATGATACCGTTTTCATTACTAAAATCTTGTATATATTCCCTTATCATCCCAAGAGCTTGCATACAATTCATGTTAGGCTAACTGGTCTGTAATTCCCAGGGATGTATCTTGGAACTATATTACAAAGCTATACTGATTTCTATCATCCAATTATGTGCAAGCAAAAATTCAGTTTTTTTTTTATTTTCCTTGCATGTTCTCCTCAGATCTAGCGCAACTGCCCTTGCAGTGCACTTATTGTGTACTTGCAGGTGCATTTGCAGTGCACAGACTATTTGCCTTGAGTAAATCAACCCCACTGTGATATAGAGACAGCTCAACACGGTTTTGGTTCATAAATGTTTTATTGTTTGTGGTTAGGCAGTAGTGAGTGCAGCTGTTTCAATTCAATTCATCTTTTAGAGCACTTTGGCTCAGTTTTTCCAGTTTTTGTTTGTAATAAAGGGGACAGCAAGATAGAGACTCAGTAGAAGCGGGTAAGCAGTCTTTGAGTGACAATGGAACGAAAGTTTTTTTTTTAAAGCAGTTTGCAACATAAATGGTTGCATGTAAAAATAGTTATTGATAATTTTTTTAATTTTTTAATGCCTTGCATCCTATTTCTTTTCTTTTTGTCAGGTTTCCCAGTGGCCTGTGGTAGAACAGGGTCTATTATTTGATCGGACATGGATGGTTGTAAATGAAAATGGAGTATGTCTCAGTCAAAAGCAAGAGACAAAATTGTGTCTGATTCGTCCTTCAATTGATCTGATTCAGAACATCATGATAATTCATGCATACGGTAAAATTTGTCTTGTATCAAACTGCATTTTTCTACCCACACTTTAATTTGAACATAATACATATTCCCTAGTTACCAAATAAGACAATCCAGTCCACTGCCATTTTGCTGATATGCACCTGTAATCTGACTTTGTCATGTTTCTTACATGAGAAAGGAATTGAAGCTGCCATTGCTGACTTGGAGATTGTAAGTTACCTGGCTGCCATGCTAATACTTTGGCTTCAAAGCCTTGAGTCTTTGACCTGGAACAAATATAGAGATCAGGAATTCTGCCACTGTTCTGTAACTCGTTTATAGCATGTTTGTGTAAAGGATATGTTTACTGGAAAAAAATGTGCATTTATTATTTTTTCACAGGGGCTTGCAGGTGCAATGTCAGGCTCCTGCACACTATTTTTACAGGTCTGTGTCGTACCTATGTACAGGCTGTCAGTTTCAAAGCTGTAAGAAGTGTGAGTGAACTATGAGCATGTTCACAGTCCATTAAAACTACAAGTCTTTCTGCCATGGTGACAGACTGAACTTGTAGTTTATTCCTTCTGAGAACCCTGTGGAATCCCTGCACAGCAATAATAATCTAACCAAAAATGTGTGTATTGTGGCGCTAAGTTCAGTAACTCAAAAACAATCCAAGGAAGATCTGAAGAGTGGGAGAAATCCAATCACCAGGTATAGTGCAGATGTGAAAGGGCACTTGTCACCACGTGATAATATAGTCTGCTTACCAGAAGGCTGTAAATAGTAGGCATATGTAGATATTCTCAATAGCATCCAGCAAATCCAGCTCTCTGGAACCCCTCGTCAATACAGACAACAACATCCGGATGGCTTCCTTCACAGATCAACATCTCCCAGAAATCACATCAGAAGTGGGACAGTCACTATGGAGAGAAAAAGCAGCAGTAATGACACACGTCCATATACAGGCTGCCCACCCCGTCCCATGACAAACGTGCCTCCCAGCCGTAGTCTGCGGGCTCCGCTCGGTATCAGATTTCTCTCCATAGTGACTGTCCCAATTCTGATGTGATTTCTGGGAGATGTTGATCTATGCTAATAAAGCATCTGAAAAGACAAAAGCAATACTCATGTGACAAAGGCTTACATCAAAGGGACATATGGGTCAAAAGAATTTTTTTTGTGTTGATACAATATCCAAAAAAACTTTACATATCTATAAATACAAAAAGGAGTTTGAAAGTTAAACAAAGATTCAAAAATTAGATAAAGAATGTTAATATGGAAAGAGATACATTCGTAGCAGATAGCAATGTCACGGTGGTATAAGATACCTTAAAAAAGCTGTAAGAGAAACCGCAAGTGGAGCCATGGCAAAGGGATAGGAGACGAAAAAAGCTGGAAAGCGGCAGAAGGGGAAAGCGGAGCAAAGGGAAAAAGGTGCAGATCACAAGGGGACAGAAGAGTAAGTGAAGAGAAAGAGACAGATGAAGACTACAAGCGACGCTGACTGAGGGGTGGGCATAAAGAGGAGAGATACATAGTACATTGCGGGTATGGTACGTAAGAGATTAGGTGTTAGAGAAAGGGTTTGAAACTAATGTATTCGTTGAGTCCTGGAAAGTTGGTGGCATTTAATATATGAATCCATTTTGTTTCAAGTCGTAGTAACTTATTGTCAATGCTGCCGCCTCTAACATGTAGAGGAACATGTTCGAGTGCGGAAAACAAAATCACATGGGGATCAAAATTGTGCTGGGCAGCAATGTGCCTATTGATGGCAGTGGTAGTGATGTTTTTGTATAGCGGTTTGATATGGTCACGGATGCGAATCTGGAATGGACGTTTAGTTTTGCCAACGTAGTATGAGCCGCATTGGCATTGAGCCAAATACACGACACCTACGGTGGCACAGGTGACACAATGTCCAATGGTATGGGTATTTCCATTGGGCAAGTTCACCACTTGGGAGTTGGTGACAAATGCACATATGTCACATCTGCCACACTGGTATGTACCTGTGGCAGTGGGCCTATGTACAGTGTCAGTCGCATGGTGGCTATTGATTAGCCGATCACGAAGTGAAGGGGATCGACGGTATGTGATGTCAGGGTATGTTTTTATGTATTTGGCAATAGTGGGATCTTATGTAAGTAAGGGCCAAAATTGATTGAGAATACCCTTAACTTGAGTATGTTGATTCGAAAATTGTATGAAGGCAAGGCCACTACATGGGGTGCCAGGTATTTATCGACCAATGCGCTGGCCGATTCGGTGAGACATTGTCGACCGGACACGATTGCAACAATTCCTTCCCCAGTGTACCACTTATCGTGCTCCTAAACATTATTTATAGGAGCCACTCTGGACCTATCATTCATTCTCTTGGCCAACGCTGATCTCCTCTGAGTAACACTGTCTGCTATATGGCTGACTAGGTAAGATACTCCCTGTCCTCTCAGCAGTCTTGTTTTTGTCCAATAGAATCTATGTTGTCCTAAATTTTCCCCCTACATCTACTTTCTTTAGGACGCACCGCAATTGCTGCCTTACTTCTAAAAAAATCTATTAAAAATCTCCAAGCTAGACATCTCATACGTGTGACTGCACCACTATTAGACTTCCATTTGGCAGTCGATTACATTAAGTAAGTACCTCCTTGATGACCTTTGCCTTGTTAAGTCTAGAGTGATCACCAGTACTACCCTTCAAGCAATCCACTCTTTCACTCAGGCCCTCTTTCAACTGATTGCCGATCTCGTTGACTCCACTGACTGCCTTGCTGTGTGTGTGCATCCATCCACAGGCACTCCGTGTCCACTTTATTCCACCGTTTTTAAAGAAAAGCGTGAGTCTATACCTTTCTAACGAGATTCAGATACACTATTTATATATTTCCACATATTTTAGCTTCACGCAATTGACGTGTAACTGTCTCTTGTTCCTCGTATGCCTAGCTTAACAATTACTCATATAATGTTAATACATTCCATTGCCAGGTCTACTGTATACCCCCTGCAGGCACACTATACGGCGCGGCCTGCTCATTCCCCTGCGGTGACGCCTCCGTGCGGCCCCCCCCTTGGTGCCGACGCCACAGGTACGTTTGCGCCGCCGGAATTGGTGGGGCCATTGGGTTGCATGACTGTCCAGCCACAATATTAATCCTTTTGAGTGTATACTAAGTACTGCATTGATAAACATTTTGGCTCACATGATGTTTTCTATATCTCCATATACAGAACCCTTTCTATATATTCATTTTTTGAGCTCTTGTTCCCTGAAGAAGCCAATGTCTTGGCGAAACATGTAGGAAATCGAGCCCCCTTTTCGACGGCCATCTCCATCTGGCCTACTTCATCACACTATGGGTCACATACAGTATACGTACTCATTTTAAGTGTTAATCGTTCTAAGTGTAATTTTCTACCTATGTATCATTATTAATAAACTTTGTAATTTTGTGCCTTTTACAATTTCCCTTTTCGTGCTTTTCTTCTCTATACCCCTTGACCCTAGCACCGCTATAATCCCCTGTCCACATACCCATTAGCTATCTGATTACTTTGGGGATGAGGTGCTGCATCCTACGGTACCACCTAGCCACCTTTACATTGTTTGCTCTAACTAGGAAAAGTTTACTGTACAGCAAGCCTGCACATAATTGGCTTACAATTGCTACCATTTCAGTCACTTACCAGTCAATGCATAAACAAGATTCAGGAACCTTATCAATGTCCTTAAAGTGGTAGCAAACTCTGTTTTGCAAAAACCCACTGGCAGGCAGGGTTTTTAGAACAGAAGAGACCCTAGAAGTCTCTTCAGTCATAAATGTCCCCCTGCCTGTAAGCGGGTAATGTGGCCTGAGCCATGCATGCAAAGCTCAGGCCACATTCACGGCCCACTCTGGTTGCCATGGCGAAGTGACTCCCATACATATGAGCGAGATTGATGTCATCGCAGCCCAAAGATTTAAGCAACTGAAGATGTGAAACCCAGTCGGAAGACCGGTTTAACATAAAAGTGCCGGAGACCAGTAGAAGCCATGACAGTCCAGGGCTGAATGGCTTTGTTTTTAGATAAGTCACTCATACTAGTATGCATTATGACCTGCAAGACCCTAAGTATTAATAAACCTGCAGGTGGCACATTTTTTTTAGTTTTCAGTAGTTTAAGTAAAGGAGACTTTATCGTGCTTCCCTGAAAATAAGCCCAGGTCTTATATTAATTTTGGCAACCAAAAACACATTAGGGCTTATTTTCAGGTTAGGGCTTGGCATGCAGGAATCCCCAGTATGAACATAGAAAAAGTGGTTGTAAAATCCTAGAACCCTCTCTATTACAGAATTATACAATGTAAAAGGTGTGTGTTGCTGTAATATAATTGTGCAAATACCTTCTTATATCGCCGCTGGTTGCTTCCATGGCCCCACCCCGAGGTGTTAAAGAGTAGATAAGAGAAGATTAGATGAGTGCCTGCAGAGGGAGGGGGGTCGTCATTCCCTGCTGACACCCGGGAGATGATGAGAGATCAGCAGAGATCAGGTAAGTCAGGCGCTTCCATGGCCTGCCCCAAGCTGTCTTCCCCACTCTGAACACTGCAGGGATAGGGGCCAAGATCCCCCGCTGACAGCCAGGAGAAGAGATCAGCTGAGCGACGCTGTACGGAAGGTATTTGATACAATTCTATTACAGAAACACACACCTTTTACAATGTATACTACTGTAGGAGAGTGGATTCTAGCATTTACAACCACTTTAAACTAGGACTTATTTTCGGGGTAGGGCTTATATTGCAGCCATCCCCGAAAATCACAGTAGGTCTTATTTTCGGGGTAGGTCTTGTTTTCGGGGAAACATAGTACTACTGATTCAAGTAACAACAATCAGGTCTGGTGATTGCACAATCTGGAACTTAAAACTATGGGGAGGCAGGGGAAATGTGTTCCAATATACCTGTGAATCTGGGGTATTTCTAGGGCCCCACTGCTGTATTAGGGTGTTGGGGTAACATGGGTAAGGTAAGTACAGGTACTTTATGATGCATTTTCTTCAGTACATTTTTTGCATTGCTTTTATGAGCAAAGTAGTTTCCCCTAAAAGACATTGGAGTCAATTCACTTAGCGTTAAATAAAGGCTCATGAAATGCTGTAAAATACTGCATGCGGTAACAATTGTGCATGTGGTATTTGTTCGATTTACTAGTAATTACCGCATTAGTTAATTATTGAGCTGGTTGCTAAAGAGTGGGCCTGGGAAGCATCCTTAACAACACATGACTCATCAGCTGAATGTAAAAAAAAAAAAAAAAGCAGACAGTTAAAAATGATGGAAAAGAAAACAGCGTGGGGTCCCCCCCAATTCATACCACGCCAATGTGAGGGGGAAAGTGTGGGTTGTCGGCTGCACCTAAAATTAGTGGAAACGAATAACAATGCAATATATATATATATATATATATATATATATATATATATATATATATATATATATATATAAAGGGCGCAAAGTAAAAAATACAAAAATCAAATATCAAATTAATAATATACAATGTGTATCTGATTAATAAGGTGCACAATAAAATAAACCATCAAAATTGTCCATAATAATCATATGTGAACAAATCTTCTTGTGTATGCTCCAACACCATGAAAAATAAAGTGCACATGTTCTTCAATAAACTTGCTTAAAGTGCTTCACCCAAAGTGATAACAGAGTGCACTCACCAGATCGCCCCGGCCACAAAGTGATCTTAAAGCATGACTAATGGGAAGGACTCCTTAATTCAATGTTGTGGCTCCTTTATACATCCCATTCCAATCAAGCAGTCATATATGGAGGAAGCTGGATCCCAATCCGCTTTGCAGGTATACAAATATAGGTGTCGTCACCTTATAACATCTCTCCACTGCATATATCAACTTGCATCAAGTAGGTCTGTGAAATAGCTCCCCAACAAAGAGCCGCAGAAGGCAGGATATAGTGTAAAGCCGCTTTATGTTTTATTGCTTAAAAAGAGCACTTACATAGTCCAGCATGAAATCACGCACATTGAGAGTTTTATATCGGCGTCAGACCGGTTTCTGCTTTGCTTGAGCGGATTGTTTGTGATTTCATGCTGGACTATGTAAGTGCTCTGGAGAGATAGGAGCTGGCAATTAGCCGACAGCTGAGCAGCCAGCTTTGAGAAGGAAGGGCTGAGCCCAGCCCTGACAGTACCCCCTCCTCAATGACCCCTCCCCCTCCGAGGACCACCAAGCTTGAGGGGAAAATGTCTATGGAAATCACAGAGGAGGACAGGGGCATGTACGTCCAAGGATGAGACCCAAGACCGTTCCTCCGGACCGTACCCTTTCCAATGCACCAGGTACTGTATGCGCCCACGGAACCTACGGGAGTCAACAATGGACTGTACTTCATACTCCTCATGGTTCTCAACCTGTACAGGGTGAGGACGAGGCACCGAGGTGGTAAAGCGGTTGCAGACCAAAGATTTAAATAAGGAGACATGAAATACATTTGAAATATGCATATTAGAAGGAAGGTCTAATGCATAAGCCACTGGGTTAATCCTGCAAAGAATACGGGAAGGCCCAATAAACCGAGGTGCGAACTTCAGAGAGGGAACACACAGTCGGGCAACATAGAAGGTTGGAAACCATAGTTCACCATAAACGGGGACAATCAGAATCAAAATTCAAGGCACTATTGTGAGCAAACTCCACCCATGGTAAGAGGTCTGACCAGTTGTTATGATGGTCAGAAATATAGCAACGTAGGAATTGCTCCAAGGACTGATTGGCTGGTTCTGTGGCCCCATTAGAGTGCGGGTGATACCCAGAGGAGAAAGCAAGCTGAATTCCCAACTGTGCACAAAAAGCTTGCCAGAACCGGGACACAAACTGACTACTCCTGTCTGAGACAATCACCTTGGGTAGCCCATGTAAGCAAAAGATCTCCCAAGCAAAAATGGAAGCCAGTTCCTTTAGACGTGGGCAACTTCTTAAGTGGAATACAATAGGACATTTTCGAGAACTGGTCAGCCACCATAAGGATAACTGTGTTGCCCTGGGATTTGGGTGACTCCACAATGAAATCCATAGACAGGTGGGTCCAGGGACTCTCTCCATTGGGAATGGGTTGTAGGAGGCCCACTGAAAGGTGTTGTGGAGTCTTACTTTGAGCACACATGGAACAGGCAGCTACGAAGGTGATTACATCAGCACGTAGACTAGGCCACCGGAAATGTTGGGAAATGCCCCAAAAGAGTTGATTCTTCCCAGGGTGGCCAGCAGCCTTGGGAGAATGGTAAGTCTGGAGCACGGAAGTATGGAGACTTTCTGGGACAAAACAGCGGTCACAGGGTTTGTCAGGAGGAGCATGGACCTGAGCAGCAAGAATTTTGTCACACAAAGGATAAGTGAGACTGGTGTGAACCATAGCCAGACTACGATCAGGAGGAATCACAGGAACTGGAACCGACTCCATCTTGAAAGTGGAGGAAAATTGTTGTGACAAAGCGCCAGCCCTTACATTCTTAGTACCGGATAAGAATAAGACAATGTAATTGAAACTAGACCAGAAAAGATCCCATTGCGCCCTTTTAGGAGAGAGGTGTTTAGCCTTAGACAAGAATGTGAGATTCTTATGGTCATTAAGAATGAGAACCGGCACAGTGGTACCTTCGAGGAGATGTCTCCATTCTTTTAGGGCTAAAATGATCGCTAACAGCTCTCTGTCACCAATCTCGTAATTGAACTCCGCAGGTGACAATTTCTTGGAAAAGTAGCCACAAGGATGCATAGCGTTCTCAGAGGTAGGACGTTGAGACAGAAGGGCGCCAACTCCAGTCTCAGAAGCATCAACCTCAAGGATAAAAGGTAACGTAGGATTAGGATGTGCCAACACAGGAGCAGAAACAAAGGCAGCCTTGAGACTCTCAAAGGCCTTAATGGACTCCGGAGACCAACTCTGTGGGTTACCGTCCTTTCTGTTCATATCAGTCAGGGGCTTGACCAGTGACGAGAAGTTACGAACTTCCGATAATAGTTGGCAAAGCCAAGAAAATGCTGCAGAGGACGTAAACCCATGGGTCGAAGCCACTGTAGGACTTCTGAAAGTTTCTCTGGGTCCATCGAAAAACCAGCAGTGGAAATTACATAACCCAGGAATTTAACCTGTTCACGATGGAATTCGCACCTCGAGATTGTTCTCTCTTAGTTTCTGAAGCACACAACAGACATCTGTGTGGTGGCTCTCCATGGACTTGGAAAATATGAGGATATCGTCGAGATAAACCACCACACATAACTGCAACAAATCTCAGAGGACATCGTTAATAAATTCCTGGAAAACTGCCAGGGCGTTACAAAGGCCAAAAGGCATTACGAGGTACTCATAATGGCCTGTTCTGGTATTAAACGCAGTTTTCCACTCGTCTCCCTTCTTAATCCTCACGAGAGTGTATGCCCCTCTCAAATCAAGCTTTGTGAAAACTGTTGCTCCCTTGAGGCGGTCAAATAACTCCATAATCAATGGATAGGCATTCTTAATTGTGAAACGATTGAGACCCCTATAATCAATACAAGGTCTCAGTTCACCACTCTTCTTCTTCACAAAGAAGAAACCAGCACCAGCAGGAGATGAGGATTTGCGGATGAAACCTTGAGAAAGTGCGTCTGCAACATACTCCTCCAGGGCCTTATCCTCCAAGACCGACAAAGGGTAAACCCGGCCATGAGGGTGTATGGCACCAGGTTGAAGGTTGATTGTGCAATCATACGACCAGTGTGAAGGCAAACTACCGGCTTGACCATTGTCAAAGACATCGCTAAAATGGCGGTACTCCTCCGGCAGAGAGGAGAGTAAAGAGGTGTACAGGACCTTGGCTACCTTCTGGAAGCATGTCTTACTGCATTGTGGTGACCAGGAGAGAACCTCAGCACGGAGCCAATCAAAAGAGGGGTTGTGCCTCTGTATCCAAGGATAACCAATAACCAGCAGAAACTTAGGTGAGGAAATAACTTGGAATTGGATTATCTCATGGGGAAGAGCCCCTACGGCCATGGACAATGGAACAGTCTCATGAGTCACATAGGCAGGCTGTAGAGGTCTTCCATCAAGAGCCTCAATGGCAAGTGGAGTGTCACACAGCTGCAGCGGAATCAAGTGCTTCGATACAAAGGCAGCATCAATGAAGAGGCCTGCAGCCCCAGAGTCGATTAGAGCCTGTATCTCGACGGATGACTCAGCCCAAGTAAGGGTAACCGAAACCAGGGGCTTATCCTTCTGGATAACTGGGGATGAAAAAACAATGCCACCTAAGGTCTCTTTGTGACAGGACCTCAAGGTTCGGGTGTTCCCTGGACGAGTAGGATAAGACTTCAAAAAGTGACTGCCTGGCCACAATAAAGGCACAATCTCTCCCTCCTCCTAAGGGTTCTCTCATCCACAGAGAGACACGTGAAGCCCAAGTGCATGGGTTAATCTTCACAGACCAACTCGGTACCAGGAGGCATAGGAGGTGAGGGAGGCAAGGGTGGGACTGCAAAGTTCAGAGACAAATGTGCAGGAGGCTTCCGCAAGCATTCCTTAAAAGGGGAGTCTTTCTCTGAGTCTAGAGTCAATGAGGATAGCAAATGTTATCAACCTTTCCAGCTCAGTGGGTATATCTCGGGCTGCTATCCCATCCTTGATGGTATCCGAGAGACCATGAGAAAAAGCAGCCACAAGGGCCTTATTGTTCCAAGCAACCTCTGCTGCCACAGTACGGAATTCAATGGCGTAATCTCCAACAGTTCTTGTACTCTGAAGCAGAGCGTGTGGGAATGTCAAATACACTTTTAAAAGAAGTCACAAACTCAGGGTAACTCTAGACAACAGGTTTTTGCGTCTCCCATAGAGGGTTTGCCCAGGACAAGGCGCTCTCAGAAAGCAAAGATATCACAAAACCTACTTTGCTTCTGTCCGTGGGAAACACGTGGTGCAGCATCTCAAAGTATATCTCCACCTGGTTTAGAAACCCTCTGCATTGGACTGGATTGCCCCAAATCGCTGGGGAAGCCGAGCGGAACCAGACATACCTCTTATAGAGGTAATACTCAAGGCGGGTGCCTGCACAGAGAGTGGAGCAGCAGCATGGACGGCCTGTAACACAGGTTGTACCGGAGCAGCCACAGTAGGAGATTCCAGGTGAGCTGTGTGACTCAGGAGTATTTGTAACGCCATGGCAAACTGATCCATGCGGTGATCCTGCTCATCCAATCTGGAAAAAATATTACCAACAAGTGTATTGACTGCATCTTCTGAACTCATGGCCTTCGCCTACTGTCAGAAACCATAATTCAGACTGAGACAGAAGTACAGTTAAATCACACTTGTTTAATAATAATAAAAAAAGGTAAACAGAGTAAACCTAGTCAAAACATAGCCAGAGTTCAGGAACCAGAACAGATAGTCAGACAGGCCAAAACGTCAGGGAGCCAAAGATGAGCATAGTAGAACAGCAAGCAGGATCTGGAGCCAGAAGCAATGTCAGCCAAGCAAGTCTTTAACAGGAACCCAGGAGAGCATCTCTAGAGATGAGACCAAGGCGAAGGCAGAGATCATCTGGACTGGACAACTTAAGTAGGCAAGACTGACGAGCAGGATACCATCAACAGGTGGGTCACTGTGGAGAGATAGGAGCTGGCAATTCGCCAAAAGCTGAGTGGCCAGATTTGAGAAGGAAGGGCTGAGCCCAGCCCTGACAGACAGTCAATATTTAAAAACAGTCAATGTTCTAGAAGATTGTTGTGGGGGAGTGTGAGCCCCTAGAAAGAGTCCCTGGTGTAAATGATGTGAATGGTGTTAAGGCTGCTTCAGGCACGGGCTGGGGACCCGAGAACTGTATCCATAGAAAAAGGAGAAAAAAAGGTGAGAAGCACCAGGCCGATCCTAGTGCAACATCATTTATTGTAAAAAAGAAAAAGGCTTATTCCAGTGTAAAATGCACTTGCATAGTGCTCAGTAGGGGGAAGCTTTCCTTGTCCAGCAAGATGACACACTGCCCTAGGATGGATGATCAGTGATCCACAGGCACCGTCTAGCAGTGGGAACTGCAGCCTAGAGGGAACTCGGGAGGACGCCAGCCAATCTCTTTATGGCATACTGGGAGGACATTAACATCTGGGCCGAGAACCTCTTCTCGCGCTATTTGGTCTACTACTGTAGATACATTGATGATGTCATCGTCATCTGACAAGGAGATGCCCACTTAATTCAACATTTTCTCCAATACTGTAATAATAATGCTTTTGGGATACATTTTACATCAATCACAGATCCCAATGAGTTCATATTCCTTGACCTAGAATTATATCATGATCAAGATTCTAAAATATGTTCCCGTACTCATTCTATTTTTATTTAATTTATTTTTTTTGCTACTTCAGCGATAACGTTGAGAGGATTTTATTCACCATTTGGCTCATTTTTTATCCCATCTCATTCTTGTCACATCATGGTAGCGTATCTTTAACTTTTTATATTTTGTCTGTTATAAAAAATCATAATTGATTTTTACATAAAATTGTGGTTCCCTTAATTAGCGCTGGCCCATGAAATCCTACATGAAATGTAACCCCCCCCACCCCCACCCCAACCTGCAGACTTGCTACCAGACACATGTGCATACATTACAAAAACTTCTCAGCGAATCTCCCTGTTTTTTTAAAGATAATCCACTTCGCCCACTTATCTCTACCCAGGTCGGTCTCTATCTCTGGCTCAGATTCTTCAACCTCGCGCACCTCTAGAATGTAGGTTTCGTTAACCCCTACTAACCAGTCTCGAATGCTTGGGCCCTCGGCCTCTTGCCATTTTTTTGGAATTAAACTTTTTGCCGAGTTTAGAAGTATCGGGGTTAGAGAGACATTATAACTACTCCAATGGCCCTCGATCCCGTGGAACAATACCACCCAAGGGACTTCCTTCATTTCAACACCCGTTATCTCCTGTATAATCTTAAGCACCTCTTGCCAGAATTTTTTAATAATTGGGCACTCCCACCAGAGGTGGGCCATTGTTCCTCTGGCGGGGCATCCCCTCCAGCAGTTTCCAGATAATTCTGGTTGGAGCTTATTTGTTCTGTCTGGTGTCATGTACCATCTGCCAAGACATTTAAAATTTGTTTCTATCATTCTCATATCTATTGCTGACTTATGTGTTGCGTTGAAGATGGCCTCCCAAGTCACTCCGCTAGATGCAACTCCCAATTCGGATTCCCACTTATTGCAGTATGCTGGTTTCTCTACTTCACCCACATCCTGCAATATTTTGTATAATTCTTTTATTTTCCTAAATACTCTGTTCTTTAGGAACAGCTTCTCCACTGGCCTAAGGTTCGTCTTGTCTCTAATGGGACCGGGGAGACTTTTAATAAAAAGCACCAACTGATTGTATCGCCATGTGTCTATTTTCATTAGGTCCTGGTGTAGGTCTAGCTCCTGTAAAGTGACTATTTTACCATTGCTCATAATATCTATTAATTGTGTGTCTATCTTTTTTATCCAATTCCCTCCCACTTCCCTCAACCCTGGTGGAAAAAACTCATTATCTTTTAAATAAATAAATGGTGAATTAAACTCCCATGCTTTTTGTTTATGTAATTGGTCCCATATCTTTAAAGTGTATCGTGTTATGCTATGTGTGTTAGGACCCAACTTCCTAAAATGTGTGGGATTCCAAATTAAATGGTGTAGTTTTGCGTTGCTCAAATCTTTTTCTAGTTTTACCCATCTTTTATCAATCGGATCCTTTCCCCAATCTAACACCCATGCTAATACTATCGCTCTGTGGTATTTTTTAAAATCTGGAAGTGCCAAACCACTCTGGGCTTTATCCCTACTCAGGACCTTATAGGCGATCCGTGGCTTCTTATTTTTCCAAATAAATCTAGTGATAATATTATTCAATACCCTAAAAAAGGTTTGTGTCAGCGGGATCGGGAGTAACTGCATTATATACAGGATCTTCGGGGCTAAAGACATTTTGACCGTATTTACTCGTCCGATCCATGAGATCGGAAGGTGCATACCTTTTTTTATTTCCTGTTTGATCACGTCAAGGAGTGGGATATAGTTGAAAAGATACATTTTCCTTAAGGAGTTTGCAAGAGTAACTCCCAAATAACTTTTTTTTTTACTCCAAGGGAAATGGAATGTTTCCTTAGGTTTGGATAATTATTGTCCATCGATGTTAATATTTAGAACTACTGATTTAGTAAGGTTAACTTTATAATTTGATAGCTCTCCGTATCTCCTCAAAATGGCCAGGAGATTGGGTAACAAAATCCTCGGTTTCACGATATAAAACAATATATCGTCGGCAAAAGCCGAGAGCTTATGTTCGTCTCTCTCCACTACACAACCGCTTATATCCGAGTTCTTACGGATCGAGGCTAGTAAAGGTTCTAGTTTCAAAACAAACAGAAGGGGGGACAGGGGGCAGCCCTGCCTAGTCCCATTTTCCATTTTGAACTCCACCGACGAGGTGCCATTCATCCTGACAAATGCAAAGGGAGATTTATACAAGGCTTTGATCCAATTCACCATGGTGCCACCCAAGCCGACTGCCCTCAATGTTCTCAACATGAAACCCCAGTCTACTCTGTCGAAGGCTTTCTCTGCGTCTATCGACAGAAGTAGACTGGGGGTTCCCTTCGCTTTCATTGCATCCATAACCAGGAGCGTCCTAATGCCATTGTCCCTCCCCTCTCTCCCTGGTATGAAGCCTGTCTGGTCAGGGTGGATCCAGTGTGGCATTTTATCCTTTAATCTGCTGGCCAAAACCTTGGCGTATAATTTAATATCTGTGTTCAGCAAGGCTATCGGCCTATAGCTCAAACACAGCGAGCAATCTTTCCCTTCCTTTGGTATTAATGTTACTGACGCAGTCAGTGCCCCGTCACAGAGCTCCTCCTGACCCCCTATTCCATTCCAGATCTGACAAAGCTTGGGGATTAAGGACTTCCCAAATTTTTTATAGAAATAGGCTGTGAAGCCGTCTGGCCCTGGACTCTTACCGGAGGGAGATGCTTTCACGGCCCTCTCAATCTCTTCTACAGTAATCAGACCGTCGAGTTCTTTTGCGTCACTATCCGAAAGGGTTGGTAAACCTGCCTCCCTAATAAACTCATCCATCTTCTCCTCTCTTTCTAGGGAGCCTATCCCGCCATGCCTAACCTTATAAAGAGATGCGTAGTATCTCTGAAATTCTTCAGCTATATCTCTGAAGGTGTATTTTAATATCCCCTTTTTATTTTGGATCTTGTCTATAAAGTTGATCCCTCCTTTCCTTTTCAAAGTTGTTGCCAGATGTTTCCCCACCTTATTACTCCATCTAAATCTCTCTCTAAGATTTTTGTTTAAAATATGCTTAGATTCGATCACCATTAAGTCTTTTAGTTCTTCTCTTTTAATTATTAGTTGATGTAGGAGCCGATTTTGATCACCATTAGCGGCCTTATGCACATATTCAAGATGGTGTATTTCATCCAAGAGTTCTAATTTCCTTTTTGAGCTTTCTTTTTTCTCATTGGCCTCTATTGAGATAAAAATACCCCTTAAATAAGCTTTGAACGCCTCCCACAGGACTGATCCTGAAATCTCTCCATTATCATTTATCAAGAAAAACCCATCAATTTCCTCCTGAATTTTACTACTTATGATAGGGTTATCAAGAAGCTTCTCATCCAACTGCCATGAATATGGGGGCCTCCTGAATCCCGGTAACCCCACGCTCATTAGGACTTGGGCATGGTCGGAGAGCGTGGTGATTTCGATCCTCATCTCCTTGACAAAATCTAATAGTCTGTGATCCACCATGAAGTAATCGAGCCTTAAATAAGACCCATGAACTGGAGAGAAGAAAGTATAGTCCCTGTCCTTCGCGTGCAGAACTCTCCAAGCATCGATCATTTGGCAACTATGCAATTTCTGTCCTATTTTTTTAGGAGATTCCTACTTACTCCCTGTAATCCAGAAGTACTGTCCAATGCTGGATCTAGGCAGAAGTTGAGATCTCCTGCCAGTATCACCTCTCCCGCCCTAAAATCCATCAGCTTGGTCAGAACCTGAGACAAGTATTTGATTGGATTTTTATTAGGGAAATAGATATTTGCCAAAGTAACAACCCCATCGACCACCTTCACTTTCAAAAAGAGGTAACGGCCCTCCTGGTCTGTACTTCTCTCCAGGATTGAGAACTTGGTCCTTTTTGAGAACCCAATTGCCACCCCCTTGGCCCTCTTAATGGGGGAATCACCATAGAACCAACTGGGGAAGCAGTTGGAGGACAATCTGATGTGGGTATCCTGTGAGAGGTGGGTCTCTTGAAGAAACACAACATCAGCCTTGAGATGCTCTAATTCTTTCAACACTTTGTGTCTCTTGAGAGGGGAATTCAACCCTTTTACGTTATATGTCATGCAAGTGAATTCTGTCATTTATTCTTTGAGTAGACCTACTTTGTAATGGCACATGTTTTCCTTTAAACTCCTAGTCGGTGCGTCTGCAGAACCAACTCCCGCCCCACTCCCCCCCAAGCCCCCCCTCCCCCAACTACCACCACCCCCTCCGTCCCCCCTCCCCCTGCCAGCAAAAACCTGTTTACAGGTCCGCAGTAGAGAGAAAACATTAATCTCTACCTACGACCAGCCAAAACATTGGAGTGTGACTCTGACAGCGGATCACCACAGTCGCCCTGCCCCCCCTCAAAGGGGGGGAACAGGGTGAGCGGGTGGCCGACAGACTGCCCCCTCCCCCACCCCCCGCCACCCCACAATCGCCAACCTAGCTACAGCAAGCAAATTCTCTAGAATCCTAGCAGCAATCAGGAACCTCTACTTTCTACTTGGGCATAACTGGAACAGGAATTTCAAGCTCTCTACAAAAGTCCTGTAAGTTCTCTATGTATTTCAATCTGACTGTTCTGCCCTCTTTCACTACATTCAGTGAGAAAGGGAAACCCCAGCTGTATTTCATGTTTGCTTTCCTCAATTCTTCCAATAGCGGTCTAAGCTGGCGTCTCCTGGCTAGGGTCCCTGCCGAGATATCGGAAAATATCTGTATCACTACCCCTTCGAATTTTACAGACTGAAATTTCCTAAGATTGCTCCATATTCTTGCTTTCTCTTCAAAATGGTGGAACCTGATAATAACGTCTCTTGGTGTGTCTTCACTGACGCTTGGAGGTTTCCTTAACCTATGGACCCGGTCAATCTTCAGTTCTTCATTTAAGCCTCTATCTAGGATTGGGTTGAAAATAGCTTTCATTTTGGAAGATAGATCTTCTCCATGTTGTTCTGGTAAGGCACGCAGTCTCAGGTTTTGTCTGCGACTGCAGATTCCTTACTTGAAGTTTTAATTCAACTATTTCCCGATTCTGGCTCTCTGAGGCCTCCTCCACTATTTCCACTCGCTTCAGCAAATGGCCCAGATCCGATCTAACGTTGAGGATTTCTGTTTTGATTACGTTTTATAGTTTGGCGAACATTTCCAGAAATTCAGTTTTTGTTGGCAGTGGTTCCATGGTACCATCTTCCGCCGGGCAGGTGTCTTTCCTTTCCTCCTCGGATGTTTCACCATGAGCGCCTTGATTCTTCCCTGATTCTTTCTTTTTATCCTTCCCACTCTGCTGTTTACTTTCTTGGGCTGGGTTCTTTGGGCTTCCTAGATTTTCTTCCTTTAGGTACTTTTGAATAGAACTTGAATTTAGGCTTTCTCTCGGCTGCTTCACTTCTGCTCCTCTTTGAGAGCGCCCTCTCATTTTCTCCTCCCCCCTCGGGCCTCCTCACACTCTCCCGGCCTGCAAAATTGTTCACTCCTCTCCTTCTCACTTATTTGTCCGCTCCCCGCTCCTAGCCTCCCCACTGTTCCTTTAAGTAAATGTAACGCCGAGCCCTGGGTTACCCAACAATCTGTGGTTCTCTCCCAGACCTTTAGCATGTAATTGGTTCGCGGCTATCTGCACGTATACCTCTCTTTATCAGTGATGCTCAAACAGTGGACCCGTCATTCAGCAAGTGGATAGTATAATTATTTTCCTCTTTTTTTCCTATAGTTTTTCCCATTCACCACCACCACCGCCTAACTTGACCTTTATTGTGTCGCGGCCATCTCCGCAGACCTCGTCACACATTAAGCTAAACAGCAGCTGAGCAGTTCTTCATGCACGTTAATACTGGCCTCCAGAACCTTTATTAGACTTTAAATAAACCAGCTTGCAATAAACAGTTCTCCACGCCTTACCTCCGAGACCGGATCCGAGTTCTCAGGGAATTCATCCAAGTTCACACTGTTTGGCACAATTTCCGTCTACCATGCTGGTTGGGGTCCCAAGTACAGCCCTTCCACTATCCACCAAATCGGACCGTGCCCAGAATTAGCCGGAAAATCAGAAAACTGTCCTCCTGCAAGCCACCACTACTCACTATGTTTCCAATGTACAGAGCGGGTAGGGTATTGCCTGACCCACCGGCATTCCGGACATGGAATCAAGCTAGCAGGGAGGCTTACGGGACTGGGGGGTTTACCAGGGGAGGCTGCAGGAGGTGCCTCACATCCAGGGCCAGACTGGGGTGGTCGGTGGGTGACAGAGAGGAGAGCCCGCCCGGGGCGCACAATGTCCCATGCAGCTCGGAATCTGAGCCAGCCGATCCACTCACGGCTCCAGCGGGGTCGGTGACTCCTCATCCTGAGTGTGGCTGGTATTTGGATCGCACGCTGCTCCGCCGCCCGCTTCCACAGCGCCGCTGCCAGGCCACTCCCCCATACGTGTGCGTCACATCATGCACCAGCCCACCAGTCCCCGTACTCGTTTTAAACCTACAGCTGGTAATTCATATTTACATCACAAAAAATGGATTAGTAAAACATTCCATACAGCCAATTCTGCCGCTTGAAATGCAACTGTAGTTCCATTGAGGACTACAAAGCACCGAGTCAGGTTCTTTTTAAAAAAAATTTGGAGAAAGACCACCTTGAACAAGAAATCAACCTTGCCTTTCAAAAATACCTTAATAAATATTCTATGGAGTTCCACCCTGAGGATTAAGCTGAAATGGAAAACAATGAAGTAACTGCACCTTCCATCCACAAAGGTCCCAAGTTAATTCCCAAATATAATAACAGACTTTGGGCAATCAAGAAGACTCTTGCTAAACACTGAGGCATTCTATGCAATGACCCCAAACTTAAAACATACATCCCTCCCCAGCCAAAACTGGTGTTCAAAAGAGCTAATAATGTTTTCACTCACTGGCATATATAAATGCCATAAGAAGAAATGTCTGACCTGTTCACATGTGACACATGGACAAAAAACATTCTCTGATTTAAAAGGAAATAATTTTGCTATATTTTTGCTTTTGAGGAATTTTTAAGTTGTTCCAGTAATTTTGTTGTATACCCCATTACTTGTCCCTGCAAAATGTGTTATGTAGGCCGTACCATCAGGCCACTTCGCACTAGATTTGGGGAACACAGGAGGAGTCTGAAGGAACTGTATCCGAAATGTATTATCCCGAGACATTTTGTGGCTCATCATGAGAGAAACCCTGCATTACTCAAAGTAACTGCTATCCAATCTATCTCCCACTCTTTACCTGATGGAGAAATATTCAAAAAATTGTTTGCGCAAGAGACCTATTGGATCTTCAAACTCAACAGTCTCTCGCCCGAAGGCTTGAATGAAGAGTTAGAAGTCAGCACGATCATCTAGACCTTCTGTCCCTTACATGTGTTCTCTTCCTTCTCTCTTCCCCTCCCCCTTCTTTTCTTTGATCCAGAAATCTTACCAGCCTTGAAGTCTCAGTAGTATTCTATACCTTATACAACTATTATTAATAATATTATTTTAGTCACACCAGCATAGAGGGGCTTTTAACCACCTCAGCCCCGGAAGGTTTTACCCAGGGGCGAACTGAATGAAGCCCCGGGCCAATAGGAGATTATGGGGCCCCCAGGCAATAGAAGATTATGGGGCCCCGGGCAATAGGAGATTATGGGGCCCCCATAACATACACACACAGAATACACATACACACACTGAAAAGGTGCTGGAGAGGCGGGGCAGCTATAATCTTGGGATTTAAAAAAAAACACAGATTTTTACATACTGTCCCTGGTTTTATTGAGGCTGGCAACCCTGATGGGGCCCCTTAGTGGCATGGGGCCCTCGGGCAGTGCCCGAATGGTCAGTCCGCCCCTGGTTTTACCCCCTTCCTGACCAGAGCACTTTTTACAATTTGGCACTGCGCTGCTTTAACTGGTAATTGCGTGGTCATGCAATGCTGTACCCAAACAAAATTTGCACCCTTTTTTACCACGAATAGAGCTTTCTTTTGGTAGTATTTGATCACCTTGCAGTTTTTATTTTTTTGCAACATAAATCAAAAAAGACTGAAAATTTTGAAAAAGAATTATATTTTCTACTATTTGCTATTAAAAAATACAATAAACTCAATTTTAATGATACATTTAGGCCAAAAAGCATTCAGCCACATGTCTACAAACTAGGGTACATTTTCTGGAATTTACGCAGCTTTTAGTTTATGACTGCCTATCTCATTTCTTGAGGTGCTAAAATGGCAGGGCAGTACAAACCCCCCCTCCCCCCCCATGACCCTATTTTGCAAAGTAGACACCCCAAGGAATTTGCTGAGAGGCTTGTTGAGCACATTAAATATTTTTTTTGTTACAAGTGATTGAAAAATGGCAAAAGAAAAAAAACAAGTTGTCACTGAAATTATATATTGCTAAAACATGCCATGGGCATATGTGAAATTACACCCCAAAATACATTCTGCTGCTTCTCCTGAGTACAGGATACCACATGTGTGGTTTTGGCAGTCTAGCCGCGTATAGGACCCCAAAACCCAATCACCGCCTTCAGGCTTTCTAAGGGCGTAAATTCTTGATTTCACTCTTCACTACCTATCACAGTTTCGGAGGCCATGAAATGCCCAGATAGCACAACCCCCCCCCCCCAAATGACCCCATTTTGGAAATAGGTTTATTAATACAAAATTACCAACACATAACAAATAATCAGATACAGAATAAAAGCATGGTAACAATCCATGTGTATCACCAAGATAATGATCCCCAAACGGGGAAGATCACAGAGGGATAGTTGATCACGGATACCGTCTCAACTAGTTTTGCGGTCTAATTCCACTTCGTCAGGAGGATATTTGTAATTTGATTGACAAAATGATCAATAACAATACAATTGACCAGAATAGTAACAACATTTAATACTATAATGTCAATAACAACATATATATGGGGGGAGGAGCAGAGCAGCTTACCCAGAACTCTGGCAGGCACAGGACACAGGACGTCACCAAAGGTTCCCCCACGGTGACTAGGGGGGACTTACAAATGACTGGACTGGTATCTAAATAGGTGGAGTAAGACAGATGATATGGGTTAACTATGTACTTGAGGGGACTGGGAGTGAAAGGATGTGACTGTGATGAAAGTGTTGGCAAAAGGGGAAATTGGTGAGGGATTGTGTATGAGTGAGGAAGTAAGAAGGCATGAGAGGGAAGGGCGGAGGAGGGGGGGAAAGGAAAGGGGGGAAAGAAAACAGAAAAAGGGGGAAGGGCAAAGGAGAGGACAAAAAGAATGGAAAAGATAGGAGTTAAGAAACAAAGGGGTGGGAAAAACGGGGGGAGAGGAGGGAAAAAGGGGGTGAAAGAGGGAAGGGACGGAAAGCCGAACAGGAAGGAGGGGAAAAAAAGGGAAAGGGAAAGAAGGGGGGTGTGGGGAGGGGAAAAGGAGGAAGAAAGGGAGGAAAAGAGGGGGGACGGAGGGAAGGGAAAGGGGGAAGTGGAGGGGGAAGGGTAAAGCCAGTGGAGGGGAGGGAGATTGTAAGAGGGAAAAGGAGAGGGAAGGGTATAGTATAATATACCTTGTATGCACATACAATAAGTTTGGGGGTCCGGGGAAATAGGTTCCAGCTGGGGATAGGGTTACCAATGTTCAGCGGGAAATTGCACCACTCAAGGGGAGAGGTAACTCCAACTACCACCACCCCCTCCGTCCCCCCTCCCCCTGCCAGCAAAAACCTGTTTACAGGTCCGCAGTAGAGAGAAAACATTAATCTCTACCTACGACCAGCCAAAACATTGGAGTGTGACTCTGACAGCGGATCACCACAGTCGCCCTGCCCCCCCTCAAAGGGGGGGAACAGGGTGAGCGGGTGGCCGACAGACTGCCCCCTCCCCCACCCCCCGCCACCCCACAATCGCCAACCTAGCTACAGCAAGCAAATTCTCTAGAATCCTAGCAGCAATCAGGAACCTCTACTTTCTACTTGGGCATAACTGGAACAGGAATTTCAAGCTCTCTACAAAAGTCCTGTAAGTTCTCTATGTATTTCAATCTGACTGTTCTGCCCTCTTTCACTACATTCAGTGAGAAAGGGAAACCCCAGCTGTATTTCATGTTTGCTTTCCTCAATTCTTCCAATAGCGGTCTAAGCTGGCGTCTCCTGGCTAGGGTCCCTGCCGAGATATCGGAAAATATCTGTATCACTACCCCTTCGAATTTTACAGACTGAAATTTCCTAAGATTGCTCCATATTCTTGCTTTCTCTTCAAAATGGTGGAACCTGATAATAACGTCTCTTGGTGTGTCTTCACTGACGCTTGGAGGTTTCCTTAACCTATGGACCCGGTCAATCTTCAGTTCTTCATTTAAGCCTCTATCTAGGATTGGGTTGAAAATAGCTTTCATTTTGGAAGATAGATCTTCTCCATGTTGTTCTGGTAAGGCACGCAGTCTCAGGTTTTGTCTGCGACTGCAGATTCCTTACTTGAAGTTTTAATTCAACTATTTCCCGATTCTGGCTCTCTGAGGCCTCCTCCACTATTTCCACTCGCTTCAGCAAATGGCCCAGATCCGATCTAACGTTGAGGATTTCTGTTTTGATTACGTTTTATAGTTTGGCGAACATTTCCAGAAATTCAGTTTTTGTTGGCAGTGGTTCCATGGTACCATCTTCCGCCGGGCAGGTGTCTTTCCTTTCCTCCTCGGATGTTTCACCATGAGCGCCTTGATTCTTCCCTGATTCTTTCTTTTTATCCTTCCCACTCTGCTGTTTACTTTCTTGGGCTGGGTTCTTTGGGCTTCCTAGATTTTCTTCCTTTAGGTACTTTTGAATAGAACTTGAATTTAGGCTTTCTCTCGGCTGCTTCACTTCTGCTCCTCTTTGAGAGCGCCCTCTCATTTTCTCCTCCCCCCTCGGGCCTCCTCACACTCTCCCGGCCTGCAAAATTGTTCACTCCTCTCCTTCTCACTTATTTGTCCGCTCCCCGCTCCTAGCCTCCCCACTGTTCCTTTAAGTAAATGTAACGCCGAGCCCTGGGTTACCCAACAATCTGTGGTTCTCTCCCAGACCTTTAGCATGTAATTGGTTCGCGGCTATCTGCACGTATACCTCTCTTTATCAGTGATGCTCAAACAGTGGACCCGTCATTCAGCAAGTGGATAGTATAATTATTTTCCTCTTTTTTTCCTATAGTTTTTCCCATTCACCACCACCACCGCCTAACTTGACCTTTATTGTGTCGCGGCCATCTCCGCAGACCTCGTCACACATTAAGCTAAACAGCAGCTGAGCAGTTCTTCATGCACGTTAATACTGGCCTCCAGAACCTTTATTAGACTTTAAATAAACCAGCTTGCAATAAACAGTTCTCCACGCCTTACCTCCGAGACCGGATCCGAGTTCTCAGGGAATTCATCCAAGTTCACACTGTTTGGCACAATTTCCGTCTACCATGCTGGTTGGGGTCCCAAGTACAGCCCTTCCACTATCCACCAAATCGGACCGTGCCCAGAATTAGCCGGAAAATCAGAAAACTGTCCTCCTGCAAGCCACCACTACTCACTATGTTTCCAATGTACAGAGCGGGTAGGGTATTGCCTGACCCACCGGCATTCCGGACATGGAATCAAGCTAGCAGGGAGGCTTACGGGACTGGGGGGTTTACCAGGGGAGGCTGCAGGAGGTGCCTCACATCCAGGGCCAGACTGGGGTGGTCGGTGGGTGACAGAGAGGAGAGCCCGCCCGGGGCGCACAATGTCCCATGCAGCTCGGAATCTGAGCCAGCCGATCCACTCACGGCTCCAGCGGGGTCGGTGACTCCTCATCCTGAGTGTGGCTGGTATTTGGATCGCACGCTGCTCCGCCGCCCGCTTCCACAGCGCCGCTGCCAGGCCACTCCCCCATACGTGTGCGTCACATCATGCACCAGCCCACCAGTCCCCGTACTCGTTTTAAACCTACAGCTGGTAATTCATATTTACATCACAAAAAATGGATTAGTAAAACATTCCATACAGCCAATTCTGCCGCTTGAAATGCAACTGTAGTTCCATTGAGGACTACAAAGCACCGAGTCAGGTTCTTTTTAAAAAAAATTTGGAGAAAGACCACCTTGAACAAGAAATCAACCTTGCCTTTCAAAAATACCTTAATAAATATTCTATGGAGTTCCACCCTGAGGATTAAGCTGAAATGGAAAACAATGAAGTAACTGCACCTTCCATCCACAAAGGTCCCAAGTTAATTCCCAAATATAATAACAGACTTTGGGCAATCAAGAAGACTCTTGCTAAACACTGAGGCATTCTATGCAATGACCCCAAACTTAAAACATACATCCCTCCCCAGCCAAAACTGGTGTTCAAAAGAGCTAATAATGTTTTCACTCACTGGCATATATAAATGCCATAAGAAGAAATGTCTGACCTGTTCACATGTGACACATGGACAAAAAACATTCTCTGATTTAAAAGGAAATAATTTTGCTATATTTTTGCTTTTGAGGAATTTTTAAGTTGTTCCAGTAATTTTGTTGTATACCCCATTACTTGTCCCTGCAAAATGTGTTATGTAGGCCGTACCATCAGGCCACTTCGCACTAGATTTGGGGAACACAGGAGGAGTCTGAAGGAACTGTATCCGAAATGTATTATCCCGAGACATTTTGTGGCTCATCATGAGAGAAACCCTGCATTACTCAAAGTAACTGCTATCCAATCTATCTCCCACTCTTTACCTGATGGAGAAATATTCAAAAAATTGTTTGCGCAAGAGACCTATTGGATCTTCAAACTCAACAGTCTCTCGCCCGAAGGCTTGAATGAAGAGTTAGAAGTCAGCACGATCATCTAGACCTTCTGTCCCTTACATGTGTTCTCTTCCTTCTCTCTTCCCCTCCCCCTTCTTTTCTTTGATCCAGAAATCTTACCAGCCTTGAAGTCTCAGTAGTATTCTATACCTTATACAACTATTATTAATAATATTATTTTAGTCACACCAGCATAGAGGGGCTTTTAACCACCTCAGCCCCGGAAGGTTTTACCCAGGGGCGAACTGAATGAAGCCCCGGGCCAATAGGAGATTATGGGGCCCCCAGGCAATAGAAGATTATGGGGCCCCGGGCAATAGGAGATTATGGGGCCCCCATAACATACACACACAGAATACACATACACACACTGAAAAGGTGCTGGAGAGGCGGGGCAGCTATAATCTTGGGATTTAAAAAAAAACACAGATTTTTACATACTGTCCCTGGTTTTATTGAGGCTGGCAACCCTGATGGGGCCCCTTAGTGGCATGGGGCCCTCGGGCAGTGCCCGAATGGTCAGTCCGCCCCTGGTTTTACCCCCTTCCTGACCAGAGCACTTTTTACAATTTGGCACTGCGCTGCTTTAACTGGTAATTGCGTGGTCATGCAATGCTGTACCCAAACAAAATTTGCACCCTTTTTTACCACGAATAGAGCTTTCTTTTGGTAGTATTTGATCACCTTGCGGTTTTTATTTTTTTGCAACATAAATCAAAAAAGACTGAAAATTTTGAAAAAGAATTATATTTTCTACTATTTGCTATTAAAAAATACAATAAACTCAATTTTAATGATACATTTAGGCCAAAAAGCATTCAGCCACATGTCTACAAACTAGGGTACATTTTCTGGAATTTACGCAGCTTTTAGTTTATGACTGCCTATCTCATTTCTTGAGGTGCTAAAATGGCAGGGCAGTACAAACCCCCCCTCCCCCCCCATGACCCTATTTTGCAAAGTAGACACCCCAAGGAATTTGCTGAGAGGCTTGTTGAGCACATTAAATATTTTTTTTGTTACAAGTGATTGAAAAATGGCAAAAGAAAAAAAACAAGTTGTCACTGAAATTATATATTGCTAAAACATGCCATGGGCATATGTGAAATTACACCCCAAAATACATTCTGCTGCTTCTCCTGAGTACAGGATACCACATGTGTGGTTTTGGCAGTCTAGCCGCGTATAGGACCCCAAAACCCAATCACCGCCTTCAGGCTTTCTAAGGGCGTAAATTCTTGATTTCACTCTTCACTACCTATCACAGTTTCGGAGGCCATGAAATGCCCAGATAGCACAACCCCCCCCCCCCCCAAATGACCCCATTTTGGAAATAGGTTTATTAATACAAAATTACCAACACATAACAAATAATCAGATACAGAATAAAAGCATGGTAACAATCCATGTGTATCACCAAGATAATGATCCCCAAACGGGGAAGATCACAGAGGGATAGTTGATCACGGATACCGTCTCAACTAGTTTTGCGGTCTAATTCCACTTCGTCAGGAGGATATTTGTAATTTGATTGACAAAATGATCAATAACAATACAATTGACCAGAATAGTAACAACATTTAATACTATAATGTCAATAACAACATATATATGGGGGGAGGAGCAGAGCAGCTTACCCAGAACTCTGGCAGGCACAGGACACAGGACGTCACCAAAGGTTCCCCCACGGTGACTAGGGGGGACTTACAAATGACTGGACTGGTATCTAAATAGGTGGAGTAAGACAGATGATATGGGTTAACTATGTACTTGAGGGGACTGGGAGTGAAAGGATGTGACTGTGATGAAAGTGTTGGCAAAAGGGGAAATTGGTGAGGGATTGTGTATGAGTGAGGAAGTAAGAAGGCATGAGAGGGAAGGGCGGAGGAGGGGGGGAAAGGAAAGGGGGGAAAGAAAACAGAAAAAGGGGGAAGGGCAAAGGAGAGGACAAAAAGAATGGAAAAGATAGGAGTTAAGAAACAAAGGGGTGGGAAAAACGGGGGGAGAGGAGGGAAAAAGGGGGTGAAAGAGGGAAGGGACGGAAAGCCGAACAGGAAGGAGGGGAAAAAAAGGGAAAGGGAAAGAAGGGGGGTGTGGGGAGGGGAAAAGGAGGAAGAAAGGGAGGAAAAGAGGGGGGACGGAGGGAAGGGAAAGGGGGAAGTGGAGGGGGAAGGGTAAAGCCAGTGGAGGGGAGGGAGATTGTAAGAGGGAAAAGGAGAGGGAAGGGTATAGTATAATATACCTTGTATGCACATACAATAAGTTTGGGGGTCCGGGGAAATAGGTTCCAGCTGGGGATAGGGTTACCAATGTTCAGCGGGAAATTGCACCACTCAAGGGGAGAGGTAAGAGGTGGGGGTGCGATAAAGCATGCACACTCCTGCCCAATGTGAGTGACCTATAGAAAAAAAAAGGGTGACCACACCATACAACTGAGACTCGTCTGTCCGCCAGGGAGGTCACCTAGCCGCCGCATGGGAACAAGTGGAGAGGCGCCAAGATACCAGAGCATGTCACAGGGTAGAGCAAGCAGCAGGGCTCAGATAATACGGCAATGTAAACAAAAAATACAGCAATTAATATACAATGGAAATAAATATATAAGGCAATAGAAGCCAATAAGAAATAATGTAAATACAATTATGTACAGGAATTAAATACCCTTTGATGCCAAGGCAGTCTTTAATAACTCATATTGGAGGCTCATGGGTATGTGGAACCTCAGGCTGAGGCAAAAAGGTAAGGCAGAGAGAAGCAAAAATACAGAAGGAAATTAGAACATGGCACAAAACATTTTCACATATCTGCCTACATACTTAAACGTACTCTAGTTTATATCATACCGAGATAGTTCAATTGCCCCAGTTTTTTAAGGAGGCTTGGTTGGGAACCAAGTTCCCGACCTCTTTATCACTCTTCTAACCACTTGAAGACAAAGCCCTTTCTGACACTTTTTGTTTACATGAATTTTTTTTTTGCTAGAAAATTACTTTGAACCCCCAAACATTATATATATATATATATATATATATATATATATATATATATATATATATATATATATATATATATATTACAATTATTAAAAAAAAAAGGGGGGGTAGGGATCTCGAGGATAATTCTGTGTGAGCCCACCCTAAGCGGGGGCAATGAGTCAGGAACTCCGGGTGCTCTGTAGCCAGTAGGGTCAGTAGTTAGTCATTTAGTTAATAGGATGACTTTTAGTCATTTCTGGCAAGATAAAAACGTTTCATGGCGACCAGATCTTAGAGTTTCGCTCCTGTTGGTGTCGCGCAGTTAGTACTAGATCTTCTAATCTGCCTATTTCCTTTACTTTACGGATCCACATCCCTACTGTCGGGGGGTTGTGGGGACTTCCACTTAAGAGGGATGCAAGCTTTAGCAGCATCAAGAAGATGCCGGATAATAGACTTTTTGTGTATTTTCCCTGGTATATTGGTGACGCGTAGGAGGAAGTATGCTGGATCATTCGGTATTTCGCGTTCTGTGAATTTTTGGAGGATGGACTTCTGTCCAAAAATGTTGTAGTTTGGGGCAGGTCCAAAAAATATGTAAGATGGTTCCCTTGCCTCCCTTGCATCTCCAGCACTGATCAGAAGTATCTGGAAAGATTTTTTTCAATTTCACTGGGGTTCTGTACCACCTGGTTAGAATCTTGAAGTTGGTCTCTTGTGTTTTCGCGCAGATAGAAGATTTGTATGTAAACCTGAGAATGTGTTGTTGCTGTGTTGTACTTAAATTTTTACCTAGGTCCCTTTCCCATTTTTGTATGCATTTCAGAACGTGAGGGTAATTAATAACCCGTAGTTAGCAGAGAGTGTGTGGGGCATTGCCCCCGTCTCTGAGCAGAATTCCTCGAAGATGGTAAGGGGTCTGGCAAACAGCCCCGAGGCCGGAAGGGTTCTGAAGAAGTGGGAGAGCTGAAGGGCACTCCAAAAGCCCAGCCGGAAAGAACCCGTCCGGTTCATCAGCTCCGGGATCGTCGGCCACGCCCCGCCCTGCACGAATCGGGAAGCCTGTGTAAGGCCCAAATCCTTCAGGTCTTGGAAGTTGGAATCCCCAATTCCCGGAGGGAAAAGAGAGTTCCCCATAATTGGGTACAGGGGTGATGTCTTGGAGGATATGTTGGTGGATGAGAGTAGGGCTGAGCATAGTTTGGTTGTATGGCCTATGAGAGGGTGGTTTTTCATCTCCCGTGGAAAGGAGATATAGCACCACGGGGCTCCGCCAAGATGAACGTCTGATTGGGCCTGTTCGATATGCACCCATAGTTTGAAATCTGTGTGTCTGTTCCAGTCTACCATCCTACTTAAATGTACCGCTTGGTAGTACTTGCGTATGTCTGGTACTGCTAGTCCCCCGTATTGCTTAGGAAGCACTAGCTGATTAGGCTGTAGTCGTGGTCGTCTATGAGCCTAGACGAAGTAAAAAAATGTCTTTTGAATTTGTTTAAAATAGCTAGCCGGGATATGAGTTGGGAGTGTCTGTAGAAGATATAGAAACTTGGGGAGGATGCTCATTTTAATAATGTTACAGCGGCCTAACCAAGAATGTAGACCAGTGTTCCACTTGTCCAATAGTTGTGTAACTCTATGAAGTAGTGGTGGGAAATTTAGTTCAAAGATTTTGGCTAAATTGGGGGGGATCAGTGTACGACAGTGCCTTATCAGTCCATTTAAATTTAAAGTTATATTGTAGTTGTATAATTGATTTTTGTGGAAAGTTAACCCCCCATTGCTTCTGACTTAGAGAAGTTAATCTGGAGGTTTGAGAGCATTCCGTATCTCCCAAACTCCGTCATCAGATTGGGAAGTGAAACCAGAGGGTTTGTAAGTATATATATTTTTTAAAGCAAAGGCCCTACAGATTAAAATGGTGGGTGTCGCAATTTTTTTTTTCACACAGTATTTTTTCAAACACAATTTAAAAAAAAAAAAAAAAACACTTTTTTGAATTTTAATGCACTAAAACACACTATAGTGCCCAAATGTTTGGTAAAATAAGACAATATTATGCCGAGTACGAAGATACCAAACATGACATGCTTTAAAATTGCGCACAGCCGCGCAGCGGTGTCAAACTACATACGTTTTTAAAAGCCTTTAAAAGCTTTTACAGGTTACCACTTTAGATTTACAGAGGACTACTGCTAAAATTACTGCCCTCAATCTGACCTTCATGGTGATACCTCACATGCATGGTGCTATTGCTGTTTACATATGACACAAGGCCGACGCTTGAGTTCGCCTTTGTGCGCGAGCATGAGGGGACAGGGGTGTTTTTTATAATTTTTATTGTTATCACAGAGAATGTAAATATCCCCCATGATAGCAATAGGTAGTGACAGATACTCTTTTTAAAAAAAATTGGGGTCTATTAGACTTTAGATCTCTCCTCTACCCTTAAAGCATCTGATCACACCAGGATCGGTGTGATCAGATGCTTTCCAAATTTCCTAATGGTGCTGTTTATATCCGGCGAAACCAAAGTCATGAAATGCTCGTAACTTCCGGTTTCTTAGGCCATAGAGATGATTGTTGCCATTCTGGTCTCTGATCAGCTTTATGGTCAGCTGGTGGAACCACCGACTGCATTATCAGGTTCCCCGGTGGGACAGGAGACCCCGAGAAAACCATGGAATACCAGCGGGAGGGGGGGATGTTCCCTCCCACTGCTTGTAAAAGCAGTCTAGCGGCTAATTAGCCACCAGGATTGCTTTTACATGAAAGCCGCTGGCTGAAAAGAACGATACCAAGATGATACCTAAACCTGCAGGCATCATTCTGGTATAAACACTCAAATTCCACCAACATACCAGTACGTTGCTGGTCCTTGTTGGGCATATATTGTAATGTTTTTTTTTTATGCAGCCTGTGGGCTAAATGAAAATAGATTGATCGGTGGGTATGCCCACCATTAGACTAGCGCCCTGCATCCACCCACTTCTAATGATGAGCATACATGCACCATTTTTTTTTAACTGTGGTGGTGAAATCACCTCCTACAGCGCTGGAGTCGCTGATTTACATATCGTGAGAGCAAACACTGTTGTTGTCAAGATAAATAAATCAGTGCTGCAGCTGAATTGTGTACCTGAAAAGCAAACAATGGTAACAATAAAACATTGTGGACAAGATATATTCTAAATATATATACTCGCGCTAGAAGTGAAACCATTGTGAAAAGATTTGTTTACAAAATATCCTGCAGCTGCTGTACACAAGGTGCTATTCACTTGACAAGCAAAAGCCTATATATATTACAGCGCTCGCAATAATAAACAATAACCTAAATAATCACATAATAACAATTCATTAATAAGTGAATGTCCAAATATTATTGAACGATATGCTCCAATCCATAAAGTGCAAAGTGCTCCAAAATTCGAGGTGTGCAACACCCCCTCCTGTGTACCCACTCACCGGATGGAATGGACCCCTAGCTTTTCAGTCTAGGGGTCGTTTCAGACTTACAATGGTGGCCACGGATGGCAGCTTTACATGGGTTCACAAGGCAGATCTCACATACTCATGATAAACATCCATGGATAATAGTACCCAAAATGAGACAAAGGAGGGAACTATAATGAAGTACTGTTGGGCAATATCTTTATTGTGCAAATAAAGTGAATACTTACAAAATGCAGAGTAAAAAACAGGAAACAGGCATATAGTATCAAGAGATTGCAATAGGAAATGCCTCTGTTCGTGGGCGTTCCACCGACAACCAGAAGTGACGTCTATTGGACTTGCGTCGCATTTTCCGGTTTCGAGTCCAATAGACGTCACTTCCAGTTGTCGGTGGAACGCACGCCAACAGCGGCGTTTCCTATTGCAATCTCCTGATACTATATGCCTGTTTTTACTCTGCATTTTGTAAGTATTCACTTTATTTGCGCAATAAAGCTGAATGGCGTACCTGAAAAGAAAATTATGGTTAACAATAAAACACAGTAAACGGTAAAGTATAAAAGAATTACATACCTGAAAAGCAGACTTGATAAAACATAGTAACAATAAAACATTGCAGTTAAGCATAAAACACAGTAAAAAAGAGCAGAACAATAGAGAGCGAGAAGAACAATAAAACGGCAACTATTTTTGGCTTTTATATTTTATATTTTTTGGGTTTTCTTTTACTTTTTTATTTTACACTTTTATTTGTAACTGTAATGCCCTGTACACACAGTCGGATTTTCCGACGGAAAATGTGCGATCGGAGCTTGTTGTCGGAAATTCCGACAGTGTGTGGGCTCCATTGGACTTTTTCCATTGGATTTTCCGACACACAAAGATTGGCTATAAATTTTTCCAGCAACAAAATCCGATCGCGTCAATTCTGACCGTGTGTGGACAATTCCGACGCACAAAGTGCCATGCATGCTCAGAATAAATTCCAGACGGAACTGCTCGATCTGGTAAAATTAGCGTTCGGAATGGATATAGCACTTTCGTCACTCTGCAATGTTTTAAATTGTTTAATGCAGCGCACTCTCTTCTTCTTTATAATGCTAGAAGAATGAAGTTGTTTTGCTGCTCATATTCACACAGACTTCTCACAAACTTCTTTCCTTATTATTTATCCTGATTTCCTCAATATAATATTTTTATTAGTCACATTTCCCGAAAAAAATAATATATTTGGGATGTTTTTAGCTTAAATATTTTTTTTTTTGGATTTTTTTAAAATTCTGGTCTTGTGTTTTATTCTTAATTTCTATTTTATTTTTTGGTCCAGAATATTTTGGGTGTGTTTTGTGTGTCAAGTTACCACAACACGATTAATATCTTGTATTATTTAATCTCAAGGAGGTTGCTTGGTGTTGGTGTCTCTTGTTAATTTCACATTGTATTTTTGAAATGTACCAGCCTACTAACACACAAACTGTCCTTTTTGGAGGAAAACACACATAGGCGAGCATAATAAATCAAACCAAAAAATTATTAAGGGGTCCTAACCAAAGAAAGAGGGAGGCAACGCTGGAGAAACAGCAGAATTTGGCGAAGCCTTTGGCCCCCAGGGCACACATCAACTATTTCCAGGCAAAATTGGTGGCCTGAGGAGTCCTTATCTAAGGGAGTTCAATCTGGTCCAGAAGTCCAAGAGAATCATGAACAGCAGCAGATGACATCTGTGTCCCCAGGCTGTGGTCATACAAGAGCCTGCATCTTTTGTCAGACCAGACTGAACCCAGGGCCATCACTCTCTGGTCTTCCTTCCACGCTGTGTCTGTGGTGGTGGAGTTGTGGCAGGAGGAGGAGGATGCAACTCAAGCAGGTGGGTATAGGGTGTGATTTCGCCCCCCAACCCCTTATTTAATGTTTGATAAATGAGTTCCTCACACATGAGGCATTGGCCCTCCTGCATGCCCTGCAGTTTAGTGGCAGCCATGGAGGAAAAGGCCTCTTCAGGAGTGGGGAAGGCTCTCACGGACGCAGAAGCCTCCTGAATCAGCCTGAGTGCTGACTCCTCCACGTTACTCCCCTTCCTGGGTCTTTTGTTTGGAAGGCGGAGGGGAGGGACCTGCGATTCTGTCAGGCTCCTACTGGGCCCGGTCTTCTCCTGGCTGCCACTTAGCTCCGCCTCCTCCTGTGTGCCACATTCCACAGCCTCCTCCTGGCTGAGGTCATCCTGTGTATGAAAAAGGCACATAGTTTTAGTTTTTTCTTCATCAATCACACACAATTTTCATCTCATGATTGTTGCAAATTGAATGTTAAGAAATATAACAGATTATCATTCTGAGCCCGGCATTTTTCATTCTTGTCCCAATTATTTTTGCCCACTATTGTCTATTGATATGTAAAACGCTTTATTAAATCAGCAATTAGTGATCAATAATAACATCTAGTAAACATCATTTATTTATTGACCTGAAATCTGTAGAAGAATGCTACACCTGACTCTTGCTGGGCTCCTCCACTTCTTCCTGGCTGGAAGTCCCAGGTTGGACATCGGAAGCCTCAGCTGGGGTGGAAGATAGGGTGGAAGGAAGAGTGTAAGGAAGGGTTGAGAGGGATTCCCTGACTTCAGTCTGGTCTGACAGAAATCGCAGTCTCTCATAGTGCCACAGCCTGAGGACATAAATGTCATCTGCTGCAGCTCCGGATCTCTGGGAATCCTGGACCTTCTTGCGCTCTCTAAGATAAGTGCTCCTCAGGCCACCAATTTTGGCTTTTAAATAGGGGAAGGTTGCCGTGGGGACTACCGGCTTCACCAACCCCAGCAGTTTCTCCAGCGCTGCCTGCCTCTTTTGTTTATGATTATACTGCGGGTGTTTGATCTGCCACAGACAGGGCAGCACCCTGTATTTGTCTATGAAAAGGGGGAGGAAGTTGTGGTCATTGAAGCCATCCATTTTATCTGCAATATACAAGACAAACCCTAATATCAGGCTAAATTCTCCTAATCTTGTCCCAATATAGGCCTCAATCTATAAGCAGTATAGGCCCAAGTTTAAATGTTACCTTCGTTATCATGATCGGCGCTTCCGATACTCCTTCCCCCGCTTACAGATCATACATACTACACACGCGTGTTACGCTTTATATACACTGCGCATGCATGAAAGTCCGCCCGCCCCTGATGTTCTTTCTAGTCTATTCCCCTCCCCTTCTCGTTCTGTGCAGTGGGGAAGAGCACATGGCGGAGACACAACAGGTACGTGCTAATTACAGCAACGAGGAGGAGGAAGAGGAAAGCCCGGAGCCAGAAACGTCACAATCCCGGAGGAGACAATTTAAGGCATCAAATATGTCCTTTGTGGAGATGGTGGAGATGGTCGACATAATGAAGAGGGCCGACTATGAAGGGAAGTATGGACCTTACCCCAACCCCAATGTCAGAAAGGCCAAGATCATGGCGAAAGTTGTGAACAGCCTGCACAGAAATTTTGGGGTACAGCGATCCAAGGATCAACTCAGGAAGCGGTGGTCGGACCTCAAATTAAGGGAGCACGAGCAGTACAGAAGGATCAGGAGAGTGCTGCAAAAAAGTAAGTAGTTGTCCTGTGTTTCTATTCTTTATTTTTATAAAGTTTGTGCTGCTCCATGTGCTTTTCTTTACTGTTGTACAGTTTAAAATGGCAACTTTCATGTTCATGGACACATTATTCGTTCGTAGGAAACATTGTTCGTTCGGCCTATAAAACACCATGTTTTGTCCAGATGGAGTTCAATACATTTCTTCTGGCCTACTTCTCTTAAAATAATTTTGGTGTCTAGATGGGTTTGGAACTAGAATGACATGCAAACTAGATTCTGTGTAAGGAGAGGACACTCAGCAACTGTTTACACATCTGGACGCTGGAGCACTAGTGTGGGACACAAGAACACCCTTTTTATTAGGGGGCCTCACAGGTGCTCCAGTGTGGACTATAGGGCTGTCTCCATCTGTGAAGCTTGTACAAAACAGATAAGTATTCAAGCTTTACAAAGGACAAAAATATTTCTTCATCTTGGAACTCTGCCAAAATAGAGAATTGTACCCCACTTCCAAGCAATGTTTCATATTCCTATTTCTGCCATCAAATATCTGTGTGCTAAGTATACCTATTTTTTTTACATAGGGGAGAAAAGACTCTGAGGACATAACTCATCCGAGGAGACAACAGACCCCCCACCTCAGGAAGAAGGGGAAATCCCCCAAAGCCAACAGGAGGAGGAGGAGGGAGATGTTGTGGAAATTGTCACCACATCAGGTGAGTGTCTGCGACCACAGGCTCTGGTAATAGATGGATGCCGGCATATTTATAATATATGGTATGTTTTTGTTTCTATATTTTTAGGTGATCGTGATGTTCTGGATGAAGGTAATTTCACCAGTGAAAGTGCCCAAATCCTGATCGGGGAGATCATGGGGTGTAATAGGGACTTGGAAAACATCAAGTAAAACATCAATGATGTTCAAAACAAAATCAAGAACATCATTGATGTTTTAGGGAGAGTTTAAAACCCCTCGAAATCTCAAATTATTTCTGGGTTTTTTTTCTTACAGAAAATTTTTTGCACATTTTTTGACATATTCTCGAAAAGCCAAATTTTGAAGATGCACACACTGTGTCAACATGTGCTATCTGCCATCACGGGAGATCAATGTATGCGTTTTGGAGGTGCAACCCCTTCCCCAATAATAAAGTAGCTGAGAGGAAGGGGTTGCACCGCCAAAACACGTCCATTAATCCCCCACAATGGCTGCTAGTACATGTTGACATTAGGCAATTTGTGTGCATCTTCAAAATTTGGCTTTTGCAGGGGTGACATCACCCCATCTGAACGCAAAATATCAAACACAGTTTATAAATACTCATGTCTAAAATAGCCTTCACTTTCTTGAAAAGTTGAACTTTGTAAGTTCCAGATTTGTGTATTTCTTGTTGGTTTTAAACATGCCTGTTTTACCTTAAATGGACATTTGTACTTTTATTAATGTGACCAAAAAATTTGTTATACAACAAACATGTTGGTTTGTTTAACAAACCTTTTATAAATGCACATGTGATTGTGCTGGTATTAAAAAGATTGATAATCAACAATGTGTGGCTTCTTCTTTCAATGCTCATAAACTTTTTTTGAGGTAAAATTGTTTTCAGTGACAATGGGGGTTAGTTCCTAAGGGCAAATCCACTTTGCACTACAAGTGCAGTTTCAGTGCAGTTTCAAGTGCACTTGTAGTGCAAAGTGTCTTTGCCTTTAGTAAATAACACCCAACAGTGCTTTATAATTTTACACAATCACGCCATTTTCACGACTCCCCAAATTTCAGTGATGGTCAGCTAAAAGAAAGACAAGCAGTAAATGTAAGCAAATATTTGTTCAGTTTAAAAAAAAATTTATTTCAAAAATGTTTCAGACAAAGTATTCCATGTATCTTATACGGACCTCGCGGGCACTCAGGGGGGGCAAGCCAGGACGGGCAGCTTCAAGCGCCGTCGGGGTTGGTTCATTTAGATTAATTCCGGCTTCAGGCCCAACTGAGCCAGCATAGTTCACAGAATTTCTCCTTAAAAGTTGCGGAGAACACAGCAAGCCAGAATGATGTGATTGAGTTTATATTCCGCCATGTGTATCGGTGTAAGAAATAGGCAGAACCGGGTGGCCATTATTCCAAACGTGTTCTCCACCACTCTTCTGGCTCTAGCCAGCAGGTAATTAAAAACCCTCTGGTCTGGAGTGAGGGTCCTCATAGGGAATGGCCGCATAAGATGTTCCCCAGTGCAAACGCTTCATCAGCAACAAAGACGAATGGGAGTCCTTCCGCATTGTCTTCTGGAGGTGGCAAGTCCAAGCTGCCATTCTGGAGACGCCTGTAGAACTCCGTCTGGGTGATGACTCCACCATCTAAAATCCGGCCATTCTTCCCCACGTCCACATACAGGAACTCGTAAGTAGCCGACACCACCGCCAACATCACAATACTATTGAACCCCTTGTAGTTGTAATAGTATGACCCCGAGTTGGGTGGTGGGACGATGTGGACGTGTTTCCCATCAATTGCCCCTCCGCAGTTAGGAAAGTCCCACCGCTGGGCAAAGTGGGAGGCCACAGTCTGCCATTCCTGTGGGTTGGAAGGAAACTGTGGAGTCAAACAAGAAAAATAAATTAATCATTTTGCACATAAACATGGAAAGCAGATTAGACACAAACATTCTTGCCCAACATCAGTATAACATTTATTTTAGGGAGTATTTAAAGACAAAGGTATAAGGTCCACCTATCAGATTCCCCCCCCCCTCTCATGGCCCATTTTAAAAAAAATTATGAGGTGGGAGATGTTTGGGACAGGTAACCCTCTTATTGAGAGATGAATGCCTAAATAATGTGTATTACTTTGGCCAGCCCCTCCTTACTTTACACTATTGGCAGCCCACTGGACAGGTGAGAAGTGTCATAATACAAAGAGATAAATACACACTGTACAAATTTTAGAACATTTTTACATTCTGCTATTACCTATCAAGATAATAATAGGATACAAAAACTTTAAACAGTACCATTTGAAAGTATTCAGGCAGGCCGTTGCACTACATGCTTTGGGGAATTCATCCATAAATCTGACCACAAAAGAGGTGGGTATAGTGTGTATGGGTTTTGCAAAGTCAGCAGATAGAGGATTGGTATCAGCTGAGTTAGCAGTTGGGGGAGGGAGGGTTCCAAATGATTTTGGGGCCCAAAAAAAAAACCTCTGGCACTCTGCCAGAATTTAAAGCACACATCACAATTTACAACATTTTAGGGGGTATTTAGGGTAAAGCACTACTATGGAGCTGACAAAATACATTGTTAAGTGACTATATGAGGTGAATATAGGCCCAGGAGAACATGCTGGGGAGGTAAGTGAAGGCAAATATGTATGAAGGACAAAAAAAATCACATAAAAATCCAGCATGCATGAGAACAAAGGGGACATTCGCAGCATATTACAATCATGGTAATAAGGGAATGAGGAAAGAAATACAATACATTAGTAAACATTAAATACAATAAAATGTGATATTAAAGGATAAAAATCTTACCTTCATATACTCCTTCTGCAGGACCTGGATGATGGCAGAACAGGTCTCCGGGATAATGATCCCCAGAGCCTGGGGGGAAATGCCTGTCGAGAACTTAAGGTCCTGCAGGCTTCTCCCCATTGCCAAGTACCGCAGGGTGGCGACAAGCCTCTGCTCCGGAGTGATGGCTTGCCTCATGTAGGTATCCTGCCTGCTGATATAAGGGGTCAGCAAAGCCAACAAACGGTGAAATACGGGGTCCGTCATCCTGAGAAAGTTCCTGAAATCATCAGGATTATTCTCACGGATCTAACGGACCAAAGGCATGTGACAGAACTGGTCACGCTGGAGCAACCAATTCTTGGTCCATGAACTACTCCTCGCCCAGTTCATGGACTGGGCTTGTGTCAAAGTAAGGACCCCAACACCAAGCCCCCGCACAGCACGAACTCTACGATGAGTACGTATATGCAACATGGCTAGAAAACGGTCGGCTGCTCAGAACGAAGTAACAGAACGCACTGAAGAACAGCAAGGCCTGTGAAGAGCGACCTGAAAATCAGTAACGAACGAACAAGAACACAATGACAAGTCAATTGTACTCGCTGCACGCACTGAAGACCAGATACAAACCCACAAGCACAAACTGAACAGCAGAAAACTATCTGAAAACCGCAAGTCTGAAAAAGCGTGAATCGTCTCTCACCAAACTTTTACTAACACGAGATTATCAAAAGGAGCCCAAAGGGTGCCGCGATTGGTTCTGAACTGAAACAAGTTTGAGCCAACATCCGTCGGAAAAAATCCATGGATTTTGTTGTCGGAATGTCCGATCAATGTCCGACCGTGTGTACGGGGCATAACTATAACGATTCCAGGTTCAGTCTCTCAAAATGCGATGGCATCTTTGGAGACCCTTTTGAAAGTGTGCCCTAGACTGTGTCGTGCTGTACCCTACGCTAATACTCCACTAGTGTGTGGTAGTGTTCAAAACATTCATCAATGCAAAGACCAGGTTGGCCAGGACAGGAGGGACAATAATAGCAGGTGTCAAGCCTATATCCACGTTTTCTACAGACACAACATTTTCTTTGAGGTGATGTTGGGGAGGGGAACCAGGGCGGACATACGGAAAATGCCTCTCATGTAGCCGGCTCACTGCATTTGCGTTGGGAAGGTGGGGCACAGTACCGTCTGGAAACAGAAGGGCTGTGACGATCTAGTCCTGGAATATAACCACTTGCCAACCAGCCGCTGTTATTATACTGCGGCAGGTTGGCACGATCCCGCGAACTTTCGTAGCTATATGTCGGTCTCTTTAAGCAGGATAGCAGGCGCGCATGTGTGCCCACTGCACAGTAGGGGTGCAATGCTCTAGACCGGCGGTCACGATGACCGCTGGCCATAAGCATTTGTGGGGAGGAGAGGAAGAACAGGGACGTGTGTGTAAACACACACATCCCAATTCTGTGAGGAGAGAGATCGTGAGTTCCTACAAGCTGGAAACCACGATCTCTCATCTCCTATAGTCAGTCCCATCCCCCACAGTTAGAACACACACATAGGGAACACAGTTAACCCCTTGATCGCCCCCTGGTGTTAACCCTTTCCCTGCCAGTGACATTTATACAGTAATCAGTGCATTTTTATAGCACTGATCACTGTATAATTGTCAATCATCCCAAAAATGTGTCAAAAGTGTCCGATGTGTCCGCCATAATGTCGCCACCATTACTAGTAAAAAAAAAATTATAATAATAAAAATGCCATAAATCTATCCCCTATTTTGTAGACGCTATAACTTTTGCATAAACCAATCAATATACTCTTTTGCGATTTTTATTACCAAAAATATGTAGAAGAATACATATCAGCCTAAACTGAGGAAAAAATTGGCTTTTTTTAAAAAAAAATTGGGGCTAATCATTACAGCAAAAAGTACAAAATATTGTGTTTTTTTCAAAATTGTCGCTCTTTTTTTGTTTATAGCACAAAAAATAAAAACTGCTGAGATGATCAAATACCACCAAAATAAAGCTCTATTTGTGGGAAAAAAAGTATGTCAATTTTGTTTGGGTACAGTATTGCACAATTGCGCAATTGTCAGTTAAAACGACACAGTGCCGTATCGCAAAAAATGACCTGGTCATTGAGCATCCAATTCTTCCGGGGCTGAAGTGGTTAAGGAAGGATCCAGTTCATCCTAACACTTTGTATAGCACATAAGCATTCAGCAGAGCCAATTGAAATAAGTATACAGACACTTTTTTGTACCAGCGTCTGGCCTTACGGACAATTAAGTACAGCGCCATCAACTGGTCGTTGAGGTCCACCCCTCCCATATTAAGGTTGTATTCGTGGACACAGAGGGGATTCTTTACAACACCAGTCGCTGTTTGCATTTGGACAGGCATATCTGCTTGAAGGGAGGACAGAATGAAAACATTCCGATTATTACCTCTCTAAGCAGGCTATCTCCTCCAGTCTAAGTCGGGACTCTACAAACCGCTGGGATAAGCCCCAGCGATTAGGTTGCACGGTGCCACATGCGCCAATTCCATGATCAAACAAGTGACTAAAAAGTGGCACGCTTGTGTAGTAATTGTCCACGTACAAATGGTACCCCTTTCCGAATAATGGTGACACCAAGTCCCAAACAATCTTGCCAGCTCTCCCAATGTAGTCTGGGCAGTTCTCAGGCTCCACGTGACTATCCTTTCCCTCGTAAACCATAAAACTATATGTAAAGCCTGTGGCCCTGTCACAGAGCTTATACATCTTGACCCCATATCTGGCACGCTTGCTGGGAAGATACTGTTTGAAAGACAAGCAGCCAGAAAACTTAATCAGGGACTAATCAACGCAGACAACTTGATCGGGAGTAAATAAGGCTGCAAACTGTTGGTTGAAGTGGTTTATGATGGACCAAATTTTGTGGAGCCTATCGTATTCAGGGTTACCTCGACAGAGTTCATTGTCAATAAATGCATGAACCACAAGATCTGCTCGTATCTAGCCTTGGCCATGGATGCAGAGAATACGGGCATATAATGAATTGGGTCAGTGGACCAAAATGACCGCAACTCACTTTTTTTAGTTATGCCCATGAGGAGGGATAGGCACAGAAAGGTCTTAAATTCAGAAACCGTATTAGGTTTCCAATCTCTGGCAAGGGACAAATGGGGATTAGTGGTGATGAATTGACCAGCATACAAATTGCTTTGGTATACAATAGATCTATAGAGATCTACCATGAAAAAAATGAAAAAAATAAAGTGACGTAAAATAAACTGCTTCCACCTGAATTCCGGGTTGGCCAGTGAATGGGGGAAGTACGGATGCTGCAGAAGTGGTGGGTTCCCAAATTGGATTGGCAAATGTAGCAGGAAGGGCACTATGGGCTAGACGGGCCTGTGTTTGTCTTCTTGGTGGCTGCGGGACACTACTTGTGCTAGCCACCGCACCAGCTTGAACTGCACTTATGGGACTCACCACGTCACCACGTGTTACTGCATTGCTGGTTTGACTAAAACCAGGGTGTACTAGGCCGCTGGTGCTTGCCAGTTCACCAGAAGGATGAGCGGCACTAGTACTGTCTCTCTGCTCCATACGAGAGCCCTGCGGTTCTTGCACCTCAACAACAGAAGAAGAACGGGGTCGGGTACGCCTGACCTTAGCAGGGACCACTCCATCTGTCAGGGTGCCGCCGCTGTCTACTGGTTCATATTCTGAGCCTCAATCTGACAGATGGGTGACTTCCTTTTCACCTGTCATGCTTAGAAACGTGTAGGCCTCTTCACTAGTGTACCCCCGATTGAACATTTTGGTCTCTAAGTTTACTGGTACAACTAGTGCGACTCGCAGGCAAAAAGAGCATCTGATTGTCAGAGCATGCTTCAATCGCTACCAAAAACACTGTTAGCGTTCGCAGGGATTAGGCCTGACTCTGCGAATGCTGCAGTTATGTGTTTTGCATTTTGACGCTGCCTGGGGCTGACGCTGACCCTAACTGATGCTAAAACCTAACTGACGTCACCCGCCGGGCGATCATGGGGTTAAACCTCAATTGGGTAATATATGGCGGGTGCCCTGATGCTATAAAAAATGAACTAACTAACCAGCATTACCCCAAACACTAATACGGTGATCACTGGTGACAGGGGATGAAAGGGTTAAATAGGGGGCAATCAGGGGGTTAAAACCTTTATTAGATAGTATATGGGGTTACCCTGACACTATAAAAACCTGACAGTGAAAGTAACCAACTAATTGGCTAACTAGCGTCAACCGTGACACTATTACGGCGATCAGAAAAAAGATCTACTAGCAACACTGGTGACAGGGGGTGAAAGGGTTAACTGGGGGCAATCAAGGGGTTAAACCTTTATTAGGGGGTTTAAGGGCTACTACTAACTGCTCTAACACACAAATAACACCAGTACAGTGATCAGTGATCAGTGAAAAATCTGAAAACAGCACTTGGTGACACAGTGACAGGGAGTGAAGGGTTTAACTGGGGGGGTGATCGGGGGGGTGACAAGTGTGCCTACGTGTACTGGTGTTAGTGTAGTGTTGTGCAACTCACTGTCCTCTCTCCTCTCTCTGGAACTGAAAAGAGTTCCATGAGGGGAGATGACATCACTTCCCCTGCCTGTGTTTACATTACACAGGCAGGGGAGGAATTTCATTTGCCAGAACGATCAGCAGGTTTTGGCCAGAAATCATTGGCCTGCACCTGAAGTTGCCACATAGTTATATAGTGACATCACATGCCCTCAACACGGGGTGGTGGGTGCTTTGAGGCAGGGGGGGTCTGCGGGCGGGGGCTTATCGGAATCTGGAAGCTCCCTTTAACAAGGGGCTCCCAGATCTCACCCTCCTATGTGAATGAGTAGGGGTACATAGTTATACCCCTACATACATTCTCCATAAAAGTGTCACAAAGTAATAAAAACACAGTTTTTGACAATTTCTTTATTAGGAAATAAAACATAAAAAAACTGTGTCCAGGCAGGGGGCTTATCGGACTCTGAAAGCCCCCTTTAACAAGGAGGCCCCCAAATCCCTCCCATGTAAATGAGTAGGGCTACATATTCCCCCCTCCCATTCACCAAAAAAATGTCACAAAGTAATAAAAACAAACAGTTCTTGACAACTCCTTTATTAAAAAATAAAAAACAGCGTCCCCGATGTAAATCCATCATCAATCACGCTGGCCGCAGCACCCAAAAAATAAAAAATAACTAAAAACGCTCCACCTTCGATGAAGGCTGGCCACCTATTGCAGTCTCCGCTGTTTGACATTTCTTATATAAGAGATGGGGCCACCTGGCTAAGTCATCTGGTGGTCCCGCCCCCCTGTGATGTCATGAACTGCGCATGCCGGGTCGGTGTCGTCACAAGGGGTGGGACCACCAGGTGACGTAGCCAGGTGGCTCGCCCCTTACCTATATAGGAAATGTCAAACGACTGCGCCTGCAGTAAGCGGCCAGCCTTCACCGATAGCGGGAGTGTTTTGATTTTTTTCTTGTTCAGGTGCGGCGGGCAGAGTGACAATGGATTTACATTAGGGAACACTGTTTTTTTTTTTTTTTTTTAATAAAGGAATTAAGGAATTATCAAAAACTGTGTGTGTTTTTAATACTTTGCGACACTTTTTTGGTGAATGGGTAGGGGTACTATGTACCCCATACTCATTCACATGGGGGCGCGGGAAGATTAAGGAAGAAAGTTGCTCAGCTCTTTCTAGCGATTTTTTTTTAAGCTTAACATTTAAAATCCTGCTGATAAACACAATGTATGTCAAAGGCAAGTATGTGATTCCCTTAAACACCAAATGCTTCATAATATCTTGTACATTTGGGAATTGCCACACATTTTCTAAAGCAATTGGAAAAAAGGCCGTTGATTATTTGAAGCCTTTTCCTGCCACAAGGTAGAGTGCTGTGTGATAAAAGCATATTCGCTGCTCTTCAGCAGCTGTTTAATTGCTTGTATTACCAGTTCAAAGGAAATAGTACTGACTTAAAAGAAGTTTTTTTTTGTCTAAGCTACTTACAGATTATAATAGCTATCACAATGGAATATGTAGTTTGTGTAATATTTCTGGGTCCCTGCCTTAAATTACAACACAACATTATGCTAAAGGATAGGCTCTTACAAAATTATACATATTTTAAATAATTGCCAGGGATGCTTTGCTGTTAGTTGTGTTCGCAGGTTTTTTAATAATATTTATACTACCCTTCGTTTATAAGCATTGGTGTGGAAACAAGGTGACAAGAACATATACGTTTGCCGTAAAAGGCAGAAATTCTGTGTATTCATAAAACAGTAGAAATTCAAGAATTTAGCACTGTCCCTTTCACACGTTTGTATAGGCACACAGCGGTAAGGATCTGTTAATATGTAAGGGTCTACTTCAAGGGCATATTTGCCAACTGTCCCGGATTTTCTGGGCCAGTCACACTTTTTAACTGAAATTTTCTGCATAGGCTGTGCCCTGGGATCACAGCCTGAGGCTCACTGAGGGCCATCGATAGGAACCCATGTGTGGTTCTCTGGAAATAGATAAGGGGAGATACAGCTGCTGTAGGTTTTCTCACTGTGTAGAGAAGAGGAGTGAAATACCCTGTGATGTTCCTGAGGCCATGGTGAGGGCTTGTCTGGGTCATGTGACCTCAGCAGGTGTTCATAACTGCATTGAGAGAAAAAAAACTGCACATGCGCAATGTGTAGTGACAGTGGGATGTGCATTCAGCCACAGAATGTTTTCAGTAGAGGCAGGCGAGGTGACCCATAATAATAAAACAATACAATCAGAAAGAGCTGCACATGATCAGTGGCCTTTGACTGCTTTCAGGTTGCAAAGACAGAGAACTTGTAATACCACTAATGCATTCTTTAAGAGAGGCATGCATTTCTGGGGAAGGTGGGTGTAAGGGTCAATCACTTGCAATAGAACCAACCTAGAAGCTGAAGTCTATTTGAAAAACGAGCTCCTCAGATTCAGATTCGGGAGGGTCTTAGTAGAAGACTCCGAAGTAACAATGATAATATTTGTTTCCTTCCAATTCCCGTACCATGCATTATTTCACTGTATAAAAGCATGAAGAAGCTCCTAAGCTGTCAGCAAACTTTTTTAGCTAGTCCAAATAACTTTTCTATAAGATACATACCTCTCAATCATTCTGCTTTCCCCAGATTTGAACCCAAACTTGGGATCCCATGACCCTCCCTATGCCCCAGCACTGGGTGTTGGAATGCTTGCTCCAGCACCCAGTGCCAGTAACTGCACTCCCCAGCTTAATTTCATTACAGTGATAGGGTTAAAACTCTGGCACACCTGTCTGTTGCAGACCCCACCCACATGCACCATGAGCCGTCATTGACCCATAGTCCAGAGCTGTTTGTGACTCTAGTATGGCACTTTACTCTCTGTCTCATGTGGAGCATTTACCTTCCTGAGTGATTCATGTGTTAGGATTTTAATGCAGGGCACTAACAATTGCTTTGTTAGAACAGGGCAAAAGTAAACAGATGTGCGTGACTTGTAGTGGTGGGAAATGAACCCCTAGCAGCCATATTCTATAATACATGACATAGTATAAGGGTCCAGGATAAACACCACCTGAATTTCTTCTGTATGTGTGGAACAACAAATACAAGCAAGGCTAGGAGGTTTGTATTTTGTAGATGGAGTGTGCAGCTGCTCCAGCCACTCTGAAATGTGTTAGGCACAATAAGATGCATGTACAGTACAGGTGCATCTCAAAAAATTTGAATATCATCAAAAAGTTAATTTATTTCAGTAATTCAATACAAAAAATCGAAACTCATATTATATAGATTCGTTACACACAGAATGATATATTTCAAGCATTTCTTTTTTTTTAATTTTGATGATTATGATTCAGCTAATGAAAAACCCAAATTCAGTATGTCAGAATTTTAGAATATTGTAAAAAAGTTCAATATTGTAGACTCATGGTGTCACACTCTGCATTCTTCATCAGCTAATTAACTCAAAACACCTGTAAAGGTTTCCCAAACCTTTAAATGGTCTCAGTCTGGTTCAGTAAGTTACACAATCATGGAGAAGACTGCTAAATTGACAGTTGTCCAGACAGTCATTGACACCCTCCACAAGGAGGGTAAGTCACAAAAGGTCAGAACAAAGTTCATATGACTGAAGGTGTGATTGCCATCATACCTTATTGAACACTACAGTATACATCCTCTCTTAAAAATATTTTTTCTAGAAAATCTTTCCATACAACCATACATCACATTCACAATAAACATCATTGTAGTATCTCAAAGATGCAACAAGTGGTATTCCCCAACTAATTTGTATTCAGTCCCATCACCAAAGGAAAAACAGTAGATGGTTTCCTAGAGTTGGGGATATCCTTTAACCCGTTTAAAAATAAAAGTACAAATAATTTCTTCTACAGTGATTTTTACCACTCTACAATATAGAACAAGTTAATTTTAGAATCAATACATTGTGCCTACATATATTAGGCTTATTTTATACATTTAAATAACACTTACATGATATACTATCTTTGGCGAGAGTCCTCTCATAGCCCAAGCTGTCCCAGTAGTGTTGTTGTGGTCTATTATTTATGATACACAAAGACCGCTGGACCATGTCCATAAAGCCGACACCATATCTTGAAAAGAAGGCGGAGTTAGAGATTGGACAGAAGTCGTGGCCCATAATCAGTATCCCCTCATTTTATTCTAAAATAGTGAATATGATTTAAACCACATATAGTTTAAAACGTTTCCCACTTAGAAGGTCATTGCTAAAGAAAATGGCTGTTCACAGAGTGCTGTATACAAGCATATTAATGGAAAGTTGAATGGATGGAAAAAGTGTGGTAGAAAAAGGCGCACAAGCAACTGGAATAACTGCAGCCTTGAGAGGATTCTGAAGCAAAGGCCATTCACGAAATTGAAGCATCTTACCTGGGCTAAGGAGAAAAAGGACCAGACTGTTGCTTAGTGGTCCAATATCCTCTTTACAGATAAAAGTAAATTGTGCATTTCATTTGGAAATCAAGAGTCTGGAGGAAGAGTGCAGAGGCGCTGAATCCAAGTTGCATGAGGTCCAGTGTGAAGTTTCCACAGGCAGTGATGATTTGGATAGCCATGTCATTCGCTGTTGTTGGTCCACTGTTTTATCAAGTCCAAAGTCAGCGCAGCCCTCTACCAGGGAATTCTAGAGCAATTCATGCTTCCCTCTGCTGACCAGCTTTATGGAGATGCTGATTTCATTTGCCAGCAGGACTTAGCACCTGCCCACACTGCCAAAAGTACCAATACCTGGTTTAATGATCATAGTATCATTGTGCTTGATTGGCCAGCAAACTTACCTGACCTAAACCCCATAGAGAATCTGTGGGGTATTGTCAAGAGGAAATTGAGAGACACCAGACCCAACAATGCAGATGAGCTGAAGGCCGCTATCAAAGCAACCTGGGCTTCCATAACACCTCAGCAGTGCCACAGGCTGATTGCCTCTATGACACGTCGCATTGATGCAGTAATTCATGCAAAAGAAGCTCTGACCAAGTATTGAGTGCATACATTTCTGTATAAAAAAATTCTTTTTTTATTGGTCTTATGTAATATTCAAATTTTTGATGATATTCTATTTTTTTTAAATGCACCTGTATATTCTTATAAGGGGTCTGGATAGTGATCTAAAGACCTGAGGTCTGAAGGGGGGGGCTAATCCTTGGTCTGAAAAGTAGATCAAAGCTGGGGCTAATTTAAGGTTTTATTGTAGAGGGGGGCTGATCCGGGGTCTGAACATTAGGGGGAACTGATATGGATCTGAATTTTAGACATGCCACTGACCACCAATGCCAGGGCATTTTTTCTCCCACTAAAGCAGGATTCCCCTCCCCCATCAGACCTATAATGCCAGGCATTTTTTTCTTCAGTGATCAAAAACGCCAGGCATTCTTCATCTTACTGACCGATAATGCTGGGCATTTTCGCTCACTGATGCAGGGCATTTTTTCCTCACTGACCAATGAATCTGGGCATTTTTCCTCCCACTGACCAATAATGCCGGGCTCAGAATGCCAGGGCATTTTTAACTCCCACTAATGCTGTAGCCATTTTTCCTCCCACTAATATTTTATGGGATATTTGTTTCTCCCCACTGAGCAATAATGCAGGATGTTTTTTCCACTGACCGATGAACCCGGGCGTTTTGCCTCCCACTGCAAGGCATTTTTGACAGAGCTATTTTTCGCTCCCACTAATGTTAGGGCATTTTTAATTCTCCTACTGACCAATAATGCCAGTTTCCTTCCACCAACCACAAACAGAGCATTTTGTTTTATTTCTTTTGAAGAAAATGCTTGATATTTTAATCTCCCACTGACCTCCACCAGTAAGGGGCACTGTTACATAATCTTAACTTCTGCAATCTTTATGCTGTGCTATATGTTACACATCTCTAAACAATTTGTTTGTGGTTTCAACAGTTGCTGGTTACTAAGTAGTCCAGCAGTGATATATGGACTGTGACAAACATATATATATTTTTTATATATATATATATATTTTTTTTATTTATTACAGGTACTTATATAGCGCCGTAAATTTGTGCAGTGCTTTACATATATATTGTACATTCACATCAGTCCCTGACCTCAAGAAACTTACAATCTAAGGTCTCTAACTCACATTCATACATACATACACTAAGGCTAATTTAGACAGGAGCCAATTAATCAAGTACCCGGAGTAAACCAACGCATGGGGAGAACATGCAAACTCCAGGCAGGTAATGTCATGGTTGGGATTTGAACCCGTGACCCTTGTGGAACATTGCTCGTTTTATATGAATGTCCTGCCTCAAAGTAAAGAACATTCTCCACCTACAATGGCTTGCTGGACCTACAGCAACAAAGGTGTCCCTGGAAAATGTTATTAAAATGTTGGCAACTATGCAAGGGCTGTAAATACTATGCAGGTGTAAATACTGTTGTGAAGGATTATCCCCCCCCCCCAAAAAAAAACTGTTACTTCATTTTACTTATATCTTTAAAATGACAAATCTTTTTGTCTTAATATAAACCTGGAAATAGGGCACAGTTACTATACACAGTACTATACAAATTAAACCTTAGTTTTCACAGGCTTTGATTTGTAAATTCAAGTCTGAAGAGTTGTGTGTACAAGAGGCTTTCACAAAGCATTTGCAATGCTTTTAGCCAACTTCAAGTTACTTTCATAAAGAATGACGTTAACACTTGTCTTAATGGGAAGGCCAGATAAAACTCTTAAGTGAACCTAAATGAACTTGTTCCTGGACTATGGACATTTAACTATTTACATACTGTTAAAGAGTAAGTAAATCCTTACCTTGTAAAACAACCCATTCCGTTTAAAATAGAAATGAAAGGCAAAACATTTGTGTAAAGATATAAAAAACATTACAAATACCCTTTTTCCCATGTGATCACATAAACTTTGTTCTCAGTTGCATAAGGAGCTCAGAAAGTGCTAGGATGGAATTCACCTGCTGTTCTGGGTGGTTTGCTGCAGCTCCAGTGTCCACCAGCAGGTGTCTCCCAGGAGCTAGCAGGCTGTACTAATCAGCCACATTAGTGTTCAGCTGCCGGGGGGCTACTTAAGGCTGCTCCTCCCTTCCCCAGGCGCATCGTGATTTTGGTCCCTGTCTTGCTGCCTGATCTAGTCTACACCCCTCTGCCTGTCGCTCTGCTCTGTACCCAGCCGTGATCCCCCTTCCTTGCAGCCTTGCATTCCTTGTACCCTTGTCCCTAGCTTGGTCTGTATATATATTTAGTTGTTCAGGTTCAACAGCTCTTGTTAGAGGGGTTTTTGGTTCTGTTTGGGGTTGTTCATGTTTACTGTGTGCTGTGTTTCTGTGTTCATGGTATGTTGTTTTTTTACTGTAAATAAATACCACTTTAGGATATATACCTTGTTTGTTTGGTTTCAGTTTCCTTGTACAGCTACGTGCCTGGTCTCCTTGCTGTAGAAAATCTGACAGAGAGCTAAAAGAACCGAAACAGCAGCACACCACTTTTCCCAGTGAATGGCTGTGCGGTGGGGGGGTGGGTACAGCATATACCATACCTGGCCAATGCCCAGGGAAGCTGGAATTTACTGGAGTAGACACTACTACTTCAGTGATCTCCACTTGCTTTTAGGTTTTGTGCAGAGTGGCCGGCCTGATGCATTGTGAATACAGGAGGTCAGCAACTCCGCATAGTCGCCTTTCTGAAATGTTTTGCATTTTCTGAATGAATGCAAAACATTATCAGATTGAATGAAGTTGAGAAGTGAAACTGTAAAGTAATGTTCTCCATTTCATTACATCAGAGAATGCTTTGTCTTCATATAGAAATTGCAAAGCATTCTCTGAATTCTGCTCATGCTGGGTGGCTGACCTTTTGTATTTAAATGCATCAGGCTGGCTGCTCAGCACAGGACTCGGAAGCCATTGGAAATAACTGAAGTAGCAGTCTTTACTTCAGTTATTTCCAGCTTCCAAGAGCATAGGCCAAGTATAATATATACATAGTTACATTGGTTCAAGCTGGACCAATGTAACTATGTAAAAATATACCATGCCTGTGTTCCGTCAGATTAGGTGACCCATCAAATCTTGTAACGGAAATGACGTTTCGTCACAGCTATCTTGCTACACTCGCACTCAGCCACAGTGAACCTACAGGCTGAAGTTGCCAAGCGGACATCTTTTTACGCCCACCAAAGTCTTGCATTTCACACGTATTTTTACCAGTAAACTGAGGTTATATTGTGAAATACTGGATTTAGAAGTCTGTGACACTGTTTTGATGTTGAATTTTAAAAGCACCGGCAAGCCTGCTGATCTCACACGTTTGCTAATCTGACAGAAGACCTGTTAGGAGAATACCTGTAATGAGTGGAGATCAATGGCTAATAATGCCAGACAAGCTCGGTTCTCAGGTCTGCAAGAGATTGGAAAGTCTGAATAGCTAGACCTTTGATCAGTATTGGGGTACCAAGCCAAGACCGATGCAGGAGAAGAGTTTCATAGTCAGGGTCACAAGCCAAAGTAGTTTCCAACAGCAATAGAAGTAGCTCCAGTAGTAAGCAGGATCAGACCACAATAATCTGGCGACAGGGAGAGCAGAGACAAAGCTTATATAGGAAGTTCATGGGAGGAGGAAGGAGTTCAAGGTTCAACAGAAATCAAGACACGAAGCAGGGTTGTTCCAATGGATCAGGAAGGATTGTCCAATAGATCAGGCAGGGAGATGTCCAGCATCCCAGATAGCTCAGTGTGAAGAATCAATGCCAGACACATAAGAGGTCCCAGGTTTGAGACCAGATCCTGACAGTACTCCCCTCCTCTATGGACAACCTAGGGGCAGGTTTTTGAGGAAATCTCTGGTGAAATTCTCTTATTAAGCTGGGGGCATGAACATGCTCCTCAGGCTCCGAAGAATCCTCTTGTGGTCCATAGCCTTTCCATCTTAATAGATATTGTAGTTTACCACGATGAATACAGGAGTCCAGACTTTTATCCAATATGAATTCTTCTTCCTCTTGCACCTGGTCAGGGTCTGGTGGGGGATGTGTACGACCATAAAAAGGATTACTTCTGAAAGGTTTTAAAAGAGCCGTATGAAACAAAGGATGGATCTTCATAGAAGGTGGTAATTTAAGTTTGTAGGCCACAGGATTAATTTGTGCAATTACTTTAATGAACTTATGAACTTATGACCAAGTTTCTGAGAAGGAAATTTAAGTTGTAAGTGTTTAGTGGATAGCCATACCTTATCACCTAATGCATAGGGAGGAATGGTTTGTCTTTTTCTATTTGCAATTTCCTTATAGGATTCTTGAACTTCGCTCTTCTTGAGTAATTTCTGATTGTTTTGTAAAGCAGACACCCTTGCATTTACAGTTGGTAAAGATGGATGACATCTATAGTTGGCGAAGAATGGGCTTTGAGAGATGGAACTATGGCTGGAGTTGTTGTAAGCAAATTCTACGGTAGATATTTGGTCCAGTCGTCCTGAAGATGGCAGATGAAACAATGAAGATATTGCTCCAAGGTTTTTCTCATTCTGTGTCTGTGGATTTGATTGTAGATGAAAGGCAGTTGATAGGTTAACTTCAATTCCTAGAGTAGAACAGAATGTTTTTCATAGTCGTGATGTGAACTGGACTCCTCGATCAGATATTATTTATTCTGGGAGCCCGTGCAGTCTTTAAATTTCTCGTACTAATATTTCAGCAGTGTCTTCAGCTGAAGCAATTCTAGTGATGGGCACAAAATGAGCCATCTTAGTTAAATGGTCCACCACCACCATGACAGTTGTAAATCCCTTGGGAGGAGGTAGGTCCACAATAAAATCCATGGAAATAGATCCCCATGGTCACAATGGCACAGGGAAAGGCTGTAGCAGACCTACTGGGAGGGAGCGTGATACTTTGTGTCGGGCACAAGTCTCAAATGAGTGAACATACTTCTTTGCATCTTGCAAATAAGAAGACCACCAAAATGTATGAGCAAGGAGGTCTACCGTTTTCCTAATTCCAGGGTGACCAGCAGACTTTGAAACAGGCACCAGCTGAAGGACCATAATTCGTGCCTTTTCAGGGATATACATTCTTTTTTCAAAGGTCCAGCGGCCCTCATGAAAGTCCATGTGTAAATCTCTTGGTGGATTGTTTAAGGGTGGGTCCCTATCATAAGTTTCTTTAATCTTTGAAAGAAGCTCTGCAGGGTACATTACTCCCAAAACCTGTCTGTCTTGTAAAATACTCACTGGTTCTAAGTCGGTTGAAGAGTCACAAGACATTCTCGACAATGCATCTGCTTTGCCATTTTTACTTCCTAGTCTGTAAGAAATTACAAAATGTAATCTTGGAAAAAAAAGAGTCCATATTGCTTGCCTTGCATTGAGGCTCTTTGCAGATTTAATTAATTCAAGATTTTTGTGGTCATTAAAGACAGTTACGGGATGTGTGGTGCCCTCCAGAAGGTGTCTCCATTCAGAGAAGGCTTCTTTTATTGCTAAAAGTTCCTGGTTGTCAATATCATAGTTCTGTTCTGCAATTGTCATTTGGCAGGAATAAAATGCACATGGGTGTAATAACATTTTTTCACCAATTCTTTGAGAAAGAACTGCTTCGATGGCTGTATTGGAGACATGTACTTCTACTATAAAGGGAAGTTCTGGGTTAGGATGTACCAGTAGAGGTGCAGTGGTGAATAAGATTTTTCAGATGTGAGAGCCATTTCTGCCTCTGTGGACCACTGGAAGCATACCTCCTTCCTTGTCACATAAGTAATGGGAGCCACAATTTTTGAAAATGTTTAATGAATCTCCGGTAAAAGTTTGCGAACCCTAAGAACCGTTGCAGATCCTTTATGTTCTTGTGGGTAGGTCAATCTAGGATGGCTTGGATCTTGCTGGAATCCATGTTCAGCCCTTCAGGAGAGATGATGTAGCCCAAGAACTGTATACGGGTCTGTTCGAACTCATATTTTTTCCAATTTATTATATAATTTATTTTGTCGTAGTCGTTCTAAGACAGTACAGACATGATCCCGGTGTTCCTGTAAATTGGTTTAAAAGATAAGTACCGGTATATCATCCAGATAAGCCACCACAAAGTGATCTAACAAGTCTCTGAAAACATCATTTATGAAATGCTGAAAGGTAGCTGGTGCATTACAGAGTCCGAAGGGCATTACTAGGGATTCATAATACCCACATCTTGTCCGAAAGGCCGTCTTCCATTCATCTCTAGGTCGAATGCGAACAAGATTATATGCACCCCGCTGATCAAGCTTGGTGAAAATCTTTGCTGTTCTTAGTCTCTCGAATAGTTCTGGAATTAATGGAAGTGGGTAACGATTCTTGACTATCATTTTATTTAATTCTCTGAAATCAATGCAAGGGTGCAGGGTTCCATCTTTTTTTTCAACAAAGAATAGTGGTTGAGGGACGTAAACCCCTTCGCCTGATTCTCTTGCAGAAAGTACCTTAATGCCTTCAGTTCTGGTTCAGCAAGATTGTATAGGCGACCAAAAGGAATTGGGGCTCCTGGTACAAGCTCTATTGGACAATCGTATGCCCGGTGAGGTGGTAATTGGTCTGCATTTTTTTATCACAAATGTCTTTAAAGTCGATGTCACTCCGATAATAGTAGGCGAGATGTCTCCCTTTTGACAATGTAACTCACAATGTTCAGAGGGAAAGGCAAGATTTCATGCCTGCCAGTCAATAGTGGGGTTGTAAATTGATAGCCATGGTATTCCTAAAATAACAGGAAATTGAGAAGAAATCAGGTTGAAAGATATTAACTCTTGATGTCCAGGCTCGACACTTAAAGGGGTTGTAAACTATTGAAAGAAAAGAAGAGGGGGCTTCCAATGGTGTAGTACTTTTTAAAATCCGGTTTATTAAAGTTAAAAAAGTAGATAAAAATAACATCCACACTGTGGGTACAGTGAGGAACAGTGACAAGCAAAGATGGCGGCGGGACGCCGTCACCTGGTGCAAAACTTCCGGTTCACAGCTACAACGTCCGAGGTCGAAACAGCGTCGAACGTTGTGTGTACCTCTTAGCTAGATCCTACGCGTTACGTCACGTGACCTTGTGACTTCATCAGGGATCAGTGACTTCCCTGATGAAGTCACGAGGTCACGTGACGTAACGCGTAGGATTTTAAAAAGTACTACAACATTGGAAGCCCCCTCTTCTTTTCTTTCGTTTTTCTGGCTTGGAGATCAACACACAGATCAACACACCCCCATCCAGGAGTAATTGGGATATCCATTCACCTGCAACAAGCGGGCATTACCTCACAACCTGAAGAACAGGCACCCTCAGACCATCACTTCACATCTCCAATAAGGCTTATTTCTAAGCCCCTTGAGGTAAGGGCATTGGGAGCACATATACAGAGGGAATGAAGCACCTTGATATATCTGATTTTAATATAAAGAACAATTATTAACCATCATCACTGGAGTCACCACACACAGCTGATGGATTATATTATTTGATTTACTATCCATGATCTGGCCCTAGAATAGGGGCCTTAGCTTTTTGTTTGCTTTTATTATATCACTATTGTCAATCTTTTGCTTTGATTGTTGTACACAGGTCACGTGACACACTCAACATTTATGTTCTATTTATGTGTTTGCGCGAAATCCCATTCATTATTTATTTAGCAGCTGAAAGTGTAGTCGACATTGATTCAGGAAGCCTCTATAGAGTTTAGGATCCCTATTGAATTTATCAGACAAAGGGAAGCGGTTTGAATCACTGTTAGTAGTTGTTGGCGTTGCTGCGCAAGTTGTGTTTGCAATTCAATTACTTCTCATTGTAACTCTTGCACTTGTGCTTGTAAGCCTTGAACAACCTCAGTTAGTGTGACAACATGGTCACTCAGGGAACTTTGCTGTGCGGCGGTCTCCATGTTGAGGCCAGATTATTCTGTTTGGAGAATATCTGTAATGAGTGGATACCAATGGCTGACAATGCCAGACAAGCTCAGTTCTCAGGTCTGCAAGACATTGGAAAGTGTGAAGACCTTTGTGGTCTTGCAGTGCATTATGGGGTGCTCGAATTTGCTGCGAACGCCCCATAAAATTCGCTGTTCGGTGAACACCCAGTGGTTCGACTCAAACTCAAAGCTCATCCCTAGTCACTTCCATTGTGAAATCTGACGGGTTGCCTAATCTGATGGAATACCTGAAATCCTTTTTTTATGCCAGTGACATCCAGGTGAACTTGGTCAATTATGTCAGCATATGTAGCTGTATCAGGATTAGGGATGAGCTTCGAGTTTGAGTTGAACTCATGTTCGACTCAAACATCAGCTGTTCGCCAATTCACCGAACAGCGAACAATTTGGGGTGTTCGCGGCAAATTCGAAAGCTGCAGAACACCCTTTAAAAGTCTATGGGAGAAATCAAAAGTGCTAATTTTAAAGGCTTATATGCATGGTATTGTCATAAAAAGTGTTTGGGGACCTGGGTCCTGCCCCAGGGGACATGAATTAATGCAACAAAAGTTTTAAAAATGGCCATTTTTTTAGGAGCAGTGATTTTAATAATGCTTAAAGTGAAATAATAAAAGTGTAATATTCCTTTAAATTTCGTACCGGGGGGGTGTCTATAGTATGCCTGTAAAGGGGCACATGTTTCCTGTGTTTAGAACAGTCTGACAGCAAAATGACATTTCAAAGGAAAAAAAGTCATTTAAAACTACTCGGTCCGACAATACACATAAAAGTTCATTGATAAAAACGGCATTGGATTTCCTCACAGGGGAACCCCAAACCAAAATTTAAAAAAAAATGGCGTGGGGGTCCCCCTAAATTCCATACCAGGCCCTTCAGGTCTGGTATGGATATTAAGGGGAACCCCATGCCAAAGTTTTTTTTTAAAATGACGTGGGGGCCCCCCACTAGGTGTCAGGCTCTTATTTATCAAAGTATCTAAAATAAAAGATCAATTCAATTTTTGTCATATTGTTTTCTTGGTGTAAAAGGAGAAACTGATGATTTGCTTGAGGGGAACATAAACTATTGAAGGCAGCTCTCCCACAGAATCATTTGATAATCGTGGGAATGTACTGTATGTATGAAAAGTGTTATTTGCAGTGCTTGAAAATTTCCCAGCAGTTTGCCAAATAACATTTATAATTGTACTGTATATTTTTAGGAAACCATTGTGATCAAATGTTCTGTTTGTTTCCTTTTTTACCTTTGTATATTCTGGGATGTTCACCACATTCTCTGCTGTTACAAATCAAACAGATGGATGCAAATTATACCACTTCAAATGTCATTTGTACTGTATGAATTAAGCTTTTATCGCCACCTTCTGGACTGTAATTTTATATTTCTATAGTGAACCAAAGAGAGTAGTTACCGGTAATTAATTTCCTTATTTTTATTATATGTGTATGTACAGTATATACTAGACATTTTGTTTTCTGTGTGTAGGTATGTCACCGCTAGAAGTACCTTTGAATGATGAAAGCAAAATGACTGTTCAAATATGCCAAAGCAAAGTTTGTGGAGATAGGTAAGTGATCTGTAAAGTGTAAATATATGGGAAAATATTAAAGGTAAAAAAAAATGCATTAAATTAACAAAATGTATTTTCAGCCAGGGTTATAACTTTTACTCTGTTACTGTCACTTATGGCCTGTGTTTAAAAACATACATTATAAATTATACATTTAGAGGGATTGTCACTCCTGCTTAAGACAGGGTGGCTACACTTGCATTAAAAAAAGAAAACTACTTTATAGTGGATGTAAACCCTCACATATACCTGGTGAAGTGAATAGCCTCAAATGATACATAGAGATGAAACAAATCTCCCTACATAAGTTTTACACGTATATCTTCTGTCTTCAGCTTTATACACTGTTTAGAAAGTGCACGTCCTGTTAGAATTTTCACATCCTGGTTCCCCTGTAGGTGTGGATACTTGCTATATACTCTGAGAGACTGTGAGACAGCTGTTTGGAGGAAAGGCACACACCCCCTCCACACATGCAGAGCGTGCCTGTGACTAGTTTAGCTTTGTGCTAATCTATTTATAGCAACCCCCCCCCCCCCACACACACACTTAAGGCTCCTATCTCGGAGAGCTTGTCAAATGTTATCAGGCTGATAACAGAAGAACAGAGCAGGACAAAGCTACTGGAAATAGGGCTTTGAAAAGAGATAACAAAACACTGCAGATAGATGTGCCTACCTCAAATTTCATGAATTGGGTTTACATCCACTTTAAGGCAAATGATGATACCATTTGTTTACCATAATAAGAGAATACAGTGCCTTGAAAAAGTATTCACCCCCCTTGGCATTTTTTGTGTTTTGTTGCCTCACAACCTGGAATTAACATGGATTGTTTGAGGATTTGCATCATTTAATTTATAGAACATACCCACAACTTTGAAGATTTTTTTTTTATTGTGAAGCAAACAACAAATAGGACAAAAAAACAGAAAAAGTCAATGTGCATAACTATTTACCCCCCTAAAGTCAATACTTTGTTGAGCCACCCTTTGTGGCTATTACAGCTCCAAGTCGCTTTGGATAAGTTTCTGTGAACTTGCCACATCTTACCACTGGGATTTTTGCCCATTCCTCCTTGCAAAACTGCTCCAGCTCCTTCAAGTTGGATGGTTTGCGCTTGTGAACAGCAATCTTTAAGTCTGACCACAGTTTTTCTATTGCATTGAGGTCTGGACTTTGACTAGGCCATTCCAACACATTTACATGTTTCCCCTTAAACCACTCAAGTGTTAGAAGTAAGGGAGGGGTTGGAGTTATAGAGGGAGCAATAGAAGAGGGAGCGGGAATAATGGTATAATGGGAAATAGGAACAACGGGGAGGATGATTTGTATCATATACATATATACTCACATACAATTTAAGCACAAGAACACAGTAGGGGGGGAGTGGGGAAAGGGTAGGGTGTTTTTTTTTGTTTGTTTTTTTTTCCTTCCCCTCCCCGCTTCTCCAAGTATTGGGGTGGACTTATTTTGTACCCCTCTTCTTTTTCTTTCTTTTTTTTTCTTCTCTTTCTATTTACTCTCTTGAGCCACTGGAAAGGGAGGTTGAGGGATAGATAGGCTGAAACAAGATTAATTACCTATATAAGAGCGGATGTGATATCTTGGTAATGCCCTAAAATTAAGGATGTGTTATGCCCTGTACACATGGTCGGACATTGATCGGACATTCCGACAACAAAATCCTAGGATTTTTTCCGACGGATGTTGGCTCAAACTTGCCTTGCATACACACGGTCACACAAAGTTGTCTGAAAATCCGATCATTCTGAACACGGTGATGTAAAACACGTACGTCGGGACTATAGACGGGGCAGTAGCCAATAGCTTTCATCTCTTTATTTATTCTGAGCATGTGTGGCACTTTGTGCGTCGGATATGTGTACACACGATCTGAAATTCCGACAACGGATTTTGTTGTCGGAAAATTTTATAGCCTGCTCTCAAACTTTGTGTGTCGGAAAATCTGATGGAAAATGTGTGATGGAGCCTACACACGGTCGGAATTTCCCACAACAAGGTCCTATCACACATTTTCCGTCGGAAAATCTGACCGTGTGTACGGGGCATAAGAAGTACGAATGGATGAAAGGAGGGAAAATGAGAATATGGTCACTAAGAAAAAAGAGGAGAAGTAGAAATTAGGCTTCCTGGTGAAAGAATGGTTAAAAATGGGTAAACATGACTAGCAACTGCACCTTTTTATCGTGGAATGTGAGGGGTATGGGCATGCAATTAAAACATGCACAAGTATTTACAGGGATTAGAAAATAACAAGCTAAAATAATTTGCATTAAAAAAACACATGGTTAAGGAGAGACTTGATTACTTGAAAAGACCGTGGATACAGTGGTCTTATCATTCATGTCACACGGCCTTCTCGAGAGGGGTCTCTCTAATGGTGCACCGGATGGTGGCATGGGAGTGCATCAGGGTAAGAAGGGATCCAAATGGGCGTTATGTTTTTGTTTTTGCCCTGGTGCACTCACTGCCAGTTGTTATTATGGGGATATATAATCCCCCTCCGGCCACAATGGGTGTATTGAAGGAAGCAATGCTATTTATGTCAGAATATGCAGATGCACATATTATATGTATGGGAGATTTTAACATGTGGTTGGACCCAAAAATGGATAGATTTGGGAAAAATAGTCATAGGAAAGGAGAAGGTTCTAAAGTACTGGAATTTTTTTTAAAGGAGGTAGGATGGTTTGATTTATGGAGGATTAGAAACCCAGGGGTCAGAGCCTATTCGAGGAATGCACCAGGTAGAAGGATCATGTCTAGAATAGACCTGGCACTGGGGAATGAGAAAATACTCCCAATTGTGCATTCGGTTACATATATGCCTAAGGGGGTGTCTAACCACTCTGGGCTGAGCTTTGAAATGAAGATAGGTCCCGGAGAAAGGCAGCGAGGATATAGACTACAGCCCTATTGTTAGCCCAGATTGGATCAAACGATCGTATACAGGAACAAATGGTAATGTGTTTGGATGCCCATGGTGACAACACAATGGAGGGTATAACATGGGACACCTTTAAGGCACATTTAAGAGGGATAGTAAGATCAACAATATCATATATTAAACGTACTAATAGACAGGAAGAAGAGGAAATGGCGGATTCATGTAAGCAGGCCGAAGCAGAGTTTATTAAGAACCCCTCAATTATAAACCAGATAAAATGGCCAGGTACAGCGCGTCAGTATAAGAATAAATTAATAGTTAAAGCTAAACGTAAGAGGTTCCAGTTTAAGCAAAAAAAATTTGAGCAAGGATATCAAGCCAATAAGATAGTACATTACCTGATAAAACAACAAGTATCAACATTAGCCATAGCAGAGGTGCGAAACGAGAAGGGGGAGATGGTCAATACAGTGGAGGATATTGTGGAAACTTTCCATAGATATTATGATAAAATGTACATATCGACATTGACATTCACAAGAGAGGAGATAGAGAAATATTTAGAGGATTTAGAGTTTCCGAAGTTAACAGAGGAACGAAAAGGGGAATTGGATAAAGATATCGGGATAGAGGAGGTAAAAGCAGCTATTAAGTCTATGGGAAAGGGCAAGTCGCCTGGACCAGATGGCATACCGTTGGAAATGTACCAGTGGTATGTGGAAATTATAGCCCCGATATTGACTGAAATGTACAGGGGGGCATTTGGCCGGGGGGAGATGCCCGCCTCTATGTACGAGGCAACAGTAATACTGATACTAAAACCAGAAAAATATAGAAAAGAATGTGCGTTCTACAGACCAATATCGTTGTTAAATATTAATTACAAAATACTGGCAAAGATATTGGCGAAGAGGCTTAACGGGGTAATTTTATCCATTGTATCAGAAGACCAAACAGGGTTTATGTCGGGGAAGTCTACCACAAATAATATTAGGAGAACCCAGTTTATGGTACAGTTGAGGGAGTATTTTCCGGAGTCGAGTGCTTTGGCATCGTTGGATATGGCCAAGGCATTTGACTCCATAGAATGGGAATTTCTGCAGGTGGTGTTGAAGAAAAGTGTATTTGTGAAAGGATTTAGAATATGGGTCAGAATACTGTACAAGCAACCATGCTCTAATCTATTAATAAATGGAGTGTTATCCCCTACAATAAAATTGCATAGGGGAACAAGACAGGGGTGCCCGTTGTCCCCCCAACTGTTCTCACTAGCAATAGAAGTGCTGGGTAATAGATTTAGACAATCTAAAATATACAAAGGGATCAGGGTGGGGGAAAGGTTTATATGCAGATGACATCATACTATACATGGAAGATGTGCACACTTCATTAGAGGAGGCAATGAAAGTAATAGAAACATATGGGATATTATCTGGGCTCAAAATAAATTGGCAGAAATCCGTATTGATGTTATTGGGGACAGGAAAGGAAGAAAATCTTCAGACCCCATTAAAAATAGTTGAAACATTTAAATATTTAGGAATAAATATCACATTGGAACCAGAAGAAGCTCTTAAAGCAAATATAGACCTCTTGGTAGACGTCAAGAACAAATTGGGAATATGGAAAAAACTACCGTTATCAATGGCAGGGAGAATACAGTTGATGAAATCTATTATACTGCCGAAGTGTCTATATGTGATGGCGCATTCGGAGGTAAAGATACCAAAATATATATTATAAAAATTAAACTCCCAGCTGATTAGGTTTATCTGGGCAAATGGGCGATGTAAATTGAAACTCTCTACGTTACAAAGACCTAATACTGCAGCAGGGTTGGCAATACCAGATTTATATTTATACTACCTGGCGCGGCAATTAAAACATTTAAGAACCTGGGTAATACAGGAACAAGAAACGAGGGTGGAGAAATATTTGCTAAATAAAATGCAGGTAGGAGATCTACTGGTAGGACTAGAAATTACAGAATTGAGAAGGGTTGGAGTAAAAATCTCCTTCTAAAATTGGCCCGGTCAGTTTGGAAGGAGGCAAAAAAACTGATGCGATTTAAAGATACGGTACCCCACCAGAAACGGCCCTATGGAACAATCCAACGTTCGAAGAATTAGAAATGTTTGAAGACAGTAAATTCTCGAAACAGAAAAAAGTAACAACTATTGGTCAGATGTATAATAATAATTATATAATAGTGTCATATGAGAATCTGTGTAAACAATATAACCTCCAAAGCAAACAGTTCTATAGATATTTAAAGTTTAGACACTTATTACAGATACAGTTTGGAAGAAAGGAACTAAAAATTTCTAAATACCCCCTTATAGGTATCCTAAGCTCACAGGGACCAAAGAGACTGATATCCAAGTTATATTCACACCAATTACAGAGTAAAATAAGTGGAGATCCAGTGGGTGTAAAGGACAAATGGCAGGCAGTCATCCCAGATATGCGCGATCAGGACTGGGAGGAAATCTGTTCTTCGCATTTGAAAGTATCTCCAGCAATGAACAACAAGATAATTCAATTAAATATAATACATCAGACATACTTGACACCGAATAGACTGTATAGGATGGGAAGGATGCTTGCGCCAAACTGCACAAGATGTGGGAAGGGGGGGTGGATTTTCTCCATCTGATGTGGCAGTGTGGGAGTATAGGGAGGTACTGGCAACAGGTGGTCAAGAAATGAGGAAAAGTCACAAATAAATCTATTATGGCTACTGTGGAATTATGTATGCTGGGGGTAGTAAAACAAAGAGGGTGCGGATATACTAGAATATTTTTGCAAGAATTATTATTCCTGGCACGAAAACAAATAGTGTAAAAACGGATCCAGCCTAATCCACCTACAATAAATCAATGGGTGAGAGCAGTAAATCAAGTTGTACCATATGAGAGTATATTGTATGAACAAAGAGGAAATGTGCAGAAATATGAAAGGATTTGGGCAAAGTGGAACAGATCATACCCTACAACGGATGCAGGAAGACCTGAAAATATAGTATAAAGTGAATAAGAGGGAGAAGGAATTAGTGACTATAAGATGGATGAGAAGGAAGGAATGTGTTGTAAGAGTGATATACATGCTAATATTTTGAAAGAAAACAAATGTAAAACTATGTCAAATAATCTGTAAATAAGTAAACAAGTAATACTTATTGTAAACAAATAAGTATTTGTAATATTAATTTGTAAAAAAAAAAAAAAAAACACTCGAGTGTTGCTTTAGCAGTGTGTTTGGGGTCATTGTCCTGCTGGAAGGTGAACCTCTGTCCTAGCCTTAAATCACACACAGAGTGGTACAGGTTTTGCTGAAGAATATCCCTGTATTTAGAACCATCCATCTTTCCCTCAACTCTGACGAGTTTCCCAGTCCTGACTGCTGAAAAACATCCCCACAGCATGATGCTGCCACCATGTTTCACTGTGGGGATGGTGTTCTTTGGGTGATGTGATGTGTTGGGTTTGCGCCAGACGTTTTCTTTGATGGCCAAAAAGTAGAATTTTAGTCTCATCAGACCAGAGCACCTTCCTCCATAAATTTTGGGAGTCTCCCATATGCCTTTTTGCAAACTCAAAACGTGCCATTTTGTTTTTTGCTGAAAGTAATGGCTTTCTTCTGGCCACTCTGCCATAAAGCCCAACTCTATGTCACATACGGATTATTGTTGTCCTATGTACAGATACTCCAGTCTCTGCTGTGGAACTCTGCAGCCCCTCCAGGGCTAACTTAGGTCTCTGTGCTGCCTCTCTGATTAATGCCCTCCTTGCCTGGTCCGTGAGTTTTGGTGTGCGGCCGTCTCTTGGCAGGTTAGCTGTTGTGCCATGTTCTTTCCATTTGGTTATGATAGATTTGATGGTGCTCCTAGGGATCATCAAAGATTTGGATATTTTTGTATAACCTAACCCTGACTTGTACTTCTCAACAACATTATCCCTTACTTGTTTTGAGAGTTCCTTGGTCTTCATGGCAGTGTTTGGTTAGTGGTGCCTCTTTCTTAGGTGTTGCAGCCTCTGGGGCCTTTCAAAAAAGGTGTGTATATATGTAAAGACAGATCATGTGACACTTAGATTGCACACAGGTGGACATCATTTCACTAACTATGTGACTTCTGAAGGTATTTGGTTGCACCAGAGCTTTTTATGGGCTTCATAACAAAGGGGGTGAATACATATGCACATGCCAATTATGAGTTTTTTTATTTCTGAAAAATAGTTTTATGTATATATTTTTCTAATTTTACTTCACCAACTTAGACTATTGTGTTCTGATCCATCACATATCATTCAGATTACAATAACATTGAACTAAAGGCTGTAATATAACAAAATATGTAAAAAGCCAAGAGGGGTGAATACTTTTACAAGCCACTGTATTCATACCCCTTGATATTTTCCACATTTTGTCATGTTACAACCAAAAATGTATATGTATTTTATTGGTATGTGATAGACCAACACAAAGTGACACATAATTGTGAAGTGGAAGAAAATTGATAAATGGTTTTCAAAATTTTTTACAAAACAAATCTGAAAAGTGTGGCATTCATTTGTATTCAGCCCCCTTTACTTTGATACCCCTAACTAAAATCTAGTGGAACCAATTGCCTTCAGAAGTCACCTAATTAGTAAATAGATTCCTATGAACTGTGTCTAATTTAATCTCAGTATAATAACAGCTGTTCTGCGAAGCCCTCAGAGGTTTTTTAGAGAATCTTATGAAGAGAATTATGAAGACTAAAGAACACACCAAACAGGTCAGGGATAAAGTTGTTGAGAAGTTTAAAGCAGGGTGAGGGTATAAAAAAATATCCCAAGCTTCGAACATCTCACGGAGCACTGTTCAATCCATCATCCGAAAATGGAAAGTGTATGGCACAACTGCAAACCTACCAAGACATAGCCGTCCACCTAAACTGACAGGTCAGGCAAGGAGAGCATTAATCAGAGAAGCAGCCAAGAGGCCCATGGTAACTCTGGATAAGCTGCAGAGACCCACAGCTTAGGTGGGAGAATCTGTCCACAGGACAAGTATTAGTCGTGCACTCCACAAATCTGGCCTTTATTGAAAAGTGACAAGAAGAAAGCCATTGTTGAAAGAAAGCTGTAAGAAGTCACGTTTGCAGTTTGCGGGAAGCCATGTGGGGGACACAACAAATTTGGAAGAAGGTGCTCTGGTCATATGAAACCAAAATTTTACTTTTTGGCATTAAAGCAAAACGCTATGTGTGGTGGAAAGATAACATTGCACATAACCCTGAACACACCATCCCCATTGTGAAACATGGTGGTGGCAGCATAATGTTGTGGGGATGCTTTTCTTCAACAGGGAAGCTGATCAGAGTTGATGGGAAGATGGTTGGAGCCAATCTTAGAAGAAAACCTGTTAGAGTCTGAAAAAGACTTGAGACTGGGGGGAGGGTTCACCTTCTGAAAAAGACTTGAGACTGGGGGGTTCACCTTCCAGCAGGACAACGACTCTAAACATACAGCCAGAGCTACAATGAAATGGTTTAGATCAAAGCATATTCATATGTTAGAATTGCCTAGTCAAAATCCAGACCTAAATCCAATTGAGAATATGTGACAAGACTGTAAAACTGCTGTTCACAGACACTCTCCATCCAATTTGACAGAGCCTGAACTATTTTGCAAAGAAGAATGGGCAAAAATGTCACTCTCTAGATGTGCAAAGCTGGTAGAGATCTACCCAAAAAGACTTGCAGCCGTAATTGCAGCGACCGACGGTTCTACAAAGTATTGACTCAGGGGGGCTGAATACAAATGCAAGCCACACTTTTCACCTATTTATTTGTAAAAAAATTGGAAAAACATTTATCATTTCTCTTCCACTTCACAATTATGTGCCACTTTGTGTTGGTCTATCACATAAAATCCCAATAAAATACATTTACGTTTTTGGTTGTAACGTGACAAAATGTGTAAAATTTAAAGGGGTATGAATACTTTTTTCAAGGCACTTTAAAAAACAAAGGAAAGGCCAAGTTAGCTTTACCTAGCCTCAGTCGGAAATTCATGGGTGACAATGCAGGAGTACAGTTGGGAGATATTGTAATCTCAACCCAGGAAGTGCCAGAACAAGGACCATCAATAGGTGTCATTTTAATGAAACTTGCACATGTTAAAGCTTATATAGGATTTTAGAGACTGGGTTTAAATTTACCTTAAAGGGGGAGGTGGAATAGATATATTGTCTAAACTACCCTCCCTTTAGTGGCTAATCTACAAGCCTGCACATTTAATACAACAAAATACAGTATATAGAAAACAAACACATAAAAATAAGAGAGAGGCACATTGAAAGTTCTTTCAAGTTAAACACTGCACAATAAACGTATATTTACACTAATACACTGTACTAATTGTATTCTTTGTAGAGTTCATACATATGACTGCGGGGATGAATCTGCAAACTGGCTGTCTAGTGTTCTTGGGCGCAAATGTCGTTTGATAAGACAGTCATCGATCTTTAGTCGCATTGCAGGTGCAAAAAAGAAAGGTATGTCAATGTCTTATGTTTCCTAAAATAAAAATACTAGAATGAAAAGAAAAAAGTTACTAAGAATACTATATCACAGCTTTCACAAATAGCAACAATTTCAAGGTTAGGTTTGTGCGTATTCATTTAAAATGACAAACCGATATCAGTGTTCCATGTTTTATTAATATTTAATACCAAAATATCATACCTACCTGGTTAAAATTGTTGGTTAGGTATAATTATGCCGTGTACACACGGTCAGACTTTTCGGCTACAAAAGTCCGACGGACGCCGACGGACCAAGTCCAGCGGACAATCCGATCGTGTGTGGGCTTCCCCGGACTTTCAGCTGACTTTTCCAGCTTAAAATCTCACAGACTTTAGATTTGGAACATGCTTCAAATCTTTACGTCGTAACTTCACCGGACCCAGAAATCCGGTCATCTGTATGCTAGTCCAATGGACAAAAACTGACGCTAGGGCAGCTATTGGCTACTGGCTATCAACTTCCTTATTTAGTCCGGTGTGCGTCATCACGTATGAATCCGTCGGACTTTTGTGTGATCGTGTGTAGGCAAGTCCGGTCGTTAGAAAGTCTGTTGAAAGTCCGCCCAAAGTCCGTCTAAAGTCTGTCGAAAGTCTGTCGGATGGGCTGTCGGACTTTTGTAGCTGAAAAGTCCGACCGTGTGTACGCGGCATTAGGGCCTGATTTGCTACAATATGCTATTAGTGAATGGTGTTCACTTCAAACATCCAGTTGTGTTCACGCAATTTTAAAAATATTGAGTTCACTGCACAACATTGGATGCTTGCTTGCAATGAAAACTTGGCCTGTTCACTTCAATTTTTTTTTTTAATAAGGCCTGAGGAGTTCACTGCTCAGACTGTAGTAGCCAAAATCAGATCTAAGCTTAGGGTCCATTCACACCAGATGTAGCGGGATGCATTTTTGACTGCACTCCAACTGCATACAGTCCAAAATCCAGGTTATTTTATGGGCATAGTTCACACTATTGCAGTGCAGTGAAAAAAGTACAGCCTGCTGCATTGTTCTGCACTGTAAATGCACAGAAATGCATGAAAATGCACAGCAAGGCAGTGCAGTGTGCACATAAAATCCCAAAGAAGTATGAAGAAGGAAATGCACGCTTAGGAAAAATGCACTGCAAATGCAAAAAAAAAAAAAAGAGAAAAAATGCATGAAATGCACATTACTGTGCATGCAAAAACTTGCAGTGAACACACTGGTGTGAATGGGCCCCAAAGCTGAATATGTAACTGCTGAAGATGTAATCTGTATGGTTGGAGAAGAACTTCAAATGGAAATGTTGGATATTGTGTAAAAATTATGATCTGTTTAAATGACCAAATTTGGTTAGTATGCTTTTACTTATTTTCCTGGTAGTAGAAGAACGGTTGAAGAACAGTGTTTTTTTTACAGACATCCTGGTTAAGCTCTGATTAAACTAAGGGATTTTCTTTTATCACATTATGGGAACATAGCTTTTATTTCTAGTTAAGGCTTGTCCAGCTATGGCATGCTAAAGGAGAGGCCACATACAGTACATGCCTCATATTTTTAGCTTCATTGTACCCATAATCTGTTTTACTAGGGAGGGAGGCATAAGAATGATATCTGCACATAAAGACAGTCCTGGTTGCCTATTATCTATGAAAGCTATATTTCCTGCTTAACTGTTCTTGTACAGTATGTTTACTCTTAATGTAAATCTAACTAATTTACAATAACAAACACACCATGTGGGTGATATTTTTCTTCTCAGTCCATCATTTAGCAAGGGTGAAAAGCCCACATTAGTATGTACAGGCATCCACAAGAGGAAAAATCTACAAATCTGTACTCATGGTAAAATAAGAGAAATCTGTTGTAGCAAGCATGCTCAACTGGGAATCTCATATAAAAAATAAGGTCAGAGTGGATTTATGCAGCCAATCTAGTGATGTACTTATTCCCCACCCAATTGAATAGTCTTTAGGCCCTAGATGTAGGTCAGAGGATACCCATACTGGCCTTAAGCCATGTTGATTTCTTTTGTAAATAACATTGTAGGGCGGCCATGTCCAAATTCCGGCCCACGAGCCAATCGCAACCGTTCTGATTTAATATGGCCTCCCTGGTGATTTGGGGGGGCCACAAAACGTATATATCGTATTTATCGGAGCTGCCTCGGAGGGGCGGGGTGCCGTCAGATTACATACAGGAGAATCTCCTGTTTACTCTGCGGCATCTGTAATAGGAAGTCCTGTCTCCTGGGCTGCCATTGGATCACTGTTCTGTCTATCATAGGAGGCGGGACTTTGTATTAAAGAGGCCACAGAGTTAACAGGAGAATCGTCACACAGCGGGAGCCTCCCATGGATGCGCAGTTGCCCAACAACGAAGCAGGAAAGAAGACGCTGCGGAGGAAGATGCCGGACGAGAACACCAGAGCAAGAAGCAGAGGAGCGGAGGAAGAACCAGAGGAAGAAGAAGATGGAGGAAGAAACCAAAGGAAGAAAGAAGGAAGAAGACCCGAAGAAGATGGAAAGAAAAAGACTTTAAATAAAGGAATTGTCAAAAACTGTCTCTTGTAATTTTTAACACTTTTGACACTTTTTTGTGAAATGGTAGGGGTACTTTTGTACCCCATTACCAATTCACACAGGGGAGGGGCGGGATCTGGGGGTCCCCTTGTTAAAGGGGGCTTCCAGATTCCGATAAGCTCCCCACCCGCAGACCCCCACAACCACCGGCCAAGGGTTGTGGGGATGAGGCCCTTGTCCTCATCAACATAGGGACAAGGTGCTTTGGGGGGCCGCTACCCCAAAGCACCCTCCCAATGTTGAGGGCATGTGGCCTGATAAGGTTCAGGAGGGGGGGCGCTCTCTCGTCCCCCCTCTTTTCCTGCGGCCTGCCAGGTTGCGTGCTCGGGTAAGGGTCTGGTATGGATTTTTGGGGGGACCCCACGGCATTTTTTTTATTTCGGCGCGGGGTTCCCCTTAAAATCCATACCGAGTAGTTTTAAATGACTTTTTTTCCTTTTGAAATGTCATTTTGCTGTCAGACTGTTCTAAACATGGGAAACATGTGCCCCTTTACAGGCATACTATAGACACCCCCGAGGTACGAAATTTAAAGGTATATTACACTGTTATTGTTTCACTTTAAGCATTATTAAAATCACTGCTCCCACAAAAACGTCCGTTTTTAAAACTTTTTTTTGCATTGAAACATGTCCCCTGGGGCAGGACCCAGGTCCCCAAACACTTTTTATGACAATACCATGCATATAAGCCTTTAAAATTAGCACTTTTGATTTCTCCCATAAACTTTTAAAGGGTGTTCCGCGGCTTTCGAATTTGCCGCGAACACCCCAAATTGTTCGCTGTTCAGTGAACTGGCGAACAGCTGATGTTCGAGTCGAACATGAGTTTGACTCGAACTTGAAGCTTATCCCTACTGTCTGCTAGTTTTCCCCTGACCTTGGCGTGCCTTCTGACCATTCCTGTCTGCTAGTTGCCCCGACCCTGTTGTTCCTTCCTGACCATCCGTGTCTGCTAGTTGCCCCGACATTGGCTTGTTCTCCTGACTATCCTGTGTTTAACCCTGTACTGCTGCTTCCGCTCTGTCCACCAGAGCCAGTCCGCGAGCAAGAGCTGAGGGACCCCGGAGGTTGTAACCTGGAGTCAGCTGCAGCCAAATCCATCCTCACCACCAGAGGCTCTGATGAAAACCTGCTGGCTCTTAGATTCCGCACCCTGGGGAATCTTACTCTCTAGCTATCTGTTTGGTCTGTGTCGGTGTTCAGTTGGAGCTGCTTTCCTGAACCACCCAAAGCTCCATCCACAGTAGTCAGCCGAGGGGTCCACAACCTTAGCGGAGTGCTCCTAATCCCAGCGGTGTGCATCTGTCACCTGGCCACAGGTGACCTGACAATTGTTTTAAATAAGGCCTGGATACACTCCTTAATGTACATAATATAACTGGATATTAATTTATAGGTAATAACACCAGGGGTAGTTGATCCAGGGAATATCTGATAGACTCCTGGGGGATCAGAAAGGATTTTTTTTCTCCCACTGGAGCAAATTGGAAAATGCTGCGTTGGGTTTTTTTAATCTTCCTCTGGATCAACTGTGGGTAACGGCTTGTGCATATGTGTGTTTTCAATATCTTTTTCTTGTTGGTTGAACTAGTGTCTTTTTTCAGCCTCACTAACTGTAACTACTGTATGTACCACTATTTTATTAGAAAATACTGAATACCATAAATAAAGAATGCAGACAAAACAAATTAATACATTGAAGGTCAACATTACAATAATGAACTTTAACCACTTCAATACCAGACACTTTCACCCCCTTCCTGCCCAGGCCAATTTTCACCTTTCAGCGCTGTCACAATTTGAATGGTAGTTGTACGGTCATGCAACATTGTACCCAAAGTCTTATAGTTTTGTTTCACACAAATAGAGCTTTCTTTTGGTGATAGTTGGGTTTTTTATTTTTTGCTAAATAAACAAAAAAAAGACTAAAAATTAAAAGTTTTAATAAAAAAAAAAAAAAAAAGGTTTCCTTTGTATCGGTTATAAAATTTTACAAATAAACGTCTTCATAAATTTAGACCAAAATGTATACTGCTACATTTCTTTGGTGAAAATAAGCCAAATTAGTGTTAAATATTTTGCTTGTAGGAAATGTATAGAGTCCACAAACTATGGTGTATATATATACAGTGGGGACGGAAAGTATTCAGACCCCCTTACATTTTTCACTCTTTGTTATATTGCAGCCATTTTTTCCCCTCATTAATGTACACACAGCACCCCATATTGACAGAAAAACACAGAATTGTTGACATTTTTGCAGATTTATTAAAAAAGAAAAACTGAAATATCACATGGTCCCAAGTATGCACAAGGCACAGATCTGGCCAAGGTTACAAAAAAATTTCTGCTGCACTTAAGGTTCCTAAGATCACAGTTGCCTCTATAAACCTTAAATGGAAGACGTTTGGGACGACCAGAACCCTTCCTAGAGCTGGCCGTCTGGCCAAACTGAGCTATCGGGGGAGAAGAGCCTTGGTGAGAGAGGTAAAGAAGAACCCAAAGATCACTGTGGCTGAGCTCCAGAGATGCAGTCGGGAGATGGGAGAAAGTTGTAGAAAGTCAACCATCACTGCAGCCCTCCACCAGTCGGGGCTTTATGGCAGAGTGGCCCGACGGAAGCCTCTCCTTAGTGCAAGACACATGAAAGCCTGCATGGATATTGCTAAAAAACACCTGAAGGACTGCAAGATGGTGAGAAATAAGATTCTCTGGTCTGATGAGACCAAGATAGAACTTTTTGGCCTTAATTCTATGCGGTATGTGTGGAAAAAAACAGGCAATGCTCATCACCTGTCCAATACAGTCCCAACAGTGAAGCATGGTGGTGGCAGCATCATGCCGTGGGGGTGTTTTTCAGCTGCAGGGACAGGACAACTGGTTGCAATCAAGGGAAAGATGAAAGCGGCCATGTACAGGAATATCCTGGATGAAAACCTTCTCCAGAGTGCTCAGGACCTCAGACTGGGCCGAAGGTTTACCTTCCAACAAGACAATGACCCTAAGCACACAGCTAAACTAACGAAGGAGTGGCTTCACAACAACTCTGTGACTGTTCTTGAATGGCCCGGCCAGAGCCCTGACTTAAACCCAATTGAGCATCTCTGGAGAGACCTAAAAATGGCTGTCCACCAACGTTTACCATCCAACCTGACAGAACTGGAGAGAATCTGCAAGGAGGAATGGCAGAGGATCCCCAAATCCAGGTGTGAAAAACTTGTTGCATCTTTCCCAAAAAGACTCATGGCTGTATTAGATCAAAAGGGTGCTTCTACTAAATACTGAGCAAAAGGTCTGCATACTTAGGACCATGTGATATTTCAGTTTTTCTTTTTTAATAAATCTGCAAAAATATCAACAATTCTGTGTTTTTCTGTAAATATGGGGTGCTGTGTGTACATTAATGAGGACAAAAATGAACTTAAATGACTTAAGCAAATGGCTACAATATAACAAAGAGTGAAAATTTTAAGGGGGTCTGAATACTTCCATCCCCACTGTATATCTGAAAATTTAACAATCTTGATATACTGATGGCTTTTAATTTCTTAAGGCCTGAAAATGCCAGGACAGTACAAATACTCCCCAAATGACCCTGTTTTGGAAAGTAGACAGCCCAAGGTATTTTGTAAGAGGCATTTGCTAGTTTTTTGAAGTTGTAAATTATGTCACTTTTTTTGAAAAATGAAATTTTAAAAAAAATATTTTTTTTTTACATACTCTCACCAGTACAGTACAGCATTATCATATAACTGGTATGGCGGTGATCAGGGATACTGACTGGTGACAGTATGTAAAACAAAAATGTAATACCGTATATACTCGAGCAAATTTTTCAGCCCTTTTTTTTGGGCTGAAAGTGCCCCCTCGACTTATACTCGAGTCACCGCTGTCTGTCTACATGATCAGCATGTCATGCAGGCAGACGGCGGCCGGCGTGTGATAATTCCTTCGGAGGCTATTCCAGCTTTCAAAAGCCGCCCCTCCTGCTCCTCTGTGATAGGCTGAACAGCTGTCAGTGTACAGCCTATCACAGACATTCTCTCATCCTCGTCCGTGGTATGAGAATGAGAGAATGTCTGTGATAGGCTGACCGCTGACTGCTGAGTGTTCTGCCTATCACAGACGAGGAGGAGACGCGGCTTTTGAACAGTGGAATGGCCGCTGAAGAGTATTATCACACGCTGATCGGAGGATGGAGATCGCCACAGGGAGGATGGAGATCACCACAGGGAGGCTGCACAGGACACAGGTAGGCTGCACAGGGACACAGGACACATGCACACAGGACACATACACATGTATAGGACACAGGACACATGTACAGGACACAGGGACACCTACACATGTACAGGACACATGTACAGGACACATGCACAGGACACATACACATGTACAGGACACATGCACAGGACACATACACATGTACAGGACACATGCACAGGACACATACACATGGACAGGACACATACACATGTACAGGACACATGAACAGGATACAGGTAGGCTGCACAGGACACAGGGAGGCAGGCAGCTGCAGATGGGCATTGCTGATCCTCTGCATTTCTCACCCTCGTCTTATACTCGGGTCAATACGTTTTTCCCAGTTTTTTGTGGTAAATTAGGGCCTCGACTTATACTCTGATCGACTTATACTCAAGTATATACGGTAAGTTTTTTTTTCATTCTTTTAAATATTTTTTCTTTTTATTACATTTTTTCTTTTTTTTTTCAATCATTTTTTTTTTTACATACTGTGATTAGAACCATAGTAACACTGTAGGTTTTTTGTTTTTACACACACTACACACACACATATAAACTACCATTTTTTTCTTAATGAAATCCATTCACACATCCATGGGATTATAGGTCGCACTATATATTCATAAATAAGTACACTACAACAGGTTGGTGTTGAAAATGGCCGCGGCACCTTTATTGGTGTTAGAATTAAAACAAATAACTTTATTCAAATAAATAATGAAATATCAATAAATATTCTTTCAAATCCAAACCAATTCTAGGACTCGAGCTGTAAATAAATCATTTCAATAAAACCAAGTCCTCACCAGCCGGGTTTTGAAAACAAAACCAGGCTACCCCAGCACCGCGGCCTGTTTGATTCAATTTTGAAGACCTAAATTGAAAATGTCAAGACCAACATCTGAAAGATGTATGCCATCTTGTCTGTAAAGACCGGGAAAACCTCCTTCTAAGTCTATGTGACGGAAGGAAATGCCCCCAATTGATGGTAAAAAATTTTCAATTCAATGATTAATTCTCCGTCCTATCTTTTTCAATGGTCTGCTGTCTTTAGAGTACAACCAATGTAAGCGAGAGACCATCTCAGAGAAAACAACACAAGTATTTGGAAACATTACTCTTAAACGATGCAAACCTTGCTTTATTAGAAACATTAAATCCAAACTTTTTAATCTACCCACATCGTTACCTCCAATGTATAAAATTATCATAGTTGGATAAGGCCAAGAATGAAACAATTCAGAAATATAAAGAAAAAGATTAGTTCATTGTAAACCACAAATTCCTTTCCATAAAATAAGAAACTTATCGGAAGATAAAGATAGGTTGGAACCATAACAACGCTGTGAAGCTCTCTTATGAGCCAAATAAATGTATGAATGGCCAAATATCCATATGCAAGATTTGGCACCTAGAATCAAGGAGAGGTTAGGTCGGATGTAAATGTTAAATCTACTAGACTCCCATCTACCCAATCTCATAATGACCTCATAACTTAAACCCAATCTAGCAGCTTCTGTAGCAGCTCCAATTCTGAAAGAATGAATAGAAAATTTAAAAAGCGAAAGGCCTAAATGAGAAAAACAATGTCTTAATACTGCTGAAAACTGAAATTTTGTCATAGGAGAGGAATCAATATGAACAAAAAATTGCTGACCTGAAACTGGTCTAACAGCAAGGTATTTTTTTTAGAATTAATAAAGGACAGAGGATGGAGTCCCCAAAAGCAAATAGATTGAGCCATTGACCTTTACCTGATCTATTCGTTTTTTATTTTCTGACAAAAACAAGGATCTTATCTTCCGAAAAAGACACTTCTGATAAAAACAAACCTTCTAAACTGTGTTTGTTATTTGGTAACATCTCAGATATACGAAAAGCCGCAAAAAACATAAAAAAAAAAGCAGCATGAAATAATATAGCCTCATACTCTGAGATGCAAACAAAAGGAGTGGCCAAACACAGCTTTGATAATAATTCCACAGTAATTGGCCTGCGCCTATCTGGAGTCAAGTTTTTCTTCCGTAAACCCTTTAAAGCTTGTCTAACAGAAAAGAAACTGTTACAAGCTGGAAAATTATTCAGCTTCAAGAAAAAAGAGACTCCAGCTAATATTTTATTAATGTGGTTAAAGGAAAATTCCGATTGAATTAATGAACACAGAAATGCTAAAATTGAACTCTCAGAAGGTGGTAGACCCGTAGAGCCCAATTCTTTATTGAAATTCAGCCACATTTCCCATGCAACTGAATAATCAGTCCATGTTTTAGGCGTGATCGAATGCTTAATAACCTGAATTACAAGATTTAAATTAAATCCCAAAGATGACTCGGCAACGGTACCCAACCAGATCTGCATGAGGCAATAGCTGTCTGAAGCGAGCCATCTGGAATCGAGATAAGGCATCAGCGATGACATTAAGATTGCCTGCTATATGTTTCACCTTAATCCAAATGTTTAATTTTAAGCATAATAGAACTAAATAACGCAAGAGTTTTATGACTAATACAGATTTTGAAGAAAGGCAGTTTAAAGCAAATAATACACCTCTATTATCTGTATTGATAATAATTCTTTTGTTAGTGAGCTGATCACCCCAAATTTCCAAAGCAACTAAAACTGGAAAGAGTTCCAGCAAAACTATGTTCTTTGTAAATTTGTTAGCAATCCAAAGGGGGGGGCCATGAGCCCGAACACCAATGTGAACGAAAAATTGCAGCAAAACCTTGAGAACCAGCAGCGTCTGTGAATAATTCTAAATCTGCTGCAAAAACAAAGTCTTCCTGGAAAAAAGATCTGCCATTAAATTCTTGTAGAAATTGGGACCATACCAGTAAATCCTCTTTAAGAGCACAAGTCAACCTAATGTGGGAAAAAGGGGATTTGAAGCCTGACATAGCCAAAGATAGCCTTCTAGAAAATATTCTTCCCTTAGGCATAATGCGGGTAGCAAAAGCCAGAAGACCCAGAAAAGATTGAAGCTCTTTTAATAAGATCTTTTTACTGCGCAGGAAGAATGAAATGAAGGATTGTAACCTATACATTTTTTGAGCAGGTAATTCAAACTGGAATAAGTGCGTATCAATTTTAATGCCTAAAAATTCAATGATTGGAGATGGGAAAGTAGTTTTTTCAATTGCTAAGGGAATGTTGAAGTATTTTGTTAAAAGGAAAAAAAACCTGAGGATTAAGGTGCATAATAAAGAATTCGGTGGGCCAATGAACAGGAAGTCATCTAGATAATGAATAATTCCAGTATGACCAGATTCAAATTGTAGTACCCACTGAAGAAAAGAAGCAAAAACTTCGAAATAATAGCAGGACAATGAGCAGCCCATTGGAAGGCATTTATCATAGAAAAAATAACCTTCAAAACAAAAACCCAGTGAATTGTAAGATTCTGGGGCAATGGGCAATAATCTAAAGGCTGATTGGATGTCTTCTTTTGCTAATAAAGCACCCCAACCAAACTTTTGAATAACTTGGATGGCATCATCGAATGTAGCATACTTGACCGAAGTCGATAATGGATCAATTTCGTCATTTAGAGATTGACCCACAGGAAACGATAGATGGTGAATGAGCCGGTAGGAATTCGGCTCTTTTTTAGGTACTAAACCCAACGGGGAAACTCGAAAATTAATAAACGGTGGTGAGATAAAGGGGCCAGCAATCCTATTGGTTGCAATTTCTTTTATTAATTTATCAGTAACTATTTCAGTATGGAGGGAAACTGATTTTAAATTTTTTGATAAATGACAGCCTGGACCTGTAAAAATAGGGAGTTTAAAACCTGTAGAAAAACCTTCAATTAGTAATTGAGCTTTCCCCTTGTCGGGGTATAACATTAACCATGGATGCATTTCGATTAGCCTCCCAGGCGTGCAGGCCTTTTGTATGATCCCTGAGGACTTGATTGCTAGATGTTCTTTTAAAGCATCTTGAGACTGGGTGGCTATCAAAACAAAAAGAACATTCATGACGATAACGACATGAATTCAACCATTTGCATTGATTTTCATTAAATGCGTAACATGTTCCTTTTTTATAAACTGATGCTAACGCATTTGAGGTCAGGTTTGACTGGGGCTGTGGTCTTGTATATATCGGCTTCTGTGGGATAATTAAGTTTAACCATAGCCCCACATCATTTAAATTAGGATATATTGCAATTTTTTTGACGGAAAGATTCATCATAACTAAACCATCCCAAACCACCAAAACTTTTATAAGCCTTCAGAATATGTTCCAAATGTTGAAAAAGCCCAGTACATTTCTCTGGATGCTTCTCCCCCATTATTGCATAGAATATACAAAATGCCTGCAGCCAATTTAAAAAGGATCTAGAAACAGGACGGCGTCTATCCTCCGTACTATCCTCAGATCTTTTATCCTTTTTTATGAAATCTTTCGCAATAGGTAATAAAGATAATAAATCCAAAAATTCGCCTTTCCATATTTTTTCTTTAACTGTTAAAGGCAAATGGAATCCTAAAGGAGACATTTCACAAGGAAGTACCTCCTTGAAACATGTCTCCGAAATAGAATTAGGAATGCTTACAGGAATGCTTGAATTTATAGCAACAGGATTAATATTAGCAGAATTACCAGACCAAACATTAACTGGAGAAGGAGATAAATTTGTGGACACAGATGTAGGATTATTAGTAGATATATGCTCATTAAATTTATTTAATGAAACTAGTAATTGGTTAATTAATTCCATTTGAGCAAACTCACCGACTGGACTGTATGCAGAATGACTGCATCTGACTGGAATTTGTATACCTGGCGCTGCTTGACTAATATCACCTGTAAGGGAGGAAAGAGAAATAGGGGCTCTCACAGCATCCAGCCTTGATGGCCTGGATGCAAGTGATGCCACATTTGTTAACTGAGGTATCTGCCTGGGCTAACTACCAGCATACTGTGGCGACTCCTGTATTGTAGGTAAAGCCAGGCTTGCAGGGGGAGAGTCCGGAGAAACATCTGTTAGACTAGGCAAAGCTGCTTCATTCCTGGGCTGAGTTTCCCTGAGTGGTGTGGATGAGAGGTGTGTTCTGCCCCTGCCTCGGCTATTGCAGCTTGGAGAAGGGGATAAAACTATCTTACTTCTTTTCCCCCGCCTGTTGCCTCTGCTAACAACTTGCACTGACTCCGCTTGCTCAGTTATAGCCGCAATTCTATCTTCACACACCGCTGCTGTTTCTTAAACAGAACGCTTTGAGGGTAAGCTCCGCTGAATGCTGCGAGCTGGTGAGCGATGTGCTGAGTCAGAAGCAGCTGGCTGAGATTCACAGAGCGGCTAGCTCGCTGTTCCGCTACATTACCCACAGGAGTGTCCATTTCTGAGAGAGCTAAACACCGCTGGAGCCATTCGTCACCTCCTTCAGCTTCAGCCCTTTCAAGGACTCTTCTTACTAGAGACTTCATGCCCAGATACAGCCTAAGCCAGCCAAGTTAGCGCAGCAGAGCTCAAGCTTAAGCCGCCTCAGGGCAAGTGTGAGCGGGTCTGTCACACAGAGGCTTATATAGCCTCTCAGTCTGAGGAAAAATCGTTTTTCCCGCTCCTTGCCTCGTGACCAGCCCGCCCTCCTTTTTTTTTATATATTTTTTTTCTAAATAAAAACTTTATAATTAATTTTCTTTTTTGGCGACCACAATCCCATGATGCGGGCGCTTTATTGTGCCCACTATTCATTCAACCACACAGCTAATCATATAGTACAGATGGGCTGTGACTGGCCCTGTCTGTACCATGTGATCACTGAGACCAATCACAGAGATCATCATAATAGTACACAATGAATGAAAGCCATCCATTGTGTACATTAATAATGCAAATGTTTATGCACATCCATTGTTTACAATTGTCATATGATCACATGGTAATGGCAGCGGTCCGGTACATTGATCTGTCATCCTCTGTGTCTGGTGGACACAGCGGGTGACAGATCGCACTGCAGTGTGATCTTGGGAGAATGTCATTTGACATCCACCAAGAACGAGAGAGCCTGCCGTAATTTGTCTATAGGCTGGAGGGGAAGCAGTTACAGTAAATATGGTACAGCAAGCATGAACAAATGAAGTCATCAATACAATAATGATAAAAGTATACACAATATTTGTTGACTGGATTTACAAGAACATTTACCTGCTATTAGTGGAGGACATGTTTGTGGCTTATTAGCTCTTCTCTCTGTAAGTTTGCCAGTCTGAACATTGGTTTATTCTTTATATGTCTGAAGTTTTATCCCACAGCTGTTTGTCAAGGGGGCTAAAGCTGCCCACAGATACGAAAGTGCTGTCATTGCTGCAGTCACACAATCCCATTTCTCTCAGAGGAGCTGACTCATGGGCCGTGCAGACACTCTATATGACTGTACTATTGACTCTGCTGACCGTACAAGTTTTTTGTCAATGGAGAGGGGTTAGGATTAAAGAGAAATAGGCCCTGCTATCTTTTCTTGGTCAAAATAATAGCAAATTAAACAGGTTTTCATTTTCCCCAACATTGACCCGTTGACATTAGATCGAGATAAGTTTACCTGAAAAAAAAACAGATAGGCACTATAGGGAGAATATAAAAATCTGGATATGTTATACAGTTATTAAAATATGGTACAGCAATCTGAAGTCCAACATTTTTTTTGCAAATTCTTTTGATTCTTTTTTACAAATTCTTTTGATTGTTTAAAAAAATATATATAATAGTACAAAACAGAACCTCTGGGCATACCCTTGCTCATATAGTTACACAACATAGACAAAGTAAACAACCTAATTAAACTAAACAACCCCATAGCTCGCCGCTAACAAATGGCTATGATATGCGTACCCACTCACGGTATACGTGTATATATAGAAAAACATTGACAAGTGCAACACAAAGTTGTGTCAGGTGCATTTAATCAAGCAATGAGCAGGTAGGCAGTAGTCCTGGACAAAGTCTAAGTACAATAAGTTTCTGGGCATAAAAGAGGAGCAACCCCAATAATGTGCAAATCGCCCTTGAGGGGGCTAAAGCATCTACCAGGCCCAGTATACAGACTTCCAGCTTTTGAGGTACAGGAATAGTGGTAAGGCGGGTAATAAAGTTTATGATCATACCAATAGGTTTTGTATGGTAGAGCAGGACCAAATCATATGCAAAAAAACAGCTGAGTCAGCCTGGCAACACCAACAATGTTGTGTACATTCTGGGTAAATCTTGTGCAATCTATAAGGTGTATAGTAGTATTTGTGCAGTATTTTAAACTGGATTAAGTGATCCCTGCAGGAACTAAGGTAAGTAAAAGGTGAGTCCCAAATGTCCTCACAATCCTATGCATCCAAATGCGGCAGCTCTCCCAACCAAAAGGCGCCAAGATTGTCCAAACCATGATGCACAGTCGTTTGCAGGGGCTTGTAAATTGTGGATAATGTTTTTTTGAGGGATTCCTCCCGAAGAAGCTGAATTCCAAATTTTAAGGAGTAACACTGAGAGCAACATTTCAAGTAGTTGTAAAGTCTCCACAAGAAACTCCTAATATCCTCTCTTTTTGTGCTACAGTAGTTGCAGTGTTTTTTTTTATTTTTTATTATATGACATTGCTAAATACGTTTTTTTTTTCAATACTGCTGCTGTGAGTTCACATGGTTTTCTTTGCTGTCATTCCGGGGCTGTTATTGCTCACTGACGTATGTAAGATAACACCAAATGAGGACGGAGGAGCAGCTGCCAGGGAAAGCTCAGTCATACAAGCCAGGAGGGAGGAGAAGGGGAGGGACGGGGAGGTGATCAGCTTCACACAGATCACTGAAATATCAAGGAGGGAGAGGGGGAGATACAGACATGGTACACAGAGAGCCAGATTATGGAAAGACGTAAAACTGACCACGCTATCAGGGTTGAGCAGCCATGATTAGCTTTGTCAGGTTACAGACAGGAATTCAGGAACAGGCAGGATCAAGCAGGTATTGTACAACATGGAAGACTACATAACATAGCAAGATCACCATACGGTTTATCGAGGCTTAAAGAGACAGGAAACTTTTTATTTGTTGTTTTTAGGTTTACAAACACTTTAAGCATTGATCTAGCTTGAATAGTCTGGACATGGTGCCTCTGTATGTTTAGAGCAGAGGAATCTTGGATTCCTCTATTGATTCCTTCCTTCCATGCATAAAGGAATGAACATTTATTGATTGACAGAGTATAATGCTGTTTTATTAAAGCCTATAATCATTTGTTCCTCAAAGGCAAAAGTCTTTATATTTTAGAAATAGAGACTTGGTAGAAGGCCATTGTGACTGTTAAAGCTTAGCAGTGAAAAAATAAATTTATAGAATAAAGTCACAATAAATATTATCCTGTTTAGAACTTGTATAGCATTAAGTTAACCCTACTACAAGTACCATTCCTGTAATATATTAAATAGTAAATTATTTCTTCAGGTCTGTTGGAGGCAACATTGCCCTCACTATCTTTAGTCAATGAAGCCCAATACCTTCTTGTTAACACAGCAAGTATTTTTCAACTAAGTCAACAAATCCCATTAAGGTAAGATGGTCTACAGTGAAAATAAATCATTTTTCTAATCTGAACTGAAAAATTAGCTGTTGTTGCTCTTTATATGCAAATCATAAAGGGTAAGTTACACAGTAGTGGGGTCTATAATGAATTATTATGCCCTGTACACACGATAGGATTTTCCGATGGAAAATGTGTGATAGGACCTTGTTGTCGGAAATTCCGACTGTGTGTAGGCTCCATTACACATTTTCCATCGGATTTTCCGACACACAAAGTTTGAGAGCGTGCTATAAAATTTTCCGACAACGAAATCCGTTGTCGAAAATTCAGATCGTGTGTACACAAATCCGGCACACAAAGTGCCACGCATGCTCAGAATAAACTAAGAAATGAAAGCTATTGGCTACTGCCCCGTTTATAGTCCCGATGTACGTGTTTTACGTCACCATGTTCAGAACGATCGGATTTTCCGACAACTTTGTGTGACCGTGTGTATGCAAGACAAGTTCGAGCCAACATCTGTCGGAAAAAATCCTAGGATTTTGTTGTCGGAATGTCCGATCAATGTCCGACCGTGTGTACAGGGCATTAGTGTTTATGCCATGCTGGAGTTGTGGACAGTTAAAAAGAACCTGTCATGATAGGCCTAAAAGCAAAATCTAGCAACATATCTACTTTAATGTGCCCCTCCTCCGCTGCCTATTCCTACCTTTACTTTGCTCACCCAGCACTCCATCTAGGAGTAAGCAACATATCTACTTTAATGTGCCCCTCCTCCGCTGCCTATTCCTACCTTTACTTTGCTCACCCAGCACTCCATCTAGGAGTAAAGAAAAACAAACCCTTGTATAATGATTATTATTATTACCATCATATAAACACAGTGCTTTACAGAATAAAGACCCACCCACTAAAGGAGCTGCTCACCACATGTACGGCGTCGGGCTGTAATCGTGGCAATGACACGATTCAGGGCCACGTCCCTTTCTCAAATGAATTTTTCAAGTGAATTTTTCTAATTTGCGCTGGGAAAATGAGTGCATTCCAGAGTGCAGAGTTTATATTTAATTGCACCAAGAGATTAGCAGCTAGATGTAGCTTTTTTTAAACCCCTCACATTCACTATTTATCTTGCATGTATAAGTGTTAATTAACATCCTTATTATGGACAAGGGACTTATTAAATTACTACTATATTTTAAATAATTTATAGGTGAATCTGCTTGGGCTGCTTGGATACCCCAAGGGTTAAGTAAATCTTGTTGAGAGTTCTTTTAGAGGAGACTTTGAGGCACATCCTAGTGAAGTCTATAGAGGGTGAATCTTGTTGTTAAATTCTGGCCATTTTTATGGCTAATAGGCAAACTATTGTCAAAAAAGACATGGAAAGCTGGGCCCTACCATGCTTTTCGATGCAGCATGATATTGCAAAAAGGGACTTTTTGCACATAGGATAGCCCAATAAAAATAATGGATTGCCCTATAGGGGACATGTGGAAATTGCATCTGCACGGTGTGAACTAGGCCTTAATGCTTAAGCACGCCCATTTTTTAAAAAGCTGTCGTTTAGTATTTTTGGGGGAATACAGCACTCATTACTTCCATTACACCATTACCTACAATGGTGTGTACCCCATGACCTGCAGGCTGCTGCTTACTGTAATGCTGCATACACACGGTCGTAATTTCCGTCAAAAAAGTGTGATGGGAGCTTTTGGTTGGATATTCCGACCGTGTGTATGCTCCATCCAACTTTTTCTGTCTGAATTTCTGCCAGAAAAAGATTGAGAGCTGTTTCTCTATTTTTCTGACGGAAAAAGTTCTTGACAGAAATTCCGTTCGTCTGTATGCAGTTCCGACGCGCAAAAAAAACACGCATGCTTGGAAGCATTGAACTTCATTTTCTCGGCTCACCGTAGTGTTGTACGTCACCACGTTCTTGGCGGTCTAAAGTTCAGAGAACTTTTGTGTGACCGTGTGTATGCAAGCCAAGCTTGAGCGGAATTCCGTTGTAAAAACCATCCAAGATTTTTCCGACGGAAATTCCGCTCGTATGTACGGGGCATAATGCTTTCTGTAATACAGATCCTTCACTGCTGCTCTCTCTGCTTATACAGATTGATTAGTATTGTATCCATCCCCTTCTGTAGTTTTCTGCAAGCAGCCTATAGTGGGTGGACCTGCTGTCACTGCTAATTTTACAAGGTAGAATTTGTATTGCAAAAACATTTGGTGCACACAGATACTATATATTCCACATGAGCCACAAATGATATAAATCCACTCTAAGTGAAAGTTCTCGTGCCTGGAGTTCAGCTTTACCTCGCAGTAATTAAAACCTAATTGCAGCCAAAATGTTTCTTTCGGTTTTAGTTAGAACCTCTCTCAGTTTTAAATTGTTCTCTGTATTTCTCACTTCTTACCTAAAAACACTCTCTCACATGGATCACTTAGGTGGGAAGTGTGTGAAAATTTACAACAGGGAAACGAAAAACTTTAAAGAGACTCATAGAAGTTTTGTTGCTGTGCCTTCTAGGGAGACTTTCTTTCCGTTTGTATCTCAGTAACAAGGAACAAAAAGTGAAGAAAGATCTTCCCAACAGGGGTGGAGGCAACATGTCCCTACTCTGAAAGTGTGAAACATGTATTAGCTGGAGTTTACATTTAATAATCAATGCCTCGTACTATTTAAGGAACGTTTTTTTTCCGTGTTTTAATAAATTATGATTTAAAAACATTTAGGTCTGATGTAGCAGCATTATCTGGAGTTTCTTTCCTTAAACCACAAGGCAGTTACCTACCTGCTATGAAACTTTTAATTTGATTGGTGACATACCTCTTGTGTCTATGTTCTTTACATGCAGTGTGACATATCTAAATAGTCTTTTTTGTCTTTGTCTTAGTGACCAGACAGATCACACAGAAGAAAATCATATTGATCAGATGACCCAACGATTCCGAGCCAACCTGGTAATGGACAGCAACATACCTTTTCAGGAGGAGGAGTGGGCAGAGGTTTTCATTGGAAGTTTACATTTCCAGGTACTTTTCTGCATTAGTTTACAGATTAGGACAATTGTTTAGCTGGTCATTTAATGCTTCATAATAATCTATTATATGATGGCTATAATTTTTCCTGAACAACTATATCATGTCCCCAGATCTGTATGGCAATGTCAATGTAACAATTTATGCCTAAAGCCGGCCATACATGGATAATGATTTTAATCCATGTATGGACTGGATGGTTGTACAACCAGCCTATCAGTTTTTTCAGAATGATCAGTGCCGCCGGCTATAGCCAGCAACATTGATCAGTGTATTCTGAAGGCCCCCCCTCTGTCAGAATAGTATACTGCAGTGGGAATTAATCTCCACATTCATATCAAATGTGTGTATAGATGTGTGTATAGGGGAATCTGCTCATTTTTTTTAGTTCAGCCAGCTGGTTTATTGAAAAAAAATAATCCTATATGGCCAGCAGAAAGATGCTGAGTTATTTACTACTAGTTAATTATGTTAACCTCTTGATGTCCACATAAAGCGTATGTGAAATGACAAAGAGGGTGGGCTTTAATGCGTCCCAGGGCAGCAAAGCTTTCTGTGCTAAGAGCACACTCACTGCAATTGGCAATTCTGCAAAACATGTTACAAAGCAGACTAACTTACATCTCTCAAAACTAATCTATACTAGAAAACAGTTTTTAAATAATCATAATGTTTTCTAATGCTGGAGAGACTAAAAATCAGATGCAATATATTTGCATAATTTTTACCCCTAAAGAGTATCAAGTAATAAATACTCAAAAAAAATGTTCCAAAGTAACCCAAAACTCATTCCCACAATGCATCATGGTCTCTGAATGAGCTGTAGAATCCTGTTATTCAACTGCTTCACCACCCATTCACAGAATACTATGTATTGTGGAAGAAGGGAGTGAACAAATGTCGTAACTTTTCTCAGAGGCTGCTGTAGCAACAGGTGTAAGGGGGCAAGAAATAATGGACAGAGAGGACAGGGAGCTGGGTTTCCTGGGGGCTACTATGCACAAAATGTCCCTCATGTAAGTTGCGGGTGAATTCCCTGGCCTGGGGGACACAGTTGCTGCATAGCCACCCATAGTAATGAATGACTGTTTGTGGGTATACTCTGGTACATGTGTACACCCAGTCATGCATACTGTATGGGTGTACTACCTTGGAAACAGATTGTCTGCATACAGAGACATTTGGCTTTACAGGTGCAGGTTTTTTGCAAATACCAGCCTAGCTCTGTGTACAGCAGCATACAACCATTCAGTACTATGGCATTGGCTGTACAAGCAGCTGTATCCCCTGGGCAGGGAAATATGCCCCCAATTGGCACTGTACAGCTCCATGCTCTCATGTGCAGGGATTTAAATTTAGTATAACAGAGCTTTTGTATGATCTATTTACTCATAACTAATAACTCATTTAGGGCCTATGTTGATTGGCTTTAGTTTGCTTTAAGCAGGTTTTGCATTCCCATAGTCTAGGAGGTCAACTACAGGTCAAATGTACCTGTCAATGAATTCTGAATTATCTCTAAAGCATCTCAAACTGTTGTCAATCTGATGCTCTCTACACAAGCCCAAAGTCCGTTGACACATGCACTTTATTCTAATTGACAATTGCCAAGTCTATATAGTGCATGGTATCAAGCTACCGGTATTAGCTATGTTAAATAAAGAACAACATATGAAATATATATACATTCAAAGAATATGTAGCACTGCCCCCTTGAGGACTGCTTAGATTTACCTACTCATTTGCATCATCATGACCCTGAGAACATTCCAACCCACCTGACACTCTGGGTTCAGACATCTTTGCACCATCTTAAAGTAATAAATCAAACCACTCAATGAGTTTATATTCTATTAACCTTTACTGAATAACTCAAGGAAGATTTTGTTGTGCAAAAGAGGTAATAGATCAACTGAACTTCGGATAACAGTCCTAGTTCAGAAGAAGAGTTCCTCCGCAATATTACAAGTTAAGACAATCTGGAGATAACAGTATACTTATATATAGGTATGTACAATGTAATGCCACTTGAGCATGATCTGAATAGGATAGGCAAGAATTAAGTACTAATTCTGGCAAATCTTCTAAAGGGGAAACCCAGGCCGACCTATTCAACTTCTAATCCTAATGAGAGATCAATTGAACAAGAATAGTACGAGGGCCCTTTTTATAGTAATGACAGTAATGTCCCCGTTGCAGGCCTGATGTTCTTCGTCTAGCAGTCGGAGCTCTTGAACTATATCCAATAGGGTGCAGCAATAAGATAATGATACTTCTTGGAAAAAGGGTTGATGCGACAGGTGTATATGTACAATGTTCAAATAGAGATGCAGTAAAGTGTTTTTCCAGGGTAAAGCTGTCTGTACACAGTGTCCGAGTGAAGCAGCAAAGAAAGGTTTTCTAAAGGTGGGCAATGGCCCTCTCACCAACGACCAGGCTGATTCAGTGCCTTCCGAACAGCTATTCCTGAAGAGGCGTTCTTGTAGTGGTTCCACTCGTGATGATCATCCGATGAACAGCACAAAGCGCAGGTTGTTGGACTATAAGGGTGATGCTGGATAGATGCCTGATTATCAGCAAGGAGGGATGATAATTATATCTGTGGAGTTGTCCCTGTAGGGTGCCACATCCAAATTAACTAGATAGAAAGGAAAATGCCCTAGGTGGACTTTTAAGGCACTGACATAATTTGTAGAGAAAACATATTTTATTAAACACAGTAAGCACAATAAAAAACAACGTATATTGGAATGGTTACAATAGCTATGTGCTAAATATAAATTCACCACAATGATTAACTATAAAATTCTCGTAACTCATCTGACGCATTTCAGAGTATCTATGTCTCCTTCTTCAGGGGTGTTTATAAGAAGGTAGAAGGGAACCTTTTAATAAACACCCCAGAAGAAGGAGACATAGATACTTTGAAACGCGTTGGGTGAATTATATATATTACAGATATGAGGTCAGTTAGTGATACTGGGCACTAGAGGGACAATACAGTACATAGAAATTAAGGGAATCGCTATGCTTTGCAATTGTAGTCCACATTGCTACATCCTCCCTCCACTTGAAAGTCTTTGGTAACAATGAATTGTTAATTGCATGACAAATCAGAAGTTGTAGCAGCCAACAGCTGACCCAAAGAAGGATCTTCTAACAATAAATTCTGTTTATTAACAGGCGAACTCATATTAATCTTGTGACAGGCCAGTAACAAGTCAGTGGCCCACCCAGTAGTGTCAGGGGGTGGATAAAGTTCATCCTTTATTAAAGGTTCAATAAAGGGGGCAAGTGCTTGACTAGAACGTTGAATGGTAGGAATAAGTTCATCAGAATTCTCCCCAAAGGTATCATACGTCAGTATTTTTGGAGGGCATATCTTCTGCCTCAACCTGGAGTAGATATTTTCCCACAGGTCCGGTCCTTGATCTGTTCCCCAGAAACTACATCCGGAATCAGGTTCAGGCCCTGAGTCTGGCTCTGGCTCAGTCTCGGGTTCAGGTTCTGGTTCAAGCTCGGATTTAGGAACAGTCTCTCTCTCTCTGTTTCATTAGTAGAGGAAGTGTGAGTTCCCATCACATCGGATACTTCATCAGATTCCACCTTGACTTCCTCATCTCCCCTCAGTGAGTGAGGATCTGGCACTTCAACTTCCTGCAGTGTGGGACGTGTCCTCTGACTATTTTCTTCACTGGTCCTAGGAATGATGGGATTGTCTTCAAGAGAGGGAACCCACAACCAGTCAAGGGTTAATTCCTCTTCAACGCTTTCCTCCTCGGGTGGTATAGGTAGACAAGTTTTTCTGGCCCTAGGCCTCAGCGTAGGGGACTGATAAGTCTCTGAGCAAGAGGATGGGGGTATTCGCACAGCCTCGGATATAGGCAGCAAATGGTTTCTATGCCAAGTCTTCAAAGGGCCAGTCTTTCCCTCAGGCCGAATCTGATACACAGAAAGCCCAGGTAATTGCTTTCATACAATGTAGGGTTGAGAGTGCCATCGATCAGCCAGCTTATGTTTCTCATGCACCCCTAGATTGCTCAGCAACACTCGATTTCTAGGTTGTAGATCTTGAACTCTTACTCTGAGATCAAAGTTTTTCTTGTTCCTCTGTTCTCTGATGGTAGAGGCCTCTTTGGCTTTCTCATAGGGCACTTTTAGATTCTTCCGAAGTCTGTCTCTTCTGAACATTAATCTATAGGGGGAGTATCCAGTAAAATCATTTGAAGTGCTATTTTAGGCATGGACCACTGCAGATATATGGTCTCCCCAGTGCTGTTTCTTCTTCAAGGGAAGGGTTCCCAACATGTTCAGCAAAGTCCGGTTGAAACACTCAGGTTGTGGGTCCCCTTGAGGGTGGTAATGCGTAGTCCTGGATTTTTTTATATTTAAGAGCTCACAGTCTTTTGATCAGCTTGCTCTCAAAATCCCATCCTTGATCCAAATGTAAGTGCTGAGGCAGCCCGTAGTGAACAAAGAGCTTTTCCACTAGAGTTTTTGCTACTGTATTGGCTTGCTGGTCCCTAGTGGGAAAAGCTTGGGCATAACAGGTAAAATGATCTGTCACAACCAGAACATTACTCTGTCCACTCAGTTCAGGTTCCAAGCACAAGAAATTAATGCACACCAACTCCAATGGTCCCTGACTTTGAAGATGGCCCATTGGGGCTGCCCTTCCTGGTAAAGTCTTTCTCTGAATGCATCTGCTACAAGAGCAACAGTAGATTTCTACCTCAGTTCTCATGGATGGCCAATAAAATCAGTCTCTGACTTACTTGAAAGTTCTGTCTGGGCCTAAGTGGCCATGATCATCATGTAGAGCGGTCAACACTACTAGTCGGTGGTTCACAGGGAGGAACAGTTGGGGGACACCCTCTAGATGGACCTCTCTGGTATATAACTCCATCCTCCAACTGCATTCGTTCCCATTCTCTATGGATGAGTTTGGCTCCCTCAATGGGACTACTCAACAGTATTTGAGGGTTCTGGGTGGCTAACGATTTTCTCACAAGATTCCCCAAGGGATCTTTACTTTGGTCCCACCTCATGTCCTCTCTTGTCAACTGAGGCAGTTCTTGGCTACGCACCTGGGTCAAATCACAGTAATATCTTGGCATTCCTATAGGGGTGACCCAGACAGCTTCGACCCCTATAGCCCCTTTGTGTTTATGCTCTACTCCTTGACATACAGCCCGTACTCCTTCCAAGGGCAAATGAACCCAACTGTTCTGGCCAGTGTTGGTGAAGTGAGGCCTTCAGGAAAGAGCGTCAGCATCTTGATTTCCCACTCCTGGTCGATATTTCAAGCTGAACTGGAGTAAAGACAGTGCAGCCAACCACTGATGCCCAGTGGCATCCAACTTGACAGTGGACAGTAAGTAAGTCAAAGGTATATCAGTCTTCACCATAAAGGTAGCCCCATTTAGATAATCATGTAGTTTATCTACAACAGCCTACTTGAGGGCCAAGAACTCCAATTTTCGTACAGCATAATTCTCCTCAGGGTGGGGGTGAGACTGCAACTCACATGGGCCACTGGGAAAGGTCTCCCCTCCGACTCTTGATACAACACTCCCCTGAGGCCATCTCTGCTGGCATCCATGTGCAATTCATAAGGTTTAGACGGATCAGCATAGGCCAGCACCAGTGCTTCAACAAGGCTCCCCTTGAGTCGTTCAAAAGCCCTTTCACACTTCACACTTGGATAGATTCCCGAGGCTTCCTGGGACCTCCTTTCAGAGCTTTGTGCTGGTCCCCTTCTGTCTCTGTAGGAGTTTGTTCAATGGCCGGGCAATCTGCGAGACGTCCTTCACAAATCTTCTATAGTAAGTAGAAACCCAAAAATGACCCCAACTCAGTGATTATGCTTGGGCGAGGCCAGCAAATAACAGCCTCCAACTTCTTGGGGTGAGTAGCTATTCACTCAGCTGATACCACGTGCCCCAGATAGTCTGGTACAACTAACACTTCTCTAGCGATAGCTTCAGTCCCTCTGTGTGTAATCGTTGAAAAACTTTATCCAGCCGAGCCTCATGCTTCTCCGACATTCTGCCGAACACGATGATATCGTCAAGATACACTAACACTTCTACCAAGTTCATATCACCCACAGTGTTCTCCTTCAGTCTCTGGAAAGTGGCGGGGGCCCCTGTTAAACCTTGTGGCATTCGGTCGAATTCAAAAAACCCTAGAGGGCTGATGAAGGCTGTCTTTTCTCGGTCATCCGGATGCACAGGTATTTGGTAGTATTCACTCTTCATGGGGATGGCAGAGCGCTCACTTTCCCAATCACCTTCCTGGGCTTTAGGCTGATTGGGTCACTTGTGACATTCCTCACACTGACAGGAATTCGCCCCCCGCTTCTCAGTAAGGCTCTGGTGGGTATAATCTCTGGGACCACCTCTATTCCAACTTCCTCCTCTGTTGAATCAAAGGGGAGAGAGCAAAGACTTTATATGAAGCACCTGGTTGCAAAAAGGTAAGTTGGTGAACATAATAGGTTTTATTGATTGCCATCTGATATAACCAAACATATCAGTTAAATACAACGACAATGGTATATGATAATACAGTACATAGAGTCATAAAATCAGAATCACATAATATAGCAAGCAACAGCCTTACAGAGTTCACCAGAATGATCATTGAATAAAACAGTAATACATCATAGTACTTGCAGAGCCTATGAACTTCTTGGTCCTAAATGGGAGTATTAAATGTAAACTTGATATTCGAGCTGTGTTAAGTGGAAACATGGCATATGGTAGCTCTACGCATTTCGTGGCTGGGAGGCCACTCGTCAGGAGCAAGCACAAGATATATCTATCCGGACGGTCATGGTACCCGGTTTTACTCCACCACCATACGGACTACTAAGTGTTAACAGGTATTTGGTCTGAGGGTTTCACACCCCACCATTATACATGTTCACCCATATTATTTCATCTACAATTAATTTTTTATTCATAGATAAATCTTGTGCTCTCTCCTGACGAGTGGCCTCCCAGCCACGAAAAGCGTAGAGCTGCCATATGCCATGTTTCCACTTAACACTACACAAATATCAAGTTTACATTTAATACTCCCATTTAGGACCAAGAAGTTCATAGGCTCTGCAAGTCCTATGATGTATTACTGTTTTATTCAATGATCATTCTGGTGAACTCTGTAAGGCTGTTGCTTGCTATATTATGTGATACTGATTTTATGACTCTATGTACTGTATTATCATATACCATTATCGTTGTATTTAACTGCTATGTTTGGTTATATCAGATGGCAATCAATAAAACCTATTATGTTTACCAACTTACCATTTTGCAACCAGGTGCTTCATATACAGTCCCACCCACTTTGCTCTCTCCCCTTTGATTCATGATAGGGATGGAAATATGTGACCTTACTAGGCCACAATTTAATTCAAAGTCCTGAGGGATGGAACAATGAGCCTTAACAGGCCATGCGTTCATACAAAGTCCCTAAACATTTCTTTTCAACCTTAACTAATATTCCACCTCTGTTGAATCAGCTTCCACCACATAGGGACCCGGCTGGTCCCAGGATAGCTTAACCATGGCTTTCAGGCAGGCTCTCTTGCCTGACTGCAACAGGCATCCAATCACCACAGTCTTCCCACTCCTTCCTCGGGGGCCTTCTTCTCTTGCAACATTCTTTGGAAACCCTGCTGCAGTTGAGCATGGATCTTTCCTACTGGGGCACCCTCCAAGGCCAGTGGAGTGGGTAGTCTCCGCACCAGATTAGTGTTGGTGCCTATCAACAAGGAATTATGGCCTGCCCCAGGACGATGGGGGCAGAGAAACTGCCAACGTATCAAAAGTCTCTGGTTTTCCAGCAAGGCAGTTTTAAATGTTATTTTGATGGGTATGTATCTCTCATATGGTCACTTCTGGGTCCCTATGCCCCAAATCTCTAATGCCTCTAGTTTACACAAAGGTCAAATACTTGTGGTAAAAGTCTCGGTACAACAACGTCACCTGGGCTCAAGTATCCAATAATGCTTAAGTGTAGATACCGTCTACTATTGAGACTATAGGGGAAGGCCCCAGTAAGTTCTTTGGCAGGTTCCCAGTGGGTGACTCTATAGATAGTGCTCTAATTAATCTCTTTGAGAGCAGTGGAGTTGGTCTAACTATTTGCTCAGTAAGGTGTGCATTGATGTCCTGCCCCGTCTTTCCTTCCCTGAGGGTTTTGTTTTCTCGGTAACTGAGGGGAAAGGGCAACAGGTGGTCCACATCCTTTTTTTTTTCTTTTTTGACTTGAGCGAATTTTCCCTCCGGAGTCTCAAATAGCTCCTTCACTGAGGTCCCCTGAAGTTTGCCGCCGGCTTTGGGAAGAGTAACTTCTGTAAGGCTTTCAGAACCTCCGTGAGTAATTAAGGGCTGATGCTGGACTTGAGACTCTTAGCCCAGAAGTGTCCACCTTCTCCACACCCATAACATCTCTTTTCTCGCCCTTGGTAAAGTATTGACCAAGAACCTTCGCTTGGGTCTCCATCATTCACATTAAAGCATGATACATCTGGGTTTGGGCTTGAGCTACTTGGGTCATCAGTTTGGTTGGCCCGATTTCGCTTACTGGCTTATTAGTAAAAAGGAATGGCTAGCCCCTGTCAGAAACCATGAAATCAGGCTGAGACAGAAGTACAGTTAAATCACACTTGTTTAATAATAAAAGTAAAAAGAACAAACGTAGTCAAAACATAAAAAACATAAGTTGCGCTTGGGATATAAAAAATAATAACATTTGAAAAGAGTGGAAAAAAGATTATGAATCAGACAAACAAAAATAAGCAACAAAAGCCATCAAATATCTCTATGGTAAATAACAATCATAAAAAACATAAGTTGTACTTATTATTTTTTATATCCTAACATTTGAAAAGAGTGGTAAAAAGATTATGATTCAGACAAACAAAAATAATCAAAAGCAGTGAGTTGAGTCCATACAAAAAACCTGGTGAAGAAAAAATTGAGTCCATACACAAATCAGAAATAAAACACTGATGAGAGGAAGCAAATCCAATAAGAAAAACAGATATCCAAGGTTCATCCACCTTCACCAAAGAAGAAAGGAGGGGGAGACAGGGATCCCCAGTTGGAAGTGAGTCCCAATTGATATATCAATGCCCTTACCAGAGACGATGGGCCCCCTAAATAGCAAGGTCTTAATCGCAAGCAGATATAGCCCTCTGCAGGGACAAGTGGGTCTCCTGTGACTCTGTAGCCTCACGTCTCCGTGGTGATCAAAGGTGGAAGGACCAGACTTACAATCTGGAGCTATCACTCATTGGCCAAGAGGGCCGTAAGTGCAAGTCCCATCATTGGGCAATTACATCAGTTAAACACTTTCTCAACAGGGATCCCTCATTACCAAAGAAGCGTTTTATTATGGAACTTGAGTATGCCACTGCACACAATTTTTTTTGGCACAATAACCAGTTCTTTCTACAAACGAAGGGTGTGGCTATGGGGGCAAAATTTGTGCCCAGCCTGGCCAACTTATTAATGGGAAAATGGGAGGAGGACTTCACCTATGCCCAGCCAAGACCCGAGTTGGTCCTGTGGGCAAGATATATAGATGACGTCCTCCTATGGAATGGCACCCAGGAATCTCTACATACATTTATGGAGAACCTGAATAACAATGACAGGGGTATTGAATTGAAATATGAAGCTAGTCAACATACTATTAACTTTTTGGATCTTAAAATTTGAGATGAGGGTGATTCTTTATTCACCTCCACCTATTTTAAGACCACAGATTCATTCATACCCCATGACAGTTGTCATCACAAGTCATCTTGATTCAGTTCCCAAAAGTCAATATATAAGAATTAGACGCAATTGTTCTAAAATTGCTGATTTTAAGGTTCAGTCCAAAGTCCTTACAGATAGGTTTATAGAAAAGGGGTATAAGGCCCCCTTCTTAAATCAAAAACGTGAAGAGGTAGAGCTGTTGGACCGCGAACACCTGCTTGCTGACAAAATCGCGGCAGATGGATGAGAAAACAACAGCAGTTTTCTATGTTCCTTTATAAGAGGACCACTTTTCAATAAAAAAACTACTACATAAGCACTGGCATATTGTCAAAAACAATTGGGTGCTGGGGCGTGCCCTTCCCAATAGACCCCAGGTAGTCTTTAGAGGTGTTCCTCCAATTAAAACACTTGTCGCTCCGAGATAACGGAATTAGAACACTTCTGGCGGGGGACGGATAGAGTGAGCGTGTGTGAGTGAGTGCTCCATCCTCCCCCGTGTTCCTGGGCCGACGCCGCAATCAGCTGAGCCCAGCTGAGCCGCTGACAATCGGAGACATGACGACTCACAGACAAGCAGCTCTGCAGCAGGCGGGAAGGGGCCGAAGCTTGGTGGACAGCAATCCGAGCTTACATGTCTCCCTGTGCCTCTGACTGTGGAGATGGACGACAGGCAGGGAGACAGGATACAAAGAAATACAGCGGCTCCATTACCATTGGCGGCATAGAGAAAATAGAGCGTGGGATCCCGGGCAAGAAGCTGGACATCCCGGCAGCAGAAGACGGCCTCACATTACATGGTAGGAGATCCCTGGCTGCAGGAAGGGGGAGAAAAGCCATGGAAGAAAGTTTCCCGGGCGGTGGAGGGAGCCCCAGGAACATGAGAGAGGAAGCGGGGTCCGGGGAACAGGGTCGTATAAGTCCCGGAGCAGGAACCCTATTAGCAGATACAGAGAAACAGGACTTATTTACACAAGATAAAGATGTATTGGAACATGTGGAGGCTAATGGGGGGACACTAGAGGCCATATAGTGTACAGAGACTATATCCAGGGGAAGAGGAGAAGACCCGACTCCGAACATAGGTTCAGCTGAGGTACAGAGCTCCCAAACATTGGTGGAAGTAGACCCTGGTCAACATCTGCCTGAGTACAACCAGACATTAATGTTGAATCAGAGGAACCCCCAATATGGGGAAAAAAGGTCTCAGGGATTGAACGAACAGGATGGAAACCTTGAAAAGGACATTTGGGAACTATTGAGGGCCCTCCCCACAAAAAATGACATGCAGCAATTAATCAGCGCGGTGGAACAGTCATGTTTACAAGCAGTGGAAAGTTTGAAGGAAGACATCAGGGCCCTGGGGCATAGAATGGAAAAAGTGGAAAGTGAGCAAGAGGCCATAATACATGCTGTGGCGGAGGTTCAAGATACTATTAAAAAGCATGAAGAGGTTTTAAATGCGTACAGGGACCAGCTGGACGATTATGAGAACAGGGACAGAAGACACAATATCCGTATAAAAGGACTGCCTGAATCAATCCCAATGTCGGAATTGGTTTCTGCAACAATAAAAATATTTAGACAGATTTTGGGGGACCAGGCACCAGAAACTATAGAAATAGATCGGGCCCATCGGGTCTCATCCCCAAGCAACAAAGCTGATATAACAAGAGACGTTATCTGCAGAGTGCAGAAATATACAGTAAAAGACAACATAATGAGGATGGCTCGTAGCAAACCAACAATTCTGTTCGATGGGTCAAATATAGCATTATACCCAGACATATCACGGCGGACTCTGTATCAGCGTCGATCAGTTCGACCCCTGTTAGAAGCCCTACGTGCGTCAGAGATTAAATACCGTTGGGGATACCCATTCAGTTTGACAGCTTCCAGGAATGGGAGAACAGCAATACTGCGAACTGAAGATGACTTAGAATCTTTCGTGCAAATATTGGACCTTCCTATGGTGGACTTTGTAGATTGGAGAATACATTTTGCAGGATCTCCCCTACAGCGGCCCGAGCGGTGGCAAGAAGTCACGGCAAAGGCCAACAAGGGCATGGCCCGAAGAGGACATAGATAGTGGATAAAAGGACTGAGTAGTGGGAGATCCTTATAGAATCAAGGGAAATGAAATCGTGAGGGTGTTGTTTTTTACTTTTCCTTTTTTCTGTTTTTTTCCCTCCACCAAGAAAGGGATTTGCAAAAAACGCCCGGGAGGATGGGGGGGGATGAAGGGGCACGGTTGGGAATGGGGACTATTTTGTGGTCAGTAGGTCAATCCCGAGTGAGGGGATTAACTAACCTGCTAAAATCAGGGAAGGGAGGTGACCTGTGCATATGGGGTGTATATCTGCACAGGCCCCCACCCCGGTTAGTAAATGTACTCCAGGGGGGAGTTTTTTGATGTGGAAGAGGAGTATGTAGGATTTTTGGTATGGTACAAGTGGAGAGTTTACTCTTTATTTTGGAATTTAATGTTGGGTGTTTTAGGGGTATGTGGGTAGGTAGGGTCAGCGATGAAGAAACCAGAGAGAGCAAGGTCATAGGGAAAGTAGCAAGGGGTGGGTACCGGGAAACTATAAGGGTAACTTAAAGAATGGCTGCCACGTTGAAAATGATCTCATATAACGTAAGGGGGCTGAGTTCACCGAATAAGAGTTCACCGAATAAGACCTTTGCGTCGAATTGCAATATTATGGAGCGGAGGTAGTCTTTTTAGAAGAGACACACTTTAGGGGTAGCTCCATTCCTAGCCTACCCCAGAACATAATGAACCAATGGTACCATGCAGTGTCTTCAATCGCAAGGGCTAGAGGGGTCACAATTGCCTTTAAGAAGTCATGCCCATGGAAAATGGAGACCCTGCAGAGTGACCCCGAAGGGCGTTTTTTGTTTGTGAAGGGCACACTGCATGGCGTACGATATACACTCGCAATGATATATGCACCAAATGAAGGGTCAGCTAACTTCTTTGTTAAAACATTCAGGAAATTGGAACAATTTAGAGAGGGATGTCTGATGGCGGGCGGGGATTTTAACCTGGTGCTGGATCCAAATATGGATACATCAACAGGCAGAACCGCCATGTCATTCAGAACCTTAAAACAGGTTAAGCAACTTATGCGCTCTCAACACCTTGTGGATTGTTGGCAGGTGTCGCACGTAGGAATTAAGGACTATTCCTGACAGAGGTGGTGTCCAGACTTGGGCCAGTACATATGGCGGAGCGGAAGTATAATCAAATAGTGAGCTTTCTCAATAAAATTAAGTCGTCAATAAGATCTATGAACTCACTCACTAGGTTTGAAAAGCAGTGTGTGCAAAGGTCAGACCCCAGGCATGTATTGTCGCAAATGTATAGAGTGATACTTAGCGGGCAGGAGGGGACAACCCCATACTTTGAAAGGGAATGGGAGAGGGAATTAGATCAGGTATTGACTAATAATCAAATTAAAAAGATGTTTGTTTTAACGCACTCCACATCTATAAGTTCAAAGGTGCAAGAGATGGCATAAGTTCTTATCAAGATGGTATAGGACCCCAGTTAAACTAGCACAAATGTTTCCAACCTTAAGCGATAGGTGCTAGAGAGGATGTGGTCAGAAGCGTACATTTCTTCATCTGTGGTGGACATCCCAGTAATTCGATTATTCTGGGAGTCAGTGTCCCCATGGATCGAGAAATTGACAGTGGGGCCGCTGGAATTCAAACCATTGCATTATTTATTCCATGGGATGCCGGGACCCAACAAAAAGTACCGGGATAGTATAACACCGCACTTATTAAATGCAGCGAAAAAAATCATACCGACAATTTGGAAGCAAACCCAGGGTCCCACAATATCAGACTGGAGAAATGAAGTCAGTTTAATAATGGAAGCAGAAAGATGGGTTCATGTAGTAAAGGGCCAACAAGGGAAATTTGAAAAGAACTGGGCAGGTTGGAAAAAATGTGTTCTTGAGATGAAGAAAGAGAGAGAGAATGATGAAAGAGAGAGAGAGGCGGTGGTACAGTCCTTGTGAACATGTATAATAAAAGGTATTGACCTGGGAAAGAGTCTTGATGTCAACATGCTGACCCATTAAATAGGGGGGTTTTTCCTTTTTTTTTTTTGTCGCTCCTCTTTCCCTTCCCACACCCTCCCCATGAAGTAAGTACAGAGTGGGAAGTCTTTGGCCCCTCACCTCCCCCTCGTAATTTTTCTTGGGGTTTTTTTTTTTTCTCACAGTTTAAATTGGGAGGAATCAGGCTATGGAATGGCGTATAGTACACGTAGGGTGATTGGTAATTACACTTTTTTTCAATAGTTTGGCCAACAAGGGCCTTTTCACACTAATTAATGGAAATAAAAATTTTGCTTATATAAAAAAAAAAAAAAACACTTGTCGCTCCGAGTGTCTGTGACCCCCCTAATAACAAACCAATGTTTTTCCAAAACTTAGTGGGCTACTACAGATGTAAAAACTGTGTGGTATGCTCCTCTATGGTTATCAAAGATAAGAAGATTACACATTTTAAATCCAACAGTACTTCTCGGGAGTTCCCAATAAAGTCATTCATCACTTGTTCCAACTCCAGTGTCGTATACCTCTTGACCTGTCCGTGCGGACTTCAATACATTATACGGACTGTTCGACCGTTACAGATCAGATTGAATGAGCATATTGGGAAAATCAGGAGAGGTTTTAAAGGGCATCCTGTTTCAAGACACTATTTAGAAGCACATAAATAGGACCCTAAAGGAACATCATTTATTGGTATTGACAGATTAAAACTACCTTGGAGAGGGGGACCCAAGTGACGTGCCATCTCCAAGTTAGAAAAGGGGTGGATCTATAAAATGAGATGCCTTAGGCCTCTCAGGCTTAATGTAGACATAGAGAAATAATGCTTTCATTGATAATGCATAACTGTGTCATATTCTAATTGTGATAATTGTGCTTTATACGTGCCTTGGAGAATGCCACCACGATATGATGCTAGTCACTCAATATATCATTCATTTTTTATGTCAGCAGTATGGTGTCCTTCCTTTTTTATTTACCCTACTTTGTCTTAAATGCCTCTTTGGCATTTGGACTTCTTCTCTGCCTGGAATATGTATGACGTTATTTTTTGCATATTCAGATTTTTTCTTTTATTTAAATCTTCTCTCCACACTAACATGGGTGTTTTATTGTGGTGTAATGCCACACACATCCAGAAAAGTGGTTGTATTGTGGTCTTCACCCACACACATCCAGATTTGCTGTCCGATTAACCTTTTCTTTTTCCATTTTTACACAGCGTATATGCGTGATGTGTATCAGATCGAGGTCAGGTTTTCTCTTACGCAGTGTTTTTAACTGTAATCACGTGACGGCACTCAGGCCATAACGAGGCTTGGTTGCCGCCCGGTGATAAAAAAACAATGGTTTCAGTGCGTCGCCCGTGCCCCTTTGAAGACGTCATCTATGACGAAACATGTATGGCGGTACTACGTACTGACGCCATAACACCCCATGTGACCCAGGTACACGGGTGTTCGCTTTGTGTTTTAAGCTTTGCCAGCTATTTTAAATGTGTTGTTGTGGTGGATGTGTGTTCCTGCCTGCTTTATTTTGAGCAATAAAGGCTTTTTATCTACGTTTTTACACTATTGGATTTTTTTCCACTTCTTGCACTTACGGCCCTCTCGGCCAGTGAGTGACAGCTCCAGATTGGAAGTCCGGTCCTTCCGTCTTTGATCACCGTGAGGCTATATAGTCAGAGGAGACCCACTTGTCCCTGCTTAGGGCTATATCTGCATGCAATTAAGACCTTGCTATTTAGGGGGTCCACCATCTCCGGTAAGGGCATTGATGTATCAATTGGGACTCACTACCAACTGGGGATCCCTTCCACACCCCTGTCTCCCCCTCCTTTTTTTCTTCGGTGAAGGTGGATGAACCCTGGATATCTGTTTTTCTTATTGGATTTGCTTCCTCTCATCAGTGTTTTATTTCTGATTTGTGTATGGACTCAATTTTTTCTTCACCAGGTTTTTTGTATGGACTCAACTCACTGCTTTTGATTATTTTTGTTTGTCTGAATCATAATCTTTTTACCACTCTTTTCAAATGTTAGGATATAAAAAATAATAAGTGCAACTTATGTTTTTTATGATTGTTATTTACCATGGAGATATTTGATGGCTTTTGTTGCAGCTATTTCTTTATTTTTTGCTCTTTAGCGCGGTATTTACATTTTTATACTTTGTAGTCAAAACATAGCCAAAGTTCAGTAACCAGAACGGATAGCCAAGTCCGAATTCAGGGATCAAAGTAGTGGAACAGCAAGCAGGGTCCGGAGCCAGTTGGGATGTCAGCAAAGCCAGTCTTTAAACAGGAACACAGGAGATGTTTCTTGTGATGTTGACAAAGGCGAAGGCAGAGCTCCTCTGGACCGGATGGCCTAAGTAGGCAGGACTGACAAGCAGGATATCAACAACAGCTGAGTAACTGTGGAGAGAGATGGGAGCTGGTAATTATCCGAAAGCTGAGCAGCCAGCTCAGAGAAAGAAGGGCTGAGCCCAGCCCTGGCAGTACCCCGTCCTCAATGACCCCTCCCTTTTGGAGGACCACCAGGCTTGAGGGGAAAACATCTATGGAAATTACGGAGGAGGACAGGGGCATGTACGTCCGAGGATGGGATCCAAGAGCATTCCTCCGGACCGTACCCTTTCCAATACATCGGGTACTGTATGCGCCCACGGAACCTACGGGAGTCAACAATGGACTGTACTTCATACTACTCATGGTTCTCAACCTGTACAGGGTGAGGACGTGGCACTGAGGTGGTAAAGCGATTGCAGACCAAAGGTTTTAATAAGGAGACATGAAATACATTTGAAATATGCATATTAGAAGGGAGGTCTAATGCGTAAGCCACTGGGTTAATCCTGCGAAGAATACAGAAGGCCCAATAAACAGAGGTGCAAACTTCAGTGAGGGAACACAAAGTCAGAGATTGCGAGATGACAGCCAGACCCTGTCCCCAACCTGGTAGGAGGGTGCAGGCAGGCGTCTGCAGTCAGCATGGAGTCTGTACCTATCATTAGCATGACGCAAAGCCTCCTGGACTTGTGCCCAAGTGGAACGAAGACCACGGAGATGCTCCTCTAATGCAGGAATACTCTGCGGAACAAACGAGTCGGCCAACATGGTTGGAAATCATAATTTGCCATAAATGGGGACAATCGGGAAGCAGAATTCAAGGAACTGTTGTGAGCAAACAAATAGATCTAACCAGTTGTTATGATGGTCAGAAATATAGCAACGTAGGAATTGCTCCAAAGACTGATTGGCTCGTTCTGCGGCCCAAACTAGTTGATTCTTACCAGGGTGGCCCGCTGCCTTGGGAGAATAGTAAGTCTGGAGCACGATAGTACAGAGACTCTCTGGGACAAAGCAGCGGTCACAAGGTTTCTCAGGAAGAGCATGGACCTGAGCAGCAAGAATTTTGTCACCCAAAGGAGAAGTGAGACTTGGTCGAACCATAGCCAAAATACGATCAGGAGGAATCACAGGAGCTGGAACCAACCCCAAATTGGAAGTGGAGGAAAATTGTCGTTCTGGGAGAGAGGCGTTTAGCCTCAGACAAGAATGTAAGATTCTTATGGTCAGTAAGAATGAGAACCGGCACAGTGGCACCTTCGAGGAGATGTCTCCATTCTTTCAGGGCTAAAATGATCGCCAACAGCTCTCTGTCACCAATCTCATAATTGCACTCCGCAGGTGACAATTTCTTGGAAAAGTAGCCACAAGAATGCATAGCGCTCTCAGAGGTAGGACGTTGAGACAGAAGTGCACCAATACCAGTCTCAGAAGCATCAACCTCAAGGATACTGAAGCTAGACGCCCCTATTCTTGACAGCCACCACCTGGAATGACTTCCCTATCCCCTACTTTATTCATGGTTTCCGTTTTTTCCCCCCAAGCACATGCTGTTTGAAGGATGCCTTAGGGATGAATACACACACTGGGTAACCTTTGCTTTTCCTGTTCCCACATGCCCTTCCCAGCTGCGATCTCATCAGAGACTGATCCATCTCCTTACCAGAACTTCCAGCCGAGCTGGATTGCGGAGCGTCCTATCTCAGCTGTGAGCTGTCAGGGTTTACACCTGCTCCCAACGCCGAACGGCTGTGGTGCCTGGCGTCTATGAGGAAATATTCTGTGATCAGCTAGTGGGAGTTTACCGTTACATTTTCTTCCAAGTGCCGGACTACCGAGGACCCTTGGATCTGGACATGGCGGCCCCTACATTGAGGGGAATCATCTGCACGCCATATGCCATCCTCACCCTGTCTGCTCCAGCTCGTATCCTGAGATCAGCTGTTCTTCCTCTCCCCTCCTACACACAGCATCGTAGAGGGGGTAGAGGATGGAAGGTAGGCGTTTGGCTGCACTTCATATATTTTGAATATGCCGCTTTCTAGACTTGATTTGATAATCACATCTCTATAAATGTGCGGCAGGTTACAGGACTGTCACTAAACGTACCCTCCTAAGGAATTGGTCTTCCACATGACTTTTGATCTATTTAGTTCCCAGTGATTTTCCATCTAATTTTTCCGGAGTGGCAGGATCTACACAGGTCTTCCTCCACATGCGATTCCTTTTTTCATCCAGCACTGTTCTTGCAATATGTTTATTTAATTGACAATCAGTTGTCCTTTGTATGTTTCTACACTGTTCATAGCAGTGGGTTCAGCAGGTGGCTGCATATCATTTATATATGGGGATACTTGGCATGTATGTAGTGGGTACCAGGTGGTGAATCTGTTTCTTTGCACTATGTCACTTTTCTAGTGGTGTAGGTTAGTTCTATTTTCTATAACGTGGGTGGAAACTGTTTTATTATCCAATTATGAAATAAATTGTTCCTGTTTATATTTACAGCCAGTGTGTTCCTCCTTGATTGACCCTATCTCTTGACCCTCTGGTCCTTTTTCTTTCATATATGCTATGGTCTAGAGGAACGTACCTGCCCATGTTTCTACTGTCAGCAGGTATTTGGCTTTGTCTCCAGTAAGGGGTATGTGATTCAGTGTGCAACATGCACCTATATGTATTACCCACCTGGGACACATCATAGGTGTTACCCTTTCCCAATTCTTTTGTTTTTTCCGATGGGTACAGGGATGCCAGTGGTTCCCAGCGCTTCCAGACACTCGGGACGGCTCACAGACAGCGGTGTACGTCACTTCCAGTTGGAGAGAGAGCGGGGAGGAGCGCGCGTTTGGAGCATGCGTGCTTCTTTATCGGGCTATCAACCTGCTCCGCATGCTCCGCATGCTCCGAATGGCGCTGCTCTCCTTCTGTCATCCGAGGAATTACTAATCCCACAATCCCTTTGGGTCAATTTACAGATATGAGGTCAGTTAGTGATACTGAGCACTAGAGAAACAATACGGTACATAGAAATGACGGAAATCGCTATGCTTTGCAATTGTAGTCCACATTTCTACAAATACAAATGAAAAATGCTATTTTTTCCCTTCTTCCTTTAGCTGACAGATGAACAGCATATAACGTATTAAAAAAAGCATGGATAACAATTTAAGTTCTTGAAATACACAAGAGTTGGGAGAAAACAAGTATTTGTGTTAAGAGGGAAATGAAAGTTTTGGATTAACAAACTTTGACATAAAGTTATTTATTTGCCTGCCTTATGCATACAGGACAAATTATACTTTAAAAACTATACTTAAAATAAAATAAAAAAAGATTTCTTACACATCAGTGATTGTTTTGTGGACATCCTTCTCAGACATTTTTAAGCAGCTTTATTTGTACTGTATTTTGCTGATACTTCACCCGCGGAATATAGAACTGTGCTGACTGAATAGGATATCACAGTTCAAAAAATGTGCAGTGTGAGCTGTTCTATGCTCAGCTTACTGGAGAAGATTTAAAACCTGTAAGGGAATATTTTGTCAGGATACCATATACTAAGCTGTGCAGAAGGAATTGACTGGATTAATTGTTATGTAACTGGGACATTTCAGCACTTGCTTTCAAGTTAAACATATGTTTTAATAAAGAGTATTTTACTATTTTGAGAAAGCTTGAAATGTGGTTTACTGACATAGTATGTGCCATTTTGAATCTTCCCTCCATAAAAAAACCTAAGGGCATATTTACAAAGGCATGAATATTACACTCACCAGACATTTACTGCAGGTAAATCAATCACAGGTATTTAAAGCACATGCACCAGCAGACTCACTTTCAGTGAATGATTGGTAAATGTCACATTTGCTGCTTTACAAATACTGTATAAACCCCTTGGTGTTGCTGTCTGTTTTTATTGTTATGTAAGTTGATATCCTTTGGATACTCTTTAAATCAATTCAAAGACAAGCTTTTTGTTGGGGAATAGTTAAACCTTTATCTGTTTATCTTTTTGTTTTTTACCATCTGCACCCCTTTGTGAAGATTTTCCTTCACTTTTAGTCCCAACAAAACAGGAACTGAGAAGAAATTGGAAGAGTTGCTCTCCTTTTGATGACAACCTGTTGTTTTTTCCCTCACTGTCAGTTCCAGTGACAATGGTCACTTTCAAGGAGCTTTAAAGAAAGTATAGTAAATAAAATGTTTTTCCATTCATTTGAAAAAATACTAAACTGAGCAGTATAGTGAGAGGCAGGGGTGTTTTGCTATGGACTGTACTAACTAGAGACAAAAGAGGAAGTAGAACAGGGGAATGTACCAAAGGAACAAAAGTAAACATGCTGGCTGCTGTGGAAACATAATACACCTAACTCATACCAGACAAAATTTCTGTCAAACCTACTAGGAATGATTCATTCATATAGTAAAGTATTCTTTTACTAGCAGGTGATTGCATAATGTAGCTAAATCCAACAATAGATAGAACAAAACAAGCTCTTACCAGGCCATCTCCTCCAGTGACCCGAACATCTTCAATATGTTTTATACAGTCAATATTTGGAGAGAATGTAACCCAACCACTAAACCCTATGGGTTGTTTTTTTCACATGACCAGACCATATTTAGTTGATTCTGTCTAATGTAGTCTTCACTGAAATCCTCTCCACGCCATGGTCTGACCACAATCCAGTATCAATGATTTGTTCATCTTTGATACCCTATTCTTGTTAAGATTCCAGACACTTAAATGTTTCCTTGTTATCATTCCAAGACCTTGAAAAAAAATTGGTGCCTATGCCCAAGATTTTCTGCTACTTCCTTAATAACCCGTGATAACCCTTTGTTCCACCTGCTGGCTAGACAAAAAAAATCATTTTTGGCCAGCTTTACTCTGCCAAAATAGCACAACTAACCCATTTCCACAATCACACAGATTTGCCTTTATGAGTCTATTTAGTGATTCAGAATTCTCACCTAATTCCTATTAACTCCTTACCTTGGACTTTACCCTCTGACAGACCTATTTGATTAAGATTTTTAATGAAACCATTGCTGTATTTGGGGCAGAGTAAACGTCTTGGGCAAATTAGCCTCCCTGACCTCTGTCTCATGCCAAAGGTTTGCAACGATTCCCTCCAAACCTGGACATCCCCATAGTCTTCCTTAGTCTGCCTGGTGGATCCCTAAATTACAAAATATATACCAACTCCTTTCTTCTAAGGGCTTCTTTAGCTTCCAAAACTATAAAGACATCTTTCATATTGCCAGCACGGAACATAACAAGTACCCTCAGATATCTCACTGTATTTCCAAACTTCTTAAAATAAAGCCTTCATTTACCCCCCTCTCCCTATGAACATCTTTGTTAATAAGAATGCTCTTGTGCACCTGGGCACCATACCTGCAATACATGGAGCACTCGCAACATTAGCCTCCTGTCAGGACTGGGCTCTCAGCCCTTCCTTCTCTGTGCTCAGGTTGCTCATCTGTCGGTTAATTGCCAGTACTCATTGTTCCACAGTGGCTCCCCTGTTGATCTCCTGCTCGTCAGTCAAGCCCACAGCTAGCCCCTTCTGGCTATTTAAACTGCCTGGTTCATTTAATCAATTGCCTTCACCTTGGTCAACATATCTAGAGACTCTCTGCTGTGTTCCTGTAGAAGACTTGCCTGGCTGATGTCCCTTCTGGTTCCTAATCCTGTCTGCTGCCTTTGACTACGCTGATCTCTGGCTTCCTGATTTCCTGGCTTTTTCTGACTACCCGATTTGGCTACCTGGCTATGTTTTGACTACGTTTTACCAGTTGTACCATTTTTATCATTTTATTAAAAGGTGTGATTTTTGCTGCATTTTCTGTCTCCATCTGTTGCATGGTTCCTGACAGTAGGTGAAGGCCATGAATTCAGAAGATGCAGGCAATCCACCTAGTGGTAATATTTTTTCCAGGTTGAATGAGCAGGAGTACCACATGGATCAGTTTGCCATACAGTTACAGATGCTCCTGATTCACACTGCTCACCTAGATCCTCCCACTGTGGCTGCTTCGGTACAACCTGTGTTGCAGGCCATCCCTGCTGCTGCTCCCGCCTTGAATATTACCTCTGTAAGAGGTATGTCTGGTTCTGCCCTACTTCCCCAGTGATTTGGGAGCCATCCAGTTCAATGCAGAAGGTTTCTGAACCAGGTTGGGATATACTTTGAGATGCTGCCCCAGGTTTTCCCCATCGGCTTTTGGGTAGGCTTTATCATTTTTTTGCTTTCTGGTAGAGCCTTGGCCTGAGCAAACCCTCTATGGGAAATGCAAAAACCCATTGTCCTTAGTTACCCACAGTTTGTGGCTTTCTGTAAAAGGGTATTTGACGTTCACGCATGCTCCACTTCTGCTGCCAAGAGCCTCATGTCCATCAGAGTACGAGAACTGTTGCCGGTTACGCCATTTATTTCCGTACTCTGGCAGCAGAGGTCGCTTGGAACAATGAGGCCCTCGTGCTACTTTTTCTCATGGTCTCTCAGATAACATTAAAGATGAGATAGCAGTTCAAGACATTCCTACAGATCTGGAGAAGTTGATCATGTTTGCCATTCTCATTGACTCCCGACTCCGAGAGAGACCTTCCTTTAAGGAGCGCTTGCGGAAGCCTCCTGTACGTTTGGCTCCGAACTTTGCAGTCCCACCCTTGCCTCCCTCACCTGCCATGCCTCCTGGTAGTGAGTCTGCCAGTGACGTAGGAATGAGCTTTCTGTTCGGGTCGAACATGAGTTCAATTGGAACATTGGCTGTTCACCCGTTCGTCGAAAACCGAACATTATGGGCCGTTCATGCCAAATTCGAGCGGCACTTAATGGCCCATAATGCACTGCGGGAGCGCAGTGCATTGCTGTATGATGATTGGCCAAAGATTGCACCATGACCTGCATGCTTTGGCCAATCCCAGTGCCCTCAGCTAAGAGAGCCATAATTGGCCAAAGGCAGGGTGCCTTTTGCCAATCATGGCTCAGGGGGACTAAGTCCACGCCCCACACTATATAAGGCTGCCTGCACGTCAGCCCAGTGTAGTGTGTTGTTGGCATTGACGGAGAGAGTGTCATTTAGATTGAGCAGGCAGGCAGGTTATTCAGTTAGCTGCAGTGTCTTTAATATATATATATATATATATATATATATATATATATATATATATATATATATATATACACAGACAGTCTCGTATATGTATATATATATATATATATATATATATATATATATATATCCACTGTATCCACTTTAGCTATATCTGACTGCAGTCCGTTCCTGGTGTACTGTTTCTAATATACTTCAGGCAGGCGGGTTATTCAGTTAGCTGCAGTGTACTTAATATATATATACAGACAGTCTCGTATATATATATATATATATATATATATATATATATATATATATATCCACTGTATCCAGTTTAGCTATATCTGACTGCAGTCCGTTCCTGGTGTACTGTTTCTAATATACTTCAGGCAGGCAGGTTATTCAGTTAGCTGCAGTGTATTTAATATATATATATATATATATATATATATATATATATATATACAGTCTTGTATATATATATATCCACTGTAACCAGTTTAGCTATATCTGACTGCAGTCCGTTCCTGGTGTACTGTTTCTAATATATTTCAGGCAGGCAGGTTATTCAGTTAGCTGCAGTGTATTTAATATATATATATACAGACAGTCTCGTGTATATATATATATATACCGTATTTATCGGCGTATAACACGCACAGGTGTAAAACACGCACATTAATTTTAAGATGGAAGTTTCAGGAAAAAAAATTAAATTTTAAATAAGGAACTTTGAAGCAAAATAAGGGTCAGTGCCCATCTGCAGTCTCACCATTGCCATCAATACAGCCTGTCCAATGCCCATTTGCAGCCTCACCATTGCCACCAATGCAGCCTCATCCATGCCCATCTGCAGCCTCACAAGTGCCATCAATGCAACCTCATCAGTCCACATCAATACAGCAGCCTCACCATTGCCATCAATGCAGCAGCCTCACCATTGCCATCAATGCAGCAGCCTCACCGTTGCCATCAGTGCAGCCTTATTGATGCCCATCTGCAGCCTAGAGGGGACAGGGAGGGGGGCGGCCCAGGAGACGGGACTTCCTTTTACAGAGGCCGCCAAGTAAACAAGAGATTCTCACTGTATGTAATCTGACAGCACTCGTCCCGCCCCCCTCCCTGTCCCCTCCGAGGCATCTAAAATTGAAGTATTGGCGTATAACACGCACGTGCTATTCGCACCCAATTTTTAAGGTGAAAAAGTGAGTGTTATACGCCAATAAATACAGTATATATATATAGTTACATAGTAGGTGAGGTTGAAAAAAGACACAAGTCCATCAAGTCCAACCTATGTGTGTGATTATGTGTCAGTATTGCATTGTATATCCCTGTATGTTGTGGTCATTCAGGTGCTTATCTAATAGTTTCTTGAAGCTATCAATGCTCCCCGCTGAGACCACCGCCTGTGGAAGGGAATTCCACATCCTTGCCGCTCTTACAGTAAAGAACCCTCTACGTAGTTTAAGGTTAAACCTCTTTTCTTCTAATTTTAATGAGTGGTCACGGGTCTTGTTAAACTCTCTTCTGCGAAAAAGTTTTATCCCTATTGTGGGGTCACCAGTCAGGTATTTGTAAATTGAAATCATTTCCCCTCTCAAGCGTCTCTTCTCCAGAGAGAATAAGTTCAGTGCTCGCAACCTTTCCTCATAACTAAGATCCTCCAGACCCTTTATTAGCTTTGTTGCCCTTCTTTGTACTCGCTCCATTTCCAGTACATCCTTCCTGAGGACTGGTGCCCAGAACTGGACCGCATACTCTAGGTGCGGCCGGACCAGAGTCTTGTAGAGCGGGAGAATTATCGCTTTATCTCTGGAGTTGATCCCCCTTTTAACGCATGCCAATATTCTGTTTGCCTTGTTAGCAGCAGCTTGGCATTGCCTGCCATTGCTGAGCCTATCATCTACTAGGACCCCCAGGTCCTTTTCCATCCTAGATTCCCCCAGTGTATAGATTGCATTCATATTTTTGCCACCCAAATGCATTATTTTACATTTTTCTACATTGAACCTCATTTGCCATGTAGTCGCCCACCCCATTAATTTGTTTATCCCATCCTCCAGATCGTTTATGAACAAATTAAATAGGATTGGTCCGAGCACAGAACCCTGGGGAACCCCACTACCCACCCCTGACCATTCCGAGTACTCCCCATTTATCACCACCCTCTGAACCCGCCCTTGTAGCCAGTTTTCAATCCATGTACTCACCCTATGGTCCATGCCAATGGACCTTATCTTGTACAGCTGTGTGCTTAGGGTCATTGTCTTGTTGGAAGGTAATCCTTCGACCCAGTCTGAGGTCCTGAGCACTCTGGAGAAGGTTTTCGTCCAGGATATCCCTGTACTTGGCCGCATTAATCTTTCCCTCAATTGCAACCAGTCGTCCTGTGCCTGCAGCTGAAAAACACCCCCACAGCATGATGCTACCACCACCATGCTTCACTGTTGGGACTGTATTGGACAATTGATGAGCAGTGCCTGGTTTTCTCCACACATACCATTTAGAATTAAGGCCAAAAAGTTCTATCTTGGTCTCATCAGACCAGAGAATCGTATTTCTCACCATCTTGGAGTCCTTCAGGTGTTTTTTTAGCAAACTTCATGCGGGCTTTCATGTGACTGCACTGAGGAGAGGTTTCCGTCGGGCCACTCTGCCATAAAGTCCCGACTGGTGGAGGGCTGCAGTGATGGTTGACTTTCTACAACTTTCTCCCATCTCCCGACTGCATCTCTGGAGCTCAGCCACAGTGATCTTTGGGTTCTTCTTTACCTCTCTCACCAAGGCTCTTCTCCCCCAATAGCTCAGTTTGGCCGGACGGCCAGCTCTAGGAAGGGTTCTGGTCGTCCCAAACGTCTTCCATTTAAGGATTATGGAGGCCACTGTGCTCTTAGGAACCTTAAGTGCAGCAGAAATTTTTAGTAACCTTGGCCAGATCTGTGCCTTGCCACAATTCTGTCTCTGAGCTCTTCAGGCAGTTCTTTTCACCTCATGATTCTCATTTGCTCTGACATGCACTGTGAGCTGTAAGGTCTTATATAGACAGGTGTGTGGCTTTCCTAATCAAGTCCAATCAGTATAATCAAACACAGCTGGACTCAAATGAAGGTGTAGAACCATCTTAAGGATGATAAGAAGAAATGGACAGCACCTGAGTTAAATATATGAGTGTCACAGCAAAGGGTCTGAATACTTAGGACCATCATTTTTAATAAATCTGCAAAAATGTCAACAATTCTGTGTTCTTCTATCAATATGGGGTGCTGTGTATACATTAATGAGGAAAAAAATTAACTTAAATGATTTGAGCAAATGGCTGCAATATAACAAAGAGTGAAAAATTGAAGGGGGTCTGAATACTTTCCGTCCCCACTGTATATATATATATATATATATATATATATATATATATATATATATATATATATATATCCACTGTATCCAGTTTAGCTATATCTGACTGCAGGCCGTTCCTGGTGTACTTTTTCTAATATACAGTACTGTGCATCCATAGTGCAGTTGCTACTACTTTTCTGGTGGTGTACACAGTACACCCATAGTTGTTATTACACTTCTGTTGGTGTACACAGTACCATGCACCCATAGTGAAGTTGCTACTACTTTTCTGGTGGTGTACACAATACAGTACACCCATACAGTACCTGCCCGTGAGAATGTGTTTCCAGCGTGATCCCATCGTGCTGGTTCCCGGCGACAGGGTACTGTACGTCTCACGCTGGCTGCAATAGGAAAAACACATTTTCCTATTGCAGCCAGCGCAAGAAGGAATTCCCCTCCAAGAGCATACCAGGCCCTTAGGTCTGGTCTGGATTTCAAGGGGAATCCCTTACGCTGAAAAAACGGCGTGGGGCCCCCCAAAAGCCGAGCACGCAGCCTGGCCGGTCAGGAAAGGGGGTGGGGACGAGCGAGCACCCCCCCTGAACTGTACCAGGCCGCATGCCCTCAACATGGGGGGTGGGTGTCTTTGGGAAAGAGGGATACCCTGTGGCCCTCCCATCCCAAAGCACCTTTTCCCCATGTTGATGAGGACAAGGGCCTCTTCCCGACAACCCTGGCCGTTGGTTGTTGGGGTCTGCGGGCAGGGGGCTTATCAGAATCCGGGAGCCCCCTTTAATAAGGGGACCCCCAGATCCTGGCCCCCCACCCTATGTGAATGAGTATGAGGATACATCGTACCCCTACCCATTAACCTGGGGGGAAAAAGTGTCAATAAAAAAACACACTAGACAGGTTTTTAAAGTAATTTATTAGACAGCTCCGGGGGTCTCTTCCGACTTCGGGGGTCTCTTCTGACTCCTCCGCTCTCTCAGTCTCTTCTCCCGGTCTCCGGTTCTTCTCCCGCTCCCCAGTGTCTTCTGCCGGGCTTCTCCGCTATATTCTGCTCTTTTGCTGCTCTTTTGCTAGCGTTGGCCCAGTCTTCTCTCTCGTCTTCTTCCCTCTTCTCTTCTTCCCATGTTGACACAACGCTCTCTCTCGCTGTAATGCCGTGTGCGCGGTGCGCAATGACTTATATAGGCATGGGGCGTGGTCACCAGGTGATGTCACTCGGTAGCCCCGTCGCCTTATGACGTCACAGTCCCGGGGCATGATGGGACTGTGACTTCCTAGGGGGTGGGGTCACCGGGTGACCACGCCCCATACCTATATAAGTTGTTGCGCACCGCGCACACGGCATTACAGCGGGAGAGAGCGTCGTGTCAACATCAGAAGACCAGAGGGAAGAAGACGACAATGAAGACCAGGCCAACGCTAGCAAAAGAGCGGGCAAAAGAGCAGAAGATAGTGGAGGAGCCTGGCAGAAGACACCGGAGAGTGGGAGAAGAACCAGAGAGAACAGGAGAAGAGGCTGGAGAGCGCAGAGAAGAGGCCAGAGAGCGCGGAGAAGAGGGAAGAGAACCCCAAGTCGGAGGAAGACCCCCGAACCTGCCTAATAAATTACTTTAAAAACCTGTCTAGTGTGTTTTTTTTATTGACACTTTTTTTCCCAGGTGAATAGGTAGGGGTACGATGTACCCCCATACTCATTCACATAGGGTGGGGGGCGGGATCTGGGGGCCCCCTTATTAAAGGGGGCTCCCAGATTCTGATAAGCCCCCTGCCCGCAGACCCCGACAACTAACGGCCAGGGTTGTCGGGAAGAGGCCCTTGTCCTCATCAACATAGGGACAAGGTGCTTTGGGGTGGGGGGGGCGCAGGGCACCCCCCCTTCCCCAAAGTACCCACCCCCCATGTTGAGGGCATGTGGCCTGGTATGGTTCAGGAGGGGGGGCGCTCTCTCGTCCCCACCTTTCCTGACTGGCTGGGCTGCGTGCTCGGATAAGGGTCTGGTATGGATTTTGGGGGGAGCCCCACACCATTTTTTTGGCGTAGGGGGTTCCCCTTAAAACCACACCAGACCTAAGGGCCTGGTATGCTCCTGGAGGGGAACCCATGCCGTTTTTTTATTTAAAATTTGGCGTGGAGTTCCCTCTCATGATTCATACCAAACACATGTCAGCAATGCCTGTCGCTCATTGGGAAAGGAAAAAACACATTTTTCCTTTCCTGATGAGCGAGCCAGCTTGGGGTTGGCTCCTGCCACGGGGCTCTCAAGGTGTCAATCTCGCCGATAACAGCGGCGAGATTGACACAATATCGCGGTCACCTACTGTAGTTGTTATTACACTTCTGTTGGTGTACACAGTACCGTGCACCCCTAGTGCAGTTGCTACTACTTTCCTGGTGGTGTACACAATACATACAGTACATCCATAGTTGTTGTTTTTTTTTGTTTGTTTTTTTTATTTAATAAACTTTTTATTGAGAGAATATAAATATTTTCCAATCTTAAAAATCACATTATTTAGTCAGTGTACATTTCCCAAAGTGAAATACAAGAACAACAAAACAAAAGAAAGGGAAAGGGAAAAACAACAAGGGGCAGGAGAACAAACCATATTCTCTCTTTTATCATCCCATCCCTCCTCCCTCCCCTCCCCTTCCCCACATATCCTTACATACAATTTTCACTCTCAACCAAACTTCCTCTTTTACTCAAACCATTGCTTCCATATTTTAACAAATTCCTTATAATTCCCCCTCTTCTTGTATATATATTTATCCTTCTCAATCGTGCCCTTTACCACTTGCACTCATTCTGTTACTGTTGGAGGGTTTTTGTCCTCCCACTTATGTGCAATCAACTTCCTTACTTGAAACAAACATCTAGTTACTGCAGGCTGCGTGGCTCCCAATATTCCTTCCTCTTCTATTAGGCCCAAAAGACACACCTTAGCCTCTGTATTCAATGATGTTCCAAACACAACATTTATTTTTCCTATTATTACACTCCAATACCTATGTAGCTTAGGGCATCGCCAGATCATATGTATCAGATCGCCTCTCCCATCCCCACACCTTTGGCATTCTGTATTTGATCTTCTCCCAAACATAAACAATTTTGCAGGTGTATAATAGGACCTGTGTATCAGGTATAAGTGTGATACCATCTGTAAAGGTGAAAGCGAGACCTTAGGACCTAAAGCCAGGACCCGTCTCCATTGTTCCTCCGTTATCGGCCCCATGTCCTTCTCCCACTTAAACCCTGTTCCCATATTCCACCTCTCCTTCTTGTCCTGCTCCCCTTATACACTCATACATTTCAGATATTAACCCTTTAGATGTTTTAACATTAACCAATTTCCTGAGAAAAGGCATTTCACTCAGCCCTGGCACCTTCCCTCTAAATTGCATATCTAGGGCATGCCTAACTTGTAGGTATCTGTAGAATAATCGGTTTGAGATATTTCATATTCTTAAAGTATTTCCTGGAATGATTTTAGTCTGCCAGCGCTATACAACTGTGCTAGGTAGTGGATGCCCTTCCGATCCCATTCCTCTATTTTCCCCATTACCTTAAGTTCCCTTAAATTTTTATTATCCCATTTAGTAGAAAACTCGGAAAAAACGCCATGACCCAACATGGTGCTGACAGTTTCCCAAATTCTCACCATTAATTGGGTTGTTGGACAACTAGATCCAAAGGAATCCGCTTTCACCGCCCCCACTACTGTACTATGGCCGGTATCATTCAATAATAATTTATTTCCTACCTCTCTTTCTACAGGTATGTTACTTCCCCTCATGTACTGTAATTGCGCTGCCAAATAATAACTCGGATTCGGCAGTGCCAAGCCTCCCACCTCTCTTGGCCGCTGTAAGGCCTGCAAACAGATCCTTGCTGCTCCGTTTTTCCAGATCAGCTCTCTAAATACTCTATCTAATTTAAACCAATGTTTTGGGATCCATACTGGTGAATTCTGTATTTCATATAATATTTGCGGCATCCACACCATCTTAATTAAGTTGATCTGACCAGCCACCGAAAGGGGTAAGCGGCTCCAAACCCTACTCTTCTGCCTGAGTTTTACCATAAGTGGGACTACATTTCCTGCTATAAACTGCCCTGCTTCTTGGTCATATTAATACCCAGATATCTCATTTGGTTATCTTATTTGGGTTACCTGTTGTGGGAGTGAATCTGTAAGGGGTCTATGGGCAGAAGTACAGACGTTTCCCAACTAATTGCCAACTAAGAGAAATGTCCAAAGTCTTGTACCAGTCTCATAGCAGCCTCCAAAGGAGATTGTGTGTCCCCAAGGAACAGCAAAACGGTGTCTGCATACATAGCCATCTTTTCCTCTCCCATTTTCCTTTTGAAACCCTGAACCTCCTGGGATGCTCTTAAAGCAATGGCCAAAGGCTCCATTGCGAGGGCAAAGAGCAAGGGGGACAAGGGGCACCCCTGCCTCGTTCCCCTCTCCAATTGGAACCACTCAGAACACTCCCCATTTATTCTTACCTTGGCCTTGGGGCTCTCATATAATAATCTTATCCAATGGAAAAATTGGGGTCCAAACTGAAATTCCGCCAGAACCTTCCACAAATGATGCCATTCTAAGCTATCGAAAGCTTTGATTGCGTCTAACGATAGAATAGCGCTATTCCCTCCATTTTCCACCGGGATCTGCATATTTAGGTAGGCTCGCCTTACATTTAGGCTTGTGGATCTATCCAGTATAAAGCCAGTCTGGTCCGGATGTATTACTTTACCAATTATTTTATTCAATCTTGCTGCCAGTACTTTTGCAAGGATTTTAACATCTGAACATAAAAGAGATATTGGCCTATATGAGGCTGTCTCTAGTTGATTTTTCCCTTCCTTTGCTAATACAATTATTGTTGCTTCTGTCATGGAATATGGAAGTTTCCCTTCCCCTGTGGCTCCATTAAACACCTGCAGAAGTTTGGGTAATAATATATCCCCATATTTTTATAAATTTCTATTGGCAAGCCATCTGGCCCCGGAGCTTTCTGATTTGCCATATCTGCTGTTGCTTTACATAATTCTTCAAGTGTCAACGGAGCTTCCAATCCCTCCCTGTATTCCTTCGATAGTGGGGGTATTTTCAGTTTTTGGGAAAAATCCCACATTTCCCCTTCTACATTTATCTTTGACGTACTATACAAGTTTTTATAGTAATTCGTTTACTATTTCTGGTGTGGTCCTTCTAATTTTGCCTTCCCTATCCTGTATTGCTGGTATGATAACTGGAGGGCTATTTGCCTTAGCTATTAGGGCTAAAATTCTCCCTCCTTGCTCTCCCTCACCAAAGAAAACCTGCCTCTGAAATAATTTTTTATTCTCTATTTTCTCCAGGACTAGTCTTTTATATTCTTCTTGCTTCGCCACTCATTCATCATATCTATCAGGGGTTTGTACCTCCACATACCGCATTTCCGCTCCCCTCACTTCTTCCCTCGCCCTGACTTCTCTAGCCTGTGATTGTCTTTTGACATAAGTTAATTTTTGTATCAGTACGCCTCGCAGGTATGCTTTCAGGGTATCCCAGATTACTCCTAATGATGCAGTTCCTGAATTTAACTCTAAAATCTCCCTCAGGCTGGCTGCGATCCCCCCAGTGTCCTCAATTATCTCCAGCCAAAAGGGGTTCACCTTCCAGTCCCCCCTGCTATAGTTCTCCCCAATTTTTATTAAACAAACTACAGGTGAGTGGTCTGAGATCCCCCTTGGTTTGTAATCTACCTCCTCCACTATTTTCAAGGCTTCTTCATTGCACAATAAGAGGTCAATCCTGGACAAGGTAGAGTGTGTTCTAGAGTGGCAGGAGTATTGCTTTACTTCGGGGTGCCACCTCCTCCATATATCCACCAACCCTGTCTCTTCACAAAATCGAAGCAATGGGCCACCAAATGTTTCATTGGGAGGGGCCCCCTGCGGGAACCTATCTAAGTTTTTATTCATGGTCATATTAAAACCTCCTGCTTTTATGACAGACACTCCTGGCTTGTCCACGATAAACCCCATCAAATCACATAAAATTTCCATACTGAATGGTGGAGAAATATATACATTAGCTAACACACATTCTCTATCTTCAATCACACAAAAAATAAAAATATATCTTCCATTTTCATCTATTTTACTTTGCCTACAGGAAAAAAACACACTGAAATCTATCAGTATACTCACCCCCCTTGAATAGGAGGTGTGAGTCGAATGATATTGCACCCTAAATTTCCTATGTTCTAAAACGTTAGCTATTTCTCCTGTAGGCAAAGTATTCCAGACCCATCCAGACTGACCACAGAGAAGATTGCTCATCTCTTAGACAGGTCCTTTACCTGTTCCAAGAACATATCTTGACATTCCTAACTTTCCTAATCTGACCTGGGGTCTTCCCACTCTCATCTTCGATCCCTGTCATTCTATTATCCCACTTTTCTTTCCCCCATCAAAATAATTCCTTAAATTTGTTTCATTTACTTTCGTGTTAAATTTTCTCAAATACTCTTCCCCCTGTGTATTGTAATTTCTTTTTAGTGTTTTTAGTGTTTTAACCTCTTGTGTAAACTTATAACCTTTCCCATGTTTATTCTTGCAACCCATACATAAATCACATCTCTCACTCACACCTCTCCCCCCCCCTCACTCCCTCCCAATCCATACCAAAACATTTCTCTATTTTCCCTTGCAACCTTAAATTCACCCCATTCACTCCCCCCCCCTCCCCCACACCCCCCCCCCCTGCTCTTGCTACCCCACTCCCTCCTCTTCCCACCTCCCCTACTACCTTTTTTCTGCCCATCTTTGGGCCCATATTGAGGGCTTCTAACATGACCGTATTTCTTCCCCAAAGTGATAGATCTTACAAAAAAAACTTTCTGTGGATTGTGATCTCGATTAGGTAAGGGGAGATCAGTCCCCGGTGTCTCAAATATTTCAAATGTGTCCATTAATACAAAATCCAAAAAAAAAAAATAACACACCTATATTCCCCCCACAGAAAAAAAAGATCCATACATTCTCCTACTCTACCCTGAGTCTCCTTTCCCCTTCCCTCCCTCCCTCGCTCCCATTTCTGTGCATATATATGAAAAGAGAGAAAAAAAAAAAGTAGGAAAAGAAAGTCCAGGTGTAAAAGGGGGGAAAAAAAATTCTTTCACATTCTGGTCATCCTCATGTCTCTTCACCCCTCTGTATCTTCCCTTCGTTCTTTTCCAACCATAGTGTCACTTCTGCAGATGTATTAAAAAATCTGTTTTCCCCAAGGGCTGTCACTTTTAGGCGTGCTGGGTATATCAATGCATAACTGACTTTAAGCTGTTGCAGTCTATGCTTGCACTCTATGAATTTAGCTCTTTGTTTCTGTAATTCAGGGGAAAAGTCCGGGTATAATGAGATCCTTGCACCATTATACTGTATATTCCTCATCACTCTTGCTTTTTGGAGAATGGTAACTTTATCTTTGAAATACAGAAGTTTAATAATCATGGGCCTGGACTGGCTTCCTAAGGGCAGTGACATAGAAGGGATTCTGTGCGCACGTTCAATAGCAAAAAAATTTGAAAAAGAGTCTCTGCCAAACATTTCTTTAAGCCATGTCTCCATAAATTCTATAGGGTTGTTACCTTCACTTTTCTCGGGGAGACCTAGTACCCTTACATTTTTCCTGCATGATCTATTTTCAATTTCATCTATTTTATGGATGCACAAATTTAGCTGGCCTTGCATCAATTGGACCTCTTGTTTTATTGGGTTTACATCGTCTTCAATTTGACTAAGTCTCCCCTCAAGGGCTGTTGTTCGTGTGGATACCTCCTGTATATCATGTCTTACTAGTAATACATCTCTAACATGTTTAAGCTGATCAAATAATTCATTCAAAGATGACTTACAGTTGTTGATAACTGTTGATAACATAAGAATCTCTTTCAAGGACGGTTCTTTCTCTGTTGCCAGGGATAATACAGACATACTTTCCTCTGCTCCTATAAACGCTCCCTGCACAATCTCCGGGGCTGTAGATGCCACTTTTTCTGGAGCAGCTGGTACTGTTGTTACTGGTACTGTTGTTACTGCTAGTGCTGTTGCTGATTTCACCGTTTTTGTTGCTGTCTTTATTGACACATCTGCCATTGAACCTTGGCTTTTCCTCCCCACTGAGTGGGGATGCTGTAGCTCTCCTGCTTGTCTGCCCTTCTCCTAGACATACTGGGAGGCGGGTCTGTTTGATCGCTTGTGGAAGTCACGGACGGCCGCTCTATTCCGCGATAGCGTCACCTCACTCTCACCGAGGTGTGCGCTGCTGTAAGCCTCCGCGGGAGAGCCACAGGAAAGCTCAACGCTCATGTCCCAGGTTCCTCCTTCTCTTCTTCTCTCCTCCTTCCTACACCTCGACCATCTCAGGCATGGGAGCGAACGTGAGGTCCAGGACTGCAGCGACCTCTCACCTCAGCATCCAGTCACGCCCCCCCTCTCCATAGTTGTTATTACACTTCTGTTGGTGTACACTGTACTGTGCACCCCTAGTGCAGTTGCTACTACTTTCATGGTGGTGTACACAATACATACAGTGCACACATAGTTGTTATTACACTTCTGCTGGTGTACACAGTACCATGCACCCCTAGTGCAGTTGCTATTACTTTTCTGGTGGTGTACATAGAACACAATACATACAGTGCACCCATAGTTCTTTTTACACTTCTGTTGGTGTACACAGTACTGTGCACCCCTAGTGCAGTTGCTACTACATTCCTGGTGGTGTACACAACACATACAGTGCACCCATAGTTGTTATTACACTTCTGTTGGTGTACACAGTACCGTGCACCCCTAGTGCAGTTGCTACTACTTTTCTGGTGGTGTACACAATACAGTACACCCATAGTTTTTGTTACACTTCTGTTGGTGTACACATTACCGTGCACCCCTAGTGCACTTGCTTCTACTTTTCTGGTGGTGTACACAGTACACAATACAGTGTAGTGTGGTTTTGCTAAAAAAAAACTTACAGCATGTCCAGAAGGCCACCAAGGTGAGGCAGACGCTCACAGGCCACTAAAAGAGGGCAAGCAGGCTCTGTGTCTACAGTCAACAGTGCTGGTCGTGGACACGGTGCATCCTCAGCATGTGGCCGTGGGGCACGCTTGTCCTTTTTTTCTGCAGCTGGCCGTGTTATTGAGCCACAGCATGCAGAAGAGTTGGTGGAATGGATAGCAAAGCCCTCTTCATCCTCTGTCATCCAGGCTCGGAGTAGTTTGCCTGCCAATGCAGCTGCCAAAGCGGCATATTCCATCGGCTCCATGTCAACAGTCACTCCTTCCCTAGCCCCACAATCATGCACGGAGGACTCCCCTGAACTATTCGACCACAGTGTCAGGTACATGCTGCAGGAGGATGCGCAGCGATTTGAAGGCTCTGATGATGGTACTCAGGTTGAGGAAGGGAGTAACGTGAGCCTAGAGAGAGGGGGTGCCCAAGAAGCTCAAGAAACTGGCAGTCATGTTCCCCGAGCTGCAGCATACTGCCAAGTTTGCTCCAGTGACGAGGAGGGAGGGGATGATGAGGTCATTGACTCTACTTGGGTGCCTGATAAAAGAGAGGAGGAGGAAGAGGCACATTTCCAATGAGGCAGGATGCCCTCCAGGGGGCAGCTTAAGGGCAGCCACCCTATTGAATCACACCGCAGAGCTAAGCAGGTGGTGCAGGGCGCTGCTGACTCCCCACATATTTTGAAAAGTTCTTTGGTGTGGGCCTTTTTTGACACGTGCAGTAGATCGCACCGTTGCTATTTGCAACATATGTCTGAAGCGTATCAAGCGTGGCCAAAACAGCAGCCGTTTGGGCACCACATGCTTGACCAGACATATGATGACCTTCCATGCAGTCCGTTGGCAACAGCACTTAAAAGACCCACATCAAAGAACAAGGCAGACCTCTCCTTGCTCCTCATCAGCTGGGATCTCCAACCCCACTATACATCCAGTCCTCTCAGAAACCTGCACTGAGAGGAATGAAGGTATAGAAATAGGTGTACCAAGTACTTGCGGACAATCTGCTAGCGGTACACCAACATCAGATTTTAGCAGGCAAATTTCCCTACCCCAGTTGCTAAACCGTCAAAAAAAATTCGGTCCCAGCCATCCACATGCTCAGTGTCTGAATGCTAGCTTGGCCAAATTGCTAGCACTGCAACTGCTGCCTTTTCAGCTGGTAGACTCTGCCCCCTTTCGAGAATTTGTGGAATGTGTGGTACCTCAGTGGCAGGTTCCCAAACGCCATTTATTTTCACGGAAGGCCATTCTGGCTCTCTACCAGCATGTGGAAGGCAATGTCTTGGCCTCGTTGGACAGGGCGGTCAGCAGTAAGGTGCATATTACTGCTGACTCATGGTCCAGCAGGCATGGACAAGGACGTAACCTTTCTTTCACGGCGCACTGGGTAACTCTGCTGGCAGCTGGGAAGGATGCAGGACAGGGTTCCATATTGTTGGAGCTTGTTCCACCACCACGCCTCCAAAATGCTAGTGGTGATTCTGCCACAGCTCTCTCCTCCACCCCCCTCCTCTTCTTCTTGCTCTATGGCCTCTTCCTCTGCAGATTTCTCCTCTGAACCAGCAGTGTTCTGTAGGCATTCAAGGGGTTATGCACTCAGGCAAAAAGATGCCATGCGGTGCTTGATTTGGTCTTAGGGGATAGGAGCCACACTGGAGCAGAGATTCTGGCAGCTCTGCAGGGGCAGGCTCAGAGGTGGTTGACACCATGCCAGCTTCAGCCAGGCATGGTGTGGTGCAGCAGTTCTTAAGTAGGTACCCTGGCTTACAGGATCTCCTGAGGCAGGCCAGGAAAGTCTGTGGTCATTTCTGCCGGTCATATAATGCCAGTGCTCGGCTGGCATTCAAAGAGAATGCAACCTGCCCAAGAACCGCCTCATTTGTGACATGCCCACTAGGTGGAACTCAACGTTGCCAATGCTGCAGCGGCTGCACAAGCAGCAGAGGGCCATCAATGAGTACCTGTGCGAGTATGGCACCAGGACAGGGTCAGGGGAGCTTGGCTTTTTTTCGCCACGCCAGTGGCTACTGATCTAGGCTGCATGCACTGTCCAGTCACCATTTGAGGAGGCCACGAGGATGGTGAGCAGTGACAGTGCATGCATCAGTGATACTGTCCCTCTTGTCTTCCTGTTGGAGCACACACTTCGTGAAATCATGGACAGGACACTTGAGGCAGAACAGCGGGAGGAAGAGGAGGACTTCCTTACTTCTCAAGGCCCCCTTTATCCAGATACTAGTATTCTAGCAGGCCTGCCGATCACACAGGAAAAAGAAAAGAAGAAGGAGGAGGAGTATTGTGTCAGCATGGAGGTGGAGGATAACACTCAGCATCAGCAGCAGTCTTCAAGGGATCGTTTGCAGTCCCAGAAACCCATGGAGTTTTACGTGGCTGGGAGGAGGTGGTTGAGGATCATGTGATCCTTAGTGACCCAGATGACTCAGGATCGAATGCTTGTGCGAACTTACGCTGCATGACCTCCCTGATCCTGCAGAGCCTGCGAAAGGACCCTAGGATTCGTGGTATCAAGGAGAGGGATTACTGGCTGGCAACCCTTCTTGATCCACGTTACAAGGGTAAGGTTGCAGAACTTATCCAGCCTTCACAGAGGGAGCAGAGGATGAAACACCTTCGGGAGGCCTTGCAGAAAGGTTTGTGCATTGCGTTTCCAGAGCCTGGGAGGTTACAATTTCCTGGTGCTGGACAACGTGTTGCTGAGGCTTCGTTCAGTCACAGAAAGAGCGGTGGAGAAGGTGGCCGGCTGACCTTCAGACAATTCTTCAGTCCTCAGCGCCCAGGTCTGATCAGTTCTAGCAACCATCGCCAGCGTCTGAATTACATGCAGGAATATCTGGGGTCAAGATCAGACTTGGAGACCTTTCCACCAGAACATCCATTGGGTTACTGGGTCTTGAGGATGGACCACTGGCCAGAGCTTGCTCAATATGCAATTGAGTGGCCTGTCCTGCATCCAGCGTTCTTTCTGAACGCACATTCAGTGCTGCTGGAGGCTTTGTAGCCGATCACAGAGTGAGCCTGCCCACAGACTCTGTTGATAGGCTCACATTCATAAAAATGAATCAGTCTTGGATCACCAGCTACCAAGCACCTGATGCTGATGTAACCGATTGATTTTTATATGGATGTGGGATCCCTTGAAGACTGCATATGCTGAGTGACTATCCTATTATGCTGAGTGACTATCCTATTCCTCCTCAATCTTCATGATGGTAGCTTCTAGGAATATTTTCGGTTCAGGGCACCACCACCACTGCCTAAGGCCCAATTTTTCTACATCTGTTTAACATTGGCATGTAATTACAATTTTTGATCTAATATTTTACATCAGGGCCTGCTCATGCGCTCAACAAAAGTATCTGTGAGGCTTTACAGTGTTGTGCCACCACCACCACCACCACCGCCTAAGGCCCAGTTTTTATGCCCCTGTTTACCAGGGGCACGTAATTACAATTTTTGATCTAATATTTCACAGCAGGGCCTGTTCCTGCGCTCAACAAAAGTATCTGTGCGGCTTTACAGTGTTGTGTCACCACCACCACCGCCTAAGGCCCAATTTTTATGCCCCTGTTTAACAGGGGCGCGTAATTACAATTTTTGATCTAATATTTCACAGCAGGAACTGTTCCTGTGCTCAACAAAAGTATCTGTGAGGCTTTACAGTGTTGTGCCACCACCACCACTGCCTAAGGCCCAATTTTTATGCCCCTGTTTAACAGGGGCACGTAATTACAATTCTTGATATAATATTTCACAGCAGGGCCCGTTCCAGTACCCACTCAGAGTAACTGTGAGGGCTTACAATGTTCTGGTACCACCAACACCTAAGGCCCAATTTTCCACAGGGTGTATAGGGCAGGCCGTATAGTATATACAGACGGTCCCCTATTTTCAAACATCCGACTTACAAACGACTCCTACTTATAAATGGAGGTAGACAACAGGAAGTGAGAGGAAATCTACCCCTAGGAGGGGAAATTCTCTCCTGTAAGAGTTAATATGGGAAAAAGGTGTCTCCACTGATGCTTTATCACCAATCCTTGTTTCCCTAATAACCCAAAATTTTCTAAATCCAATTGTCATTGGGACAGAAAGTGAGGTGAAATCTTCTGAACAGGGGCACAGACAGCAAAACAAATGTTACAGGCATGATGATAACCCTTCCCTATGTTATCCAAAAAGCTTAAAAATAGATTTTTTGGCTGGAGCTACACTTACAAAATGTACGTGTTCCAAATTACAAACAGATTCAACTTCAGGACAAACCTACAGTGCCTATCTTGTTTGTTACCTGGGGACCGCCTGTATACTGCTGTTGTTCAGAGTATATAGGGCGTGGGGGCCCCACGCCTTTTTTTTTTTTAATTTGGGTGTGGGGTTCCCCTTAATATCCATACCTAACCCAAAGGGGGCAACATTACATTACAGCCGCAAGCAGTTTTAAATGACTTTTATTCCTTTAGAAATGTCATTTTGTGCAGGTACTGTTCTAAACACAGGAAAAATGTTCCACTTTACAGGCATACTACATTCATCCCCACGGCACGATATTTAAAGGAATATTTCACTTTTATTGTTTCACTTTAAGCATTATTAAAATCACTGCTCCCGAAAAAACATCAGTTTTTAAAACTTTTTTTGCATTGATACATGTCCCCTGGGGCAGGACCCGGGTACCCAAACACTTTTTATGACAATAACTTGCATATTAGCCTTTAAAATTAGCTTTTTCACGTTCGAGTCCCATAGACTTTAACGGTGTTCACGTGTTAGCACAAATCTTTTGCCTGTTTGCATGTTCTGCTGCGAACCGAACCGGGGGGTGTTCGGCACATTCCTACAGTGAAGTAGAACCCATGCAGTTGGGATTTACACGTCTCTCTGTGGATTAGAGGGCCTATAGGAGGAAGGAGAGATTGTGCCTTTATTGTGGCCAGGCAGGTTACTTCTTGAAGTCTTGTCCTATCCGTCTGGGAAAGGCTTGCATCTGAGGTCCTGTAGGGGACAGACCTTAGGTGGCGTTGTTACATCCCCAGTAACCTTGAAGGATAAGCTTCTATTTTTGGTTTCCCTTTTGTGGCCTGAGTCGTCCATTGATACACAGGCTCGAATCAACTCTGGGGTTGCAGGCCTGTTCATAGACAGTGCCTTTGTGTCTAAGCACTCGATTCCGCTGCAGCTTCGTGCCACTTCACTTGCCATTGAGGCTATTGATGGGAGACCTCTACAGCCTGCCCATGTGACTCATGAGACTGTTCAGTTGACCATGGCCGTAGGAGCTGTTCACCATGAGATAATCCAATTTCAAATAATTTCCTCTCCTCATTATATGGGGGCTATTGTTTATCCTTGGTTACAGAGGCACAACCCCTCTTTTGATTGGTACATGTACATCGCTCTAAGGCATTTTTTCTTACCCTGCTGCTCCAAAAAGCCTCTATCCCATGTGGAGGGTGAGAGCCCTGTATGCAAACAGATACTTAGAAGAAAGGAAGGCTGGACGGCTGCACTCCTATGCAATTTCTTTATTCAAGTTCCAGATAGAAAGGTGAACTACAGGTATCAGCTTGCATGTTTTACACCAAGTCGGGTGCTTGCTCATAGCTTAAAAACTGGTGTCTACAGACAGGTGTATATATACACATAATCTTTTGATTGGCTTCGTGCTGAGGTTCTTTCCTGGTTGCCACAATGCAGTAAGACATGTTTTCGGAAAGTGGCTTGTATACCTCTTCCATCTCCTCCTTGCCAGAGGAGTACCACTAATTTAGCGATGTCTTTGACAAGTGTCAAGCCAGTAGTTTGCCTCCACACTGGTCGTATGATTGCGCAATTTACTTTCAACCTAGTGCTATGCCTTCCTGTGGCCGGCTTTACCTTTTGTCTGTCTTGGAGGATAAAGCTATGGAGGACTATTTTGCTGACGCACTTTCCCGAGGGTTCATCCGCAAATCCTTGTCTCCTGCTGGTGCTGGCTTCTTTGTGAAAAAGAAGAATGGTGAACTTGTATCAATTATAGGGGTCTCAATCACATCATGATTAAAAATGCCTACCTGATTATGTTGATTACAGATATATTTGACTGCCTTAAGGGAGCAACCATTTTCACGAAGCTCGATCGGGCATACAATCTTGTGAGGTTCAAAGATGGCGATGAATGGAAAACTGCGTTTAACACCAGGACAGGACATTACGAATACCTCATAATGCAGTTTGGTCTTTGCAACACTCCTGCAGTTTTTCAGGAGTTCATCAACGATGTCCTCTGAGATATGTTGCAGCAATGTGTCATGGTTTATCTCTACGATATTCTCATATATTTTAAATCCCCAGAGAGCCACCACACAGATGTCTCCCGTGTGCTACAGAGGTTGAGAGATAATAACCTGTATTGTAAGTTGGAGAAGTGCACATTCCATCGTGAACAGGTTACATTTCTAGGTTATGACATTTCTACTGCCGGTTTTTCGATGGACCCAGAGAAATTATCTGCCTTTCTACCGTGGCCTCGACCCATAGGTCTATGTCCTTTACAAGGTTTTCTTGGCTTTGCCAATTATTATCAGAGAATTATTCTAAACTTCTCTTCTCTGGTCAAACCCCTGACTGATATGACCAGAAATGATGGTAACCCACAGAATTGGTCTCCGGATTCCATTAAAGCTTTTGAGTCTCTCAAGGCTGCCTTTGTTTCAGCTCCTATGTTAGCACATCCTGATCCTATGTATCTGAGACTGAAGTGGACGCCCTTCTGTCTTAACATTCCTACCTTTGAGAGCGCTATGCATCCTTATGGCTACTTTTTCTAAGAAATTGTCTTCTGCAGAATGCAATTATGAGATTGGGGACAGAGAATTGTTAGCTATCATTTTAGCTCTTAAAGAATGGAAAACCTGGATTATTTATGCCCATCCTAAACTGTAAACCAGTTTAACAAACATATAGATCCTGGTCTATTGTGACCTGGGGAGGGGACAGGCAACCCTTGATCAATATTCCCATACCCTTCTATTTACCCTCACCCCCCATAACTCCTGCACTTGTTATCCCACTCACTTTCTCATCTCCCATTTCTTTGCCCATCCCTTTTTTCATAATCTATTCTCTTCTCCTTATCTTACTCTCCTATTTAACTAAAACAGCACTTTCCGCTCCACCAACAAACCATACTAATCTTCCTGTCTTAAAACTAATCAGTTCTGATATCCCCTCAATATTGCTCATCTGGTGGTTTCTGCTGGTGCCCATTTATATGACAATAATTTCTTTGAAATTAGCTGTATTGGGCTTTAACCATCTCAAGTCTGTAGCTAGCTTTAGATATACTGGTTCTGCATATATATGAAGAGACGAAGCAGGCTTTTTGGTGCCTAATCTCTTCTGACAGAGGAGTCATAAGATCTCTTCTGCTGTAATAGTCATAAGTTCTCTGATAAATGTATGTTTATGAATAAGAATAGGTTATACATTTGAGTAGAGCAGGTAGTTATCCTTCTCACAACAATTTTGTGTTTTTCGAGAGGTAAGAAAAGCAACTTGTTATGTCTAGCCAAATGTTTTTTTCAATAAGTTTTGGATTTAGTGAGTATGGATTAGAACTCCTGAGGGTTTTTAATGTTCCCTTACTTACAGTCATGGTGATTCTACCTGTACTTAGTGCTGCTCACGTAATATGTGAGCACCTCTCAGTCCTGTGATACTATGAGCCCAGTCTGCTTTGTGACGCACTTCAATGTTAACAACAGGCTGGACTCATATGAAATGGGCAGAATGATTGTTGTTTTGCTTGAAGAGGACAAGTGGCAGTAGACTAAGGAGAACGTTAGGGATAGTGCAAGAGCATGGAGAAGGAAATTACAATTTGTATGTACTACAGGAAGAGGGGGAACAAAACTTGCTGGACTAACTCTCAAACCATGAAACAAACATTTACTACAATATCACAGACTAAAATAGTCTAAAATTTAGGGCACAGTTTTTGCAACCTGATAGTGGTTTCAAAATACATGCCATCCTGAACATTTGAGAATGGCTTTATTAAAATCAGGAAAATGTGTACACAAAAGAGGAAGGTTTCCTGAATATAAGGTTTTCAGTATTTGTCTGAAATGCTGTATTTAACCATTTGATGGCAGTCAAACACTGAAATATAATCTGACTAATGAAAAATCTTAGTCACCTTGAACATGTAGACATTCATTGTTCCTTCTCACCACCTTCATATGCTATGACTTATAGTACATCATATATCACAATGGGAAACTATGGGTGGCGCATGGATACATTCTAACCCATCCAGTAGCTTTTCTTTCATTCACAATGGTGAAACAATAATAGCTGTATTGAAATCACAGGTGTTGGACAATGGACAAGCAAGGATAATGGAGAAAGGATACTTTGGAAATACTGTAAATGATCTCTGAAATTTTGAGATGCTTATTTAATCAATATGTTTGATAGGGTAAAATAAAAAAGACCTTATAAGGTAAAGTTCTTACATGTTTCTGTTCTCCTCAGGTTTCAGGCAAATGTACCAGATGCCAAATCATTTGCATTAATCAGTCAACTGGTGAGAAAAGGGGAGAAATTTTACAGACTTTATCATCCAGCAGAGAGGGAAAGGTGAGCATATTTATAAAAAAAAAACTTTAAACTTATTGGAGGGCAAAAAAAAAAGTCTTAGTCCTAAAGTCCTAAATTGTAGACACAGTATATATTAACGAGATAGATGATGTAGAGTTGTGCGGTACTTTTGAAAGGCAAATTGGCAGCATATTTGTACTACGGTATAGTGACTGTAACAAAAAAAAAGGTATTATAAATATTTTAGCTCTTCTTTAAGGTTCCAGTATTGACTTAGAAAATTAGCAGGGACAGGTACTGTAAATATTTATGGACAAGCTATATATTTTATAAGTTTGGAGAGAGTAAGGAATGGTTAGAACCCATGCAAGTTATTTTTTGTCATCTGTGAGGTTTTTTTTGTCATCTGCGTTCTAATGCCCCGTACACACGGTCGGATTTTCCGATGGAAAATGTCCGATCGGAGCGTGTTGTCGGAAATTCCGACCGTGTGTGGGCTCCATCGGACATTTTCCATCGGATTTTCCGACACACAAAGTTGGAGAGCAGGAGATAAAATTTTCCAACAACAAAATCCGTTGTCGGAAATTCCGATCGTGTGTACACAAATCCGATGGACAAAGTGCCACGCATGCTCAGAATAAATAAAGAGATGAAAGCTATTGGCCACTGCCCCGTTTATCGTCCCGACGTACGTGTTTTACGTCACCGCGTTCAGAACTATTGGATTTTCCGACAACTTTGTGTGACCGTGTGTATGCGAGACAAGTTTGAGCCAACATCCGTCGGAAAAAATCCTAGGATTTTGTTGTCGGAATGTCCGAACAAAGTCCGACCATGTGTACGCCCTATAATAGAGAGAATTCACTTCCTGTCCCAGGAAAGTCCCCAAAATGCTGGATTCACACTTACTATTAGTTTGGTAATCATTTTCCATTGTATCCAAACCTGAAAAAGCTCTGGTTTTAGCGGCACTTGATTGCTCATATTTTTCTTTATATGAATTTTTCAGACAACCATGGGAACAGGTACTTGTTACTGTTAAAAATGTATTTACTGTTCACTCTCTTTAAACATCCATAAAGCATGGTATCTCATACAAAAGCCCAACTCTAGGTATATATATAATACCTCCGTTATTGCTTCCCCACCACACCACAGTCAATGATCTATGTCCACACGCTATAAGGAAAATGTGATGTGCAGTGTCTAATCATATAAATATGAATTGGTGGAGTACAATACAAATATACAATTTTCAAACAGTATTTTTATATAAAAAAAAAAAATTGTATCTCTGGACTTACATCTGTAAAGTGAGGTGGTGTGTTGTGTTTGTAATCATTAATCAAAAGTATAATGCAGAAATACAATGTAACTTTATTATTATATTGTACTGCTCTTCCATTTATTTGCATATCAAATGAGTGATCTTTGATTTGCATATCATGTCAGTTAACCACTTGCTGACCGCGTTCTGTAGCTTTTCCGCTACAGTGCAGGCCAGCTGCGCATAATCACACATATATATATATGTGATTCTGCTTTTCTGGGTAGGGGGCGCGTGCGTGCTGCAGGAGCGCCTGCTCACAGCACAAGCTGCTCAGCGGGTGACAGCCAAATCGATCACCATCAGCACTCCCTGATCAGCAAGGAGGAAGACAGGACAGAGCTCTGTCCTCTCAGCGGGGATCTGTCGGTTTTTGCAAAGCAGGGAAACAAAAACCAGCACATCCCTTAGTGAAAGCATCTCACGGTACACACAAATACTGGTTAAGACACACATTTAACCCTTTGATTGCCCTAGATATTTTACCTCTTCCCAGTCAGTGTCCTAGTACAGTGACAGTGTATATTTTTAGCACTGATCACTGTATTAGTGCCACTGGTTCCCACAAAGTGTCAGATTGCCTGCCACACAATTGCAGTCCTGTTATAAGTCACTGAGCGCTGCCATTACTAGAATAAAAAAATAAATAAAAATTCCAGTACATACAGTATTCTATAGTTTTTAGACACTATAACTTTCATGCAAACCAATCAATATACACATATTGGGATTTTTTTACCAAAATATTTAGCATAATACATATTGCCATAAATTTATGAAGAAATTAGACTGTAAGTAAGGGAACATTTTCTTGCAAAAATAGTTAATTGTATCAGACAAATTTTCGGCTCATAGCCACAAAAAATTGCCTTTTACAATATTTCTGTTTGTTGCCTCAGAAATAGGGATGAGCTTCGAGTTCGAGTCGAACTCATGTTCGACTCGAACATTGGCTGTTCGCAAGTTCGCCGAACAGCGAACAATTTGGGGTGTTTGCGGCAAATTCGAATGCCGCGGAACACCCTTTAAAAGTCTATGGGATAATATCCATATCAGACCTGAAGGGCCTTGTATGGAATTTAGGGGGACTCCCACATCATTTTTTTTTTTTTAATTTTGGTTCGGGGTTCCCCTTTGGGGAATTCCTATGCCGTTTTTATCAATGAACTTCTATGTGTATTGTCGGCAATGCAATAGCCGCGGGTAGTTTTAAATGAGTTTTTTCCTTCAAAATGTCATTTTGCTGTCAGACTGTTCTAAACACAGGAAACATGCGCCCCTTTACAGGCATACTATAGACACCACCCAGGTACGAAATTTAAAGGAATATTACACTTTTATTGTTTGACTTTAAGCATTATTAAAATCACTGCTCCTGAAAAAACGGCCGTTTTTAAAACTTTTTTTTGCATTGATCCATGTCCCCTGGGGCAGGACCCGGGTCCCCAAACACTTTTTATGACAATAACTTGCATATTAGCCTTTAAAATTAGCACTTTTGATTATTCATGTTCGTGTCCCATAGACTTTAATGGTGTTCGCGTGTTCGAACAAACTTTTTTCCTGTTCGCATGTTCTGATGCGAACCGAACAGGGGGGTGTTCGGCTCATCCCTACTCAGAAACAATACAATCTAGAATTTAATTTAAGATAAAATCTACCTGGTCTCCCCCTCTAAGGGCTCATGTACACTACAGCTTCTAAACTTGAGTTTTTAGCCAAAGCTCCTAAACTCAACTCCATAAAAGTTTATGTGTCCATGTACACATAGAGCTACTTAGAAGCTACAAGAGCTACTTAGAAGCTGCTGCGGTTAGGGGAGCTTCAACCTCCCTCAACCTTCACTCTCCTGAATGCGAAAGAATCGTGTTCAGGATAGGAATGTTTTTTGACCGCTGGATGCAAAACAAGTTGTGCATTTTCCCTTTGCTGGCAGACAACCTAGTGTATGTGTACATGAGCCTACTAGTGTGTTTTAAATCAGTATAATATTTTTGGATATAATTCTACAGTCAAACTATTATTTCACGATAAGAACTACCTAATCTCTCCCTTTTATGTTATGGCCTAATAAAACTGCTTACATACTAGGCCTCCAGTGTGTTCTATAATTATGTCTGTTTTTTTTTTTTTTAAACAAAAAGCTTTTATTAATGTTTGAAAATAACATTGGTACAATCATATTAACATTTGTACATAAGTTTCATATAACAGTGAATAATTGACTTCAATAATAGAGTATTTACTGGTAAGGCCACCAAGGTGGTTTCGTATCCGACCTATTGTTATATTGATAAATTATTTGGAAATACTCTAGCTTTGTATAGAAAAAATCTATTATTTATTTTAAAAGGGAGAATAAATTTGTGGACCCCTGAGAGGTGTCCTTAGATATAGATATAGTAATAGAAATGAGGAGTAAAGAGGAGGAAAGAAAATTAAATAAAAATAAAATAAATATATTATAGGAAAAATATTGGTCTATGTATAAAAGGTTTATCTTTATGTGAAAGTGGTATATGAATCAGAATATAATTATGTCTGTTGCCTATGAAATAATGCACTCTAATTTTTTTTATTGTATATGTGGTAGTTGTGCGCTGCCAACTCAGAAACTGTGTGACATAAACCATGTGCAGTAAATCTAGCTGCTGCTATCACCAGGATGTTATCACAAAACAACAATGAATGAATATCTAAAAAATGTGATAGCGCTACTGCAATCTGACAAATAATACATAAATCCAATAATATGCAATAAACACATGCGCTGAATAAATATACAATCCAATAGAAAATGTATAAAAAAGTTGATTGAAACAAAAAAATCTTCTTATATAGAATGTGTTTCAAATTACACAAAAAAAGGCGCTTCTCAAGTAAAAAATGTACATGGTTTGTATAAGAAGATTTTTTGTTTCAATCAACTTTTTTAAACATTTACTATTGGATTGTGTATTTATTCAGCAAATGCCTTTATTGCATATTATTGGATTTGGATGTTTTTTCAGATTGCAGCAGCGCTATCACATTTTTTAGATAATTTTTTTATTGTTTTATCGCATACCAGTATGCGGAGTCTAAGATGACAAGGGTGGCCTCTTGCATAGTACTGTCCAAGCACCCCTGAATGTTAAGACAGGGACTGCAAAGGTGAGGAAAGGGAAAAAGTGTCAAGTTGTAAACACTGAGCAGGAACTTGGGAGCGCTGGTGGATGGTATTCTGATGAGAAACTTTGTTTGATACCCAAAATGCCACATAGTGTCTTTCAGAATCTTGAGGTGAACTGGACCACTTGATCAGAAATTATGTTACTTGGGATTCTGGGCAGTGGCAGACAAAGATATGGTCTCATTTGTAACCGGTCCTGACTTGATACCAACCCATTGGCTAATTGAACATAAAGTCTTGGTGATCTGCATTGCGTGGGATATGGTGTTGCGGTGTAAAGTGGAATCAATAAAGCAGCTGCAGGCCCTGGAATCAATTACAGCATGGACCTAAAGTGGCCCTCCTGGAAGCTGTAGGGAGACAGGAAGAGCAATATGAGCTGACCTCGCTATGGTCACGGGAGTGTCATGCATAGACGAACAAGTCTTTTTGGTCTTGTTAGGTTTTTGCATTGTGGCTGACCCCTCCACAGTACAGGCAGAAATTATTTTTGGCATCTACACAGAGGGAGTAGAAGATGCAAAAGTCCCAGTGTCGAGGGGCCTGGTCTGGAGCAGCATGGTGTAGGGAGCTTTAACTGAGACCTCCATTTTTAATCTATCCTGCATACCAAAATCCTGGGGTTCTACTGCACGTTTACTTGCCCACCCGACTGCGGAAATACACCTTTACAACACCGCCCGCGATGTCTCCCCCAAAGCAAATGACGGGAGTCGCTGCAAAGCTGGATAGGTTCTGACACGAGAAGCATGGAGCCAAGGAGGAAGATGGCGTCGCTCCTCCCACAAAGACAGAGCAAGCCACTGGTGATACAGCTGCTCTAACATCCAAAATTGAGGCGGTAAAGGTAGATATCTCTCTTATCTGCCAAGACTTTCACAAACTGCGGGAATGGGTGACAGAGTCAGAGAGGAGGATTAGCCATTTGGGGGACGAGATCTTTCCTTTACCGGTCTTGACGGAACAGCTCCAACACCAGCTACACTCATTGACACAGAAGCAGGATGACATGGAGAACAGGCTCCGCCACTGCAACCTGCGATTCGTGGGCCTCCCTGAGGGAGCAGGAGGTTCAGACTCTTCTTTATTTTTAGAAAACCTGCTCACCACAACCTACGGGAGGAATGCCTTCTCTACATCCTTCATAGTGGAGCGGGCCCACAGCCTGGCAGCCAGACCACCCCCCAGTGGCACCCCTCAATGAAATTTCAGTGTTGTCACTTAAAAAGGCTCTAGACCTCCCCACCTACATTGAGCGACTGGTTGACAGCTGTTAACCAGTCCTTACCCTATAAAAAGGTTATATACAAGCACATAAAATGCCTCTCCAATTACCACAAAATATGGGATTGTTCGGAGAAGAACCGGTAGCAAATGTATTAGCTGCATTACAGGCATTGTACTTTGCTTACTTGGTCCACTGTCATTATTAAGGGACATTGAATACCTCTGCAACTCTTATCCTTCCTGAGTGTTGTATGTAATTTCACGTGTTAGAGACAATTGAACCAATGTTGTTTTTCCCTACCTCTGTACATGTCTTTTATTTTCCAATAAAAGTTTGTTGGATTAAAAAAAAAGTCCAGGTGGCATAGGTTCAGTAACTTCAGGTGAAGCAGGAGAACATGATGGAATGGACGCAGCAGTTGCAGGAGGGGCCCTGGGTAGCACTGACCCAACTCACTCATATATTCACTTTCTCAAACTTTCTCAAACAGTTGTCAGTTTTAATGCAGATCTTGCAATTCAGGCTAGTTTATATTTTAATGCATCAGAGAGTCCAAGATGGTACTGATAACAGGGAGTGGTATCATTCCACTCAATGTCAGAGCTCTGCCGCAAAATGTTCATCTGGCCTTTCGACCTTGCTGAAGAGCATAAAGGGCATGAAGTGTGGATTTGGCAGTTGCAGAGCACCGAGGGTCATCTTAAAGCTGAGCCATGTCAATAATGAAGGAAGTAGTAGTGTTCAAGATGGGGTATGCTACTCCTACTATTGATGAGCCTAAACGTGTGGTCCTTGGTGGATTATATTGCCAACATTTGTGGTTGCAGTGTAAAGTAAGGCAGATGTTTCTGAAAGCTCAGAACTTGCTACAACCGGTCCGCAAAATACAGAGTCACTAGGAGAAAGCATGGTCAGTAGTCCAAGAAGGGATTCGTAGTGGAGGCAGACAGCAAGCAGTAGAAAGTAAGGTAATCCAAGAGCAAGGTCAGAGAGGAAACTGGGTCATAGAAACACAAGGCTAAAGACCATACAGCAAAGAGCTAGTCCAGAGTTCAGGTTTAAATACATAGTTACATAGTTAGTCAGGTTAAAAAAAGACACGCATCCATCTAACCAAAAAAAAAAATACAATCCCATATACACAATGCTATACCCACAGTTCATCCAGAGGAAGGTGAAAAATCCCAGCAAAGCATGATCCAATTTGCTGTAGCAGGGGGAAAAATTCCTTCCAGATCGCCCGAGAGGCAATCGGAAATAGGTGCCACTTGGCAGCAGTGGACATGTACACACTGATTTGTGTGGGCAATGATGAATATGCAGTCCATCGTCCATGCTCATAGAAATGTGCACGCCTATGCCTATGTGTGCATGTTTTAGCCTGATGCCTAGCACCATGTTCCTGACACTCAAAATAAAACTTGTCAGGTCTCTCTCGAACTGCAGCCTACTAAAGTTGCTTACATAGTGTGCATTGCCTGCATATTTTTTCAGATTTTTTTCAGTGAAATAATACACTCTAATTTTGAGATCTTATTTAAAACCTGCCTGGTCTCTCCCTCAGAAATTGTGGTCTAGTGAAACGTGTTACATACTGTGCTTCTAGTCTGTGCAATATCTGTCTTTTTCTGTAGAAACATAGCTTTCATTTTGATTTCATGATTAAAACCTGTCTTTCCTTTTAAGTTGGGGCCTAGTAAAACTGCTTACAAAGTGTGCATCGATTTTAAAAAATATTACTGGCTGTTGTTCTGAAATGCTACACTATATATTTTATTTCATGATATATCCTGTCTCATCTCCCACTCTGAACCTGCAGTCTAGTAAAACTGTTGATGAACTTTGCAGTGATTTTGTACAATACTTCTTGCAGTTGTTTTAGAAATAATACACACTCATTTTATTTCACAATGGAACCTGCCCGATCTCTCCCTCTAAAATTGCAGAGTACTAAAGCTGCTTGCATAGTGTGCATCAAGTCCATACAATATTTCTGGCTTTTGACTCTTAAATATTACACTTTCATTTTGATTTCTTGATTAAAACCTGACTGTTTTCTCTCCCTGACATTCCTACTTACATGCACCAAGTTTGTACAATATTTCTGACTGTTGTCTCAGAAATAATACACGTATTTTGTGGGGGTTTTTTCCATTTTTTTCTCACTCTTAAATTGCAACCTACTAAAAAGGCTGTTGTCTCAGAAATAATACACTCTAATTTTCATCAATAAATATAATTCTTCCTCTGATTGGCCAAGGTGAAGTTCATGATGTCATCTGACAAAAATCAAAGACAAAAAAAATGCACTCTGCAGAATACCAATTCTAAATAATACCAAGTGCTAAACTTAAAATAAATTATAAAAAAACATATAATTCATCATAAGTTGTAACCTCTAATAAAGTACTGTGTGATATCCTAAAAAGTGCTACGTACAATTTACATTTACAAAATTCATATAAGAAAATCCATAAAGTTCTTAATCAAATGCTTACTGTGTCATCCAATAAAGTGCTTGCTGTGATGTGTGATAAAGTGCTTGCTATAATATGATCCCAAAATGGTGACTTGATAATAAACAAAATCCACCAATCCCTGCTCCCAAGTGACAACACTCCGCACTTACCAGAAAAGGTAAAAAAAACGCCTCAGGTAAGTGTGTTCCCAATTGTAGTTGAAATCACTCATCCATCTGCATCCAGGATAATTTGGGCAATAAAAGATCAGCACCACACCAAACAAGATTCCTCAATCTTTAAACAATCTTTAGATTGCCTCATAGGCAAGGGGGAAACATAACAGATATCTTCATGGTGTAGTATTATAAACATTTATTTCAAAGTATAAAATTTTGCACTTACATGAAGACAGAAAAACGTGCATCAAATAAGAAAATGAGGGTGCCGGTTTGTGCTCCACCTGCGTTCCATAGACCAGAAGTGATGTGTGCTGGGAAGTCCCACCCTACGTGTTTCATCGGTGTAGCTCCGACGTCACTTGCTATAGGCCGCGCGGGGGTTTTAACATTCTGACTGGACGTCTTATGATGTCCTTCACATCCTTTGGACAGCGCAACACTGATCAGAGTAAAGAGACGATGACGTAGGCTCTTTACCATGGGATCAGCAATGTCCACTCACAACTTATCACATGCCAGTTATCAGCATTTCCTTTTCTTCAGCACTGCCAGTGCAGCATATCAGTGTTGCCTTATCAGTGCCCATCAGTGCAGTTTATCAGTGCCAAACAGTGCCCATAGGTGCCCATCAATGCAGCCTATCAGAAGAGGAAAATTACTTATTTGCAAAATTGTATTACAGAAACAAAGAAAAATGTATTTTTTTTCATTGGTTTAGCAAAAAAAAAAAGAAAACTGGTGATTAAATACCACCAAAAAAAAGCTCTATCTGTCTCAAAAAAAATTTATAAAAATGTCATATCGGTACAGTGCTGCATGACCACGTGAGACAAAGAGGAACTGTTATAGGTCAGCGTCTGTGGAAATGTGGAATGATATATTTCAAGTAAGCCTGTGAAGATAGAAACTGCCACTGCTGCCTTGTTTTTAAAAGGTGCTGACCAGGAACAAATACGGATCCAGTAAAGTATGAAAGTATGTTGAGAGTAGATGAGAAAATCCGGACAGCCGCACTCCAGGAAGATATAATTCAAAAACCATTTATTGTAAATTCAGGAGCATATAGCATCAGCTATGAGTAAGCACTTAGCATAAGTGCGAAACACGTTAGCTGATTGCCTGTATCTTCTGTCACAGTGTCTTGTATGCTATATGCTCCTGAATTTACAATAAATGGTTTTTGAATTATATCTTCCTGGAGTGCGGCTGTCCGGATTTTCTCATCTACTCTCAACATGACTCAGCATTAGCCAGCACCTGGGGCTCTTCATTCTCGGAGACAACTAAGTTTACACCTGGTGTGAATCTATACCAGTGCGGTGAGAATCTTTCTGCTTCAAAGTATGAAAGTACAAACTGCCCATCCAGCTCACTTATGAGATTGTAGGCCACACACCCTTCCCCTTAATATAACCAAATCCCAGTTCTGCTAAACATAATGACACCATACACCATTTTGGCAAAAATTTGGCCGCGGCACCTTTATTGGTTTAATTGTTAAACATAAATTCTTTCTTTTATTCAAATGAACCTTAACATAACTTTAATTCACACCAAATTAATACACTGCCGAGTTATCAGAACTCAAGCAGCAAACGAACCACAGTTTTCATATATCAAAAATCCCCCCTGAGATCCAGGGTGACCCTACCACATAAGAGGTGCACGCGACAGGGGAGGGAGTTCTTCTGGTGCTGCTCCGGTCCAAAAGGGAAAAGGAAATAAGCCCCACCGCAGGTTCCTTTTATAGACACCTCCAGGCTTCCAGAACCATCCCAGTGATCCAATTGGACCCTTGTTACCTGTAACCACAAAATTTAAAGAGACAGTAACCCAATTCCTGCCTACCTTAACCACTATCTAACCTGATTAAATATAAACCTATGTGTGCTGGCCACAATCTAATGCAGGTGGGCCCCGAATTTGTGCCCCTCCTTTTATATTCTAGTTTGGTAAATCAGTAGTTATTGAAGGCAGGATCATATAACAGTTGAACAAAGGCGGCTAACGCGATAAAGTAAAAAAAAAAAAAAAATATATATATATATATATATATATATATATATATATATATATATATATATATATATATAATACAGTGTATATATCTATGTATACAATATATTACTAAAAGTATTGGGACGCCTGCCTTTATATGCACATGAACTTTATTAGCATTCTAGTCTTAGTCCATAGGGTTCAGTATTGAGTTGGCCGACCCATTGCAGCTATAACATCTTCAACTCTTCTGGGAAGGCTATCCACAAGGTTTAGGGGTGTGTCTATGGGATTGTTGGACCATTCTTCCAGAAGCGTATTTGTAAGGTTAAGCACTGATGTGGATGAGAAAGTTTGGGGGGAAAGTTTGGGGGGTTGTTTAGCTTAGTGTAGCGCTCACTACTGAGCACAGTCCACGTCACTTATGCCGTCTTAAGTGCCTGTTGCCCCACTTTTTTTAACCACTTGCCGACCGGGCCGTAGCCGAAAGAAGGCTGCAGCGCGGTCGGCTTGTTCTGAGTGGACGTCCGTGGGACGTCCTCCGGAACTCTCGCTACCCGCCGCCCGGTGGGGCGCGTGCACGATAGTGTCCATGTTTGCCGGGTTCACGGGACCCGGCGCAACACGGATTGTGGTAAAGGGCCAATGACAGTGGCCCTTTACCATGTGATCGCTCCCTCCAATGAGGGAGCGATCATAATGTCAACAGACTGGGGTCATGCAAAGGTCCCAGCTCTCTTCTCTCCTCACACCGATACAGAGTGAGAGGAGAGAAGAGAAATCGAGTGAAAAAAACGAATGAAATCGTGAGTGAAAGTACTACAGTGCCCAGCAGTGCCATACAGTGCCACATAAGTGCGGCTACAGTGCTAAATTGTGCCCTAGAGTGCCACCAGTGCCACTACAATTCCCATCAGTGCCACTACAGTACCCATCTGTGCCACCAGTGCCACTACACTACCCATCAGTGCCACTACAGTACCCATCTGTGCCACTAGTGCCACAACAGTACCCATCAGTGCCACTACAGTACCCATCAGTGCCACTACAGTACCCATCAGTGCCACTAAAGTGTCCATCAGTGTCACTACAGTGCTCATCTGTGCCATCAGTGCCACTATAGTTCTCATCAGTGCCACGTCAGTGCCACCAGTGCCCATCAGTGCCCATCTGTGCCGCCAGTGCCAAGTCAGTGCTCCGTCAGTGCCACACCAGTGTCCAGTGCCACTACAGTGCTCATCTGCCACCAGTACCACATTGGTGCCATCAGTGCCTCCTGTGCCACTACAGTGCCCATCGGTGCCACCAGTGCCACGTCAGTGCTCCATCAGTGCTACGTCAGTGCTCCATCAGTGCGACACCAGTGCCCAGTGCCACTACAGTGCTCATCTGTGCCACCAGCACTACATTGGTGCCATCAGTGCCACCTGTGCCACTACAGTGCCACTTCAGTGCCCATCTGTGCCGCTAGTGTCACATCAGTGCCACTACAGTGCTCATCTGCCACCAGTACCACATCAGTGCCATCAGTGCCACCTGTGCCACTACAGTGCCCATTGGTGCCACCAGTACCACATCAGTGTCATCAGTGCCACCTGTGCCACTACAGTGCCCATCGGTGCCACCAGTGCCACGTCAGTGCTCCATCAGTGCTACGTCAGTGCACCATCAGTGCCACACCAGTGCCACTACAGTGCTTATCAGTGCCACATCAGCATCACTAGAGTGCTCATCTGCACCACTACATCGCTCATCAGTGCCACATCAGCATCACTAGAGTGCTCATCTGCACCACTACATCGCTCATCAGTGCCACTACAGCGCTTATCGGTGCCACTACAGTACCCAATAGTGCACATCAGTGCCCATAAGTGAGTGCTCATCAGTGCCACCATATTAGTGGATCCTCATCAGTGCCCATCAGTGCTACCTTAGTGCACATCAGTGCCAGATAATCAGAGCATCCTCAGTGTGGTGCATTAGTGTACATCAGTGCAACCTTATCAGTACCCATTAGTGCACCCTCATCAGTACCCAGCAGTGCACCCTCATCAGTACCCAGCAGTGCACCCTCATCAGAGCCCAGCAGTGCACCCTCATCAGAGCCCAGCAGTGCACCCTCATCAGAGCCCAGCAGTGCAGCCTAATTAGACCAGCCTCATCAGCACCCATCAGTGCAGCCATATCTGTCCAAGTGTCCCTACCACAGCAGTTTGTCACCACAGTCACCAGTGTGGCAAAAAAAAATTTTTCCGCTGAAGAGGCATACCAACTGCTTGCCTTGACTGACGAGAGCAGCGGGGAGCTCTCGGAGTCTGCGTCTGATTCTGGTTCAGAATATGAACCCGTTGTAAGCAGTGGGTCTGATACAGAATCAGAGGAGGAGCAAAGTGTGCCTGTGAAACGAAGGCGCTCTGGCATGGAGCAGGCTACCACAAGTAGTGCTGTGGCATCAACCAGCAGCTCAGTGCCATCCACCAGAAATGCAGTGGCATCAACTAGCAGCTCAGTTGCTTCCACCAGTAGCACAGTGCCATCCAGAAGAAATGAAGTACCAATGCAGCAAAGGCCAAGAACTAGCGGGGTGTCATCTCGGCCCCAAAGCGTTAGGACCCATGCTGGCCTTCCCTATGCCCTTGAAAACCCTCTGTGGCTTCCCCCTAATTCAGGAGTAGCAAACATCCCCCCTTTCATTGCCCAACCAGGTGTTCAGGTGAACACAGAGAATTTTGCCCCTATTGATTTTTTTAATTTAATTTTTACCCAAGACCTATTGTCCTCCATCGTGGCCCAGTGCAACCTCTATGTACAACAATTTATAACAAGCAACCCTGGTTCAAGTTATGCCCGTCCCTATGAATGGAGAGCATTGACAGTGGAGGAATTTAAATTATTTTTAGGTCTAACATTTAATATGGGACTCACAAAAAAAAATGAATTATACTCCTATTGGTCCACCAAACCCATCCACCATATACCAATCTATTCATCCCTTATGCGAAGATCAAGATACCTCATGATAATGCGTTTCCTCCATTACAGTGACAACACCCAGTGCCCTCCCCGAAATGACCCATCACATGACAAATTATTTAAAATTCGGCCACTTCTAAATTTTTTCTCTGAGAAATTCCCCCAGTTATTCATCCCCGACCAAAATATCTCAGTGGATGAGTCATTGGTCCACTTCACAGGTAGGCTTGGGTTCAAGCAGTTTATCCCAAGCAAAAGGGCCCGATATGGGGTTAAGCTCTACAAGCTATGTGACCGAGAAACGGGGTATATCTACGCCTTCCGGGTATATGAAGGGAAGGATACCCAACTGCATCCCCCTGAATGTCCGGAGTACATCGGAGTCAGCGGAAAGGTTGTTTGGGAGCTTGTATATCCACTTCTTGGAAAGGGTTACCACCTTTATGTGGATAACTACTATACAAGCTTGCCCCTCTTCCGTAATCTTTACCGCAAGGACACTCCAGCGTGTGGTACCGTGCGAGCCAATAGGAAGGGCTTCCCGCAAAGGCTGCTTACTGAAAGACTACGAAAAGGGGAGACGGCGTCTTTACGGAATGAAGAGGTATTGGCTCTCAGGTGGAGGGACAAACGAAACGTCCACATGCTTACAACTATCCACAACGACACCTACGTGGAAATCCCCCGAAGAAACGGCCCAATCCAGAAACCAAAATGTGTCCATGACTATAATCTGTTTATGGGGGGTGTCGACTTCAATGACCAGATGATCGAACCCTACCTTCCCACAAGAAAAAGCCGCTTTTGGTATAAAAAAGTCTCTATATATCTTTTCAGTTTGGCCATTTACAATAGTTTTGTTATTTACAGTAAATCTACAGAGACCCCCTTATCTTTTCTTCACTACCAAGAAGAAATTATCACCACCCTTTTGTACCCGGAAGGCGCACCAGAAAGCATTCGCTCGGATTCAGTGAGCAGACTCCACAAACGCCACTTTCCTGAAAAACTCCCTCACCATGAAACAGGCCGGAAACGTCAGAAGAGATGCCGGGTGTGCTCCAGAGGAGGAGCTAGAAAAGACACTGTGTTCTATTGTCCTGATTGTCCTTCCCAACCAGGCCTTTGTATTGATGAATGTTTAGGCCGTTACCATACTTCTCTACATTATTAGGGAAGTATGGTAAACGTAATTGTCATTTACCGCCACACCCCTTTATGCCACTAAACATACCGCTGCCTTCTCCGAAACTGACCCTGGCCTGCTAAACGACCACGCTTCTGCCTAATACTAAACTGTACCTACCTCTGCCTTCTCCGGAACTGACCCTGGCTTGCTAAACGACCATGCTTCTGCCTAACGCTAAACTGTACCTACCTCTGCCTGCTCTGGAACTGACCCTGGCCTGATATATGACCACGCTTCTGCCTAACGCTAAACTGTACCTACCTCTGCCTGCTCTGGAACTGACCCTGGACTGTTTGACCATGTTTTTTGCCTGCCTCTTGGACTGGTCTTTTACTCTGCTACTGGAGTAGTGGGCTTCATAACACAGGGGTCTCACATATGTGAGGGGCTCCAGAATTGTTTTTCTGGATGAAGAAAACTATTTTTTTAGTTTTCTCATTCCCAGATTAGGGTCTGGAGACTCGGAGGCTTCAAAGAGATTTGGGTGGGAGAAGCCTCTACCCCTGTCCCCATTCTTTCCTGGCCTGCTACTTGGACCATGTTCCTGCTTACTACCAGGACTAATATTTTGACACTGCTGGCAATGTCTCTACTTGCACTGACCCTGGACTGTAAGGACAGTATCCCTGCATGTACTATGAACAATATTCTTGCCTGCTGCCTGGACTATTCCATTCACTGTCGCTGACCACATCCCTGCCTGCTGCCTGGATCAGGGCTCTCCTCCTGTGGACAACTGCACTACTAAAACCACAGGTAATCTTTTGTTTACCCTTTGCTCAGCAGAATGTATTTTAGGGTGTAATTCTTGGTATGTTCATGCTATGTGTTAGAAATATGAAGGGCCTTCAAACATGTTATAGATTGTAAGGAAATTAGATGTGTAATTTATGCTCCTAGAATGCCTGAATGTGCTACTTCAATGTTGGGCCTCTGAAGGTGGGCAGGCTGTGTAAAAGTCTAACACATGTGGCATCGCCAAACTCAGGAGTAGCAGCAGAATAGATTTTGGGGTGTCATTTTTGCTATGTACATGCTATGTGTTGGAAATATCTTAGAAATGGACAACTTTGTGTAAAAAAAATGCGTTTTCATTTTTTTCCCACATTTTCCAAAAACTTCTGGAAAAAAATGAACTGTTCAAAAGACTCATTATGCCTCAGAGATTATACGTTGGGGTGTTTGCTTTCCAAAATGGGATCACTTTGTGGGCGTTTCCATTGTCCTGGTGCTCCAGGGCCTTCAAAAATGTAATAGGTGGTTGAGAGATTAGATATGCAATTTATGCTCCTAGAACGCCTGAATGTGCTACTTCAATGTTCGGCCTCTGTATGTGGCCAGGCTGTGTAAAAGTCTCACACATGTGGTATCGCCATACTCAGGAGGAGTAGCAGAATATATTTTGGGGTGTCATTTTTGTTATGTACATGCTATGTGTTGGAAATATCTTAGAAATGGACAACTTTGTGTAAAAAAAATGCGTTTTCATTTTTTTCCCACATTTTCCAAAAACTTCTGGAAAAAAATGAACCGTTCAAAAGACTCATTATGCCTCATAGATTATACGTTGGGGTGTTTGCTTTCCAAAATGGGGTCACTTTGTGGGCGTTTCCATTGTCCTGGTGCTCCAGGGCCTTCAAAAATGTAATAGGTGGTTGAGAGATTAGATATGCAATTTATGCTCCTAGAACGCCTGAATGTGCTACTTCAATGTTCGGCCTCTGTATGTGGCAAGGCTGTGTAAAAGTCTCACACATGTGGTATCGCCATACTCAGGAAGAGTAGCAGAATATATTTTGGGATGTCATTTTTGTTATGTACATGCTGTGTGTTGGAAATATCTTGGAAATGGACAACTTTACGTAAAAAAAAATGCGTTTTCATTTTCTTTCCACATTTTCCAAAAACTTCTGGAAAAAAAATGAACCATTCAAAAGACTCATTATGCCTCATAGATTATACGTTGGGGTGTTTGCTTTCCAAAATGGGGTCACTTTGTGGGCATTTCCATTGTCCTGGTGCTCCAGGGACTTCAAAAGTGTAATAGGTGGTTGAGAGATTAGATATGCAATTTATGCTCCTAGAACGCCTGAACGTGCTACTTCAATGTTCGGCCTCTGTATGTGGCCAGGCTGTGTAAAAGTCTCACACATGTGGTATCGCCATACTCAGGAGGAGTAGCAGAATATATTTTGGGGTGTCATTTGGGGAATGTACATGCCATGTGAGAGAAATAACCTGTTATAATGACAATTTGGTGTGAAAAAAAATAAAAATATAAAAAATCTTAATTTTGCAAAGAATTCTGGGAAAAAATGACAACTTCAAAAAACTCACCATGCCTCTTACTAAATACCTTGGAATGTCTACTTTCCAAAAAGGGGTCATTTTGTGGGTATTTGTACTTTCCTGGCTTGTAAGGGTCTCAAGAAATGAGATAGGCCTCAGTACATCAGGTGTGATCAGGTGTGATCAGATGTGATCAATTTTCAGTGATTGGCACCATAGCTTGTAGACGCTATAACTTTCACACAGACTAAATAATATCCACTAATTTGGGTTATTTTTACCAAAGATATGTAGCAGTATAAATTTTGGCCCAAATTTATGAAGAAAAATTACTTATTTGCAAAATTTTATAATACAAATGAAGAAAAATGCATTTTTTTACAAAATTTTCGGTCTTTTTTCTTTTATAGCGCAAAAAATAAAAAACCCAACAGTGATTAAATACCACCAAAAAAAAGCCCTATTTGTGTGAAAAAAAGGACAAAAATTTCATATAGGTACAGTGTTGCATGACTGAGTAATTGTCATTCAAAATGTGAGAGCACCGAAAGCTGAAAATTGGTCTGGTTAGGAAGGGGGTTTAAGTGCCCAGTGGTCATGTGGTTAAAAAGAAAGGGAATGTCCAACAAAAAGAACAGTTGCCTACTCAGGGGTTTCCACTATCAACACAAATTAACATAAGATTCAGCCTCTTGGGTCTCTTTAGCAACACCGCTGCTTAGGCCTTGTCCCCCGGTCCCAATGACAATGTAACACAGCGCCCCATTGTTCACGTACAAATGCTGTACCTCTGTTAGCACTCTTTCTTGCAGCTCCTTGCTGCACTACTGACACCTGCACTGTGCAGAAACACACACTTTTGGCTGCTCCCTTGCACCCACATGGACACCTTGCAAGGATGGAGCCCAAAACCCTGGTATTGTCTCTACAAAAAGACACGCACACACACCTGGAGATTTTTATCCCACCCTGGTTATGACTCTACAAAAAGATCCATGTACACCTGCACAATCGGTGTGCTGGCTATTCCCAAAACCTGGTCCCAGGGCTGGAGATTTCATCCCAGCCAGATCACTACGAAATCTTCAGGGTCCAGGTCTCTAACCAAGTTTTACCAAAACAGTTTCCTCCAAATTAAACAAGCATTGTGGAGCCCCTCAACCTACCTAGTTGGTAATCCTGGGCAATATACACCATGACAGGGAACCACACAATTCCAATATATATTCTAAACTAGCATGGATGTACTCATAGGTCTTGCAGAGGAGGTATATCAAAACAGCAGCTTTTTTTAATTGTCAACATTTTCGATGAAACTCAGACATCTTCAGAAAGATGGACTGAGCTTATTTGAAACAATTAAAAAACACTGCTGTTGTGGCTACCCTTATGTGCCCTTATATATATATATATATATTGAATATGGCGTATATATATACACACTGTATACACACTGTATATTATGTATCTGTTATCCATCCATGGGGTTTTAGGCTTTTTTTTTGGGCTTTCCCATCTTCTAACATTTGCTGTTTTTTACAGAGATTGATAAAGTAACACAGAACTGGATGCATTAGAGCGATGACTCATCCGTTATCTCAGTTCAATGCAAAGTTTCGGACACCTGTGTCTGAAAGAGGAATATTTTTTCTGTGCTGTAGTGGGTTAGTTAACCTCTTCCTGCCTGTTATATAGCAATATGACATCAGGAAAGTGGTTCTGTTATCCCGACCGGACGTCGGCGATCGCTGTTGTGGTGTGTCAGTCAGACACACCACAACTCCGATCCAATAAAGAGTCTCTACCACGTGATCAGCTGTGTTCAATCACAGCGGATCATGATGTAAACAGGAAGAAACGTGTATCGGCTTTTCCTTACTCCCATCTGACAGACTTAAGTAGAGGAGAGCCGATCAGGCTGCTCTCCTGACAGGGGGGGTCTGCGCCGATTGATTATCAGTGCAGCCCCCTGAGGATGCCCACCCAGGACCACCAGGGATGCCACCAGGACCACCAGGGAAGGCCACCACTGATGACCACCAGGTATGCCACCCGTGGCCACCAGGGATGCCAATGTGTGCCCAAATATGATGCCAATCAGTGCCCATCAGCAATACCTGCCAGTGCCTGCATAGCAGTGATGCCCATTAGTGCTATCTATCAGTGTCCATCAGTGCCACTCATCATTGTCCATCAGTGCCACCTATCAGTGCCCATGCATGCCCATCAGTGCCCACCTATCGTTGCCTATCAGTGCCTATAAGTGCCACCCATAAGCACCCATCAGTGCCGCCTATGAGCGCCCATCAGTGCCGCCTATGAGCGCCCATCAGTGCCGCCTATGAGTGCACATCAGTGCCATCTATGAGTGCCCATATCTGCTGCCTATGAGTGTCCATCAGTGCCACCTATGAGTGCCCATCAGTGCTGCATATCAGAGCCACCTATCAGTGCCGCCTATCAGTGCCCATCAGTGTCGCATATCAGTGCCCATCATCAGTGCCGCTGCATCGGTGCCACCTCATTGGTGCCACCTCATCAGTGCCGCCTTATCAGTGCCCGTCAGTGTAGCCTCACCAGTTCCCATTAGTGAAGGAGAAAAGGTACTTATTTACAACTTTTTATAAAAGAAAGGAAAAAAAACTTTTTTTTTTTTAATTTTTGGTCTTTTTTTATTTGTTTAGCAAAAAATAAAAACCCCAGAGGTGATCAAATACCACCAAAAAAAAGCTCTATTTGTGGGAACAAAATAATAAAAAATTTGTTTGGGTACAGTGTAGCATGACCGCGCAATTGTCATTTAAACAGCGACAGCTCTGAAAGCTGAAAATTGGCTTGGGCAGGAAGAGGGGAAAGTATCTGGTATTGAAGTGGTTAAAGATAACGAGGAATCATTTGCAATGTATTCAATGTGTATTCGTAATATATGGGTTAGATTATGTGTGTGTGTGTATATACTCCTTCTAATGACCAATGTTAGGGAGAAGTTTTCCTCCCACTCACTAATAATGTAAGGAGAGTTAATCTTCTTCCTGCTTGCCAATAATCTGAGGGGGTATTTTTCTCCCACTGACCACCAATGTAAAGTTACATTTTTACTCCCACTGACCATTAATGTAACAGGGCATGTTTCTTCATACCGATCACTAGGTATGGGCTGACTGTTCGAGTCGAACATGAGTTCGACTCTAACATCGGCTGCTCGATCGTTCACCGAAGATCGAACATTACGGGCCGTTCGCCCAAAATTCGAGCAGCGCGTCTTTGCAGTGGTTTGTTGGCTGATGATTGGCCAAACATGCACTATGACTCGCATGCTTTGGCCAATCACAGCACCGTAAGCAAACAGAGCCATAATTGGCCAAAGGCAGGGTGCTTTTTCTGCTTATCAACAATGTAAGGAGGCAATCTTCTTCCTGGTAAAAACCAATAAAGAGGGGGGATTTTTTTTTTCCACTGACCAGCAATGTAAGGCAATGCTCTTCTTCCCACAGACCACCATAAATTGGCATTTCAACTCCCACTTGCCACTAGTGCAAAAAAGCATGTCTCCACTGACCACCAATGTAAGGGGACAGTCTTCTTCCCAGTGACCATAAATGGAAAGTTACTTATTTTAACTTTCACTGATCGCCAGTGTACAGGTGCAGTTTTTCAGTGACAACTACTGTAAACCCAACAGACTTACAGCAAATAAAAGATGATTTAGCTATAAAAAAAAATACTTTATATTTTCATGTTCCAGTGCAGTTAAAAAAACTCAAAGCTGAACTCAGGGCAAGCTGCTAAATGCAAAAATTATATATAAACATGAGATCTATTTCCCAGCCAGTTCATTTTTATATCCATCCAGTCTATACAAGATCTATACTTCTCTGCCACACAGCACAGTCTCCCTATCTGTCAGTGAAGGTGACCCGATCTTTCTCTAGTGCAGTTTCACTTTCACTTTCCACTCCTTACCTGTGTGAGGACAGTAAAAGCAGAAATAGCACCATGATGAGCTCATCTCTGTGATTCCTACTAGTATCCTTAATTGATTTTTTGTGCTGCTACTCCTTCCCCAAAATTAAAATCTTTGTTTTTTTACTTTGATAAATATGCATATTTTATTCTACAATTTGTCCCATTATAACAACACTAACATGACATTTCTATTAAAGCATGTTATTTACAAATTAAATCAAGTTTTTTTTTTCAGTTTTTTTTTTTTAATGTGCCACAAAAATTTAAGTTATGCCATGCGGACTTTTCAACCAGACTGGTCCGATGGAACAAATTCGTCGGACAATCCAACCATGTGTGGGCTTCATCGGACCTTCAGCGGACTTTTTCTGTCGAAAATCAGACGGACTTTAGATTTGGAACATGTTTCAAATCTTGAGTCCGGTCAAAAAATCTGTTCGTTTGTATGCTAGTCCGACGGAAAAAAAAGGACGCAAGGGCAACTATTGGCTACTGGCTATGAACTTCCCTATTCTAGTCCCTTTGTACGTCTTTGCGTTCATAACAACGGACTTTCGAACGGACTTCAGTCCGGTCGTCTGAAAGTCCGTCGTAACTCCGTCGAAAGTCCGTCGGAAAGACCGTCGGACGCTTGATGCTGAAAAGTCCACTCGTGTGTACACGGCATAAGTCAATAAATGAACAAAAAATGTAAAAATAATTATAAAAAAATAAATAAAATAAATCAGCTGCAAAATAATAGCTTAGGGGAGAAGTGAAGGAAAGAGTTGATTAGGGATAACTAAGGATTAGGTCATTAAAAAAAATTCTAATGCCGCGTACACACGATCAGACTTTCCGGCAGAAAAGGTCTGACGGAATCATTTCATCGCATATTGCGATCATTGTGTGGGCTAAATCGGACTTTTTCTTTCGAAAATTCTGATGGACCTAGAAATAGAACATGTTTTAAATCTTTCAGACGGAATCAATTCCTATCGGGAAAACTGTTCGTCTGTATGCTATTCTGACGGACCAAAAACGACGCAAGGTCAGCTATTGGCTACTGGCTATTTAACTTCCTTTATTTAGTCCCGTCGTACGTGTTGTACGTCACCGCGTTCTAAACCATCGGACTTTGGTGTGATCGTGTGTATGCAAGTCCGTTTCAGCGGAACTCCGTCGGAACTCCGTCAGAAAAACCATCCGAGTTTATTCTGATGGAAATACCGGTCGTGTGTATGCGGCATAAGGTGTCTAAGGTTATGCGCTAGGCTTTTTCTCCCTCCTTTTTTTCTGTTTCTAGTGTTTTGGAGTTTCCCTGCTCAAGGAGAGTAGCATCACTAAAAATACCATCCTTAACAGAGTGAGCACTGAGGTTTCACAGTCTTTTATAACAATGGGTTAATCAGTCCTGGACTTTGCGCTGCCACACACACCCAAAAAACATTATGTAAATACTTTGTGTGTGTGGTACACCCAGCTCCTCCTCCTGCACTGCAGCTCCCTGGCCACATTTACCAGCAAATCAAAGTGGACTACAATGTAGCAATGTTATTTTGCTACATTGTACATACTTTGGTTTATTGATAGCATATTAAACTATTGACCTTTGATCCAGAAATGGCATCAGTTAAAGCAACTTTACAAGTTAAAATTTAAAAATAAATGGGTTCTTATTTATTAGGCCTCATACACATGTGACGTTTATATCCATGCCATGTGCAGGGCCGTGTTTACCGGCACAGGCATGCACAGGTGTTGTGTGCATCTCCAGTGCCAGCAGTCCCATAACTGTCTGCTGACTTGAGACACATGGCGACTGTCCAGACACAGCCACTGCTCCCAATGTGAAATCCATGGGAGTGCATGACCCAGAACACACCCTGGGTGTGAACTAGGCCTTATTGTTGTAGAGCTGTTTTACATTCCTATAACCTGCTTTATTGTTTTTACTATTTTGCAGACAACGTTTGGAATGTACCTGCTGAATTCACCATGTTCATCTTACCCGTCTTTGCTGAGAGTTGGCACAGAAGTGTCATTTATACAAAAAGAGACCCAACAAAATGTACACAACAACAAGGAATCTCTGGAGAAATAATGTTTCAAAGAAACCAAAAGGAAACCAAAACAGCAGAAAAATGTAGCTCTATTCAATCATCACAAGATAAGGTGCACAAAAATAGTGTAAGGGTAAAGGTCAAAGACTATTCTAAGTCAGCAATGGAATCAATGCAATCCTTATGCAAATATCTTTATTTATACAATGTTATTGCTTATAACAGAATTCTACATTACTGTTCCAAACATATCATTATGTCTACCAGGTTCTGTTTACTGCTGATGTTGGGGCAGGGGCAGCTTTCAATGTAAATAGTGGCTCCTTGCCTGTTGCTATGGCTGAATTCTGGAGTGATACAGTAAATCTGATATACATTCAACTTCACTTCTAGAACTTGATGGTCTATATGCAGTTTTTCACTTTAAGTTGTCATATTCACATTTAGTACATACAGTTTTCAAAACACCTTCACAAACAGGGAGAAGAAAGCCTTTCAGTTTTGACCCTAGTACAGTATATTAATGCAATAAGTGAGAAACTGACTGATCCTTGAAATATTTGGGAATACCTGGTATAGGCCTGCAAAATTAATCATCTTGTCTCAGCAATGAAGTTGAGATACTTTCCCAGTGTAAGCTTATGGTTAGGTAGGTTGGAGGATTGGGGTAGGTCTAGGTTAAAGGTTAAGTTTTAGGCTTGAAAGATAGATTTTAGTTATAGAAGAATGATTAATTGTTAGGTATTTGAATATTATGTTTTGTGCTAAGGTTTGGGTCAAAAAAGTCTTGAAACATAAGAAGTTTGTTTTAGGATTATATTAGGGGTTAAGAGTTAGGCGTTAAAGTGCATAAAATGGCAATTTGTATTTATGTGTCCCCACTGGTCCTGGTGACCACCGAAACTGAGACGGAGAGTGAGGGGACATAAAGATTTTTTTAGTTATCAGAAAAAAATGAGGTAGGCAATATTCTCCAGTGGGGACAGGACTTCTGATCACTTTGAGAGATTTCCTCTCATTTTCTGTTGTGCCTCCATGACAGGAATTTAAGGGAAATCTTCCCAAATGAGACACATGTAGCAAAAAGTTAACAGATAAGGGGTTGGAACATTCCTTATTCTATCCAAAACGGAGTTACTTTTAAGGGTTAAGTTGAGGGGTTCAGTGAAGTGAAAGTTGAGTGCTACAGTAAGTCTTGGGTTGGGTTAAAACAAACTGTAAAAATGTACATAACACACGCCAAAGTTCAGTGGTCTTGGGAAGTGTGAAGCATGAAAATACTATTGACAAGTTGATAAGTGCCTTTGGTTGTTATGCTTGTTTTTACATGTTTCACAAGGCCTGTGTGCTTTGGTGTGCTGTGGGTTTGTTTATGTCCGAACTTGTTTAGACTTGCGGTCGGGGGGTTGATGAAAAACACATTGCTGAGGAGCTTTTTTTATCACATGCTTTTCAAGAAGTTGGGAGCAGAATTTTTTAGCATTGGCGTTTAAAAACAAAAATTAATGGCAAATGTCCTTGACAACTGTCATGGACAGATTCTTTGTTTACACAAAATACCCTATGGAAGGGTCTGCCATGTATTTTGGGAAACATTTGGTCTGTGTTTTTTTCTTTGCTAATGTTACCACAACCTACAGCAAGAATTTAAAAAATTACATGCCAGACCCTTTGAGCGTATGGATTTTAAGAGGGTACCTCACACACCAGACCCTTTAGGTCTCATACAGATTTTAAAGGGGACTCCACACAAAAAAATGCAAAGTCCCTTTAAAAATCCATACCAAACCCTTAATCCAAGCATGCAGCCTGGCTGGCAAAGCCCCCCCCCCAAACCATACCAGGCCACATGCCTTCAACATTGGGGGGGGGGGGGGGGGGCTTTGCCAAAAAGGAATCCCTGGCAGAGCACTTTGTACCCAAAGTCCTCTTCCCTTGCCCTGTAATTGTGGGGGTCTGCAGGCAGGGGGGGGGGGCTTATCTGAATTTGGAAGCCTCATTTAACAATAACAACTGTCTAAGGAGAGATATCCTCTTCCTTTTTAAGAGATCTCATTTTACTTCCTCTTATGCCTCTTGGGTAGGAGGTGAAGAGAAATCTTCCTCATAGTAGACAACAAAACAAATCCTGACATTCATTTTAAGTAACAGTCTAGCCAAGGTACAGTTCAGTGCACTAGATAATAACAACTAACTGCTGCTAACTAGCAGAAGCAGGTCAGCCATCTTAAAGTGGTGTTCCGGCCAAATTATACCCCTATAATACACAAGCTTAATGTATTCTAGTAAAGTTAGTCTGTAAACTAAGGTCTGTTTTGTTAGTTTATAGCAGTAGTTTGTTATTTTATAAACTTACAGCAGGCCGTGGCCATCTTAAGTGTGGGCATCTGAAGCCAGACTGTATTTCTTCCTGGATCTCATCCTTGCAGATCTCACACATGCTCAGTGCAGCACAAGCAGTGTAATAGGTTTCAGGTCAGGTTTCCATAGCAACGGGAGTGTCAGAGGAAGTTGCCGCCCCTTCCCAGAAGGCATTGCAAACAGGAAATGATGCGATGGGCCACGGCCAGGGAGGAGGAAGTGAAAAATTAATACAGCAAATATACAGTAGGTGCTGAGAAAAAAAAATAAAAAAAAAATATCCAATTCGTTTACAGTGCACAGTTTAGTAAGGGATGCTGAAGAGTTGTAAAAGTGGGTGGAACTCCACTTTAAATCATGCTGACCAATGGATTTGTACTTCCAATATGCATACGGTAATCCATCCATTAGCTGAATTTGTAATCACAACAACAATGTTTCAATATGCTTGAAGAAAACTGACTTGTGTATTCCCTTAACTTACCAGCACAAGAATGGGATAGTGAGGGTGTATCACTGATACTCATGGGTCATAGAAATAAGATAAATTACAACATGTCTTTTATATTTATTTTGCTTTTTACACAAGGGTTGTACATTTTTAAAAGTAATTGGGTTTTGCTAATCCTGTTGAATATGGTGCCTTTTGATTTTGTTAACTTGCAAATTTTTATTTTGAGTGTAATCCATATTTATTGTGAATATTATTTATTATGTTGTACTTTAAGGGTCAGATCACCAAACAAAATTTCAGTTCTGGGTAAACCTTGATGGGCTGAGTCAGCCCCTGGCATCTTATTTGCCTTGAATACTTAAAGTGATTATAAACCCTCTCATATACCTAGTGAAGTAAACAGTCTCCAATGATACACAGAGATGAAACAAATCCTCCTACATACAGTGCCTTGCTAAAGTATTCACCCCCCTTGGCTTTTTACCTATTTTGTGACATTACAGCCTTTAGTTCAATGTTTTTTTAATCTGAATTATATGTGATGGATCAGAACACAATAATCTAAGTTGGTGAAGTAAAATTAGAAAAATATATACATAAAAAACTATTTTTCAGCAATTAAAAAATAATTGGCATGTGCATATGTATTTACCCCCTTTGTTATGAAGCCCATAAAAAGCTCTGGTGCAACCAATTACCTTCTGAAGTCACATAATTAGTTAAATGATGTCCACCTGTGTGCAATCTAAGTGTTACATGATCTGCCATTACATATACACATCTTTTTGAAAGGCCCCAGAGGCTGCAACACCTAAGCAAGACGTACCATTAACCAAACACTGCCATAAAGACCAAGGAACTCTCCAAACAAGTAAGGGACAATTTTGTTGAGAAGTACAAATCAGGGTTAGGTTATAAAAAAAAATCCAAATCTTTGATGATCCCTAGGAGCACCATCAAATCTATCATAACCAAATGGAAAGAAAATGGCACAACAGAAAACCTGCCAAGAGACCGACACACACCAAAACTCATGGACCGGGCAAGGAAGGCATTAATCAGAAAGGCAGCACAGAGACCTAAGGTGACCCTGGAGGAGCTGCAGAGTTCCACAGCAGAGACTGGAGTATCTGTACATAGGACGACAATAAGCCGTACGCTCCATAGAGTTGGGCTTTATAGCAGAGTGGCCAGAAGAAAGCCATTACTTTCAGCAAAAAACAAAATGGCACATTTTAAGTTTGCGAAAAGGTATGTGGGAGACTCCCAAAATGTATGGAGGAAGGTCTGATGAGACTGAAATTGAACTTTTTGGTCATCAAAAAAATTTTTATGTCTGGCGTAAACCCAACACATCACATATCCCAAAGAACGCCATCCGCACAGTGAAACATGGTGGTGGCAGCATCATGCTGTGGGGAAGTTTTTCAGCAGTCAGGACTGGGAAACTGGTCAGAGTTGAGGGAAAAATGGATGGTGCTGAATACAGGGATATTCTTGAGCAAAACCTGTACCACTCTGTGTGTGATTTGAGGTTAGGACGCAGGACAATGACCCCAAACACACTGCTAAAGCAACACTTGAGTGGTTTAAAGGGAAACATGTAAATGTGTTGGAATGGCCTAGTCAAAGCCCAGACGTCAATCCAATAGAAAATCTGTGGTCAGACTTAAAGATTGCTGTTCACAAGCGCAAACCATCCAACTTGAAGGAGCTGGAGCAGTTTTGCAAGGAGGAATTCGCAAAAAATCCCAGTGGTAAGATGTGGCAAGCTCATAGAGACTTATCCAAAGTAACTTGGAGCTGTGATAGCCGCAAACGGTGGCTCTACAAAGTATTAATTTTAGGGGGGGGGTGAATAGTTATGCACATTGACTTTTTCTGTTATTTTGTCCCATTTGTTGTTTGCTTCACAATTTAAAAAAAAAATCTTAGTTGCGGACATGTTCTGTAAATTAAATGATGGAAATCCTCAAACAATCCATGTTAATTCCAGGTTGTGAGGCAACAAAACACAAAAAATGCCAAGGGGGTGAATACTTTTGCAAGGCACTGTATGTGTCTGCAGGCCTCTCTTCCCTACATCCCTTCAAAAGGGCAGTTTTGGGTTTGTGTTAAAATCCTTCTTCATTTGTCAGGAACACAGGGGAGGGGGCAGAGAGGCTGCAGTTACAGTGTGTGAGCGCTGATTGGAGGAAAGGCACACCCCCTTCACACAGCAGAAGAACTGAGTTGTGAATAGACAAGCTGCATGCTGAGCTCCCTCCCCGACACAAATTTTATCTCATGTGTCAAGTAAACTTCTTAGAAGTGACTCATGCTGATAACAGAGGTACGAAGCAACTGAGAGAAACAACACTTGGAGCCTTAGAGAGAAATGAGTAAACACTACAGATATACATATATAAATAAGCAATAAATCATAAACAAAAATGGGTGCCAAGTCTCTGATTTCTTATTGCAGCAGCGCTATCTGTCAGATGTCAGGACACATTCAAATAAGACCAGTGGTAAAGAAGGTTTAGGAAAGTTCAAAAAAAGCTGTAGTCTCTGGGTATGAAGAGTTTCTTTCACCAAGAGTAATCACCGCATGAGGAGGTGAGATTGCACTCACCACAATTCCAGCAAACACAAGCCTTTATGTTGTTGTCTTTGATAGATTTCCGCCTCCTCTATCCAACCACCAGATGTCGCTAACACTCTCGGTTAATATCGTGTCCTGCAGTCGGTTTTCCGTAGTACCAATGGATCCATCTTCTTGCAAGATTAGACATTTTCTGTCTTTCTTTTTTTTCTCCTTTCGCTTTTGTCTTAGAATAAAGCCTTTTCAGCGGCGCCTGGTCACCACTTAGAGGGCTAACATCTTCTTATGTCCTTTCTTCCCAGATCACGGGTCCCGGCGCTGTGAGTGGCCGGAGGTGCGATGGCGTCACTCCTGCACAAAGTGCGGTTTACAACCGATTTATCAGGATTGTACACTACAGTCTCACAAATTTTGACAATTACATCAAGGCAGCCAAACATCAGCAAAAATAAATGCGCATAAAACACAGAGCGGTGGTTTGCACCAGCCAGCTCGAACAGTTAGGTGTCTCACAATGGGCTCCACCCAACTAGTTTCTTCATAATAGGCTTCAGCTGGGAAAGGAGCCTCCTTTAATGTGAAGTAGAGGCGGTATATTTCCACACATTGTTTACACATACTACAGATGTACAGTATGTGCTTTGCTTAGATTTCATGACTGAGGTTTACAACCATTTTAAAGTAGAAATTTAGAAAAATGTGGAATAGGCAGGATTTTAAATGCAGAAGAGACATACTGGAGTTGATTCACTAAAACTGGAGAGTGCAAAATCTGATGCAGCTGTGCATTGTAACTTCAGCTTGTTCAATTAGGCTTTGACAAAAAAACTGGAAGCTGATTGGTTTCTATGCAGAGCTGCACCAGATTTTGCACTCTCTAGTTTAAGTAAATCAACCCCACTATGTCTCTGCTCTGCAGCTGAAAGCAGCTGAAGCCTGAGGGGTCATTGTCAGCATTCCAACTATGCAAAGAATGCAATAAGCAATGTAGGAGCGCAATCAGGGCAGCTAAAATAGACCACAAAAGGCACATGGCGGAGGAGTGTAAAAAAAACAAGAAATTCTTTAAATATGTAAACAGTAAGAAAGTGGGGGAAGAACATATTAGCCCCATAAAGGATGATGAAGGGAATTTGGTTACAAAAGACATAGAGAAGGCAAAGGTGTTAAATGCATTCTTCTCCTCAGTTTTCACAAAGGAAACGGGGGGATATAGTAACCAAGACTGTAATGTTAATACAATGTCACAGAATGCACCCTCATGGCTAACAGAAGACAGTATCAGAAAAAGACTGGAAAAACTTAACATAAATAATCCACCAGGACCAGATGACTTACACGCGAGGGTCCTTAACCACTTCAGCCCCGGAAGGATTTACCCCCTTCCTGACCAGAGCACTTGGCACAATTTGGCACTGCGTCGCTTTAACTGCTAATTGCGCGGTCATGCAATGCTGTACCCAAACGAAATTTGCGTCCTTTTCTTCCCACAAATAGAGCTTTCTTTTGATGGTATTTGATCACCTCTGCCATTTTTATTTTTTGCGCTATAAACGGAAAAATACCGAAAATTTTGAAAAAAATGATATTTTCTACTTTTTGTTATAAAAAAAATCCAATAAACTCAATTTTAGTCATACATTTAGGCCAAAATGTATTCGGTCACATGTTTTTGATAAAAAAAATGTCAATAAGTGTATATTTATTGGTTTGCGCAAAAGTTATAGCGCCTACAAACTAGGGTACATTTTCTGGAATTTACACTGCCTTCAATTTATGACTGCCTATGTCATTTCTTGAGGTGCTAAAATGGCAGGGCAGTACAACCCCCCCCCCCCAAATGACCCCATTTTGGAAAGTAGACACCCCAAGGAAAATGCTGAGAGGCATGTTGAGCCCATTGAATATTAATTTTCTTTGTCCCAAGTGATTAAATAATGACAAAAAAAAAAATTTACAAAAAGTTGTCACTAAATGATATATTGCTCACACAGGCCATGGGCATATGTGGAATTGCACCCCAAAATACATTCAGCTGCTTTTCCAGAGTACGGGGATACCACATCTGTGAGACTTTTTGGGAGCCTAGCCGTGTACGGGGCCCCGAAAACCAATCACCGCCTTCAGGATTTCTAAGGGCGTAAATTTTTGATTTCACTCCTCACTACCTATCACAGTTTTGAAGGCCATAAAATGCCCAGATGGCACAAACCCCCCCAAATGACCCCATTTTGGAAAGTTGACACCCCAAGCTATTTGCTGAGAGGCATGTTGAGTCCATGGAATGTTTTATATTTTTACACAAGTTGCGGGACAGCGACATTTTTTTTTTTTGCACAAAGTTGTCACTAAATGATATATTGCTTACACAGACCATGGGCATATGTGGAATTGCACCCCAAAATATATTTAGCTGCTTCTCCTGAGTACAGGAATACCACATGTGTGTGACTTTTTGGGAGCCTAGCCGCGTACGGGGCTCCGAAAACCAATCACCGCCTTCAGGATTTCTAAGGGCGTAAATTTTTGATTTCACTCTTCACTGCGTATTACAGTTTCGTGACAAAAAGTGAGGTCTGCAAAATACTCACTATACCTCTCAGCAAATAGCTTGGGGTGTCTACTTTCCAAAATAGGGTCATTTGGGGGGTTTTGTGCCACCTGGGCATTCCATGGCCTCCAAAACTGTGATAGGCCGTGAAGAGTAAAATCAAAAATTTACGCCCTTAGAAAGCCTAAAGGCGGTGCCTGGTTTTCGGGGTCCCGTACGTGGCTAGGCTCCGAAAAAGTCTCACACATGTGGTATCCCCATACTCAGGAGAAGCAACAGAATGTATTTTGGGTTTGTAATGTCACATATTCTCATGGCATGTTTGAGCAATATATCATTTAGTGACAACTTTGTGCAAAAAAAAAAAAAAAATTATCTTTTTCCGGCAACTTGTGTCACAATATAAAATATTCCATGGACTCGACATGCCTCTCAGCAAATAGCTTGGGGTGTCTACTTTCCAAAATGGGGTCATTTGGGGGGTTTTGAACTGTCCTGGCATTTTATGCACAACATTTAGAAGCTTATGTCACACATCACCCACTCTTCTAACCACTTGAAGACAAAGCCCTTTCTGACACTTTTTGTTTACATAAAAAATTTACTTTGAACCCCCAAACATTATATATTTTTTTAAAGCAAATGCCCTACAGATTAAAATGGTGACTGTTTCATTTTTTTTTTCTCACAGTATTTGCGCAGCGATTTTTCAAACGCATTTTTTGGGGAAAAAACACACTTTTTAAAATTTGAATGCACTAAAACACACTATATTGCCCAAATGTTTGATGAAATAAAAAAGATTATCTTAGGCCGAGTACCTGGATACCAAACATGACATGCTTTAAAATGATTGACAGTGATTGATCGATACTGCACTTGGGTGGGCTGGACTGGGCGGAGGGACAAAACGCAGGTGCTAGCAGGTATCTGGGCTGATCACGCTAACACTGCGTTTTTGGGAACCCTAAACTGCTGGGGACACTAGTATAGATCTGATCGGATCAGATATTGATCCGTTCAGATACTATACCACTAAGGGAGGTGTACGGTGCGTGCGTGGGTGTTAGCGCTACTGGCACTAACCTGACGCTGCCTGGGGCTGGTGCTTGCCAGTTCACCAATACGCTACCAAAAAAAACTGTTAGCGATCGCAGGGATCAGGCCTGACTCTGCGAATGCTGCAGTTATGCGTTTAGTGTTTTGTAAGTGACAATGATCGATCGATACTGCACTTGGGTGGGCTGAGCTGGGCCGGGCGGAGGGGCAAAACTCAGGGGCTAGCAGGTATCTGGGCTGATCCCGCTAACACTGTGTTTTTGGGAACCCTAAACTGCTGGGGACGCTACTATAGATCTGATCGGATCAGATATTGATCTGTTCAGATACTTTACCACTAAGGGAGGTGTATGGTGCGTGGGTGTTAGCGGTACTGGCGCTAACCTGACGTTGCCTGGGGCAACGCAGACCCTATCTGACCCTAAAACCTAAGTTATATCACCGCCAGGCGATCAGGGGGCTAAACCTTTTTTCTGTAATAAACGGCGGGTGCCCTGACACTATAAAAAATAAACGAACTAACCAGCGTCACCCGTAACAGTAATATGGTGATCACTGGTGAAAGGGTTAACTAGGGGGCAATCAGGGGGTTAAAACATTTATTAGATAGTATATGGGGGTCCCTGACGCTATAAAACGCTGACGGCTAACCTAAATATTTATCTCCCTAACTAGCGTCACCAGTGACACTAATACAGCGATCAGAAAAACGATCGCTTAGTGACAATGGCGACGGGGGGTGATTAAGGGGTTAAAACTTTGTTAGGGGGGGTACCCTAGAACTAAAGGGGGCTAATACTAACTACCCTACCACACTAAATGTCACAAATTGACACCAATGCAGTAATCAGAAAAAAAAACTGCTTGGTGTCAGTGTGACGGGGGGGGGGGGGGTGATTGGGGGGTGATCGGGCCTGTGGGCTGAACGAAAAAAAGAGATTGATCGTTGGGAATGCCCACCATTAGAATACCTCCCTTCATCCACCCACTTCTAATGATGGGCATACATGCATCGTTTATATATGCCGAAGCATGGGGGTATCCTCCCGCAAAAGGTAGGAGCAAATCGCTCCTCCGCCCCTGCTGCCCCCATGCTTCGGCATATATCACCTCCGCTGGAGTCACGGCTTTATATATCGTGGGAGCAAACGCTGTTGCTGTCAAGATAAATAAATCCGCTCTGCAGCTGAATGGCGTACCTGAAGACATAAAAATGGTTAATAAAAAAAACACAGTAAACGGTAAAGTATAAAAAATCGCATACTTGAAAAGCAAACATGATAAAACATAATAACAATAAAACATTGCAGAATAGAATACAGTAAAAAAGAGCAGAACAATAGAGAGAGAATATAGGGAGAGAGAACAATAAAACGACAACTATTTTTTCGGGTCTCTCAAAATGCGATGGCAACTTGGGAGACCCTGTGAAAGTGTGCCTAGTCTGTGCAATGCTGTACCCTACGCTAATACTCAACTAGTGTATGGTAGCGTTCAAAATATTCACCAATGCAAAGACCAGGATTGTCAGGACAGGAGGGACAATAATAGCGGGTGTCACGTCTATATCCGTGCTTGCTGCAGACACAACATCTTTTTTGGGGGGGTTCGTTGGGTAGGGGTACTCGGAAGGACATAAAGAAAATTTCTCTCATGCAGCCGACTGCATTTGGTTAGGGATGTGAATGGGGGAAGTACGGGTGCTGCAGAAGTGGTGGGTTCCCAATTAGAATTGGCAAATGCAGCAGGAAGGGCATTATGGGCACGACGGGCCTGTGTTTGTCTTCTTCTTGGTGGCAGCGGGACACTACTTGTGCTTGCCACCTCACCAGCTTGAACTGCACTTATGCGACTCGCCACGTCACCAAGTGTTACTGCAGTGCTGGTTTGACTGCGACCGGGGTGTACTAGGCCGCTGGTGCTTGCCAGTTCACCAAAACACTACCAAAAAAACTGTTAGCGATCGCAGGGATCAGGCCTTACTCTGCGAACGCTACAATTATGTGTTTAGTGTTTTGTAAGTGACAGTGATCGATCGATACTGCACTTGGGTGGGCTGGGCTGGGCAGAGGGGCAAAACGCAGGTGCTAGCAGATATCTGGGCTGATCACGCTAACACTGCGTTTTTGGGAACCCTAAACTGCTGGGGACGCTAGTATAGATCTGATCGGATCAAATATTGATCCGTTCATATACTATACCACTAAGGGAGGTGTACGGTGCGTGCGTGGGTGTTAGCGCTACTGGCACTAACCTGACGCTGCCTGGGGCTGGTGCTTGCCAGTTCACCAAAACGCTACCAAAAAAACTGTTAGCGATCGCAGGGATCAGGCCTGACTCTGCGAACGCTGCAGTTATGCGTTTAGTGTTTTGTAAGTGACAGTGATCGATCGATACTGCACTTGGGTGGGCTAGGCTGGGCGGGGCGGAGGGGCAAAACGCAGGTGCTAGCAGGTATCTGGGCTGATCCCGCTAACACTGTGTTTTTGGGAACCCTAAACTGCTGGGGACACTACTATATATCCGATCGGATCAGATATTGATCTGTTCAGATACTATACCTCTAAGTGAGGTGTATGGTGCGTGGGTGTTAGCGGTACTGGCGCTAACCTGACGCTGCCTGGGGCGACACAGACCCTATCTGACCCTAAAACCTAAGTTATATTACCGCCGGGCAATCGGGCTAAACCTTTATTCGGTAATAAGCGGCGGGTGCCCTGACACTATAAAAAATAAACTAACTAACCAGCGTCACCCGTAACAGTTATACGGTGATCACTGGTGAAAGGGTTAACTAGGGGGCAATCAGGGGGTTAAAACATTTATTAGATAGTATATGGGGGTCCCTGACGCTATAAAACGCTGACGGCGAACCTAAATATTTATCTCCCTAACTAGCGTCACCAGTGACACTAATACAGCGATCAGAAAAACGATCGCTTAGTGACACTGGCGACGGGGGGTGATCAAGGGGTTAAAACTTTGTTAGGGGGTACCCTAGACCTAAAGGGGGCTAATACTAACTGCCCTACCACACTAACTGTCACAAACTGACACCAATGCAGTAATCAGAAAAAAAAAACTGCTTTGGTGTCAGTGTGACGGGGGGGTGATTGGGGGGTGATCGGGGGGTGATGGGGGGTGTACAGTATGCCTGGCATGTTCCACTGTGTGTGTGTTTGTGCACTCACTCGGATGTCTTCTCTCCTCGGCGCCGGAACGGAAAATACCGAGCCGAGGAGCGATGACATCACTTCCTCCGCTTCTGTTTACTATACAGAAGCAGAGGAAGCATTTAATTCACCAGGAACGATCGCAAGGGGGAGCCACGAATGAGTGGCCTCCCCCTCACCTTTGATCGCCCCTGAGGAGAATCCGACCGCCGCAGGCACCGGGGGGGTCTGATCGGCCCCCCCGCCCGCGGGCAGGCAAGGACGTACAGGTAAGTCCTTATGCCTGCCCGTGCCATTCTGCCAACCTACATCGTCGTGCGGCGGTCGGCAACTGGTTAAAGAACTCAGCCAGGTGATAGCTAGACCATTGTTCCTAATTTTTTTGACAGTTTACCAACTGGAATGGTACCAGCTGATTGGAGAAAAGCCAAGAAGCGGTTTAACCTTAAACTGCGTAAAGGGTTCTTTACTGTCAGAGCAGTAAGAATTCTTTTCCACAAGCAACGGTATCAGCAGGGAGTATGGATAGTTTAAGACCAGTACCCGGAAGCAAACCGACTGAAGATGTCTGCAGCCAGCAGGGGAGCTTCAGGACACCACAGTGCTTGAGTGAAGATTCTGTTTAACCAAGGCCGCACGCCGATGTACGTCCGAACTTTGCCGGCGGATATCGTTGTTATGGCAGCAGCTAGCTGCCATAACCCCGGTATCCCCGTTTTTGTGCGGCAGTCAGCTTTCAGATAAAAGTGGTCTCTGTGGCGGATTTGCCGTGAGATCACTTTTATCAGTGGCGGGAGAGGGGCCCCCCTCCCGCCGCGATCCGGTGCCCTCCGCCGCTACCGACGGTTCCGGTAAGCGGCGGAGGGCACCGGATTGCGTCCTTCTCTGTGCTGTGCCTGGAGACGAGTGAGGCTAAGATGGCGCCCACTCGTCTCCATGACAATGCTGGGCTGAATTGATGTCAAAACGTCACTTCCCCCCATACGTCTTAAAGGCACATTTTTTTCCATGTCATTTTTTTAAATTACTTTTTTTTTTTTTTTTTTATTGCATTTTAGTGTGAATATGAGATCTGAGCTCTTTTTGACCCCAGATCTCATATTTAAGAGGTCCTGTCATGCTTTCTTCTATTACAAGGGATATTTACTTTCCTTGTAATAGGAATAAAAGTGACACCATTTTTTTAAAAAACTGTGTAAAAATAACTAAAATAATGTAAAATAAATAATAAAAATAAATTTATTTTTTAAAAACCCCCTGTCCTGACGAGTTTGCGCGCAGAAACGAACGCATACGTGAGTAGCGCCCGCATATGAAAATGGTGGTCAAACCACACATGTGAGGTATCGCCGCAATCGTTAGAGCGAGAGCAATAATTCTAGCCCTAGACCTCCTCTGTAACGCAAAACATGCGACCTGTAGATTTTTTTAAACGTCGCCTATGGAGATTTTTGAGGGGGAAAGTTTGACGCCATTCCACGAGCGGGCGCAGTTTTGAAACATGACATGTTGGGTATCAATTTACTCGGCGTAACATTATCTTTCACAATGTAAAAAAAAATTGGACTAACTTTACTGTTGTCTTATTTTTTTATTAAAAAAAGTGAATTTTTTTTCCAAAAAAAGCACGCTTGTAAGACCGCTGCGCAAATACGGTGTGAAAAAAAGTATTGCAATGACTGCCATTTTATTCTCTAGGGTGTTAGAAAAAAAACAATATAATATTGGGAGTTCTAAGTAATTTTCTAGCAAAAAAAAACTGTTTTAAACATGTAAACACCTAAAATCCAAAACGAGGCTGGTCCTTAAGTGGTTAAACAGCAAGATCTTCTTGCCATAAAAATATACTACAAAAAGAAACCATTCCCTACTGTGTTCAAAAAATAAAAATATGTGGCCTTTACATTTTTAGGAAATATACAAGAATAGAACTGGATATTTATAGAAATGCAAGCCTAACTTCTGTTTTAAAAGTATTTCAAAAGAAGTCAAAATACTACATAGCACTGAACAATATTGATGTTGGGCAAAGAATAATTATTGTAATTTTGGAGATGAATTATTAAACTCCAATAGGATAGAAAATATTACAGAAGGACCTTAACAAAATGGCAACATGGGCAGTTCAACTGCAAATTTAAAATGGTGAAAAAAATATATAGGCATTTTGAAAAGGACTCAAAAACAGCCAACTAAGTAATAGGAGATTAAAGAAAAATCTTATATTGAAAGATTGTAAAAACTGTAAATGTTAATTTTGTTAAGGAAAGACATCCTGGAGGTAACATAACCATTTAACTACACTTCTTAATCTGTTTCTGTCAACCTGGAAGTCTTAGGTGCTCTCACCAACTTTTGTATGCTCCCCATGTTGCGTTGTCCAGGATCAAAAGTAAAAAAAAAGTCTGCAGGAAATGTAAAAAAACTCTCACAGTGGGCATGCATGTGTGCACATTGTCATACATTGAAAGATGATTTACCTTTGTAGCATTTGCAAAAAAACTGAAATAACAGTTTTGATGGACTGACCCTTTAAACAGTGATAGCATATTTACCACTGTTTGCACGTTTGGCATTATCTACCTAATATTATTTATTCTCTTCTGAATTTATAATGATGTAAAGAGCCGTGGATTTTGCAAACAGTGTGTACTCATGTTTATTTTATGGTGCAAGGGAATATATTGGTATTTTAGACTGTAACATATTAGTATGAAGAGATTCTGGCTTGTCAAGACTTCTGGCAAAAATACCACTAAAAAGAAGGGAATGTAACATAACGTAAATAAAACATAGATAAGATCTTGATTGTGTCTGTGAATAAATCCATTAAAAATAACTTGATATACTGCATTTTGTGTTATTTATTGAAGTAGATACTGTATACTGTAGAAATCACAAATTAACAAGTACATTTCTTAATACAAATTTCTATGGTTTACGTTATTACTTTGTAAGCTGCTATGTTTCAATCTAATCTTACAAATTATTACACTTACTTAAATTACACTTCTATTTCAGCCATCACATGCTCATATATAGGTATAAGTGACCAAATCATAAATTAATATAAAGTGCTGTGCTTAACATAAATTCGCCCCTCCCTCGAGGAAATCAAGTGTCCCTGTGATGTAACGTGTAGGGGAAGGGCTTGCTGGATGAGGTCATGACGCTCGGAATATGCGGAAGTGTGGTAAATAAACCGGAAAATGCTGCTGTATTTATTACTACATTCAGATATTTTATGCTGGCAATATCTGGTGCAATCATAGGTGTGCACAGCCTATTGCATTAGGGTGTGCACCTCAAATGTAATAAAACATGGACAGTGTTAGTAGAACAGGGGACTTGACAGTAGGGCAGAGGTTGGTTTCAGTAGGTTAGTGGATGGTGTCAGTAGATTTTTATGTTTACTTTTTTATTTTATTTTTTTACAATTCTTTTTAGGAGCCCTGTTTAGGGGCTTTGGTGAACTATCAACAGGGGAAATCTGCGCCACACAGGGTGATTAGGGTGTGCCCAGGCACACCCGGCACACCCCCTGCGCACGCCTATGGGTGCAATTTAGCACATTTTAAATTTAAGTGTGTTTCTGCAATTGTATGATGAAATAAATCGTTTTAAGGATAAAAGACTATTCTGGAAATTTTGGAGAGTTGGCGAGTGCCAAAAAGAGAGTACTGTTGACAAAAGGAAGGAATAGGTTATGAAAGATTGGAGACTTTAAAGACCCACCAACTGGAAAGAGCATATTTAACAGCAAATAGTCCACATAAGAGGAACACAAGTGCTTTATGACCCTGCATAATATGTAAGGTCATGGGCTCCAGGTGAGAGCACATCTGGTGGTGGTGGTACTAAAAATAGAAGCAGCACAGATTGGTGATTTATTGAAGTTTTTCACGTGAAACAAGGAATAATTGTTAAAGATTGATGATTTAAAGGACTACATATATTGTTTATCATTTATTTTATTTTTTATGCACTGTGTGGTAAAGCAATTTGTTTATGTTAAACGTGGCACTTTATATCAATTTATAATTTGGGCAAATTTCTATGGTCTTATAAAAAATAAGACCTATTCTTTCGGAGTGTTATCCTGTAGCAATCTGTGAAGGAAGTTCACTTTTCTCAATTTCTGTATCACATCTTACATATGATAATAAAAACATTCAATACCCATTTATTTTAAAGGTGCATTCCAGTCCAATTAGACTGGAATATACAGTACCTTTAATATCTGCCTGTCCTTTTCCATTTTATTTTACATTACTTGAATATAGTGGGTTACTACTCTTTATTCAATCTTCATCATGATTGATAGCAAGGGTAAGAACGTTTTTAAAATGCCTACCACTAGAAGTTTTCATGATCTGCTTCTCCAATCTCCTGCAGTTGGTCTGTTAGGTCTATGTGTTGATCTTACAGTCATTTTTCTGTTTCTTTTATTTATTTTTTTCACACTTCCCAAGTCTAACAGCTCAGCATATTTGTGTGTTTGATTTCACTTTACTGATTCAGCATTTCTGGGTGTATTAAGAGTGCTTAAAAAAGGAGCACTGACACACCACGAGGCTCATAATTAGGGTAGGGTTGCAAATGCATCTCATCTTTCTTGGAACACCTGCTTCAGCACCAGTGATATTTTAATAAACCAAGAACTCCACAATTTGTGTTTTAGAAAATATATCTGATATTACAGTTGCTATAGGTTGGAGAACCCCAAGAAATGTTAAAAGCACTGTAAACAACAGTGGTGGCAGAGAACACTAAGCATGAGAAACTCATTGTAAATTGCACAAAGAAGTATCCTGGCACATGAGGAAAGCTTTGGAGTTATGGAGAACGCACATCCATATGCAGGGGCTGTACATCCAATTTTGTTGAAGAACAAAGTTTTAACCATGTAACACACCTGCTTATAGTTCCAGAGCATCCTGGGATCCTTTCTCAGCCTATCCAGCCTTCCCTTCTGGTCCATATTACACTCACTTTTTCATTGACCTGCTCACTCTTTCTTGATTAACTGCTACACAATATTGTTTTGGGTGTAGTACCACTAATCAACAGCCAATTAAGTCTACCACTCATTTGGACATAGCGGCTTAACTGGTAGATTCCAGTATATTCATTCACTTTTAATATTATTAAATCTGAGAAATAAACATTGCTATAAAGTAATGTATAGTAATCAAATGTTGATTGTATACACAAAGCATATTGTGAATGAGACTTCATCTATTACAATAGTCACCACCCAAAGTATAAGTTTGGTTTTGTGGCACCTGAAAACAACTAATAATGAATCCTACAAAGATATAAACATTCTTTTTGCTAAAATATTCACAGAATACTACTTCTAAACACAAAAAGCAGTTTGCATTTTCTAGTGCATTTTGTAATTTCTACATCATAGGTAATCATTATTTTTTAAAACATTCAGAGATATGCATTTAAAAGAATCTGACACTTGGAAACCTATTGCACATTCTCTGGTCTTGTAAACGCATTGTTAGCTACTGGAGGAAAATATTCCAAATAATTTCAGATGTGACAGGTATAATTCTACCACCTACTCCAGCCTTGGTCATCCTGAATCTGGGAATTGACAATATACCCAGTTCTTCCCACACAGTGGTTACACACATACTTATAACTGCTGAACTCACGATTGCCAAGCAATGGAAAGCCCAATATGTTCCCAATACTTCAGAGGTCATTACACTCATTAAACTTCACCATTCTTATGAACGCACTCTTGCACTGTGGAATGGCACACTATCAGTTTTTGATTCCTTATGGGAACCCTGGAATGCCTGGTTTGGTAAATGACCTAAGCTGACCCGTACCATATTGTAAGCTTGACTCATTACTGAACACTTTAAACTTTGTATCTTGTGGCCCATCGGTATGTCAACAACTGTTATTCTGTTTTGTTCTCTCGCCTTTTCCTTGTTTTATGTTGATTATGGTATCTTCTTAAATACCCGCTCTCAGCAGAATATCCTGTATGTTTTCTAAAACTCAATAAAAACTTATTGACTAAAAAAAAAAAAAAAAGAATCTGAGGCTATACTTTTATTGTTGCAGCCGTCAACTGTACTCCCGTAATATATGTTAAAACTGGAGCACTCAGAAACTGGTGCAGCTGTGGATGGTAGCCAATCAGCTTCTAACTTCAGCTTGTTCAATTAAGCTTTGACAATAAAACTTAGAAGCTGATTGATTTCTATGTAGAGCTGCACTAGATTTTGCATGCTCCAGTTTTAGTAAATCTCTAGTACTTAATTTGCAGATGTCCTTGGGACACAATCAGATGTCTAGGGATGGAGTAAGCTGTATTTACCAAACCATGCCCATCTATAATGCTCTAGTCAAGTATTAAATGTAAATAATGTAAAAAGCTATCTAGAGTTTTTAGAGCAACTATTGTGTAATTTTTACAAAGTTTCTTTATATGAGCTCTTTTGGTCACTTTATTTATTAACCTAATGTACACTCATACTGTTCCCTGCAGAAATACATGCAGAGCAAAATAATTTCTGTTACAGATGTGAACATTTACAGATGATGCACCTGTGTGTCTCAAAAATTTTCTGGAAAAAGTTAAACTTTTCAACCAAGAGGGTCACTTATACCTTGTTTCCACTGAGCGGATCGGTTCGGTACGGTACGCTATTTTGTGTGTTTCCATTATGAAAGCGGCCCATACAACTGAACCGTACCGCTCCATTCAGGGTCCTGCTTCAGATGTGGGGCCATAGGAAATGGAACGGTTCGGTTAGGGCGGAGCTACGATACATTCCACTGATTGACTGACAGAAAACCCTCTGCTGTGCTATGCAGAGGAATTATTTCTAAACCCTGTATGGCCCCTTGTGGTCCCACTTGCAGTGGAAACACTCACCAGAATAGACCGGACCATTCAAGGCCATTCAAACTGTACCGACACGGATCGATCCGCTCAGTGGAAACGAGGCATTAGTGCTTTACAACCCTTATGCCACATAAGATCTGCAGGTTATTTGAAATTTCTACCCTTACTTATTGTGATGTTTAGCAAGGTGGTAGTACATCCCAGTCAGATCAGTCCACTCCAGAAATTCAGTTTTAAGGCTAGTTGGCCCATTTTTACTGAAAAGATCTACTGTTAGGTCCAGACTATAACAGCTGTGAACACCTGCACCATCAGTGTGACAGTTTGCAAAGCCTGGCACCATGATTAGAGAATTCCTCCTTCCCAAATCTCTATGAAATCTCTGGGATCCAGGTCCCAAACTGGATTTTACCAGCCACTGAGAAAATGGAAAAACCAGTTTCCTCTAAATAAAACAAGCACACTGAAGCCCCTCAACCTGCCTAGCTGAGAATCCTGGGTGACACAAAACCTCTTTAATACTGTGACAGAGCACCGCCCTGTCACAGTGTGGTCAGTTATTATCCTTCTGCCCTCCTTTGCCCTGCTCAACCTAAACAAAACCACCATCCTCAATGTATACTTGTCTAAATTACCTAAATTGGATGGTTGGAATCAAAGAAATACTCCAGACCACTGGCCAAACTCCTTTTTCCCCTGGCCACACTTGCTCAATTTAACATTATAGGCTTCTATGGGGCCATCTCTCGATACAGGAAATATTCAAGGAGGAGTGGCCCCCCTTGACAAATTGCTCAGTACAGAGTCCAAAATGTTGGTCCTCTGAATCTGTAAAGCCATTCTGCTACCTCTGCTATCACGCTACTAATACTGTTACTTGTTTGTATACCTACTGTCACTGTATTATCCAATAATATTTTTCTAAAATACAGAACCAATTTTTTTTTCTTGTGTGCTGATTGTATTGTCTAAACTAGTTCAATTTTGCGGGCTGCGGGATTAGGCTTCCTAATAACTAATGTAGCGCTACCCCCAAAGGAGCTACTGATTTGTTTTGTGATTTTTCTGCAAACCTGAAGATGACACATCTCAGTCATCCAGAACTTACCGACAGGTATTTCAAAGAATTTATTAGGCCAAACATACCTTAAAAGGAGAAATAATTAACAAGTGCTCTAATACAAATAACCAATAAGACAATAAGGTTACAATGGGAGATACAATGTTACGTTAAACCTGCAGTATTTTGACTAACAAGAATTAACAGAACTGAACTGCATTTACCTAACACCAGTATATAAAGAAAGTCCTAATTTGCTATAACAGTCTCAGTTTTATCCCACTGGTCAGTGATTCATGTTGGCTGACAAAGTTGGTGCCCTCGAAGAAAGCACAGCAGTTCCCTGGAGACAACAGATTTATTGATGTTAGTCTCTTACCAGTCCCAGGGCACCGTCCTCTAGGTCTATAGACATATGCTCCGATTCAGTAAAAGTTAATTTGAACTAAGAGGGGCATAGAAGTTGCTAATGATCTCTTTCTTTCAATCCTGCTGAGACAGTCCCTCTTTTCCTTCTTTAAAATAGGTAGGAGTGCTCTCTCTAGTGTAGTCGTTGTAATCCAAAGGGGCACTGGATTATTCCAAAATAAAGGGAAGTTAAGGCAACCCCACTGGAGAAAAAATATTTCATAGAATAGTAGGCACACTCCAAACTCCAGGCTAGGGATGAGCCGAACACCCCCCTGTTCGGTTCGCACCAGGAACATGCGAACAGGAAAAAAGTTTGTTCGAACACCGTTAAAGTCTATGGGACACGAACATGAATAATCAAAAGTGCTAATTTTAAAGGCTTATAGGCAAGTTATTGTCATAAAAAGTGTTTGGGGACCCTGGTCCTGCCCTAGGGGACATGGATCAATGCAAAAAAAAGTTTTAAAAACAGCCGTTTTTTTCAGGAGCAGTGATTTTAATAATGCTTAAAGTCAAACAATAAAAGTGTAATCCATACCAGACCCTTATCCGAGCACGCAACCTGGAAGGCCGCAGGAAAAGAGGGGGGGACGAGAGTGCGGCCCCCCCCTCCTGAACCGTACCAGGCCACATGCCCTCAACATTGGGAGGGTGCTTTAGGGTAGCCCCCAAAATACCTTGTCCCCATGTTGATGAGGACAAGGGCCTCATCCCCACAACCCTGGCCGGTGGTTGTGGGGGTCTGCGGGCGGGGGGCTTATCGGAATCTGGAAGCCCCCTTTAACAAGGGGAACCCCAGATCCCGGCCCCCCCTGTGTGAAATGGTAAGGGGGTACTTACCCCTACCATTTCACTAAAAAACTGTCAAAAATGTTAAAAATGACAAGGGACAGTTTTTGACAATTCTTTTATTTAAATGCTTCTTCTTTCTTCTATCTTCCTTCATCTTCTTCTTCTGGTTCTTCCTCCGGTGTTCTCGTCCAGCCTCTCCTCCGCAGGGTCTTCAATCTTCTCCTCGGGCCGCTCTGCACCCATGGCATGGGGGGAGGCTCCCGCTCTTCTCTTCATCTCAAACAATAAAAGTGTAATATCCCTTAAAATTTCGTACCTGGGGGGTGTCTATAGTATGCCTGTAAAGGGGCGCATGTTTCCCGTGTTTAGAACAGTCTGACAGCAAAATTACATTTCGAAGGAAAAAACCTATTTAAAACTACCCGCGGCTATTGCATTGCCGACAATACACATAAAAGTTCATTGATAACTGGCATGGAGGGAGGCTCCCGCTGTGTGACGGCGTCTCCTCGTCTGACGGTTCTTAAATAATGGGGGGCGGGGCCATCCGGTGACCCCGCCCCCTCTGACGCACAGTGACTTGACGGGACTTCCCTGTGACGTCACGGGGAATGCCACAGGGAAGTCCCGTCATGTCCCATGCGTCAGAGGGGGCGGGGTCACCAGGTGGCCCCGCCCCGTTATTTAAGAACCGTCAGACGAGGAGACGCCGTCACACAGCGGGAGCCTCCCTCCATGCCAGCATGGATGCGAAGCGGCCCGGAGAAGAAAATGAAGAAGAGAAGAAGAGAAAAAGAGAAGAAGGAAGAAGAGAAGAAGATGAAGAGAAGAGCGGGAGCCTCCCCCCATGCCATGGGTGCGGAGCGGCCCGAGGAGAAGAAGATAGAAGATGCCGCGGAGGAGATGCTGGATGAGAACGCCGGAGGAAGAACCAGAAGAACCAGAAGATGAAGGAAGATAGAAGAAAGAAGAAGCATTTAAATAAAGGAATTGTCAAAAAGTCTTTTGTCATTTTTAACATTTTTGACAGTTTTTTAGTGAAATGGTAGGGGTAAGTACCCCCTTACCATTTCACACAGGGGGGGGGCCGGGATCTGGGGGTCCCCTTGTTAAAGGGGGCTTCCAGATTCCGATAAGCCCCCCGCCCGCAGACCCCCACAACCACCGACCAGGGTTGTGGGGATGAGGCCCTTGTCCTCATCAACATGGGGACAAGGTGTTTTGGGGGGCTACCCCAAAGCACCTTCCCAATGTTGAGGGCATGTGGCCTGGTACGGTTCATGAGGGGGGGGCCGCACTCTCGTCCCCCCTCTTTTCCTGCGGCCTGCCAGGTTGCGTGCTCGGATAAGGGTCTGGTATGGATTTTTGGGGGACCCCACGACGTTTTTTTTGGGGTTTTTTGGCGTGGGGTTCCCCTTAAAATCCATACCAGACCTGAAGGGTCTGGTATGGAATTTAGGGGGAACCCCACGTCATTTTTTTTTTTTTAATTTTGGTTCGGGGTTCCCCTGTGGGGAATTCCCATGCCATTTTTATCAATGAACTTCTATGTGTATTGTCGGCAATGCAATAGTCGCGGGTAGTTTTAAATGGGTTTTTTCCTTCGAAATGTCATTTTGCTGTCAGACTGTTCTAAACACGGGAAACATGCGCCCCTTTACAGGCATACTATAGACACCCCCCGGGTACGAAATTTAAAGGGATATTACACTTTTATTGTTTGACTTTAAGCATTATTAAAATCACTGCTCCTGAAAAAACGGCCGTTTTTAAAACTTTTTTTTGCATTGATCCATGTCCCCTGGGGCAGGACCCGGGTCCCCAAACACTTTTTATGACAATAACTTGCATATAAGCCTTTAAAATTAGCACTTTTGATTTCTCCCATAGACTTTTAAAGGGTGTTCCGAGGCATTTGAATTTGCCGCGAACACCCCAAATTGTTCGCTGTTCGGCGAACTTGCGAACAGCCAATGTTCAAGTCGAACATGAGTTCGACTCAAACTTGAAGCTCATCCCTACTCCAGGCATTTCCACAGGTTTGCAATTCCTTCACAAGTTGGCATCCAGCAGTAGTAGTCAATGTTCTTCTACTGATGGTCAGGGGTCTGCCGATGGTCACAGCCACTCACCGCATCCCGCAATTGAAACCTTGATCCCCAGTGCGGGCTCTCAGGATCTAGGTCCCCCCACATTTAGCATGTACAAAGTATGATGGGAGCAGCAACCTCTTAATGAATGTTCAGTTTAACTCAGTATTTACTGCAAAAGGATAATTCAGCAGAAATAAAGTAAAAAGTACCAAAGCAGATTACACTAGCACCCAAATGCTTCTCATATATATAAAATTTGTGTAGTTGGTGCCAGTATTCAGTTCTATTATTGTGTGGTATTGTCTGTCTTAACAAACACTTACTATCGATAAAACTTGTGTGTGAAGTATCTATGGTACTCAACTCAGTGTCAATATGCAGTAGACAATGGATAAGAATCAGTACTTCTATCTGTCATTAAAACAGCTGCCACTATAAACAATGCAATATGCACAAAACAAACAGAATTATAAACAATAAAAGCGACGCTTGGTCAATCTCTATTATTATTATACAGGATTTATATAGCGCCAACAGTTTGTGCAGCACTTTACAATATGAGAGAGGACACTACAGTTACAATACAATTCAATACAGAAAGAATCAGAGGGCCCTGTTCATTAGAGCTTACAATCTAGAAGGGAGGGTTAAGTGAAACAAAAGGTAATAACTGTGGGGGATGAGCTGATGGAGAAAATTAAAATACAGTTGTTAGGTGTGGGTAGATTAGGCTTCTCTGAAGAGGAGGGTTTTCAGGCATTGTCTACAAAGCTAATAGAGTAGTAGATATTCGGACAGATTGTGGTAAGAAGTTCCATAGGATTGGAGAGGCTCTGGAAAAGTCCTGGAGGTGGGAGGAGGTGGCAAGGGAGCTAGAGAGCAGGAGGTCTTGAGAGGAATTGTATTCGACTGATATTAATGTATTATCCACACAGGTTCATAAGAACACCCAGTGCATGTGTACAAACAAAAGTCTCCGGTGTACTAAGTCCTCAAATCCTTGTATTGCATCCACCAATCACCAGACTGTCACCATGTGAGTCCCACTCTCATAAGAATTTAAACTCACCAGAAATCCATCATCTACATGCCTTTATCACAAGGGTATGGTGTTGCCCATACTGGGAACACTCCAGGAATCACTGATCTTATTACAAGAAAGAAACTCCACATAACGTAATCCCGTTCAAGTAAACATTTATAAAAACTCCCCTTTAAAATGCACTTACAAACAACAATGGTATAATCACATTTTCACATCAACGTCATAGCTTAATCCACGGACCAAATATGACGTCTCACCCACCACGCTGCTCTGTATCACCTAGCCGTCACTGTGGTTGGCGCGTTGGAGTCACTTCCGGTCACTGCATGACGCTGACGCATTTCATCATTACGACTTCATCTGAGGGTGTGGCTATAGGGCGCGGTGCACCAGTATTTAACAGCTGTCTCATCTGCTCCTTATCACTCACCATTCACGATCGCTGGACTCCCGGGATCGGTCACTGGAAGTCTGTGGATAATGGTCCAATAGAAATCTTATTTTTAACCCATCCATGATCCTTATCACAAACTGTTCATTGCATAAACATACCCATATTTAAACTTGTACTAAAATACATTCAACACAACTGAATTATAAGATAAAATACAATGCATTCGATACAATGAATTTCCACTGTACATACCGTTCTTATTTTTTACTAACCATCTCAACCTTGAGACAATTCTCGTGCACAGTTTTTAACCCAGTTCCCCTCTTGTTTTACAGTCAGGTCCATAATGGGACATATTGTCCCATATTGGGACATCGACACAATTCTAATCTTTTTGGCTCTATACACCACCACAATGGATTTGAAATGAAATGAACAAGATGTGCTTTAACTGCAGACTTTCAGCTTTAATTTGAGGGTATTTACATCAAAATCAGGTGAACGGTGTAGGAATTACAACAGTTTGTATATGTGCCTCCCACTTTTTAAGGGACCAAAAGTAATGGGACAATTGGCTGCTCAGCTGTTCCATGGCCAGTTGTGTGTTATTCCCTCACTATGCCATTTACAAGGAGCAGATGAAAGGTCCAGAGTTCATTTCAAGTGTGCTATTTGCATTTGGAATCTGTTGCTGTCAACTCTCAATATGAGATCCAAAGAGCTGTCACAGTGAAGCAAGCCATCATTAGGCTGAAAAAACAAAACAAACCCATCAGAGAGATAGCAAAAAAATTAGGTGTGGCCAAATTAACTGTTTGGAAGATCCTTAAAAAGAAAGAACGCACCGGTGAGCTCAGCAACACCAAAAGACCTGGAAGACCACGGAAAACAACTGTGGTAGATGACCGAAGAATTCTTTCCCTGGTGAAGAAAACACCCTTCACAACAGTTGGCCAGGTCAAGAACACTCTCCAGGAGGTAGGTGTATGTGTGTCAAAGTCAACAATCAAGAGAAGACTTCACCAGAGTGAATACAAAGGGTTCACCACAAGATGTAAACCATTGGTGAGCCTCAAAAACAGGAAGGCCAGATTAGAGTTTGCCAAACAACATCTAAAAAAGCCTTCACAGTTCTGGAACAACATCCTATGAACAGATGAGACCAAAAGCAACTTGTACCAGAGTGATGGGAAGAGTATGGAGAAGGAAAGGAACTGCTCATGATCCAAAGCATACCACCTCATCAATGAAGCATGGTGGTGGTAGTGTCATGGCGTGGGCATGTATGGCTGCCAATGGAACTGGTTCTCTTGTATTTATTGATGATGTGACTGCTGACAAAAGCGGCAGGATGAATTCTGAAGCGTTTCAGGCAATATTATCTGCTCATATTCAGCAAAATGCTTCAGAACTCATTGGACGGCGCTTCACAGTGCAGATGGACAATGACCCGAAGCATACTGCGAAAGCAACCAAACAGTTTTTTAAGGGAAAGAAGTGGAATGTTATGCAATGGTCAAGTCAATCACCTGACCTGAATCCGATTGAGCATGTATTTCACTTGCTGAAGACAAAATTGAAAGGAAAATGCCCCAAGAACATGCAGGAGCTGAAGACAGTTGCAGTAGAGGCCTGGCAGAGCATCGCCAGGGATGAAACCCAGCGTCTGGTGATGTCTATGCATTCCAGACTTCAGGCTGTAATTAACGGCAAAGGATTTGCAACCAAGTATTAAAAAGTGAAAGTTTGATGGATGATTGTTAATCTGTCCCATTACTTTTGGTCCCTTAAAAAGTGGGAGGCACATATACAAACTGTTGTAATTCCTACACCGTTCACCTGATTTGGATGTAAATACCCTCAAATTAAAGCTGAAAGTCTGCAGTTAAAGCACATCTTGTTTGTTTCATTTCAAATCCATTGTGGTGGTGTATAAAGCCAAAAAGATTAGATTTGTGTCAATGTCCCAATATTTATGGACCTGACTGTATGTCCATTACTTAGTCTATATCTGTTCTAATAGTCACTGATAAAATGGAAAATTGTATCAAATACTTACTGTAATTTTCCTTTCCTGCTGCCAAATCATGGCAGCATACTAGTGATAGAGCTCCGTCTCTTGACCACTCCCTCAGGACCAGGGAATACCATAAAAAAGGCATAGTTAGCCACCCCCCTCCCCCCCTCAGTCTTTGTAACAAGTCACATACTGAAACGTACTGTACAAGGGTGGGCCCGTATGCTGCCATGACTTGGCGTCAGGTAAGGAAAATTAAGGTGAGCATTTGATACAATTTTCCGTTTTCCTGATGCCAACATGACAGCATACTAGTGATAAATAACAAGCTGCCAGGGTGGGTTCTGCTTGTCAAATCAATTTTTTAATTAGGATGTAACAGAAGACTGCATAGTCCTTCCTACAAAGTCCACTGTTGACAATTCTCCCGTCTACTCTGTAATGCTTAGAAAATGATGCTGGGATGATCATGATACCTCTGTACAGATGGATTCTATAGATGCTCTCGAATAGGCTGCCCATGGGGCTGCAACCACTCTGGAAGAGTATGCAGCCACTGGTGACAGAGGCTCACAACCCCTCGCTCTATATGCACAACCAAGCCTGCTAGAGTCCAGGCAGTAGCCTCTTATTCTTGATGATTTGCAGCTTGAACAATGAAAGACTTCTTAGATAATCTAAAAGGCTCCATTGTGAACAGATACTTCTTTAAAGTTTTGAAAACATCCCATTCGTGTGACTTTCCTGTGTGATCTTCTGGAAAGTTAGGTAGTGCACAGATGTCTATTAAATGGAGGACCGTCGCTACCTTTGGTACAAGATGACCTATAGGATGCAACTCTCCTTTTTCTAGAAATAAAACAATATGTTTTTCTGGAGCTCCAAGAGCTTGCAATTTTGGACATCCTTCTGCCTGAAGATACTGTGATAGATACTGCTTTGTAGGTAATATCCCAAACTAGATGCTGCTCTGTTGAAGCAAATGGTTGAACTGACAGGAAATCACTTGGGTCTCACTTGAGAAAGACTCTCCTTCTTGGTGGTTAAATTCTCATGACTGCCTTCAAAAATTGTGCAACTAAAGGATCTTTGGCCCCTTTAAACGTTGTTATTGCCAATACAACCAACACTTGCAACCTCAATGAATATGGGTTAAGGCCCATGTCTAATCTGGCCTAGAGGCAATCCAGAATAGCTGTCACCAGAGGCACAGTAGAATCAAAGTCTCGCTCTGCCAAGAGAAATGCAAGTTTGTTCCCAATTTTGGCATAGATGTTAGTAGAGTGTCTTCTAGCACAAAACAGAGACCACTCTGGAGCAACCAGGTTCTCCAGCCTCCCCTTTCAGCCGCCATGCTTTCAGCCCCAGTCTGCATATGTGCGCAGGGGAATTGGCTTCTGTATCCTGAAGTGAATGTCCAGGGAAAACCAAGGCCTCCGTGGCCAATATGGAGGAATGACTATGACTACCATATTCTCTCTTGGCAGCCTGAAAAGGAATCTCATTATGAGAGATGTTGGGGGAAATATATAGGCTAGATTGCAGTTCAAGGAGAGACCAGAGCATCTTTCCCGTCTGCCTGGGGGTGCGAAAACCGGGTTTCCCAAGTTTGTGATTGCTGTGGGAAGTGAAGAAGTCTGCCCGTGGTAGGTCCCACCTGTGGATCAGCTCGGAGAAGACCTGGGGCACAGGGCCCACTCGTGATCTGGGAAGCTTGCATGAAAGTCGGTCTGCCTGCGTGTTCAGATTGCCTAGGAGGTAAACTGTTCTTGGAATTTGTAGGTTATTTTCTGCCCCGGTCATTATGGGTTTCACCTCTCTCAATAGCGTTTTGCTGCAAGTTCCTCTTTAGTGTTGAATATAGGCAACTACTGCCCTGCTGACCAAGTGTGCAGGAAATGGTCTTCCCTTGATTCTGTGTAGCAAGGTTGAAAAGTGCTAAAAGGGCTGCTTAACTTACAGCGCATTCGAGACCATCCCCCTTGGTTGGGAATCTCTACTTGCCTTGACCAACAGTCCCTCGCAGTGCACTTTCCAGGTCATCTTGTTGACATGATTCGTATCAGTGATCTAGTCCAACAGCCACCACTGCAGACTCCTACTCATACTGAGTGACACTGTTATTAACTGTGCTAGATTCTGTATCCTCCATTGAGCTAATTCCAGCTGAAAATGGTACATGTGCCAGTGCACCCAAAGGATGAGAACATTGTGCCCAAAAGATTGAGGCACTGAGAAGCTGTCAAAAAAGTGGAGGCTACTGTCCTCAGAATTCCCTTCCTGACTGTCCCCGTTTTCTCTGGAAGTAATAGCAGTAATAGCATCTAGCCATCTAGCTGCACTGTTTGAATGGACTCTAAGAGGATAAAACAGTTCAACCTCTTTGCATCTGTAATTGGATACCAGCCAGCATCCTTTGCAAACCACAAACTGTTGGATAGAAGCTTGCATATTTTTCAGTGAATGGTATATTATCCTCCCAAATAAATCCAGCGGTGAGTAAAAATTCCTAAAAAATCCAGCAATCAAAATAGTGTAAAATTATAAAAAATTAGTGACACCAAATGTGTAAAAAAATTCACATAAAAAAATCCACATAAAAATAAATATATAGGGATGTATTCAGAAGGTTCAATTATACAGGTGTCGAATCCTGATTGGTATAGAGCTTTTGATCACTAGCAAAGCTGTTTAAAAACACTTGCTTAATTAAGCTGCTCATTGACCTTTATAGTAACAATGTGTTTTTTGCTTCTGTTCACAACCAATGTGAGAATCATAAACAGGTCTCATAGACAGGCAGATAAGAGAAAAAACCAATCATTGTGCAATTGTGCAATAGTTAGGATACCAAGGTACACAGGCAATTTTCAATCCACTCACGTGTGCCTTATAATGATAAGGCATATGCAGGTTTTACTATAGCAGTCAGCCGCCTTAGACAGGAGCAGATTCAGTGCAGTACACTGTGTGATACTGCTGATCTGCACAGAGCGTCCTTGGCTCCTCCCACCCGTTACATCACAGTCACGTGACTTTTTCAAGGATAATAAAAGCTCTGACGGACTCAGCTTTATAGCACAACAGCAGAGTGGTTGCCATGGCTACAGCATGAGTTTATCATCATCCTGCTTCCTGCATAGACTTAAATCCTGTTAAAACCTACTTTTATTAGACATGTAATTCATATGAATATCGTTGGTTTATCAAAACCACGATTCCATGTGTAAAAAACGCAGTGTGTAAAAAGTAAAAAAATATATATATTGATATCTCTAATCACGTTTACTTCTTCAACTCCCTCCAGTGGTCACAATTGGTATAACACCTCACAGAGGGAATATATGGCAAAGCATTGTCTCTAATGGTTTTGATAATTGACCAGTGCCCCATAATATCACAAAAATGGGGTATCCACATGCTCTGCTCATAAATGTATGGAAAACGGAGTAAACAAGATGACATGATATATATATATATATATAAAATATACATATATAAAATTAAAATAAGATATGATATAAGGAATAGGGAAATAACATTAAAATGTAAAATTAAAATCTAAAAATTCCATGATAGAATATTGCAAAAATGGATGATGACCAATATTTATATGCTAGAACTGAACCAAATATTGCCACTCTGAAAAAACTGGTATTGGACAAATAATGAGAATATTGGACCAAAAAATAAATAAAAATAAAAAATAAAAAATAGAAATAAAATATATACCATAAAAATATATATATAAATCTGAAAAACCTCTAAAAATCAGAAATAAAACAATTCAGGTCGAATTCAATGTTCAAACCATGGGGTTCTAATGTACCCATCTGGAATATCCATTTGGATTCATTCTTGCTGAGTTCCCTCACTTTATGGGAACCCCTCCAATGAGCCTTATACTTTTGAATTGCCCAGAATTGGAGACCCCTAGGGTCTCTGTTATGATACCTATCAAAATGTTTTGAAACACTGTGTTTTGGATAGCCTTTTCTAATGTTCTGGATATGCTCTCTTATTCTCTTCCACATTGGTCGCTTCGTTCTGCCAATGTATTGGAGGGAGCAGGAGCACTGTAAAGCATATACCACCCCCTCAGTCCTGCAAGATATAAAATCCTTTATTTCAAATTCTTGTCCAGTATTTGTTGAAGAAAATTTCTGACATTTGCATCCATTTTGATTAGTATTTATGCAGGCATAACACCTTTTACAGGGATAGAATCCTTTACCCTGAAAAAAGGTTAAATCAGTTATTCTCTTGGGTGGGTTGGGTACATTTTTAGCTATGATGTCCCTTAGAGTTGGAGCTCGTCTATAAATGAATCTCGGTTTTTCTGGGAGTATATTTGCCAAAGTAGTATCAGTTTTTAAAATAGACCAATGTCTTTTTATAATCCTCTCCATCCTCCTGTGTTGTATACTGAAGTCCATTATCAGAGGTATGTCATCTGTTTTGTCATTTACCTTGATTTTATCTTGGATCAGCGCTTCTCTTGAGGTTTGATTGACTTCTGTTATTTTTTCTTCTATAAAACATTTATTGTACCCTTTTTCTTCAAACCTATTACCTATCCACTGAGCTTGTTTAAGATAGTCATTATTTTCTGAACAATTTCACCGTAAACGAATAAACTGGCCCTTCGGAATGTTGATTAACCATGGCTCATAGTGGCAACTCGTTACTGGTATATAGCTGTTCCTTTCCACCAGTTTGAAGAAAGTTTTTGTGCTGATGATGTTGGCTGTTAGTTCTATTTCAAGATCAAGGAACTGGATTTTAGTCTCACTAATTTGATGTTCAAGTTTAATACTTTTTTGGTTCATATTCAAACGTTGGAAAAAGGATCTTAAACTCAGTTCATCACCCTTCCAAATAATAATACAATCGTCTATGAATCTTTTATATAGAACCAGTTCCTTTGGAGTATTTAAAAAGATGGCATCCTCCTCCCATTTTGCCATGAACATGTTGGCTACACTTGGGGCATATTTAGCTCCCATCCCAATACCCGTTAGTTGTCGAAAATAATTGTCATTATACCAGAAGTAGTTATGTTGAATACCAAAGGCCAGGCTTCTAAGAAGAAATCTTTTCTGTTTAGAAATGAGATGGCTGAATGAATCCATAGCCCATTTAGATGCTTCTATTGCATCGCTATGTTCAATTATTGTGTACAGTGAAGCAACATCAGCAGTTGCTAACAGATATCTTCCATTAGGGTCCAAGGTCAGAGATTTTAATATCTGTAATAAATGTTTGGTATCACGTAGATAAGCTTTAGTGTTAGGTACTAGGGGTTGCAAGAATTTGTCCACATATTCCCCTAGTCTTGCATTGATCGATTGAATCCCATTAATGATGGGTCTTCCTGGTGGTGCCTCAGCATTCTTATGGATCTTCGGGATGGTGTAAATGATTGGAACTCTACATGTATCTGGTACTAAATATCTAGATGCTTTTTTGGATAGAATATTTTTGTTGATTCCTTTTTGAATCAAAGAGGACAGATCTCGTTTGTATTCTCTAGTAGGATTGCTACTGAGTTTCAGATATGTGTTATTATCGTTAAGTTGTCCCATCAGTTCCTGGTGGTAGTATTCCTTAGTTAGTACTACAATGGCGCCCCCTTTGTCGGCCAGTCTAATTATAATATCTTTATTTGCTTCCAATTGTTTTATACCTTGTTGTATATGCTGGGATTCCGAGATTCTACTGAACTTGAGTTGTTCCAGGTCTTTGATCACCATTTTTTTAAACACCTCAATATGTTCATTATTTGTAGAGGGTGGATTGAATAGTGACTTATTTATTAAATCACTATGCTGTACTCCTCTGCCAAGTTCCACTCCTTTGTTCAATGTAGATGGTGGTCTGGATAATAAGTATTTCTTGATATTCAATTTCCTAGTGTATTTTTGTATGTCAATATACATCTGGAATTTGTCCAGATTCTTTTTTGGTGCATATTTAAGGCCTTTGTCCAGTGTGATTAATTCCGCTCGTGTGAGCTCTTTGCCGCTGAGGTTGTAGATGCCTTCCCCTAGTACTCTCTTTTTCTTTTGGGTTTGCCATCCTGCTCTGCATCCCCTTTTATTGTGTTTGGACTTCTTTCTCTGTTTGTATATTCCTGTAGGGGTGGGGGATCTTCGTTTCTGCGGAAATCTAAAAAAGATCTTGACTGTTCTTCCTCTATGTAATTTCTAAGAGGCTCGTATCTATTGGTGGTAGGCAATGGGCTCCTCCTATCAGGATATCTGTATTGGTCGTATTCTCTGGTCCCATTCCTATTGCCATTGGACTGGTGGTCTCGAGATTCACCATTGCTCTGTTGATAGTCCCTATGATCTCTCCTATCCTGATCATACCGATAATCCCTTGGCTGACCCCTATGAGGTTGTTGGTAGGAGTTTCTGGGGTCATTTCTGGAATTATATTGATTTTCTCTTGGTTCAGTTCTAGTTGAATGTTGATAGTATCCTTGTTCCCCATACCTGGGGTACCTGCCATTTTCCACCTGATCATATTGCGATTCATTACCTGATTGATGCGATCTTGAATGATTGTAGGGTTGATAGTGGGGTTTATTTGGTCTTTTATTGGCATTATTTTTCCAGTAAGGTCTTCTTGGTGATTTATTTTTTGTTTTGTTCCTCCACCAAGGTTTTGGTGTTCTTGATCCATTGTCATCTCTCAGTGTGTTACTTTGTTCCCATTGTTTCTGTTGGTTATATCTTGGGGTTTCTGGTGTCCTGGATCTCCTTTCTGGAGTCCTATAATATGTATTTCTCCTGGGGCTAACTATCCTCACCTCTCTATCTGGTGATGAGGCTATAGACCCAGTTTTACCTTGTTTGGCATTGATTTGCCAATTGAAAACCTGTTCTATCTGATAATCATTGGTATCTCTGAGGTATTTTCTCTTTTTCCTTTGTTTCAATTCAACATCTTTCTGTTCTAACACTTTATTCAGTTGTTGAGTTAGTGATGAAAAAGGTGCTGTCTCTTTAAAAGGGTCCAGTCTGGTTTTGCATTCAGCAATTTGCTGGTTAATCACGTTTAATTTCCTTTGTTTCCTTTTTAAGGCAAAATGTACTAGATCCAGACCTTTATCGTTAAAAAATTTATACCACTCATTAGTTGCGTCTTGATCTGTCAAACCATCACAGATAGGTACATCCCATCTCAATCTTCTTGGGACAATTTTATCTTTAATGTATTGTTCATGAGCAGCTATGTCCCACCATAGGCTCACCTTTTTTTTCCATTAGGTGGCCGAATTTCCTAAAATTGGTGTCTAAATCACCCTTATCGGTGCTAGGTGCAGTGGAAAAAACATTTTCCAAATTAATTGTGCGTTTTTCAATAAAATCAAAAATATCCATCACTGCAGCTATATGTGAAAAAAACTGAAAAACAAGTGGAAAAAATATATATAAAACACAAAGAGCTGTGATGCTAAATAGCTGATAATTACACATAAAACCAAGTGAGGCTGCTATCAAAAGAGAGTGTTTTCAGAGTCACTTAAAAAGAGCTCAAAGAGCTCACACGAGCGGAATTAATCACACTGGACAAAGGCCTTAAATATGCACCAAAAAAGAATCTGGACAAATTCCAGATGTATATTGACATACAAAAATACACTAGGAAATTGAATATCAAGAAATACTTATTATCCAGACCACCATCTGCATTGAACAAAGGAGTGGAACTTGGCAGAGGAGTACAGCATAGTGATTTAATAAATAAGTCACTATTCAATCCACCCTCTACAAATAATGAACATATTGAGGTGTTTAAAAAAATGGTGATCAAAGACCTGGAACAACTCAAGTTCAGTAGAATCTCGGAATCCCAGCATATACAACAAGGTATAAAACAATTGGAAGCAAATAAAGATATTTCAAATTAGACCGGCCGACAAAGGGGGCGCCATTGTAGTACTAACTAAGGAATACTACCACCAGGAACTGATGGGACAACTTAACGATAATAACACATATATGAAACTCAGTAGCAATCCTACTAGAGAATACAAACGAGATCTGTCCTCTTTGATTCAAAAAGGAATCAACAAAAATATTCTATCCAAAAAAGAATCTAGATATTTAGTACCGGATACATGTAGAGTTCCAATCATTTACACCATCCCGAAGATCCATAAGAATGCTGAGGCACCACCAGGAAGACCCATCATTAATGGGATTCAATCGATCAATGCAAGACTAAGGGAATATGTGGACAAATTCTTGCAACCCCTAGTACCTAACACTAAAGCTTATCTACGTGATACCAAACATTTATTACAAATATTAAAATCTCTGACCCTGGACCCTAATGGAAGATATCTGTTAGCAACTGCTGATGTTGCTTCACTGTACACAATAATTGAACATAGCGATGCAATAGAAGCATCTAAATGGGCTATGGATTCATTCAGCCATCTCATTTCTAAACAGAAAAGATTTCTTCTTAGAAGCCTGGCCTTTGGTATTCAACATAACTACTTCTGGTATAATGACAATTATTTTCGACAACTAACGGGTATTGGGATGGGAGCTAAATATGCCCCAAGTGTAGCCAACATATTCATGGCAAAATGGGAGGAGGATGCCATCTTTTTAACTACTCCAAAGGAACTGGTTCTATATAAAAGATTCATAGACAATTGTATTATTATTTGGAAGAGTGATGAACTGAGTTTAAGATCCTTTTTCCAACGTTTGAATATGAACCAAAAAAATATTAAACTTGAACATCAAATTAGTGAGACTAAAATCCAGTTCCTTGATCTTGAAATAGAACTAACAGCCAACATCATCAGCACAAAAACTTTCTTCAAACCGGTGGAAAGGAACAGCTATATACCAGTAACGAGTTGCCACTATGAGCCATGGTTAATCAACATTCCGAAGGGCCAGTTTATTCGTTTACGGTGAAATTGTTCAGAAAATAATGACTATCTTAAACAAGCTCAGTGGATAGGTAATAGGTTTGAAGAAAAAGGGTACAATAAATGTTTTATAGAAGAAAAAAATAACAGAAGTCAATCAAACCTCAAGAGAAGCGCTGATCCAAGATAAAATCAAGGTAAATGACAAAACCGATGACATACCTCTGATAATGGACTTCAGTATACAACACAGGAGGATGGAGAGGATTATAAAAAGACATTGGTCTATTTTAAATATATATTTTAAATATATATATATAATATATATTTATATTATTTTATTTTAAATACTGTATTTATTGGCGTATAACACTCACTTTTTCCCCATGAAAATTGGGTGCAAATAGTGCGTGCGTGTTATACGCCAATACTTCAGTTTTAGCTGCCTCGGAGGTGACAGGGAGGGGGGGCAGGACGAGCACCGTCAGATTACATACAGTGAGAATCTCCTGTTTATTTGGCGGCCTCTGTAATAGGAACTCCTGTCTCCTGGGCCACCATTGGACCACTTTTCTGTCTATCATAGGAGATTCTCACTGTATGTAATCTGTCAGCGCTCGTCCCGCCCCCCTCCCCGTCCCCTCTAGGCTGCAGATGGGCATCGATCAGGCTGCACTGATGGCAATGGTGAGGCTGCTGCATTGATGGCAATGGGGAGGCTGCATTGATGTGGACTGATGAGGCTGCATTGATGGCAATGGTGAGGCTGCAGATGGGCACTGACCCTTATTTTACTTCAAAGTTCCTTATTTAAAAATTTTTTCCTGAAACTTCCCTCTTAAAATGAATGTGCGTGTTATATGCTTGTGCGTGTTATACGCCGATAAATACGGTATATATATATATATATATATATATATATATATATATATATATTTTTAAATATATATAATACTGCACAAGAATTTGAAATAAAGGATTTTATATCTTGCAGGACTGAGGGGGTGGTATATGCTTTACAGTGCTCCTGCTCCCTCCAATACATTGGCAGAACGAAGCGACCAATGTGGAAGAGAATAAGAGAGCATATCCAGAACATTAGAAAAGGCTATCCAAAACACAATGTTTCAAAATATTTTGATAGGTATCATAACAGAGTCCCTAGGGGTCTCCAATTCTGGGCTATTCAAAAGTATAAGGCTCATTGGAGGGGTTCCCATAAAGTGAGGGAACTCAGCAAGAATGAATCCAAATGGATATTCCAGATGGGTACATTAGAACCCCATGGTTTGAACATTGAATTCGACCTGAATTGTTTTATTTCTGATTTTTAGAGGTTTTTCAGATTTATATATATATTTTTATAGTATATATTTTATTTCTATTTTTTATTTTTTATTTTTATTTATTTTTTGGTCCAATATTCTCATTATTTGTCCAATACCAGTTTTTTCTGAGTGGCAATATTTGGTTCAGTTCTAGCATATAAATATTGGTCATCTCCCATTTTTGCAATATTCTATCATGGAATTTTTAGATTTTAATTTTACATTTTAATATTATTTCCCTATTCCTTATATCATATCTTATTTTAATTTTATATATGTATATTTTATATATATATATATATATATATATATCATGTCATCTTGTTTACTCCGTTTTCCATACATTTATGAGCAGAGCATGTGGATACCCCATTTTTGTGATATTATGGGGCACTGGTCAATTATCAAAACCATTAGAGACAATGCTTTGCCATATATTCCCTCTGTGAGATGTTATACCAATTGTGACCACTGGAGGGAGTTGAAGAAGTAAACGTGATTAGAGATATCAATATATATTTTTTTACTTTTTACACACTGCATTTTTTACACATGGAATCGTGGTTTTGATAAACCAACGATATTCATATGAATTACATGTCTAATAAAAGTAGGTTTTAACAGGATTTAAGTCTATGCAGGAAGCAGGATGATGATAAACTCATGCTGTAGCCATGGCAACCACTCTGCTGTTGTGCTATAAAGCTGAGTCCGTCAGAGCTTTTATTATCCTTGAAAAAGTCACGTGACTGTGATGTAACGCGTGGGAGGAGCCAAGGACGCTCTGTGCAGATCAGCAGTATCACACAGTGTACTGCACTGAATCTGCTCCTGTCTAAGGCGGCTGACTGCTATAGTAAAACCTGCATATGCCTTATCATTATAAGGCACACGTAAGTGGATTGAAAATTGCCTATGTACCTTGGTATCCTAACTATTGCACAATTATTGGTTTTTTCTCTTATCTGCCTGTCTAATGAGACCTGTTTATGATTCTCACATTGGTTGTGAACAGAAGCAAAAAACACATTGTTACTATAAAGGTCAATGAGCACCTTAATTAAGCAAGTGTTTTTAAACAGCTTTGCTAGTGATCAAAAGCTCTATACCAATCAGGATTCTACACCTGTATAATTCAACCTTCTGAATACATCCCTATATATTTATTTTTATGTGGATTTTTTATGTGAATTTTTTTACACATTTGGTGTCACAAATTTTTTATAATTTTACACTAGTTTGATTGCTGGATTTTTTAGGAATTTTTACTCACCGCTGGATTTATTTGAGTATTTATATTTATTCTTATATATTAATTTTCATGCACATTGTGAAGCGCTTCAAATATCATTATTTATTCTTTTTAAGTGACTCTGAAAACACTCTCTTTTGATAGCAGCCTCACTTGGTTTTATGTGTAATTATCAGCTATTTAGCATCACAGCGCTTTGTGTTTTATATATATATTATCCGCCCATTCTCCCATGAAGAGGTTTGCGAGGCTTGGCACAAATTTTGTGCCCATCACAACTCCTCTCTTTTGGGAGAAAAAGTCTTTGTTGTACCAAAAATAATTGTGGGAAAGACAAAAGTCTAAAACTTTCTGGCAAAAAAATCTTTTGGGCATGTGGGATGTCCTCTCTGGCTTAAAGCGGAGTTCCAGCTGTTTCTGTGTTTATTAAAAGTCAGCAGCTACATAAAGTGTAGCTGCTGACTTTTAAAAAAAACACACACTCACCTGTCTCACTGTCCAGCAATGGGGCCGCCCGAAGCCTCGGTTCTCTCCCCTGCCTCTCCCCGGCGTCAGCATCACGAATGCGGGCACCTGGCTGTGACAGCTTGCAGCTTCACAGCCGGGTGCGCACTGCACATGCACGAGTCGTGCTGCGCATCCTGAATGACCAGGCAATGTCACAGGTCCCAGAAGATTGCAGGGAGGGAGGGGGAGAGGGAAACTTCCGCTTGCATCGCCTAGGCAGCCTGATCGGAAGTGGGAACTGAGTACCTGTCAAAAATAGGTACCCGCTGCCCCCCCAAGAAAAAATGACATGCCAAATGTGGCATGTCAGGGGGTCAGGAGTCCTTAAAGCACAAGTTCTACTTTTGGGTGGAACTCCAATTTAAGGCCCAATTGAGAGCCAATAAAGCATCATCATGCTGTATAATTGTATACAGTGATGACACATCTGCCATCACTAAATATACTTCTAATGTTTCTGAAAGATCCACTTCCCACAACAGTTGTAAAACAGTTGTAAAAAATTATTTGTGTCTTTAAGATATGCCTTAGTCCTCAAGATACTTGTAAAAATGATTCAAGGTATTGTCCCAAATGTGCCGTTACCGACTCTATACTGTTTACTATAGGTCGGGCTGGAGGGCTTAGGGGGTCTTTGTGAATTTTAGGAAGTGCGTATATCGTTGGTATCCAACTACTACTAGGAACTAGATATTTCCTCTCTTTTTTAGTTAGTACTCTCATACGGTAACCAAACTCCACAAGGTTGGTTAATTCTCTTGTATACTGGCCCGTAGGATCCCATGTCTAATTTTACATAAATGTTCTCATCAGATAACATCTCTGTCAGCTGTCTATGATAATACACTTTAGACAAAATAAATAACCCCCCCTCCCTTATCAGCTGGACAAATAATTACATTCTTTCTTTTTTCCAACTGTTCAATACCTTCCTAGATATATCTGGGATTAGTGTTCTTATTTGAGACAATCTGTTCCAAATCTCTCAATGCCAGGCCTTTAAAGACCTCTAGATGGTGGTGTGCAGAGTTTTGAGGGTTAAACAAAGATTTATTACGCAATCCACTATCAATCCCTATTGTTGTCCCCTTATTCCTAATTTCTGGGGGTGGTGTCTTACTCAAAAAATATTTTTTTCATATTGAGTTTCCTCATATATTTACAGTATCTCACAAAAGTGAGTACACCCCTCACATTTTTGTAAATATTTTATTATATCTTTTCATGTGACAACACTGAAGAAATGACACTTTGCTACAATGTAAAGTAGTGAGTGTACAGCTTGTATAACAGTGTAAATTTACTGTCCCCTCAAAATAACTCAACACACAGCCATTAATGTCTAAGCGGCTGGCAACAAAAGTGAGTACACCCCTAAGTAAAAATGTCCAAATTGTACCCAATTAGCCATTTTCCCTCCCTGGTGTCATGTGACTCATTAGTGTTACAAAGTCTCAGGTGTAAAATTTGGGTGTGTTAAATTTGGTGTCATCGCTCTCACTCTCTCATACTGGTCACTCGAAGTGACACCTAATGGCAAAGAACTCTCTGAGGATCTGAAAAAAAGAATTGTTGCTCTACATAAAGATGGCCTAGGCTATAAGAATATTGCCAAGACCCTGAAACTTAGCTGCAGCACGGTGGCCAAGACCATACAGCATTTAACAAGACAGGTTCCACTCAGAACAGGGCTCGCCATGGTCTACCAAAGAAGTTGAGTGCACGTGTTCAATGTCATAGCCAGAGGTTGTCTTTGGGAAATAGACGTATGAGTGCTGCCAGTATTTCTGCAGAGGTTGAAGGGGTGGGGGGTCAGCCTGTCAGTGCTTAGTCTATACGCCACACACTGCATCAAATTGGTCTGCATGGCTGTCATCCCAGAAGGAAGCTTCTTCTAAAGATGATGCAAAAGAAAGCCCACAAACAGTTTGCTGAAGACAAGCAGCCTAAGGACATGGATTACTGAAACCATATCCTGTTGTCTAATGAGACCAAGATAAACTTATTTGGTTCAGATGGTGTCAAGCGTGTGTGGCGGCAACCAGGTGAGGAGTACAAAGAAAGGGTTCCCCAGCCCTCTCATCTGCCCGCCCCTTCCCCTCCATAAAAACGTATGTGGTGACTGTGGTCCATGCCTTTCGCCAAAGTCCCATAAGGGCTCAAATCTATTTAGTAGGGACTGAATAGACATTATTATGTGGTGAGGGATTATATAATGGTTGATGATCCCCTCAACATCTACCCCCACTCCCTGAATTCTTCCCTCCTCTACTTTGAGGTGGTTGGAGTGCATTCCTCTGATTAAATGAGCACTACCCAAAGCTGTAAAAATACCACTAAAATCCTCTTGGCTGTCAGTGAATTCATTAACTGCAAACAGATTATCCAAATTGACCTGTCTGTTACTTAAAAATCTAACTGTAACCATGGCTGCTAAGATAATTAATTTATTATAAACCTTCAGCCCGGGTTCACACCTATGCGAATTAGATATACGTTTCCCCGCATCTAATTTTCACAGTAGGAGAATGTGACTGGCTCCCTATGGAGCCGGTTCACATATCTCTGGGGCGGCTGCGGAGCGCACTGCACAAAAACACTGTGTGTCTTTAGCTCCCTTTCAGAGCCAAATTCAGGCATAGAATCAGCCCTGATTCGTCTCTGAAACTGGGAACAGGGATGCACAGTGCTCCTGTGCTATCCGCAGCCCGGTATAGTGTGAACCTGGGCTTAAACTTGTGTATGAAGTATCTATGGTACTCAACTCAGCGCCAATATGCAGTAGAGAATGGATACAAATCAATACTTCTATCTGTCATTAAAATAACTGCCACTATAAACAATACAATATGCACAAAACAAATGGCTTTATAAACTATAAAACAACAATAGTGTAGATCCGTCAATCTCTATAATTGACTGATATTCATGTGTTAGCCACACAAGTTCATAAGAAAACCTAGTGCATGTATACAAAGAAAGTCTCTGATGTACAAAGTCCTCAAATCCTTGTATTCCATCCACCAATCACCATACTGTCACCATGTGAGTCCCACTCCCATAAGAGTTTAAACTCACCAGAAATCCATAATCTACACGTCTTTATTTATAGTGTTGTCCAATACTCACAAGGGACTGGTATCACTCGTACTGGGAATGCTCCAGGAATCACTGATCTTATTACAAGAAAGAAACGCCACATAACGTAAACCCGTTCACGTAAACATTTATTTGAAAAAAATGCACTTACAAACAACAATGGTATAATCGCATTTTCACATCAACATCATAGCTTAATCCACTGATCAGATATAGCGTCTCACCCACCACGCTGATGCTTGCTCTGTATTGAGAGAGAACCGCATTACCTCAAGAAGGACTAAGGAGAGAAAGAGCAGAGGTTGTAGGGGGATGAAGAATTCAGCAGCAAAAAAAAAAAAGAAACAGGTTAAGTGGTATATATAATTTAAGTAGAGTTGAGTTGACACATAAGTACTGCATATGAGGAAACTCAATATGAAAAAATATTTTTTGAGTATGATACCAACCCCAGAAATTAGGAATAAGAAGACAACAATAGGGATTGATAGTGAATTGCGTAATAAATCTTTGTTTAACCCTCTCACCTGCACACTCTGCACACCACCATCTAGAGGTCTTTAAAGGCCTTTTATTGAGAGATTTGGAGAAGATTGTCCCAAATAACAATACTAATCCCAGGTATATCTAGGAAGTTATCGAACAGTTGGAAAAAAGGAAGAACATAATTATTCGTCCAGCTGATAAGGGGGGGGGGGGGTAGTTATTTTGTCTAAAGAGTATTATCATGGACAGCTGACAGAGATTTTATCTGATGAGAACACTTTTGTAAAATTAGACATGGATCCTATTGACCAGTATAGAAGAGAATTAACCAACCTTGTGGAATTTGGTTACCGTACAAGTGTGCTAACTAAAACAAAAAGGAAATATCTAGTTGCTAGTAGTCGGATACAAACGATATACACACTTGCTAAAATTCACAAGGACCCCTAAACCCTCCAGCCCAACACATAGTGAACAGTATAGGGTTGGTAACGGATATCAGATAAAGACTGACCCTTCATATAGCCCTCAACTCACCTGTGGAAATAGCGAGCTGAGAGAGATCATGTTCTGAACAGCCCCTCTACATCAGGAAGTATAAGAATATCTTTAAGAGCTTTGACTAAATAAATATTTATTTTTCAAATGTCCTTTTCCAGTTACCTTTATATTTCACTTTCTTGTTGGTAGCAATTCTTTTAATGTGTAAGGGATACCACCAGATGGCAATCTTGTTCTTTCAAAAAATATTTTACAGCATTTTTTCCATATAGTATCTGAACTCATTTGTAGTATAAGCAACATGAATAACGCAAAGTGCACTGCTTAAATTGGTTTTATCTTAGTTTTTTTTTTATTTGAGCTAATGTAAATTATAATCTTAGAAAGGATCCCAGAATAACATACTGAGAATTTATGTAATACAAAAAGGATCGCAGTCTTACACATCAAATTATAATTTCTATTGTTCTTTATTTCTGTAGAATAAAGCAGCACTTTAATCAAAGTTGCACTCTTCCTATGTACCTATGTCATGCACTACTGATATTTAAAAATTGATGATGTTTGACAAAGAATGCCACTGCGAATGCTCATCTTTTCTATAGTTCCAGCCATAAGTGATTTTAAAAAAACAAACAACATTGAGCTGGGAAAACAAGTCCACATTTGGAATTTGGAAGCGTTGACTAGAAGTGTGATTTGTATTTACATACAGAATATAGATGAAAGATTATAGTGAATGTTATTATATGAACAAGGAGGTTAAATTCTACCTGTATGCGTGTCTCACTTTAAATGGCCCCCCTGTGAAACTACAAACTTAGGTTATGCAACACATATGAGAATGAGCATACTGGAACTCTTTAGATGCTATTTCAGTTAGATTCATACACAGGATCTTTTTTTTTTATATATATAAAAATCAACTTGACTGGCCTGCACAGAGTTGTGACCTCAACCCGATAGAACACCTTTGGGATGAATTAGAGAGGGGACTGCGAGCCAGGCCTTCTCATCCACATTAGTGCCTGACCTCACAAATGTGCAGGCCAGTCAAGTTCCTCGACCCCAAACTCGCTCATCCATGTCTTTATGGACCTTGCTTGTGCACCGGTGCGCAGTCATGTTGGAAAAGGAAGGGACCATCCCCAAACTGTAAACTGTTCCCACAAAGTCGAGAGCATAAAATTGTCCAAAATGTTTTGTTATGCTCATGCCTTAAGAATTCCCTTCACTGGAACTAAGGGGCCAAGTCCAACCCCTAAAACACAACTCACACCATAATCACCCCTCCACCAAATGATTTGGACCAGTGAAGAAAGCAAGGTTTATAAATACATGGATGAGCGAGTTTGGGGTGGAGGAACTTGACTCACCCTGCACATCAGAGGTGCACTCCTCCATGCTCCAGTGCTCCTCAGCCCCCTCCGTTCTCCGGTCCCTCTCCGTGCTCCAAGTCCCCACCTGTGCTCTGGTCCCCCTCTGTCCTCGATCTGTCAGGATGGAGAGCAGAGGAAGGAGCCGGTAAATATGTAATTTACCGGCTCCTTACCTTTTTTTTTTTTTCTTATTTAATTTCATAATAGCAAGAAAAAATATCAACTTACAAAGTCCACCACAAATGTATTTGCATCTTTCAAGATTACATGACATTTTTCATAGTTCCGCATAGTTCCACCTTCAGTGTCGCTTACAATTCTACTTCTTCCTTTCCTCTTCCTTTCTCTATCACGGTCCCCAAAGTTCTGTTCTTTGACCTCCTCGTTGGGTCAGATGATGGGCTCTGAAACTTTGTGTTGGTCTATCACATAAAACCACAATAAAATACATTTACATTTTTGGTTGTAACATGACAAAATGTGGAAAATTTCAAGGGGCGTGAATACTTTTTCAAGGCTCTGTATACAGATCTATGGAGCTATCATTTTGAATTCAATTTAAACACACTTCTTTCTCTTTAAGTGTCAATGCTGCTGCAATAGGCAGTGTACATCACACAGGTGCACTACTTCACAGGAAGTATTAAGACATGTTATTTAATGTTTTTTAGTTTTTATGTTCAATCTAATTTTATTGAAAAGTTTTTGAATAACAGTGCAAATGTAGTAGAAAAGTAATACAAAAATAAATGAACAGAAAATACAAAATAACAACAAATATAGATATATATATATATATATATATACACACACATGTACCACATAACAAAAATTGGTACTATACCTCAAAAGTGGAAAAACAGGTGTTACAGAACAGAGAGTGGGGGTAGCACAGGACCAGGTATGGATTACAGGTTGCTACTCGATCTGAGGCAGCAGAAGATTGAAAAGACACTGTTGGCATAAACACAGTACAATATAAAAATGAGGGTCATAAGGTTATTAAACGAGGGTCATAAGGTTATTATTATTACTATACAGGATTTATATGGCGCCAACAGTTTACGCAGCGCTTTACAATATAAAAAGAGACAATACAGTTATAATACAATAGAATACAAGAGGATTAAGAGGGCCCTTCTCAGAAGAGCTTACAATCTAATAGGGTGGGGCAGGTGGTACAAAAGGTTGTAGCTGTGAAGAATGAGCTGATGGAAGTAGTAGGATATTAGTTGGAGATGTGATAGGCTTTCCTGAAGAGAGTTTTCAGGGATCGCCTGAAGGCAGCAAGAGTAGGGGATAGCTGGACCAGTGGAGGTAACAAGTTTCTGAGGATGTGAGAGGCTCCGGAGAAATCCTGGACATAAGCATAGGAGGAGGAGACGAGAGAGCTTGAGAGTAGGAGGTCTTGAGAAAAGCGGTGAGGACAATTTGGGTGATATTTGGAGACAAGATTAGTGATGTAGCTCGGGGCAGAGTTGTGAATGGCTTTGTATGTTGTGGTTAGTATTTTTAATTTAATTCGCTGGGTGTAGGGAGCCAGTGTAGGGATTGGAGGAGAGGGTTGGCAGACACTGAGCGGTTGGTAAGGTAGATAAGTCTGGCAGAAGCATTCTTGATAGACAAAAGAGGAGATGGCCTATGGAGAGGCAGGCTAATGAGAAGGGATTTGCAATAGTCAAGGCAAGAGATAACAAGGAAGTGAATGAGGAGCTTGGTGGTTTCAGATGTTACGGAGGTGAATTCTACAAACTTTTGCCAACGACTGGACTTGGGGCTGAAATGACAAGTCAGAGTCTAGGATCACACCTAGTACCCTGGTGTGAGGCGAGGGACTGATAGTTGCATTATTGATTTTGATGGAAATGTCATGGAGGGGGGCACGTAGAGGGTGGAATATTAATAGCTCAGTTTTAGAGAGATTTAGTTTAAGGAAGTGGTGTGACATCCATGCTGATATGTCAGTTAGTAAGTTAGTAATGCGAGAGGAGACTGAAGGAGTGAGGTGAGGAGTAGACAGATAGATTTGGGTGTCATCGGCGTATAAGTGGTATTGGAAGCCGTGGGCGGTTATCAAGTGACCAAGGGAGGAGGTGTAGATAGAGAAGAGAAGGGGTCCAAGAACAGAGCCTTGGGGGACCCCTACAGAAAGGGGCAATGGAGAGGAGGAGACAGAGTGGTAGGTGACACTGAAGGAGCGCTGTGATAAATACGCAGAGACCCAGGATAGAGCAGAATCTCGGAGGCCAAGGGAATGTAGTTTATTGAGAAGGAGTGGGTGGTCAACAGTATCAAAGGCCGTAGAGAGGTCAAGTAGTAGGAGTATGGAGTATTGGCTGTTGGTTTTAGCAGTTAGTAAATCATTAGTGAGTTTTAGTAAGGCAGTTTCCATGGAGTGCTGCAAGCGAAAGCCAGACTGTAATGGGTCAAGAAGGTTTAGAGGTGAATGGGAGCAATGAGATGGGTCTTAAGTTGTTTAGATTGGTGGGGTCCAGTGAGGGCTTTTTAAGTATGGGAGTGATCTGCTCATGTTTTAGAGGGGAGGGGAAGGTGCCACTAGAGAGGGAGAGATTGAAGATGTGAGTGAGGGAGCACAGGATAGAAGAAGAGGATAACCTTAGTAGTTGTGAGGGAACAGGATCCAAGGGACAATTGGTTAGGTGGGCATCTGAGAAAAGTTTTGTAACCTCTTCAGTAGTAGCCAATTCAAAAGAGGAGAGTGTTGAATGTGCTGTTAGGCAAGGTATGTTGGGTGGGGAAGATGTACGCACAGTGGAGGTGTCTCCACAAATTGCATCAATCTTGTCTTTGATGTGATTGGCAATCTCTTGGGCAGTGAGTGAGTTAGTGGGTAGAGGGGGTGGGGGGTGAAGCAGAGAGTTAAAGGTTGAGAAGAGCCAACGGGGACTGGATGACAAAGTATTAATAGAAACAAAGTAGGCTTGTTTGGCAGCATGGAGACAGGAATTGTATTTTGGAATGACAGGTTTATATAGGGTGAAGTCTTGCAGGGATTTGGTTTTACGCCACAGTCGTTCAAGAGCACGACAATGTCTCTTGAGATTTCTAGTGTTGTCAGTTTGCCAGGGTTGTACCAGTCCGGGCCTGATTCTGTGTGTGGTTAGAGGAGCAAGTGCAATTAGTGATGATAAGAGCGAACTGTTGTAGACAGAGGTGGCCAGGTCAGGACAGCACAGGGGAGAGATTATGTCATATAGGTGGTCAGTAGCAGAATAGAGAAGAGAAGGGTTAAGGTGGTGAAGGTGCCTACAAGTAATTGTCTGCTGCTTAGAGGGATGGGTGGTTGGAGGCAAGGATACAGTGAAACTAATGAGGTTGTGATCAGAGAGAGGAAAGGGGGTGTTTGTGAGGTTGCCAGGGATGCAGAGATGGGAGAATACAAGGTCAAGGGTATTACCATTAGAGTGAGTGGAAGTGTGTGTCCATTGTGTTGGGCTGTTAACATTGACAGAAATATTGAAGTCACCAAGAATAATCGTGGGTATTTCAGAGAAGAGGAAGTAGGGTAGCCAGGCAGCAAAGTCATCAAGAAAGCGCAATACCGGTCCAGGAGGCCGATAAATTGCTGCACTCCTCAGAGCAATAGAAGAAAACAGATGAATACAGTGCAACTCGAAAGAAGAGAGGGATAGAGAGGGAGGGATACGGGGACTTGGAAGGTGCTTTGTGGGGATAGAAGGAATCCAACTCCACCTCCTTTGTCTGTTGGGTCTGGGGGGGTGAGTCCAATGGAGGCCACCATGGGAGAGGGCAACAGGAGAAGCTGAGTCCAAATTTTGAAGCCAGGTTTCGGTTATGGCGTCTCTGTTAAAGCCATGAGAGATGAAGAGGTCAATGTACAGATGTTAGCTTGTTACAGATGGAGCGGGCATTCCAAAGGGCGCATGAGATTGGTGTGCTGCTTTGAGGAAGTAGGGGGATAGAAATTAAACTGAGTGGATTGCGGTGGTTGTCAGAGGAGGAGAGATATTGGATATGTGGCTTGCAGTTGGAAAATGGCAGACCAGGATTAGGAGAAATGTCACCTGAGACTAGGAGAAGGAGAAGGCTGAAGAAGGCAAGATGGGAGTGGGATGTGCATGAGCGCACGTGTCTAGTGGCCCTGGTGTTTATGCCAGCATATGGGTGCAGCAAATGCAGGAGATGATGGGTGAAGTAGAAGGGAGAGGGTAGAAGTGAGGGTTATATATGTGCTTGCTGCAGGGTAGAGAGGAGGGGTAGAGTAAGGATAATTTGAGGATAGAAGACACTGATGTGAGAAGGAAGACAATGCGGTGCATGTTAGTGGATAGAGTGGGAATCTGACTTGATATAAAATAAATGTCAAATGCTGGTTTGCTTGCCATCTTGCAGAGTGGAGCAGAGTTCTTGTATCCTCATCCAGCTTTATTTATTCTGCTTTCGTTAAACTGCAGCAGTGAAACTGCGCATCACTCGTGAAAGAGCCACTCAGGAAAGAGCCATGTTGTCTGTGCCTTGCCCCTGTCTGCGCCACCCCATAGGCTGCTTTAAATTTATAGGGAGACTGAGCAGGCATGCATTTCTCTATTGGTCATCATAGATTCTGATTTGAGGGGTGGGGGTATATGGGAATGTGGGTGAAAGAGCAGGTGAAAAGCAGATGGAAGGGTACGAGAGAAAGGGAGGACATAGCCCAGAGGAGCAGTGGCGGCTCATCCATTAGGGGCGCACGGGCGCCACCCCCCGTCCATGTGTCCAGCCCCCTGACCTACATACAGGGTGCCGGACTATGGATTCCATGGGCGGGGGGTTTGAAGCATGTGATTAGAGCCAGAGGCTATAATAGGCTTCAAAAAAGGGTTGGCTCGGGACGCAGAGCACTGTGCCCCGATCCCACCCAGTTGTGTGACAATAGTGAATGACTATTTACTATTTACACACTAAATCTCCTCCCCGCCAATCAGGAAGCAGGTCGTGAGACCCGTTTTCCGATAGGTCAAAACATCAGCCGATCCTATTGGACGCCTAGCGCCTAGGACAGGGGTCTCAAAGTACCGGCCTGCAGGCCATTTGCATCCTGCTGACCGATTACAAATGCCCATAGGTGGGGTCGGTCCTGCGCACCACACCCAGGCACCGCAGAGGGGGAGGTGCAGAAGAGTTTTATGTGTGGGATATTTGTGCAGTGTGGGGGGTATTTATGGAGTGTGGGGGTATTTATGGAGTGTGAGGGGTATTTATTGGGTGTGGGGGTATTTGTGGAGTGTGGGGGGTATTTGTGCAGTGGGGGGTATTTGTGCAGCGTGGGAGGATATTTAGGAAGTGTGAGGGCTTTTTGTGCAGTGTGGGGGGTATTTGTGCAGTGTGAGGGGGCTATTTGTGTGTGTGGGGGGGGTTTTATGGAGTGTGGGGGGGGGTTTTATGGAGTGTGGGGGGGGGGTTTTATGGAGTGTGGGGGCTATGGCCCTCGGCTGCGTGTGGAGCCGCTGCAGCATTGCCAACGAATGTAACAAATGAGGCAGTTCTTGGGCAGGTTGCATTCTCTTTGAATGTCAGCCAGCTGAGCACTGGCATTATATGACCGACGGAAATGACCACAGACCTTCCTGGCCTGCCTCAGGAGATCCTGTAAACCTGGGTACCTGCTCAAGAACCGCTGCACCACCAAATTCAGGATGTGAGCCAAACAGGGAACATGGGTCAAGTGTCCCTGTCGGAGAGCGGAGAGGAGGTTGGTGCCATTGTCGCATACAACCATTCCTGGCTGAAGCTGGCGTGGCGTCAACCACCTCTGAGGCTGCCCCTGCAGAGCTGACAGAATCTCTGCCCCAGTGTGGCTCCTGTCCCCTAAGCAGACCAACTCAAGCACCGCATGGCATCTTTTTGCCTGAGTGCTTGCGTAGCCCCTAGAACGCCTACGGAGCACCCTTGGTTCCGAGGACAAATCTGCACAGGAAGAGGCCATAGAGGCAGAAGAAGAGGAGGGGGTGGAGGAGAGAGGTGTGGCAGAATCACCACTACCAGCATTTTGGAGGCGTGGTGGCGGAACAAGCTCCAACAATACTGAACCCTGTCCTGCATCTTTCCCAGCTGCCAGCAGAGTTACCCAGTGCACCGTGAAAGAAAGGTAATGTCCCTGTCCACGCCTGCTGGACCATGAGTCAGCAGTAATATGCACCTTACTGTTGACCGCCCTGTCCAACGAGGCCAAGACATTGTCTTCCACATGCTGGTAGAGAGCCGGAATGGCCTTCCGTGAAAAGAAATGGCATTTGGGAACCCGCCACTGAGGTACCGTTCATTCCACAAATTCACGAAAGGGGGGCAGATTCTACCAGCTGAAGAGACAGAAGTTGCAGTGCTAGCAATTTGGCCAAGCTAGCATTCAGACGCTGAGCATGTGGATGCCTGGGACCAAATTTCTTTAGACGATTTAGCAACTGGGGTAGGGAAATTTGCCTGCTAAAATCCAATGTTGGTGTACTGCTAGCAGATTGGAAGCATATATATATGGGACACCTATTTCTATACCTTCATTCCTCTCAGTGCAGGTTTCTGAGAGGACTGGAGGTATAGTGGAGTTGGAGATCCCAGCTGATGAGGAGCAAGGAGAGGTCCGCCTTGTTCTTTGATGTGGGTCTTTTAAGTGCCGTTGCCAATGGACTGCATGGGAGGTTGTCATATGTCTGGTCAAGCATGTGGTGCACAAGAAGGCTGCTGTTTTGGCCACGCTTGATACACTTCAGACATGTGTTGCCAACAGCAATGGTGCAATCTGCTGCACACGTGTTAAAAAAGGCCCACACCAATGCGGGGAGTCAGCAGCGCCCTGCACCTGCTTAGCTCTTCTGTGTGATGCAATAGGGTGGCTGCCCTTAAGCTGCCCTCTGGAGGGCATCCTACCTCATTGGAGATGTGCCTCCTCCTCCTCTCTTCTATCAGGCACCCAAGTTGAGTCAGTGACCTCATCATCCCCTCCCTCCTCATCACTGGAGCAAATGTGGCAGTATGCTGCAGCTGGGGGAACATGATTGCCAGTTTCTTGACCTTCTTGGGCACACCCTCTCTGTAGGCTCACGTTACTCCCTTCCTCAACCTGGGTACCATTATCAGAGCCTTCAAATCGCTGCGCATCCTCCTGCAGCATGTACCCGACACTGTGGTCGAATAGTTCGGGGGAGTCCTCCGTGCATGATGGTGGGGCTAGGGAAGGAGTGACTGTTGACATGGAGCCGATGGAATAGGCCGCTTTGGCAGCTGCATTGGCAGGCAAACTACTCTGAGCCTGGGTGACACAGGATGAGGAGGATGAGGACGGCTTTTTTATCCATTCCACCAACTCTTCTGCATGTTATGGCTCAATAACATGGCCAGCTGCAGGAAAAAAGGACAAGCATGCCCCACGGCCACGAGCTGAGGATGCACCGTGTCCATGACCAGCACTGTCGACTGTAGACACAGAGCCTGCTTGCCCTCTTTTAGTGGCCTGTGAGCGTCTGCCTCTCCTTGGTGACCTTCCGGACATGCTGTAAATTTTGTTTAGCAAAAAACACTACACTATATTGTGTACTGTGTACACCACCAGGAAAGTAGTAGCAACTGTACTAGGGGTGCACGGTACTGTGTACACCAACAGAAGTTTAATAACAACTATGGTTGCATTGTATGTATTGTGTACACCACCAGGAGAGTAGTAGCAACTGCACTAGGGGTGCACGGTACTGTGTACACCAATAGAAGTTTAATAACAACTATGGGTGCATTGTATGTATTGTGTACACCACCAGGAAAGTAGTAGCAACTGCACTAGGGGTGCACGGTATTGTGTACACCAACAGAAGTTTAATAACAACTATGGGTGCACTGTATGTATTGTGTACACTACCAGGAAAGTAGTAGCAACTGCACTATGGGTGCACGGTACTGTGTACACCAACAGAAGTATAATAACAACTATGGGTACACTGTATGTATTGTGCACTCCACCAGGAAAGTAGTAGCAACTGCACCATGGGTGCACGGTACTGTGTACACCAACAGAAGTATCATAACAACTATGGGTACACTGTATGTATTGTGTACACCACCAGGAAAGTAGTAGCAACTGCACTAGGGGTGCACGGTACAGTGTACACCAACAGAAGCATTATAACAAGTATGGGTGCACTGTATGTATTGTGTATGCCACCAGGAAAGTAGTTGCAACTGCACCATGGGTGCACGGTACTGTGTACACCAACGGAAGTGTAATAACAACTATGGGTGCACTGTATGTATTGTGTACACCACCAGGAAAGTAGTAGCAACTGCACTAGGGGTGCACGGTACTGTGTACACCAACAGAAGTTTAATAACAACCATGGGTGCACTGTATGTATTGTGTACACCAACAGGAAAGTAGTAGCAACTGCACTATGGGTGCATGGTACTGTGTACACCAACAGAAGTTTAATAACAACTATGGGTGTACTGTATTGACCACCAGAAAAGTATGAGCAACTGCACTATGGGTGCACAGCACTGTATACTGTGTACACCGCCTGAAGTATATTAGAAACAGTACACCAGGAACAGCCTGCAGTCAGATATAGCTAAACTGGATACAGTGGATATATATATATATATATATATATATATATATATATATATATATATATATATATATATATATATATATATATATATATATATACACATATATGAGAGTTGTATATATATATATATATATATATTAAATACACTGCAGCTAACTGAATAATCTGCCTGCCTGAAGTATATTGGAAACAGTACACCAGGAACGGACTGCAGTCAGATTTAGCTACACTGGATACAGTGGATATATATATATACGAGACTGACTGTATATATATATATATTAAATACACTGCAGCTAACTGAATCACCTGCCTGCCTGAAGTATTTTGGAAACAGAACACCAGGAACGGACTGCAGTCAGATCTAGCTACACTGGATACAGTGGATATATATATATATATATATATATATATACGAGACTGACTGTATATATATATATATATATATATATATATATATATATATATATATATATATATATATATATATATATATATATATATATATTAAATACACTGCAGCTAACTGAATAATCTGCCTGCCTGCTCAATCTAAATGACACTCTCTCTCCGTCCACATCAACTACAGACTACAAGAGGGCGACGTGCAGGCGGCCTTATATAGTGTGGGGCATGGACTTAGTCCCCCTGAGCCATGATTGGCCAAAGGCACCCTGCTTTTGGCCAATTATGGCTCTCTTAGCTGAGGGCGCTGTGATTGGCCAAAGCATGCAGGTCATGGTGCATGCTCTGGCCAATCATCATACAACAATGCACTGCGCTACCGCAGTGCATTATGGGACGTTACGCGCCGCTCGAATTTGGCGCGAACGACCCATAATGTTCAGTTCTCAACGAACGGGCGAACAGTCAATGTTCGTGTCGAACTCATGTTTGACCTGAACAGAAAGCTCATCCCTAATAGGGATGAGCCGAACCCCCCCTGGGTTCGGTTCGCACCAGAACCTGCGAACGGACCGAAAATTTGCACGAACGCTAGAACCCCTTTGACGTCTATGGGACTCGAACGTTCGAAATCAAAAGTACTCATTTTAAAGGCTAATTTGCATGGTATTGTCCTAAAAAGGGTTTGGGGACCCGGGTCCTGCCCCAGGGGACATGTATCAATGCAAAAATAACTTTTAAAAACAGCCGTTTTTTCGGGAGCAGTGATTTTAATGATGCTTAAAGTAAAAAAAAAGAAGTGAAATATTCCTTTAAATATCGTACCTGGGGGGTGTCTATAGTATGCCTGTAAAGTGGCGCGTGTTTCCCGTGCTTAGAACAGTCCCTGCACAAAATGTCATTTTTAAAGGAAAAATTCGCATTTAAAACTGCTTGCGGGTTTAATGTAATGTCGGGTCCTGGCAATATGGATGAAAATCAGTGAGACAAACGGCATGGGTACCCCCCAGTCCATTACCAGGCCCTTTGGGTCTTGTATGGATATTAAGGGGAACCCCGCACCCAAATTAAAATAAGGAAAGGTGTGGGGCCAGCAGGCCCTATATACTCTGAACAGCAGTATGCAGGCGGTGTAAACAAGACAGGGACTGTAGGTTTTTTGTTAAGTAGAATCTGTTTGTAATTTTGAACGGGTACATTTTTAACGTGTTTAGCTCCAGCCAAAAAATCTTTTTTAAGCTTTTTGGAAAACATAGGGAAGGGTTATCACCCCTGTGACATTTGTTTTGCTGTCTGTCCTCCTCTTCAGAAGATTTCACCTCACTTTTTGTCCCAATGACAAATGTTTTTTGAAAATTTGGTGTTTTTTGTGGAACAAGGATTGGAAAGCATCAGTGGAAAGGAGAAATGCTTTTCCCATATTAACTCTTACAGGAGAGAATTTCCCTTCCTAGGGGTAGATTTCATCTCACTTCCTGTTCTCTCCTTCCGTTTGCAAGTAGGAGTCGTTTGTAAGTTAGATGTTTGAAAGTAGAGACCTGCCCTATATACTCAGCAGAAATTTGGGCCTTAGGTGTTGTTGTGGCCACAACACTGTAAGCCCTCACAGGGCCCTGCTGTGAAATATTAGCTCAAGAATTGTAATTACATGCCCCTGTTGAACAAGGGCAGAAAAATTGGGCCTTTGGTGCTGGTGGTGGTGCTGGTGCCACAACACTGTAGGTCCTCACTCGCTCTTGGTGGGCGCAGAAATAGGCCCTGCTGTGAAATATTAGATCAAGAATTGTAATTACATGCCCCTGTTGAACAAGAGCAGAAAAATTGGGCCTTTGGTGGTGGTGCTGGTGCCACAACACTGTAAGTCCTCACTCGCTCTTGGTGGGTGCAGAAATGGGCCCTGCTGTGAAATATTAGATCAAGAATTGTAATTACATGCCCCTGTTGAACAAGGGCAGAAAAATTGGGCCTTTGGTGGTGGTGGTGGTGCTGGTGCCACAACACTGTAAGTCCTCACAGATACTCTAGTTGGAATGCAGGAACGAGCCCTGCTGCAAAGTATTGCATCAAAAACTGTAATTACACTCCCCTGTTAAACAGGGGCTGAAAAATTGGGCCTTAGGCACTGGTGCTGGTGCCACAAAACTGCAACCCCTCACAGATACTCTAGTTGTAATGCAGAAACGAGCCCTGCTGCAAAGTATTGCATCAAAAATTGTAATTACACGCCCCTTTTAAACAGGGGCTGAAAAATTGGGCCTTAAGCACTGGTGCTGGTGCCACAATACTGCAACCCCTCACAGATACTCTAGTTGTAACGCAGGAACGAGCCCTGCTGCAAAGTATTGCATCAAAAATTGTAATTACACTCCCCTGTTAAACAGGGGCTGAAAAATTGGGCCTTAGGCACTGGTGCTGGTGCCACAGCACTGCAACCCCTCACAGATACTCTAGTTGAAATGCAGAAACGAGCCCTGCTGCAAAGTATTGCAGCAAAAATTGTAATTACATGCCCCTGTTAAACAGGGGCTGAAAAATTGGGCGTTAGGCACTGGTGCTGGTGCCACAACATTGCAACCCCTCACAGATACTCTAATTGGAACGCAGAAACGAGCCCTGCTGCAAAGTATTGCATCAAAAATTGTAATTACACGTTCCTGTTAAACAGGGGCTGAAAAATTGGGCCTTAGGCACTGGTGGTGGCGCCCAAAACCAAAAATGTTCTTACAAGCTATCAGCGTGATCATTGAGGAGGAAGAGGATAATTACTCAGGGATAGTCACTCAGCATCAGCATAGGCAGTCTTTGAAGGGATCTGAGATTTCAAAAAAAATTATTCGGTTACATCAGCATCAGGTGCTTGGTAGCTGGTGATGATCCAAGACTGATTCATTTTTATGAAGGTCAGTCGATCGACCGAGTCGGTGGACAGACGCACCCTGTGATCAGTTACAAAGCTTCCAGCAGCACTGAATGTGCGTTCCGAAAGAACGCTGGATGCAGGACAGGCCAGTAGCTCAATTGCATACTGTGCAAGCTCTGGCCAGTGATCCATCCTCAAGACCCAGTAACCCAGAGTATTTTCCGTGGGAAAGGTGTCCAAGTCAGATCTTGCCCCTAGCTATTCCTGCACCATGTAAAACAGACGCTGGCGATGGTTGCTGGAACCGATCATACCTTGGGGCTGCGGACTAAAAAATTGTCTGAACGCATCGGTCAGATGGCCACCTTCTCCACCGCTCCTTCTTTGACTGACCGAAGCCTTAGCAACACGTTGTCCAGAAACAGGAGTTTGTAACCTCCCAGTCTCTGGGAACGTGTTGCACAGACCTTTCTGCAAGGCCTCCCGAAGATGTTTCATCCTCTGCTCCCTCTGCGATATAAGTGTAGTGATCGAATATATTAATGTATATTGGGTGATTATAATGATGATGAAGTACTCTTCCGCAGCAACCCAATTCTTCCAGAGAGATGCACTTTATTGACTTCCAACACAGAACAAAGTCCAAAGTCCGCAGATGACAAAAAGATCCGACAGAGGAAATATAATTCAGAAACCCATCTCCTAGGTCTGTGTCTTCCCAGCCATACACAGACAAGCCTCACCTATACACAGACAAGCCTCACTCCCCCCAACCTATAGACTGAATGCCGTGTTATATTCACTAAATATTGAATGGCTGAGCAATTTGATTGGCCGTTTCAATTTAGGACTTTGATTAGCTTTAGTCTTTCAAACAGACAACAACCCCCAGCCGTGAACAGCCGTGAACCACCCCAATTTGCACTCCCGCATATCAACATCAACAAGTCCCCTTTAGATATATTAATTAGATAAACAGAACAACCTTTTGAGCCCTTGGAATACCTACATTCCTGCATATCAACAAGCCCCCCTGATAAATTAGCCCCACAGGAGGGAGCCTCCGCTAGGCCAACCCAAAACACTGCCTGATCCCATTGTTACCCCCTCAGGTCTAATTACCATCCATAAATATTTCTTCGGAGAGAGGTGTGTCACAATCATTAGTAGTGGCATTTTGGAGGCGTGGTGGTGGAACAACCTCCAACACTACTGCACCTTGTCCTGCATCCTTCCCAGCTGCCAGCAGAGTCACCCAATGCGCCGTGAAACTTAGGTAACGTCCCTGTCCATGCCTGCTGGACCATGAGTCAGCGGTAATATGCACCTTACCGCTGACCGCCCTGTCCAGCGAGGCATGGACATTGCCTTCCACATGCCGGTAGAGAGCCGGAATCGCCTTCCGTGAGAAAAAGTGGCGTTTGGGTACATGCCACTGAGGAACCGCACATTCCACAAACTCACGGAAGGGGGCAGAGTCTACCAACTGAAAAGGCAGCAGTTGAAGTGCTAGCAATTTTGCTAAGTAAGCATTCAACCGCTGGGCATGTGGGTGGCTGGGAGCAAACTTCTTTCGGCGGTGCAGCAGCTGGGGCAGGGAAATTTGCCTGGTACAATCTGACGTCGGTGTACCAAAAGCAGATTGCCCACAAGTACTTGGCTGTGACACACCTAATTCTACACCTTCATTCCTCTCAGTGCAGGTCTCAGAGAGGACTGAAGGTATAGTGGGGTTGGAGATCTCAGCTGATGAGGAGCAAGGAGAGGTCCACTTTTTTGTTTGGTGTGGGTCTTTTAGATACGCTTGCCAACGAACTGCATGGCAGGTCAACATATGTCTGGTCAAGCATGTGGTACCCAAGCAGGAGATGTTTTGGCCACGCGAGATACACTTGAGACATATGTTGCAAATAGCAGCGGTGCGGTCTGATGCACTCGTCTCAAAAAAGGCCCACACCAAAGAACTTTTTGAATAACGCGCAGAGACTGCAGTGCCCTGCACATGTGGAGCTTTGGGGTGTGATGCAGTCAATGTGCTGCCCTTAGGCTGGCCCCTGGAGGGCATCCTGCCTTGTTGGTGATGTGCCACCTCCTCCTCCTCCTCCTCCTCCTCCTCCTCCTCTCCTATCAGGCACCCATGTTGAGTCAGTGACCTCATCATCCCCTCCCTCCTCATCACTGGAGCAAACCTGGCAGTATGCTGCAGCAGGGGGAGCATGACTGCCAGATTGCTGTCCTTCTTGGGCACCCCCTCTGTCCGTGCTCATGTTACTGCCTTCATCGAGCTCAGTACCATCATCAGAGCCTTCCAAACGCTGGGCATCCTCCTGGGCATGTACCCAACACTGGGGTCAAACAGTTCGAGGGACTCCTCAGGAGGACATGGTGGGGCTAGGGAAGGAGTCACTGATGACATTGAGCCGAGGGAAGAGGGACTCCTCAGGAGGACATGGTGGGGCTAGGGAAGGAGTCACTGATGACATTGAGCCGAGGGAAGAGGCCTCTGCTTTGCCAGACAAAGTACCCTGAGCATGGGTGAGAGAGGATGAGGAGGATGAGGACGGCTTGGTCATCCACTCGACCAAGTCTTCCGCATGTTGCGGCTCAACACGGCCAGCTGCCGAAAAAAAGGCCAAGCGTGTCCCACGGCCACGTGCTGATAAGGATGCACCGTTTCCACAACCAGCACTAGACACAGAGCCTGCTTGCCCTCTCTTATTGGCTTGTGACTGTCTGCCTCTCCTTCTTGGCCTTCCAGACATACTAATGGCCTGTAGCTGCACTAAGCTGGGATATATATATATATATATATATATATATATATATATATATATACCCGTATATACTCGAGTATAAGTACAATTTTTCAGCACATTTTTTTGTGCTGAAAGTGCCCCCCTCGACTTATACTCGAGTCAAGCACTTTTCTGCAGCAAAAAAATTAATTTCCTGAACCGAATTTGGGGCCCCGTATCTCAGGGACACTTAGAGATAGGAACCCCAAATTTGGTGTGCAAACCCAGTGGAACTGGTACCACAACATATCCAAAGCTGAAGTTCCTAGCACTAAGTGGCCCCGAGATACGGGGCCCCAAAATTGGTTCGGAAAATGTCATTCTCTGCTGCAGAAAAGTGCTTGACATTTTCTGAACCGAATTTGGGGCCCCATATCTCAAGGCCACTTGGTGCTAGGAACCCCAAATTTGGTGTGCAAACCCAGTGGAACTGGTACCATAACAAATCCATAGCTGGGGTTCCTAGCATCAAGTGGCCCTGAGATTTTGGGCCCCAAAACCGGTTAGGAAAATGTCATTCTCTGCTGCAAAAAAGTGCTTGACATTTACTGAACTTAAATTTTGGGCCCTGCATCTCGAGGCCACTTGGTGTTAGAAACCCCAGCTTTGGAAATTTTATGGTGTTAGTTCCATTGGGTTTGCACACCAAATTTGGGGTTCTTAGCACTAAGTGGCCCCGAGATACGGGGCCCCAAATTCGGTCAACTGTGTCCATCTGCAGCAATGTCATTTCGGGACCCTTTGGGTTCAGAGACCCCACATTTTGGCTGCAGCTAGGGGGCATCTAGGAACCCTTAACTACCGAGTTTGAAGTTCAGGGGACCTATGGCTGCAAATGGGCACAGTGAGGCATGCAAATGGGAACAGTGATGCTGCAAATTGGCATTGTTGACCCTCTTTTCCACTTACAGTAGCTGTGCATTTCTCACCCTCGTCTTATACTCGGGTCAATAAGTTTTTCCCATTTTTTTGTGGTAAATTAGGGCCTTGACTTATACTCGGAACGACTTATACTCGAGTATTTACGGTATATATATATATATATATATATATATATATATATATATATATATATATATACTGATACTGCAGCTAGCAAAATCAACTGCTTGCCTGTAGTATGAGAACACCACCAACTTTCTACAGGTAGCTTTAGCTGAACACTGTGCAGAGCTCGCAAAAAACTAACTTGTAGCTTTTTTAGCTGCCTGCGGTAGTGATAGGATCAGGAAAACACCACCAACCTTCTACAGGTAGCTTTAGCTGAACACTGTGCAGAGCTCGCAAAAAAATTACTTGTAGGTTTAGCTGAACACTGTGAGAAGGACGCACCACACTAACTTGGAGTTTTAGCTGAACACTGTGAGCAGGACGCACTACACTAACTTGTAGCTTTAGATGAACTCTGTGCAGAGCTCGCAAAAAAATAACTTGTAGGTTTAGCTGAACACTGTGAGGAGGACGCAGCACACTAACTTGCAGTTTTAGCTGAACACTGTGAGCAGGACGCACTGCACTAACTTGTAGCTTTAGATGAACACTGTGCAGAGCTCGCAAAAAAATAACTTGTAGGTTTAGCTGAACACTGTGAGGAGGACGCACCACACTAACTTGTAGTTTTAGCTGAACACTGTGAGCAGGACGCACTGCACTAACTTGTAGCTTTAGATGAACACTGTGCAGAGCTCGCAAAAAAATAACTTGTAGGTTTAGCTGAACACTGTGAGGAGGACGCACCACACTAACATGTAGTTTTAGCTGAACACTGTGAGCAGGACGCACTGCACTAACTTGTAGCTTTAGATGAACACTGTGTAGAGGTCTCACTACACTAACTTGTAGGTTTAGCTGGACACTGTGAGGAGGACGCACTGCACTAACTTGTAGTTTTAGCTGAACACTGTGAGCAGGACGCACTGCACTAAGTTGTAGTTTTAGCTGAACACTGTGAGCAGGACGCACTGCACTAACTTGTAGCTTTAGATGAACACTGTGCAGAGGTCTCACTACACTAACTTGTAGTTTTAGCTGAACACTGTGAGCAGGACGCACTGCACTAACTTGTAGCTTTAGATGAACACTGTGCAGAGGTCTCACTACACTAACTTGTAGTTTTAGTTGAACACTGTGAGCAGGACGCACTGCACTAACTTGTAGCTTTAGATGAACACTGTGCAGAGGTCTCACTACACTAACTTGTAGTTTTAGCTGAACACTGTGAGCAGGACGCACTACACTAACTTGTAGTTTTAGCTGAACACTGTGAGGAGGATGCACCACACTACCTTGTAGTTTTAGCTGAACACTGTGAGCAGGACGCACTGCACTAACTTGTAGCTTTAGATGAACACTGTGCAGAGGTCTCACTACACTAACTTGTAGTTTTAGCTGAACACTGTGAGCAGGACGCACTGCACTAACTTGTAGCTTTAGATGAACACTGTGCAGAGGTCTCACTACACTAACTTGTAGTTTTAGCTGAACACTGTGAGCAGGACGCACTACACTAACTTGTAGCTTTAGATGAACACTGTGCAGAGCTCGCAAAAAAATAACTTGTAGTTTTAGCTGAACACTGTGAGCAGGACGCACTGCACTAACTGTAAATAGTCTAGCTGCCTGACTGTGGTACTAATAGGATCAAAAGAACACCAGCAATTTTCTTCAGGTAGCTGTAAATACTGTAACAAGACAAGCCTGCCTGTCAGTAAGAAGATAACAGGAACGGATCTAGCTAAACTGAATACAGTGTGTGTGTATATATATATATATATATATATACACAACACCTGGGATGCATATATATACACAATACACTGTAAGTGCAGCTAACTCACTGATTGTCCTGCCTAATCTAGCTAACTCAAATGAAATGACACTGTCTCTCTGTCTATCTATCTCTCTTTCAACGCCGGAACACACACTACACAGGGACACCGTGCAGGCGGCCTTATATAGTGTGGGGCGTGTTCTAAACCCCCTGAACCATAATTGGCCAAAGCCACCCTGGCTTTGACCAATTACAGCTCTCTCTACCGACGGCGCTGTGATTGGCCAAGCATGTGGGTCATAGTGCATGCTTGGCCAATCATCAGCCAGCAATGCACTGCGATGCCGCAGTGAATTATGGGCCATGACGCGCCACACGAATTTTGCGCAAACGGCCCATAACGTTCGGAATTCGGTGAACGACCTAACAGCCAATGTTCGAGTCGAACATGGGTTCGACTCGAACACGAAGCTCATCCCTAATCCCTAATTACCACCACACCAGTCCCAGTGTCATCAGATACGTGTAAGCAATCAACCATGTTCTTGATCACGTCACATCACACCAGGACCAGTAGACCAGTGTAGGCCATCAACAGTGTTCCTGATCTCTACCACGCCAGTCCCAGTTTCACCAGACCAGTGTAAGCCAACGACAGTGTTTCTGATTGCTGCCACACCAGTCTCAGTGTCACTAGACCAGTGTAAGGCTGGGTTCACACTGGTGCAACACGACAGCTGTCCTACTTTGGATCCGACTTTGCCCTGCGACTAGAAGCAGACATATGTCCGACTTTCAATGAACAGGGATCCGACTTGGATCCCGCCAATATCAGGCACTGTGTTTGGTATGAATCTTGAGGGGGAACTCCGCGCCAAATTTTAAATGAAAAACCGGCATGGGTTCCCCCTCCAAGAGCATACCAAGCCCTTGGGTCTGGTATGGATTGTAAGGGAAACCCCCTACGTGGAAAAAACGGCGTGGGGGCCCCCCCAATCCATACCAGCCCGGCCGGTCAGGAAAGGGGGTGGGGACAAGCATGCCGCATGCCCTCAACATGGGCGCCCTGCTGCCCCCCCACCCCAAAGCACCTTGTCCCCATGTTGATGAGGACAAGGGTCTCTTCCAGACAACCATGGCCATTGGTTGTCGGGGTCTGCGGGTGGGGGGACCCCCAGATCCCGGCCCCCCACCCTATGTGACTGAGTATGGGGTACATCGTACCCCTACCCATTCACCTAGAAAAAAAAGTGTCAATAAAAAACACACTAGACAGGTTTTTAAAGTAATTTATTAGGCAGCTCCAGGGGTCTTCTTCCGATTCCGGGGGTCTTCTTCCCACTCCTGGGGTCTTCTTCCGACTTCGGGGGTCTTCTTCCTTCTTCTCCGTGCTCTCCGGCCTCTTCTCCATGCTCTCCGGTTCTTCTCCCACTCTCTGGTATCTTCTGCTGGGCTCCTCCACTATCTTCTGCTCTTTTGCCGGCTCTTTTGCTAGCAGTGGCTCAGTCTTTGCCATCTTCTTCCCTCTTCTCTTCTTCCGATGTTGACACGACACTCTCTCCCACTGTAATGCCGTATGTGCGGTCCTCAATGACTTATATAGGGATGGGGCGTGGTCACTGGGTGATGTCACCCGGTGACCCCGCCCCTTATTATGTCACAGTCCCATCATGCCCCGTAATACGTAATAAGGGGCAGGGTCACCAGGTGACATCACCCAGTGACCACGCCCCATCCCTATATAAGTCATTGCGGACCGCGCATACGGCATTACAGTGGGAGAGAGCGTCGTGTCAACATTGGAAGAAGATGCCAAAGTCGGATCATGCGAGATGGCGATCCAACTTTGATCCGACTTCAATGATAGTCAATGGGCTGCAGTAGGATCAAAGTCGGACCAAAGTAGTACAGGGAGCATTTCTAAAGTCAGAACGACTTGTGTCGGACCAGTTAGGATGGCTCCCATAGGGAAACATTGAATTTCACACGTCATGCGACATGAGCTCCCAATGTCAGAGCGTTTGTTGGACCAGTGTGAACCCAGCCTCAACAGTGTTTCTGATTGCTGCCTGCCACATCAGTCGCAGTGTCACCAAACCAGTGTAAGCCAGGAACAGTGTTTCTGATTGCCACCACACTAGTCTCAGCATCACCAGACCAGCATTTTCAAATGCCCTCTTTTCCTAACATTCCAACTTATTGTTATGACTGACAGTAGGGGAGTAACGTATTTTTTTGCAATATAGTGTCATAGTTGTCTATTTGTTGTCCACATTTTGTCTTTATTGCATTATATTGTCACAAATGATGCTTGTTGTTTGCATAATGTTACAATTGCTAGTTTTTTGCCTCCATATACTTACAATTGCGTATTTGTAACAAGTATATTATCATGTTGCTACGTTGTACTTTTGTTACTCTCATATTGTCACATTTGGCTGTTTATGACCACATATTGTAATAATTGTCTATTTGCTGCCTGCATATTGTAACAGTTTACAGTTTCCTGTGTATATTGTATACCATTGCCCATTTGGGGCCCGTGTAATGTCAAGCTAGGCATTTGTATTATGAAGTCACAACTGTTTAGTAGAGGATCATATTAATATAATTTTGTTCCCTGCAATGGGCTGTATTTTTACACAAATACATGTTGATAGATGTCTTTTAAATCTATAAAATGTATGAGCATGTTTCAAACAGAGAGACCAAAGGGAACCTAGAACAGTAAAGCACATCTCTAAATGAAATGAAGGTCATTAAATCATTGATCTTGTTTTAAATGTGTTCCATTACATAGGATGTCATAAAGAAATCTGCTCCATTATGTTGACTTGATGCATCAAATGAGACATTACTTGGCTGCTGGGGTTATTACTGAAAAGCTCCAGCTAGCACAGTTCTGTTTGCAGCACCCTTGCTCCCTTTCTCTCCAGGTACACCACTGTTCCTTAGTAATACACCAAGTTATACTAAAAATATTTTTCTTTTCTCTTTTTTTGAGGAGATATCTTAGACTGACCTATTGGGACACGTTCACAATATTAGACAGTGTTTCTGTTTTCCAGAGTCCCACATTACACTCTCCAAAATAAACCTGGGCTTAGTAACAAATTATTAATTACCAATGTTTCTGCATTGGATCAAACTGCCAAGTGACTGTACAGTCCTATTAAAGTTCGACAGTTTCTTTACATCTTTCAAAATGCATAATTTTGGATCCCACTGAAAACATTCAGAGCCATTATCAACAGCATTTTTTATAAACTAGTCTAAAAGAAATTAGTGCTCCAGACCAGAACTGTTATGCCCCGTACACATGATCGGACATTGATCGGACATTCCGACAACAAAACCCATGGATTTTTTCAGACAGATGTTGGCTCAAACTTGTCTTGCATAAACACGGTCACACAAATCTTGTCGGAAACTCCGAACGTCAAGAACGCGGTGACGTACAACACTTACGACGAGCATGCGTGGCACTTTGTGCGTCGGAATTGTGTACACACGATCGGAACTTACACGAACGGATTTTGTTGTCGGAAAATTTGAGAACCAGATCTCAAATTTTGTGCGACGGAAATTCCAATGGAAACTGTCCGATGGAGCTTACACACAGTCGGAATTTCTGACAACAAGCTCCGATCACACATTTTACATCGGAATGTCCGACCATGTGTACGTGGCATAAGACCACGGGAGAAATTTACTTATTTTGGTGTGAATGTCTTTTTACATTGGCAAAACAATACGGAAATTTTGGTACACAAGATCACATGTATGCTATGTGGGCGGGTAGTTTGAGCTGTGCAATCAGCAGACACATTGCTTTTCAACACAACTATCATATACCTCGGATGTTGTTTATTGCACTTAAGAGGGTCCATAAAGAACCCCACGTGGTGGTGACTGGAACAGACAGTTAATTCAAATTGAGGTGAGGTGGATTTTTGCAATTATGTGCCACTTTACCTGCTGGTTTGAATGAGGCCACTAGTTATAAGCTGTTTTTGGAATAAATATGTTTTGCTTTTTCTACTACAAACCATATCCATGAATCCACTCCGAACGAAAAAGGACGGAAGAGGGTAAGTGACGGTGTCTATGACAGCATTCTGCCTCTCTGCTTCCATGGCTAATCCTCAACCCCCGAGATCTAAGTAAGGATAGCCACACACAATGTACAGGGATTGAACGCTCCTCAGAAAAGGAGAAAGGCATTTGAATATTACTGCTCCCTGAAACTGGACATAGTAATGCTCCAGGAGACCCACTTCCCGGTGCGATACAACCCTAAATTCCTCCATGCACACTACCCAACATTCTTCCTTGCGAACACGGATACTAAGACAAAGGAGGTAGCAATCCTATTTTCTAAACGTAGCAAATTCTCCATGACGGCAGTACACAGAGATCCAGAGGGCAGATATATATTGGTCAAGGGCACAATGGAGGGCACCCTGTATTCATTGGTTTCCTACTACGCCCCTGACGCTGGACAGTATCGATTCTTCCAATCCCTCTTTACTACTCTTGCTCCCCTATTGGAGGGCAAAGTCATCTTTGGTAGGCACTCCAATGTCGCCTTCGACCAAGGTCTAAACAGATCAAGACCCCCTAGGGCCCAGTTGACACGCCCCACTAGAGCTAGTCTTAAAATATCTAGACTCCTTCACTCCCAAGGCCTGGTGGACATCTGGAGGGAAATGAACCCTTCCAAGTGTGACTACACCCACTTTTCCTGCCCCCACCAAACATATACCAGGATCAACCATATCCTAGTCCCCCCAAGTCTAATCCCGACTACCTTGAACTCGCCCATCAAGGACACAGTCTGGTCAGACCATTCCCTGGTAGTCCTCACCCTACAAAACCTCCTCACAAGACAACCTGGCGCTCAATGGAGACTTAATGAATCGCTCCTGAGTGACCTGATCAGGTCTAAGGAAATTCAAGACTCTTTAAAAGAATACTTCACCCTAAATGATGTTGAGGATGTTTCACCGGAGACCCTGTGGGCTGCCCACAAAGTGTCCATTAGAATCAAATTGATTAGTATGGCCACCCGGGTCAAGAAGGAACGACAGATTGACATAGATAGACTGGAAAAGGCTTTTCTAGCTCTAAAGACCAGACACAAGCAATGCCCCTCAAAGACTTCTATAGAGCAATTATATGCTGCAAGATTGGAGCTGAACTTGGCCCTCACGATGAAAGTGGAGAAACACATCCATTGGAGTGGGGCCAAATTCTATATATACAGAGAGATAACATGGGCTCCATGCTAGCCTCTAAACTTTCCCCCAGATACCAAGTTCACACCTCTCCTCAGATTAGAATAGCAGGACAGCCACCTACAGCTAACCCCAACAGTATTCTCAAAGCATTCCAGGATTTTTACTGTCAGCTCTATAGCTCTACCCAACTGACCGGGTCCGGAAATTCTTTTCTGAGGGACCTTCCTATACCGTCCTTATCCACTGAACATAGAGATTTGTTAGAGGTCCCCTTCTCAACAGAAGAGATCGTGGAGGTCATAAAAGGCCTCAAAAAGGGATCAGCTCCCGGACCTGACGGCCTTTCGGTTCCTTACTGTAAGGCATTTGCCGACACCCTTGCCCTCTACATGGCGCGTTTTTTCAATGCAAAGATTAAGGGCTCCCCCTCAGACTCTCATCTCAACACAGCCTACATAAACATGATACCTAAACCAGACAAAAACCTAGAGGAGGTGGGGAATTATAGATCCATCTCCCTAACAAACAACGACCTTAAGATCCTGACGAAGATTTCAGCCAATCGCCTAGCATCCTTTATCAGCCAGTACATCCACAAGGACCAAGTGGGGTTCATCCCGGGTAGACAGGGCCCAGACCAAGTCAGAAGGGCAATCGACATCATCTCCCTACTACAATCAGGCTGGGACCAGGGTCCCAAACAGGAAGGAATGTTGCTCTCCCTGGACTTGCACAAAGCATTCGACTCGGTAACCTGGCCTTACATCTTTGCCCTCATGGAACGCTGGGGTTTTGGCCAGCACTTCATGGGGGTGATACATGCCCTCTACTCCTCCACAAAGGCTATGATACACCTGCAGGTTCTCTACTCAAAACCCCTAAACATAGCTAGGGGAACCAGACAGGGCTGCCCGCTCTCCCCTTTAATTTTTGCTATTGCTATCAAATCCTTGGCGATTGCAATACTCTCCAATACAAACATCCAAGGAGTGTCCTGCGGGCCTCAGACTCATAAGTGTGGTTTGTTTGCCGATGACATACTCCTGTTCATTACCTCCCCAATCACGACTCTCCCCAATCTTTGCAACCTTCTAAACGACTTCTCTATCATCTCAGGCCTATAAGTGAATTACTCCAAATCTCAAGCACTGAATGTATCCCTCAAACCGGACATAGTCGCAACATTGCAAAATTCATTCAAATTTGAGTGGAGTACGTCCTCTATTAGGTATTTGTGAATCACTCTCACAACCAAAACCGAGAACTTGTATTCAACTAGCATCCCACCTATGTACCGGAAGCTAGCATCTAACCTCACCAGCTGGGATAAGGGGGGTTTGTCCTGGTTGGGGAGGATACATTCGGTCAAAATGACTCTCCTTTCCTGACTGCTCTACTTGTTCAGATCTATTCCAATCAGCATTAGAAAGAATCACCTAAAATCCTTTCAAAGTAAGGGTACACAATTTATCTGGGGGGGGGGGGGATCGGGCCACAGGCTTCCCCAAAAAAACCTATTCCTCACTAGGTCTCATGATGGGCTGGGATTCCCTTGCTTACTATGGTACTACCAAGCAGCGAGAATATCTCAATTATTCACAGTCTATTCCAAACTTGAAAAACCGGATTGGGTCCGCATAGAGAGACAGGCTGTCCCAAACCATACTATAGACTTTCTCCTCTAGGCCCCCTCCAAGGATCGTCCCCCAATTTTATCGCCCATCCTATCACAAACCATGGCCCTGTGGAACACAATGAGACGGGTACCCTCCTTGACCTCAGAATGTAGACCCCTTGCTCATATATTCCACAACCCGGACTTTCTGCCCGGTCAAGACATCAAGTCCTTCCAGTGGTGGCTGGACAATTGGTTGTATTGCATTGGGCACTATTTCACCCCCTCAGGCCCAGTTTCCCAGAATTTCTGTGTTCAGAAACTAGAAATGCCAGCCTCAGAGCACTACAGATTCCAGCAGATACAGCACTTCCCCCTCAAGATATGGAAAGGGAACCCCATCCCTCCCATTTACACCGTATGAAACATGGTGTGGACAGGCCATGGATCAGAGAGGTGGGATCTCTATAGTTTACCAGTTGCTTGCTCTTCCGTCCTCTAAATCATCCTACGTGTTAGCTTGGGAACATGACCTTCAAATTGACTGGGACCTGGAGAGATGGCAGTCATCTTTTTCCAGGTCTTTCAGGGGGGTAAGAAACATCTCCTTAGTTGAATCCAGCGTCAAAGTCATGTCCAGATGGTACCTCACCCCCTTGAAACTGGCCTCCTTTTTCCCAATGGCAAACCCACTCTGCTTTAGAGGCTGTCCGCTTATAGACTCCATAGCCCATACATGGTGGGAGTGCCCCAGAATTAGATCGTTTTGGAGCAGGATTTTTACCCTGATCCAGACCGTGACTACCCATCAGTTACATAGAACTCCTGCAATAGCCCTCCTGAATAGGGATGAGCTTCGAGTTCGAGTCGAACTCATGTTCTACTCGAACATTGGCTGTTCGCAAGTTCGCCGAACAGCGAACAATTTGGGGTGTTCGCGGCAAATTCGAATGCCGCGGAACACCCTTTAAAAGTCTATGGGAGAAATCAAAAGTGCTAATTTTAAAGGCTTATATGCAAGTTATTGTCATAAAAAGTGTTTGGGGACCCGGGTCCTGCCCCAGGGGACATGGATCAATGCAAAAAAAAGTTTTAAAAACGGACGTTTTTTCAGGAACAGTGATTTTATTAATGCTTAAAGTCATACAATAAAAGTGTAATATCCCTTTAAATTTCGTACCTGGGGGGTGTCTATAGTATGCCTGTAAAGGGGCGCATGTTTCCTGTGTTTAGAACAGTCTGACAGCAAAATGACATTTGGAAGGAAAAAACTCATTTAAAACTACCCGCGGCTATTGCATTGCCGACAATACACATAGAAGTTCATTGATAAAAACGGCATGGGAATTCCCCACAGGGCAACCCCGAACCAAAATAAAAAAAAAAAAAATGATGTGGGGGTCCCCCTAAATTCCATACAAGGCCCTTCAGGTCTGGTATGGATATTAAGGGGAACCCCAGCCAAAATTTTAAAAAAAAATTGACGTGGGGTTCCCCCTAAATTCCATACCAGACCCTTCAGGTCTGGTATGGATTTTAAGGGGAACCCCGCGCCAAAAAAAAAAAAAAAACGGCGTGGGGTCCCCCTAAAAATCCATACCAGACCCTTATCTGAGCACGCAACCTGGCAGGCCGCAGGAAAAGAGGGGGGGACGAGAGTGCGCCCCCCCCCCCCTCCTGAACCGTACCAGGCCACATGCCCTCAACATTGGGAGGGTGCTTTGGGGTAGCCCCCCAAAACACCTTGTCCCCATGTTGATGAAGACAAGGGCCTCATCCCCACAACCCTGGCCGGTGGTTGTGGGGGTCTGCGGGCGGGGGGCTTATCGGAATCTGGAAGCCCCCTTTAACAAGGGGACCCCCAGATCCCGGCCCCCCCCCTGTGTGAAATGGTAAGGGGGTACTTACCCCTACCATTTCACTAAAAAACTGTCAAAAATGTTAAAAATGACAAGAGACAGTTTTTGACAATTCCTTTATTTAAATGCTTCTTCTTTCTTCCTTCATCTTCTTCTTCTTCTGGTTCTTCTGGCTCTTCTGGTTCTTCCTCCGGCGTTCTCGTCCAGCATCTTCTCCGCGGCGTCTTCTATCTTCTTCTCCTCGGGCTGCTCCGTACCCATGGCATGAGGGGGGAGGCTCCCGCTCTTCTCTTCATCTTCTTCTCTTCTTCATCTTCTTCTTCATCTTCTTCTTCTTCTTCTTCTTCTTCTTCCTTCTTCTCTTCTTCCTGTCTTCTCCGGGCCGCTCCGCAGCCATGCTGTGGCACGGAGGGAGGCTCCCGCTGTGTGACGGCGTCTCTTCGTCTGACGGTTCTTAAATAACGGGGGGCGGGGCCATCCGGTGACCCCGCCCCCCTCTGACGCACGGTGACTTGAGGGACTTCCCTGTGACGTCACGGGGAATGCCACAGGGAAGTCCCGTCATGTCACCGTGCGTCAGAGGGGGGCGGGGTCACCGGGTGGCCCCGCCCCCCGTTATTTAAGAACCGTCAGACGAAGAGACGCCGTCACACAGCGGGAGCCTCCCTCCATGCCACAGCATGGCTGCGGAGCGGCCCGGAGAAGACAGGAAGAAGAGAAGAAGGAAGAAGAAGAAGAAGAAGAAGAAGAAGATGAAGAAGAAGATGAAGAAGAGAAGAAGATGAAGAGAAGAGCGGGAGCCTCCCCCCTCATGCCATGGGTGCGGAGCGGCCCGAGGAGAAGAAGATAGAAGACGCCGCGGAGAAGATGCTGGACGAGAACGCCGGAGGAAGAACCAGAAGAGCCAGAAGAACCAGAAGAAGAAGAAGATGAAGGAAGAAAGAAGAAGCATTTAAATAAAGGAATTGTCAAAAACTGTCTCTTGTCATTTTTAACATTTTTGACAGTTTTTTAGTGAAATGGTAGGGGTAAGTACCCCCTTACCATTTCACACAGGGGGGGGGCCGGGATCTGGGGGTCCCCTTGTTAAAGGGGGCTTCCAGATTCCGATAAGCCCCCCGCCCGCAGACCCCCACAACCACCGGCCAGGGTTGTGGGGATGAGGCCCTTGTCTTCATCAACATGGGGACAAGGTGTTTTGGGGGGCTACCCCAAAGCACCCTCCCAATGTTGAGGGCATGTGGCCTGGTACGGTTCAGGAGGGGGGGGGGCCGCACTCTCGTCCCCCCCTCTTTTCCTGCGGCCTGCCAGGTTGCGTGCTCGGATAAGGGTCTGGTATGGATTTTTAGGGGGACCCCACGCCGTTTTTTTTTTTTTTTGGCGCGGGGTTCCCCTTAAAATCCATACCAGACCTGAAGGGTCTGGTATGGAATTTAGGGGGAACCCCACGTCAATTTTTTTTTTAAATTTTGGCTGGGGTTCCCCTTAATATCCATACCAGACCTGAAGGGCCTTGTATGGAATTTAGGGGGACTCCCACATCATTTTTTTTTTTTAATTTTGGTTCGGGGTTGCCCTGTGGGGAATTCCCATGCCGTTTTTATCAATGAACTTCTATGTGTATTGTCGGCAATGCAATAGCCGCGGTAGTTTTAAATGTGTTTTTTCCTTCAAAATGTCACTTTGCTGTCAGACTGTTCTAAACACGGGAAACATGCGCCCCTTTACAGGCATACTATAGACACCCCCCAGGTATGAAATTTAAAGGGATATTACACTTTTATTGTTTGACTTTAAGCATTATTAAAATCACTGCTCCTGAAAAAACGGCCGTTTTTAAAACTTTTTTTTGCATTGATTCATGTCCCCTGGGGGAGGACCCGGGTCCCCAAACACTTTTATTGACAATAACTTGCATATTAGCCTTTAAAATTAGCACTTTTGATTATTCATGTTCGTGTCCCATAGACTTTAACGGCGTTCGCGTGTTCGAACGAATTTTTTTCCTGTTCGCATGTTCTGGTGCGAACCGAACAGGGGGGTGTTCGGCTCATCCCTACTCCTGAACTCCAACATCCCTAAAATATCTAAGGCCAACTGCAGATTAATACACTTTTCTGTTCCTTGGGGTCGAAATTACCATAGCCAAAGCTTGGAAGCAGCCCAAGGTCTCCCTTTTAGCAGCCAAATGCAAGATCTCATGGATCATGTCACAGGAGAAACTTGCTAGCATACTTGCAGACACGGTCCCAACATTTGAGGCTGTCTGAGAACCTTGGTCCCTGCACGTGGGCATCCCCCTACGTCCGGGACTCCAGGCCCTTCCAGGCGGGGCTCGCGATGGACCTTCCCAGTAGACTGGCTCCTTTTCTCCTCTCCTTTCTCTCTCTGTGACTTACCCTTTTCTTTTTCACCTTTCTCTCTCTTCTCTTCTTTAATGGTTTCTGATTTTTTTCTTAAAAGTTTCTCAAAATCAGATTAGGAATGACTGTATGTCATACTAGTTCCACCCCCGACCCGGCTGGCGAGGGGCTGACACTATGTCTCCGCCCACTGGGCGATTGTCAGTCTCCTGGACCAAGGGGGGACCCCTCCAGGCACAGTGTGATCCCATAGGGGGTGCCAGAGGTCCTAGCCCCCTTGACCCGGATGCAAAGTTCTGGTTGTGAGACGGAGTCTCCTGATTTCTAGTGCCAGTCATAGACTGTATGTTATACTTCACGATAGTTATGATTGCTTGTTTCTTAACTTTGCTTACATTCCGAGTGCGGAAAGTCTGCACATTTGTTTTGTTTTTTTGTTCTTGTACAAAACTAATAAAAAATCTTTGAAAGACAAGATATAATACAAAATTTACAAAAATATGAGGGGTGTACTCACTTTTGTGAGATGCTGTAAATATCTGGGACAGACCATGTGCTCTTTCTCTTTCCCTCTCTTTACCCTGGCTGAGGCCTAGGGAGGTTCTTGCTGAATGGAGCTCTGCTGTTAGACCTCAAACCAGGCTGTTGGGCCTAACGTGTGCTGCATCCACCTAGGTGAGTATAAGTTTTTTTTGTAAACCCTATACTTTTCTATTAATATGAATAAATCACCAGGACCAGATGGATTACACCCGAGTGTCCTCAAAGAACTTAGCCAGGTAATTGCTAATAGTCATTCCTAATCTATAAGGACACTTTACTGACCAGAATGGTACCAGCTGACCGCCTAAAAGCTAACGTGGTACCATTATAAAAAAAAAAAGGGCCAAGATACCTGGAAACTACAGACCAGTCAGCCTAACATAAATAGTAAATAAACAATTTGAGGGGATGATGGGGGACTATATCCAAGAATTTGATAATAAAAATTGTATCGTTAGTAGTAACTAGCATGGATTTATGAAAGATCATTCTTGCCAGACCAACATTTTATCACTCTATGGGTAGATAGGCTGTAATCTGAATGGATGAATCCCTGTGGACATGGTATATCTGGACTTCGCCAAAGCATTTGACACAGTACTCCATAAATGCCTAAAGAAGTAGTACAGCCAAAGATTGATTGGCTGTACGTCTCCTGAGGATCATTCTGCACTTGTGTAAGCCGTTTTCAGCAGACAGCGGGCTGGAGCCCGCTGTTGACTGATGTCACAGAGCCAAACCAGGCTCAGGCAAGATCACACATGCCTGGACCGGCACTCGGCTCAGCCTCTTAGAGAGCCGCTCAGCGCCTGAGCCGGCCGCTCGTGCCCCCTCCACAGCCCAGCGCTCCAGTAAGTGAGGGGGTGGACAGAGCAGACATCAGTGACTGCCAGTCACCAGCTTTCTGCCCAGGGAGCCCTGAGAACCGAGCGATTAGCAGTGTTTGATTGCTCGGTTCTCAGTCTTGGAGCCGGTGGGGGAAAAGACGCAGCATCGGTAGCTAGGCAAGTATTATTCTGAAAAAAAAATCCATACTTCTCTCTTAACCACTTAAGCCCCGGACCATTTGGCTGGCCAAAGACCAGAGCACTCTTTGCGATTCGGCACTGTGTCACTTTAACTGACAATTGCGCGGTCATGCGGCATGGCTCCCAAACAAAATTGACGTCCTTTTTTTCCCACAAGTAGACCTTTTTTTGGTGGTATTTGATCACCTCTGTGGTTTTTACTTTTTGCTATAATAAATATCCCCAAAAAATATATAAAAAAACATTTTTTTTTCCTCAGTTTGGGCCGATACGTATTCTTCGACACATTTTTGGTAAAAAATTTGCAATAAGCGTTTATTGATTGGTTTGCGCAAAAGTTATTGCGTATACAAAATAGTGGATAGTTTTATGGCATTTTTATTAATAATTTTTTTTTTACTAGTAATGGCGGTGATCAGCAATTTTTATTGTTACTGCGACATTATGGCGGACACATCGGACAATTTTGACACATTTTTCTGATAGTCAGGGAGTGATTCTAACTGTCTGGATGATGGGCTAGAAGTGACATGACACTGATCGCTGCTCCCGATGAGAGCAAGCAGACGATCAGTGTCCTGTCACTAGGCAGAACGGCGGGAAATTCAAAGTAACGTACAGCCGTGCCATTCTGCTGATGTATATCTACAGGAGGCGGTCGGCAAGTGGGTAATTTACAAATTGAGGTCTATTAGCATTGACAGTAGTGTATGTACAGTGCCTGAGTAGAAAACTGGTTACAGGAGCATGTCCAAAGGTTGGTGAAAAATAGTATCTTCTGAATGGTCTGGAGTTGTGAGCCGGGTGCTCCAGGGCTCTGTCCTGTGACCTATTCTGTTTACTATGTACATAAATTATATAGAAATTTGAATAAATAGTTCAATCTCAGTGTTTGCGGACAATACAAAGCTAGGCAGGCTATTAATATTACAATGGGATATAGCGACTTTACAAGAAGACCTTGATAAAATAAAGGGGTGAGCAACAACATGGCAAATGAGGTTTAATACTCATAAACGTAAAGGAATGCATTTGGTTACTAAACTATAAATGCAAGTTGCACACAAAGGGAAGAACCTCTGGGGGAATACAGGATGGAATGGCACCTGGGGGTCCTTGTAGACCACAAGCTTAGCAATAGCATGCAATGCTAAGCAGCAGCAAGCAAAGTTAGCAGACTATTAGCATGCATTAAAAAGTGTATTTACTGAAGAGATAAGAATATAATTCTACCACTATACAAAACTCTGGTTAGGCCACATCTTAAATATGCCATCCAGTTCTAGTCTCCACACTCCATGAGGGATATGCTGGAACTGGAGGGAGTCCACAGAAGGGCAGCTAAGCTGATAAGGGTACTGGAAGACCTTGGCTATGAGGAACAACAACATACATTAAATCATCTATGCCTTTGTATAGAGTGGGTCTTATGGGAGTGGTTTCATAATTAACTGTCAGGTGTGCAGCTGCAGGGCACTAATGAGGAAATCTTCTGGGCCTGTATCCCTTTAGACGTGCTCCTATTGAAAGTATCTCTCCAAAAATGACATTTTTGTTGCAGGGAATGCCTGCAACCTGACTTGTATCTTAGGCAGACTTCTGGGAAAATTGGTGAGCCAATCACACAAGCAGGAAATAATGTTTCTGGGGAGTGGTCAGTACACACTCTGTGTACAGAACAACTCCAGGTAGCCACATTGCATTGCATTTAAAGAATTTAAAGAAAATTACAGTGGCTGCAGATTGAAAAGGAAGGGTCATTTTTAATAACAATCAATTACAATATGATTAGTGTCGCAATTATATGTGCTATATTATTTTTTCTTTATTTGCTATTTTTTTTCCCCACAAAAGTGGAGTTTCCCTTTAAGTTTATTCTCCCCTAGACGCTTAGGAGACTGAAAGATGTAGCGCCAGCATTTTTGCTTATTGATGTAGTACAATGTTAACTTATGAACAGTGTTATATTTTAATATGTGGCACCCTCTAGTGGCCAAATTGGTGAATGGACTTTATTTTATTTTTACTCTTTGAAGAATATCAGAGGAAGTGACTTTTATTTACTTTTCACAACTACCTACCTACCCAGCATGCCGTGTGACTTACCCAGCAGGACTCAGTATGGATTTGCATGCTGGGTAGGCTATAAAAAGGTTCCGCACGGCCATCTTGGGTCTCTCTTTGGACGCATGGCCTGCCTGTGAGGACCTGTGCAGAGGTATTCCACAGAACGCGGCCTACACCTACCAGGAGCAGCACGATCAGCGACTTTGCTTTGCACCAGCAGGCTGGAGAGAGACGCTGGGACAGAACTGAGAAGGATGCAGGCTGACAGTCGGAGTCATCGAAGGGTTCCAGTCTATCTTTCGGAGCGGAGCGTTGTGACGGCACCGGCCGGAGAGAAGCAAGACCCAGTACACCGGAGAGAACTGTGTTGCTACACAGACCTGGTCGGGTGAGAGGGCTGTTGCCCAAAGTTATCCTAAAGCACTATTACACACCTGATTCTGTAACACAGTGTGCTGGGACCTGTAGTCCCACACAGGGGGATTGAAGGAACTAGACACTGAGTTCAAATAGGTAGCCTACCCTTTATCGCAATATTAACACTGTGTTACACAAAGTTAATTGCATCAGAGACAGTTACGGGTTACTACACTACAAGAATATACCTTCATCATCTACTTTATTTAATCTTGGTGTATTTAACCGCTGGATTACAAATTATAATTCATAATTGCTAGCAGAAGACGGAAGACAAAGAGAGGACTTCCTATTCCATTGCAAGGCCTTGCATCCTAGTTGTGATTAATAGAGAGCTTACACTCTAGAGCAGGGGGAGCTCCCTAGGGATTGTTCTTGTGCTATGTGGCATTGTCTTCTTGTAGTTACAAGCGCGCACTGGAAGCGGGAAGGTGCCCAGAATTAAGATATTTCCCATTCTGGCATTAGTCCCACTTGGAGACGCACTTTCCGAGATCAGTTAAAACCATTTTGTGTGTACAACTTATTGTGTATATTCACTGGGCTGTTGCGCTACGTTGGTGTGCAAGTACCAGTATTGTAATACTACTTTCATATTGATTCCAGTAAAAGTTATGTTTCCTGGTTAAGTACAACTTGTGTGGAGTGTTGTTCCTGTTCCAACAGGTGGAACATCAGATACCCAGGTAATAACAAAGGTATACTGTTATTATACTGTACATTGTGAGGTTATCCTTATCATTACTCCACACTAACACTGCGCCACATTTGTGTCAAGGGGCTGAGTCAAGTCATTGGGGGTGGTAAGGCAGAGTACAGGCCCAAATCAAAAATATCAGCAGCTCCTTCGGGGGTCAGTGCTTCATGTGGGTGCTCGTCCGGGATACTGTTACTCTGCAATAAAGCCCACCCTCCTTTTGACACCAGTATAGACCCCATCACAGTAGTCCAGTGGTGCGAAGTGGAAGGCGCCTGCTCAGAAGCGAGCGTGGCACTTGAACTCCCAGGGGAAGAATGGGAGGAAAGACAGGTCAAAGAAGTGGAGCAGGCACTATCCCCAGAGAGGAAGGCCTGGGTGATAGCTGTGAGGCCAGACTATGGGACCTCCCGCACTTATGCCCTACTAGAATGGAGGAAGGAAGTCCCTGATCATTTCCAAGGCACCAGTGTGAGACTGTCTGACAGGACTAAATTTTGCTTGACACACCCTGCCAGGTCAGGTGGGATTTGTCCCAGCTCAAGACAGACAGAGCCTACCCAGCAAGAATTCAGTTTTCAGTCAACACCAGGGGAAAGTGGCAGAGGGTCCCCTCCCAAGAATAAAAGGGCAGTTATTAAGACAGTTGGAGTTCATGGGAGGAATTCACAATCAGAGCAACAGTTGGATGACCTGAAACAGCTGTACAGTGAAATACAGGAGAGGTTTTAGGAGACTTCCAACATGATTGCAGAACACATCAAGGAACTATCCGTCACATGCGGAGACCTGGGTGTCAAGTGACACCTATACCTGTGGCATTAATTAAAAGACGTCCTCATAACCGCCTGCCGGAGGTGACTATCTGAAAAGACTTCAAGATCGATGGTCAAGATAGGAGAGAGGGGACAGAAGGACAAGCTGTCTTACACAAACCCCAAACTGAAGAGTTATTATAAAGAGGAAGATGCTGCTGAACTGTTTCATCAACTGATAAATATGGCACAGAGTAGTCAGGAGACTCCCCAGAACTTTTTATTCAGAGCCATTGAGCTAAAGGACCTTCTGTTGTCTGTTTTGAAGGGAGAGGGCTCTGAGGAACACTTTGGAGCTGAACTGATCCAGAAAAAGTTTCTGAGGTCCGTGACTACAGGGCTGAGGAGTGACTATATCAAGTTTCAGTTGAGACAGTACCTGGAAGATCCATCTACACCAGATGAGGTACTCATTGAAGAGACAAACGAGGCAGCCAAAATGGAGGTAGAAAGGCACAAGAAACAAAGAAAGACCCAACCCCCCAGCATAACCAGGACCAAGGGACAGCAGCTAGATGTGCTACAGGGCATTAAAAAACCCAGTGTCTTGATGGTGAGCACAGACGAGACATATTGGCCTTCACCTACTTAACACCTGTCAACATGTGAGTCTGGTCTGGAGAAACTGCTCCAGATGCAGAAGGAGATGTTAGAAATGATGACCCTAGTGACTGCTAAACTGGTTGAGCCATGTGAGGAAGAAGTCTCGACCCTCAAGACCCTGACGGACTCTACTATTAATCGGACCGTGAAACCCGCGAAGAAAAAGATCTGCTTTAAATGCAGGGGAGTGGGACACTACCGTCAAGTATGTCGAAGTCCAACAGAACCTGAAGCAGAACCACAAAAGTCGGTGGAAAACTTCCGAGTGCCCCAGTGAAGAAATCAACTGGGAGCCCTGTCACAACAGTCAACTCCAAACCCACCTGTACACACCAGACCCCCAGGGCCACAGCTAGGCTGAAACAGAGAAAAGAAACTCCACATAAGCAAAGCATGAAGGTACAAGCCACCGAACGGGGCAAATGTGCCAAAACTCATGGATTTCCTCCCAAGCTAGTGGGGCCTTCCCCGATTGTCCCCATCCAAGTAGAGGAAATTTACACTAAAGCCCTGTTGGATACCGGAGCTCAAGTGAGTCTGTTATACAGAGACTTTTACGAGAAATATCTCAAACATCTTCCCTTGCAGAAGTTGGAAGAGCTGGAGATATGGGGTCTAGGCACACAGAACTTTCCTTACGACGGCTATCTACCCATCATACTTACCTTCGACCCGAGTGTGGCAGGAGAGGCCAAAACCTTTGATACCTTGGCAGTGGTGTGTCCTCGCCCTCCAGGGGCTGATAGAAGTTCCCTCATCATTGGGAGCAACACTGATTTGGTACGAAGACTGCTCACACCACTAGTACAGGAGAAGGGCACCCCAGCCAAGGGTGTGCATCCCATGCTTACACAGGTGTACCAGGATCTTGTGCAGGAACAGAAGGACCCACCAGAAGGAGTGGGAAAAGTCTGGCGTCTGGACAAGAGTGAAAAGCTGGTGCAGCCGGGTGAGGTAGTCTGCCTAAAAGCCTCTATCAAGCGGAGTTGGAGACAGCCCGGTCCCTTCATCGTCCTTGAGACAGAGAAAGAAGATAAGGTCCTGGAAGTTATCCCTAAAGTGTTGTCAACCAAGGCGCTGAAGAGAAGTAAAGGAAGAATCTCAGTCAGTGTTCGCAACACAACAGCCTTGCCTGTGAAGGTACCTGCCAGAGTGCTGCTGGGACAGGTCAGTCAAGCAACCCCAGTCTCGCCATGTGGTATCATTGGAGATCAAGACGGAGAGATTCCCCTGGAAGAGTTCTACCCAAAGAACACCCCTCTTTCGCCTGCCTGGATGGAGAGAGCGAAGAACCAGCTCCTAAGATGGAAGGCTGCCTTCTCAAAAAGTGAGTTTAACGTGGGGCTTGCAAAGAGTGCCGAACACAAAATTTGGCTGGAGGAAAACCTTTCCGAGAGAGGGTCAGATGGATTCCACTGGGAGATCTGGAAGATCTGAGAGAACAGCTGGCTGAGCTGAAGAAGACAGGGATTATCAGAGAGTCCCGGAGTCCATATGCCTCCCCAATAGTGGTAGTCAGAAAGAAGAATGGGTCATTACGGTTGTGTATTGACTACAGGACACTGAACCCAAGGACCATTCCTGATCAATACACCACACCTCGGATAGAAGATGCCTTACAGAGCCTGTCAGGGGCGAAGTGGTTCAGGGCACTGGATCTAAAAAGTGGATATTACCAGATCCCCATGTGCCCTGAAGATAGGGAGAAGACCGCTTTCATTACCCCTGTGGGATTCTTTGAGTTCAATCGCATGCTACAAGGCCTGTCTGGGGCCCCGGCAACTTTCCAGAGATTGATGGAGAAGACTGTGGGGGACATGAACTTGATTGAGGTGCTGGTGTACTTGGATGATATCATAGTGTTTGGCCGAACACTAGAAGAACACGAAGAGCGCCTGGAGAAAGTCCTGAAGAGACTTCACGACGAAGGCCTGAAACTCTCAATGGAAAAGTGCCAGTTCTACCAGCCCTCAGTAAACTACCTAGGACACATCGTGTCTGCAGAAGGATTGGCAACAGACCCCAAGAAGATAGAAGCCGTCACCTCTTGGCCCAGACCCACAAATGTGACTGAGCTTAGATTCTTCTTGGGCTTTTGTTCGTACTATCGGAGGTTTGTAGAAGGGTTTGCCAAAATAGCTCATCCTCTCACTGAGTTATTGAAGAACCAGGAGGAAGCTGGCCTAGATTCAGATAGACCTGGTAGACCGAAGGAGGGACCCAGGAAGAAGAAAGAGTCCCTTCAAGACCAGTGGACCCAGCAGTGTGAAGAAACCTTCAGACAGCTAAAGTGGAGTCTTACCACTGCTCTGGTTTTAGCTTATGCAGACCCTATCAAACCCTACGAACTGCATGTGGATGCCAGCCGAGACGGGTTAGGCGGAGTGCTCTACCAAGAACATGATGGCCATCTAAGGCCTATTGTGAGTCGAAGTTTAATCCCTGCTAAAAGGAACTACCCCACTCACAAGCTTGAGTTTCTGGCATTGAAGTGGGCTGTGGTGGACAAGCTGAAAGATTATCTGTATGGTGCAGAGTTCGTGGTCAAGACGGACAACAACCCCCTCACCTACTTGCTCACCACCGCAAAGCTGGATGCCACCGGCCACAGGTGGTTGGCTGCCCTCTCAGCATTCACCTTCAGCCTGAAGTACAGACCAGGAGCTGGTAACCGAGATGCGGATGAATTATCAAGAAGACCTCACTGTTCTCAGGGTCACCCGGAAGAGTGGACCCAACTCATCCCTGAAGGAGTAAGAGCTCTCTGCGAAGGGGTGGAACAGCAAGGAAGAGGAGGAGCCAGAGCTAAAGAGGTCGGAGTGTCAGGAGTGCCTAAATGCTACTGTAATGTTGCTCAACTTACAGAGGAGGGTTTACCCAGGTTAACTAGAAAAGACCTTTCAAAGAGACCAACAGGAGGATTCACTCTGCAGCCTGGTATTGAAAGCTTTAGAGAGTAAACGCCCGGATATACTCCTAAAAAGCGCTGAGAAAGAAGCTCGCCTACTACACAAAGAGTGGGATCTGTTGCAGCTGTAACAAGGGGTGGTCTACCGAAGGGGCCCCTCTGAAGATCCTGAAGAGAAGTGGCAATTGTTTCTGCCGAAGAAACACAGAGAAAAGCTACTGATCACCTTGCATGATCACCATGGCCATCTGGGATCAGAAAGGACTCTACAGCTAGTAAGGGACAGGTTCTACTGGCCCTATTTGAGGACTGAAGTGGAGAACTACTGTCATTCCTGCCTCAGGTGCATACAGCGGAAGACCTTACCCTAGTGAGCTGCCCCAATGAGTCACTTGAAAAGTCAAGGGCCAATAATACTAGTCTGCATAGACTTCTTGTGTATAGAGTTTGACCTGACTGGACAAGGAAACATTTTAGTAGTCACTGATCACTTCACCCGTTATGCTCAGGCATTTCCCACCAGAGATCAACAAGCAGCCACGGTGGCAAAGATTCTGGTGGAAAAGTTCTTCGTCCATTATGGTTTACCACAACTGATCCATTCAGACCAAGGGAGGGATTTTGAAAGTACTTTGATTAAAAGACTGTTGGATCTACTAGGTATCCAGAAGTCCAGAACTACTCCCTATCACCCACAAGGAGACCCTCAACCCGAGAGGTTTAACAGAACGCTTCTCAACATGCTGGGGACCTTGAACTCTGAACAGAAACCGCATTGGAGCAAACATATCACTGCGTTGGTGCATGCCTACAATAGTATCAAGAGTGATTTGATTTGATATGGGATTTGTATTGCGCCGAATGCGCTCCGTTAGGTACTACAGGATATTCACCTTACCAGTTAATGTTTTGGCGAGAGGCCATGCTACCGATAGACTTAGCCTTTGGAACTTCCTTGGATCACACTTCAGAGACCTCTCATCGAGGATATTTAGACAGGTTGAGGAGTAGTTTGAAGATAGCCTATGAGAAGGCCCAAGCCACATCAGACACTAGAGGAAGTAGGAACAAAAGGAACTTTGACTTAAAAGTACGAGTTCAGGACCTACAACCCGGAGACCGAGTTCTACTAAGAAATCTGGGCATCCCAGGCAAGCACAAATTAGCTGATCGCTGGAGGTCACAGCCATATGTGGTATGCAGACAACTACCAGGACTCCCAGTTTATGAGATTAGGCCGAAAGGGAATACTGGACCAGTAAAGACCTGGCAAAGGAAACACCTCCTACCTCTCACAGAAGCAGTCAGAAAAAATCTAGATGAAGATCTACCTCCATACGTCTACTGCTGTGCATCGACCAGTAACTAGATCTCAGCCTGAAACACCAGAAGCTGAAGCGGGAGGAGAGATGGAAATAAGTTGGCTATGGTCATCTGAAACACCAGAAGCTGAAGCGAGTGTTTCACCTCAACCAAGAAGTGGAGATAGTGGGACTCTTAGACCTGTCTGGACATTCTGAGGAAAACTTGTCTCCCACTGGGATTGATATACAAGAGTCGGAAGTGGAGGAAAGCAATACTTACCCAAAAGTTGTGACCATGCCAAAAACACAGAGAACAAAGAGAGACATTCGACACCCAAAAAAACTAACATATGATACACTGGGCGAATGTTCTGAGGCGACTCAAGTCACTTGCAAGAGAAATGCTGAAGTGCCTGGTCCTTCTACTGTTCGTTCGGAAAGACATAACCCCAATTCACCCCTTAACACACCTGTTTCAGATTCTATAGTGTCCACTGTATGTGCACAGAGCAGCTCCTCATTATATGAGAATTGGTGGGAGGCTCCTCTGTCGGTCTTATGCAACCGATTAGACGCAAAAATGTGCAATATGGCTAAGATTTTGGACATCTTTGGGGACCAAAGCCTTAAAGCAGGGGGAGTGTGTAGCGCCAGCTTTTTTGCTTATTGATGTAGTACAATGTTAACTTATGGACAGTGTTATATTTTAATATGTGGCAGCCTCTAGTGGCCAAATTGGTGAATGGACTTTATTTTATTTTTACTCTTTGAAGAATATCAGAGGAAGTGACTTTTATTTACTTTCCACAACTACCTACCTACCCAGCATGCCATGTGATTTACCCAGCAGGACTCAGTACAGAATTGCATGCTGGGTAGGCTATAAAAAGGCTCCACGTGGCCATCTTGGGTCTCTCTTTGGACGCATGGCCTGCCTGTGAGGACCTGTGCAGAGGTGTTCCACAGAACGCGGCCTACAGCATTGTCTTCTTGTAGTTACAAGCGCGCACTGGAAATGGGAAGGTGCCCAGAATTAAGGTATTTCCCATTCTGGCATTAGTTCCACTTGGAGACACACTTCCCGAGATCAGTTAATACCATTTTGTGTGTACAACTTATTGTGTATATTCACTGGGCTGTGGCACTACGTTGGTGTGACAGTACCAGTACTACTTTCATATTGATTCCAGTAAAAGTTATGTTTCCTGGTTAAGTACAACTTGTGTGGAGTGTTGTTCCTGTTCCAACAGGTGGAACATCAGATACCTAGGTAATAACAAAGGTAAACTGTTATTATACTGTACATTGTGAGGTTATCCTTATCATTAGCTCCACACTAACACTGAACCACAGTTATGTCAAGGAGCTGAGTCAAGTCATTGGGGGTGGTAAGGCAGAGTACAGGCCCAAATCAAAAATATCAGCAGCTCCTTCGGGGGTCAGTGATTCAAATGTATAAATATCTAAATGGTGATTATAAAGAATAAACTATTCAGTTTCAGGTCACTTAAGAAGACATGTAGCCCCTCAAGGAAGTTGGGCAAGAAGCGGTTTAACCTTAAAGCGGGGTTCCACCCAAAAGTGGAACTTCCGCTCATCGGATTCCTCCCCCCCTCCGGTTCCACAGTTGGCACCTTTCAGGGGGGTGCAGATACCTGTATAATACAGGTATCTGCACCCACTTCCGGGAATAGACTCCCGCGGGAGTCACGTCCCCTCCTGCACTCCCCCGCTGTCTCCTGGGAAACACACAGGTCCCAGGAGATAGCGGGGACCATTGAGATCGCACAGCGCGACTCGCGCATGCGCAGTAGGGAACCGGGAAGTGAAGCCGCAATGCTTCACTTCCTGATTCCCTCACTGAGAATGGCGGCGGCAGCACCCGAGGACCGAGTGACGGTTCGCTCTCGGGTGCCGACAACGCTGGACCCCGGGACAGGTGAGTGTCCTTATTGTAAAAGTCAGCAGCTGCAGTATTTGCAGCTACTGACTTAAAAAAAAAATTTTGCGGGACTCCCGCTTTAAACTTTGTAGGGGTTCTTTACTGTTAGAGAGGTAAAGCAGGGTGTGCCGTTAATTAAAAAAAAAAAAAAACTCTTAGATAAAATAAGTATCTTACCGAATGCAGTATACAGGGATTTGGGAAATGGTAGGGAGATAAATACTGTACATACACATCCATACACCCACACTTGGTGCACTGGATGGACTGATGTCCTTATAAAACCTTTCCAACTGTGTACGTCTCAGAGTGTCTGTTGGTGCTAGGCATGAGGAGGTAAAATGTTTGGAAACCAAAATGTGAAAAAACACTTGAATTTCTAGTGGTTTCTAATATGGTTGCACCGATACTAGTATCGGTATCAGTGCCGATACCGAGTATTTGCACAAGTATTGGTACTCATGCAAATGCACCGATACCTGAAACAGATACTTTCAGGCTCGGTTCTTTGAGCTGTCAGCGGGTCTCCCCTGTTGACAGCTGAAGTGTTAAAGAAGCCCCTTAATTGGAGCTGTCAAAAAAAAAAAGAACATTGCTCAGCCGCTGAAACACTAAAATAAAAAGAAACATTGTTTCTTTTTGAATCTTTCTGTTTCTTCATCTGCAGATCAAAGGGATGAACAAATATTCCTCTGTTTAACCCCTTATAAACCCATAATTTACTCTAATCAGCCTTAATTAACTCCCTATTCTCCTCCATTTAATTATTTTCCTGACTTTTCTTTTTTTTGTTCACGTCTATTTTATAAACGATAAACAAAAGTTTTTTTTGTTTGCTTTGTTAGTGAATAGTTATACACATATATATATTAACATATATTTACACATTTCACATTGAAAGAGTGCAAAATTTTAAAAAAAATCTATTTATTTCATTTGTAAATAACTTTTCAATGATTTGTACCATTGCTGACAGCTGAAGTGAAAACAAAACAGTTGCGGTAGGTATCGGTAATTGGTATCAGCGAGTATTAAAAAAAAGTATTGGTACACATACTTGTAAAAAAATGGTATCGGTGCATCCCTAGTTTCTAACCAGGTCTCTAGGGGCGAAACCCCCTGTCTCAGTGGCACAGCCCACAATCCAATCTTCTGTTAAGAGTTAATACCATAGACGAATATCAGCATTTGGCTGCAGACACAGCCTCACTAAAAAGGTGAAAGTTTGGGGGCTATGGTTGGATATGTTTTAAGTTGAGACCGTTCACACTTTCTATAAGGGGGAAACTGTTAAATATAGATGAGATAGTAAACCACAGTAGATGAGAACACAATAAGTATTAATGTAGTTTATACCCACCTCAACACTGAGCACTTTCACCCCCTTCCTTCCCAGACCAATTTTCAGCTTTCAGTGCGTACACATTTTGAATGACAATTACTCAGTCATGCTACACTGTACCCAAATTACATTTTTATCATTTTGTTCACACAAATAGAGCTTTCTTTTGGTGGTATTTATTTACCACTTCATTTTTTATTTTTTGTGATATAAGCGAAAAAAGAGCAAATATTTTGAAAAAAAACGAAATTTTCTACTTTCTGTTTTAAAAAAAAAACAAAAAAAATTAAATTTTGTTGAAAATTTAGGCCAAAATGTATTCTGCTACATGTCTTTGGTAAAAAAAAAAAAACCCTGATAAGTGTATGATCATTGGTTTGTGTGAAAGTTATAGAGTCTACAAGCTATGCTATGCATTATTGAAAATGTATCAGTCCTAATGCATTGATGGCCTATCTCATTTCTTGAGGCCCTAAAATGTCAGGACAGTACAAATAACCCCCAAATGACCCCTTTTTGGAAAGAAGACAGTCTGAGGTACTTAGTAAGAGGCATTGTGAATTTTTTGAAGTTGCAACTTTTTCCCCACAATGATTTGAAAAATTGAGAAAGGCCCTGGAGCACCAGGACAATGGAATTACCCACAAAATAACCACATTTTGGAAAGAAAACACCCCAATATATATTATATGAGGCATAATGAGTCTTTTGAAAACATCATTTCTTTCCAAAAGTTTTTGGAAAATGTGGAAAGAAAATGAAAATTTATTTTTTTCTCACAAAGTTGTCAATTTAGAAGATCTTTCTAACACATAGCATGTACATAGCCAAAATGATACCCTAAAATACATTCTGCTACTTGTCCTGAGTATGGCGATACCCCAATGTGTGAGACTTTTCCACTACCTGGCCACATACATAGGCCCAACTTACAAGTAGCACCTTCAGGCTTCTAACACATAGCATGTACACACCAAGAATTACACCCCAAAATACATTCTGCTGAGCAAAGGGTAAAAAAAAGACTCACCTATGCTTTTAGCAGGCAGGAATACCGTTCCAGAGCAGTCAAAGCGTTTGTCCAGACAGCCAAAGGAAATGTCCAGGAATTGTCCAGGCAGCAGACATATACGGAAAATTATGAACATGGTTCAGTACAGTCCAAGGTTTAGCAGGCAGTTCAGGTAACAGGCAGAGGCATGGCCCGTTCAGGTTTCAAGCAGAGGCATGGCCAGTTCAGGTGGCAGGCAAAGGCATGGCCAGTTCAGGTGGCAGGCAGAGGCATGACCAATTCAGGTGGCAGCAGGCAGCACTATAACATTGGGCCTTGATCAGGTAAGACCTGAGGACAGGGGTAGAGGCTTCTTCCCACCCAAATCTCTACGAAGCCTCCAAGTCTCCAGACCCTAATCCGAGAAAACTAAAAACCTGGAGAAAAATGTTTTCTCCACTCGGAAAACCTTTTCTGGAGCCCCTCACATATGTGAGACCCCTGTGCTGTACAGTGGCCGGGCAAATGATCAGTTCAGGAGGCAGGCAAAAAGCATGGTCATTTAACAGGCCGAGGTCAATTCACGTTGAAGGCAGAAATATGTTTGGCAAAGGCATAGTCATTAACAGTCCAGGAATGGCAGATAGTGGAAACTGGAAAAAAATCATCTTCACTTTACTAATAGTGTAGTAAAGTATGATAGATCTGATAGCACTCTCCAATACAGAGGCCTGGCCTCGCCAAAACACTCCGGCCAGCGCTCGCAGCCATCAGCTGCGAGTGCTGATCGGGAGCCAAAAGGCCAGCTTCTGCCTGGACAGGGTGTTGGTAGGTTTCTCTTGAACTGGCCCACAGCTTATAAATCTTCTTTTTACATTAAAATACTGCTACTATATAATTTTTTGGCTGAGCTGTATACCACGGTCACGTAATAAACTGCAGGGTTTGCCCAAGTGCTGAGTGTTCAGGTAGGAGGAGATTAGACTATAGCCTGTGTCCTCATGTTGTTATGGGAGGCGGATCATTCACGAGTCAAGATGTGACATTCCACCCACTGTGTTCTTTTTTAGTTACTGGGCATGGAGGAGGGGGGTGGGACTGGGCTGTCATTTAGGATCTGTATACACGCCCAAATGTGTGATGTCAATATCGTGACCTGAAAAGCTCAGCTCAACAAGGAACTGTTCTCTCCAGTAATATAGACCAAACTGAGCATGTGCAGCTTTACTACCCTCACTGTGTCTCATCTGGCCTTGCCAAGAAAGACCCTGCAGAAGGGGGAGGATCTGTGCATGGAGGATCAAAGAGCCTTTTTACACAATGCAGAGGATTAACCCCTTAAGTTCTACAGTGAGTATAACAAGTATGCTATTCTGCATATACAGACAGATTTTACTGTGGTGGGTTTAGTAACGCTTTAATATCTCAGGTGTGGAACTCGCATAGAAGGAATGAATTCTCCTCTCTAGGGGTCTCTCCTTCTCCCCCCCAAAACACTTTGATTTGTTTAGTATTGTTTTGAATGTGAATCACTTTTAGAGATGTCCTTCTTATGAAAAATTTCGGCAATGATTTCTAGAATCAGATGATGGTATGTATGAGCTGGATGATTATTATAAGCACGGGAATTGGCGCTGTCCAACTATGTGTGCATAGATGATGATTCATACAAGTGAAAAAAATGATTTATAAACACGTATATCACAAATGTTTGTATCAAAAAATATTATTGTGCATGTAACAAAGTGTTTAGCAAAAGCTGAGGTGTCTCGAGTGTAAATAGTCCACCTATTAGGTGTAATACGATAAAGTGCAACGTGCTCCTAAAATACATGCAAGAATCCCATATTCATTAATTATATGTGTATAGAGAACAATGCCTATATCTTGAAAAATGGCAGAATAAAGCTCATTATCAGAATTTATTTGACCTATATACACTCTACTTGTAAACAATATGTATAGTAGGTATAAAACATTTAAATACCTACAAAAGTAACTAAGGAAATGATATATATCTTTAATTTAGGTTTACGTGAACCCAATGTTTAATATTTGAAATTTCATGATATTTACCTATATAAACCCTACTGTAAAACAATGAGCTTACTTTATAGATCCTTGTAAACTTACTTTATGTATCTTTATAATATTGTATACTCAATAAACTTCTTTTGACAAGGAAAAATGGCAGAAAAACAGAATCCAATATATAAACAATTATGGCAGTCAAAGCACAGTGGGGCGGCACAGTGGTGCAATGGTTAGCACTCTCGCCTAGCAGTAAAAAGGGTCGCTGGTTCGAATCCCAACCACGACACTACCTGCCTGGAGTTTGCATGTTCTCCCTGTGCCTGCGTGGGTTTCCTCCGGGTACTCCGGTTTCCTCCCACACTCCAAAGACATGCTGGTAGGTTAATTGGCTTCTGTCCAAAATTGGCCCTAGTATATGAATGGGGACTTTGGATTGAGGGTAGGGACTGATGTGAGTGTGCGATGTACAGGGTTAGGGACAAGGGTCAGGGTTGTAGACACACACTCACTCAGGTTGAACTGGATGGACTGGTGTCTTTATTCAACCTTACTAACTATGTAACTATGTAACAAACAATTATTTAGGGAGAAAATGTGGAAAATAAAAAGTGAAAAATAAAAATAGAAATCCCCAGCATGTGTGCATAAAAAATACAATTATGGCAATCAAAGCAAACAATTAATTAGGAAGAAGATGTGGAAATAAAAATAGAAATTCCCAGCATATGTGCATAAAAAATCCAAACAGGAAAAAAGGGGAAAAAAATATATTTTGTTAGTGTGTAAAAAAACAAGAATTTATGAAAAGTAAATGTCCACATAAAAATCCTAAAAATGCGTCCTTCTGGTGAAGAAAAGCGTAGTCACAGAATTCAACTGTTAATATCCCGTCCTTCCCTGCACCCCCACTCGTGTTTGCACTCACCGGACTGCCTAACCCCTGCAGGGGTAAAAGGCATATGCAGACAATCCTGCGATAGCGGAACCGGGAAGTGATCCTCAGTCCAAGGGTGCTTTATCCTGCTCTGGAGTAGTGATGTCCCCAATGAAAGGCATCCATATGAAGTGGGAAAAGAAAACACTTCATAGCGTGAATCCGTAAAAACTGAAGTTTATTATTGAAAATCCATGTCAAATATGGTAAAAAAGGTTATTAAAAACAGTCCATAAAACACTGGAGCTGACAATGCTCCGACAGTACTCCGATGACCGGCTCACAGCTGTTGGGCAGCGTTCCACCGCCCGACAGCTAGGACTGCGTATCACGAGGCCACGCCTTACGCGTTTTGTCATCAAGACGTCATCTGAGGTGCCTCAGATGATGTCTTGATGACGAAACGCGTAAGGCGTGGCCTCGTGATACGCACATGTCAGCACCTCTCTGTTTGAGCTTGTGTCAGTTCGGGTTCTAGCTGTCGGGCGGTGGAACGCACGCTACACCACGCTGCCCAACAGCTGTGCGCCGGTCATCGGAGTACTGTCGGAGCATTGTCAGCTCCAGTGTTTTATGGACTGTTTTTAATAACCTTTTTTACCATATTTGACATGGATTTTCAATAATAAACTTCAGTTTTTACGGATTCACACTATGAAGTGTTTTCTTTTCCCACTTCATATGGATGCCTTTCATTGGGGACACCACTACGCCAGAGCAGGATAAAGCACCCTTGGACGGAGGATCACTTCCCGGTTCCGCTATCGCTGGATTGTCTGCATATGCCTTTTACCCCTGCAGGGGTTAGGCAGTCCGGTGAGTGCAAACACGAGTGGGGGTGCAGGGAAGGACGGGATATTAACAGTTGAATGCTGTGACTACGCTTTCCTTCACCAGAAGGACGCATTTTTAGGACTTTTTTGTGGACATTTATTTTTCATAAATTCTTGTTTTTTACACACTAACAAAATATATTTTTTCCCCCTTTTTTCCTGTTTGGATTTTTTATGCACATATGCTGGGAATTTCTATTTTTATTTCCACATCTTCTTCCTAATTAATTGTTTGCTTTGATTGCCATAATTGTATTTTTTATGCACACATGCTGGGGATTTCTATTTTTATTTTTCACTTTTTATTTTCCACATTTTCTCCCTAAATAATTGTTTGCTTTGACTGCCATAATTGTTTATATATTATTATATCTAATATATCTAATATTATATATTAGATTCTGTTTTTCTGCCATTTTTCAAGATATAGGCATTGTTCTCTATACACATATAATTATTGAATATGGGATTCTTGCATGTGTTTTAGGAGCACGTTGCACTTTATCGTATTACACCTAATAGGTGGACTATTTACACTCGAGACACCTCAGCTTTTGCTAAACACTTTGTTACATGCACAATAATATTTTTTGATACAAACATTTGTGATATACGTGTTTATAAATCATTTTTTTCACTTGTATGAATCATCACCTATGCACACATAGTTGTACAGCGCCAATTCCCCTGCTTATAATAATTTTTTACGTTTTGGATTTCACCCCGGTGATTTTCATTTATAGGGGGGCAGCAGTCTTTTCCTTGTTTCTATATTCCTAAGCGCGGAATTACTGGATGATGATTATTCTGTTCAATCTTTTATGTTTCAGGATCTTTGTGCTAATCTTACTTTAGAACAGTTGCAGACTTTATCCACCAGGGCTTTCGCGGCACTGATGTTCCCTTTCCAATCAGGTGATGGATATTTTTATCCAGTTCAGACTGACTGGCTAAATGCTGAAACTTCATACTGGACCTCATGAAACTTAGATTCTGTGCCTCTCTACTCTTCCTCCAGACTCTGGGACCTTGCTTTTCCAAATGAAATGCAACATTTTCCACAGTCTGTGATAATTTGGGGAGGCATGTCATCTGCTGGTATTGGTCCACTGTGTTTTATCAAGTCCAAAGTAAACGCAGCCCTCTACCAGGAAATTGTAGAGCATTTCATGCTTCCCTCTTCTGACCAGCTTTACGGGGATGCTTGACACCTGCCTACACTGCCAAAAGTACCAATACCTGGTTTAATGATCATGGGATCACTGTGCTTGATTGGCCAGCAAACTCACCTGACCTAAACCCCATAGAGAATCTGTGGGGTATTGTCAAGAGGAAGATGAGACACCAGACCCAACACTGCAGATGAGCTGAAGGCTGCTATCGCAGCAAACTGAGCTTCCATAACACCTCAGCTGCGCCACAGGCTGATCGCCTCCATGCCAAACCACATCGATGCAGTAATTCATGCAAAAGGAGCCCCAACCAAGTAATAAGTGCATACTGTATACTGTACTGTACATGGACATACTTTTCAGCAAGCCAACATTTTTTTATTAAAAATCCTTTTTTTATTGGTCTTCTGTAATATTCAAATTTTATGAGATACTGATTTTTGGGTTTTACATAGTTACATAATAGGTGAGGTTGAAAAAAGACACAAGTCCATCAAGTCCAACCTATGTGTGTGATTATATGTCAGTATTACCTTGTATGTTGTGGTCGTTCAGGTGCTTATCTAATAGTTTCTTGAAACTATCGATGCTCCCCGCTCTCTCCTCATAACTAATATCCTCCAGACTAGGGATGAGCTTCGTGTTCGAGTCGAACCCATGTTCGACTCGAACATCGGCTGTTCGACCGTCCGTCGAATTGCGAACGATATGGGCCGTTCGCGCCAAATTCGTGTGGCGCGTCACGGCCCATAATTCACTGCGGCATCGCAGTGCATTGCTGGCTGATGATTGGCCAAGCATGCACTATGACCCGCATGCTTGGCCAATCACAGCGCCGTCAGTAGAGAGAGCTGTAATTGGCCAAAGCCAGGGTGGCTTTGGCCAATTATGGCTCAGGGGATTTAGTACACACCCCACACTATATAAGGCCGCCTGCACGGCGGCCCTGTGTAGTGTGTGTTCCGGTGTGCTGAGAGATAGAGAGAGAGAGAGAGACAGTGTCATTTGATTTGAGTTAGATAGATTAGGCAGAACAGTCAGTCAGTTAGCTGCACTTAAAGTGTATTGTGTATATATATGCATCCCAGGTGTTGCATATATATATATACACTGTATTCAGTTTAGCTAGATCCGTTCCTGTTATCTTCTATCTAGACTATTTACATTTAGTGCAGTGTGTCCTGCTCACAGTGTTCAGCTAGATCCGTTCCTGCTATTTACATTCAGTGCAGTGCGTCCTGCTCACAGTGTTCAGCTAGATCCGTTCCTGCTATTTACATTCAGTGCAGTGCGTCCTGCTCACAGTGTTCAGCTAGATCCGTTCCTGCTATTTACATTCAGTGCAGTGCGTCCTGCTCACAGTGTTCAGCTAGATCCGTTCCTGCTATTTACATTCAGTGCAGTGCGTCCTGCTCACAGTGTTCAGCTAGATCCGTTCCTGCTATTTACATTCAGTGCAGTGCGTGCTGCTCACAGTGTTCAGCTAGATCCGTTCCTGCTATTTACATTCAGTGCAGTGCGTCCTGCTCACAGTGTTCAGCTAGATCCGTTCCTGCTATTTACATTCAGTGCAGTGCGTCCTGCTCACAGTGTTCAGCTAGATCCGTTCCTGGTATTTACATTTAGTGCAGTGCGTCCTGCTCACAGTGTTCAGCTACATCCGTTCCTGCTATTTACATTCAGTGCAGTGCGTCCTGCTCACAGAGTTCAGCTAGATCCGTTCCTGCTATTTACATTCAGTGCAGTGCGTCCTGCTCACAGTGTTTAGCTACATCCGTTCCTGCTGTTTACATTCAGTGCAGTGCGTCCTGCTCACAGTGTTCAGCTAGATCCGTTCCTGCTATTTACATTCAGTGCAGTGCGTCCTGCTCACAGTGTTCAGCTAGATCCGTTCCTGCTATTTACATTCAGTGCAGTGCGTCCTGCTCACAGTGTTCAGCTAGATCCGTTCCTGCTATTTACATTCAGTGCAGTGCGTCCTGCTCACAGTGTTCAGCTAGATCCGTTCCTGCTATTTACATTCAGTGCAGTGCGTCCTGCTCACAGTGTTCAGCTAGATCCGTTCCTGCTATTTACATTCAGTGCAGTGCGTCCTGCTCACAGTGTTCAGCTAGATCCGTTCCTGCTATTTACATTCAGTGCAGTGCGTCCTGCTCACAGTGTTCAGCTAGATCCGTTCCTGCTATATACATTTAGTGCAGTACGTCCTGCTCACAGTGTTCAGCTAGATCCGTTCCTGTTATCTTCCTACTGACAGGCAGGCTTGTCTGGTTACAGTATATAAAGCTACCTGAAGAAAATTACAGGTGTTCTTTTTGATCCTATTAGTACCACGGTCAGGCAGCTAGACTATTTACATTTAGTACAGTGTGTCCTGCTCACAGTGTTCAGCTAGATCCGTTCCTGTTATCTTCCTACTGACAGGCAGGCTTGTCTGGTTACAGTATATAAAGCTACCTTAAGAAAATTACAGGTGTTCTTTTTGATCCTATTAGTACCACGGTCAGGCAGCTAGACTATTTACATTTAGTACAGTGTGTCCTGCTCACAGTGTTCAGCTAGATCCGTTCCTGTTATCTTCCTACTGACAGGCAGGCTTGTCTGGTTACAGTATATAAAGCTACCTGAAGAAAATTACAGGTGTTCTTTTTGATCCTATTAGTACCACGGTCAGGCAGCTAGACTATTTACATTTAGTACAGTGTGTCCTGCTCACAGTGTTCAGCTAGATCCGTTCCTGTTATCTTCCTACTGACAGGCAGGCTTGTCTGGTTACAGTATATAAAGCTACCTTAAGAAAATTACAGGTGTTCTTTTTGATCCTATTAGTACCACGGTCAGGCAGCTAGACTATTTACATTCAGTGCAGTGCGTCCTGCTCACAGTGTTCAGCTAGATCCGTTCTTGCTATTTACATTCAGTGCAGTGCGTCCTGCTCACAGTGTTCAGCTAGATCCGTTCCTGCTATTTACATTCAGTGCAGTGCGTCCTGCTCACAGTGTTCAGCTAGATCCGTTCCTGGTATTTACATTTAGTGCAGTGCGTCCTGCTCACAGTGTTCAGCTACATCCGTTCCTGCTATTTACATTCAGTGCAGTGCGTCCTGCTCACAGTGTTCAGCTAGATCCGTTCCTGCTATTTACATTCAGTGCAGTGCGTCCTGCTCACAGTGTTTAGCTACATCCGTTCCTGCTGTTTACATTCAGTGCAGTGCGTCCTGCTCACAGTGTTCAGCTAGATCCGTTCCTGCTATTTACATTCAGTGCAGTGCGTCCTGCTCACAGTGTTCAGCTAGATCCGTTCCTGCTATTTACATTCAGTGCAGTGCGTCCTGCTCACAGTGTTCAGCTAGATCCGTTCCTGCTATTTACATTCAGTGCAGTGCGTCCTGCTCACAGTGTTCAGCTAGATCCGTTCCTGCTATTTACATTCAGTGCAGTGCGTCCTGCTCACAGTGTTCAGCTAGATCCGTTCCTGCTATTTACATTCAGTGCAGTGCGTCCTGCTCACAGTGTTCAGCTAGATCCGTTCCTGCTATTTACATTCAGTGCAGTGCGTCCTGCTCACAGTGTTCAGCTAGATCCGTTCCTGCTATATACATTTAGTGCAGTACGTCCTGCTCACAGTGTTCAGCTAGATCCGTTCCTGTTATCTTCCTACTGACAGGCAGGCTTGTCTGGTTACAGTATATAAAGCTACCTGAAGAAAATTACAGGTGTTCTTTTTGATCCTATTAGTACCACGGTCAGGCAGCTAGACTATTTACATTTAGTACAGTGTGTCCTGCTCACAGTGTTCAGCTAGATCCGTTCCTGTTATCTTCCTACTGACAGGCAGGCTTGTCTGGTTACAGTATATAAAGCTACCTTAAGAAAATTACAGGTGTTCTTTTTGATCCTATTAGTACCACGGTCAGGCAGCTAGACTATTTACATTTAGTACAGTGTGTCCTGCTCACAGTGTTCAGCTAGATCCGTTCCTGTTATCTTCCTACTGACAGGCAGGCTTGTCTGGTTACAGTATATAAAGCTACCTGAAGAAAATTACAGGTGTTCTTTTTGATCCTATTAGTACCACGGTCAGGCAGCTAGACTATTTACATTTAGTACAGTGTGTCCTGCTCACAGTGTTCAGCTAGATCCGTTCCTGTTATCTTCCTACTGACAGGCAGGCTTGTCTGGTTACAGTATATAAAGCTACCTGAAGAAAATTACAGGTGTTCTTTTTGATCCTATTAGTACCACGGTCAGGCAGCTAGACTATTTACATTTAGTACAGTGTGTCCTGCTCACAGTGTTCAGCTAGATCCGTTCCTGTTATCTTCCTACTGACAGGCAGGCTTGTCTGGTTACAGTATATAAAGCTACCTTAAGAAAATTACAGGTGTTCTTTTTGATCCTATTAGTACCACGGTCAGGCAGCTAGACTATTTACATTCAGTGCAGTGCGTCCTGCTCACAGTGTTCAGCTAGATCCGTTCTTGCTATTTACATTCAGTGCAGTGCGTCCTGCTCACAGTGTTCAGCTAGATCCGTTCCTGCTATTTACATTCAGTGCAGTGCGTCCTGCTCACAGTGTTCAGCTAGATCCGTTCCTGCTATATACATTTAGTGCAGTACGTCCTGCTCACAGTGTTCAGCTAGATCCGTTCCTGTTATCTTCCTACTGACAGGCAGGCTTGTCTGGTTACAGTATATAAAGCTACCTGAAGAAAATTACAGGTGTTCTATCCCAGCTTAGTGCAGCTACAGGCCATTAGTATGTCTGGAAGGCCAAGAAGGAGAGGCAGACAGTCACAAGCCAATAAGAGAGGGCAAGCAGGCTCTGTGTCTAGTGCTGGTCGTGGAGACGGTGCATCCTCATCAGCACGTGGCCATGGGACACGCTTGGCCTTTTTTTCGGCAGCTGGCCGTGTTGAGCCGCAACATGCGGAAGACTTGGTCGAGTGGATGACCAAGCCGTCCTCATCCTCCTCATCCTCTCTCACCCATGCCCAGGGTGCTTTGTCTGGCAAAGCAGCGGCCTCTTCCCTCAGCTCAATGTCATCAGTGACTCCTTCCCTAGCTCCACCATGTCCTCATGAGGATTCCCTCGAACTGTTTGACCACAGTGTTGGGTACATGCTCCAGGAGGATGCCCAGCGTTTGGAAGGCTCTGATGATGATACTGAGCTCAATGAAGGCAGTAACATGAGCACGGACAGAGGGGGTGCCCAAGAAGGACAGCAATCTGGCAGTCATGCTCCCCCTGCTGCAGCATACTGCCAGGTTTGCTCCAGTGATGAGGAGGGAGGGGATGATGAGGTCACTGACTCAACGTGGGTGCCTGATAGGAGAGAGGAGGAGGAGGAGGAGGAGGAGGAGGAGGAGGAGGTGGCACATCACCAACTAGGCAGGATGCCCTCCAGGGGCCAGCCTAAGGGCAGCACATTGACTGCATCACACCCCAAAGCTCCACATGTGCAGGGCGCTGCAGTCTCTGCGCGTTATTCAAAAAGTTCTTTGGTGTGGGCCTTTTTTGAGACGAGTGCATCAGATCGCACCGCTGCTATTTGCAATATATGTCTCAAGCGTATCTCGCGTGGCCAAAACATCTCCCGCTTGGGTACCACATGCTTGACCAGACATATGTTGACCTGCCATGCAGTTCGTTGGCAAGCGTATCTAAAAGACCCACACCAAAGAACAAAGACGATCTCTCCTTGCTCCTCATCAGCTGAGATTTCCAACCCCACTAGACCTTCAGTCCTCTCTGCGACCTGCAGTGAGAGGAATGAAGGTGTAGAATTAGGTGTGTCACAGCCAAGTACTTATGGGCAATCTGCTTTTGGTACACCGACGTCAGATTGTACCAGGCAAATTTCCCTGCCCCAGCTGCTGCACCGCCGAAAGAAGTTTGCTCCCAGCCATCCACATGCCCAGCGGTTGAATGCTAGCTTGGCAAAATTGCTAGCACTTCAACTGCTGCCTTTTCAGTTGGTAGACTCTGCCCCCTTCCGTGAGTTTGTGGAATGTGCGGTTCCTCAGTGGCAGGTACCCAAACGCCACTTTTTCTCACGGAAGGCGATTCCGGCTCTCTACCGGCATGTGGAAGGCAATGTCCATGCCTCGCTGGACAGGGCGGTCAGCGGTAAGGTGCATATTACCGCTGACTCATGGTCCAGCAGGCATGGACAGGGACGTTACTTAAGTTTCACGGCGCATTGGGTGACTCTGCTGGCAGCTGGGAAGGATGCAGGACAAGGTGCAGTAGTGTTGGAGGTTGTTCCGCCACCACGCCTCCAAAATGCTGATTGTGACACACCTCTCTCCTCCACCCCCTCCTCTTCTTCTTCCTCCATGGCCTCTTCCTCGGAACCAGCGGTGCTCCGTAGGCGTTCAAGGGGCTACGCAAGTACGCAGGCCAAAAGATGCCATGCGGTGCTTGAGCTGGTGTGCTTGGGGGACAGGAGCCACACTGGGGCAGAGGTTCTGTCAGCTCTGCAGGGGCAGGTTCAGAGGTGGTTGACGCCACGCCAACTTAAGGCAGGAATGGTGGTTTGCGACAATGGCACCAACCTCCTCTCTGCCCTCCGACAGGGACAACTGACCCATGTGCCCTGTTTGGCTCACGTCCTTAACTTGGTGGTGCAGCGGTTCTTGGGCAGGTACCCGGGCTTACAGGATGTCCTGAGGCAGGCCAGGAAAGTCTGTGTGCATTTCCGCCGGTCATATAATGCCAGTGCTCGGCTGACGGACCTCCAAAAGGAGTTTAACCTGCCCAAGAACCGCCTAATCTGTGACATGCCCACCAGGTGGAACTCGACGTTGGCCATGCTGCAGCGGCTGCACACGCAGCAGAGGGCCATCAATGAGTACCTGTGCGACTATGGCACCAGGACAGGGTCAGGGGACCTTGGTTTTTTTTCCCCACGCCAGTGGGCCATGATCAGGGATGCATGCACTGTCCTGTCACCATTCGAGGAGGCCACGAGGATGGTGAGCACTGACAGTGCATGCATCAGTGACACTGTCCCCCTTGTCCACCTGTTGGAGCACACGCTGCGTGGAATAATGGACAGGGCACTTGAGGCAGAACAGAGGCAGGAAGAGGAGGACTTCCTTAGCTCTCAAGGCCCCCTTTATCCAGACAGTGTTCCTGCGTGCCCGCCGATCACACAGGAAGAGGACGAGGAGGAGGAGGAGGAGGAGGAGGAGGAAGATTGTGTCAGTATGGAGGTGGAGCCTGGCACTCAGCATCAGCAGTCTTTAAGGGATCAGTCCCAAGGAACACATGGACTTGTACGTGGCTGGGAGGAGGTGGCTGCGGACGTTGTTGTCCTTAGTGACCCAGAGGACTCCGGACCGAATGCCTCAGCAAACCTACGCTGCATGGCCTCCCTGATCCTGCAAAGCCTGCGTAAGGATCCTCGTATTCGTGGTATCAAGGAGAAGGACCAATACTGGCTGGCAACCCTCCTTGATCCACGTTACAAGGGTAAGGTTGCGGACCTTATCTTGCCATCGCAGAGGGAGCAGAGGATGAAACATCTTCGGGAGGCCTTGCAGAAAGGTCTGTGCAATGCGTTCCCAGAGACTGGGAGGTTACAAACTCCTGTTTCTGGACAACGTGTTGCTGAGGCTTCGGTCAGTCAAAGAAGGAGCGGTGGAGAAGGTGGCCGTCTGACCGATGCGTTCAGACAATTTTTTGGTCCGCAGCCCCAAGGTATGATCGGTTCCAGCAACCATCGCCAGCGTCTGTTTTACATGGTGCAGGAATACCTAGGGGCAAGATCAGACTTGGACACCTTTCCCACCGAAAATCCTCTGGGTTACTGGGTCTTGAGGATGGATCACTGGCCAGAGCTTGCACAGTATGCAATTGAGCTACTGGCCTGTCCTGCATCCAGCGTTCTTTCGGAACGCACATTCAGTGCTGCTGGAGGCGTGGTAACCGATCACAGGGTGCGTCTGTCCACCGACTCGGTCGATCGGCTGACCTTCATAAAAATGAATCAGTCTTGGATCACCACCAGCTACCAAGCACCTGATGCAGATGTAACCGAATAATTTTTTTTGAAATCTCAGATCCCTTCAAAGACTGCCTATGCTGATGCTGAGTGACTATCCCTGAGTAATTATCCTCTTCCTCCTCAATCATCACGCTGATAGCTTGTAAGAACATTTTTGGTTCTGGGCGCCACCACCAGTGCCTAAGGCACAATTTTTCAGCCCCTGTTTAACAGGGGCGTGTAATTACAATTTTTGATGTAATACTTTGCAGCAGGGCTCGTTCCTGCATTCCAACTAGAGTGTCTGTGAGGGGTTGCAGTGTTGTGGCACCAGCACCAGTGCCTAAGACCCAATTTTTCAGCCCCTGTCTAACAGGGGCGTGTAATTACAATTTTTGATGCAATACTTTGCAGCAGGGCTTGTTCCTGCGTTTCAACTAGAGTGTCTGTGAGGGGTTGCAGTGTTGTGGCACCAGCACCAGTGCCTAAGACCGAATTTTTCTGCCCCTGTCTAACAGGGGCGTGTAATTACAATTTTTGATGCAATACTTTGCAGCAGGGCTCGTTCCTGCGTTCCAACTAGAGTGTCTGTGTGGGGTTGCAGTGTTGTGGCACCAGCACCAGTGCCTAAGGCCTAATTTTTCAGCTTCTGTTCAACAGGGGCATGTAATTACAATTCTTGATCTAATATTTCACAGCAGGGCCCTGTGAGGGCTTACAGTGTTTTGGCCACAGCAACACCTAAGGCCCAAATTTCTGCTGAGTATATAGGGCAGGACCCTACTTTCAAACATCTAACTTACAAACGACTCCTACTTGCAAACGGAAGGAGACAACAGGAAGTGAGATGAAATCTACCCCTAAGGAAGGGAAATTCTCTCCTGTAAGAGTTAATATGGGAAAACAATTTCTCCTTTCCACTGATGCTTTCCAATCCTTGTTCCACAAAAAAACCCAAATTTTCCAAAAACATTTTTCATTGGGACAAAAAAGTGAGGTGAAATCTTCTGAAGAGGAGGAAAGACGCAAAACAAATGTCACAGGGGTGATAACCCTTCCCTATGTTTTCCAAAAAGCTTAGAAAAGATTTTTTGGCTGGAGCTAAACACATTAAAAATGTTCAAAATTACAAACAGATTCTACTTAACAACAAACCTACAGTCCCTGTCTTGTTTGCACCGCCTGAATACTGCTGTTCAGAGTATATAGGGACCTTTCCTTATTTTAATTTGGGTGCGGGGTTCCCCTTAATATCCATACAAGACCCAAAGGGCCTGGTAATGGACTGGGGGGTACCCATGCCGTTTGTCTCACTGATTTTCATCCATATTGCCATGACCCGACATGACATTAAACCCGCAAGCAGTTTTAAATGAGATTTTTTCCTTTAAAAATGACATTTGGTGCAGGGACTGTTCTAAACATGGGAAACACGCGTCACTTTACAGGCATACTATAGACACCCCCCAGGTACGATATTTAAAGGAATATTTCACTTTTTTTTTTTTACTTTAAGCATCATTAAAATCACTGCTCCCGAAAAAACGGCCGTTTTTAAAAGTTTTTTTTGCATTGATACATGTCCCCTGGGGTAGGACCCGGGTCCCCAAACCCTTTTTAGGACAATACCATGCAAATTAGCCTTTAAAATGAGCACTTTTGATTTCGAACGTTCGAGTCCCATAGACGTCAATGGGGTTCTAACGTTCGTGCGAACTTGCGGTCCGTTCGCGGGTTCTGGTGCGAACCGAACCGGGGGGTGTTCGGCTCATCCCTACTCCAGACCCTTTATTAGCTTTGTTGCCCTTCTTTGTATTCTCTCCATTTCCAGTACATCCTTCCTGAGGACTGGTGCCCAGAACTGGACAGCATACTCTAGGTGAGGCTGGACCAGAGTCTTGTAAAGCGCGGGAATTATCATTTTATCTCTGGAATTAATCCTCTTTTTAATCCTCTTTCTAATGCAAATGCCAATAATCAGTTTGCTTTGTTAGCAGCAGCTTGGCATTGTATGCCATTGCTAAGCCTATCATCTACAAGGACCCCCAGGTCCTTTTCCATCCTAGATTCCTCCAGAGGTTCCCCCTAAGTGTATAGATTGCATTCATATTTTTGCTAACTGTAAGCCATAATCCTCGAAATTAAAAGAAAGAAATGCTTAAAATATATCACTCTGTGTGTAACGCATCTATGTAAAATATAGGAGTTTCACTTTTTTATTGAATTGCTAAAATAAATGCACTTTTTGATGATATTCTAATTTTATGAGATGCACCTGTATATATAATAAAAATAAATAAATATAAAAAAAAAACCTGTCACCAGTCAGTGTCCCTAATCACCGCTGCACCAGTCCGTGTCCTTGATCATGACCACACACATGCTGTGTGTAAGAAATAACTTGTTAATATGACAACTATGTAAAAAAAAAAAAAAAAAAGCCTCTTACTAAATACCGTGAATTGGCTGCTTTTCAAAAATGGGTCATTTGGGGGGTATTTGTAATGTCTTTACATTTTAGGGCCTCAAGAATTGAAAAAGGGAGTCAGTAGATCAGGACCAATCACTTTTCATATACCATTGTTGGTAGACTTTCACACAGACTAAATAATATACACTGATTTGGGTTATTTTTGCCAAAGAAATGTAGCAGAATACATTTCGGCCTAAATTTATAAAATAAAAGATTATTTGTTTCAAAAATGTTATTAATAAAATAAAACATTTTTTTTTAAATCATTAAGTTTAGGTGCGGTTTCTCCTCACAAATTTACTTGCTAGGAGCAATTGTTAGAGATCTATTGACTTCTCCCTAAGTTTTGCCTTGTTGCACTTTTCTCTTCTACCCAAGGTCAAGTTATGGGTATATGGGGTATCTCAGCCAATGGGCAGGGGTTTTCTTTGAGTCCCTTGGCCTGCTGTGAGAGCCTATATATTCAAGTGGAGTCAGGTGATCTGTGTTCTGTGGCACCCGGATGGCTGTCTGGGTGGATGTGTGTCGTATTGCCCCGGGCTGCTAGGCCGAAGATTGGGCCTATCCCAGGGGCATCTGGCTGCTAGGCTGCCTGAGGGCCTATCCAGAAGCAAGAGAGCAGCAGCTTGCAGTTCAACCAGAGTTGACGATTCTACCGGTCGGAGAACCTGTCATGGTCGGAGGTAGAGGGGAAGTTGTCGTCACTTCCCCTCTACCAGGGACCATCTGCCTTATTACCAGGGACCACAGTGAGTAACTGAAGCAAGTACCGGAGCAGTATTCTCACCGAATGGGCACGGTGGAGAATCGGGAAACTTCAGACAGTGATCAAGTCAGGGACCCAGCCAGCAGAGGTGACGCTTGCAGAGCAGCCTTGTGTGTCAAGCCAGGGACTGAGCAGGCCAGTGGGGTGAATCTTGAGAAGTATCTGGAGTGCCAAGCTAGGGACCCAGCAGAGAGGCGGGCATGACGCTTGAGGAAGATACCACCGTGAAGATTGAAGGAGCTCAAGGGATTCAGTGGCAGTGAATTAGTGGGTCTAGTGAGAGACCGGGAGCTCAGTGTGCTGAAGAACTACCAGAAGAAGTTGTAGTGAAGGAACTGTTACACTTTGTGTTAGGGACTGTTAAAGACTGTTGCCTTAGGAAACAGCATCTCTGCACGCGCAGATGTGGCGTCTTGCTGGAGGCCTTTCCCTGCACAGCTTTCTACCTATTGAAGTCTCGGAGTCTGTCAACTGAACTTGCAACTACGTAAGAGTGTCCTGGCCCTGACCCTCTTTCCCCCATAAAAGTTTGTAAGAGAAATAAACATCTCTTTTGCATTCAAGAAGTGTCTGGCACCCAATAACTTCCACCTTGCACCCACTATGCCTCACAATCCACCATATACAGAAGGATGTTGGCTATCTCTGGCCCTGGATGTCCTCATTAGACTGAAGGAGGCCGGATACCTTGCTACATAACAAAAAAAACCCAGTGGTGATTAAACACAACCAAAAGAAAGCTCTATCTGTATCAAAAATGATACAAATTTAATTGGGTACAGTGTTGCATGTCTGAGTAATTGTCATTCAAAGTGTGACCGTTCGGAAAACTATTCACTATTCACTAAAAAATGCTACTAAAATAACTAAAATACTGCATGTGTTATTTTATGAAGTCATGCGGTATTTTAGTAGTGAACACATGTGGTAATCTAATGTCTGGCAGTAACCGGTGTATTCGTTAACATTAAAAAATAGCCTTTGTTAAAGAGTGGGCGGCCCCGCTGACAGCTGAAAGTAAAAAAAACATTTGCCGGCAATTGTGAAAATGTGAAAAAAACAGCATGGGGTCCCCCCCAATTCATACTAGATACTAGAACCTTTGTGAAAATTTTCTTAAAAAAAGGGTGTGGGTTCCCCCCCAAAATCCATACAAAACCCTTATCCAAGCATACAGCCTGGAAGGTCAAGAAAGGGAGGGGACGAGCAAGCACCCCCCTGAACCATACTAGGCCACATGCCCTCAACATGGGGGTGCTTTGGGGCAGGGGGGCTCTGCTCCCCCAAAGCACCTTGTTCCCATGTTGATGGGGGACAAGGGCCTCTTTCCCACAACCCTGGGTGTTGGTTTGCGGGACAAGGGCGGGGGCATATAGGAATCTGGAAGCCCCCTTTAACATACATAGTACCCCTACTCATTTACCAAAAAAGTGTATAAGTAAATAAAAACACAACACAAATTTTTGACAAGTCCTTTATTTAAAAGATACAAATAAAAAATAAATGTCCCCCGGTGTAGATCCATTATCAACCACAACGCCTGACCCTTTGTGATGCTATTAACCCAGCATGTCTCTGGCCGACAACTTTTTTTTTTTGTAAAAAAAAACCTGACCTGAAAGGCCTGGTATGGATTTGGGGGGAGGACTCCACTACGTTTTTTTATTGATTTTTTTTTTAAATTGCCTGCAATTGTTTTTTTTACTTTCAGCTGTCAGCGTGGAATTGGCGGCGGCTGCCCGCTTACTGGTTGTTAACCAGTTGCCGACCACCGCACGACGATGTACGTCGACACAATGGCACGGGCAGGCATAAGGACTTACCTGTACATCCCTGCCTGCCCGCGGGCGGGGGGTCCGATCGGACCCCCCGGTGCCTGCGGCGGTCAGATTCAGGTCAGGGGCGATCAGAGGTGAGGGGGAGGCCACTCATTCGTGGCCACCCCCTCGCGATCGCTCATGGCGAATGACAAGCTTCCTCGGCTTCTGTAATGCAAACAGAAGCGGAGGAAGTGATGTCATCTCTCCTCGAGCCGGTCTTTTCGTTCCGGCGCCGAGGAGAGAAGACATCAGTGTGAGTTTGCACAACACTACACTTACAGTAGAACACGCAGGCACACTTTTCACCCCCCGATCACCCACCTGTACCCCCTGTCACAGTGACACTAATAGCAGTTTTTTTTTTGCATTGGTGTCAGTTTGTGACAGTTATAAGTGTTAGGGCAGTTAGGATTAGCCCCCTTTAGGTCTAGGGTACCCCCCTTTAGGTCTAGGGTACCCCCCTAACACCCCCAATAAAGGTTAACCCCTTGATCACCCCCGTCGCCAGTGTCACTAAGCGATCGTTTTTCTGATCGCTGTATTAGTGTCACTGGTGACGCCAGTTAGGGAGGTAAGTATATAGGTTCACCGTCAGTGTTTTATAGCGACAGGGACCCCCATATACTACCTAATAAAGGTTATAACCCCCTGATTGCCCCCTAGTTAACCCTTTCACCAGTGATCACCGTATAAGTGTTGCGGGTGACGCTGGTTAGTTAGTTTATTATAGTTTTAGGGCACCCGCCGTTTATTACCTAATAAAGGTTTAACCCCCTAATTGCCCTGCGGTGATATAAGTTAAGTTTTTAGGATCAGATAAGGTCTGCGTCGCCCCAGGCAGCGTCAGGTTAGCACCAGTACCGCTAACACCCACGCACGCAGCATACACCTCCCTTAGTGGTATAGTATCTGAACGGATCAACATCTGATCCGATCAGATCTATACTAGCGTCCCCAGCAGTTTAGGGTCTCCAAAAATGCAGTGTTAGCGGGATAAGCCCAGATACCTGCTAGCACCTGCGTTTTGCCCCTCGGCCCAGCCCTGCCCAGCCCACCCAAGTGCAGTATCAATCGATCACTGTCACTTACAAAACACTAAACACATAACTGCAGCGTTCGCAGAGTCAGGCCTGATCCTTGCGATCGCTAACAGTTTTTTGGTAGCATTTTGAATCAGTCGCTAACAGTCGGGAGCTTTTTTGCCTGTGAGTCTCACTAGTGTACCACTAAATTTAGAGCCCAAAATGGCAAATCGAAGGTACACTAATGAAGAAGCCTACACATTTCTGAGCATGACAGATAGTGAAGAGGAAGTCACTCATCTGTCAGATTCAGGCTCAGAATACGAACCTGTAGACAGCAGCGGCTCCATGACAGATAGCTCTGACGACGGAGTTGTGGTCCCTGCCAAGGTCAGTCGTACCAGACCCCAAACTTCTTCTTCTGTCCTTGATGTGCAAGAACCACAGGTCCCTTGTATGGAGCAGAGAAGTACTAGCACCGCTATTCCTTCTGGTGAACTGGCAAGCACCAGCGGCGCAGTACACCCTGGTCATACATCCAGCACTGTCACCAGTAACACTTGGTGATGTGGCGAATCCCATAAGTGCAGTTCAAGCTGGCGAGGTGGCAAGCACAAGTAGTGTCCCGCTGCCACCAAGAAGACGAACACAGGCCCGTCGTGCCCATAGTGCCCTTCCTGCTGCATTCGCCAATCCGAATTGGGAACCCACCACTTCTGCAGCACCCGTACTTCCCCCATTCACTGGCCAACCCGGCATTCATGTGGAAACAGTTGATTTTACGCTACCTAATTTTTATTCGCTGTTTTTCACCGAAGATCTTTATAGATCTATTGTGGACCAAAGCAATTTGTACGCTGGTCAACACATCGCCACTATTCCCCAGTCCTCCCTTGCCAGAGATTGGAAACCAATTACGGTTTCCGAATTTAAAATCTTTCTGGGCCTTTCCCTCAACATGGGCATAAATAAAAAGAGTGTGTTGCGGTCATATTGGTCCACTGACCCAATTTACCATATGCCCGTGTTCTCTGCCTCCATGGCCAGGGCACGATATGAGCAGATTTTGCGGTTCATGCACTTCAACAACAATGAACTCTGTCGTCCTCGTGGAGACCCTGAATACGATCAGCTCTACAAAATTCGGCCCCTCGTAAACCACTTCAACCAACGTTTTGCAGACTTGTTTACTCCCCATCAAGTTGTCTGCATTGATGAGTCCCTGATTAAGTTTTCTGGCCGCTTGTCATTCAAACAGTACCTTCCCAGCAAGCGTGCCAGATACGGGGTCAAGATTAGGGATGAGCCGAACACCCCCCGGTTCGGTTCGCACCAGAACCTGCGAACGGACCGAAAGTTCGTACGAACCTTAGAACCCCATTGACGTCTATGGGACTCGAACGTTCGAAATCAAAAGTGCTCATTTTAAAGGCTAATTTGCATGGTATTGTCCTAAAAAGGGTTTGGGGACCCGGGTCCTACCCCAGGGGACATGTATCAATGCAAAAAAAACTTTTAAAAACGGCCGTTTTTTCGGGAGCAGTGATTTTAATGATGCTTAAAGTAAAAAAAAAAAAAAGTGAAATATTCCTTTAAATATCGTACCTGGGGGGTATCTATAGTATGCCTGTAAAGTGACGCGTGTTTCCCGTGTTTAGACCAGTCCCTGCACCAAATGTCATTTTTAAAGGAAAAAATCTCATTTAAAACTGCTTGCGGGTTTAATGTAATGTCGGGTCATGGCAATATGGATGAAAATCAGTGAGACAAACGGCATGGGTACCCCCCAGTCCATTACCAGGCCCTTTGGGTCTTGTATGGATATTAAGGGGAACCCCGCACCCAAATTAAAATAAGGAAAGGTGTGGGGCCACCAGGCCCTATATACTCTGAACAGCAGTATACAGGCGGTGCAAACAAGACAGGGACTGTAGGTTTGTTGTTAAGTAGAATCTCTTTGTAATTTTGAACGGGTACATTTTTAACGTGTTTAGCTCCAGCCAAAAAATCTTTTTTAAGCTTTTTGGAAAACATAGGTAAGGGTTATCACCCCTGTGACATTTGTTTTGCTGTCTTTCCTCCTCTTCAGAAGATTTCACCTCACTTTTTGTCCCAATGAAAAATGTTTTTTGAAAATTTGGGTTTTTTTGTGGAACAAGGATTGGAAAGCATCAGTGGAAAGGAGAATTTTTTTCCCATATTAACTCTTACAGGAGAGAATTTCCCTTCCTAGGGGTAGATTTCATCTCACTTCCTGTTGTCTCCTTCCGTTTGCAAGTAGGAGTCGTTTGTAAGTTAGATGTTTGAAAGTAGGGTCCTGCCCTATATACTCAGCAGAAATTTGGGCCTTAGGTGTTGCTGTGGCCACAACACTGTAAGCCCTCACAGGGCCCTGCTGTGAAATATTAGATCAAGAATTGTAATTACATGCCCCTGTTGAACAGGAGCTGAAAAATTAGGCCTTAGGCACTGGTGCTGGTGCCACAACACTGCAACCCCTTACAGACACTCTAGTTGGAACGCAGGAACGAGCCCTGCTGCAAAGTATTGCATCAAAAATTGTAATTACACGCCCCTGTTAGACAGGAGCAGAAAAATTGGGCCTTGGGCACTGGTGCTGGTGCCACAACACTGCAACCCCTCATAGACACTCTAGTTGGAATGCAGGAACGAGCCCTGGTGCAAAGTATTGCATCAAAAATTGTAATTACACGCCCCTGTTAGACAGGGGCAGAAAAATTGGGCCTTAGGCACTGGTGCTGGTGCCACAACACTGCAACGCCTCACAGACACTCTAGTTGGAACGCAGGAACGAGCCCTGCTGCAAAGTATTGCATCAAAAATTGTAATTACACGCCCCTGTTAGACAGGAGAAGAAAAATTGGGCCTTGGGCACTGGTGCTGGCGCCACAACACTGCAACCCCTCACAGACACTCTAGTTGGAATGCAGGAACGAGCCCTGCTGCAAAGTATTACATCAAAAATTGTAATTACACGCCCCTGTTAAACAGGGGCTGAAAAATTGTGCCTTAGGCACTGGTGGTGGCGCCCAGAACCAAATATGTTCTTACAAGCTATCAGCGTGATGATTGAGGAGGAAGAGGATAATTACTCAGGGATAGTCACTCAGCATCAGCATAGGCAGTCTTTGAAGGGATCTGAGATTTCAAAAAAAATTATTCGGTTACATCAGCATCAGGTGCTTGGTAGCTGGTGGTGATCCAAGACTGATTCATTTTTATGAAGGTCAGTCGATCGACCGAGTCGGTGGACAGACGCACCCTGTGATCGGTTACCACGCCTCCAGCAGCACTGAATGTGCGTTCCGAAAGAACGCTGGATGCAGGACAGGCCAGTAGCTCAATTGCATACTGTGCAAGCTCTGGCCAGTGATCCATCCTCAAGACCCAGTAACCCAGAGGATTTTCGGTGGGAAAGGTGTCCAAGTCTGATCTTGCCCCTAGGTATTCCTGCACCATGTAAAACAGACGCTGGTGATGGTTGCTGGAACCGATCATACCTTGGGGCTGCGGACCAAAAAATTGTCTGAACGCATCGGTCAGACGGCCACCTTCTCCACCACTCCTTCTTTGACTGACCGAAGCCTCAGCAACACGTTGTCCAGAAACAGGAGTTTGTAACCTCCCAGTCTCTGGGAACGCGTTGCACAGACCTTTCTGCAAGGCCTCCCAAAGATGTTTCATCCTCTGCTCCCTCTGCGATGGCAAGATAAGGTCCACAACCTTACCCTTGTAACGTGGATCAAGGAGGGTTGCCAGCCAGTATTGGTCCTTCTCCTTGATACCACGAATACGAGGATCCTTACGCAGGCTTTGCAGGATCAGGGAGGCCATGCAGCGTAGGTTTGCTGAGGCATTCGGTCCGGAGTCCTCTGGGTCACTAAGGACGACATGGTCCGCAGCCACCTCCTCCCAGCCACGTACAAGTCCATGTGATTCTTGGGACTGATCCCTTAAAGACTGCTGCTGATGCTGAGTGCCAGGCTCCACCTCCATGCTGACACAATCTTCCTCCTCCTCCACCTTCTCCTCCTCGTCCTCTTCCTGTGTGATCGGCGGGCACGCAGGAACACTGTCTGGATAAAGGGGGCCTTGAGAGCTAAGGAAGTCCTCCTCTTCCTGCCTCTGTTCTGCCTCAAGTGTCCTGTCCATTATTCCACGCAGCGTGTGCTCCAACAGGTGGAAAAGGGGGACAGTGTCACTGATGCATGCACTGTCACTGCTCACCATCCTCGTGGCCTCCTCAAATGGTGACAGGACAGTGCATGCATCCCTGATCATGGCCCACTGGCGTGGGGAAAAAAACCAAGCTCCCCTGACCCTGTCCTGGTGCCATAGTCACACAGGTACTCATTGAAGGCCCTCTGCTGCGTGTGCAGCCGCTGCAGCATGGCCAACGTTGAGTTCCACCTGGTGGGCATGTCACAGATTAGGCGGTTCTTGGGCAGGTTAAACTCCTTTTGGAGGTCCGTCAGCCGAGCACTGGCATTATATGACCGGCGGAAATGCACACAGACTTTCCTGGCCTGCCTCAGGACATCCTATAAGCCCGGGTACCTGCCCAAGAACCGCTGCACCACCAAGTTAAGGACATGAGCCAAACAGGGCACATGGGTCATTTGTCCCTGTCAGAGGGCAGAGAGGAGGTTGGTGCCATTGTCGCAAACCACCATTCCTGCCTTAAGTTGGCGTGGCGTCAACCACCTCTGAACCTGCCCCTGCAGAGCTGACAGAACCTCTGCCCCAGTGTGGCTCCTGTCCCCCAAGCACACCAGCTCAAGCACCGCATGGCATCTTTTGGCCTGCGTACTTGCGTAGCCCCTTGAACGACTACGGAGCACCGCTGGTTCCGAGGAAGAGGCCATGGAGGAAGAAGAAGAGGAGGGGGTGAAGGAGAGAGGTGTGTCACAATCATTAGCATTTTGGAGGCGTGGTGGCGAAACAACCTCCAACACTACTGCACCTTGTCCTGCATCCTTCCCAGCTGCCAGCAGAGTCACCCAATGCGCCGTGAAACTTAGGTAACGTCCCTGTCCATGCCTGCTGGACCATGAGTCAGCGGTAATATGCACCTTACCGCTGACCGCCCTGTCCAGCGAGGCATGGACATTGCCTTCCACATGCCGGTAGAGAGCCGGAATCGCCTTCCGTGAGAAAAAGTGGCGTTTGGGTACCTGCCACTGAGGAACCGCACATTCCACAAACTCACGGAAGGGGGCAGAGTCTACCAACTGAAAAGGCAGCAGTTGAAGTGCCAGCAATTTTGCCAAGCTAGCATTCAACCGCTGGGCATGTGGATGGCTGGGAGCAAACTTCTTTCGGCGGTGCAGCAGCTGGGGCAGGGAAATTTGCCTGGTACAATCTGACGTCGGTGTACCAAAAGCAGATTGCCCACAAGTACTTGGCTGTGACACACCTAATTCTACACCTTCATTCCTCTCAGTGCAGGTCTCAGAGAGGACTGAAGGTCTAGTGGGGTTGGAAATCTCAGCTGATGAGGAGCAAGGAGAGGTCCTCTTTGTTCTTTGGTGTCGGTCTTTTAGATGCGCTTGCCAACGAACTGCATGGCAGGTCAACATATGTCTGGTCAAGCATGTGGTACCCAAGCGGGAGATGTTTTGGCCACGTGAGATACGCTTGAGACATATGTTGCAAATAGCAGCAGTGCAATCTGATGCACACGTCTCAAAAAAGGCCCACACCAAAGAACTTTTTGAATAACGCGCAGAGACTGCAGCGCCCTGCACATGTGATGCAGTCAATGTGCTGCCCTTAGGCTGGCCCCTGGAGGGCATCCTGCCTCGTTGGTGATGTGCCGCCTCCTCCTCCTCCTCCTCCTCCTCTCTCCTATCAGACACCCACGTTGAGTCAGTGACCTCATCATCCCCTCCCTCCTCATCACTGGAGCAAACCTGGCAGTATGCTGCAGCAGGGGGAGCATGACTGCCAGATTGCTGTCCTTCTTGGGCACCCCCTCTGTCCGTGCTCATGTTACTGCCTTCATCGAGCTCAGTATCATCAATAGAGCCTTCCAAACGCTGGGCATTCTCCTGGAGCATGTACCCAACACTGTGGTCAAACAGTTCGAGGGACTCCTCAGGAGGACATGGTGGAGCTAGGGAAGGAGTCACTGATGACATTGAGCCGAGGGAAGAGGCCGCTGCTTTGCCAGACAAAGCACCCTGGGCATGGGTGAGAGAGGATGAGGAGGATGAGGACGGCTTGGTCATCCACTCGACCAAGTCTTCCGCATGTTGCGGCTCAACGCGGCCAGCTGCCGAAAAAAAGGCCAAGCGTGTCCCATGGCCACGTGCTGATGAGGATGCACCGTCTCCACGACCAGCACTAGACACAGAGCCTGCTTGCCCTCTCTTATTGGCTTGTGACTGTCTGCCTCTCCTTCTTGGCCTTCCAGACATACTAATGGCCTGTAGCTGCACTAAGCTGGGATATATATATATATATATATATATATATATATATACTGCAGCTAGCAAAATCAACTGCCTGCCTGTAGTATGAGAACACCACCAACCTTCTACAGGTAGCTTTGGCTGAACACTGTGAGGTGGACGCACCCCACTAATTTGTAGGTTTAGCTGAACACTGTGAGCAGGACGCACTGCACTAACTGTAAATAGTCTAGCTGCCTGACCGTGGTACTAATAGGATCAAAAGAACACCAGTAATTTTCTTCAGGTAGCTTTATATACTGTAACAAGACAAGCCTGCCTGTCAGTAGGAAGATAACAGGAACGGATCTAGCTGAACACTGTGAGCAGGACGCACTGCACTAACTGTAAATAGTCTAGCTGCCTGACCGTGGTACTAATAGGATCAAAAGAACACCAGTAATTTTCTTCAGGTAGCTTTATATACTGTAACAAGACAAGCCTGCCTGTCAGTAGGAAGATAACAGGAACGGATCTAGCTGAACACTGTGAGCAGGACGCACTGCACCAAATTTAAATAGTCTAGCTGCCTGACCGTGGTACTAATAGGATCAAAAGAACACCAGTTATTTTCTTCAGGTAGCTTTATATACTGTAACAAGACAAGCCTGCCTGTCAGTAGGAAGATAACAGGAACGGATCTAGCTGAACACTGTGAGCAGGACGCACTGCACTAAATGTAAATAGTCTAGCTGCCTGACCGTGGTACTAATAGGATCAAAAGAACACCAGTAATTTTCTTCAGGTAGCTTTATATACTGTAACAAGACAAGCCTGCCTGTCAGTAGGAAGATAACAGGAACAGATCTAGCTTAACACTGTGAGCAGGACGCACTGCACTAACTGTAAATAGTCTAGCTGCGAACGACCGAACAGCCAATGTTCGAGTCGAACATGGGTTCGACTCGAACATGAAGCTCATCCCTAGTCAAGATGTATAAGCTCTGTGACAGGGCCACAGGCTATACATGTAGTTTTATGGTTTACGAGGGCAAAGATAGTCACGTAGAGCCAACAAACTGCCTGACTACATAGGAAGCGCTGGCAAGATTGTGTGGGACTTGCTGTCACCCTTATTCGGAAAGGGGTACCACTTTTTAGTCACCTTTGTGATCAGCAGATTGGAGCATGTGGCACCGTGCGACCTAATCGCTGGGGCTTTCCCCAGCGGCTTGTAGATTCCCGTCTTAGGCTGGGGGAGAGAGCCTGCTTGCAGTGTAATAATTTGCTCGCTATGAAGTGGAGGGATAATAAGAATGTTTTCGTTCTTACCTCCCTTCATGCAGACACGACGGTCCAAATTACTACGGCGACTGGTGTTGTGGAGAAACCCCTCTGTGTCCACGAATATAACCTCAATATGGGAGGGGTGGACCTCAACGACCAGTTGTTGGCGCCGTACCTAGTTGCCCAGACGCTGGTATAAAAAAGTGTCTGTATACTTATTTCAATTTGCTGAACGCTCATGTGCTATAGAGAGCTTCAGGACGGACTGGATCCTTCCTTAAATTCCAGGAAGAGATTGTCAGAGCCCTTCTGTTTCCAGACGGTGCTCCACCTCACCTTCCCCAACCAAATGCAGTAAGCCGGCTGCATGAGAGGCATTTTCCTTATGTCCTCCCGAGTACCCCTACCCAACGAGCCCCCCAAAGAAAATGTCGTGTCTGCAGAAAGCGCGGATATAGGCGTGACACCCGGTATTATTGTCCCTCCTGTCCTGACAATCCTGGTCTTTGCATTGGTGAATGTTATGAACGCTACCATACACTAATTGAGTTTTAGCGTAGGGTACAGCACTGCACAGACTAGGACTCACTTTCACAGGGTCTCCCAGGATGCCATCGCATTTTGAGAGAACCGAACCTGGAAACAGTTACAGTTATAAAAGTTACAAAAAAAAGTGTAAAAAAAAAAAACACAAAAAAATATAAAATAAAAAAAACAAAAATAGTTGTCGTTTTATTGTTATCTCTCTATTCTCTCTATTATTCTGCTGTTTTTTACTGTATTCTATTCTGCAATGTGTTATTGTTATTATGTTTTTATCATGTTTGCTTTATAGGTATGCAATTTTTTTATACTTTACGGTTTACTGTGTTTTATTGTTAACCATTTTTTTGTTTTCAGGTACGCCATTGAGCTGCAGAGCGGATTTATTTATCTTGACAGCAACAGCGTTTGCTCCCATGATACATAAAGCCGTGACTCCAGCGCTGTCGGAGGTGATTTCACCACCACAGTTACATACTTCAGCATTTATGCCGAAGCATGGGAGCAGCAGTGGGCGGAGAAGCGATTTGCTCCTACCTTTTGTGGGAGGATGCCCCCATGCTTCGGCATTTATATATTTTAGGCACAGGTTGCGTTAAATGTTTTATTTTTTTCTATGTTTTTTTTGTATTTGCTTTGCAGGTATGGTAAGTCTAATGCCCCGTACACACGGTCGGACATTGATCGGACATTTCGATAACAAAATCCTAGGATTTTTTCCGACGGATGTTGGCTCAAACTTGTCTTGCATACACACGGTCACACAAAGTTGTCGGAAATTCCGATCGTTCTGAAAGCGGTGACGTAAAACACGTACGTCGGGACTATAAACGGGGCAGTAGCCAGTAGCTTTCATCTCTTTATTTATTCTGAGCATGCGTGGCACTTTGTGCGTCAGATTTGTGTACACACGATCCGAAATTCCGACAATGGATTTTGTTGTCGGAAAATTTTATAGCCTGCTCTCAAACTTTGTGTGTCAGAAATTCCGATGGAAAATGTGTGATAGAGCCTACACACGGTCAGAATTTCCGACAACAAGGTCCTATCACACATTTTCCGTCGGAAAATCCGACCGTGTGTACGGGGCATTACTGTTATACTGTAATGTTACTTTGTTTTATTGTTAACCATCATTTGCTTAGCAGGTACGCCATTCAGTTGCAGCGCGGATTTATTTATCTTGACAGCAACAGTGTTTGCTCCCACGATACATAAAGCCGTGACTTCAGCGCTGTCGGAGGTGATTTCACCACTACAGTTACATACTTCAGCATATATGCCGAAGCGTAGGGGCAGCAGTGGACGGAGGAGCGATTTGCTCCTACCTTTTGCAGGAGGATGCCCCCATGCTTCGGCATATATAAACGGTACATGTATGCCCATCATTAGAAGTGGATGGATGAAGGGAGGTATTCTAATGGTGGGCATACCCACCGATCAATCTCTTTTTTTCATTCAGCCCACAGGCTGCATGAAAAAAAAGTTTACAATATATGCCCAACAAGACCAGCAACGCACTGGTATGTTGCTGGACTTTGAGTGGTTATACCAGAATGATGCCTGCAGGTTTAGGTATCATCTTGGTATCATTCTTTTCAGCCAGCAGTCGGCTTTCATGTAAAAGCAATCCTAGCGGCTATTTAGCCTCTACACTGCTTTTACAAGCAGTGGGAGGGAATGTCCCCCCCCCCACCGTCTTCCATGTTTTTCTCTGGCTCTCCTGTCCCAACAGGGAACCTGAGAATGCAGCTGGTGATTCAGCCAGCTGACCATAGAGCTGATCAGAGACCAGAATGGCAACAAACATCTCTATGGCCTAAGAAAACAGAAGCTACAAGCATTTCATGACTTAGATTTCGCCGGATGTAAACAGCGCCATTGGGAAATTGGGAAAGCATTTTATAACACCGATCTTGGTGTGGTCAGATGCTTTGAGGGCAGAGGAGAGATCTAGGGTCTAATAGACCCCAATTTTTTCAAAAAAGAGTACCTGTCACTACCTATTGCTATCATAGGGGATATTTACATTCCCTGAGATAACAATAAAAATCATTAAAAAAAATGAAAGGAACAGTTTAAAAATAAGATAAAAAAGCAAAAAAATAATAAAGGAAAAAAAAAAACACCCCTGTCCGTCCCTGCTCTCGCGCAAAGGCGAACGCAAGCGTCGGTCTGGCACCAAATGTAAACAGCAATTGCACCATGCATGTGAGGTATCACAGCGAAGGTCAGATCGAAGGCAGTAATTTTAGAAGTAGACCTCCTCTGTAAATCTAAAGTGGTAACCTGTAAAGGCTTTTAAAGGCTTTTAAAAATGTGTTTAGTTTGTCGCCACTGCACGTTTGCGCGCAATTTTAAAGCATGTCATGTTTGGTATCCATGTACTCGGCCTAAGATCATCTTTTTTATGTCATCAAACATTTGGGCAATATAGTGTTTTTTAGTGCATTAAAATTTCAAAAGTGTGTTTTTTCCCCCAAAAAATGCGTTTGAAAAATCGCTGTGCAAATACTGTGTGAAAAAAAAATGAAACACCCACCATTTTAATCTGTAGGGCATTTGCTTTAAAAAAATATAGAATGTTTGGGGGTTCAAAGTAATTTTCTTGCAAAAAAAAATAATTTTTTCATGTAAACAAAAAAGTGTAAGAAAGGGCTTTGTCTTCAAGTGGTTAGAAGAGTGGGTGATGTGTGACATAAGCTTCTAAATGTTGTGCATAAAATGCCAGGACAGTTCAAAACTCCCCCAAATGACCCCATTTTGGAAAGTAGATACCCCAAGCTATTTGCTGAGAGGCATGTCGAGTCCATGGGATATTTTATATTGTGACACAAGTGGCGGGAAAGAGACAATTTTTTTTTTTTGCACAAAGTTGTCACTTAATGATATATTTCTCAAACATGCCATGGGAATATGTGAAATTACACCCCAAAATACATTATGTTGCTTCTCCTGACTATGGGGATACCACATGTGTGAGACTTTTTGGGAGTCTAGCTGCGTACGGGACCCCGAAAACCAAGCACCACCTTCAGGCTTTCTAAGGGCGTAAATTTATGATTTCACTCCTCACTGCCTATAACAATTTCAGAGGCCATGGAATGCCCAGGTGGCACAACCCCCCCCCCCAAATAACCCTATTTTGGAAAGTAGACACCCCAAGCTATTTGCTGAGAGGTATAGTGAGTATTTTGCAGACCTCACTTTTTGTCACAAAGTTTTGAAAAATGAAAAAAGAAAAAAAAATGTTTTTCTTGTCTTTCTTCATTTTCAAAAACAAATGAGAGCTGCACTGTACTCACAATGCCTCTCAGCAAATAGCTTGGGGTGTCTACTTTCCAAAATGGGGTCATTTGGGGGGGGGTGCTATCTTGGCATTTTATGGCCTTCGGAAATGTGATAGGTAGTGAGGAGTGAATCAAAAATTTACGCCCTTAGAAATCCTGGGGCCCCGTACGCGGCTAGGCTCCCAAAAAGTCCCACACATGTGGTATCCCCATACTCAGGAGAAGCAGCTAAATGTATTTTGGGGTGCAATTCCACATATGCCCATGGCCTGTGTGAGCAATATATCATTTAGTGACAACTTTTTGAATTTTTTTTTTGTCATTATTCAATCACTTGGGACAAAAAAATTAATATTCAATGGGCTCAACATGCCTCTCAGCAATTTCCTTGGGGTGTCTACTTTCCAAAATGTGGTCATTTGGGGGGGGGGGGTTGTACTTCCCTGCCATTTTAGCACCTCAAGAAATGAGATAGGCAGTCATAAACTAAAAGCTGTGTAAATTTCAGAAAATGTTCCCTTGTTTGTAGACGCTATAACTTTTGCGCAAAACAATAAATATACGCTTATTGACATTTTTTTTACCAAAGACATGTGGCCGAATACATTTTGCCCTAAATGTATGACTAAAATTGAGTTAATTAGATTTTTTTTTTAAACAAAAAGTAGAAAATATCATTTTTTTTCAAAATTTTCGGTCTTTTTCCCATTTATAGCGCAAAAAATAAAAACCGCAGAGGTTATCAAATACCATCAAAAGAAAGCTCTATTTGTGGGAAGAAAAGGACGCAAATTTCGTTTGGGTACAGCATTGCATGACCGCGCAATTAGCAGTTAAAGCGACGCAGTCAGGCCTTTTTTCTCAAACGATAGGTGCTGAAACTCAACCACGACCCCCCAAAACCCCTCCACACCCTCCAAATCACATCAAATAGTGGGTGTGGTCAGTCAAATTGCACAAACAGTAGGAGGGTCTTAAAGGGGCATTAAATACCAGGATTGCATTACATAGAGAGTGCAGAGTTCAGGGGGGTTACACGCAGAGTGCAGAGCTGTCACTTGTAAACACAGAAACCAGACTTCTGTGTTACAAGTTATTTGTGGTGAGCAGGCCCCCCCCCAAGGGTCTGAGCCAGAGGTGGTTGGAGTTCCGCCAAGTTCCCCCTGAAAAAAAACCTTGGACGCAGTGCCAAATTGTAAAAAGTGCTCTGGTCAGGAAGGGGGTAAATCCTTCCGGGGCTGAAGTGGTTAAGGATGCCAGCGGTTGCCGGTTCCTTAAATATGGCATGCCAGGACCACTACTTATTTACTGCATGCATTTTTGTGAAGTGACTTTCACTCTTGTTTTATGTGATATTTATCAAGCATTTTTGCTTTATGTGGTAAACACCACATAAAACAGTAGTGAATGGAGTCCGATATGCTTTATTCACATTTTATGTCTGAGGTTTACAACCACTTTAACTTGCAGTTTATTTAAAAGAGAAGTGTGGGATCCTATAAAAAAAGAAACATACTGTACATACTCACCTAGATCTCTGCAGCATCGATCCAAGCTGCAGGTGTCTCCCGCTGGCTCTACCCTGAGAACTGAGCAATTAAAGACAGCTGATCAGTCAGTTCTCAGATCTGCTCCAAGCAGAAAGCAGTGACTGTCAATAACTGCTCTCTGCTCTGCCCCTCCAGTGCTCACTAAAGCACCTAACTGTGGAGGGTAAAGGAAAGGCTGGCTCGGGCTCTAAAAGGCAAGCTGAGAGGCTGAGCCAACTGCCAGTCAGGAATCTGTGTGGATTCTGCTGTTGGCTAAATCTGGGTCACAGGAATGCAGAATTAAATTCACGCCTGTGACCCCTAAGGGGAAACATGGGAAAAAGAGCTTTGGCAATATTTCTTCTTTAAGGGCCCAAAGCAAATGCTTTATGTATATATACTTCATCCCCAACATCTGGGCACAGGATTTGTGAATGGTCAGTCAGTGAAGGTGACCTGCAGTGCTCATCTCTGCAGGGAGAGAACTGGGAGCTGTAATGTTCTAAGCTACGAAAATAACTCTTTTACAGCACTTTGATGAAAGCTTGCACAAAATTGCTTTACAGCAGCGTTAAAGAGTTAATGAAATAGGGTTGATTTACTGAAGCTGGAGAGTGCAAAATATGGTGCAGCTGTGTATGGTAGCCAATCAGCTTCTAACTTCAGCTTGTTCAATTAAGCTTTGACAAAAAAAAAAAAAAAAAAACTGGAAGCTGATTGGTTTCTATGCACAGCTGCACCAGATTTTGCACACTCCAGTTTTAGTAAATCAACCCCAATATGTCTAAAGCTACCATAGGGATTGTTTTTGAACACTTTTATAATAATACTGCTGCTGATAATTAGTATAATGTATATTTCAGTTGTTTTCAGAATGCAAAAGGTTTGAATTTTTTGTACTGTATGGCTGTGGGGATGTGGAAGTCTTTTTTTTTTGCTTTAAATCACCTGTAGTAAACATTAGAAATTGTTATGGTTATTTAAAACTACTGTAATGGCATCCATCCATCAAGGCTCTATTTCACACTTCTTTTCTGAATATGATAAAATTTAAATAATAAAGCACTTGTATGCCTTAAAACGGTGGTTTTATTCAATTATAAATTGACTTTGCATAAACATGAACTGCAGATAACAGGATTCAAACCCCAGTCACACATTTCCTGAAGACAGTGATGAATGAAGAAAGGTTTCCTGCTTTTTAAAAAGTAAATAAACCAGACTTTCCGTCATGCAAAGCAATTCCAACTACGGTATACCTGGTACTTTCACTCATACATATGTAATATGAAGATGAACATAAATTACAATGATAAATTCAAAAATTGAGGCAAAAGTATATTGTACTCAGAAATGTACTCAGAAATGGGAACAAAGGCTGAAAGTATTGTTTTTCATTTTTTGGATCTTGAGAACATAATATTCATTAAGACATTTTTATCTGCCTGGCGTCAGCTTTTATACACCCACACAAAATAGAAACTCATAAAAAAATATTTTCTGCACAAGAGGGCTTAATAGCATGGGAATGAATGTTTCTGTCTCCAATACTGCCCTCATTTTCACACTTTCATTTAATTAATTAATTTTACATAAATAGGCTGGAAACACATTGTACAGTATACAGTATGATTTAGACCGAGATTGACAAAATAAATAAAATACCATAATGTAAGATAATACTGTGCAAAAAGAGAGTTTGTGTTAAAACAAAACACCTTTCCTGACAGACTCCATGGCAGCCTTCGTATGGGTTAATCCCGCCTCTCATACCTCATAGGACCCCACTCCCATAAATCTTTGCTTCTAGACAGAGACTGTGTTCCTTTTTTGTCCTCCTCCTAGGACCAAGGTGTATCTCTTACCTTATGAAGTTTTGTTGATCCAGTCCTGGTGGTTCGCACGTGTTTGATGATGGCGGTGTCTTGTTGGAGTCCAGCGTCCCCAGCTATTAGCAGGGCGGACATACGGGGTTCACTCTGATGCCTGAAGAGCTGATTATACCGGCCATTGGCTGGGGAGCGGCATCTCGGCCAATCGTCCCAGCTATTAGCGGGAGGCCTCCCTCATTATTACCCCGGTCGTGCGGTGAGCGCTCCTCTTGCTCCCATTCCAGGATGGATCCCCTCAGGTGCCGTGGTAATGTATACTTCTGATTATGAATTTTTTTGGCAGCCTGTTGTGTGTGTTTGTTTGTCCGAAATGCCTTTTTTCCTATGGCCATGGCGGCTGGGACGCATCTGCGTTCCAGTCCGCCGCTTCCCCGCTCCGACTGCGCAGCTGCGAAGTCTCGATTGAGATCGAGGCTTGGTTGGCACCTGCGCAGTCTGCGCGCGATGACGGCAACTGCGCATGCGCGCGAGCGCCGTGGAGCGGCGTCGGTCACAGCGTAGGGACGCTGTGGCCGCGATGACGTCATCACAGGCGGCAGATTCAAATAGCTGTCATATACAGCTATGCTTTGGGATGCTCTTTCGCTCAGGCAGCGGCTTCCCTGTGTCCATCTCTCTGGCTTCTGAGGTAAGGAGCTGTGTTGTACCTTCCTGTGTCTAGGTCTCTTTCTCTAAATAGGGGAAAGAGAAAGTGAAAGTATACATAGGTAGTTATTGGTTTCTTATTGATTGTGTTTGCAGTCCTTTGTTTCTGTCGCCATGGATGTCTCACCGCCCCCTAGTGGCCAACCCTTACACCGCAGGTAGGATGAAGTATTTTTAAATTTTTCATTCTGCCTGTATTGTTTGGAGTACTATTTAGGAACAAGGTATTATTTTCTTCCCCTTCAGCCCTTCTAGGTCTGAACCACAGCTATCGGCACATAAAGAAAAAGACCAGTCTAGGTCTCATCATCACCAGTCTACGTCAGGTTCTAGATGTACTAGGTCATCTTCCAGACACCGCAAAGTGGGGTCAAGGTCTAAATCTAGCCATCATTCCCCCCGCCATTCCAGCCACCCTGAGAGGAAAGCTTGCTGGGGATGTAAAACTCAGGTCCCAGAGGGTAAATCTCTCTGTGAGTTGTGCTTTTCGAGAGCCACAAAGGAAAGAGGAGCTGATGACCAGCAAGTGGAGGCTCTGGTCAGGAAGGTGGTCCAAGAATCTCTTAACAAAGCAGATCTTGACCGAGCAGTAATTCCTCCTTCTGTTATAACTCCAGTTGCTGAAGATATGGAGTCCGAAGTTCCAGGCCCATCTCATCATAGTCTCTCTTTTAGCGGCTCCTCGGACAGCGAAGCAGAGATAATTGAACCTGGTGCAGGTTTTGACTTTTCCCTGGTTCCCCAACTAGTCAGAGCGGTTAAAGACGCATTGAGATGGGAGGAACCAGTAGAAGCACCCTCTAAACAGAGGAAATACTTTAAACACCTTAAGAAGGATCGCCCGAACTTCCCCTTCCTGGGTGAACTGGGTGAAATTATCCTGGATGAATGGGGTAAAGTTGATAGGAAAAACTCTTTAATTTCCAAGATTGCAAAGATGTATCCTTTCAAGAATGATGAAGTAAAACATCTTGAATCAGCCCCCCTTGTTGATGCAGCTCTCATGAGGCTGGTGAGACATGTTACGCTCCCTCTAGAGGATACCGTCTCTTTCAAGGATGGTCTGGAGAGGAAGATTGATACGGACTTAAAACGTATCTATATCACGGCAGGGATGGCTTGTAAACCGGCTCTGGCCCTCGCAGCTTTGTCAAAAGCCATGGAGTCCTGGACGGATGATGTGGGTGCAGCTCTAGGAAGTGTGTCTGAGGACTTATTCAAGAGCTCTCCAATACATGAGCTGAAACTGGCTTCGGTCTACCTGGGAGAAGCATCCATCGACATTATTCGCCTCGTGGCACGTGTCATGCTTTCATCAGTTACAGCAAAACGTGCCCTCTGGTTACGCCCATGGGTTGCAGACCCTGCCTCTAAACAGGCCTGGTGCAGGATTCCTTTCGAAGGCTCCTCTCTCTTCGGAAATAAACTGGATTCTGCTATCTCCCGTGCTACTGGGGGCAAGTCAGGATTCTTACCCCAGGACCGTCGTATCCTTAACCAAAGAAGGACTCAACCTAGACAAGAACCAGAACGCGCTAGAGATGCTCGTCGCTACAGACCTGGTCGGGAGTTTAGGAAAAACTGGAGGAGAGGCCAGCCTTCAGGCCAAAAATCCTCAAAGTCAGCCCCGTCAAGTGGTCGGGACACTTCCAAGTTCTTTTGATACGATGCCTGTCCAGGTAGTGCAAGTAGGGGCTCGTTTACTCCGGTATCAGCACGTCTGGGCAGCCTCGATTCAAGATTACTGGACCGTCAAAACGGTCTCCTCAGGTCACACTTGGGTTTTCACCAATCCACCCAGTCACCGGTTTGTGCCTACGGTCCTTCCGCTCTCAGAAGAAAAAAGAAAAATTCTTCTATCTTATACAGAATCCCTGATTGCCCAAGGGGCCGCCATTCAAGTTCCATCAGAAGAAAAATTTCTTGGAATTTATTCCCCCCTTTTCATGGTCCTCAAAAAGAATGGCTCTTGGAGGCCAGTAATCGACCTGACACATCTAAATTCCTTCATCAAGAAGGAAAAATTCAAGATGGAAACCCTGCTGACAATCCGACAAACAGTTCAACCAGGAGATTGGCTGGTCTCCATAGACCTGAAAGACGCCTACTTTCATGTGCCGATCGCAAAAGATTTCCAGAGGTATCTCCGATTCGCAGTAGGCCAGAGGCATCTCCAATTCACTTGTCTCCCATTCGGGCTCACAACATCGCCTCGAGTGTTTTCAAAGCTCTTATTGGCGGTAGTTGCTCTAATCCGAGTAAGAGGCATTCGGTTACACCATTACTTGGACGACCTACTCCTACTGTCTCAGGACAGGGAACAGATTTTGTCACATCGGGATCAAGTCATATCCACTCTGTCAGAGTTCGGTTGGCTATTGAACAGGGAGAAAAGTCACCTAGTTCCGACACAAGCTCTAGTATTCCTCGGGGCCCTATTCAACACAGTGGAGAGCACCATCTCTCTTCCTTTGGAGAAGATTCCGGTAATTCGAGAGAGAATTCGCCTAGCATTGTCAGCAACTCTCCTCAGAGCCTCTCAGTGTCTCAAAATAATCGGCACTATGGTAGCCACAGCCCCCATGGTGAAGTGGGCGCAATGGAAAATGCGGCCCTTTCAGAAGGGTTTTCTCCAGCAATGGGATCCAGGGTCTCGAGACCATCTGGTGCGGGTAACCACCTCCATGCGGGAGAGCCTCCCCTGGTGGCTGCTATGGAAAAACCTCCTCAATTGTCACTCCATAGCTCCTGTCTCCTGGATTACAGTGACAACGGATGCGAGCAACAGAGGTTGGGGCGCTCTCTGTCTGACGGAGATAGCCCAAGGCAGGTGGGACTTCCCATCCCAAGGGATAGTCTCAAATGTCCTGGAGCTCCGAGCTGCCTTCCGTGCCCTTCAAGCTTTTCTCCATCTGATATCAGGAGCCTCAGTCCTCCTGAGACTGGACAACACGACCGCAGTGTCATACATCAAGAGACAGGGGGGCACCCGCAGTCTCTCCTTACTGAGGGAAGTAAGCCCGATCATGTCCTGGGCCCAGAGGTACTTAACAAATCTATCCGCTGTTTATCTTCCAGGAATTCAAAATGTCCAAGCGGACTTCCTTTCAAGAGTCACCCTGGACAACAACGAATGGTCCCTCCACACCGAAGTTTTCGATTGGCTCCTGTCTCTAGGGATGATGCCAGAAGTGGATCTGTTCGCATCCCCATGCAATTTCAAGCTGGGGAAATATTACACGAGGTGTCGTTGTCCCCAGGCCTTCGGAGTGGATGCCCTGACGGACCAGTGGAAATTCCACAGGGCCTATGCCTTTCCCCCAGTTCCAGTCATTCTTCGTTTCCACTCGAGGCTCAGGTGGGAGAATGTCAAGGTACTGGCAGTGGTCCCGTTTTGGCCCAACAGGCCATGGTTTCCTCTCCTGATGCAGCTCAGTTACCGAGAACCGGTCCCTCTCCCATCCAGACCAGATCTCCTGCTGCAGGGAGCGTCTCTTCACCCTTGCCCATCCCAGCTCCATCTGATGGCTTGGTGGTTGAGAGGAGAAGGTTGGAAGCTCTAGGTTGTCCTAGTACAGCTATTGCTACATTGTTGAATGCCAGAAGAGCGGGCACCAACAGAGTATATCAGAGGATTTGGGCGAAGTTTGCGGACTATGTGATTTCCACCAATGGATCCTGTAGTAATCCAAGGATTCAGGACATTTTAGGTTTTCTACAAACTGGCCTGGATCTGTCCCTATCAGTGAGTTCCTTGCGGGTCCAGGTTTCGGCAATCTCAGCCTTCACAGGCGTATCATGGGCCAGACACCCCCTTACTAGGCAGTTCTTCAAGGGAGCAATAAGGCTTAGGCCTCAGAAAAGACCAAGATTCTCTAAATGGGATCTCCCTCTCATCTTGGATTTCTTCTCAGAAAAGGAGATACGGCATATGGATCAGTCATCAATTAGAGAGCTTTCTCTCAAAGTGGTCTTTCTAGTGGCCATAACATGGGCCAAGAGAGTTTCTGAAGTTGGATCCCTAGGATACAAAGAACCTTTTCTTACCTTCTTCCCAGACCGGGTAGTCTTGATTCCCATGTTAGGATCGAATCCTAAAGTAACAACCATCTTCCATGAAAATCAGGAGATTGTCCTCCCTACTTTCAGATCCACTGAGGACTCTAATGTTCACCCTCTAGATGTTGGGCAGGTTCTGAAACAATACCTAGAAGCCACAGCTTCTTTCTGCCAGTCTGATTATCTGTTTGTGCTTTTTCACGGCAAGAACAAGGGTTTACGGGCTTCCTCTAGAACCATCGCATCATGGATCGTTCAAGCTATCCAATGGGCATACAGGTCTAAGGGTTTGGCTCCTCCGGAGGCGGTAACCGCTCATTCTACCAGGAGCGTCTCTACATCATGGGCAGCATCCCGACATGTGTCTCCAGATGTAATCTGTAAAGCGGCCTCATGGTCATCAATTAACACTTTTATGACACACTATTGTGTAGAACCGGCTTCTTTGTCTACGGTTAACTTTGGTTTGCACGTATTATCTGTTGATGGTGCCAAATAAACCTTTTTTTCTTTAACCAGCAATTGCCCGCCCGGGTGTGTATGGCTAGTTATTTCCCATACGTAGGCTGCCATGGAGTCTGTCAGGAAAACGGAAAATTTATATCAAATACTTACCGTAATTTTCCTTTCCTGATGGACTCCATGGCAGCAGGAGTTCCCTCCCAGTTGCTGGAGTAGGCTAAGTTACGGAACACAGTCTCTGTCTAGAAGCAAAGATTTATGGGAGTGGGGTCCAATGAGGTATGAGAGGCGGGATTAACCCATACGTAGGCTGCCATGGAGTCCATCAGGAAAGGAAAATTACAGTAAGTATTTGATATAAATTTTCCATTTTTTAATATTAGGTATGTTACATAAGGGATTGTGTTAAAAAAAAAAAAAAGCACAATAAATATATACAACCAGCTGCTCTAATGAAATGAAAGTATTTCTGAAGGTTAACATGAACATCATGGATTATGCAGGAAGGATTAATTCCAATTAATGTTGAATATTTGCATTGTTTATTCAGATGCTATTGATTACATATGCTTAAGCAATCACCCATGTGAGAACTGTGTTTGCTCGCAAGGGATGCACAGGTGTGCAGGCAGTTCCATTCATGTCAATTTAGACGCAGTGGCAGCACGGATACAGTCGCTGTTCCCAATTTAACAACTTCATCATGCAACACTGTACCTATATGAAATGCTTGCCCTTTTTTTCAAACATATAGAGCTTTCTTTTGGTGGTATTTAGCCACCTCTGGGTTTTTTATTTTTTTGCGCTATAAAAGAAAAAATGACTGAAAAACAACTGTAAAAAAATGCATTTTTCTTAGTTTCCGTTATAAAATTTTGCTAATTAGTCATTTTTCTTCATAAATTTTTGGCCAAAATTTATACTGCTACATTTTTTTGGTAAAAATAACCCAAATTGTTGTATATTATTTGATCTTTGTGAAAGTTATAGAGTTCACAAGCTATGGTGCCAATCACTGAAAATTGATCACACCTGATGTACTGACGGCCTATCTCATTTCTTGAGACCCTAAGCCTCGGTTCACACCAGAGGCGGCACGACTTGCAGGTCACCTCACCGAGGCGACCTGCACACGACTGCCGGGGCGACTTGCAAAACGACTTCTGAATAGAATTCTATGCTAGTCGCCCCAAGTCGCCCCCAAAGTCGTACAGGAACCTTTTTCTAAGTCGGAACGACTTGCGTCGCTCCAATTAGAACGGTTCCATTGTACTGAACGGGACGCTACTTGTCAGGCGACCTAGGTCGCCTGACAAGTCGTCCCAGTGTGAACCGAGGCTAAGGCCCCTTTCACACTTATACGACTTGTCCCACGATTTTTTACTGCAAAATTGTATGACAAGTCATTCTCCATGATTTTCAATGACTACCATTCATATTGGCACGACTTTAAGTCGTGCCACCTTGAAAGTAGTCCCTGCACTACTTTGGTCCAACTTCCATGCGAGTTGTACTCCATAGACCTCAATGTTAAACCCTCAAGTAGCATGCAAATCGTACCTGAATAATATAGACACGATTTCAGTATGACTTTGTAAGCACAAGCCTCACACCATGTACAGTACCTGACCGCGAGATTGTGTTTCTCGGCGACAGGGTACTGTGCATGTCGCACCTATCGGGAAAGGAAAACTTTTTTTTTCCTTTCGCGATGAGCGACAGGCAGTGCTAATAGCTGTCTGGTATGAATCATGAGGGGGAATGCCGCACCAAGTTTTAAATGAAAAAAACGGCGTGGGTTCCCCCCCAGGGGCATACCAGGCCCTTAGGTCTGGTATGGATTGTAAGGGGAATCCCCCTACGCCGAAAAATCGGCGTGGGGGTCCCGAGCACGCAGCCCCCCCTCCTGGACTGTACCAGGCCACATGCCCTCAACATGGGGGGTGTGTGCATTGGAGCAGGGGGGCGCCCTGCGGCCCCCCCCACCCCAAAGCACCTTGTCCCCATGTTGATGGGGCCGTTGGTTGTCGGGGTCTGTGGGCGGGGGGCTTATCGGAATCAGGGAGCCCCCTTTAGTAAGGGGGCCCCCAGATTTCGGCCCCCCACCCTTTGTGAATGAGTAGGGGGTACATCGTAACCCTACCCATTCACCTAGGGAAAAAAGTGTCAATGAAAAAACACACTACACAGGTTTTTAAAGTAATTTATTAGGCAGCTCCGGGGTCTTCTTCCGAATTCGGGGGTCTTCTTCCGACTCCGGGGGTTTCCTCCCGGTGTCCTGATCTTCTGTCGGCTCCTCCGCTATCTTCTGCCACTCTTTTGCTAGTGGTGGCCCGGACTTCTGCCTTCTGCCTTCTTGTCTTCTTCCCTCTTCTCTTCTTCCGATGTTGACACGACGCTCTCTCTGACTGGAATGCTCTCTGAGCGCTCCGCAATGGACTTATATAGGCGGTGACCCCACCCCCTTATGGGGTCACTGTCCCGAGGCATGCTGGGAGTGTGCCGTCATAAGGGGGCATGGTCAACATCACCCGATGACCACGCCCCCTAAATCGTCACAGTCCCAGCATGCCCAGGGACTGTGATGGCATAAGTGGCCGGGGACACCGCCTATATAAGTCACATCGGAGCGCTCAGAGAGCATTCCAGCCGGAGAGAGCGTCGTGTCAACATCGGAAGAAGAGAAGAGGGAAGAAGACAAGAAGACAAGAAGGCAGAATTCTGGGCCAAAGAGCGGCAAAAGAGCAGAAGATAGCGGAGGAGCCCGGCAGAAGACCCAGAGAGCGCGGAGAAGAACCGGAGAGACCCCCGAAGTCAGAAGAAGACCCCAGAAGCCGGAAGAAGACCCCTAGAGCTGTCTAATAAATTACTTTAAAAACCTGTGTAGTGTGTTTTTTTATTGACACTTTTTCCCTAGGTGAATAGGTAGGGGTACCATGTACCCCATACTCATTCACATAGGGTGGGGGGCCTGGATCTGGGGGCCCTCTTATTAAAGGGGGCTCCCGGATTCCAATAAGCCCCCGCCCGCAGACCCCGCCAACCAACGGCCAGGGATGTCGGGAAGATGCCCTTGTCCTCATCAACATGGGGACAAGGTGCTTTGGGGTGGGGGGGCCCGCAGGGCCCCCCTGCCCCAAAGCGCCCACCCCCATGTTGAGGGCATGCGGCCTGGTACGGTTCAGGGGGGGCGCTTGCTCGTCCCCACCCCCATTCCTAACTGGCCGGGCTGCGTGTTCGGATAAGGGTCTGGTATGGATTTGGGGGGGACCTCTATGCCGTTTTTTCAGCGTAGGGGATTCCCCTTAAGGTCCATACCAGACCTAAAGGCCTGGTATGCCCCTGGGGGGAACCCACGCCCGTTTTGTTTTTTAATTTGGCACGGAGTTCCCCCTTAAGATTCATACCAACTACTGTATGTTTTCATTTGTTAATGCCAAAGTTGTGGCAAAGTCATACAAAGTAGTACTGCTCCCAATTTGCGGTAACATCGCGGCAAAATAGCCGCCGCGAAATCGCGGTAAATTTGTGTGACTTTGAAGTTGTATGAGTGTGAAAGTGGCCTAAGGCTGTCATGTCGCACCAGTGTGAACCCAGCCTAAGGCTGGATTCACACCTATGCAGTTTTAGTGCTTTTTGCATTTTGCAGATTTGCACTATAGTCCATTTAACATTGTTTCCTATGGAACACGTTCTGCAGCGCAAATCTGCAAAATGCAAAAAGCACTAAAAATGCATAGGTGTGAATCCAGCCTAAGGCTGGATTCACACCTATACATGTTGCTTTTGAGCATTTCTGCAGTGTTTTTTGCGGTGCTTGCATTTTTGATCAAGCATTTTTGACGCGTTTTGCGTTTTTTTTTTTTTTTACTGTTTTTATTTAATACTGTATACAGTGTTAAAAAAAATGAAAGGAAAAAAACGCAAAACGCGGCAAAAACGCAGTACTTGCGTTTTTGGATGCGGGTCCATTGAATTCTATTACATGCAAAACGCTGCATTTTGCATGAAAAAAGTCCCCGACCCTTTCCAAAAACGCAGAGGCACAAAAATGCATTGATGTGAACATGTTCCATAGGAACCCATGTTAAAAAATTCCCATGCATTTCTGCAAAATGCATCAAAAAACGCATTAGTGTGAATGGAGCCTTACAAGCCAAGAAAGTACAAATACCCCCCCCCCCCCCCCCCGAAAGAGTCCTTTTTGGAAAGTAAACATTCCAAGGTATTTAGTAAGAGGCATGGTGAGTTTTTTGAAATTGTAATTTCTTCCCACAATTCTTTGCAAAATCAAGATTTTTTTTCTTTTTTCACAAAATCGTTATATTAGCAGGTTATTTCTCACACACAGCATATGCAAAGCACAAATTACACCCCAAAACATATTCTACTACTCCTCCTGAGTATGGCAATACCACATGTGTGAGACTTTTACACATCGTGGACACATACAGAGGCACAACATGCAGGGGGCACCGTCAGGCGTTCTTGGAGCATAAATTATACTTATAATTTCTTGACTACCTCTTATACTTTTTAAGGCCCTGGAGAACCAGGACAATGGAAACGCCCCAAAAATGACCCCATTTTGGAAAGAAAACAACCCAACGTATAATCTATGAGGCATAGTGACTCTTTTGAATGTGTCATTTTTTTCTACAAGTTTCCGGAAAATGTGTAAAGAAAATGAAAACGCATTTTTTTTTTTACATAAAGTTGTCCATTTATACAATATTTCTAACATATAGCATGTACATACCAAAAATTACACCCCAAAATAGATTCTCCTACTCCTCCCAGGTACGGCAATACCACAAGTGTGAGACTTTTACACAGCCTGGCCACATAGAGAGGCCCAACATGCAGGGAGCACCGTCAGGCATTCTAGGGGCATAAATGTCAAATCTAATTTGACTACCTATTACACTTTTGTAAGGCACTCTAGTGGCATGGATGAGAACTGATGTGGCATGGATGTGCATGAATGGGGATGGATGAGCCGTGGATGGGGATGGCTGTGTATGGATGGGATGACTGAGCATGAATGAGTATGGCTGGGTATGTCTGGGTACGGCCAGGTACGGCTGGGTATGGCTGAGTTTGGATGGGATGGCTGGGTACGGCTGAGTACAGCTGAGTATGGATGGGGTGGTTGTGATCGGATATGCCTGTTATTATAAGACTATGCCAGTTATCTTGATTGACTAATTTCTATTGATCACCTGATGACTTTACCTTCAATCCAAACAGATTGTATGACCAATCAATATCTATTGGTGTATGTGTGTGTGTGAGAATGAGAGTTGTATGAGGTGATTTAGAAAATGGTGGCCACCTTTTCCTCCTCCAGACTTTAGGTCTTTTAATGTGTACTGGGAATAGGGTTGTAGTTTATTAGTCTGTTATATATGAATTTTATTTTGGATAGCCTTTAATAAAGATTTGTACCTATATCACTGAATTGTCCTCATAGAAGAGTTCCTTTGTGCTTGTCACGTTTTTCTTTTGGATTTAATTATAACTCAGAGGACTACTAAATTCTAGTGTCTCTGGATTGTTATTTATCATCCAAGATACCTAGTTTAGACGGTGGAAACCGTTTAGAAATCCCCATTACAGATTCAGGCCAAGATATGGCCAGTATGTTCTAAAGGGGGATTATCGGATCGGTATTCTGGAGCAGTTGAGAATCCCCTTTTGTTTTTCTTCTTTTTTTTCTTTGATTAGGTGGATGGGTATGGCTGATGGGTATGGCTGGGTATTGCTGAGTATGGATGGGGGTGGATGGGATGGCTGAGCATGGATGGATGAGCATGGATGAGTATTGCCGAGTATGGATGGATGGATGATGTGACTGCAGTCTGGGACATCCAAACCTCCACCTGGATCCAAGATCAGCATAGCAGACTTCAGCCACCCGAGCGGAGATATGGACCTGGCATCAGAATTCCCGGGGCTGTTGCTGCTGTCTTTCAACATACACCAGGACTGTGTCTGAGGATGAATACCTGGAGCTCAGGCAGCAGATTCGTGTGGAACTCTGGATTGGAGCCCTCCAGCTCGCTGGTATTAAACATGGCAAGTGCTTTCCGACCCAAGAGCAACAAGCCAGTGACGGGCATTGCGGATGGCATTCCTGGGAGTGCGGCCCCAGGAGCAATGGGTGACTGAGTTGGACAGGCTGGTCCAGCAGGAGATAGAGCTGGACAATCATTATCAGGCTCTGCAATGGCACGCAGAGCAGGGATATTGGGATATTTAGGGGAGACAACAAAATGCTCTCCGGAGGGATATGACTTTGGAGGCCCTGGATTGCTGTGGGAGAGCCTTACAGATCATTTTGTGTTTGGCGATGAAGGGGAACCTGACCTTGAGGACCTGCGAGAATATAGAGAGGCTATGCTCGGTCTTGCAGGGGTCTCAGAGCTCAAACCTGATCTGGACCATTTGCTAAGGAAGGAACAGCATCTGTAAAGGGCATACAGGAAACTGCTAGAACACGTTCAGCAGCATGCCAGAGAATCGGCAGTAGAAAATCTGAAGATTGCCGTCCCCAAATCTGAAGTACTGACAACAAGGCAGAGCTCTGCTAACCTCTGCCGAGCACTGATAACATCTTCTGGGTTCCATGGACAGGAGATGGTGAACCTCTATCCCCAGACACCAGTTATAGAGATAGGGGATTTAATAGACTTTTCTGCTGAGGAAGAACAACCTGATGAGCCTCCAGCAGAAGAGCTGATATTAGGGCCAAACTTCACTGTGCTCTGCCCAGCACCAACAGCAGTATCTGTGGAGTTACAAGGAACTTCCCCAGCTGAAGTGCTGGTCACCAGACAGAGGGTCCAAGACCTCTGCCCCACACCTGTGGCAGTTTCGGAGGCTCAGGGTGAGAAGGTGGCAATCACTTCCCAGCAGCAGATACAGGGGGAGAAGGAAGAGGTGTTCTTCGTCATTCCCCAACAGATGGCCAGGGTGGAGGAAGCGGTCTTTCCTCCCCAGCCAAGATCCGTGCACCTGGAAGACAGTACCACAGACATGTTGTTCCAGCAGCCAGATGAGGGAATGGAACAGGAAGCAGCTGACTCACCTCCCCAATGGCAGCTACACAGTTTGGAAGTGGAGGAATCCAGCCTCCTGCCCCAATGGTTAGCCGGAGCAGAGGGTGTGAAATCCCCAGAAGTGCTGGCAACAGGGCAGAGTGCTACCAACCTCTGCCCAGCACCGGCAACAACTGTGGAGATCCAAGGAGCCGGGGCAGTTGGCCCCTCTCTCCGACGACAAGCTGATGTAGTGGAGCTACTACTCCCAGCTGAATCGCTGGCAACAGGGCAGAGCACCGCTGGCCTCTGCCTAGCACCTAGTGTCTCTCTACAGCTTCAGGAAACTGGGGTGATTGGCCCCTCTGCCCAGCAGCAGACCGAGCCCAGAAATGTTAAAAACCACCCAGCTGAAGCGCTGGCAGCCAGACAGAGAGTAAATGACCTCTGCCCCAAACCTACTGATGTCAACTATTCCTTGCAGCCAAGAAAGGAGATCATGCGGGAAGATTATGTGAGTTCACTCTGCCTGACTAACGCATGTCCAGACCAGATGGAGGTCTGGGACCTTGTCAGTCAACTTTTGATGGGGGAGAAATGTGACAGACTCAACCGGGACAGAGGCTATTGGAGGGGACTGAACGCAAGCCTCTTGCCCACCGATTATGGGCCCTGGCATTTGGGGGAATGGTGCTCTCTGTGAGCTGTATGCCTGGGGACCCTGGGGTTGGTGTTACTTTGGATTCAGCTCCATGTCCCCCCAAGACACAAGACTCTGGGAACCCTTTATATGCCATATTAGAATAGTGACTGATTCATACTGTTGGGACTCCTACTGTTAAATGCTAATGTCATCAATTCCAGCTACCGTCTGTTGTCTGCTATAATGTGTATATTGTAAATAGGTCTAGTGTGGCTCTAAGAGTCTTTTCACCCATTGTTGTTTGTGTTAATTAACTCTGTTACTGTGTGAAGCTCGGTGACCACAAGTCTGGACAAAAGGTCATGTCTCAGTCACCTAGGATGTATAAAGGATTAGATAATTAGCTCATGTTAATTAGGTTAGCTTTTAGTCATCCTGCTGTATATATTTGTGTGAGATCTCAAATAAAGAGTTAGTCCATGTTAGCAGTGAAGCAAGTGTTGCCTTGTTTTGTGCTTGGAAGCGTTTGGAATATCTGATATCTGTATCCAGACTGGGAGGAAGTGGTATATGATGGAAGCACTCAAGTGGAGTGTGGGACGTTCCGTGACAGAAGAGTATTGCTGAGAATGGATTGATGGCTGAGCATAGATTGATGGATGAGTATTGCTGAGTATGGATGGATGGCTGAGCATGGATGATTATTGCTGAGTATGGATGGATGGATGAGCATGGATGGATGGATGAGTATTGCTGAGTATGGATGGATGGCTGAGCATGGATGGGTATTGCTGAGTATGGATGGCTGGCTGAGTATGGGTGGCTGGCTGAGTATGGGTGGCTGGCTGAGCATGGATGGATGGATGGCTGGCTGAGCATGGATGGATGGCTGGCTGAGCATGGATGGCTGGCTGAGCATGGATGGCTGGCTGAGAATGGATGGATGAATGGCTGGCTGAGCATGGAAGGCTGGCTGAGTATGGATGGATGGATGGCTGGCTGAGCATGGATGGCTGGCTGGCTGAGCATGGATGGCTGGCTCAGTATGGATGGATGGCTCAGTATGGATGGATGGATGGCTCAGTATGGATGGATGGTTCAGTATGGATGGCTCAGTATGGATGGCTCAGTATGGATGGATGGATGGCTCAGTATGGCTGGCTGAATGGCTGGAGTGGGCACAAATCAGAGCTGTGGGCACTACACATCCAGCCCACAGCGCTGCAGCAGCATCTGATCTCTCCCCTCTCCCCTCTCTGTACCGATCTGTACAGAGAGGAAGAGAGGAACCGGACGTGATGCCGGTTTGTTTACAAGTGATCGCTCCGTCATTTGACAAAGCGATCACATGGTAAACGGCCAATGTCAGCGACCTTTTATCGTGATCTGTGAGGACCCGCGGTCATGGATGCTCCCGGGGGCACGCAGGAGCAAGATTCTGGGAGGACAATGTATGCCCTCCCAGAGTTATCAAGCGGTCGTTAAGTAGTTACAATTCATATGGGTGCATGTCTCTGAACTCACGCTGTCTGCGTTTGAGGACATGCAACTGCACCCACATGGATGTCAAATTGGGAGTAGAGGATGTGTTCCTGCAGCCACTGTGTCCCAATTAATATGAATCAGATTGCCTGTGCGAAGATGCACGGAACACCTGTGCATCCTGTGTGGGCAAACACGGCCTTCACATGGTTGTACGCGCCAGAATTTGAACAATGTCTTAAGATACAACCAGTGACACAATGGGGCACTTTAAAGTGATTGCAAAAGTAGGTTTTTTACCTTAATGCATTCTATGCATTAAGATTAAGGTAAAGAACCTTCTGTATGCCGTCCCAGCTCCCCACCCCTTATGTTTACTTGAGCCCAATCTTGATCCAGTGCCGTACTCAAGAGCAGCGGTTTTCTCTGTTCTTTCTTTCCATACTGGTCATAGAGGCAGGGGGAGTCATTGGCTCCTGCTGCTGTCAATCACAGCCTGTGAGGAGCAAGCAGGGAGTGGGGCTGAGCTACACGCTGTGTGTCTATAGACGCACAAAGCATGGTTTGAGATCAAGCCCAAACGAGTTCCTCCATAACAAGCAGCTTGCTATGTAGGCACTTGGCAGGGGGGAGAACCCAGGAGCGCCGGCAGGGGACCCCAGAAAAGGAGGATCGGGGCTGTTTAGTGCAATTCCATTGCAAAGAGCAGGTAAGTATAACATGTTTGTTATTAAAAAGAAAATTCTTTTACAATGACTTTAAAGTGTAATTGCAGCTAGAAGTAAGCCATAACTTAAGAGTCACATTATAAACACTGTCATAAAAGGGAATACCTGAAAAAAGAGAATTAATACTAATCTCTTCTGTAATCTGCAATACTAAAACTGCTCTACTGGAGAAAACCCCTAAAGTCTGCTGGAAAACCAACCCTCCAGATGTGTCAATCTCCTGGGTCCCCCACTCTCACTGGTTCTTTTTGCTGACATCCACATCACTACTCTCTTTTACAATGCCATCTTCATGCACATTTGACATCTGAAGATTACACTAGAACTGCTGACAGGAAAAAGCAGAGTTAAAATGCATTTTTAGCCATGTTTTGCCCAATTGGTTATGTGCGTTTATGTGCACTTACGCACATATGCGTTTACAAGCATTTTTTTTCCCCAACACTCCCCTCTGCTCATTCTTCACACCCAAATTACCACAATGCATTGCAAAACCCTATTCATTTATTACCAGGCACTTTTGACTGAAAGCAGAGAGAGCATTGTGAGAGCAGAGAGCTATCTATCTTTCTTTCATTGCATTCAGCATGGATCTCATGACATTTGTAGGACTTAAGCCCAGTATCTTGATCACACCTTTTATCCCCAAAACTTCCCCCCTCCAAATCCTTCACAAATGACTTGACCAGGTTTTGGAGTAAATGGCCTTGATGGCCTTTTTATTACAACTTATAAAATGAAATAAATAACATCTTCATAAATAACCATTAAACCTTTAATATACTTTTAGTGTCATAAAGGGAAACAACATAACACTGGTCACTGCGAATAACTTCTTTTAAACTTTAGGCCTCCAGTCGGAAACCCCTGACTCGGAGGCGGTACCCAACCTTCACAATGACCTACCCTTTTTTAACCCTTCCAGGTTAACCCCTCGTAACCTGAAAGCACCAGAAACAATCCCCAACCCATGGATGGGTACCAGAAACAACCCCCATCCTTTCATGGATGGGTACCTGAAACAACCCCCATCCTTTCATGGATGGGTACCCGAAACAACCCCCATCCTTTCATGGATGGGTACCAGAAACAACCCCCATCCTTTCATGGATGGGTACCAGAAACAACCCCCATCCCATGGATGGGTACCAGAAACAACCCCCATCCCATGGATGGGTGCCACATGTTCCATACATGTAACCTCTATCTTCTCCTCCAGCGACCCAACACTGCCACAGCGCGAAAGGGGTAACCCCTTACCCTTGCGTGCACCCCCACACCCTCAGCCCTCGTTGTATGCCTACCTGAAAGTACAGTGCTTGCAAAACTGTCCCCACATCATTCAGATGTACCACATCATTCAGATGTACCACATCACTACGCAGATACCTCCATGTATCCACCTCCAGTTCTCTGTGGCGTATGGCCAACCCCGTTTTAGATGAAAAACCTGCTCACCTCCTTATACGGGCCTTGTACACCTTCTTAACTGACCGTGCCCACTACCATGACATCCTGCCTACCATAGCAGACCGTACTATAACCATACCTGGGTAAGCCACTCATAAACCTAAATTCACATGTTTACATCACGAGTAAAGTCCCTCAAAGATATGGCTCCCATACCGTTTTTTCCCACATGTAACATCAAAAACCTCCAGGGCCCTGTTCAAATGGAGGAACCTGCGTACTTCCCCCAACACCCTGTTCACCCACATGCCTGGGACCCAGATGCACCTGACCCGAGCCTCCAGCTTGAGGATACATGACTGCCTACCGTTCGGCCGAACCACCACTCTCTTGAAACCCCAAATAAACTTAGGAATGACCAAGTAGGCCCACCTCGCGACCTGTGAACAAAATTAAATGACAGCACAAACCACCTAAAATATCAATCATCAATACATTGTAGCCTCCGCCCAAAGTCCTGTGAGACATATTACCGCATCAGCTGTGACCGAATGCACCACTTACATCTATCCGAGTCCCACCTACCAATGCGCCAGACTGCGTCCTGTCTCAGAGCTGCCCTGGACGCCACTGTGGCTGCCCCCATACGAAAGGAATGAGCAGAGAAAACTTTCCAGGACATACCCAGCTACTAACCCCATCTTCTAACCCCACTACACCCTGTAACTTTGATAAGGAAGCACTTGTCCTGTAATAAAATAGGAAACCGTGACCCCCCAGGCCGCATGTCCCAACCAAGAAGGCTAGTGCAAATGCTGCCCGCAATAAAGCCCATGCATAAAGAGAGCTGTAGACCTTTTCAAAACTAGAATACAAAGGCTGGAACATATCCAAGGAGACTGGGCGCCTCCCAACCCTCTTCATTGTGTACATCCGGTACACTTACAACTTCTGTTTTCCCAAAACTCTTTGGTATGGTACCATCGCCTTTGTCACTTAAAAGAAAGACCAAACCAGCCAGCTTGTAGTAAAAGGCAGCCGCCGAGATACCCCATTCTGATACCACATTAATAAATTAGAGAACTGCATCGACTACCCATTCCTGTTAAGCAAACAAACCATTCCTGCCATGCCTTTTAAGTAGGCATACCAAGTCGCCTTACTGACAAGTTGCTGGAAACTCTTTGCTGCAGTCCCCAAGTAAAACACGCTTCTGATGCCAAACTCCCAGACCCTGTGCCACTGAAAACGCGACAAAGCATCAGTCAAAGTGTTAACAACACCTGATAAGTGTACAGCGAAGATGAATGCATCCCTTGTTAAGCAGCGCAGCACCCAATGGCGCAATACCCTGACCACCAGCACGGATGCTGCATTCAGTCGACTAACCACCTGTACCACCCCCAGATAGTCCCCATTTACAACAGACCCTGTGGTTGCGGAAGGATTCCACCCCATATGTTCAAGGCTACTACAAATTTCAACAATTGCACAAGAAACCAGGTTCTGCAGCCACCCGGCCCCGAAACAAGCTGGGTGCCACCGAGCTGCGCTCAATAGTCCCCTGAAACAATGCACCAACCCTGTGGAGCCTGTAGAATACGTGAATAGTTCCAAGTCACAATCGCTGATGGGACACCACATCCCAAAGCACGCCCGCTGAACTATTCTAGGAAATACTACAACACCTGGGGTACCCCTGTACCCCTTATTAAGGCCCACAAAATGAGTGGGAGCCCGTAATCCCACAGTTGCTACCGCCAGTCGAAGGCAAATTGAACCATACCCATGGGGATTATGCGGCAAGCAACATTCAATTTCCCCAGCCCATATTGTAGTTGACGTAATTATACCTTGCATACTCTAAAAGTCCCTTCACCTCGTTTTTTAGCCTCTCAATCTATGTCTCTGACAGCACAATTCCATCCCAAGAGAATCCGTTTCAATTCCCAGGAATGTAATGTATGCCATGGGACCCTATTTTTCCTATTTTTTTTAAAGGAACTACCGAAACGTTCCGCCAGACGTTGTAACGTCCCAACAGGACGGCACCAACATTGGAACCGGCAGGGCAAACACATCCAAACCCATCCAGGTAATGCATAACCGAGTCAATACCCGAAACATCGCGGACTGCCCCTAAGAGGAAGCTGAACGTTTAAAAGAAGGCCCACTTGATGGGGCAACCCATCAGCAGTCAATGATCCACATACTATGCCCCATTATGTGCAGCCATCAGCCAAAAACTGCCTGGGTGCCCAGCAATATCCAGAAAGCTAATTCAATGTCCGATTCAGCCACGAATGACCCCCATGAACCCTAAAGTAAACTCCTTCCCCAGTTTCCAAAAACCACTGCTGGATGTAGCAGGGCCACCCAAAAATCTCGGCCGCGGGTTGGACCGTCATCAATTAATTAGTTATTCTACAGCCGTTATTGAAAAACCGGACCCTTACATTATGAGCCGCTGCTCAGAAGGGTATCCACTGAGTACAGAAAGCATCCTTTCCAAACGCACCGGCGTAGTCCCTCTTACTCCCCAGACCCTCCTGCACGTACTTTTCCGCTCTTAAAACCCTTGGACAGTGAATGGGATCCTGCTCCGCCTGAACACATTTGTTAGACTCGACAGTTTGTCCCAACTTTACACTTGCCTGAAAAAACTTACTAGGAACCCCGCGGCACTGTAATCAGCTTCATCCACCGGCTGATGTCGTTAAGAGACCAGCGTAGGGACGGTCTGACGGTAATCCAGTGCCCAAACTATTCGTCCTACCTGAGCCAAGCCACATCGCCATAAGTCCTGTGTGCATCACTAATGGCCTGCCAATAAACAAACCGAGCCGAACATTGTTCGGGGTCTTTTTCTCCTATCACGCTCGCCCATATGGTAAACGCCTGTTGTCAAGTGGCAAAGGTAAGAGGAATCAACCAATATCTCCGTTGTTCCTAGTCCTCCTTCTTGCTTCCTTCTAATTTCAACCTGGCCAGGTTGAGCTCCTCCGAAGGCGATAACGTGAATATCTCTACTCATCCATCTTTCCAAATTTTCTATTATTTCTATCTGCACGTAGGGACCCCGGGGGGCCCTCCAAACAAATGTATACTTTTTGCGGAATCCGACCGAATCCTTTTTTCTGTCCTGTTCACCCCCAAATTTTTTCATGTAATTGTATAAATTTGTTTTTTTTTTCTTATCTGTTCTCATATTTTACATACGTTTTTTTTTTTTGCTTTTAAAAAAAAATGTTTTTAATGTTTTTCTATTCTAAGTTTCTGGCAACAGGACAAGGTTTGGTCTATCACCACTACTATAGCTTAATGGGTGTGAGAATGGTGGCAAAGACGACCAGGAAAACCTGCTTAGTGCTGTAAGAGGAGTTGCTTCATGTTGTGGGAATTGTGGGAAGAGGTCGCAGAAGAGTTTTGTCAGAAAGCACATTTTCCCAAGTGTACTGGAGCCCTTGATGGCAAACATGCCAGTGTTAAATGCCACCAAAGTCATGATTAAATTATTTCAATTATAAGAAATACTTTTCTATTGTCCTTTTGGGATTGGTAGATGCCAACCTCTGTTTGATATCAGTTGATGTGGGAGCCTACAGGCGTCAAGGAGATTCCAAGAGTCTGCGATGGGTCGTCGGCTACATGAAGGACATCTCCAGATTCCCCCAAGGCGGCCTCTGTCATGCTGGCAGATCCAGGCCGGGGTCCCAAGAGAATGATCTAGGCCCAGACCAACCCCTTTATATCCTCTCCCAGCAGTCTGTTCTTCTCTCCCAGCAGTCTGTTAGTTGTAGTTTAGGCCAGTCCTGCTAGAATCGAAACCCCAGTATTCTGCAATACACATCCCACAATGCTTTGCTTTGCTTTGCTCTGCTCTTAGGAAATGACAACATAGAGTCCAAGCCAACACTAGTGGGAGACAGCTCCACATCACTAGCACTGCACACTGTCCCTGAAATGCAGGCAACAACAGCCAGCTCCTGGCTCCTGGCATTTTTATTTTTTCATCGGAATAACGTTTTTAAAAATACTATTCGTGTGGCTTTTTTTTCTCTCTATCATTGCAAAGTTATGTTTTTCACCCATGTGAGGTAAGGCTTCTGTTGTCAGAGAATGGAAACTTAAACTCACGCAGGTGAAAAAGAGAACTGTACTTTCTTATCAGTGTGAGGTATTCTCCATGAGAATTTGAGAAGGTACCCCACATGGATAAAAATGTGTATTGTCTTTTTCATCCATGTGAGGTAAGGCTTCCATTCTCAGAGAATGAAAACTTTACCCCACGTAGGTGAAACAGAGACCCTTTTTTTATCAGTGTGAAGTATTCTCCATGAGCATTATAGAATTTTTCCCCTTCATGGATAAAAATGTTCATGTGTGGAAGGCTTCATTTTCAGGAAAAGGAAAATCTACCCCACGCAGATGATAATGATAACTGTACTTTTTATCGGTGTGCGGTATTCTCCATGATAATTGGGAACTTGCATTTGCCATCATTTTTTTTATTGATGGTAATGAAGTACAAAATTTAAACCACAGTTTTTGTTTTGTTTTTTTTTTCTTTTTTGGAAAACGAAATTGGCCACGACATATGGCCAAATGAAAAACAAAAACAAGAAAAAGGCAACAGAGATGCCAGTGAGTGATTTAAAGTAGTCACAACAATTGGCCATCTGAAAAACAAGAGAAGGCACCATACAGTAGATGCCACTGAGTCACACAAAAACTACTGAAAACAAAATGTATAAGTTATATCTGAAGAAGAATAAAATTACAATACAGTTATGCTACATACTGTTCATTAGCTGGCAACAGGGTATCTAAGCCTCAGAAAATAATTTTACATAAAGTTTAGTTTACTAACCGGTGTGGTGGCTGCATTTCTTTGCATTTTTTTCACCTGGTGATCCTGCAAGAAACATACCTCCTAACTTGTGGCAACAACACTCACAAATTTGTATTTAAGAAGGAGCAGCTTTGCCACCCCTTGAAAGAAAAGGCTTTATACCTACAGTATACTGTGCTCTGTGTTATGGTGATGAAAGAGGGGAGATGCTCTGTAGCCTTAACACACTTAAGTTAGCCTTATTATGAACCCTACCCAATTCTCTTTTTGGACTATAGAACACCCCACCCTATGTTATGGTGATGAGGAGAGTGGAGGTGTTCTGCTTGTTTTGGTGATGCAGATCATTTAACCATTGAAATGCAAGGGCAGCCCCACTGCAAAGGAAAAATCTTCCTTTCTCCAGAGATGGGGTTTTTTCAAAATGTGCCAATGGCAATTAACACAGCTAGCTAGATTGCTGAAACAACAACACTGAGCAGTACTTAAGCAACAATCTACCTTAAGCAAATAGCAGACATATATCAATAAAACAATAGCTAACCCAAGCAACATGGTAAATAACACCACATCCATCTCTTCCAGCTTTCTCTTCCTCTAAAAAAACAATCTGTTTAAAGAGAGTGGAACCATTACTTACAGAAGTGAAACTTTAACATGGTAGGTATTTTCAGCTGTCCTACATAGATGTGAACTAAAAAAAAAAGAGAAAAACAACCCCCCTCCAGGTAAACTATACATTTGCAAACATTATAGGAAAAAGTTTTTGATTTATGATTCTGACACTTTGACAACACTCTCTAAAAGTGTCTGCTACCTGGGAATGTCTGCTTTCAGGCTATGAACTAAAATAAGAAAAGTTTAGCATCAACATCCATTTGTGTCCAGATATCTTAGATGAAACATAGTGCAGGAGATGCCCATTATTTTTCCAGCTCTGTGTAAATCTCTGGGCAAATAAATCAGCCAACCAGATACGTAGGTGGATGGGAAACCTGGGAATTTTTATATAGAGCATATTATTGTCATGGTTGCAAGCAGGGGCGTAGCTATAGAAGGTGCAAGAGTCGCAACCGCGACTCGGCCCCAGGCTGTGGGGGGCCCGTGCGGCTCCCCTATCAGTTTTGTCTACACTTGTGTGAGCCAAAGCCGGAGTCGGGGGGCAGAGCTGGGAGGCAGAGCTGGGTACGGAAGACTGCTTGCCTCTTCACTTTACACTCTGGATGCAGCTAGCACCAGGCTGGATAGGAGGGCCAGTGTTCTGCCAAGAAAGTTCCCCTCGGCGGATAATGACCCCCCTGTACAGCACAGGTGCAGCGCTTGCGCAGTAGGAACAACAAGGGAGCCACCGAAAAGAGTCGAAGCTGAACACCTGAGTCAGCTGTACACGGCACCTGTATGCCAAGACTATTGTAAGAAAAACAGTTTGTAAGAGGCCCCTTGCGGGCTCGCTATGCTCACCACGCTTCGGGCACGGCCTCGCTATTAATATTCTAACTCTATGTCTACTTGGATGGTGGGGCTTTAACGTGGACTTAGGGCAGAATGTAGTGCGCAGGCGCCGTGTAGAGCTGACGATCAGCTGTTCATCTTCGGCTATTTTTGGCGGCTCCGTAGTTGTTCTTACTTTGCAAGCGCAGCGCATGCGCAGTACAGGGGGTCCTTATCTGCCGGGGGAACTTTCTCGGCAAGACACCGGCGGGGTGGCATATAGAAGAACCGATCTCCTCTGTTCTCCTCCTGTCTCCTGCAGGTCTTTCAACGGCTGCAGGATCGGTTCTCCTATATGCCGCCCCGCCTATATGCCTCCTAACTCCGCCCTCTCCCCCACCCTGGCTCCCGCTTCCTGTCTCAAGGCTGTTTCTACCGTCCACTGCTCTACTGACCCCATCCACTGCCCTGCTGACCCCGTCCACCGCCCTAGTTGACCCTGTCCACCGTCCTACTGACCATGTCCACTGCCCTACTGACTTCATCCACCGCCCTACTGACCCCGTCCACTGCCCTACTGACCACGTCCACTGCCCTACTGACCCCTTCCACTGCCCTACTGACCACGTCCACTGCCCTACTGACCCCGTCCACCACCGTACTGACCACGTCCACTGCCCCACTGATCACGTCCACTGCCCTACTGACCCTGTCCACCGCCCTACTGACCACGTCCACTGCCCTACTGACCACGTCCACCACCCTACTGACCACGTCCACAACCCTACTGACCACGTCCACTGCCCTACTGAACACATCCACTTCCCTACTGACCACGTCCACTTCCCTACTGACCACGTCCACTTCCCTACTGACCCTGTCCACCGCCCTACTGACCACGTCCACTGCCCTACTGACCACATCCACTGCCCTACTGACCATGTCCACTGTCCTACCATGTCCACTGCTCTACTGACCCCATCCACTGCCCTACTGACCACGTCCACTGCCCTACTGACCATGTCCACTGCCCTACTGACTGACATCATTCCCAGTCCACACTGACACCACTGGCCGAACTAGGGTTGCAAAGGTCGCACTTGTGACTGGGCCCTGGTCTTCCGCCGCCATGGCGAAGCCCAAGACTGAAGGACTGCACAACATGTGAAAGGAATCCGCTGTGGGCTGTAAAGGGTCATGGGATCAGTTGGAAGGGCTTTGGGCTCGGAGGGAATGGCTCAGGTCGGAGGTCGGGGGTCCCTTCATGATTTCTTGCACCAGGGCCCTGAAGGTTCTAGCTACACCTCTGGTTGCAAGTAAGAACATTCAGAATTTTATGACAGTCATTAATGACTGTCAAATCAATGAAAATTATAGCTAGATGCAGATTGAAAAGGCAATGTAATTTAAAATCATTAACTTATAGCATGGCGTATATATCAATACTATATGTTATACCATGTTAGGCTAAATTGATATGCATTTGCATATCAATGCATTCGAGGAGTGCCTTAATTAAAGTATGGAGAATAAAAAACATTGATTGAGAACCAAGAGGTCATATCTGACTCACTCTAAGCACAGAGCTCTGCTCTGCCTCTCCAGCACTCACTGGAGCACTAGGCTGTGCAGGTTGCACAGAGCCTGAGCCAGCCACCCGTCAGGCATCTGGGTGGATCTCAACATTAAAGTTGGGATCTCTTCAGATTCTGGACCAGATGAGTGATGTCAGCCGACCGCAGACTTTAGCTCCCTGTCAGCTGAATACGGGTCACAGGAGTGCAGAACTAAGTTTACCCCTGTAACCTACACGAGAAGTTTATTACCCGTAACATAAAATATTCAGTTGAAAGTTAACTACGGTTTATATCCTTTAGAATTATAAATAATCTGGAGGTATGTGGTCCAAAACACAGTAGCTTTCTCTGTGTTTCCAGGCACATTCACCCAGGCTACTTTCAACTTTCATGTCACCTTCACTGCCACATCACAGTTAGTTCCCCTTCACATCACAGCCCCTCTTTACAATACAATGCCCCTTTACAGTGCAGTCACCTTTACATCACAGTGTCCCTCTACATTAATATAACGGGGACTGCTCTTTAAAGGGGGCACTGCTCTGTAAAGGGGGCAGTGTAATGCAATGGGGGACTGTGATGTGAAGGGGAACTGAGGATACTATGGGACTGCTTTAAAGGGGGGCTGTGATGTAAAGGGGACTGCACTGTAAAGGGGACACTGTGATATAAAGGGGACTACACTGAAAAGGGGCACTGTAAGCCGGTCTGGAGACTTCACTGAGGAAACTGTCTGACAGAGTATTGAGGGAGACATCTGTGAGTACAAACCAAAGAAAAGGGATCCTAGTGACTGTTTCTGCTGTTAACCCTTGGTGCGCTAACATTAAGACCTATGGTGTCCCAGTGCTGACCACTTTATGCCATTAACACAGAGGAGAGAGGGATCTGGGGGCCCCCTTATTAAAAGGGGGCTTCCAGATTCTGATAAGGCCCCCACCCGCAGACCACCCCACAACCAATGGCCAGGGTTGTGGGGCCCCTGTCCCCATCAACATGGGGAGGGTGCTTTGGGGTCCAAACATGTCATGCTTTATAATTGCACGCACTCGTGGAATGGCGACAAACTACGGTACCTAAAAATCTCCATAGGCAACGCTTTAAATTTTTTTTACGGTTACCAGGTTGGAGTTACAGAGGAGGTTTAGTGCTAGAACTATTGCTCTTGCTCTGATGATCGCGGCGATACCTCACATGGGTGATTTGAACACTGTTTACATATGCGGGCGCGACTTCCGTATGCATTTTTTTGCTCTGCGCGCTCGCGGCGACGAGGGCGCTTTAAAAAGTGTTTTTTCTTATTTATTTTATTTATTTTTATATTAATGAATTGTGTTTAAAAAAAAAAATTGATCACTTTTATTGCTGTCACAAGGAATGTAAAGGTACTCTTTATGGAGGGATCGGGGGTCTAAAAGATCCCTTCCTTGCACTTCAAAGTATTCAGATCGCCGTTTTCGGCAATTTTGAATACTGTATATTTTTTTTAAACCGGCGCTATTGGCAGCCGAGTACTTGGGAAGTGACGTCATGAAGTTGCATCCGTGTTTACAACTAGGAGACTGGAACAAAGCCACTTACGGCTTTGTTCCAGTCTGTTTCTAGCCGCTGGAGGCGGCCGATTGCTAATCGTGTTTTCTTACGGGAGGCCCGGTAAGAGAGGCGGGAGGCGACGGGAGAGGGGGACATCCCCTCCCGCTCCTCCAGTATAACAGCCGAGTGGCTTTTAGCAGCATCGTTTGTTATCCCTGGAAAGCCGTTTGCCAGCTCTAAAAAACAGTACCGGTGAGCTGCAGCTGTGGGCATCATCCCGGTATAACCCCCGAAAGCCGAGTACGCACATCTGCGTATGCTCGGCGGGAAGGGGTTAAATATACTACACTGACTGCACTATATACTCTGAACTACAGTATATATATTATACGGACTGCACTGTATACTCTTCAGAAAAATTGGGCCTTAGGTGTTGGTGGTGCCAGAACACTGTAACCCCTCATAGTTACTCATATTGGGTGCAGAAACGGGCCCTGCTGTTAAATATTTTTTCATAAATTGAAATTACATGCCCCAGTCAAACAGGTGCAGAAAAATTGGGCCTTGGGTGTTGGTGGTGCCAGAACACTGTAACTCCTCCTCACAGTTACCCTTGTTGGGTGCAAGAATGGGCCCTGCTGTTAAATAATATTTCAAAAATTTTAATTACATGTCCCTGTTAAACAGGGGCAGACAAACTGGGCCTTGGGTGGTGGTGGTGCTCTAAACCAAAAATATTGTTGGAAGCTAGCATCATCAAGATTCAGGAGGAATGGGATAAGCAGCATAGGCAGTCTTCAAGGGATCCCAGATTCATAGCAAATTCAATTAGTTACATCAGCATCAGGGGCTTGATAGCTGCTGATCCAGGACTAATTAATTTTCAAAAAATGTGAGCCTATCAACGGAGTCTGGGGACAGTCACACTCTTTGATACGTTACAAACCCTCCAGCAGCACTGAATGTGCGTTCAGAAAGCACACAGGATGCAGGACAGGCCAGTAGCTTGATTCCTTATTGAGCAAATTCTGGCCAGAGGTCCATCCTCAAGACCCAGTAATCCAGTGGATTCTCTGTTGGAAAGGTCCCCAAGTCTGCTCTTGCCCCTAGATATTCCTGCACCATATAATGCAGACGCTGGCGATAGTTGCTTGAACCTATCAGACCTTGGCGCTGAGGACTGAAAAATTGGTTAAAGGCATCGGTCAGCCACCTTCTCTACTGCTCTTCCTCTGACCAAACGGACCCTTGTTCAGCATCAGGAAATGGTAACCTCCCAGGATCTGGAAAGGCATTACACAAACTTTTCTTCAAGGCCTCCTGAATATGTTTCATCCTCTGCTCCCTCTGTGAAGGTAGGATGAGTTCTGCAGCTTTACCTTTGTAACGTGGCTCAAGAAGGGTTGCAAGCCAGTAAAGATCCCTCTCCTTGATACCATGAATCCTAGGGTCTTTTTGCAGGCTTTGCAGAATCAGGGAGGCCATGCAGCGTAAGTTTGCAGACGCATTGTATTCTGGGTCCTCTGGGTCACCAAGGATGACATTATCAGAAACTACCTCCTCCCAGCCACGTACAACTCCTTGGGTTTCTGGGGACTGAAAACCATTCCTTGAAGACTACTGCGTGTTATCCTCTACATCCATGCTGAATCCCCCTCCTCTTCTTCTTCCTGCGTGTTTGACGGCCCCGCAGGAATGCTATCTGCATAAAGGGGGCCTTGAAAGGAAAGGAAGTCCTCTATTCCTCCCGCTGTTCAGCCTCAAGTGCCATGTCCATGACTCCGCAAAGCGTGTGCTCCAGCAGGAAGACTAGAGGGACAGTGTCACTGATGTATGCATTGTCGCTGCTCACCATCCTTGTGGCCTCCTCAAATGGTGACAGGACAGTGCATGCATCCTTGATCAGTAGCCACTGATGTGGCGAAAACAAGCCAAGCTCCCCTGACCCTGTTCTGGTGCCATACTCACACAGGTACTCATTGATGGCCCTCTGCTGTGTGTGCAGCCGCTGCAGTATTGCCAATGTTGAGTTCCACCTGGTGGGCAGGTCACAGATGAGGCGGTTGGTGGGCAGGTTAAATTCCCTTTCCAATGTCAGCCAGCCAAGCACTGGCATTGCATGACCGCCGGAAATGACCACAGACTTTTCTGGCCTGTCTCAGGAGATCTTGGAAGCCTGGGTATCTGGTCAAGAAATGCTGCACCACCAAATTCAGGACGTGTGCCAAGCATGGAACATGGGTCAAGTGTTCCTGTTGGAGGGCGGAGAGAAGGTTGGTGTCATTGTCGCATACAACCATTCCTGGCTCAAGCTGCCATGGCGTCAACCACCTCTGAGCCTGCCCCTGCAGAGCTGACAAAATCTCTGCCCCAGTGTGGCTACTGTGCCCTAGGCAGACCAACTGAAGCACTGCATGGCATCTTTTAGCCTGACTGCTTGTGTAGCCCCTTGAGCACTTACGGAGCCCTTCTGGTTCAGAGGACAATTCTGCAGAAGAGGCAATAAAGGAAGAAGAAGAGGAGGGGGTGGAGGAGAGAGCTGTGGCAGAATCACCACCAGCTTTTTGGAGGCACGGTGGCGGAACAAGCTCCAACACTGAACCCTGTCCTGTATCCTTCCCAGCTGCCAGCAGAATTACCCAGTGCGCCATGAAGGAAAGGCAAAGTCCCTGCCCATGCCTGCTGGACCATGAGTCAGCGGTAATATGAACCTTGCTGCTGATCGCCCTGTCCAACGAGGCCAAAACATTGCCTTCCACATGAATATAGAGAGCTGCAATGGCCTTACGTGAAAAGAATTTTTCTTTTGGAACCTGCCACTGTTGTACAGCACATTCCACAAATTTATGAAATGGGGCAGAGTCTACCAGCTGAAAAGGCAGCAGTTGCAGTGTTAGCAATTTGGCCAAGGTAGCATTTAGACGCTGTACATGTGGATGGCTGAGACAGAATTTTTTTTTTTACGATTCAGCAACTGGGGTAGAGAAATTTGCCTGCTGAAATCTGCTGGTGGTGTACTGCTAGCAGATTGGCTTCAAGTACTTGTGACACCTATTGCTATACCTTCATTCCTCTCAATGCAGGACTGGAGGTATAGTAGGATTTGAGATCCCAGATGAGAAACTGTCAGGGCTGGGCTCAGCCCTTCCTTCTAAAAGCTGGCCACTCAGCTGTCGGCTAATTGCCAGCTCCTATTTCTCCACAGTGACTCACCTGTTGATGATATCCTGCTCGTCAGTCCTGCCTACTTAAGCCGTCCAGCCCAGATGATCTATGCCTTTGCCTTGGTCACATCACTAGAGACGCTCTCCGGTGTTCCTATTAAAGACTTGCTTGGCTAACATTCCTTCTGGCTCAAGATCCTGCTTGCTGTTCTACGACGCTCATCTCTGGCTCCCTGACATTTTGGCTTGTCTGACTATCCGTTCTGGTTCCTGAACTCTGGCTATGTTTTGACTACGTTTACTCTGTTTACCTTTTTTTATTATTAAACAAGTGTGAATTAACTGTACTTCTGTCTCAGTCTGATTCATGGTTTCTGACAGTAGGCGAAGGCCATGAATTCAGAAGATGCAGTCAATCCACTTGTTGGTAATATTTTTTCCAGATTGGATGAGCAGGATCACCGTATGGATCAGTTTGCCATGGCATTACAAACGTTCTTGAGTCACACGGCTCACCTGGAATCTCCCACTGTGGCTGCTCCGGTACAACCGGTGTTGCAGGCCATCCCTGCTGCTGCTCCAGTCTCTGTGCAAGCACCCGCCTCCAGTATTACCTGTATAAGAGGTATGTCTGGTTCCGCTCCACTTCCCCAGTGATTTGGGGGCGATCCAGTCCAATGCAGAGGGTTTCTCAACCAGGTTGAGATATACTTTGAGATGCTGCCCCCCCCCCCAGCTCCCGCTCCCCTCTTTACAACGGACAGATGCAAAGTACATTTCGTGATATCTTTGCTTTCTGAGAGAGCCTTGGCCTGGGCAAACCCTCTATGGGAGACGCAAACACCTGTTGTTTTGAGTTAGCCTGAGTTTGTGGCTTCCTTTAAAAGGGTATTTGACGTTCCCACACGCTTGGCTTCTGCTGCCAAGTGCCTCATGTCCATCAAACAGAATACAAAGAACTGTTGCCGATTATGCCATTGAATTCTGTACTCTGGCATCAGAGGTTGCTTGGAACAATGAGGCTCTCGTGGCTGCTTTTTCTCGTGGTCTCTCGGATACCATCAAGGATGATATAGCAGCCCGAGATATACCCACTGAGCTGGAGAAGTTGATCGCGTTTGCCATCCTCATTGACTCCAGACTCGGAGAAAGACTTCCTTTTAAGGAGTGCTTACAGAAGTCTCCTGTACATTCGTCTCAGAACTTTGCAGTCCCACCCTTGCCTCCCTCACCTCCCATGCCTCCTGGTACTGAGTCGGTCTATGAAGATGAACCCATGTACTTGGGATTCACACCTTTCTCTGCGGATGAGAGAACCCTTAGGAGGATGGAGACTTTATTATTGTGACTTTATTGTGCCCAGGCAGGTCACTTTTTGAAGTCTTGTCCTACCCGTCCAGGGAACGTCTGAACCTTGAGGTCCTGTCACAGACAGACCTTAGGTTGCGTTGTTTCATCCCGAGTTATTCAGAAGGATAAGCCCCTGGTTTTGGTTACCCTTTCTTGGGCTGAGTCGTCCGTCAAGATACAGGCTCTAATCGACTCTGGGGCTGCAGGCCTGTTCATTGATGCTGCCTTTGTATCGAAGCACTCAATTCCCCTGCAGCTACGTGACACTCCACTTGCCATTGAGGCTCTTGACGGGAGACCTCTACAGCCTGCCCATGTGACTCATGAGTTTTGTTGTTCATGGCCGTGGGGGCTCTTCACAAGGAGATAATTCAATTCCAAGTTATTTCCTCACCTAAGTTTCCGCTGGTTATTGGTTATCCTTGATTACAGACCCACAACCCCTCTTGATTGGCTCTGTGCTGAGGTTCTCCCCTGGTCACCACAATGCAGTAAGACATGCTTCCAGAGGATAGCCAAGGTCCAGTGCACCTCTTTACTCTCCTCCCTGCCAGAGGAGTACCGCAATTTTAGCGATGTTTTTGACAAAGGTCAAGGCGGTAGTTTGCCTCCACACTGGTCGTATGATTGCGCAATTGACCTTCAACCTGGTGCCATACCCCCTCATGGCCGGGTTTTCCCTTTGTCTGTCTTGGAGGATAAGGCCATGGAGGAGTATGTTGCAGACACACTTTCTCGAGGTTTCATCCACAAATCCTTGTCTCCTGCTGGTGCTGATTTCTTCTTTGTGAAGAAGAGGAGTGGTGAACTGAGACCTTGTATTGATTATAGAGGTCTCAATCATTTCACGATTAAGAATGCCTATACAATTCCATTGATTATGGAGTTACTTGAATGCCTCAAGGGAGCAACGGTTTTCACAAAGCTTGATTTGAGAGGGGCATACAATCTTGTGAGGATTAATGTGGGCGATAAGTGGAAAACTGCATTTAATACCAGAACAGGCCATTATTATTATTATACAGTATTTATATAGCGCCAACAGTTTACGTAGCGCTTATTATGAGTACCTTGTAATGCCTTTTGGCCTTTGTAACGCCCCGGCAGTTTTCCAGGAATTTATTAACAATGTCTTTTCTGAGATTTGTTGCAGTTATGTGTGGTGATTTATCTTAAGGATATCCTCATATTTTCCAAGTCCATGGAGAGCCACCACACAGATGTCTGTCGTGTGCTTCAGAAACGAAGAGAGAACAATCACTATTGTAAATTATAGAAGGGCAAATTCCATTGTGAACAGGTTAAATTCCTGGGTTATGTCATTTCCACTTCTGGTTTTTCACCCAGAGAAACTTTCAGCAGTCCTACAGTGGCCCCGACCCGTGGGTTTACATCCTCTGCAACAATTTCTTGGCTTTGCCAACTAATATCAGAAGTTTATTTGTAACTTCTCATCTCTGGTCAAGCCCCTGACTGATATGACCAGAAAGGACGGTAACCCACAGAGTTGGTCTCCGGAGTCCATTAGGGCCTTTGAGAGTCTCAAGGCTGCCTTTGTTTCTGCTCCTGTGTTGGCACATCCGGATCCTATGTTACCTTTTATCCGTGAGGTTGATGCTTCTGAGACTGGAGTTGGCACCTTTCTGTCTCAACGTCCTACCTCTGAGAGCGCTATGCATCCTTGTGGCTACTTTTGCAAGTAATTGTCACCTGTGGAGTACAATTACGAGATTGGTAACAGAGAGCTGTTAGTGATCATTTTGGCCCTGAAAAAATGGAGACATTTCCTCAAGGGTACCACTGTGCCGGTTCTCATTCTTACTGACCATAAGAATCTAACATTCTTGTCTGAGGCTAAACGCCTCTCTCCCAGAAGGGCGCGATGGGCTCCTTTCTTGTCTAGTTTCAATTACATTGTCTCATTCTTACTCGGTACTAAGAATGTAAGGGCTGACAATTTGTCACAACAATTTTCCTCCACTTCCAGGATGGAGTCGGTTCCGGTTCCTGTGATTCCTCCTGATCATATTCTGGCTACGGTTCGCACCAGTCTCACTTCGTCTTTGGGTAACAAAATTCTTACTGCTCAGATCCATGCTCCTCCTGAGAAATCTTGTGACCGCTGCTTTGTCCCAGAGAGTCTCCATACTGCCATGCTCCAGACTTACCATTCTCCAAAGGCTGCTGGCCACCCTGGGAAGAATCAACTCTTTTGGACCATTTCCCTACAATTCTGGTGGCCTAGTCTACGTGCTGATGTAACCGCCTTCGTAGCTGCCTGTTCCATGTGTGCTCAGTGTAAGACTCCAAGAAACCTTCCAGTGGGCCGCCTACAACCCATACCTTAATGGAGAGAGGCCCTGGACCCACCTGTTTATGGATTTCATTGTGGAGTTACCCAACTCTCAGGGCAACACAGTTATCCTTATGGTGGTTGACCGGTTCTCGAAGATGTCCCATTGTATTCCACTTAAGAAGTTGCCCACTTCTAAGGAACTGGCTTCCATTTTTGCTCGGGAGATCTTTCGCTTACATGGGCTACGCAAGGTGATTGTCTCAGGCAGGGGTAGTCAGTTTGTGGCCCGGTTCTGGCAAGGCTTTTGTTCACAGTTGGGAATTCACCTTGCTTTTTCCTCTGCTTTCTCTCCTCACCTGCAGTCTAATGGGGCTGCAGAACGAGCCAATCAGTCCTTGGAGCAATTACTACGTTGCTATATTTCTGACCATCATAACAACTGGTCAGACCTCTTACCATGGGTGGAGTTTGCTCTCAATAGTGCCTTAAATTCTGCTTCCTGATTGTCCAAGTTTTTGGCGAACTTTGGTTTCCAACCTTCCATGTTGCCTGGCTCGTTTGTTCTGCAGAGTATTTCTGCGTTAGAGGAGCATCTCTGTGGTCTTCGTTCCACAAGTCCAGGAGGCTTTGCGACGTGCTAATGATAGGTACAGACTCCATGCTGACCACAGATGCCTGTCTGCGCCTTCCTACTAGGTTGGGGACAGGGTCTGGTTGTCATCTTGCAACCTCCGACTTTGTCTTCCTTCTCTGAAGTTAGTACCTTGGTTTATTGGGCCTTACCATATTCTTTGCAGGATTAACCCAGTGGCTAATGCATTAGACCTGCCTTCTAATATGCGTATCTCGAAAGTATTTCATGTCTCTTTATTTAAATCTTTTGTCTGCAACCGCTTTACCACCTCGGTGCCTTGTCCTCACCCTGTACAGGTTGAGAACCATGAGGAGTATGAAGTACAGTCCATTGCTGACTCCCGTAGGTTCCATGGGTGCATACAGTACCTGGTGCATTGGAAAGGGTATCGTCCGGAGGAACACTCTTGGGTCTCTTCCTCGGGCGTACATGCCCCTGTCCTCCTCCATGATTTCAATAGACATTTTCCCCCTCAAGTCTGGTGGTCCTCCTGAGGCGAAGGGTTCATTGAGGAGGAGGTACTCTCAGGGCTGGGCTCAGCCCTTCCTTCTCTGAGCTGGCCGCTCAGCTGTCGGCTAATTGCCAGCTCCTGTCTCTCCAGAGTGACTCACCTGTTGATGATATCCTGCTCATCAGTCCTGCCTACTTAAGCCGTCCAGCCCAGATGATCTCTGCCTTCGGCTTGGTCACATCACTAGAGACGCTCTCCTGTGTTGCTGTTAAAGACTTGCTTAGCTGACATTCCTTCTGGCTCCAGATCCTGCTTGCTGTTCTACTACGCTCATCTCTGGCTCCCTGACGTCTTGGCTTGTCTGACTATCCGTTCCAGTTCCTGAACTCTGGCTATGTTTTGACTACGTTTACTCTGTTTACCTTTTTTAATATTATTTAACAAGTGTGATTTAACTGTACTTATGTCTCAGTTTGATCCATGGTCCGCCTTTTTCTATGATGTGGGTCTTTCAGGTGCTGTTGCCAACGGACTGCATGGCAGGTCATCATATGTCTTGTCAAGCATATGGTGAACAAGCGGCTGCTGTTCTGGCCATGCGTGATCTGCTTCAGACATAGATTGCAAACAGCAACGGTCTGATCTACTTTACACACCGTCGGAAAAACCCACACCAAGGAACTTTTGCAAGTTAGCGGGGAGGCAGCAGCGACCTGCACCTGCGGAGCTCTGTGGTGTGATGCAATAGGGTGGCTGCCCTTAAGATGACCCCTGGAGGAGATCCTGCCTCGTTGGAGTTGTACCTCCTCCTCCTTGCTTTCCTCCTGTCTTCTCTCAGGCACCCAAGTACAGTCAGTGACTTCACCATCCCCTCCCTCTTCATCACTGGAGCAAACTTGGCAGTATGCTGCAGCTGGGAGAACACGACGGTCAATTTCTTGTCCTTCTGTGGCACCCCTTCTCTCTAGGCTCACGTTACTCCCGTCCTCAACCTGGGAACCAACATCGGAGCCTTCAAATTGCTGCGCATCCTCCAGCAACATGTAACCGACACTTTGGTCGAATAATTCTGGTGACTCCTCTATGCATGATGGTAGGGCTACGGAAGGAGTAACTGTGGACAAGGAGCCGATGGAATAGGTCACTTTGGCAGCTGCGTTGGAAGGCAAACTACTATAAGCCAGGGTGATAGAGGATGAGAAGGATGGGGATGGCTTTGTTATTCACTCCACCTTCTGCATGTTCTGGGTCAATAACATGGCTAGCAGCAGAAAAAAAGCACAAGCGTGACCCGCCTGCAGAGGTTGCACCATGTCCATGATCACCACTGTTCACTGTAGACACAGAGGTTGCTTGCCCTCTTTTAGTGGCCAGTGAGTGTCTGCCTCTCCTTGGTGGCCTTCCGGACATGATGGGGATTTTTTTTTTTTTACACCACACTACACTGCATTATATACTGTGTACACTGCCTGAAGTGTATTAGAAACTGTACACACTGTATTATATACTTTGTACACCGCCTGCAGTGTATTATCTACTGTACATCACCAAATGCACTCTGTATATAGTCTACACTGAATGCAGACTATATATATATATATATATATATATATATATATATATATATATATATATATATATATATATATGAAATACACTGCCTGCAATAAATAACCTGCCCGCCTAATTTAGCTCAATCCCTCTCTCTCCCCATCCACACCAACAATCCTACACACCTCCGCAACTGGAAGTAGCCTTATATAGTGTGGGGCATGGACTTATTGGACTCTATAACTTTCCTACAGACTAAATAATAAACACTGATTTGGGTTATTTTTTCACCAAAGAAATGTAGCAGAATACAGTTTGGTCTACATTTATGAAGAAAGATTATTTGCAAATTTTTATAACAAAAATAAAGAAAAACACTTTTTTTTCAAAATTTGGGGCAAAAAATTAAAAAACTTAGTGGTGATTAAACACCACAAAAAGAAATCTCTATTTGTGTGAAAAAATTATAAAAATGTCATATGGGCACAGTGCTGCATGATCACGCAATTGTCTTTCAAAGTGCAATAGCGCTGAAAGCTGAAAATTGGCGTGGGCAGGAAAGGGGTGAAAGTTCCCAGTATTGAAATGGTTAAATAGGTTGTCAGTTGGAGAGGTACCCCCTTAAACTGGTAGTCATGACGAAAAATATCCCTTTACATTGGTGGTTAGTGAACAAAGGCCCTCCTTGTACTAATAGTCAGTGGGAAGGCCCCTTAGATTTAAGGACAATGTAGTACCCCCTCACACTGATATTGAGCGGGAGGAATGCCATACCTTAGGACAGCTATAAAGATAATTGGCTATAAGCTATAAAGATAATTGGTAACAGAGGTTACTTACCTGAGTTGACCAAAGTTCCACTGCTCCTGTGTTATGGGTATAGGTTGTAGAACGATGAAGGCATCATCAGGCAGAGATTAAGCAATCACTGCTCCCAAGAGCTATATGGTTCCACAAAATCTGGGTTGAAAATTAGTGTCCTGGACCATGCAGCCAGCAACTTTTAGTGTTCTCGATGCAGCTTTTTTATGTTTCCAGGGTGCCCCAGGAATCGGAGATAAGATGAGGCACGTGTGTCTATTTTTATCCCATGCAACTACCTAAACCTGTGCCATTAAAATAAAACCAACCCCCCCCCCCCCCCCCCAAGAAACGTGTGCATTAGGTTTAGAATAAAAAATGCTGCTTTGTAAAATTGTCAAAGGATAGACAATGCAACATTCGATTCCACTCCACCAATAGTTAAATGTGATGTGTGAGTATTTTGAAATGCTTGTGTAGGGACACTGTTCTATGCTGTTGTGTCTCACAAAACTTAATGCAGTATGTTTGTAGCGCTGGTAGATTTATGATCTACCATCTGATAGGTAAATTCCCTGAGGACGTTCAAAACGAAACGTACGTCGGAGCGGTACGTGGTCACGTGATTGCTTACCTACATCCGGTTATCTGGTTGTCTCTCATGCCGGGTGGAACGCACGGCGTCCCTTGATGCGGTGCGATGGGTCTTTGATACCAACCATACCTTGACAAGCGAGCAGCCCCAGTGTCTGGTAGGCACCCACAAATGTAAGCGGCCATTTGGCTTTTTAATGTTATCCATAGCATTTTAATAAATGGTTTTACACTATGGAGACTTTGTTTGTTTCCCATATATCCATTGCTTGAACGATTGGGATCGGAGGGGTTCATGCCTAATCATCATCCAGTTGTCCAGCCGTCCATGTGAGCAGGCACAATCCTGCAAAAGCGCTAGTGACTCTCTTTTTAAATAAAGGGGTCATTGGTATCTGGTAAGCAGATATCCATTACTACAAGGTGTATTCTCTTCTTTCTTTTGGTGACGGAACCTTTTTATTTATGAACGGCAAGAAACTGGCACATTTTGGAAGATATCACTCTACTTTAGAATTTAATACTCACTGTATACTGTGATAGTATATCATTGGCACTGTTATTACTGTGTTGGTTTTGTGTGTTATGGATTAATTCCACTGTCGATATTTATATCAATTTAATTCCCTTTTTATTAATTAAGGTACACATTAAGTATCATTTTTTATTTTTGCTGCACTTTAACAAATATATTTTATTTTCTGATAAATCACTAGCGCCCCCTATCCACTTATCTACCATCTGATCATTTATGTTCAAGTTGGGAAGCAGCTTGATTTATGTGTATTTTTATCTTTTTCACCGGTTAAATTTATGTTTATGATCCACTTTTTGATTTACCAAAATATCGACACCATTGGCGCGGAGTCAGTTGTTTTTTCACTAAATTTAGTGAATTGCTCATTATAGGAAGTTATATTTGCCTCTGTTCCAGCTTGGCTGACGTTGCGTGCGATTCCACACTGAGCCGGTGGGTGTCGTTGTTACCCTTAGCTGGTGTTGGAAAAGCAACGTGTCGAAGCGTATGGGTGCTCCTCTGTCCCGGAGACAACTCGGTGGAGGTGGTCCTCCGAGTTACATTCTGGGAGATGGTATTTATGGGACAGATGCCATGTTTAGGGGTTTGTTTTACAGCCACCTGCTGGCCCTCCTGGCCGACAGGTATGCATTAGAATACCACCTCGTGGTCCTCCATTCCGGAGGACCGCGTCGCTGCGGTGCGTGGGTGGCCCAGAGGTCTGTCTGGGGCCTACCACAGCAGCCGAGGAATGGTCCTGAGCTGTCTATCCAGAGTGAAGAAGCTGGACAACAGAGGAGATCCCAGGGGAGGACCCGTCATGGAAGGATCACGCAGAGTGCTGGTCTGGAGAGGGGCCTGGTGACTCGGTTGGAGGACGTATCCTGAAGTAGTCTTATTAAATAGTACTGCCGGGTTGACTTAGAGGTCCAAGTACTGTGTCTGACATTCACCACGAACCAATACATCCTGTGGCAGAGGATCGTACGGGTTTATTCCAAACAAGTCTGTGGCAGAGACTTTTGTTCGTGCTAAGTACTGGCTGCTAGGCAAGTGAGAGAGGCCTATCCAGGAGACCAAAGATCGTGTCCCACAAGGGGATCGCATTCAATTACAGTATTCAACTTTAAAGGACGTTCTAAAGAATCCTAAAGAAAGGTATTTGAGCTTTCCTGCAGTTTCCCTCCTGCCTCTTTCCTGCTACTTCCTTCGTTACTTGGTTCAATAAAGCATTGAAAACGTACTCAAGTGTTGGTGCTTGTATCGTCCAGAGGTAAACTCAACGGAACCCTAGACCCGGTGCCGGTGAAACAGAGGTATCGAGAGTGAAGGTAACAAGCCCACTTAAACCAGCAGCTCCACCGAGAGTTATTGCTACATGTTATAGCTAGGTGTTGTCAACATTAACTCTAGGCTCCGCTTCTGCCTGTTCAGCTTATGGAGACAAATATCTCCAAGACAGGAGGTGAACAGAATTCTACCTTGAAGGACACAGTCACCATAAAATGAAAAAAAAAAAAAAAAAAAACAAACATTCTCTTCTCTATCCTAGACTAAAAATCTGGCTATACATACACGTCAACATCTCCTAAAACACTTTGAAGCACACACACTTTCTAGGGCATTTTTCGAAATGCTAATAAATGTTTTTAGGTTAAGAAAGGAAACATGCGTTCCTAAAGAATCCTACGTGAATCAAAAAAAGCTTATATAAACTGCATGCAAATTGTGCCCCTGGTGAAGTTGAAACATTGACTGCATTGCTGCAAGGTGGAAACCCATTATGGCCTAATGTTCACCTGACTGCTGCAGGCAACATCTGAAATAGTTGCATTCACTGCAAAGTTCAAGCTGTAAATTGTGACCTTAAGTGTTTAGTTATACTAAATAAGGTCCTGTAGAAAACTAAATTGATTGTATCTGGACTAGCAATAAAGTTCAAATTCCTTCACGCAGACTAATTCTGCCTCCCACACACATATTATTGCATTCACACGCCAGCTTGGGTCCCTAAAGCTTTGAGAAGCCTTTTTTTATCTACTGCTAGAAGGGAGTATATATCAAGAAATTACTTTTTTTGTGTAACTAATGAGTGTTTCAGCAGAAGGCTGTTACCGGGAATAATCTATAAATTAACACTTTCAACATATACAGCATATCCAGAAGGATAACTGAAAGCCTCTGAGTGCGGGACCAAAATTGATTATAGCTATAGATATGATGTGAGTACACAACTGACAGATTAGAAGTGACAATTATGGCAGACAGGGTGCGTTCAGGGGTGCTCATCCACACTCCTGTTACATTAGGCCAAGTGACTGTGTCCATGCAGCTGCTGTGTCCCAATAGACTTTAATGGACTGCCTTCAAGCAGCCCCTGGAGGTTAGAGATGCCAGAAAAAATTGCCCATTCGTGGCATATGGGCCGCAGTGCCTGTGTGAATGAGGCCTTAAAAACAAGGGCTCAGAAACAGTTGATACCTCTGCAGACATACCCTTAACAACACACATTTGTTTCTTCCTGTGTGACATGTTTGCATTTACTTGCACAGTAAAGGAATGTACAGTATTTGTATATAATTTTTTGTCCATTTATTGTTATAATTGCATTAATATATGGTGCACTGCCTTTTTTATGATAATAATTTTGACTTTAAAGGATAAGGATAAGTTCACCTTTTGTAACATGTTTCTTCACAGTAAGAGCTGTGAAAATGTGGAATAGACTCCCTCCAGAGGTGGATCTGGCCAGCTCAGTAGATTGCTTTAAGAAAAGCCTGGATTGTTTCCTTAATGTACATAATATAACTGGGTACTAACATTTATAGGTAAAGTTGATCCAGGTAAAATCTGATTGCCTCTCTGGGAACAAGAAGGAATTTTTTCCCCTACTGTAGCAAATTGGATCCTGCTTTTCTGGGGGGTTTTTCCACCTTCGTCTGGATCAACTGTGGGTATAGGGTTGGGTATATGGGATTGTATGATATTTTTTATTCTATTTAATTATTTTTATGGTCGAACGAGATGGACTTGTGTCTTTTTTCAACCTGATTTACTATGTAACTATGTAACATGTTACACCCATATTCAGGGTGTAACATGTTCCAGGTGCACTGGCCCCTGCAGCCCCCCAATCCCCCATTTTGACAATGAGCAGGGGATCTTCTCCCTCCGCTCGCTGTCACAATTTAAAAAAAAAATCTCGGTCATGCAGGACTCCGTCCACCTGGCCGTGTCATTTATTCACAGTGTTCTGTAAATGTGAATACTACAATTCCTGACAACCTTTGCAGCTGTAGTTCTCAATGAACTACCAGAGTGCTGTTCAACGCTCTAGTAGTTCATTGAGTCTTCCTGTCAGAGTGTAACTGCCTGCCCATATCGAAGTTACGAGCAGACAGTGACACAGACAGTCTGCAGGACTATGGCAGTACACCCCTGATCTGCTGATCATGGATGCAATGCTTTACAAGCCCCTAACAAAAAACAAATAATATGTATATTTTGTTACTTGCAAAAAATTGCATTTATTATTTTTTTGTAAAGGTGTACTTATTCTTTAAAAGAATATTTAATTATATATGTCACTGAGAGCACATTGAAACTTCCATTTAAATTACGCTGTTATGAACACTTTGCAGTGGAAATATGTGATCTTCTATTAACATTTATATTAGTGTACCTGAAAACTGCATCAGTAGGTCTCCATAATACTGTCTGCCTGAAATATAAACATTTTTAACTTCAGGTAGGTACCTTTGGATTATATTGCATATACAATAGCTTAACAACTCGAGATAATTAACCAATCAACTCTATTACTTAGTTAATTAGTAGTTTATCTAAGCATTACGGTCTTGAAAATTCTCTCTTGAAAAGTATTCCGTAAATTAGATCAGTATGGTTATAGTAATATATGTAAGTTTGTGGATCTATAGATTTAGAGTCAACCATGGGATTGGCAATGCAAGACAACAATTTCTATTTTGATTGTTACCAATGCTTTCTTTATTTTGTGAAAGAAATAAAAAGATATACAATAATAAATGGATACATACTAATAATTTGTTATAATCCTTTTTATCTCCAAATACATTTTAATGATTATCTTATTGCTGAGAAAAGAGATTGTGGATCTTTGACAGTACAGATTATTTATTTAAGAGTTATACACTTAACAGTGTCCCTAGAAAATTACTTTGATTACTTACAGTAATGCCTTCCCATTTTTTATGGTCCTAGATAATACATTGTACACTTTTGCTTAATAAACAGAGTCTATTCCGTTATGAAAATGGTCATGGGAACTAATTCTGGTTACATTCACCTCTTCTTGCTTCTTGCAAGGGCAATAACATTTTATCAGATGCTTTAAATGTATTCTGAATTTGATTCCAACAAAAGCATAAAAAATAGGGTTCAGGAAACAATGCGAAAGTGCTATTTTTTCACTAACATATTTTGCATAGTCAATACGTTTAACCAATTCACATTCCATAATAAATTGTTGATGGTGAAATGATTGTAACAAGATGGTAACATTGTAAGGTGTCCAGCTGAAAAAATATACCAGAACAATAATAAGAATGAGTCTAACTGGTTTGTGGTTCCGTTGTGATCGAGATTGTTGTAATGTCCTTATAATTTTATAATAACAGAATATGACAGTAAAGAAGGCAAGTAGAAAGAAGATATTTTGTTGATAGTGGCTTACCAACACAGGGAATACTTGATCATATTCACATTTGTTAAGATCACCATTTGTACTATGTACTTGAAAGATCATCACAGGGACTGAAACAGCTATGCTTATTAACCAGGCAAGCACAGTGATCAGAATTCCAAACAAAGGTTTTTTGGCTTTTAAAGCAGACAGTGGATCCACAACTGCAAGGTAACGATGATACGTAAGAAATGTCAAGAAGATAAGTCCGCTGTAAAATCCTATGGAGAAAAGGATGTTGAATACTTTACAAGCCATAGCTCCAAATACCCATCCTTGACTGTGGTAGACAGTAAAAATTGGCAGACAGAATGTTAAAATCAGGTCCGCAATAGACAGATTAAATATAAAAATGTTTGTAAGTGACTCCAGACTTTCATATTTGATTATAATCCAGAGGACAAGGCAATTTCCAATAATCCCAAAAATAAAAAAAATGGGGTTTAAAATGTTTGTTAAAAGAGTTACAAACATTTTAACATCCTCTTTGTTGCATGGTGGGACTATGAAAGAATCGTAATCAGATGTATAATCTGAAAATGTAGTTTCTTCCATCATAGATTTCTTTCTTTTTCTTTTACCTATGTTAATAAGAAAATAAATAGATTTTATAGTTTTTCAGCAAGCAGTTACTAGTTTCTCAAAAATCGATATGGTCTTACCCTTTGCAAAGGTGAAGGAACTAAAAGTGAAGTGACTGTTACATTTGATAGAAGTGTTGTAACTTCTTTTTTTTTGTTATGCAGCTACATTGAGAGGAAATAGGCCTTCAAATGCTATTTTTGTTTCTGCATTTGGTCTTTGGTGGAATACTGAGAGCAAAATGGTAAAATGTCATTTATGGTGTGTATAGAGTCTGATCACCTTCTCTGTGTTATTTCTGGCCCTTAATATTTTATGACATTTCAAAGTGTCTAGGCGAAACGGTGCATTCAATGTTACCATGGGGGTAGAAAACAGGCACATAGTATGGTTTACTTCTGTGGTTTACTGAGAAGTCTTCTCAGTAAGAAAAACAGAAACTTTACAGGACAAACAGCTATTCATTCATATTGTTTCCATTTTAGGAAGACAGCTTTATAAAAGCCACAAAGGTCACTCACATGTGTTACCAGTGGAACTTCATCTGGTAGAGGACTAGGCAGTACTCCTTCAGGCCACTACAAGCATTATTTGCCAAAGAAATGTCTATTTGCCTCTCTGCTGCAGTACACACACACCTTCTTTCTTTTCATGATTTCCAACTCCTAAATAAATAAATAATAACTGATCCAACCAACTGACTTTTTCACCCACACACACAAAACATTACCCTGGCTCCCCAACCAATCCCGGGTATGTTATTATGCAAAGCATCAGTACATTTCTAAATAACAGTACATAAAAAATAGTAAGGAAGTACCTAGGGAATTCTGGCTACTCTACTAAGAGTAGGAAAGAGTGCAGGTGGGCAAGAGTACAGAAACTGCACCACAGGCACATTGCATGGCATGCAGCTTTCATATTTTAAATATTTAAAAACAACACCTCTCTAAAACGAGAAACAAATAAAATGGGTCTATCTCTACTGCCTAGTAAGACAAAGTGCCTGGGAAATATGTAATGTGGAAAGAAAAAGTGGGATGCCACAGAGAAACAAATCCAAGTTGGTATACCTACAGCAGGCTGTTCAGAGGATACCTCATTTTGGTGAACTGTTGCAGAAACTGAGTGTGTCATTGATCAAGCTGTGGTATTTCTATTCTACATGAATGGTGCCAGACCTCTCCCTGTAATTGTAATACAGTGCTTCTTTCTCTTTGTATTGCTGCTTCATTGCAATGAAAGCCTTTCTGACTTCTGGTTACAGTATATTATAGCATAGATTTCTATGATGGGTATTTTTGTAGCTCTAACACTGAGTACGAGTACTGATACTTTTTTCAAGTACTGGCCGATACCAATTACCGATACCTAGATACATATATCTATCTTTATTTTGGGGATAAGGTATCTTTATTAGATATACCCCATGTATATATTCTTTTAGTTATATATTTTTATCTTCGGCTGTATTACTAAAACATCGGTATGCCCTATCCGATTTGTTTACCGACCAACAATATGGCCGCCGATACTAACACCATATAATATAAAGTCTGTTTTGTTCACCAACCAAAAATGGCCGCTTCCATGTTGGAGACAGGTATCCAACAAAATGGTTGACGGAGCACTTCCTGTTTCCTCATATAAATTGACTGCGTTGTAAACCAATCCGAATACCCTGATAAAGTCACGTGTTGTGACGCAATGCATAGGGAAGTAACCGGACTACGAGAAAACCGGAAGTGACATAAAGAGGCGCCTGTAATGCCGTGTAAATTACAGATCTGCTGTTTTTAACTCTTATTGTTGTAAGCAGGGCTTTTTTTCAGGGGGAACTTGGTGGAACTCAGTTCCACCACCTCTGGCTCAGACCCTTTGGCGCCTGCTCACCACAATCACTTGTAAACACAGGAAGTCCGGTTTCTGTGTTTATAAGTGACAGCTCTGCACTCTGTATGTAATGCAATCCTGGTATTTAATGCCCCTTTAAAGACCCTCCTACTGTTTTCATGAAATTTGACTGAACACACCCACTATTTGATATGATTTGGAGGGTGTGTGTAGGGGGTGGGGTTTTGTGGGGCCGTGGTTAAGTTCCAGCACCTATTGTTTGAGAAAAAAAGCCCTGGTTGTAAGTACCAATTTGGCTGTTTAATAAACTAGTGAGTTTTTACATACTACACTATAGGAGATTCCTTTTTATCCCCTGTTTATACTCGCTGTGAATGAACAGCAGTATGGACTGATTTGAAGATATCATCCGTAATACACCATTTTGAGAGATATCATCTTTTGTTGCTGGATCCAGGAGAGGCCCCAAACTACAGTGATCTCTGTGTTGTTTTTTACCCATATTGAGGTAAGAATATATAGAGAGCACCAAGTGGAGCACAGAAAGATCGCACATCGGCAACCACCTATTGAAGACTTTATTTTGATACTTTGTTGCACATAAGCACTTTTTGCACTTTTGCACCTTTATTACTATTTTTCAGAGCTTATGGACTATTATATCGCTATTATCATCTGATTATATGGAATTGATTATCTCATTACTCATATACTAAGAATAGCCCATCATTTACCTTATATATAGGATTTGCTATTGCACTGCGTTTACGTATATTTATATATATATTTTTGCACTTCTGCACCTTTATTTCAGAGCTAATGGACTATCATATCACTATTATCATCTGATTATATGGCATTGATTATCTCATTATTCATATACTGAGAATAGCCTATCATTTACCTTATATATAGGATTTGTTATTGCACCGTGTTTACGTATATTTATATATACCTTTACATTTCAGAGCTAATGGACTATTATATCGCTATTATCATGTTATTATAAGGCATTGATTATCTCATTATTCATATACTGAGAATAGCCTATTATTTACCTTATATATAGGATTTGTTATTGCACTGCGTTTACATATATTTATATACATTTTTTTGATACTTTGTTGCACATAAGCACTTTTTGCACTCTTGCACCTTTATTTCAGAGCTAATGGACTATTCTATCGTTATTATCATCTGATTATATGGATTTGATTATTTCATTACTCATATACTGAGAATAGCAATTATTAACCTTATATATAGGATTTGTTATTGCATGCGTTTACGTATATTTACCCATACAGGATTACTAGTATATCATTGTTTATTGAAGTTGCACATAGATTTGTTTGCACAGCAATATTCACAGAGCAATATTTACACATTCATTTTAAGATACACACAGCTGATATTATGTTGCGCTGATCCCTCTTTATATCATACCCACTGTAAGTAAACTGTATACACTTTTCAGGTCTAGCAGCAATTTATTATTTACTATAAACATACTCACTCATCGTTCACTTTGATAGCGCGAGGGATCCCCCCCTTAATTTTAATTACCGATACCTATCGCCTAGGGTTGTTGGGGAGTTGGGAGAGGCTGGAGTGAGGGCTGGGGTGAGGGCAGGGTAGGAGGGTGGGGTGAAATAGGAATCGTGGGGTGAGAGAGTTGGGATAGAAAAGACTGTGATCACTAGGGGGGAAGAGGATGGGGATGGGAGGGTCATTGGGAGAAATGGAAGCAGAGGTGACAGCTGGTGGAGGGAAGGAGGATGCCCACACAATGAGGGCACAGCACAGGAGGCAGGAGGGCACAGTACAGGGGGTTAGGCGGGCACAGCACAGGGGGTTAGGAGGGCAAAGCACAGGGGGTTAGGAGGGCAAGGATCAGGCACAGTACAAGCAGAGTGCAGGGTTCAAGGCACAATATATGCAGAGTGCAGGGTTCAGGCACAGTACATGCAGAGTGCAGGGTTTAGGTCACAGTACATGCAGAGTGCAGGGCACAGTACACACATTGTGCAGGGTTCAGGCACATTACATACAGAGTGTAGGGCACATTACATACAGAATGCAGGGTACATTACATACAGAGTGCAGGGTTCAGGCACATTACATACAAAGTGCAGGACACATTACATACAGAGAGCAGGGTTCAGGCACAGAACATACAGAGTGCAAGATTCAGGCACAGAACATACATAGTGCAGGGTTCAGGCACAGAACATACATAGTGCAGGGTTCAGGCACAGAACATACAGAGTGCAGGGTTTAGGCACATTAAAAACAGAGTGCAGGGTTCAGGCACAGAACATACAGAGTGCAGGGCACATTACATACAGAGTACAGGGTTCAGGCACAGTACAAGGAGAGTACAGGGTTCAGTTCTCCTCCACCACTCCTTTCCACTGCCTCTCTGCCAGCCAGATCATCTGGGGGCGTTGGCATCCAGGCATCAGGATCAGATAAAGTGCAGCCTACCTCCCGAGGTCCCCCTCCCACCCCTGACCATACTATCTGGAGTGCCAGCATCACTTTTGTTACCGCACTGCACTCAGGGAGACAAGCTTTCAAAAAGCCCAGATCCTAGTACAGATTTAGCTGACAGACTGGGATTGATTATGTGTCCAGTTCAGTAGCTCACAAAAGTGAGTACACCCCTCACATTTTTGTAAATATTTTATTATATCTTTTCATGTGACAACACTGAAGAAATTACACTTTGCCACAATGTAAAAGTAGTGAGTGTACAGCTTGTATAACAGTTTAAATTTGCTGTCCCCTCAAAATAACTCAACAGACAACCATTATTGTCTAAACCACTGGCATAAAAATTTAGTGAAAATGTCCAAATTGGGCCCAAAGTGTCAATATTTTGTGTGGCCACCATTATTTTTCGGCAATGCCTAAACCCTCTTGTGCATGGAGTTCACTAGAGCTTCACAGGTTGCCAATGGAGTCCTCTTCCACTCCTCCATGATGACATCACAGAGCTGGTGGATGTTAGAGACCTTGCGCTCCTCCTCATACGGTTTAGGTCTGGAGACATGCTTGGCGAGTCCATCACCTTTACCCTCAGCTTCCTTAACAAGGCAGTGGCCATCTTGGAGGTGTGTTTTGGGTCATTATCATGTTGGAATACTGCCCTGCGGCCCAGTCTCTGAAGGGAGGGGCATGCTCTGCTTCAGTATGTCACAGTACATGTTGGCATTCATGGTCCCCTCAATGAACTGTAGCTCCCCAGTGACGACAGCACTCATGCAGCCCCAGACCATGACACACCCACCACCATGCTTGCCTGTAGGCAAGACACACTTGACTTTGTACCGCCACACACGCTGGACACCATCTGAACCAAATAAGTTTATATTGGTCTCATCAGACCACAGGACATGGTTCCAGTAATCTATGTCCTTAGGCCACTTGTCTTCAGCAAACTGTTTGCGGGCTTTCTTGTGCATCATCTTTAGAAGAGGCCTCCTTCTGGGACGACAGCCATGTAGACCAATTTGATGCAGTGTGTGTATGGCCTGAAAACTGACAGGCTGACCCCCCACCCCTTCAACCTCTGCAGCAATGATGGCAGCACTCCTTTGTCTATTTCCCAAAGACAAGCTCTGGATATGACACTGAGCATGTGCACTCAACTGCTTTGGTCGACCAAGGCATGCCTGTTCTGAGTGGAATCTGTCCTGTTAAACCACTGAATGGTTTTGGCCAACATGCTGCAGCTCAGTTTCAGGGTCTTGGCAATCTTCTTATAGCCTAGACCATCTTTATGTAGAGCAACAATTCTTTTTTTCAGATTCTCAGAGAGTTCTTTGCCATGTGGTGCCATGTTGAACTTCCAGTGACCAGTATGAGAGAGTGAGAGCAATAACACCAAATTTAACACACCTGCTCTCCATTCACACCTGAGACCCTGTAACACTAACGAGTCACACAACGGCAGGGGGGGAGAGGTTAATTGGGCCCAATTTGGACATTTTCGCTTAGGGGTGTACTCACTTTTGTTGCCAGCGGTTTAGGCATTAATGGCTGTGTGTTGAGTTATTTTGAGGGTACAGCAAATTTGCACTGTTATACAAGCTGTACACTCACTACTTTACATTGTAGCAAAGTGTAATTTCTTTACTATTGTCACATGAAAAGATAGAATAAAATATTTACAAAAATGTGAGGGGTGTACTCACTTTTGTAAGATACTGTATGTATCCCTGATTATAGACCTCATACAGTCATACAATTTAGAGAAATGCCATAGTTTCTCACCTCAATTGCAAGTGGTTCAGCTCTCATGATACCCCAGCTCTGATTACCGTTCCACCTGTAATTCATCTTTCTTTTACAAACTATTTAAAAAGTAGTCAAACAGTACAAAATAACAGGATTGCAAGCTACAGGAGAGATGTATCTATATATATATTATATATATATATATATATATATATATATATATATATATATATATATATATATATATATATATATATATATATATTTATTTATATACATAACTCAATTATTGATTATTTTTTTATAGTGGTCCTTCACGGTGCAGGGTTAGAATTGGTTAAGATTTTGATAAAGTACACTTGATGTACAGTATAATTAAGTGATGAGTAGTATATATATAATTCAAGGCTTAAATATCTTTCAAATGACGTCCTTCTTCAGACTTGGAAAACCACATAATCTTTGGATTCACATTTCCATTGCAGTCACAATATACTGTAAAGGGACCACATGCAATATAATTAGTCCCTACTCATCACTTAATTATACTGTACATCAAGTGTAAAAAAAAAGTTTGAAAAACCGACGTTTTTTCAGGAGCAGTGATTTTAATAATGCTTAAAGTCAAAAAATAAAAGTGTAATATCCTTTTAAATTTCGTACCTGGGGGGTGTCTATAGTATGCCTGTAAAGGGGCGCATGTTTCCCTTCCCTTCAGGTCTGGTATGGATTTTAAGGGGAACCCCGCGCCAAAAAAAAAAAAAAAAAACGGCGTGGGGTTCCCCCAAAAATCCATACCAGACCCTAATCCGAGCACGCAACCTGGCAGGCCGCAGGAAAAGAGGGGGGGACGAGAGTGCAGCCCCCCCCCCCTCCTGAACCGTACCAGGCCACATGCCCTCAACATTGGGAGGGTGCTTTGGGGTAGCCCCCCAAAACACCTTGTCCCCATGTTAATGAGGACAAGGGCCTCATCCCCACAACCGTGGCCGGTGGTTGTGGGGGTCTGCGGGCGGGGGGCTTATCGGAATCTGGAAGCCCCCTTTAACAAGGGGACCCCCAGATCCCGGCCCCCCCCCCTGTGTGAAATGGTAAGGGGGTACTTACCCCTACCATTTCACTAAAAAAGTGTCAAAATAGTTAAAAATGACAAGAGACAGTTTTTGACAATTCCTTTATTTAAATGCTTCTTCTATCTTCCTTCATCTTCTTCATCTTCTGGTTCTTCTGGCTCTTCTGGTTCTTCCTCCGGCGTTCTCGTCCAGCATCTCCTCCGCGGCGTCTTCTATCTTCTTCTCCTCGGGCCGCTCCGCACCCATGGCATGAGGGGAGGCTCCCGCTCTTCTCTTCATCTTCTTCTTCATCCTCTTCTCTTCTTCATCTTCTTCTTCTTCATTTCTTCTCCGGGCCGCTCCGCAGCCATGCTGGCATGGAGGGAGGCTCCCGCTGTGTGACGGCGTCTCCTCGTCTGACGGTTCTTAAATAACGGGGGGCGGGGGCCACCCGGTGACCCCGCCCCCCTCTGACGCACGGTGACTTGACGGGACTTCCCTGTGACGTCACGGGGAATGCCACAGGGAAGTCCCGTCATGTCCCGTGCGTCAGAGGGGGACGGGGTCACACAGCGGGAGCCTCCCTCCATGCATGGATGCGGAGCGGCCCGCAGAAGAAAATTAAGAAGGGAAGATGAAGATGAAGAAGATGAAGAAGAGAAGAGGATGAAGAAGAAGATGAAGAGAAGAGCGGGAGCCTCCCCTCATGCCATGGGTGCGGAGCGGCCCGAGGAGAAGAAGATATGCTGGACGAGAACGCCGGAGGAAGAACCAGAAGAGCCAGAAGAACCAGAAGATGAAGAAGATGAAGGAAGATAGAAGAAGCATTTAAATAAAGGAATTGTCAAAAACTGTCTCTTGTCATTTTTAACTATTTTGACACTTTTTTAGTGAAATGGTAGGGGTAAGTACCCCCTTACCATTTCACACAGGGGGGGGCCGGGATCTGGGGGTCCCCTTGTTAAAGGGGGCTTCCAGATTCCGATAAGCCCCCCGCCCGCAGACCCCCACAACCACCGGCCACGGTTGTGGGGATGAGGCCCTTGTCCTCATCAACATGGGGACAAGGTGTTTTGGGGGGCTACCCCAAAGCACCCTCCCAATGTTGAGGGCATGTGGCCTGGTACGGTTCAGGAGGGGGGGGCCGCACTCTCGTCCCCCCCTCTTTTCCTGCGGCCTGCCAGGTTGCGTGCTCGGATAAGGGTCTGGTATGGAATTTAGGGGGAACCCCACGTCATTTTTTTTTTTTAATTTTGGCCGGGGTTCCCCTTAATATCCATACCAGACCTGAAGGGCCTGGTATGGAATTTAGGGGGACCCCCCCACGTCATTTTTTTTTTTAAATTTTGGTTCGGGGTTTCCCTGTGGGGAATTCCCATGCCGTTTTTATCAATGAACTTTTATGTGTATTGTCGGACCGGCAATTCATTAATAGCCGCGGTAGTTTTAAATGAGTTTTTTCCTTCGAAATGTCATTTTGCTGTCAGACTGTTCTAAACACGGGAAACATGCGCCCCTTTACAGGCATACTATAGACACCCCCCAGGTATGAAATTTAAAGGGATATTACACTTTTATTGTTTGACTTTAAGCATTATTAAAATCACTGCTCCTGAAAAAACGGCCGTTTTTAAAACTTTTTTTTGCATTGATCCATGTCCCCTGGGGCAGGACCCAGGTCCCCAAACACTTTTTATGACAATAACTTGCATATAAGCCTTTAAAATTAGCACTTTTGATTATTCATGTTCGTGTCCCATAGACTTTAACGGTGTTCGCGTGTTCGAGCGAACTTTTTTCCTGTTCGCATGTTCTGGTGCGAACCGAACAGGGGGGTGTTCGGCTCATCCCTACTTGTGAGTAGTATTTTTATGGAGACTGAGTGAATAAAAATGCTTTGAAAAAGGGGTGAAAATACTGCGCTAAACCCAAACAATCTTAAAGCAAAAAGCTGCTAACACATAAACAAACCAAGTCTAATGAGAAATAACAAAAAACAAGTGTAGCGCTAAATAATAATGTCAGAGTAAATAAGTGACAATATATATATGTATATATGTGCATCCAGAACACCTCAAGTGCAAAATACAAAACAATGTCAAAGGTAAATATGTGACAGCAAAAATATGGAGTAATAGCAATGAAAAAGACCAAAAAGTCCACGTGTGAAATGTCCAATGGCTAAGAAGCTTTCTCTTCAATCTTCAACCGAAGAAGAAAATAAACCAAAAGACAGAGAAAGACATTCAGTAGAGAAGATGGGTACTCTTACCGGATCTGTTGGACGCACATACCATACGGCAGTGCGTCTAAAGGGCTTTGGGATACTGGATCCCCAATGGTGAGGTGATGCCAAGGCTGGACGATATCCTGCAGGCCGCAGACTCCAATCTACACAAGGATGGGGGATGGTTCCAAAGGAGAATTCCGAAGCTGTCGGCCGCCAAACCGTTACAAAGAGAGGATGGTCCAAGAATGGTCATCAATGCTCAGGCATGAGGAAACAAGAAAAAAAGGGGGCTCCACATGGCGCAGGTCAACCAAAATAGGTTTATTGAGGTAAAATACCATGTAGCATAAAAATATAAAAAGTGCTCACAAAGGTATATAAAATGGCAATGTGGGAAGCAGGAGGCGCTGGCCCAACGCGTTTTGACTAACAAGTCTTCAACAGGGGCATATCCTAACCTCCCCACATTGCTCTTACATATAGACTGTACATCAATTACAAAATCAGAGAGGTCCGCCCCTTATAATGGCGGAACAGGAAGTGGATTCAGTGACTTGCATCCCAAGCCTCACATAAATATATTAGTATAGCAATATGATGCTACTCTCTGAATAATAATCATAAGCATAAAGCAAAAATATTGGCACACAAATGGTATCTGGACCACAAACACAGAGGTCTCTATATCTGTGTTCCAAACATCATAACTGGAAGAAAGGGGAAGCGGCGGTAACGTCACATCCGCCGGACCTTGAGAAGCTTGCTTCCCAAGCCTCATACTAGACGTATGGAGGAAATCGTCGTGGATATGGCCGCCACGTCACCTCCTTCCAAACATCACATGATCCCCTTCTCTTCACAGAGTCATCCGACCTAACAGCCTCCCACCAACCGCGTCTAGCATAAACCTCCATAGAGGTGACCTCTGGAGCGGTGGGCGTAACTGGGAAGGGCACATGACTGTCAAAATATCAGAATGAATGTAAAAAATAAAAGATAAACAAGCCAATCGAAAACATAATGAACAATGGAAAGAAGGGGGGAAAAAAATTCTTCAGGCAGAACCCCAAACAGACAGGCAAGTAATATGCGATCAGACACCTGAAACAAGTGCATGGTCGCGCCACAGTGCCATCTTGTGGAGAGGAAACAAAAGGGCCAAACAAGGGGAACGGGAAAAAGAGTGTCTACGCTCCCATAACGGGTGCCAGATCACTCACCCATATCCACCAGGGGCATGAATAAAAATGCTTTAGCAATATTACAATATTGAGACCTCTTTTTTTTCCCTGCTGTTGAGCGGTCTCATTTAGGGGAAGGAGGAGTGGAAGACCCATTTGGTGAGTGACAAGTGGTACGTGGTTAAAAAACTGCACTTTGCCTATATTGACAGTGAAAGGCAGTACAGTCTGGTGAGTGCAGAGTCTTCAGGGATAGGGATTCACACAGTCAGCAATAATCACTAGCAATAATCACTAGCGATAATCACTGCGTTCTTCTGGCAGAAATGGCTCCCCCTACCGGTAGAACACAATAGCTCCATGGGAAGGAGTCCCCCATCAGCACTAACTGTGTTGATGGGAGAATCGAGTGATTATCTTTCCTGAAACCAGGGTTGCAGGAAAGAAAATCACATCATCTATAGCCTGCCTTAGTATGGCAATTTGTAAGGTTTTTTTTTGTGTGCACATTCCAAAAAATGCTGTACAACTGGCATATTTTTTTTAATATTTGTTTAAAGATTCATTACTTATATTTGTTTTGTTATTAGAAAAAGAGGATCCACCTGTACTCACTTCTGCTAGGTAACAAAAAATACCTATAATTTAATAAAAGCAGAAGTCATTAGTTACATGTATTTTTTAAACTTGCTTTGAGAACTTAACACATTTGAATGCAGTGTCATGTATTTTTGGTTTTCCAGCATTTAAGGACTTTTTTCAATTACATTTTTATCATGTATTATTACAGTATATTATATTTTAATATTATATTGTAGCACTATATTCCCTGAGCTTTGCACAAATCAGCTAGAATACCTGTTATAGCGGCATTAGATTTATTTGTCTGTTCTCTGACCCTACAAAGTTAAAATGCCGAAAATGTTGGGTAAAGGCCAACACCTTTTACTGAATCCATAAAAAGAGCTGATCAGTACTTAGCTCCAGGGAGATAACACTACAGTGCTAAAAAAAGAAAAGAACAAAAAAGCATGAATAAAAATAATAGGCCCTGTCTCAGATTTGTCAAAGCCTTGGATACGGATGCAGCAAAGAATGCTTGCCAATAGGCTAATAATACCAAGTCTTGTAGTTTAGTCATCCTTTAAACAATGAGCACCAAAGTATCTATTTTTAGGTGGATGGATGGATGGATGGTTGGATGGATGGAGGGATAGACAGACAGACAGATATTCTAAAATCTTTACTTAAAAGCAGTGTGTTAAATCTGTTGCCCAATATTCTTCTTGCCAATGATATAAAAATAGATACAGTAAAACCTTGGATTGAGAGTAACTTGGTTTGAAAGCGTTTTGCAAGACAAGCAAAATTTTTAAATAAATTTTGACTTGATTTACAAGTAGTGTCACGTCACAACTGAGTATAAAAGAGAAGAGAGGCGCCTCTAGGTGTAGCAATACGGCTACATTTAATGAAGGTACAACATTTAGCAACTCATATGGTTGATGAATAAAACGGGCACATCTAAGTATACAGGCATCCGGGGTAAAGATGTCTACATAGACCATTCCTCCTCACCGCCATCAACATCATCCCTTCCAAGCTCTGCTCCATGAGCGGTTCAAGGCTCACTTTCAGATCACTCTTCAGCAGGGTAGTCTTCCTGGTCACAATTTCAGACTGACAGCAGTGAGAGCAGTGCGGGGGATGGTCTATATGGACAGCTTTACCCCAGATGCCTGCATACTTAGATGTGCCTCTTTTAATCATCAACCATGTGAGTTGCTAAATGTTGTACCTTCATTAAAATGTAACCATATTGCTATACTTAGAGGCGCCTCTCTTCTCTTTTATACTCTGTAGCTCCTGCTGGATTTTGCTTCTAATCCCCATGTGGAGGCTGCCATTTGTGGATGGATATTTTATGGTTACACAACCTTGTCACATTGCTATAATCTTTTTATATGAACTATAAACTGAAAGACTTATGAATAAATGGTTGTGGAACGAATCATTTGAGTTACCATTATTTCTTATGGGGAAATTTGCTTTGATATACAAGTGCTTTGGATTACAAGCATGTTTCTGGAACGAATTATGCTCGCAATCCAAGGTTTTACTGTATATTTAAAAACAACACAGAAATATACACCTCTAATTTTGCCATTTCTTTTTTAAAGTTTTTTTTTCTTTATTCTTTATCTCATTGCTTATGTTTCTGTGTATTTTGTGTGTGTGTGTTTTTTTTTTTTTTTTTTAACTCCCACATCTTCCTATTCATACTTGTTTTCATAGCTGTGCTTTCTGTTATCTTCTTTCAATGGTCAGCTAGACACAACGCTAAATAATAACAACTTTATTAAACTTGTAGGTGGGGATAACATTTCCAACAGATGTGGCTTCATAAATTGTTCTTTATTTAGATACATACAGATCTATCTGTTACTGATTGTGAGACATAATTATTGTTTAATCACTAGTTCACAATAAGTGCAGCACAACAATGTTCATAAAAAAATCTGCATAGGAAAATGGATTTCTAGCAAAAGTACTTAGGCAGCCATGCATCAAATTCGTGATATCATAATCATTCAAGTGTAGAGGGTGCTCAATCCCATCACCAAATGCAATCATGGCTGCTCACCTTATGATCCCTGACTTAACAGGACAGTCATACCTCGCTTTTCCCATTAGGGGAACATTTTGGATGGTAACTCTGCTGGTCCAGGCTGGTCAATCCTCAGATGTATAAGATATGCCTGAGTCAGTCTGCAGCTTCCGTAATCTTCTAAAATTTATCAGGCCTCCATTTTCCACACGGTCAGGTAGGTGCAGCTGCACTATATCTACAGTCATTCCTTTGTCTAAGTTTTTGCTTACCTCCTCATAAAAAGAAATCAGATTTGTTTGACAATTTCGGCCTTTCGTGAATCCATGCTGACGATTGCTTAAAATAATATTTTCCAGCATAAACTCCTCCATGTGGTCTTTTATTAAACTCTCAAGAATCTTCCTGACTATAGAAGATCAACTCTGTGAAGTTACAGGCTATCTGCAATCTACTAGTGCAGGTAGGGTTTCCAAGGCTATTACCAATAGACTTTAGCCTGAAGGCTTACTCACAAGAAAAAACACCAGAGCATTCTGTGGCTAATTAATGCAATGCACAGAGGTTTGAAAAGTGCTATAATGATGCCCAGTGAATGAAGGTCAACTTCAAACTAACCTGCCATTTACCAGTTCAGTAGGGTGCAGGCAGGGCTTTAAAGTACCAATATGCATCAGAAAGCAACACAGTACACAAAGGTCTGGAAGCCGCCAAAAGCAGAGGCCAGTGCCTGAAGATCACATCCCAAGGAAGCTCCACAATCTCTGTTCAGAGGCCAGCAACAGCTGGGGATACACTGATCTGCATAGGTGCTGTGAAAAGACTAACACAACAAGCATATGGAAAGTTTTGCCTGAGGTTAAAGTGATTGTAAAGTCTCTCTCTTTTTTTTTTAACCATTTGAGGACCAGCCACCACAGTTATACTGCGGCAGGTTGGCTCCCCTGGGCGAGCCATCATGTACGCCGGCCGTTTTAAGAGCACTAAGGGGTGCGCATGACGACGAAGCTGATGCACTTGCCCGGTGGCTGCAATGTCCGCCGGGCACCCGCGATCGCTCCTGAGAGAGAGAGAGACAGACAGAACTGAGGTTTGTCAATGTAAATAGACCAGTGTTTCTCAACTCCAGTCCTCAAGGCGCACCAACAGGTCATGTTTTCAGGATTTCCCTCAGATGAAAAGGCTGTGGTAATTACTAAGGCAGTGAAACTGATCAAATCACCTGTGCAAAATAGTGGAAATCCTGAAAACATGACCTGTTGGTGCGCCTTGAGGACTGGAGTTGAGAAACACTGAAATAGACAGTTCTCTATTCTGTCAGGGGAGAGGAGACTGATTGTTGTTCCTACTACTTATGAACAACGATTGGTCTCCTCCTACAGGCAGTCCCATCCCCCCACAGCTAGGACACACATTTAACCCCTTGATCGCCCTCTAGTGTTAACCCCTTCCCTACAGTAATACAGTAATTTATACAGTAATCAGTGGCTATTTTTAGCTCTGATCGCTGTATAAATGTCAACGGTCCCAAAAAAGTGCCAAAAGTATCCGATCTGTCCGCCGCAATGTCGCAGTCCCACAAAAAATCACAAATCACCGCCATTACTAGTAAAAAAAAATATATTAATAATAAAAATGCCATTAATATATCCCCTATTTTGTATCCCCTATAACCTTTGTGCAAACCAATCAATATACCCTTATTTCGATTCTTTTTACCAAAAATATGTAGAAGAATGCATATCGGCCTAAACTGAGGAAGAATTTTTTTTTTTAAATTGGGGGGATATTTATTATAGCAAAAAGTAAAAAATATTGTTTTTTTTAAATTGTCACTCTTTTTTGTTTATATGATTAAATACCACCAAAATAAAGCTCTATTTGTGGGGTAAAAAAGAACATCAATTTTATTTGGGTTCAGCGTCGCACAACCGCGCAATTGTCAGTTAAAGCGACGCAGTGCCGTATTGCAAAAATGGCCTGGTCATTAAGGGGGAAAATCTTCCAGTCCTTATGTTTGTTATTTAACCACTTGTTGTTATACTTACCTGCTCTGTTGCAGTGGTTTTGAACAGAGCAGCCTGGATCTTCCTCTTCGCTGCTCCTGGCCCCTCCCTCCTGTCGAGTGGCCCCACAGCAAGCAGCTTGCTATGGGGCACCCGAGCTGAGCTGCAGCTCTGTGTGTCCATTCAGATATGAAGCTGTGGTTCCGCCCAACCCCCTCTCTCTCCCGATTGGCTAACTGACTTTGATTGACAGCAGCGGGAGCCAATGGCGCCGCTGCTGTGTTTCGGCCAATCAGGAAGGGGAGTCTCAGACGGCCGAGGGACTCATGGACATTGCTGGACAGAGATGGGGCTCAGGTAAGTATTTTGGGGTGCTGGGGCGGCTGCTGCACACAGAAGGCTTTTTATCTTAATGCATAGAGTGGATTAAGATAAAAAACATTCTGACTTTACAATTCCTTTAAGAAAGACAGAAGTATCCATAGTTTAGCAAGTATCTAGCAAAATCAAGTAAAATATAAGCTATTTAACTGAAATCAGTGGCATCTTATCGAGCATCAAGCTGGGGGCAGGATTTACTATATCATTATTTTTTTAACACTTTTTTTACAATAGTGTTGGTCAATAGTGGTTACTGTATACAAGGGTCTCAACTGCTGCACCTGACATCCCCAGAGGTCCAAACATAATATTCAACATATGTAGTGCTAAAGACGATTGTGAGACTGAACACATGCTGCTAGAGATGATCAAGGCTTGGGGACCAGCAACAGGTGTGGTTGAAGGGTGTGGTCGAATACTGCAGTAGACTGTGAGGCCGGGTTCACACTGGCACTACACGACAGTGGTTTTGCGCCCCCCACCCCAAAGCACCTTGTCCCAATGTTGATGAGGACAAGGGCCTCTTCCCGACAACCCTGGCAGGCGGGGGGCTTATCGGAATCTGGAAGCCCCCTTTAACAAGGGGGCCCCCAGATCCCGAACCCCCACCCTATGTGAATGAGTATGGGATACATTGTACCCCTACCCATTCACCTAAAAAAAAGTGTCAAAAATAAAACGCAGTACACAGGTTTTTTAAAGTAATTTATTAAGGTAGCTTTGGCGTCTCTTCCGATATCTTCTCCCCTCTCCGGTTCTTCTCCCTCTGTCCGCTGTCTGACAGCGCAGAGCGGAGACCCGGCAGAGGCAGTAGACAGCGGACAGAGGGAGAAGAACTGGAGAGGGCAAGAAGACATCAGCGGAGAGCGGAGGAAAACCGGAGAGGGGAGAAGAACCAGTAGAGGCAGAAGACATCAGCGGAGAAGGGAGAAGAGCCGGAGAGGGGAGAAGAACGTCGGAGTTAAATTACTTTAAAAACCTGTGTACTGCGTTTTATTTTTGACGATTTTTTTAGGTGAATGGGTAGGGGTACAATTTACCCTATACTCATTTACATAGGGTGGGGGCGGGATCTGGGGGACCCTTTGTTAAAGGGGGCTCCCAGAATTCTATAAATCGCAAACCCCGACAACCAACGGCCAGGGTTGTCAGGAAGAGGCCCTTGTCCTCATCAACATGTGGACAAGGTGCTTTGGGGCGGGGGGGCGCAGGGCCTCGCCTGCCCCAAAGCACCCACCCCCCCATGTTGAGGGCATGGGGCCTGGTATGGTTCAGGAGGGAGGGTGTTTGCTTGCCCCCACCCCCTTTCCTGACCTGCCGGGCTGTGTGCTCGGATAAAGGTCCTGTATGGATTTTGGGTCTGGTATGATCTTGGAGGGGGAACCCATGTAGTTTTTTTTTTTAATTTGGCGTGGGGTTCCCCTTTAAGATCATCAGAGCTCAAGTCGCATGCCAAAGTCAAGTGATATTCAATGGGCTGAAGTAGGATCAAAAGCAGACCAAAGTAGCACAGGGAGTATTTTTAAAGTTGGACTGACTTGTGTCGGACCAGTTAAGACGGCTCTTATAGGGAAACATTGATTTGCACACGTCATGCGACATGAGCTCCCAATGTCGGAGCATTTGTCGTACCAGTGTGAACCCTGCTTTACAAACAATTAGGGAACATGTTACATGAGACTGCAAGACATCACTGCCATTACAGCACCTTTACAAAACAATGCTTTCCCTACTGGCTGTTGGGTTTCCGAAGGCCACAGAATAATTGCCATAGGGTTGCATGTTGGACATCAGAGTTTTACATTATTTTGCCGTGCAACTTATTCTACTTCTCAACAAAAAGATTATATAGTAATGCATGCAAAGGGATGTCTAATTGTTATGATCAAGTGAATTAGAACTATATAGATTGATTCTTTTTCTCCTCACAAGTCCCCCACTTAAAGCGTATTAAAAGCAAAAGCAAACATTTATTACACCTTAGTGATACTAAAGCCTCAGTTTTTTTCATTTAAAAATAACAAATATATTACACTGACTTGCTCTGTGCAGTGGTTTTGCACTGATTAGCCCAGATCCTCCTCTTCTCGGGTCCCCCACCAGTGTTCTTGGCCCCTCCCTCCTGCTGAGTGCCCCTACAGCAAGCAGCTTGCTATGGGGACACCCGTGCCGATCCACTGCTCTGTGTGTCCATTCAGACACAGAGCCGCGATTCGGCCCTGTCCCCTCTCTTTCCTCATTGGCTCACTGACTTTCACAGCAGCGGGAGCCAATGGTGCCATGCTGTTGTCTCAGCCAATGAGGAGGGAGAATTTATGGCAGCCGAGTCCCTCCTGTAGTATCGCTGGATCGAGATGGGCTCAGGTAAGTATTTGGGGGGCTGAAGGGGGCTGCTGCCCACAGAAGGTTTTGTATCTTAATGCATAGAGTGCATTAAGATAAAAAAAAAAAAACCTTCTGACTTTACAACTACTTTCGGCTTACCAATTCTTAGATGTGATGGCTGCATTCATCTGTTTAGGCTTTCTTTTCTTTATTTTCATCTGGAGATCCAGCCAGTAACCCTGTTGTTTTTCAACAGAACAAGCTCTCCAGCAAATGTAGCAGCTAAAATGTTGAGACAAACTATTTACCACTGACAGGGATGCTTCCAATGATCAACTTTTATTTATTCATGAAAAACCTTTATACCAAAAGAAAAAAAAATAGTTGCTGTAACTGCTTGTGTAACTGCAGTATGAGCTTGAGTTTGGTTTCAATTTGTTAGTGTATCTAAATCTGTTAGTACATCCAACATAACCCCTCCCCCAAAATTGACAATGCTGCTGTCCAAAGGTGCCCCCTGTGCACCTTTATCCAGAGTGGGGGCAATCTAATACAGGAGGTTTGTTACAAAAGGGGACAAAAAAACCTAAAAAAAAAAGCTAATGCACCACATAGAATGATTGGTAAGCGGCAATATATTATATTTTTGTTTTTGGGTTTAATACCGCTTTAATCAATGCAGCTTTTGTTCTCCAGTAGAACAGCAATTTGTTTACCGAGACTTGTTGGTTGAACAACAAGCAACATTCTTAACCACTTCCCACCCGGCCACTGCACATAAACGACTGGGTGGGCGCTTGAGTGGAAGTTCCTATACATCCTTCAGAAGGAGAGGGATCACACAGCTGAGCGATCCCAATGCGCGCATGTCCCCTGGACACAGCGCATCTCAGATTGGCAGAAGGGCTCTGCGATTTGCCCTCCTGATCACATGATGGCTGTGTCCAATCACAGCCATCATGTGATGTAAACAGCCTGGGGGGCGTCACAGGAAGCGGCGCAGTGGCGCAATCCCGATGTGCCTGTGTCCCCCAGAGACGGGGCAACTACACTCGGCAGGAGGGCTCTGTGATTGGCCCTCCTGTTCACATGACGGCTGTGTCCAATCACAGCCGCCATGTAGTGTAAGCCGAGAGCTGTTGCCTCTGCTTCTCCTCACACAGAGTTAGTGAGAAGAGAACAGATCTGCGAGCTAGGGATCAGTGTGTATGAGCTGTTTTTTACAGCTTTTTACACACTGATCACCCAGCTAGTATCCCCAAACAGTGTCCCCAACACAGTGAAAAACATCAACACCTGTCACACATCTGTCCAACTGAACATCTGTCCCACTTAACATCTATCACATTTGTCCAATCTGTCCATAATCACCTGGCACACGTGTCCGTGAGCAGCTGGCACACATGTCCGTAATTAGCTGGCGCACGTGTCCGTGATCATCTGGCGCACATGTGTCCGTGATCATCTGGCGCACATGTGTCCGTGATCATCTGGCGCACATGTGTCCATGATCATCTACACACATCTGGCGCACATGTGTCTGTGATCATCTGGCGTACATCTGGTGCACATCTGTCCATGATCATCTGGCGCACATGTGTCCGTGATAATCTTTAGCACATCTGGCGCACATGTGTTTGTGATCATCTGGCACACATGCGTCCATTAACACCTGGCGCACATGTCCGTGATCATCTGGCACATGTGTCCATGATCATCTGCGCACATCTGGCACACATCTGTCTGTGATTATCTGGTGCACATCTGTTCGTGATTATCTGCGCACATCTGGTGCACATCTGTCCGTGATCATCTGGCGCACATGTGTCCGTGATCATCTGGCGCACATGTGTCCATGATCATCTACACACATGTGTCCGTGATCATCTGGCGCACATCTGGTGCACATCTGTTCATGATCATCTGGCGCACATGTGTCCGTGATAATCTTTAGCACATCTGGCGCACATGTGTTTGTGATCATCTGGCAGACATGTGTCCATTAACACCTGGCGCACATGTCCGTGATCATCTGGCACATGTGTCCATGATCATCTGCGCACATCTGGCACACATCTGTCTGTGATTATCTGGTGCACATCAGTCCGTGATTATCTGCGCACATCTGGTGCACATCTGTCCGTGATCATCTGGTGCACATGTGTCCGTGATCATCTGGCGCACATGTGTCCGTGATCATCTGGCGCACATGTGTCCGTGATCATCTGACACACATCTGGTGCACGTGTTTGTGATCATCTGGTGCACATCTGTCAGTGATCATCTGGCGCACATCTACCTGTGACCATATGCGCACACCCTGCACACATCTGTCCGTGATCATCTGGCACACATGTGTCTGTGATCATCTGGCACATCTTTCCGTGATTATCTGCCACATCTAATTCAATTGTCCTGGTGCTCTAGGGCCTTCAAAAATGTGATAGGTACTAAGGAAATTAAATGTGTAATTTAGAATGCCTAATGGTGCTCCCTGCATTTTGGGCCTCTGTATGTGGCCAGGCTGTGTAAAAGTCTCACACATGTGGTATCGCCATACTCAGGAGGAGTAGCAGAATATATTTTGGGGGGTAATTTTTGCTATGTGCATGCTATGTGTTAGAAATATAATATAAATTGCCAACTTTGTGTAAAAAAAAATACGTTGTTATTTTCTTTCCACATTTTCCAAAAACTTGTGGAAAAAAATGACATGTTCAAAAAAGTCATTATGCCTCCTAGACCATACATTGGGGTGTTTGCTTTTCAAAATGGGGTCATTTTGTGGGTAATTCTATTGTCCTGGTGCTCCAGGGCCTTCAAAAATGTGATAGGTAGTCAGGAAACTAAATGTGTAATATATGCCCTTAAAACACCTCATGGTGCACCCTGCGTGTTGGGCCTCTGTATGTGGCCAGGCTGTGAAAAAGTCTCACATGTGGTATTGCCACACTCAGGAGGAGTAGCAGAATACATTCTTGGGTGTAATTGCAAGTTTATCTATGCCATGTGTAAGAAATAATTAATTGAATAACAATTTTGTGGAATAAAAATAAATAAATAAATATTTCTTCATTTGCCAAACGATTGTGGGCAAAAAATTGTAACTTCAAAAAACTCACTATGCCTCTTACTAAATACCTTGGACTATCATCTTTACAAAAAGGGGTCATTTGGGGGGTATCTGCACTTTCACACAAACAAATTATCATGCACTTATCGGGATTTTTTTTACCAGGACATGTAGCAGAATACATTTTGATCTAAATTTATGATGAAATTTGATTTTATTGGATTTCTCTTAACCGCTTCAGCCCTGGAAGATTTTACCCCCATCCTGACCAGAGCACTTTTTGTGATTCGGCACTGCATCGCTTTAACTGACAATTGCGCAGTTGTGCGACGTTGCACCCAAACAAAATTGACATCCTTTTTTTCCCACAAATAGTACTTTCTTTTGGTGTTATTTGATCCCCCCTGCGGTTTTTATTTTTTGCGCTATAAACAAAAAAAAGAGCGACAATTTTGAAAAAAACGCAATATTTTTTACTTTCTGCTATAATAAATATCCCCCAAAAATATATAAAAAAAATAATGTTTTTCCTCAGTTTAGACCGATATGTATTCTTCCACATTTTTTTGGTAGAAAAAAAAATCGCAATAAGCATATATTGATTGATTTGCGCAAAAGTTAGAGCGTCTACAAAATAGGGGATAGTTTTATAGCATTTTTATTATTTGGTTTTTTTTTACTAGTAATGGCGGCGATCTGTGATTTTTATCGGGACTGCGACATTATGGCGGACACATCAGACACTTCTGACACATTTTTGGGACTATTGGCATTTATACTGCGATCAGTGCTATAAAAATGCACTGATTACTGTAAAAATGTCACTGCCAGGGAAGGGGTTAACCACTAGGGGGTGATCAAGGGGTTAATTGTGTTCCCTCTCTGTGTTCTAACTGAAGGGGGGAGGGGACTGTCTAGGGGAGATAACAGATCGCTGTTCATACTGTGTATGAAAAGACAATCAGTCTTTTCTCCCCTCAGAGAACCAGAAACTGTGTGTTTACACGCACAGATCCCGGTTCTCGATGTGTCAGCAGCGATCGCAGGAGCCCGGCGGTGATCGCGACCCCCGGGCACTCGCATCGGCTCCGGGGGTGAGCAGCGGCGCACGTGCACGCCCCCTAGTGGCCACAGGGCGAAGCGACGTTACATAATGTCGCTTTGGCCCAGCCGTGCCATTCTGCCGCAGTAAAACTGTGGCGGTTGGTTGGCAAGTGGTTAAAACAGAAAGTAGAAAATATTGTTTTTTTTTCAAAATGTTTGCTTTATTTTCCGCTTATATCGCAAAAAATAAAAAACCCAGTGGTGAATAAATACCAGCAAAAGAAAGCTCTATTTGTGTGAACAAAATGATAAAAATGTAATTTGGGTACAGTGTTGCATGACTGAGTAATTGTCATTCAAAGTGCAAGAGCACTGAAAGCTGAAAATTGGTCTGGGAAGGTAGGGGGTGAAAGTGCCCAGTATTGAGGTGGTTAAAAACTGACAAAAAATGCACTAACTTCAAATTACAGATTTGAATATGTTATACTTTTCCATGAATTCCTACAGGGTTTATAAGAGAAAGCATTACTCTACTTAGCACTGTACCCCTCTAGGCACATTCTTCTGGTTCACTTTTGCAAAAAAAGTCTGTATAAGTCTGTACATTACTAAAATACCTAAGGGTAAACTGAGTTCTCTCAGCCCTCCATGAACATATCCCTAAATTCAGGGAGACTCAGCAGCACTCATTTGAGTGTAGTAAGATTAGTAAAGTTAATCATTTAATGCAATTAAAATTGGCAACTCACAAGAAGTAAAATGTGTAAAGTCATGTCACATGGGTTGGCCTCTCTGTACGATCCCAATCCTGGTAGCTAGCGAGTTTGGGAGCTGGTGGAGGCTCGCCCGCTCTGGTGGTTTCCAGGGCTCTGAGTAAATCCGAAAGTCACGTCCTCATCAGCTGTGACGTCAGTGGGCGGGGGTACGAAGGGCCGTCAAGCACACATTCGGAGCATGCACGCTCCTTCTTCAGACATGGTCGAATACGGACATAGTCTTGAAGGAGTGGATTATGGTGAAATACCTTTCTGCATACCCTAAATACACAAAAATTGATGAATGCTTCTACTGCAAGGGCATGAAATATTTGCATCATTTAAAATCAAAGATAATGTCTTTCTTTTCACAATTCACAACTGCCCTGTGGACAACAAATGTCTCTAGACATGTTATATATTCACATTGTATTTGGAACTTGAAGTCAATCTAAATACCAGACAAGCCAAGTTCCACAGGCACTGACGAAACCGGTCGGATGCACCGAACGTGACACGCCATTTCCGTTCGCAACGTATTTTTGTTTGTCCGCTCGAACCCACACGTGGGTGATACAACTTTTAGCTTTTTTAGCCTGTTTTTAGCCTGACCAATACATTTTGGCATACTTCACGATGGCAGTCCATTCATCTTTTTCCCATACATGGCACTAATGGTCTTCAATGAACCATCTCTATCCGGGAGTTCGTTTGCATGCATCTAGCAGTCAGTGTCACCTGAGGATATAAGAGACAAATAGCTCCGCGCTTAGGTAATAAAGGAACTGCAGCCCCCCCAGTACAGAATAACACCTAAGTGAAATTCTAAGTAGTATAGAGTCCCAATTCGGGGTGATTGGCGCTGTTCCACTAAACCACATCTGATGTGTAGAAACTAGTGAAGTGTATCAAGTAAAAATGAATGAATAGTAAAAAATAAAAAATAAAAATATTATTATATATGTGGGAATAATAAAATTACAAATGTGTGGGAGAAATATTCTAGTGTAAATGCGAAATATGCCCACAAATATATAAAGTGCAACGTGTATTATCACCTTACTAGATTAGAGTTGATCAAAACAAAACGGTATAAATTGGTATATAAAAAAGGTGTAAATTCCCAAAAACCTTCAAAAAATCCTTGAATAAAAATAGTGAAAGTATGTGCATAAAAAGTGCTAAGACATATACATAAGAACCATATAATCATAAATGCGCATGAAAGTCTTTAAAAATAAACCATTAAATCATCAGTCCAAAAAAAAAAATGTCCCAAAAGGAAAAAAGGAAAGAAAGTCCATAGAACGTTCTTCCTAAAGTGCAATATTAAGTTTCTTCAAACATCTAGCAGTACTCTTGATGTTATAAACTCCTCCAGCCTTCCAAAGGACCCCCCTATGTGCCTTCACTCACCGGAAGAATTCACCCCTGCAGGGGTATTAAGCCTGTCAGCCGTATCCTGCAGCAAAGGTCCCTGGTGACAGTCCTCTGTTCGGATCTCCACTCCTGGTATCCCGATCACTTCCAGTCACTCCCCGAAGGAACATCCATATAAAACAAAAATGAGCCCCATCGCGTAAATCCGTAAAAAAAAACTTTGCTTTATTGTAAATAGTAAAAAGGAAGCAAAAGTGCTCCGCTGAGTAGTTAACAGTCACACAAAAAATGGTGAAAACAGCGCGGTGTGGCGTGCGTTCCACCGCTCGCTCCACACCCGGAAGTAAACCAGAAAGACAAGACGTATGCATATCACGTGGCCACGTGATACGCATATGGATGTTCCTGCGGGGAGTGACTGGAAGTGATCGGGATACCAGGAGTGGAGATCCGAACAGAGGACTGTCACCAGGGACCTTTGCTGCAGGATACGGCTGACAGGCTTAATACCCCTGCAGGGGTGAATTCTTCCGGTGAGTGAAGGCACATAGGGGGGTCCTTTGGAAGGCTGGAGAAGTTTATAACATCAAGAGTACTGCTAGATGTTTGAAGAAACTTAATATTGCACTTTAGGAAGAACGTTCTATGGACTTTCTTTCCTTTTTTCCTTTTGGGACAATTTTTTTTTGGACTGATGATTTAATGGTTTATTTTTAAAGACTTTCATGCGCATTTATGATTATATGGTTCTTATGTATATGTCTTAGCACTTTTTATGCACATACTTTCACTATTTTTATTCAAGGATTTTTTGAAGGTTTTTGGGAATTTACACCTTTTTTATATACCAATTTATACCGTTTTGTTTTGATCAACTCTAATCTAGTAAGGTGATAATACACGTTGCACTTTATATATTTGTGGGCATATTTCGCATTTACACTAGAATATTTCTCCCACACATTTGTAATTTTATTATTCCCACATATATAATAATATTTTTATTTTTTATTTTTTACTATTCATTCATTTTTACTTGATACACTTCACTAGTTTCTACACATCAGATGTGGTTTAGTGGAACAGCGCCAATCACCCCGAATTGGGACTCTATAGCGTCACCTGAGGTACCCGAGTTCCAGCACCTGAACCAAGTCGTGATCGTGTGGAGCTTCCTTTGTTGATCTTGAAGTATTCTTTGACTTCTGTCATGGGAGTCACCACAATCTGGTGAGTAGGCTGTGTGGCCGGTGTTGGTGGTGGATTACGGTTGCCTGATGCCTTGCTGAACCCCAGGAGGATTTATCCAGGAGTCCGATTTCAACATTATTTGAACACTTTGTTGAATTTTTTTTTTTAAATATAATTTTTTGAATATAATTTTGAACTCATTTTGAATTTGGACTGTTGCTTTTACTTCTTTTGTTTTATTTTTATTTTGTTTTTCAATCTTTGATGTTTGATTATTCGTGGCTTTCACTTAGGTGATATTTACTCATGAGTATCATTATTGACACCATATATTTATACTACATTTATTTTGTTTACACTAGAGTGTTATCTGCACTTGCACTTTACAGTTTGCAATTAATTATTGTTTTTCATTTTTCACCACCATTATAACGTGCTGCTCCTTTATCTATATTAGTTTAACCAGCTTCCATTAGCACGGGTTGGTAGTTTTCACTATCTATTATACAAGTTCCACAGGCAGTCAGTCGGTACTTCTGGCTTACACAGCTCCCTGACCTGGGACCATAAGAAAAAAATGATGAGGAGGAATCTGCCCATTGATCACTTGATTGACAAAATACTAGTTTTAGGTATAAACGATCTAATAATAAATAGTATTTTCTCACAGCACAATTGTTATTATTTTAGCCAGAGACCTCAGCCAGTCTGAAAAAATCCCTGTATGCATTCAAGTAAATAGTATAAATATGAGATATTGTAATACTGTAATAGGATGATAAACGTTTGACACACTTTGGGAATAGACTTTATGTGATTTGGATTATGGTACTGTTTTTATTTTTTTTATTTTGTTTCTTTGCTCTGTATTAATAACATATAATAAATGTGTACCTTTTAAAAACAATACAAAATAGAGTAAAGGTAGAAAAAAAAAATCAAAAAGGAGAAGTAGTTACTGTTGCACTTTGTCAACACAATAAATACCAGGAACACCGCAGAATGTGAAGTAAGAGCGCCTTAGAAAAAAAAGACCAGAAGTACCGCAACCACTTCAGCTCTCATACTTTCACACCCCTTATGGACGAGAGCAAGTTTTATTTTTTTACTACGAGCCTGTTTATTCAACTTTGGCATTATTTAAGATAACAAAGTAATGCATACATTTTTTGGGGGGGTGACAAGCCAGGCTCTCTTTTGTTAATATTGTTTTACAAAAATAATTTTATCTTCTATGTAATCTATAGACAAAGATATGTAAAAACTGTGTTCTTTTGTGTTTTGACTAGAGTTTTAACCTTTTCACTGCCAGGCCCTGTGCTCTCCTTTTAAACTCAGGCCATTTTAGCAAAATTTCCCATTGCTTTTTTTATTTTCCAATTAGCTTTCAGAGTTTGTGAAAGACCCCCAAACCATACATTTCCTGAAAGCATAGGACCAGGAGAATAAAAGGAAGGTGCTACTGATTTTTTTAGCCCCCGTGATATGTGCGCAAATGTTTATCAAACAATATTTTCGCTAAAAATACATTAACATCATTATTTGTGGATACATATATGGCAACATTTCCAAAATTCATGCTAAATTCCTTGTAAATATAAAAGTTAAAACTGTAGTGAGTTAATAAATAGCAAATATGTGTAAACTTTAAATTGTGCCTTTTTGTGAAATGGTGAAAACTGAAGGTGAGCAAAACTGTATATAAAAACAATTTATTTAAAAAAAATCTGGAGGTTACCATTTTTCCCTTACAGCTTTCAGAGTTTGTAAAAGACCCCCCAAAACATACATTTTCTGAAAGCAAAGGACCTGTAGAATAACAAAGTGCTACTGATTTTTTGGGCCCCGCAAAAGTTGCTCAAATGTTCATCAAATCACTATTTTCACTAAAAATATACTAAAATCACTATTAGTGGATACATACACGACAAAATTTGCAAATTGCTGCTAAATTCCTACTAAACATAAAAGCTAAAACTGTTTTGAGTTAGTACATAACATATATTTGTAAATTTGAAATTATGCCTTTTTGTGAAATGGTGAAAACTGACGGTGCCCAAAACTGTAAATAAAAATTTACATGCCTTGGTTTCTAACAGATGCCTCTATCTATGCTAAACAGTTCAGGTGGACGAATCTCACCTGCTGGCTATTGAATTTTAACCTCAGCTTATTAAAATAAGCTTTGACAAAACAACTTGGAAGCTGATTGACTTCTACAGTGGTGCACCAGATTTTTCACTCTCCAGTTTTAGTTAATCAACCCCTTTGTGTCAGTATTGGCTGGTACTGCAACAACTAATGCAGCATACACACGGGCGGACTTTCCGACGGACTTTTGGCAGACTTCCGACAGACTTTTTTTTACGAACGGATTTGCCTACACACGACCGGACTACGGACAGACTTGCCTACACGCGACCGGACTTTCCGGCGGACCTAGTTTCCGACGGAGTTACGGCGGACTTTCCAAATGAACGGACTTGCCCACACACAAACAAGTCCGTTCATTTTGAACATGACTCGGGTATGGCGTGACTAGAAAAGTATGGGTTTTAAAAGTAATTTATTAGACAGCTCCGGGGGTCTTCTTCCGACTTCGGGGGTCTTCTTCCGATTTCGCCGCTCTCTCTGGCCTCTTCTCCCGGTGTCCGGTTATTCGAAGTCGGAAGAAGACCCCCGGAGCTGTCTAATAAATTACTTTTAAAACCCGTCTAGTGTGTTTTTTTTATTGACACTTTTTCCCTAGGTGAATGGGTAGGGGTACGATGTACCCCCTACTCATTTACATAGGGTGGGGGAGCGGGATCTGGGGGCCCCTCTTAATAAAGGGGGCTCCCGGATTCCGATAAGCCCCCGCCCGCAGACCCCGACAACCAACGGCCAGGGTTGTCGGGAAGAGGCCCTTGTCCTCATCAACATGGGGACAAGGTGCTTTGGGGTGCGGGGGCCGCAGGGCGCCCCCCTACCCCAAAGCACCCACCCCCCATGTTGAGGGCATGTGGCCTGGAACGGTTCAGGAGGGGGGGGGGCGCTTGCTCATCCCCACCCCCTTTCCTGACCGGCCAGGCTGCGTGCTCGGATAGGGGTCTGGTATGGATTTTGGGGGGACCCCACACCGTTTTTTCGGCATAGGGGGTTCCCCCTTAACATCCATACCAGACCTAAGGGACATCGTCGCCTCCCCCTCGCGCTCGCCGCAATAGGAAAATTTGTTTTTCCTATTGCAGCGAGCACGAGGTGCAATACCCTGCCCCTGCGTCGTATCTGGTCCATCGGACCAGCATACAGACGAACGGGCTTTCCTTTAGGAACCGAGTCCGGTGGAGTTACGATGTAAAGATTTGAAGCAGGTTTCAAATCTAAAGTCCGTCGGATTTCCGACCAAAACGGTCCGTCAGAAGTCCGATGCAGACCACACACGGTGGGATTGTCCGCTGGATTCGGTCCGTCGGACCAGTCCAGTCGGAAAGTCCGCCCGTGTGTACACGGTATAAGAGTTGCAGCAACTCTAATGCCGCATACACATGATCAGAATTTCGGCCCGCAAAAGACCGATGAGAGTTTTTCGTCGGAAAATGCGACCGTGTGTATGCTCCATCGGACTTTTTCTGGCCGAATTCCAGCCAGCAAAAGATTGAGAGCATATTCTCAATTTTTCGGTCGAAAAAAGTTCCTATCCGAAAATGCGATCATCTGTGGCAATTCCGACGCGCAAAATTCCTACGCATGCTCGGAAGCATCGAACTTCATTTTCTTGGCTCGTCGTAGTGTTGTACATCACCGCGTTCTTGACGGTCGTAAGTTCAGCGAACTTTTGTGTGACCGTGTTTGCAAGGCAAACTTGAGCGGAATCCCGTCGGAAAAGCCATCATATCTTTTTCTGACGAGAAGTCCAATCGTGTGTACGCAGCATAACTCTTTGCTCTGTGTTGAACTAATTTCCAGTGTCAATACATAATGATTCTTTGCATTTACAAAAAGGTCTACTGTCTCTCTGGAAAAAGAATTTGCAAACAGGGGTTGATTCACTAAAGGATTTGGCAATGTTCACACAATAAAATGTGTGAAGATCCACCTGATTTATCCAATAACGTGCAGATGAAAAAATCAAGCTGGGATTTTATTTTTTCACATGACTGGATAATTGCGATGAATCTTAAAACATTTTATTGTGAGACATTCTCAAATCCTTTAGTATTTCAGCCTCATAGTGTTTGCAAATGCTAAATGCAGAACTGATTCAGGTTCAGGTCCAAAAAGTGTGGAAAACATTTTTGAAAAAAAATTATACATAGACAAAGCAAAAAATGTAAATACTATTGATAAATAGGGATGGGATGGGTTCGCGCCAAAACTTTCGAATATCGCAGAAAGTTGGAGCCAAACGACAAACCCCATTAAAGTCTTTGGGACCCAAACTGGAAAAATCAAAAGTGCCCATTTTGAAGACTTTGAAGTTTTTAAAAAAGATAATTTTTAAATAAGCAGTGGTTTAATGATGCTTAAATTAGAACAATAAAAAAAATCCTTTAAATATAGTGTCTGGGGCCCCCTTAGTCTGCCTGTAAAGTGGTGCATCTGCATCTGTCAAAATGACATTTTCCCTGCAAGCTTTCTTTATTTTGCAGACAATGGCTTGGTGAGCCAGTCTGTATGATGAAGCCACAGTGATGGAGAAATTGGGCTTTGGATGTCGTTGGTGCCTTCACACTGTAACCCTATAGAGGTACTCTTGATGAAAGCAAGAATTGGCCTTGCTGTAAAAAATTGTAACTCATCTGACTTTTGCTGGCCAAATTCCAGCCAGCAAAAGATTGAGAGCATGTTCTCAATTTTTTGATACATTACAATTTTTCGATAAATACTATTGATAAATAGTGATGGGTTGGGTTCGCGCCAAAACTTTCGAACATCGTAGGAAGTTAGGAGCCAAACGACAAACCCCATTAAAGTCTTTGGGACCTGAACTGGAAAAATCAAAGGTGCCCATTTTGAAGACTTTGAAGTTTATAAAAAAGATCATTTTTAAATGAGCAGTGGTTTAATGCCTTCACACCGTAACCCTATAGAGGTACTCTTGATAAAAGCAAGAATTGGCCTTGCTGTAAAAAATTGTCACTCAGTGGATTGTCGACTGGAAAGCTCTCCATGTCTGTTTTCGCCCCTAGGTAATCTTCCACCATATGATGCAGATGCTGCCAATTTGATGTGGAAGCTGACAGGCATGGGCACCAAGGACTAAAACAATTTTGAAATGGCCCCTTCTCCACCGCTCCTCCTTTGACCAACAGAAGCCTCAAAATTAGCTTTTCCATGGGACTGTAACCTACCAGAGTCAGGAAAGGCGTTACATAAACTCCTCTTTAAGGTGTCCTCAATATATTTCATCCTCTGCTCTCTCTGTGAGGATGGGATGAGGTCTGAGACTTTCCCCTTGTAACTGTGATCAAGGAGGGTTGCCAACCAATAATGATCCTTATCCTTGATGCCATGAATTCTCTGGTCCTTTCACAGGCTTTGAAGAATAAGGGAGCCCATGCACTGCAAGTTTGAGTCCTTGAGTCACTAAGGAATAAAGTATCTGGAACTGCCTCCTCCCAGCCATGTACTACTCCCAAGGGTTCTGGGGATTGAAAACCATCTCTTAACCATCTCTTAAGGTTTGACGTGCGTATCCCTCTGCTTCAATGCCTCCAAAACTGCCCTAAATCCTCCTCCTACCTCTCCTCTTGTGTTCTGTGGCGTTGCAAGAATGGTGTCTGCATAAAGTGGTTCATGAGAGGAAAGGAAGTCCTCTTCCTCCTCCCGCTGCCCTGCCTTGAGTGCCCTGTCCATTATGCCATGCAGAGTCTGCTCCAGCAGGAACACATTGATTGTGTCACTGACGCATGCATTGTCACAGCTCACCATCCCTGTCGCCTCCTCAAGTGGTGGCAGTACATTGCATGCATCCTTTATCAGCAGCCATTGGCGTAGGGAAAAAAAAACAAGCCGTCCTGAGTCTGTTGTTGTGCCATACTCACACAGGTACTGGTTGAGAGCCCTCTGCTGCATTGCCAAAGTTGATTTCCACCTGGTGGGCGTGTCACAAATCAGGTGGTTTACAGGCAGTTGGAAATCCCACTGAATTTCAGCCGCCCGAACACTGGCTGTGGATGACTGCCTGAAATGGCTACAGACTCTTCTGGCCTGCTTCAGAAGATCTTGCAACCCTGGGTACCTGTTTAGGAAATGCTACAAATGTGCCAGGCATGGTACATGTGTCAACTTTCCCTGTCGAAGGGCAGACAGGAGGTTAGTGGCATTATCACACATCACCATTCCTGGCTCAAGTTGGTATGGTGTGAACCACCTCTGGGCCTACCCCTGCAAGGCTGAAAGGAATCTCTGCTCCACTGTCACTCCTGTCCCCTAGACAGACCAGCTGAATCACTGCATAGTATCTTTTACCCTGACTCGTTGAATAGCCCCTTGAAAGCTTAGGGCAGTGGTTCTCAACTCCAGTCCTCGGGACCCACCAACAGGCCAGATTTTAAGTATTACCTTGGGGAGTTGCAGACTAGAATACTGCAATCACTGAGCAGCAAGTGATATCACCTGTGATGTATTTCAGCTATCTTGCAAACCTGGCCTGTTGGTGGGTCCTGAGGACTGGAGTTGAGAACCACTGGCTTAGGGGGTACTGGTGGTTCATAGGCCAATTCAGCAGAGGAGGGGGTGGAGCTGACAAATCTCGCATCATCACCACCAGCTGTATGGAGACGTGGTGGCAAAGCAAGCTCCAGCACTGAGCCCTGTCCTGCATCCTTCCTAGTGGCAAGCAAAGTTACCCAGTGTGCTTCAAATTAAATATAGCGTCCCTGGCCATGCTTGCTGGACCACATGTCAGCAGTAATGTGGACCTTGCTGCTGACTGCCATGCCCAACAATGCCACAACATTGCCTTCCATGTGATGGTACAGAGCTGTAATGACCCTTCATGCATTGTGGTAAAACACATTCTGCAAATTCTTGGGAGGGGGCAGAAACCACCAGACGGAAAGGCAGAAGTTGTAAAGCCAGCAGCTTGGACAAGCTAGAATTTAGATGCTGGGCATGTGGGTGGCAGTGACTGTATTTTTTTTTGTTCTCGCTGCAGCGGAGACATTTGCCTGCTATACTCTACAGCTGTTGGTGTGCTGTTGACTGATAAGTTGCAAGGATCTGTGACACCCTTAGCTATACCTGTCATCCCTGTCAGTGGAGGCTGCTGAGAAGTCATGAGATATAGTGGGGGTAGACCTTTTGTGTGGCTTTTAGGTGCTCTTGCCAATGGGCTGAGTGGTGGGAGGTTAAATGCCTTGTTAAGCATGTGGTACCAAAATGGCTGGTGTTTAATCTGCTTGAGGCAAAGTTTGCAAATTGCAACAGTGCAATCAGCTGTACATGTGCTAAAAGTCTCAGACAGCTGAGCTGTAGGAAGTGGGCCGGGAGATAACAGCTCCACAATCTGATGGAATAGGGTGGCTGCTCTCTACTCTTCCATGATGACTGCCTTTGCAGGACACCCTGCCTCGTTGTGCCTCACCTCACTTTCATCCTCTGCTCTATCCGGCACCCAAGTCATGTCAGTGACCTCATCATCATCAACCCCTCCATCCTCATCATCAGTGGAGCCAACTTGGCAATACGCTGTGGCTGGGAAACATGACTGCCAATTTGTTGTTTAGCAGTGTTCTCCCCTCTCTGTAGGCTCATGTTCCTACCTTCCTCAGCCTCAGAACCAACATCAGAATCAATGCCTGTGCATCGTCAAGGAGCAAGTGGCTGATGCTGTGTTCAAATAACTCAGCTGACTCTTTCCTGCATGTTGCTGGGACTATGGCAGGGTTAGCTGTGGACAAGGAGGCAGAATAAGCTGCTCTGGCAGCTGCGGAGGACTACGCACTAGTCTCTGCTTGGGGGATAGAGGATGAAGATGGTTTAGTAAGCCAGTCCACCACCTCCTCTGCATGATGTGGCTGGATAGCACAGGAAACATCACTGAACAAAGAAAATGGTGCCCTGTCTGAGGACGGACCACGTCCAACTTTGTCTGAGGACACATACGCTGCTGGCCCCCTCACAGTGGCTTGGGAACATCTGCCTCTCTTTGTTGGCCTCCCAGACATGGGGGGGGCTTATTACCAAAATGTAATAGAGATGGGGAAATGTGTAATTAAATGCGCTTTAATCAATGGAAAGTGGGGTTTGGTGCACTTTAACTTAAGGGCTGCCACTGACAGAGATGTCAAAAACTATAAAAAATATAGAAAAGGGGGAACAGCTTTGCTGTCAGAAAAACTGCGGCTCACAATTTAAAAAAAGGGGGGACAAAAAAATAACAGGCAGCAACCAAAAAAAAGGGGGGGTATACAGCACTTTATACAGCACTAAATGTTATGTATTGCGGTTTAAAACAATGCACTACACAGACACCCTCCACTGACACACTACAATATACTGCAGTAAAAGTGCACTGATGCACTTCAATAAATTGCAGTAAAACTGCACTGACACACTACAATATACTGCAGTAAAAGTGCACTGATGCACTACAATATACTGCAGTAAAACTGCATTGTCGCACTACAATATACTGCAGTAAGACTGCATTGACGCATTTCAATATACTGGAGTAAAACTGGACTGACACACCACACTGACACACATCAAAAAGCGGCAGTAAAATTGCACAGACGCACTACACTTACACTGCAGTAAAACTGCATGGATGCACTACACTGACGCTGTACTATCACTATATTCACACTACACTGACACTCTACACTCATAATAGAATCAAAATAGCATACTATAGCATGCTAACTCGCTAGTAGCAATCAACAGAGCCCTGTTCTATCTATCTCCACTCCAATATCACAATGTAAATGTCTCCTCTGGGAAGGAACCTTTTATAGTGTGGGTTGGGTCTAAGAGCAATAAGCCATAATTGGGCTAAGTCATCATGACTTTATCCAATCATGGCTCTGACAGTGCTCTGTGCTCAGTGCTCTGTGGGCAAAGCATTCATTGCTTTAGCCAATCAGGGCTTAGAATGCACTGTGGGGTGCACAGTGCATTGTGGGGCGTTCGGCGAGCCAAACAAACGATCAAATTCCCTGCCAATTCGGTTGTTCGCTGAACAGGAGAACAGCCAATGTTTGGGCCGAACCCAACAATATTGATAAATACAAGTAGAGGGTATACTGGTTAGCATATGTCCCATGATATTTATTAAAAGTTGGGAAGTAAAAAGTTTTAAGCTATTTAACATACCAAAGAAACTGTGCAAATGCTGGTATCCCAGTGGACCGCCTTACTGTTTGTGCAATTGTTTTTTTTACAATCTAATAGCAGGACCTGCTGCAACTATAGCTCTACAACTTAAAGGATAAAAAAAGCAAATAAAAAAAATAATAATATAGCATAAACAATTGTGACACAAGTCATATTGTAAATGAATGTTATTAAAAATTACCTTTCCTTTTCAATCTGCAGCTCAATATGGCTTCCTGGAGGAGTTCTGTACACAGAATGTGTACAGAACGCCCCCCAGATATGTAATTTCCTGTTTGTGTAATTGGCTGACTGATTTTCTGAGAAGTCCAAGATACGTCAGGCATCACCTTCAACAAAAATGTTTTTTGGTGAGATACTCCCAATAGGAAATCACGTCTAAAGGAATGCAGGCCCAGCAGTTTTCCTCATTAGAGCTTTGCAGGTACAGCAGCTGGATGATAATGAATAAACCACTCCCATTAGACTCACTTTTTGCACATGGGCACAGAGAAACACACAGGAATTTCTTCAGAATAACAAAAGATTTGAATCTGCAACAAAGTTCTTCAAAATCCTAGTAATGTACACAGATCACCCAGGGGGAATGTTTTTTCTCAGCAAAAGTAGAGTTACTCTTAAACTTTAAACTTATAGATAGCGCTTAATGAATATGCGTTTTAATGAGGAGGAAATTCACGTGGGATAAATCAATCGTGGATATATGTTTCTACAGAATTCTTTAATGCCTATACTCAAACTTGAGTATGGGTTGTGAGTTTATGTTGCCCAGCTGCATGTGTCTTTGAAAGCTTTAAATTTCTGTGTGTACCTTTATATATTTAAATTTGAAATTTCTTGATGCATACAAACTTATTACATAACTGTTCATATTTGTGCTACACTTTGCATCATTAGAAAATTCAATGTCTAATCTTCAAACATGCCAACATTCTGGGATGTAGGCAAATGGCGCACCCCTGGCACCCCAAAATTATGTAGATTATGAAGAATTATAGTGCAAAAATGATTGGTTAAGCCAGTGTTTCTCAACTTTTGTTTTCAGTCAAGGCACCCTTTAAAATGATGTACACCTTACATGAATGAAAAAAACGAAACCAATAGCTTGCAGCTGCATCCACGCACGTAGGACGCCAAACATTTGAGGAGATTTAGTCTTCCGAAGCAAGTAAACCCTGCACATTTGTAGCACACTCTAGTGTAGAGTGCTAGGTGTACATAGTTGTATGCTGTAGTGTAGGTAAAGCTTGGCTGAATCTGGGTCAGGGATGAGTTACTCTGGGAGACTGGATGACTCAACAGGAAGCACCTCTGGTACCTCACCCTACTTGCTAGAACCTTAGAGAAGCTTCCAGAAGAATGGGTGGGAGGTTAGGAGGAACTGTTTGGAGTATTGAGGAGGACCCCAGCCAATACCCAACAAATGGGCTGGCAGGGAGTGGGCACTTGTTAAATACTCCGAGTCATGCCAGCAAGGGGCAATCGTGTGGAAGACTGAGAAGGAGTGCTAAGGAGGCTGTCGGTGGCCCTTGAGGGTGCCCCCTAGTCTGGGGGGGCTGACCTCGGGCCTGGGACTCGGGTGCTAGAGGCGGTGATACAGAGCGATGTATCACCGCCTCGCTGCCTGTTTTAACTCTTTTAAACTAAAAACTAGCGCACCGCAACCATATGCATCGCTCATTCAGTTGAATGGGTCTTCCTCTTCATCAGGGACTGATGAAGAGGTAGATATGCCCTGAAACGCGTTTTTGACTGTGCATGCTTCAAGAGTGACATTGGTTGTAGGCAGTTCCTGTCCAGAGGCGGAACTAGAATCTTCAGGGCCCCAGTGCAGGATACCATGAAGGGCCCCCACCAGGTGCGTTGCTAGGTCTACAAAACATCTCAGGCTAGAGCCCATAGCAGCGAAGTAAAGAAAGTCATACGCTTGGGCGGGCATACACATGTGTATAATATACGTGTGTGTGTGTATATATATATGTATATATAAAATATCGTTACATATTGCAGATCCCTCCTTACATTAGGGCTCCCCAGAGAGCTCCTTCCTTACATCAGGGTCCCCAGAGAGCCTCCCTTACTTCAGGGTCCCCAGAGAGCCCCCCTTACTTCAGGGTCCCCAGAGAGCCTTCCCTTACTTCAAGGTCCCCAGAGAGCCTCCCCTTACATCAGGGTCCTCAGAGAGCCCCTCCTTACATCAGGGTCCCCAGAGAGCCCCTTCCATCAGGGTCCCCAGAGAGCCCCTTCCTTACACCAGGATCCCCAAACTGCCCCCTCTTACATCAGGGTCCCCAGAGAGCCCCCCCTTACATCAGGGTCCCCAGAGGGCCCCCCTTCAGAGCCCCCCTTACATCAGGCTCCCCAGACAGTCACCCCCCCTTCCAAAGATTCCCCTCTACTTAGCTGGTCTCCGCTGTGCAGATTGGATGCCCAGCACATCTCTGTACCCACCTCACCTGGGGGGAGGTGGGAGGCCGCGATCGGCAGCTCTATGGTGTCCACGGGCGGGGGATCTCCCTGGGGCTTGTAGTTCTCTCTCCGACTGTATCCATTGGAGAGGGGTCTCTGACCGGGCATGTATCTTCAAGAGTGTAGAAGCAGGGGACCCTGATGTAAGGAGGCGCTCTCTGAGGACCCTGATGTAAGGGGAGGCTCTCTGGGGACCCTGAAGTAAGGGGAGGCTCTCTGGGGACCCTGAAGTAAGGGGGGCTCTCTGTGGACCCTCAAGTAGGGGGGGCTCTCTGGGGACCCTGATGTAAAGAAGGGGCTCTCTGGGGACCCTGATGTAAGGCGGGATCTGCACTATGTAGAAGCAGAGCCACTCACTGAAGAGTGAAGCCGATACATACCCGGGTTGGAGGCCCCTCCCCTCTCCACTGTATAGATTCGGAGAGAGAACTACAAGGGAGATCCCGCGACTCACGGGCACCATAGAGCTGCCGATCGCTGCCTCCCACCTCCCCCCTGCATGTTAAATGGACAGCCAGGGGCATGGGTGTCCGCAGGTAGGGGTAAGGGGGGTCAATTGCCCCCCCTGGAATCAGGGATCAGATCGGCACTGTTAAATTCAGCACAGTGGCGTCGCTATGGGGGTGCGGGCGGCCCGCACCCTGGTGCCATCCACCAGCCAGGTGACACCATCAAGGTGCTGTCAAGCCCCCCCATCAGTGTAGTGTGACTGTGGGTTTTTTTCTCTGCTCAGTCCAACAGAGAACTTGGTGGTGCTGTGAGAGGAGAACTGCGGGCTGTCAGAGGTTCCCCCCACTCGCCCCCCCTTCTCCTGTTAGGGAGAAGAGGCGGCGGCACTCACTAGGTTTCACCGCCCAGCTTCCTGCCCACACCTTCCCTTCCCCATTGGCCATAACTGAGGGCCAATCAAAAGAAACTAGGAGAGGAGAGCATCATGGGACACGTAGTCCCGAAGATTGGCGGCTCCATTTTCCACAGGGAGGAGGCTACAGCTTGATCAAGAGAGAGAGAGATTGAGAGACTGCAGCCTGGAAAAAAGCTGAGGGAGTGAGTGCTACAGGACAAAGAAAGAGGAGTGTGCTGGGCAGAAGCCAGAGAAAGAGCCACGCTGCCCAGCACCACCAGAGAGAGAGAGAGCCACGCTGCCCAGCACCACCAGAGAGTGAAAGACTGAGCCACTGCCAGGGTACAGACATGCTACACTACTGACCAGAGTCACCCCCGGGGAACCCAGAGTGAGCGATCGTCCAGCCCGGAGGGATCACTGCTGTAGTTTCGCTGGGTCTGGTAAGAGAGCCTATCGGCCATTATCCATTACTTATCCTAGGGACTGTACTATGTCTGCAGTCTCTGACCATGATAATGTGATAATGACATTGTTGAGAAGGGGCGGCACATGGGTGACCCTAAAATGATGCCCCCCCCCTGAAAAAAGTTCTGCGGAAGCCCATGGCCAGGGGTGCAGGGGAGATGCCGGGTCTTGGGGCCCCCCCACAGTGGCAGAACGACAGGGCCCAGTCGCAAGTGCGACTGCAGCAACCCCTATAGTTTCGCCACTGTTCCTGTCATTGCAACTACATTCCCTTGGGACAGATGGGTTCCAGACCTCACACAGCGATACCTGGTGCCTTTACTATCTTCTGGGCTGTTCCTGCCGATTGTCCCCCATCTCCAGTGGCCAATTCTAACACCACTGTTTGTCACCCCTGCCTACTCCCCTCATACTCTTATGAGTGCAATTTTACCTTTTTAATAAGTCCTTGGTTTTAAACGTACTGCACTATGGTGGCTATTGTGCCTATTTGTTTTCTTTCCCCGTGTGCACTGTAGACAGAGCATCCCATCCTGATCCATGGATTACATCATCTACTTAGTGTTTATAGCAGTTTATTGTCTAGTTTTTGCTACCCACTCAAACTTGCATCACTATTGTTTTATTAAAACTATATTATACAGCATACTGTTTATTATTTGGTTTGATTACCAGGTTGTCAATCACCATTTTATAGCAACCATTGATTAATCTGGGCACACTCAATTTCATTAGCCTGGCTTTCCACCTAGGTGTTGTTGAGCATTGTGGCTGCAATGGGTTTTCTACTGGGAAAGCATTTTTGTTTTAATAAATATGTTTCTTACTAAAACTAACCAATGTTCAGGAGGGAAAGTGAAAGATGCAACATGTCTTACATGTAGGAATCCCCCGCCCATGCTATATTTTTTTAGAGAGCTTCATCACTTGCTGGCATGTACATTTGGGAAGGAAGAACCAATAAGACACAGGAAGGAGTTTAACAGCTGACCTCATTAGTACACACTCATCAACTATGTTTGCACAGCATCCCGGCATCTGCCCGAGTGTGCATTTGACTGGCTTCCCCAGCGTCTCTCAAGACTGGCTCAAGCTGCATGCTTAACTACCTGGGGCCATATGCAGCTCACCGGACACCCCTGATAGAGCAAGAGCCTGCCTGATTGGATACAGAGTGATTGTATTGATGGTGTGTCCTCCTATTATATAGTTTTGGTAAATATAAAGGAGATTGTACAGTGTATGGCCACATTTATACACCTCAAAGTACCTAGTTGTGCTTTCAGTGTCATTATTTGTTAACTGCACACCAAACACAGAAGCAAACACATATTTTGCCACATGAAAAAAATGGGTGACAAACGCAGCAAAACACGCAGTAAAAAAAAAGATAAATCACGCCAAAATGTCCCAGGAGCTACCTTGCCTCGTGTAGCACAGCCCATTGAAATCAATGGGCTGCCCTATGTTTGTCACTGAAAAAACAAGCCCAAAAATATGCACTCCCACTATGCTAAGTGTAAATGGGACCTGAAAGTGAAATTGGTGCGTTTACACAAGAATAACGAGGCTCCATTCAGTGTGTTTCCAAATGTATGGCAAACCGCACAGAAAATGTGTGATTTGCCATGCGTTTCAGATATGCTACAAGTGTGCATCATGTTTGTGTTGTCATTACATGTTAAAGGCTCCCCAAGTTCGACACACACCAAAAACCAAGTGAATAGGCTACCCTATGTGGGACGAGTGAAAAAGCTTGAAAACACCCTAAAAAAAAAAAATGCATGCAGGAATGTGAGTTAATACTACGTGGAGATGAGAAGGGGGCCTGACAACTGAGTGTCTCTCCATCCACTCCCTCCTGTGTACTCATGCATTGCTACCCCCACAGGAGCTGTTGATAAATGGTCAGGTCACCTGAGACCAGGTGACAGATGCACTCCGTAGGAGTAAGATAGTGGACCCTAGGACTGACTGCTGCGGATAGTACCCAGGGAGGTTCAGGAAGCAGGTCTACTGGATAACTAACACAGATCCCAGTGGGAGCTAGAGCATAGATTCCCCAGGGCGCAGAGTCTAAGAGCCAGAAGGTGTTCACCAGAGCCTCTAGTGGGGAGGATGGACTGTGCTGCAGTCTGGCTCCAGGTCGCGGCCCCTAGGGTCTCACAGCTCCCGCTCACTGTAGACTACAGGAGAAGGAAGCAGCAGGCTGGAACAAAAAGGATATTAAAGGGATAAGGCAGAGGTCAGGGCGACTAGCAGACAGGAACAACAGAGTACACGCCAAAGGTTCAGGGTCACAGGCAAACAGGGATAGTCGGGACACGCCAATAGTCAGGGTCACCAGCAGACAGGAATAGTCGAGAACACGCCAAGGTCGATAACAGAGACAAACGAAGAGCACGCGGCAAGCAGGAAACAGGAAGCCACACACACAATAAATATACGATGGTTGATCAGCACCGCTGGCTTGCAGTGCACAGGTTAATATAGGGTTCCCTGATAGAGCCTGGGGTGGAGCCATGCTTAGAGGAGAAGTTATAAAAACAGCCAGGTGAAAGTGGCTGGCCTCTTAGTCTGAACACATGAGGAGAGGTAAGCAGACAGAGAAAGATTACTGCATAACCATGACAGTACCCCCCTCTTACGAGGCCTCCCCCTCCCCCGCCTCGGCCCAGGCTTAAAGGGAAACTCCAGATGAAACCTCCTCAGCAGAGGAGGTGCAAAGATTTTAGATGCAGTGATCCAAGACCTCTCCTCAGGACCAAACCCTTTCCAATGTACGAGGTACTGAAGAATGCCTCTACGGCACCGGGAATCCAGAACTTGACTAACCTCATACTTTAGATTATCCTCAGAGACCGAAACTGAGGTAGGGAGCAGAAAAGAGGACTTATTGAGGAACAAAGGCTTCTTAGGAATGGGTAAGGGCATGAGAAGACCATCAGGAATCTGAATAGGGTCCCCCAGACCCTTAAAGATAAGCTGGACATCCAGCACAGGATCATCAGACTGGGCAGAGGTCGACTGAATAGTATCGCCAGGTGTAGCGACTATCTCAATCGCATCACAGGGCATAGGGACTGTGGAACTTGCGGACAAGTTAGCCTGGCTGTGTTTCCAAGGGAGTTTAGGGACAGGCAAAGGTAAATGGTTATGCAAACTGGAGTGAATGATCGGCTCATGTTCATAGGTGGGCTCCTCATCCAGAGTACCACATGATCTAGAGAGTGCATCAGCCCGACTATTGCAGGACACATCCCAGAAATCACTATATACAGCGGGAAGAGCAGAAGATACTGGGATGGTGGCAACAGGAAGTTTCTCTTTTGGGGTAACCTTGAGTAGGCAGGAAGAGGAACAGGAGGAACCCCAAGCAAGGATCTGTCCAGCAGTCCAGTCAACTTGTGGAGAATGGAGCCGTAACCAAGGAAGACCTAATATGATAGGAGATGAAGCCTTAGGTAAAACAAGGAAGGATATCCACTCCTGGTGGAGTGTCCCTACTGACATCTTAACAGGGAGGGTCTGGAAGCGGATAGGGCCCCCTGGGAGAACAGTGCCATCAATCGCCAAGACCACCAATGGCGTTGTAAGGGGCAAAAGGGTAAGTCTCATGAAAGATGCAGTTTCCCAATCCATGAAATTGCAAGCAGCTCTGGAATCCAGATGTGCCAAGATCGAACGAGAGGAAGCGCCGACATGAAGGAATACAGAAAGGAGAAGACGAGAGGGTGAAGGTGATATCTCCGGGTCTAATACTCCACCTTCCAGATGTATTAGCAACGAGCATTTTTCCGGACGAAGAGAACAAGTGTCACGAAAATGACCTTTGACCCCACAGTAGAGGCACAGGCCCAGATTTCTGCGCCTAGCGTGTTCTTCGGGAGATAACTTGGTCCGGCCCAGCTGCATAGGTTCTTCAGCAGGCAGGGGTTGCTCCTCGGATCGAAGAGAAGGGACAGGGAGCTCAGGCTGCCTAAAGAACGGGGAGTGCTGGCGTCTTTTTTCCAGGGCCCTCTCCTGAAAGCGAATATTGATCTGGTTACACAAGGTGATGACACCATTCAGATCAGCAGGGAGGGATCTTCCTGCTAATTCATCCTTCACTCTATAAGAGAGGCCATGTAAAATGGTTGCAACTAGGGCCTCATTATTCCAGCTCAATTCAGCTGTGAGGATACGGAACTGAAAAGCATACTGTCCCACAGAAGCGGACTCTTGACGGAGATGTAAAAGAGAGCTGGCCGCTGAGGAGACACAACCCGGTTCTGCCAAAATATTCCAAAAAAGTTTCAAGAAATCAGACAGGCTAGAACCACTGGATCATTCAGTTCCCACAGAGGAGCAGCCCAGGCTTCGCCCAATCGGACAGGAAGTTTTGGGGCTGGAGTTCAAAATGAATTGTGCACTGGCTAAGGAACCCCCTGCAGGCCTTGGAGTCCCCAGAGAAGCGACCCGGAGCTGGCAGTTCTAATGAATGTGTGGCTGTGACTGGTGCGATAGGTGCAGCAGCAGATAGCGGTTGAGGTTGTTGAACCGGGGATCCTAATAAGACCTGAACCTGTTCAAAACGGGAGGCCAAATCCTGAAGGAGTTGCATCACCTGGGTCTGATGCGATTCCTGGGTCTCAAGTCTGCGGACTAAGACCTGTAATGGATCATCTGCAGGAAGCGGCACGTCAGCCGGGTTCACGGCTGATCAAACTGTCAGGTCACCTGAGACCAGGTGACAGATGCACTCCGTAGGAGTCGGAACTGCACCGCTAAGATAGTGAACCCTAGGACTGACTGCTGCAAATAGTACCCAGGAAGGTTCAGGAAGCGGGTCTACTGGATCACTAACACAGATCCCAGTGGGAGCTAGAGCATAGATTCCCCAGGGCGCGGAGTCTAAGAGCCAGCAGGTGTTCACCAGAGCCTCTAGTGGTAAGGATGGACAGTGCTGTAGTCTGGCTCCAGGTTCTCAGGGGTCTCTTAGGATCTCACAGCTCACACTCACGGTAGACTACAGGAGAAGGAAGCAGCAGGCTGAAACAACAAGGATAGTAAAGGGATAAGGCAGAGGTCAGGGCAACTAGCAGACAGGAACAACAGAGTACACACCAAAGGTTCATGGTCACAGGCAAACAGGAATAGTCGGGGACATGCCAAAAGGTCAGGGTAACGAGCAGACAGGAATAGTCAAACATTCCAAGGTTGATAACAGAAGCAAATAAAGAGCACACGGCAAGCAGGAAGCCAAATACACAATGGTTGATCAGCACCGCTGGCTTGTGGTGCACAGGTTAATATAGGGTTCCCTGATAGGGCCTGGGGTGGAGCCATGCTTAGAGGAGAGGTTATAAAAACAGCCAGGTGAGAGTGGCTGGCCTCTTAGTCTGAACACATGAGGAGAGGTAAGCAGACAGAGAAAGAATACTGCATAACCATGACATGAATAAGGGATCCCCCCATCCTGCACAGCCAGGCAGACAAGATTTTTCAGTCCACTGTAGTCAGAAAACCATCCTTGCACGTTTGCTTTTGGTTTTATTAGGGGTATTGAACTTGGATGGGGATAGGGGTATTACGGGATGCCCACTTGATTCTAGCAGAACTTTCCAGGGACAACTTATCCAGTACAGACTAGTTACACACTCATTAGCTTCCTCCAGCACAACACTTGCTTAAAGTACTGCCACTCCCAGGACCAGCTGGCACACTGTTAAGTGATTTGACAATCGGGCGCAGTCAGATTGGTAGCAAATGCCATTTACAGGCAGGGACCATGGCCCCCTTTAGTAGCGTAGCAAAGTCCTAGTGCCCAGCTGTCCTTCTGTGGCTACTGATCCCAGCACCATCTCTACAGGCATTGCCAGTCCACCTGGCTGCCGCTGTCCTTTTCACTAGCCCTCTTGGCTAAACTTCCACAGTCATATCAAACAGACTCTGCATCCATCTCAGACTGCTTCCACCCAGTCCTCTTAGGCCGCCTCTCAGTCCTCTTGACTGTAACACTCACCAGACCACCTGACTGTCTTCTACCCAGGAGATTTGCCTCGCAGTGTTCTCCTCCTGCTGTCCTCACACCTGCTCCTGTGCCACTGGTCAGGACACCTCTGTGTGTCATGAACAGGGTCCCTCCCGCACTCCAGCTACCAGACCCAAGGTCAACCCCCCATCCCCAGTCTCCGATGGCCTCTCAACATTCCATCTCCAACTACCACCTGAACACCCCTGCCCCAACTGGGCTAACCCAGAGTATTTGAGAGGGCCTGCCCCCTGTCAACCCATCTGTTGGGGATTGGTCAGGGCCCTCATGAATACTCCAGGCAGCTCCTCTTAACCTCCAGTCCCATTCTTCTAGAATTTTCTCCAAGTTTATAGAAGTAGGGGAAGGTATAAGAGATGCTACCTGTGAGTCATGCCAGCCTCCCTGAGGTTCTCCCCTGAGCGAGATAAAACACAGGCTTGGCTGCCAGCCAAAAATAAATTTGCCTACACTGAAAAAAAAAACTATATACAATGCCTAATCTAGCACACTAGAGGGTGCTACACTTGTATAAAGATGGTCATACACTATGCAATTTGAACAATCCATTCAATTTGTATCAAATCAGACAGGCCTTTGTACTACATAGCTGAAGGGAGATCTAAATGTGATTGTACAATCAGATTGCATAGAAAATGGGTGGAAGGTGGTATTGTAATGTAAAGTGGTCCAGAGTGGTGAACACACCCTATTATGCCCTCTTCTGTGATGAAGGAAGTGCAGGCTTCTGAAAGATGACCTACAGGAAGTGAATGCTGAGAGATGATCTACAGGAAGTGATGGAATCTGAAAATCATTTTAAAAATACAAATAAACTGACAAGATTTTAAACCTCCTGTGGATAAGTGAGAGAAAGGCACAGTGGGATGGCTGTGCCAGAAATGGCATTGGAAAATGCCTCTATTTATTATGAAAAGTGAATCTCGGCCCGAAAAGGTAAACTTATCCTTTAATTCAACATTAAAGTGGTTATAAACCCACTTATTGTTGTTGCTGCATGTTTTTTTTTTTTTAAATCCGCCGATAAATACCCTATTTTATAGCGCAGATCGGCGCTCATGTGACCGGCCGTCTCTCTCCTCTCCAGGTCTGACAGCAAAGCATGCTGTGCCAAGAAACCACCGGGAGGAGAGGAGGAGAGTGATGGCCGGTCATGCACTATAAAATAAAATATTTATCAGCAGATTTTTTACAAAATACATACAGTGGGGCACAGCATTTATTATAACAGAGAGGATGGTAGCAACAGCAATATGTTACAATACCAGCAGGAGGGGGGCGGTCCTGGTACAACCTTAAAGGCGGGGAGGACAGAGGGAGACGCAGGAGAGCAGAGAGCAGGGCTGTGGCTGTCGGAGGCCCGTAAACTGACCACGGTGTCAGGGCTCAGCGGCCATGATACACCATGGTCAGTTTACAGGGGGGGGGGGGGGACCAGGTAGGATCAGCCAGGTATTGCAGGTGATACAGGGGGCCAAATTACACAGCACAAGTACTGTGCTGTATAAAATGCTTTATAGGAATAGGATCTTTTTTTTTTTTTTTTAGGTTAACAAACACTTTAATATATAGTGACAAATCACTGATGATGATTGGGCACCACAACCACTGGAGGCATGATACAAAAAAAGGTCACTGCCCTCACCTATAACAGGTCTTCACAGCAAGGAGACCTGGAAGGGCGAACGCATGTCAAATAAAACCAAGGAATTTCCAAGCTCAACTTACCAACCAGCCTGTGACCAACCAAATTGACCTGTCTAACAGTATGTGCTAAAAACAGGGGTTAGTTGCACACATTTGCAAAAACATGGTTAAGCTGCAGGCCACGGCAAGGCACCCTGTATACTGCAGACCCTACCTCTAACTTTTAAGAGACTCCACAGTGGGAGCACATGTATTCTGATGGATAGATGAATGGCAGGTGACTGGAGGGAGCCCACCCCTCCTTAAAGGTGCAGGAACACACTGAACACCCAGCACATTGCACTGTGGCAGCAAAGGTGTCAGTGCATTGCCTGACCAATATGTCAACAATACAAAAAAGGCCACTGCCCCCACCTATAACTCATAACACACTGAACACCCAGCACATTGCTGGAAGCATGATAGTAACTGCATAAATTAGAATAATATAGAATTAGAAAAGTACACAAGTGTCACAATAAGCACATGATAAAAAATAAGCACAGTCATACATAGAAACCTCCACCAATGAGAGAACCTGTAATAATGGGGGAAGAAGGAAACAAATTACCACTGTTCAGATGAAAAAACGCTAAAGTGATAAATCTATGTTGAAGTCGCCAGCCTCAAAGTCCACAGTTTATAAATTCAGAAAGCTTTTCATTGAAGCAAAAGTTTATCTCTTTTGCTGTCTCTAATAGACTTCGGTATATGGCCTATGGCCATACTGCAAAGTTTGTACGTCTGGTGGTGTGCTTCAACAAAATGCACTCCCAATTAATTTCTTGTATTTAGGATGTGCACTAGAGAAGTGGAGTATTGTGTTCCTTCTTTCAGTTTTGAATAGAGGACTGCAGAAACCTTACCACCCTCACTGATAGACATTGACACATTTAGAAAGTCCACAGTGAGAGAAGACGAGAATAAATTTTATATTACTGTGTAAAGAATTTAAAAAGCCACAATTGGGGGTCATTAAACAACATATGGTGATGTTGTTAATCAGCTTGAAAATGTCCTCTTTGAACTTAAAGAAATTAATTTCAAGCACCAGTAAAAGTCCCTCCAGAATGAAGTCTGCTGGCATTGTGCATTGGGTTTTACTCAAAAATTTTGGACTGCATCTATACCATACTAATTGGGTATACAGCATTTGTATGTTATGAACTGATGTCCATACTAGCCAGGACCAGATCTGGAGACAATTCTAGCATTTGCAACTTGGCCAGGAAATCATTAGTATCAAGTAAGTATGATGAAAGAGCCGTCACAAGGGGCTGAAGATGATGATCTAAACACTTGACCAGGGACTAAGTGATGCCATCAGACCAAAAAATGATTGGCCAGTATTTCAAGGTGTTAAAACCCTTATGGACTTTCATTAGTTCGTAAACAACCTGAAATTTTGGATGATTAACTAATATATATTTAGCCACTTCATCAGAACTCTACAGTATAGCCATAGATCATGTAAAGGCAGTGAAAGATGTAAACGTCTGATTCTACACAAAGCCCTCTGAATTTATACATTGCATTGCAAACTCTGAAGCATGCTTCTGTGTTTTTAACCTTAACGGTAGTCATTTATTTTCCTGCCCCTCCCCCATTATTAGTGTCTTTATTTAGTGGAGTCTTGTATATACAGGTATGGCTGTGCATATTTTTTATTTTGTCCTTATTGTGACACAATTTTTGTTGTCATACTTTAGGCAGTTTTTGTCATGTTTTTCCGATGGTCGCCCAATGATGTTTAGTGATTTCTCACTATTAATTTCATAGATGTCATTTTTTTAACGAAGGCAAAAAATATCATTATTTTTTGGTGCCCTCTAGTGTTCAATTTTAGAATTGTATCCTGACTTAGACTCTATACACACTATCTAACTTTTGTTGGCAGATTTCCTTCAGATTTACCAAAATCATGTAGTGCAAGGGCCTGCCTGATTGCATACAAATTGGAACTCCTAAGGTTTGACCTCATATATATGTTTTTGGTAAATTGGAAGGGGAAAAAAAAAAATGAAAATTGGACAGTGTGTATCCAGCTTTACCCTTCACATTTTAAAGATTCCCTATGGGACAGGGTAACTGGAATTAAGTCTCTGCACATGTGCAGTACCAGCTTACTGCAGAGGAAATCCTACATGCAGTTTGTATCTTCCACTTTCCATTCAGAACACTCGGCACTCAGTAAAGAAAATGTTTATAGTTTGCATTTGGGTTATTCACGAATATACCTCTTTTGTGTACATAAGTTACATGTTACCATGACCATGAATGGTTTGTGCATTGTGACCCTTGTATGTATATATAATCCCAGAAAACTGTGGTTATTTCCCTGATAGCAAGGATAACTTGCTACAAATATTTGTCAATGTTAAACTGTAAGTCTGTTAACTTGCTGTACATTTGAAGAGCACTTGAAGCAGTGTTCTACAGTAGTTGTAGTTGCGACAAAGTACCCCGAATTAGTGGGTCTTACTCTAGTAATAGAATGGAAGATCCTTTGTCTCAACCATGGGAGCTGAACTCCTCTATGTGGGAGAACTGAAGGGGTACTTTGTCGCAGTAAGTGGGCTTAGCACTATATGACCATATAGTGTGATAAAACCCCCGTATTTTTTTGAATATGTTCAGGTGTTTTTAACTAGCCTTGCAGGAAATGTCATTCTTGAATGTGTGCGCTGTAATATATTTTGTACTGTTTGTAGGTGTTATAGCAGCACCATCTTGAATTTAAACGCATTGTAGGGTGTGCCCCCAAATATGTTTTTGTATATTGTAATAGATCTTGACCAGGTTTTTTGGGCTGGAGCAACCCTCCCCCTCCTCATAACCTCTTATTTAGTGGCCACCAGTGCATAGGATGTATGCTCTTCAGTTCTTCCACATAGAGGAGTTCAGCTCCCATGGTTGAGACTAGGGATGAGCTTCCTGTTCGAGTCGAGCCCATGTTCGACTCGAACATCATCTGTTCGCCCGTTCGCCGAATTGCGAACGATATGGGCCGTTCGCGCCAAGTTCGTGTGGCGCGTCACGGCCCATAATTCACTGCGGCATCGCAGTGCATTGCTGGCTGATGATTGGCCAAGCATGCACTATGACCCGCATGCTTGGCCAATCACAGCGCCGTCTGTAGAGAGAGCTGTAATTGGCCAAAGGCAGGGTGGCTTTGGCCAATTATGGCTCAGGGGGTTTAGTACATGCCCCACAATATATAAGGCCGCCTGCACGGCGGCCCTGTGTAGTGTGTTCCGGCGTTCAGTTAGAGAGAGAGAGACAGACAGTGTCATTTGATTTAAGTTAGATAGATTAGGCAGGACAGTCAGTCAGTTAGCTGCACTTACAGTGTATTTTGTATAAATATGCATCCCAGGTGTTGTGTATGTATATATATATATATATATATATATATATATACACTGTATTCAGTTTAGCTAGATCCGTTCCTGTTATTATCTTCCTACTGACAGGCAGGCTTGTGTTGTTACAGTATTTACAGCTACCTGAAGAAAATTGCTGGTGTTCTGCTGATCCTATTAGTAACACAGTCAGGCAGCTAGACTATTTACAGTTAGTGTAGTGCGTCCTCCTCACAGTGTTCAGCTAAAGCTACAAGTTAGTTTAGTGTGACCTCTGCACAGTGTTCAGCTAAAGCTACAAGTTAGTGTAGTGCGACCTCTGCACAGTGTTCAGCTAAAGCTACAAGTTAGTGTAGTGCGTCCTCCTCACAGTGTTCAGCTAAAGCTACAAGTTAGTGTAGTGCACAGTGTTCAGCTAAAGCTACAAATGAGTGTAGTGCGTCCTCCTCACAATGTTCAGCTAAAGCTACAAGTTAGTGTAGTGCGACCTCTGCTTAGTGTTCAGCTAAAGCTACAAGTTAGTTTAGTTTGACCTCTGCACAGTGTTCAGCTAAAGCTACAAGTTAGTGTAGTGCGTCCTCCTCACAGTGTTCAGCTAAAGCTACAAGTTAGTGTAGTGCACAGTATTCAGCTAAAGCTACAAATTAGTGTAGTGCGTCCTCCTCACAATGTTCAGCTAAAGCTACAAGTTAGTGTAGTGCGACCTCTGCTTAGTGTTCAGCTAAAGCTACAAGTTAGTTTCGTTTGACCTCTGCACAGTGTTCAGCTAAAGCTACAAGTTAGTGTAGTGCGTCCTCCTCACAGTGTTCAGCTAAAGCTACAAGTTAGTGTAGTGCACAGTGTTCAGCTAAAGCTACAAATTAGTGTAGTGCGTCCTCCTCACAATGTTCAGCTAAAGCTACAAGTTAGTGTAGTGCGTCCTTTGAAAAGTGATCAGCTAAAGCTACAAGTTAGTGTAGTGCGTCCTCTGCACAATGTTCAGCTAAAGCTACAAGTTAGTGTAGTGCGACCTCTGCACAGTGTTCCGCTAAAGCTACCTCTAGAAGGTTGGTGGTGTTTTCCTGATCCTATCACTACCGCAAGCAGCTACATTATTTACACATTAGTGTAGTGCGACCTCTGCACAGTGTTCAGCTAAAGCTACAAGTTAGTGTAGTGCGTCCTCCTCACAGTGTTCAGCTAAAGCTACAAGTTAGTGTAGTGTGACCTCTGCACAGTGTTCAGCTAAAGCTAATAGTTAGTGTAGTGCGTCCTCTGAACAGTGATCAGCTAAAGCTACAAGTTAGTGTAGTGCGACCTCTGCACAGTGTTCAGCTAAAGCTACAAGTTAGTGTAGTGCATCCTCTGCACAGTGTTCAGCTAAAGCTACAAGTTAGTGTAGTGCGTCCTCTGAACAGTGTTCAGCTAAAGCTACAAGTTAGTGTAGTGCGACCTCTGCACAGTGTTCAGCTAAAGCTACCTGTAGAAGGTTGGTGGTGTTTTCCTGATCCTATCACTACCGCAGGCAGCTACATTGTTTACACGTTAGTCTAGTGCGACCTCTGCACAGTGTTCAGCTAAAGCTACCTGTAGAAGGTTGGTGGTGTTTTCCTGAACCTATCACTACCGCAGGCAGCTACATTATTTTAACGTTCGTGTAGTGCGTCCTCTTCACAGTGTTCAGCTAAAGCTATCTGTAGAAGGTTGGTGGTGTTTTCCTGATCCTATCACTACCGCAGGCAGCTACATTATTTACACGTTAGTCTAGTGCGACCTCTGCACAGTTTTCAGCTAAAGCTACCTGTAGAAGGTTGGTGGTGTTTTCCTGATCCTATCACTACCGCAGGCAGCTACATTATTTACACGTTAGTCTATTGCGACCTCTGCACAGTGTTCATCTAAAGCTACCTGTAGAAGGTTGGTGGTGTTTTCCTGATCCTATCACTACCGCAGGCAGCTACATTATTTACACATTAGTCTAGTGTGACCTCTGCACAGTGTTCAGCTAAAGCTACCTGTAGAAGGTTGGTAGTGTTTTCCTGATCCTATCACTACCGCAGACAGCTACATTATTTACACGTTAGTCTATTGCGACCTCTGCACAGTGTTCAGCTAAAGCTACCTGTAGAAGGTTGGTGGTGTTTTCCTGATCCTATCACTACTGCAGGCAGCTACATTATTTTAATGTTAGTGTAGTGCGTCCTCTTCATAGTGTTCAGCTAAAGCTATCTGTAGAAGGTTGGTGGTGTTTTCCTGATCCTATCACTACCGCAGGCAGCTACATTATTTACGCGTTAGTCTAGTGCGACCTCTGCACAGTGTTCAGCTAAAGCTACCTGTAGAAGGTTGGTGGTGTTTTCCTGATCCTATCACTACCGCAGGCAGCTACATTATTTTAATGTTGGTGTAGTGCATCCTCTGCACAGTGTTCAGCTAAAGCTACAAGTTAGTGTAGTGTGACCTCTGCACAGTGTTCATCTAAAGCTACCTGTAGAAGATTGGTGGTGTTCTCATACTACAGGCAGGCAGTTGATTTTGCTAGCTGCAGTATCAGTGTATATCATATATATGTATATATATATATATATATATATATATATATAAATATCCCAGCTTAGTGCAGCTACATCTCACTGCAGGCCATTAGTATGTCTGGAAGGCCAACAAGGAGAGGCAGACTATCACAAGCCAATAAAAGAGGGCAAGCAGGCTCTGTGTCTAGAGGCAACAGTGCTGGTCATGGAGACGGTGCATCCTCATCAGCACGTGGCCGTGGGACATACTTGGCCTTTTTTTCGGCAGCTGGCCATGTTGAGCCATAACATGCGGAAGACTTGCTGATGAGGATGCAATCTGGTGCATCCTCATCAGCACGTGGCCATGGGACATACTTGGCCTTTTTTTCGGCAGCTGGCCATGTTGAGCCATAACATGCGGAAGACTTGGTCAAGTGGATGACCAAGCCGTCCTCATCCTCCTCATCCTCTCTCACCCATGCTCAGGGTACTTTAGCAAAGCAGCTGCCAACGCGGCCTCTTCCCTCAGCTCAATGGCATCAGTGACTCCTTCCCTAGCCCCACCATGTCCTCCTGAGGAGTTTCTTGGAACTGTTTGACCACAGTGTTGGGTACATGCTCCAGCAGGATGCTCAGCGTTTAGAAGGCTCTGATGATGATACTGAGCTAGATGAAGGCAGTAACGTGAGCACAGACAGAGGGGGTGCCCAAGAAGGACAGCAATCTGGCAGTCATGCTCCCCCTGCTGCAGCATACTGCCAGGTTTGCTCCAGTGATGAGGAGGGAGGGGATGATGAGGTTACTGACTCAACGTGGGTGCCTGATAGGAGAGAGGAGGAGGAGGAGGCACATCACCAATGAAGCAGGTGCCCTCCAGGGGCCAGCCAAAGGGCAGCACACTGACTGCATCACACCGCAAAGCTCCGCATGTGCAGGGTGCTGCTGTCTCTGCGCGTTATTCAAAAAGTTCTTTGGTGTGGGCCTTTTTTGAGACGAGTGCATCAGATTGCACCGTTGCTTTTTGCAACATATGTCTCAAGCGTATCTCGCGTGGCCAAAACATCTCCCGCTTGGGCACCACATGCTTGACCAGACATATGTTGACCTGCCATGCAGTTAGTTGGCAAGCATATCTAAAAGACCCACACCAAAGAACAAAGAGGACCTCTCCTTGCTCCTCATCAGCTGAGATCTCCAACCCCACTATACCTTCAGTCCTCTCTGAGACCTGCACTGAGAGGAATGAAGGTGTAGAATTAGGTGTGTCACAGCCAAGTACTTGTGGGCAATCTGCTTTCGGTACACTGATGTAAGATTGTACCAGGCAAATTTCCCTGCCCCAGCTGCTGCACCGCCGAAAGAAGTTCGGTCCCAGCCATCCACATGCCCAGCGGTTGAATGCTAGCTTGGCAAAATTGCTAGCACTTCAACTGCTACCTTTTCAGTTGGTAGACTCTCCCCCTTCCGTGAGTTTGTGGAATGTGCGGTTCCTCAGTGGCAGGTACCCAAATGCCACTTTTTCTCACGGAAGTCGATTCCGGCTCTCTACCGGCATGTGGAAGGCAATGTCCATGCCTCGCTGGACAGGGCAGTCAGCAGTAAGGTGCATATTACGGCTGACTCATGGTCCAGCAGGCATGGACAGGGAGGTTACCTAAGTTTCACGGCGCATTGGGTGACTCTGCTGGCAGCTGGGAAGGATGCAGGACAAGGTGCAGTAGTGTTGGAGGTTGTTCCGCCACCACGCCTCCAAAATGACATTACTAATGATTATGACACACCTCTCTCCTCCACCCCCTTCTCTTCTTCTTCCTCCATGGCCTCTTCCTGTGCTTTGTCCTCGGAACCAGCGGTGCTCCGTAGGCGTTCAAGGGGCTACGCAAGTATGCAGGCCAAAAGATGCCATGCGGTGCTTGAGCTGGTGTGCTTGGGGGACAGGAGCCACACTGGGGCAGAGGTTCTGTCAGCTCTGCAGGGGCAGGTTCAGAGGTGGTTGACGCCACGCCAACTTAAGGCAGAAATGGTGGTTTGCGACAATGGCACCAACCTCCTCTCTGCCCTCCGACAGGGACAACTGACCCATGTGCCTTGTTTGGCTCACATCCTTAACTTGGTGGTGCAGCGGTTCTTGGGCAGGTACTCGGGCTTACAGGATGTCCTGAGGCAGGCCAGGAAAGTCTGTGTGCATTTCCGCCGGTCATATAATGCCAGTGCTTGGCTGGCAGCAGAGGCGTCGTCAGGGGGTGGCTATTGGGGCTACAGCCCCGAGCCTGGGGCTAATAGCCCCGAGTCTCTAGTCCCGGTCCTAGAATGCCGGGGACAGGGGCGGAGTGCGCCGTTGTAGCGCTGGCTCCGACTCCAGCTCCACCTCCACACCCGCCTGACTCCACTCTTGGTCACTGGTTGCTATAGCCGCCCAGCGGCTAGCAACCAGTGACGTCACTGCCCACTGTGCCCACACTTCCCAGCATTGAAAGCGGAGGAGGATTGCACTTCCTCCTCCTCCGCGCTAGTGCTCATGGGCTGGGCCAGCCCTACCATGGGACCTGGTGGGACCATGGGTCCCGGGCGGCAGGTTCTGAGGGACAGCACATTGATGGCTAGGTGACGGCAGAGCACTCGCTGCTATACCCGCACAGCGGACCGCCGCCCATCCTTTCCACGGCTCCCCCCTACTGCTGCTGACATGTCGGGATGACAAGAGAAAGTCAGCTGACGGGTAACAGCGTGAAGGGGAGGAGATTCCTGCTGTACAAGAGGGATCGCTGGAGGCGCGGCTGACACTGAGAGAAAGTAAGTGTCAGCGCCATTGATCTCATCTCCTCCACCCCCGCCTGTGTCTAACCCTCCTTACCAGCCCTGCCTGTGTCTAACCCCCCTCACCACCCCTGCCTGTGTCTAACCCCCCCTCACCAGCCCTGCCTGTGTCCACCCCCCCTCACCACCCCTGCCTATGTCTAACCCCCCCTCACCACCCCTGCCTGTGTCTAACCCCCCCTCACCACCCCTGCCTGTGTCTAACCCCCCCTCACCACCACTGCCTGTGTCTAACCCCCCCCTCACCACCACTTCCTGTGTCTAACCCCCCCTCACCACCCCTGTCTGTGTCTAACCCCCCTCACCACCCCTGCCTGTGTCTAACCCCCCCTCACCAGCCCTGCCTGTGTTTAACCCCCCCCTCACCAGCCCTGCCTGTGTCTAACCCCCCCTCACCAGCCCTGCCTGTGTCTAACCCCCCCCCACCACCCCTGCCTGTGTCCAACCCCCCCTCACCACCCCTGCCTGTGTCTAACCCCCACTCACCACCCCTGCCTGTGTCTAACCCCCCTCACCACCACTTCCTGTGTCTAATCCCCCCTCACCACCCCTGCCTGTGTCTAACCCCCCCCTCACCACCCCTGCCTGTGTCTAACCCCCCCTCACCACCACTTCCTGTGTCTAATCCTCCCTCACCACCCCTGTCTGTGTCTAACCCCCCCTCACCACCCCTGTCTGTGTCTAACCCCCCTCACCACCCCTGTCTGTGTCTAACCCCCCTCACCACCCCTGCCTGTGTCTAACCCCCCCTCACCAGCCCTGCCTGTGTCTAACCCCCCCTCACCAGCCCTGCCTGTGTCTAACCCCCCCCTCACCACCCCTACCTGTGTCCAACCCCCCCTTACCACTCCTGCCTGTGTCTAACCCCCCCTCACCAGCCCTGCCTGTGTCTAACCCCCCCCTCACCACCCCTGCCTGTGTCCAACCCCCCCTCACCAGCCCTGCCTGTGTCTAACCCCCTCACCACCCCTGCCTGTGTCCAACCCCCCCTCACCAGCCCTGCCTGTGTCTAACCCCCTCACCACCCTTGCCTGTGTATGTCTAACCCTCCTCCTCTACCCCTGCCTGTGTCTAACCCCCCTCACCACCCTTGCCTGTGTCTAACCCCCCCTCACCAGCCCTGCCTGTGTCCAACCCCTCAACCACCCCTGCCTGTTTATGTCTAACCCCCCTCACCACCCCTGCCTGTGTCCAACCCCCCCTCACCACCCCTGCCTGTGTCTAACCCCCCCTCACCACCCCTGCCTGTGTCTAACCCCCCCTCACCACCCCTGCCTGTGTCCAACCCCCCCACCACCCCTGCCTGTTTATGTCTAACCCTACTCCTCTACCCCTGTCTGTGTCTAACCCCCCCTCACCACCCCTGCCTGTGTCTAACCCCCCCTCACCAGCCCTGCCTGTGTCCAACCCCCCCACCACCCCTGCCTGTTTATGTCTAACCCTCCTCCTCTACCCCTGTCTGTGTCTAACCCCCCCTCAACAGCCCTGCCTGTGTCTAACCCCCCCCCTCACCAGCCTTGCCTGTGTCTAACCCCCCCTCACCAGCCCTGCCTGTGTCTAGCCCCCCCTCACCACCCCTGCCTGTGTCCACCCCCCCTCACCACCCCTGCCTATGTCTAACCCCCCCTCACCACCCCTGCCTGTGTCTAACCCCCCCTCACCACCCCTGCCTGTGTCTAACCCCCCCTCACCACCACTGCCTGTGTCTAACCCCCCCCTCACCACCACTTCCTGTGTCTAACCCCCCCTCACCACCCCTGTCTGTGTCTAACCCCCCTCACCACCCCTGCCTGTGTCTAACCCCCCCTCACCAGCCCTGCCTGTGTTTAACCCCCCCCTCACCAGCCCTGCCTGTGTCTAACCCCCCCTCACCAGCCCTGCCTGTGTCTAACCCCCCCCCACCACCCCTGCCTGTGTCCAACCCCCCCTCACCACCCCTGCCTGTGTCTAACCCCCACTCACCACCCCTGCCTGTGTCTAACCCCCCTCACCACCACTTCCTGTGTCTAATCCCCCCTCACCACCCCTGCCTGTGTCTAACCCCCCCCTCACCACCCCTGCCTGTGTCTAACCCCCCCTCACCACCACTTCCTGTGTCTAATCCCCCCTCACCACCCCTGTCTGTGTCTAACCCCCCCTCACCACCCCTGTCTGTGTCTAACCCCCCTCACCACCCCTGTCTGTGTCTAACCCCCCTCACCACCCCTGCCTGTGTCTAACCCCCCCTCACCAGCCCTGCCTGTGTCTAACCCCCCCTCACCAGCCCTGCCTGTGTCTAACCCCCCCCCTCACCACCCCTACCTGTGTCCAACCCCCCCTTACCACTCCTGCCTGTGTCTAACCCCCCCTCACCAGCCCTGCCTGTGTCTAACCCCCCCCTCACCACCCCTGCCTGTGTCCAACCCCCCCTCACCAGCCCTGCCTGTGTCTAACCCCCTCACCACCCCTGCCTGTGTCCAACCCCCCCTCACCAGCCCTGCCTGTGTCTAACCCCCTCACCACCCTTGCCTGTGTATGTCTAACCCTCCTCCTCTACCCCTGCCTGTGTCTAACCCCCCTCACCACCCTTGCCTGTGTCTAACCCCCCCTCACCAGCCCTGCCTGTGTCCAACCCCTCAACCACCCCTGCCTGTTTATGTCTAACCCCCCTCACCACCCCTGCCTGTGTCCAACCCCCCCTCACCACCCCTGCCTGTGTCTAACCCCCCCTCACCACCCCTGCCTGTGTCTAACCCCCCCTCACCACCCCTGCCTGTGTCCAACCCCCCCACCACCCCTGCCTGTTTATGTCTAACCCTACTCCTCTACCCCTGTCTGTGTCTAACCCCCCCTCACCAGCCCTGCCTGTGTCCAACCCCCCCACCACCCCTGCCTGTTTATGTCTAACCCTCCTCCTCTACCCCTGTCTGTGTCTAACCCCCCCTCACCACCCCTGCCTGTGTCTAACCCGGTCAGTGTGGGTCAGGTAGGTCAGTGTGGTTTAGGTAGGTCAGTGTGTGTGGGTCAGTGTATGTAGGTCAGTGTGGGTCAGGTAGGTCAGTGTGGGTGGGTCAGTGTATGTAGGTCAGTTTAGGTCAGTGTGAGTCAGGTAGGTCAGTGTATGTAGGTCAGTGCATGTCAGATAGGTCAGTGTATGTGGGTCAGGTGGGTCAGGTAGGTCAGTGTATGTAGGTCAGTGTATGTCAGTGACCGTGCACCTCATGGAGTTCATACCCCATCGGCATGTAAGTATCCATTTGGGGTAGTGGCGTTTCTGCCCCCCCATATGCACAGTTACCCTGTTTCTTTTTTACCATGCATATTGCACTCCATCTAGAACAGCCTTCCCTTTTTTCTTTTGTCTTTAGATATTGGTGCTTAATCGCCCCTGAAGAGTGTTTTGATACACGAAACGCGTCGGGCTTACGACATGCACCCAACAATTACTTCCCCTCTTACTGGGTCTACCAATCCCAAAGTTCCATTTATTTATTTACTTTGTGATGTTATGCAATTTATGGACATTTCACCTTTCATACCTTTCACTCTGCGCCCCCTTTTTTAGGGGCTTGTTATGAATGTTTACAATGTACCAAACAGGGTGTATCTGTATATGATGTGACAGTCAACCCATATTGGGGTCACCATTATTTCATTATTTTACTATGTATTAATAAAATGGCTTGTTTTTTAAGGTGACTGACCCATTGGCCTCATTTGCCCACCTCATTTAAAGTCCCAAACTTCCTGTTTTTTGTGTATGTCAGGTAGGTCAGTGTATGTAGGTCAGTGTATGTCAGGTAGGTAGGTCAGTGTGTGTATGTCAGGTAGGTCAGTGTATGTGTCAGGTAGGTCAGTGTATGTCAGGTAGGTAGGTAAGTTTAGTGGTCAGCATTGATGGGCACTGGTAAGCCAGGCAGCAACCAGCAAGTCAGCGTACCCCCGCCACACAACCACACAACCCCTTCGCCCAACCAAAAAAACCCAGCGCCACTAGAGGCCCCCCCCCGTGCCGGCCTTGGACTTCGGGCTGAAGCCCCTGGTCTTTTTGCCACCTAGCAACGCCCCTGGCTGGCAGACCTCCAAAAGGAGTTTAACCTGCCCAAGAACCGCCTAATCTGTGACATGCCCACCAGGTGGAACTCAACGTTGGCCATGCTGCAGCGGCTGCACACGCAGCAGAGGGCCATCAATGAGTACCTGTGCGACTATGGTACCAGGGCAGGGTCAGGGGAGCTTGTTTTTTTAGTGCAAACCGAAATAAAAGAAAAACAAGGGTGCACCAGCCTTGTGCATTAACTTTTTTTAAAAAATATTTAATATAAAAAGGTAAAATGAAACAACTCACAAGCAATGGATGGAGGAGGCACACCACTGCACAGCTCTGATGAAAAGGGGATGTTCCCTTCGAAACGCGGAAGCTGATTGTGATAGCTGATTGTGATGTTTGTGCGTCTCTCCGCGACTTTTGGAAGGCATCGCTCATCTTAAGCTGCCTGTGTCTAGCCCCCCCTCACCACCCCTGCCTGTGTCTAACCCCCCCTCACCAGCCCTGCCTGTGTCTAACCCCCCCCCTCACCAGCCCTGCCTGTGTCTAACCCCCCCTCACCACCCCTGCCTGTGTCCAACCCCCCCTCACCACCCCTGCCTGTGTCTAACCCCCACCCCTGCCTGTGTCTAACCCCCCTCACCACCACTTCCTGTGTCTAATCCCCCCTCACCACCCCTGTCTGTGTCTAACCCCCCCTCACCACCCCTGTCTGTGTCTAACCCCCCCTCACCACCCCTGCCTGTGTCTAACCCCCCCTCACCACCACTTCCTGTGTCTAATCCCCCCTCACCACCCCTGTCTGTGTCTAACCCCCCCTCACCACCCCTGTCTGTGTCTAACCCCCCTCACCACCCCTGTCTGTGTCTAACCCCCCTCACCACCCCTGCCTGTGTCTAACCCCCCCTCACCAGCCCTGCCTGTGTCTAACCCCCCCTCACCAGCCCTGCCTGTGTCTAACCCCCCCCCCTCACCAGCCCTGCCTGTGTCTAACCTCCCCCTCACCACCCCTACCTGTGTCCAACCCCCCCTCACCACTCCTGCCTGTGTCTAACCCCCCCTCACCAGCCCTGCCTGTGTCTAACCCCCCCTCACCACCCCTGCCTGTGTCCAACCCCCCCTCACCAGCCCTGCCTGTGTCTAACCCCCTCACCACCCCTGCCTGTGTCCAACCCCCCCTCACCAGCCCTGCCTGTGTCTAACCCCCTCACCACCCTTGCCTGTGTATGTCTAACCCTCCTCCTCTACCCCTGCCTGTGTCTAACCCCCCTCCCCACCCTTGCCTGTGTCTAACCCCCCCTCACCAGCCCTGCCTGTGTCCAACCCCCCAACCACCCCTGCCTGTTTATGTCTAACCCCCCCTCACCACCCCTGCCTGTGTCCAACCCCCCCTCACCACCCCTGCCTGTGTCTAACCCCCCCTCACCACCCCTGCCTGTGTCCAACCCTCCCACCACCCCTGCCTGTTTATGTCTAACCCTCCTCCTCTACCCCTGTCTGTGTCTAACCCCCCCTCACCACCCCTGCCTGTGTCTAACCCCCCCTCACCACCCCTGCCTGTGTCTAACCCCCCCTCACCAGCCCTGCCTGTGTCCAACCCCCCCACCACCCCTGCCTGTTTATGTCTAACCCTCCTCCTCTACCCCTGTCTGTGTCTAACCCCCCCTCACCACCCCTGCCTGTGTCTAACCCGGTCAGTGTGGGTCAGGTAGGTCAGTGTGGTTTAGGTAGGTCAGTGTGTGTGGGTCAGTGTATGTAGGTCAGTGTGGGTCAGGTAGGTCAGTGTGGGTGGGTCAGTGTATGTAGGTCAGTTTAGGTCAGTGTGAGTCAGGTAGGTCAGTGTATGTAGGTCAGTGCATGTCAGATAGGTCAGTGTATGTGGGTCAGGTGGGTCAGGTAGGTCAGTGTATGTAGGTCAGTGTATGTCAGTGACCGTGCACCTCATGGAGTTCATACCCCATCGGCATGTAAGTATCCATTTGGGGTAGTGGCGTTTCTGCCCCCCCATATGCACAGTTACCCTGTTTCTTTTTTACCATGCATATTGCACTCCATCTAGAACAGCCTTCCCTTTTTTCTTTTGTCTTTAGATATTGGTGCTTAATCGCCCCTGAAGAGTGTTTTGATACACGAAACGCGTCGGGCTTACGACATGCACCCAACAATTACTTCCCCTCTTACTGGGTCTACCAATCCCAAAGTTCCATTTATTTATTTACTTTGTGATGTTATGCAATTTATGGACATTTCACCTTTCATACCTTTCACTCTGCGCCCCCTTTTTTAGGGGCTTGTTATGAATGTTTACAATGTACCAAACAGGGTGTATCTGTATATGATGTGACAGTCAACCCATATTGGGGTCACCATTATTTCATTATTTTACTATGTATTAATAAAATGGCTTGTTTTTTAAGGTGACTGACCCATTGGCCTCATTTGCCCACCTCATTTAAAGTCCCAAACTTCCTGTTTTTTGTGTATGTCAGGTAGGTCAGTGTATGTAGGTCAGTGTATGTCAGGTAGGTAGGTCAGTGTGTGTATGTCAGGTAGGTCAGTGTATGTGTCAGGTAGGTCAGTGTATGTCAGGTAGGTAGGTAAGTTTAGTGGTCAGCATTGATGGGCACTGGTAAGCCAGGCAGCAACCAGCAAGTCAGCGTACCCCCGCCACACAACCACACAACCCCTTCGCCCAACCAAAAAAACCCAGCGCCACTAGAGGCCCCCCCCCGTGCCGGCCTTGGACTTCGGGCTGAAGCCCCTGGTCTTTTTGCCACCTAGCAACGCCCCTGGCTGGCAGACCTCCAAAAGGAGTTTAACCTGCCCAAGAACCACCTAATCTGTGACATGCCCACCAGGTGGAACTCAACGTTGGCCATGCTGCAGCGGCTGCACACGCAGCAGAGGGCCATCAATGAGTACCTGTGCGACTATGGTACCAGGGCAGGGTCAGGGGAGCTTGTTTTTTTAGTGCAAACCGAAATAAAAGAAAAACAAGGGTGCACCAGCCTTGTGCATTAACTTTTTTTAAAAAATATTTAATATAAAAAGGTAAAATGAAACAACTCACAAGCAATGGATGGAGGAGGCACACCACTGCACAGCTCTGATGAAGAGGGGATGTTCCCTTCGAAACGCGGAAGCTGATTGTGATAGCTGATTGTGATGTTTGTGCGTCTCTCCGCGACTTTTGGAAGGCATCGCTCATCTTAAGCTGCATGCTGGCTGTCGGTACACTATATGTTGTGCCTCCTCCATCCATTGCTTGTGAGTTGTTTCATTTTACCTTTTTATATTAAATATTTTTAAAAAAAAGTTAATGCACAAGGCTGGTGCACCCTTGTTTTTCTTTTATTTCGGTTTGCACTAGGATCCCCCATCCCTGAGGGCAGCAAGGCCTGCGTTGACGCATCTTTTATATGGTGATCCACCCATGCGCAGTTGTCGTTGTGTTTTTTGTTTGCTAATGAGCTTGTTTTTTTTTCCCCACGCCAGTGGGCCATGATCAGGGATGCATGCACTGTCCTGTCACCATTTGAGGAGGCCACAAGGATGGTGAGCAGTGACAGTGCATGCATCAGTGACACTGTCCCCCTTGTCCACCTGTTGGAGCACACGCTGCGTGGAATAATGGACAGGGCACTTGAGGCAGAACAGAGGCAGGAAGAGGAGGACTTCCTTAGCTCTCAAGGCCCCCTTTGTCCAGACAGTGTTCCTGCGTGCCCGCCGATCACACAGGAAGAGGAGGAGGATTGTGTCAGTATGGAGGTGGAGCCTGGCACTCAGCATCAGCAGCAGTCCTTAAGGGATCATTTACAGTCCCAAGAAACACATGGGCTTGTACGTTGCTGGGAGGAGGTGGCTGCGCATCATGTCGTCCTTAGTGACCCAGAGGACCCCGGACTGAATGCCTCATCAAACCTACGCTGCATGGCCTCCCTGATCCTCCAAAGCCTGCGGAAGGATCCTCGTATTCATGGTATCAAGGAGAAGGAACAATACTGGCTGGCAACCCTCCTTGATCCACGTTACAAGGGTAAGGTTGCGGACCTTATCTTGCCGTCGCAGAGGGTGCAGAGGATGAAACATCTTCGGAAGACCTTGCAGAAAGGTCTGTGCAACGCGTTCCCAGAGACTGGGAGGTTACAAACTCCTGTTTCTGGACAACGTGTTTCTGAGGCTTTGGTCAGTCAAAGAAGGAGCGGTGGAGAAGGTGGCCATCTGACTGATGCGTTCAGACAATTTTTTAGTCCGCAGCCCCAAGGTATGATCGGTTCCAGCAACCATCGCCAGCGTCTGTTTTACATGGTGCAGGAATACCTAGGGGCAAGATCTGACTTGGACACCTTTCCCACCGAAAATCCTCTGGGTTACTGTGTCTTGAGGATGGATCACTGGCCAGAGCTTGCACAGTATGCAATTGAGCTACTGGCCTGTCCTGCATCCAGCGTTCTTTCGGAACGCACATTCAGTGCTGCTGGAGGCTTTGTAACCGATCACAGGTTGCGTCTGTCCACTGACTCGGTCAATCGACTGACCTTCATAAAAATGAATCAGTCTTGGATCACCACCAGCTACCAAGCACCTGATGCTGATGTAACCGAATACATTTTTTTGAAATGTCAGATCCCTTCAAAGACTGCCTATGCTGATGCTGAGTGACTATCCTGTTATACTGAGTAATTATCCTCTTCCTCCTCAATGATCATGATGATAGCTTGTAAGAACATTTTTGGTTCTGGGCGCCGCCAGTCCCGCCACCAGTGCCTAAGGCCCAATTTTTCAGCCCCTGTTTAACAGGGGCATGTAATTACAATTTTTCATGCAATTCTTTGCAGCAGGGCTAGTTCCTACGCTCCAACTAGAGTATCTCTGAGGGGTTGCAGTGGTAATGGACTGGGGGGTACCCATGCCTTTGTCTCATTGATTTTCATCCATATTGTCGGGACCCGACATTACATTAAAGCCGCAAGCAGGTTTAAATGACTTTTTTTCCTTTAACCACTTGCCGACCGGGCCATAGCCTAAAGAAGGCTACAGCGCGGTCGGGTTATCCTGGGTGGACGTCCGTAGGATGTCCTCCCAGAATCCTGCTCTCGCGCGCCCCCTGGGGCGCGCACCCGAGAACTTCCGTGACCGCCGGGTCCAGAGGACCCGGCGCATCACGGATCACGGTAAACGGCCGCTGATCGCGGCCGTTTACCATGTGATCGCTCCGTCAAATGACGGAATGATCACACGTAAACAAACCGGCGTCATGTCATGACGCCGGTTCCTCCCTTCCCTCTGTGTACCGATCGATACAGTGTGAGAGGAGAGGGGGAGGGATCGGATGGCAGCACCGCTGTGGGCTGCATGTGCAGTGCTCACAGCGGTGCTCAGTGACAAATACAGTCACATCCATCCCACCATGCTCAGCCATCCCTGCAATACCCCCTGCAATATACCCAGCTATACCCCGCAATACTCTGCAATACACCCTGCACTACTCTGCAATATCCCGCAATAGTCTGCAATACCCCACAATACTCTGCAATACCCCACAATACTCTGCAATACCCTGCAATACCCCACAATACTCTGCAATACCCCACAATACTCTGCAATACCCCGCAATACCCCACAATACTCTGCAATACCCCGCAATACCCTGCAATACTCTGCAATACCCTGCAATAGTCTGCACTACTCTGCAATACCCCGCAATACTCTGCAATACCCCGCAATACCCTGCACTACTCTGCAATACCCCACAATACTCTGCAATACCCTGCACTACTCTGCAATACCCTGCACTACTCTGCAATACCCTGCACTACTCTGCAATACCCCGCAATACTCTGCAATACCCCGCAATACCCTGCACTACCCCGCAATACCCTGCACTACCCCGCAATACCCTGCACTACTCTGCAATACCCCGCAATACTCTGCAATACCCCGCAATACTCTGCAATACCCCGCAATACCCTGCAATACCCCGCAATACCCTGCACTACTCTGCAATACCCCGCAATAGTCTGCACTACTCTGCAATACCCCGCAATAGTCTGCACTACTCTGCAATACCCCGCAATAGTCTGCACTACTCTGCAATACCCCGCAATAGTCTGCAATACCCCGCAATACCCTGCACTACTCTGCAATACCCCCCAATACCCTGCACTGCTCTGCAATACCCCACAATATCCTGCACTACTCTGCAATATCCCGCAATACCCTGCACTACTCTGCAATACCCTGCACTACTCTGCAATACCCCGCAATACCCTGCAATACCCCGCACTACTCTGCACTACCCCACAATACCCCGCAATACTCCGCAGAACTCTGCAATACCCCGCAATTTTTGACCAGTTCCCGCCCGCCGTCATATGACGTCCTTGACTTTGTGTGGGGATATCTGAATGATGGTTGCAGCTACAGGCATCATTCAGATATCAGCTTTTTCAGCCGGCGATTCCCTACACCATAAGAATGATCATAACGGCTGTTCCACTGCTTGATTGTTCTTATGGGAGGAGAGAGGGGATGCCCCCCCCTTCCCGCCACCCTCCGGTGCTTCTACCGACTCCGCTACGATCGAAGCCAGGATCATTTTTTTTTTATTATTATTTCAGGCTTCCTAGCCTAGAGGTGAGATGTGGGGTCTTATTGACCCCATATCTCACTGTAAAGAGCACCTGTCATGCAATATTCCTATTACAAGGGATGTTTACATTCCTTGTAATAGGAATAAAAGTGATCAAAAAAATAGTTTCTTTTGGGAAAAAAGTGTCAAACTAAAATAAATAAAGTAAAATGAAAAAAAAAAAAAAAAAAAAATTTTTAAAGCGCCCCTGTCCGTGTGCTCGCATGCAGAAGCGAACGCATACGTAAGTCCCGCCCACATATGAAAACTGTGTTCAAACCACACATGTGAGGTATCGCTGCGATCAGTAGAGCGAGAGCAATAATTTTGGCCCTGGACCTCCTCTGTAACTCAAAACATGTAACCAGTAAAAAATTTTAAAGCGTCAACTATGGAGATTTTTAAGTAGCGAAGTTTGGCACTATTCCACGAGCGTGTGCAATTTTGAAGGGTGACATGTTATGTATCTATTTACTCAGCGTAACTTTATCTTTCACATTATGCAAAAACATTGGGATAACTTTACTATTTTGTTTTTTTTTAAAGCACAAAACTGTTTTTTTTCCAAAAACAATGCGTTCGAAAAATTGCTGCGCAAATGCCGTGCGAGATAAAAAGTTGCAACAACCGCCATTGTATTCTCTAGGGTCTTTGCTAAAAAAAAAATATATATATATGTTTTGGGGTTCTATGTAATTTTCTAGCAAATAAATGATTATTTTTACATGTAGGAGAGAAATATAAGAATTGGCCTGGGTGCTCCAGAACGCATGGAGGTGCTCCGTGCATGTTGGGCCTCTGTATGTGGCCACGCTGTGTAAAAGTCTCACACATGTGGTATTGCCATACTCGGGAGTAATAGCAGAATGTGTTCTGGGGTGTAATTTGTGGTATGCATATGCTGTGTGTGAGAAATAACCTTCTAATATGACAATTTTGTGAAAAAAAAAAGTTTAAAAAAAATCTTGATTTTTGCAAAGAATTGTGGGAAAAAACGACAATTTCAAAAAAACTCACCATGCATCTTTTCAAATACCTTGGAATGTCTTCTTTCCAAAAAGGGGTCATTTGAGGGGTATTTGTACTTTTCTGGCATGTTAGGGTCTCAAGAAATTAGATAGGCCGTCAGTACTTCAGGTGTGATCAATTTTCAGATATTGGCACCATAGCTTTTGGACTCTCTAACATTCGCAAAGACCAAAATATATACACCAAGTTGTACTTATTTTTACCAAAGATATGTAGCAGTATAAATTTTGGCCAAAATTTACGAAGAAAAATTACTAATTTGCTAAATTTTATAACAGAAAGAAATAAAAATTCATTTTTTTACCAAATTTTCAGCCTTTTTTCTTTTATAGCGCAAAAAATAAAAAACCCAACGGTGATTAAATATCACCAAAAGAAAGCTCTATTTGTGTGAAAAAAAGGACAAAAATTTTATATGGGTACAGTGTTGCATGGCTAAGTAATTGTCATTCAAAATGTTAGAGCACCGAAAGCTGAAAATTGGTCTGGTTAGGAAGGGGGTTTAAGTGCCCAGTGGTCAAGTGGTTAAAAATGACATTTTGTGCAGGGACTGTTCTAAGCACGGGAAACACGCGCCACTTTACAGGCATACTATAGACACCCCCCAGGTATGATATTTAAAGGAATATTTCACTTTTTCTTTTTTTTTTTTTACTTTAAGCATCATTAAAATTACTGCTCCCGAAAAAACTGACGTTTTTAACAGTTTTTTTTGCATTGATACATGTCCCCTGGGGCAGGACCCGGGTCCCCAAACCCTTTTTAGGACAATACCATGCAAATTAGCCTTTAAAATGAGCACTTTTGATTTCGAACATTCGAGTCCCATAGACGTCAATGGGGTTCTAACGTTCGTGCAAATTTTCGGTCCGTTTGCAGGTTCTGGTGTGAACCGAACCGGGGGATGTTCGGCTCATCCCTAGTTGAGACAAAGGATCTTCCATTCTATTACTAGAGTAGGACCCACTTATTTGGGGTACTTTGTCGCAGTAAGTGGGCTTAGCAATATATGACCATATAGTGTGAGCAAACCCCCGTAGTTCCTATTTCAAGGCTGCTTTCACTCAATATTGAACTCATCCCCCCCTGTATTCAATTCAGGGGGAATTTGTCTCTGCCCAATGTGTGATTTCTCCCTATACATGGAGATGGTTTGAATACTCATATACCTAATTTTTGATATTAAACTCAATCATTTTCAATCCATCAAGCAGCAACGTGGTACAGGACACTACTTGATATTATTTTTGTTCACCATTTCATCTGGGAATTTAGTTCCGTTCAGGAGTAGCGGGGTTACATGTTTAGCGCTTTTTAATCATTACAACGTTGTGTATTACTATAGTGTATTTATTCTCGTAATTTTTGCATTGCTGGAATGTTTTGCACCCCGGTGTGAATAATCAGTAATTTGTATTTCACTAATAAAGCTTTAAATTGTTTACTTGCCGTGGTTGATTCTCCCTTGGACTACCTTCTGGGGACATATCTTTGTCCCCCCTTCCTCTTTAGGTTATATATATATATATATATATATATATATATATATATATATATATACACATACACTAGACTGTATATATATCAAATACACTGCCACTAACCTGCCTGCCTAATCTAGCTCATTCTATCTCCGTCCACACACTATACACGGCCTTATATATTGTCAGGCATGGACTCCCCCTGAGCCATGTTCATTGCCTTTGGCCAATTCTGGCTCTCAGCAGAGCGCGCTGTGATTGGCTAAAGCATGCAGGTCAGGTGCATGTTTTGGCTAATCATCATACAGCAATGCATTGTGATCTCGCAGTGCATTATGGGGCATTCCGTGGTGCTCGGATTTCCCGCGAATGCCCCATATGTTCAGTTCGTTTTAGAACAAACGAACACCCGATGTTCGAGTCGAACTTACGTTTGACTCAAACCATGGGCTTATCCCTATCTCTCAGTCATGCTGTAGCCAATCTGAGCAGCACCCTTCTCTTCCTATTGGGCTGTAGCCAATCGGAAAGGTTTACTCTGCTTGCCTTGTCTATTTAAACTCAGTGCAGCTCTTGGCTTGCTGACGAGAAATGCTTTTGCAATCTCACTGCTGAACTTGCCCATTATCCACCACTGACTTCTGTGTACCAATCTCTCACTTTATTTATGACTATTTGAGTCTTTGCAATCAAACAGACTTTGGATGAGTGGTGTCACCTCCCAGAAGTTTCTTCTCATTCCATGACTAAGCGGTATTAAAGTGGTTGTAAAGCCTCAAGGTTTTTCACCGTAATGCAGATACATTCTAGCAGAATGTATCAGTTTACATAGATGAGACAAACCACATAACACTGGCAGGGGTGATTAAAATGATCAGATTTTGTTTATTCATGCAAAACCTTTATACCAAAAAGAAAAAAATGGTTTGCTGTAACTGCTTATAAACTGTGAGCTGGAGTTTGGCTTCAATTTGTTAGTATAATTAAATCTGCTAATACATTTAACACTACCCTCTCCTCAGACTTACAATGCTGCTGTCTGTTGTGCCTCCTGTGCTCATCTCTCCAGAGTTGTCTCACCAATTCAGGAAACGTGATACTGGCCAGATCAACATGTGAAAAAAGCCAAAGAAACGGATGCAGCCACCACATTTAATGATTGGTAAGCTTTAATATAACAAATTTTGGTTTAATACCAATTTAAATCCCAGACAAACCAGGAGGAGTATTTTCTTTTCTAATTTCAATTTTACGATCACCTACAAACAGTGTTCCTCTTGCAGCTGGTCTGAAGCACTCTCCAGATCTCTCAATACACAGGATGTGGAGTCCACCTCCAAACCTGAAGTGATTATTCCTACCTTATGCATTTTTGCTATTTAGGAGTTGAAGGTCGCCAAGGTAAGACATTTGGCCCAGCTGAATTGAGGCAAAAAAAAAATCTACATTGGGGACATGATTCCAGACTTGTGGGCCATTCAGGGTTCCATTGCACTGTAGGTGGTCTGCTCTTCATTCTGATGATGGGAATATGTTAAGGCCAGTCCCATCTGTGCTCAGTCCAAGTCCTCTACTCAAGCTTTCACTGGTCTTCTCATGCCCTTGGCTGTTCAAAAAATATCCTGGTCCCATAAAGCCATGGACTTTGTCACTGACTTTCTGCCTTCGAGAAATAATATTATAATCTGGGTTATCACTGATTGATTTTCTAAAATGGCACACTTCATTCCATTTCCTGGCCTCCCTCCTGCTACTGCGTTGGTCCCCATCTTTGTTAAAGAAATCTTCTGCCTCCACTGGGTTTCATCCTCACTTTTGGAAAGACTTCTGCAAATCACACAATTTTTCCTGGGCTTTTCTTCACTGTATCACTCTCGATCCAATCGGCAGATCAAAAGAGTCAATAAAGAGTTGGAAGCATATATCTTTGTTGCTTGGTTCTGCTCATCATAACAACTGGGCTGCTTTCCTTCTGTGGGCTTGGATTTTCCACAACAATCATGTTAACCAAAATTCTCAGAGAACCCCCTTCTTTACAGTCTATGGCAAGCGTCTGTAACTTCCTTTTTCGATCCCTTGCTCTACAGACATTCTTGTCTTAGCAATTGTTCAAAAGTCTTTTATTTCCATCTGGTCTGAAGTACAAAGTACAAGCAGCCTCCAACAAATTTTAGTGCCTTAGGAAGGAGCACACATGCTCTGTAATTTGTAGCCACATCACACTGCTCCTCCCCTATGTTGATGCCACTTTTGCTACCCCATTTGTGCTCTAATCTGGTTCTGGAAGTTCTGAGCTTCTTGCTGGTGGCTCCAGCTCTGATCCACAGCTAGCAACCGTGGCTCATCCACTGCGCAGGACTTGCAGGACTGGAGTTGTAGCGGTGTATCCATAGATATATTTTCATTATGTGAGTTGTTAAACTTTGTGTGCAATAAATGGATTGGTTTTACTACACTTAGATGGCGCTCCACTTTATTCCAACAAATGTAAGGTCTTTGCAGATCATTACAGATGAAAACCACCTCCTTTTAAACCTGGAGACAGAGTCTGGCTCTCCACTAAGAACATGATGCATACCATGGGGCATGTGTTTTTTTTTTTTAACAAAGCAGTTTTTCAAACATGTGGTGTAGTTATTTACATTGTAACCTTTTTTGTAAATGCATAACTAGGGTTATTATGTATCTTACTCATTTAAATAGTGGGGCCAATAGTATGGGCTCTTAAAAGCACCAGGTGCTGCAGCTACCACCAGCTGGGTACTGGACCATGCAAGACACAGTGTATATATTCTCCAGCACACCATGGATCCTCAGAATAGGTCCAAAAGTTTTTATTGAAGAAAGATCACTTAGATGTGCAACGTTTCAGAGCCGCACAGGACACATTCATTAGGCATGTGTTAATCACATGCCTGATGAAGGGCTCCTGCGCGGCTCCGAAACTTTGCACTTCTATGCTTGTGATGTGATCTTTCTTCAATAAAAAAACATATTCTGAAGATCCGTGGTGTGCTGGCGAATATTTACCTTGCATTTTAAAGGGAGCTTCCAGATTCTGATATGTTCCCCTACAGACCCCCACAGTCATGGGTCCAGGGATGCAGGGAAGTTGCCTTCTTTCTCATCAACATGAGGACAAAGGTGCTTTGCCAGGGGTTCCTCAATAGCAGTACTCCCCTCAGTTTGCGTTCTCATTGCTAGGAAGCAGGTCGGCTCCGTCTGCCTAGTGTTTTCAGCTTGGAAGCACTTTGGCACTTTATTTAAATAGCTTTGAGTTAGTGATAGTTCTGTCAACACTAGCTCTATACTCTGTCTGTTACTCTAATCATTGATTCAGACTCTAACTAGTCTGTCCCTGGATTACTGTGTTGTCTGCTGCCTGTCCTGACTTCAGCCCCTCAGCCTGTCCACGGATTATGTTTACTGTCTGTCCTGACCGCTGACTGTCCCTTGATTACCCCTACTGTCTCTTACCTGCCCTGGCACTGCCTGTACCTGGATTACTTTTTTTATTTAATACATTTTCTTTAGAAAAATGAATATGCAAGATGGTACGGACAAATGGTTGTCGCCATGTGTAATACATAGACCTATAAAGTTATGGGAGAAATAGCAAGTGTAGTAAGTGCAGAGGTAATTCCGTAAAAAAAAAGCAGACCACTTAGGCAAAGTATAGATCTCTACATAGTTTACAATCTGTGTCCATCTACGAAAAATTGTTAGCTCAATCTCTGAAATGAGAGGTAATAGAGAAGAAAAGAAATAGGAAAGTAAGAGAAGGAAAGAGGAGCAAGAAAGAGAAAGGGGTGGGAGGGGGGAAAGGGATTGGTCTCCATTACAGGAGCAGACATTACATCCAAGTAAGAGGGGATGTTTTTTCAAGCCAACCAACAGGCCCATATTTACGGAAATCAAACAAAACCAAAGAAAATTCCCAGCTAAACTTGGTTTGTACCATATTTACAGAAATCAGAGGTCCAATTCATGTGAGATTCATGTGTAAGCTATTACATGGTGTAGATATGATGAATTGTTTATAACATTTTTTTATTGAAGGAATAGAATTTTGTTTTCTGTAACATGAAATAAGAGATTTGGCTGCATCTAATAAAAGTGAGCAGTGGCGGAACTACCAGAGTCGCAGCAGTCGCACTTGCGACTGGGCCTTGGTGTTCCACCATTGTGGGGGGGCCCACTGTCTTCTCTAGTTAAGCTCGGGTCGGAACAGGGACACTCACTGCACAGCGGACCGCCCACACTGTCTCTCCACCGGGTCTGCCCATTCCATTTGCAGTCGCATGATGGGGTGTGCAGTTGGGGGGCTGAATCTAGAAGAGTGCCGGCTGACCCAGTACAGTGATGGGGGAGGAGCTGCAGGAGGTCGCAGCCGCTGTGTGAGGAGACCCCATCTCCTAACAGATGTAAGTAGAGACACGTGGAGCAGAGGGAAACGAGAGAGACACGGAGCAATGCAGGGGAAACGAGTGAACACTGACAGCAAGTAAGTGTCTCTGATCCTGGCACCCAGCGCTGCCAATGAACCCAGTCCCCACCACCACCACCGCTGATTCCATCCCACCCCCTAGCACTGCCACTCATCCCTCCCCCTAGCACTGCCACTCATCCCTCCCCCTAGCACTGCCACTCATCCCTCCCCCTAGCACTGCCACTCATCCCTCCCCCCCACCACTGCCACTCATCCCACCCCCCCACCACTGACTCTGATCCCACCCCCCCGGCACTGACACTCATCCCACCCCCCAACACTGCCATTCATCCCTCCCCCCTCCAGCACTGCCACTCATCCCCCCCCCCGCCACTCATCTCTCCAGCACTGTCACTCATCCCCCCCCCACACCACTGCCACTCATCTCTCCCCCCCAGCACTGACACTCATCCCATCCCCCCAGCACTGGCACTTATCCCACCTCCCCAGGAATCCCACTCATCCCATCCCCCCAGCACTGACACTTATCCCACCTCCCCAGGAATCCCACTCATCGCATCCTCCCAGCACTGTCACTCACCCCCCCACCACTGTCACTCATCCCATCCCACCAGCAAGGGCATATGTACAGGAGTTGCAGGGGTCACAATTGCATGATCCAGGTTTCCCGTGCAGCCCCTTGTACACCTGGATAGGAGGGGTGGCATATAGAGAAACCAATCCCCCTCATTTTCCTCCTGCAGCCTTTCAGCTTCTGCAGGAGGAAAATGAAGGGGAATGGTTCCTCTATATGTCCTCCGCTATCCACCACCTGCTGTCCCAAGCTCCTATGTACTCTTTGGCCCCCCTCATCCCCCACAGTGCTGCCGGGTTCTTCCCTCCCCTCTCCTTCCCGGCTGCTGCAGGGGATGCTTTCTGGATGGAGAGTGGGGAAGGGGCCGGTAAATGTGTAATTTACCAGTTCCTCCCTTGTCTTGATGAATAGAGTCAGTGATCTGCAGGGATCACTGACCCAGTTCATTTATAACTGAGGCATAGTAAACTGTGTTTACTATGCTTCAGTTTGTGAATGAACAGCAAGCTCTGTATGGAGCTATTTCTGTCCATTCATTCTGTGCAGGTGAGGCTGCAGAGATGGAGATTGTGAGCAAAGGGGTCCTGCGTGGCTCCGAAACGTTGCACTACATTGTTTTGTGATGTGAGCTTTTTTTGAATAAAAAAACGCTTGGACAAAATTGAAAATCCTTGGTGTGCTGACGAATATCTACATATGATATCTCACCTACGCCCCACCCCCCCCCCCCCCACCCCCCACCAAGCTCCTAAAAATTGTAAACATTTTAAAAAAAAATTAAGAATAAATAAATAAAATGGTAACAAATAAAATAACTAAGATAAAAAAAATACTCACACCAGTGGCGGTACTACCAGGGTCCCAAAGGTCACACTTGTGACTGAGCTCTGGCATTCTGCCACCATGGGTGTGCCCTGGCTGGTGGTCAGGGGGGCCCCTTATTGTTTCTTGCACTTGGGCCCCTAAGGTTCTCGCTACGCCTCTGAATGTGAGGTGATGAAATGTTTATATCAGGCTGTTGGTTTACTTTCACAATGAAGTAAGGTTGACCATGGGTCATTTTGTATAGTGCTACCTTGAAATGTTGACCAACTGTAAAACAGAATTCCAGTAAGGATGTATACAGGGGCATCCCCACCAAATTTAGGCATGTGTAGCAATCGCACCACATCCCCTCCAGCAAGAAACAGAGACATCATGGAACATTTTATGTAGCTTAACAGGTGTATAATGCCAGTGGGATAAAATTTATAGTTAACTTCTGTAATTTTTGACGAGATGGAGGATACATGAGATGATTACAAAATCTTATGCCTCTGGTCGTCTGTGAGGTTAGCCTGTACATCTAGTTCCCAAAAAGTTAGGTCATTTGGATAGGGGGAAGAGTTTAGATTTAAGAGAGCATGGTAAAATTGGGAAATGCCATTGCTTGGAGGAGATGAAGACCTGAGGACTTTTTCCATGGGGTTAAGATCTTTCAGTGACTGTGGAGGTTTAGCTAGAGATTGTAGGAATTGAGACAGTTGCGTATAGCACCATTTATCCATAAATTAAAGTGTGGATGGGCTTTTAAGTGTTCCCAAGGGTAATAATGTGGAGTTTCCCAGCATACTGTATGATGTAGTAGCAGTGGTTGATGTGGAAGCCGTGTATGAAAGTGAACATCCAGGGATCCTCGTAGAGAATAGGAAAGACCCTCTAATGACATTAGTAGAGAATTGAAAGGTGGACTATATTTCACCTCAAACTGCTAGCGGGGAAATTGCTAGAGGAGAGGATTTTGAGGTACTGTAGGTTCCAAAACCCTTTAGGTATCCATGATAGCACCAAGAGAGGGAAGTCACATACTGTAAATTGTATTCCAACTTAACCCACAATTTATGGTGATAAAAATATTTCCAGTCTGAGATTCTATTAAGAACAACTGCATGATAATATTTTTTAAAGCTCTGGCAGCACTAAACCACCACATCTTTAAGTTCTGACAAGGAGAGACCTGAGATTCTTGGTTTAGCTCTATTCAATACATATTTAGTAATTAAAGAGTACAATAAGGAGAGGAAGCCCGGGGGAACTCAATTAGGTAACATCTGAAAAAAGAAAAGTACTGTGGTCTGTGGATAAAACATTCATTTTAATAATGTTGATCCTTCCTAGCCATACATAGTATCAACGAGGCATCCTCCTCCGATCACCAAATCGGAGGAGGATGCCTCGTTGATACTATGCTGTTGGACTGATTATACAGGTCCAGTTAATTTTTGGACCCCAGCCCGCGCACAAACCCTGCGCCAAATCTTAGGCGCGGTGGTTCTCAGCACCCATTGGGATTGCATTATATGCACCAGTCATTACAATTTCATTCTACATGGTCCGCGATCTGGCTCTCTTTGTATGCACATGGCCTGGGAGACCGTTGTGAAGCTGATTTTATGCCTTGGATACTTCTATAGCACATGTATTTTGGAAATGGTAACTCTCACTTAATGAACCCTGATGAAGGATTCCCCGAAACGCGTCGGTTCAGTGAGACTTATTACATTTCCACTTTTGGTTTTCCTCTCAATGTGATGCAGTTGTGTCCAAATTACATGTCCTTGCTTTTTGATGTATCCCATTGTATATATTGTTTGTGTTTGATTTGTATATATTTTTTGTTGTACTTTTGAATTTTGTAATATAATTATATATTTTTTACTTACATTGCATCATTGATGGTAGTGCCTCAAAAGTCCCACTCTAGGGGAATGTTTTGGTCTTTATGGCATTTTCTATGGCATTTTTATAATTTTTTTTACTAGTAATGGCGGTGATCTGCAAATTTTTAGCGGGACTGCATTAAATGTGTTCCCTCGTGAGTGTTTCTAACTGTGGGTGGGATGGGACTGACTAGGGGAGGAGACATATCGCTGTTCGTAATTACTACATACAGCAGATCTGTTCTCTCCTGTCAGAATGAGGATTTGTGTGTTTACACACACAAATCCCCATTCTGGCTCTCATGCCCACGATCGTGGGTGGCCGGCTGTGATCGCACCAGCCGGCCACGCGCATCGGGTCCCCCGCCGTGCAACGCGCGCATGCACTCGCCTTCTATGGTTCTTGAAGGAGCCGACATGCGGGTACGTAGATTCGCGGGAACTAACCACTTTGCCGATGTATATGTGCATGAGCTAGTCGGCAACTAGTTAAATTCGTTTTGAAAGTCCAAGGCAGACATTAGATTTGGAAGAGAGATTAAAAACTGTTGAATATAAAATAAAATATTGTCCGCATATTCTGCTTGTGTTCTGTTTTCTTCACCTGGATTCTGTGCATATTCGGGTTATGGTGGATAGTGGATAGTGTGACGAACGCGGGTGTCAGATCCCTGCCCTCCTCGCTAACTCGCGACAAAGGACCAGCCAACCTCACACCACGCTGTCACTTACCTAACAATGCCACTCTCAGCTGCACCCAGCACAAAGATTTTCCAGCTTGCGGGACCACAGTCTAGGTGCCAACAGCCTAAGAGCGATTGTCACTGGGCTAATTACGCAATTAACCCTTTATCTGTCACCACTGACGTTTGTTTAGGAAGGGTCAGGACTTCCATTAATTTAGCAATACCAATTATGATTTCAGAATAAGCATCTGCAACACACACTGCCACCACAGACAGGTCTGCTTAGAGGCCTTACTCTAAAACAGTAGCACTCTTTTAAGAGGCAGGTTTGTTTATAGCTCACATTAAGAGCTTTAGAGACAAGGTTAACACTTTTCAAAAGCAAAAGATTGCCGCTCCAATCTCTCAAATCCGTATCAAGACACCCGCCCTAATGGAACTCACAGGTGCTGGCTCTGCACAAGCTTGAGGAAAGAGAAAAATATCCTGGACGGCCGCACACCATAGAAGACATCTTTATTGATATGAAGAAATAAAATCCAAATGCAGTCACCTCATGTACATGTACATGAGGTGACTGCATTTGGATTTTATTTCTTCATATAAATAAAGATGTCTTCTATGGTGTGCGGCCGTCCAGGATATTTTTCTCTTTCCTAACACTTTTCAACATAAGGGTTTATTATGAAAAGGTCAAAGTTGGTGCAAATAAAACATTTACAGAAAAAAAGATGTTTCAAAGAGATAAAGACAATATACAGCCACAAAGAAATAAGGTAGAATTGGGGAGGAAGAATACTTGCAATTAATGTCCGAGGGTTGATCAGAGTTCAATCGATGAGCTGGGTAATCAGTTCTCAAACTTTGCAGATGGTCCTGCTTGGATGGTAAAAGGAGAACTGACCATTGTCTTGACTTCTCCTCTTTTCTGTCAAATCAAAGAGGTGTTCACAGTGATCAGTGACCAATCGTCTGGTCATCTTGTTTAGGGGTTGGTTGCTGGGAGGTGTCTACACTCATGACCATGTCCCAGGTACACTTTGTGATACATATTCTGCATTTATAGTGTTTACAGACTGCAAATATCCATATTATTGTTAAGTGTGAGATTTCCTTCAAAACAGATATAAACACGCCATGTCTGGTCATCTCGTTTAGGGGTTGGTTACTGGGAGGTGTCTACACTCATGACCATGTCCCAGGTACACTTTGTGATACATATTCTGCATTTATAGTGTTTACAGACTGCAAATATCCATATTATTGTTAAGCGTGAGATTTCCTTCAAAACAGATATAAACACGCCATGTCTGGTCATCTCGTTTAGGGGTTGGTTGCTGGGAGGTGTCTACACTCATGACCATGTCCCAGGTACACTTTGTGATACATATTCTGCATTTATAGTGTGTACAGACTGCAAATATCCATATTATTGTTAAGCGTGAGATTTCCTTCAAAACAGATATAAACACGCCATGTCTGGTCATCTCGTTTAGGGGTTGGTTGCTGGGAGGTGTCTACACTCATGACCATGTCCCAGGTACACTTTGTGATACATATTCTGCATTTATAGTGTTTACAGACTGCAAATATCCATTGCAAACTGCAAACAGATATAAACATGCCATGGATCTCTCCAAGTGTCATTTCTCTCTGCTGTCTTGTTCCTCTGCTATCAGCATAAGTCCATTATGACAGGTTTTTCTGAAAAAAATTGAAAAAAGGTGACGGGGAAGGATCAATCTATGATTAACAGCTTCAGCTCTGTTCCTGTGTGGAGGGGGTGTGTCCCTTCCCTCCAATCAGCTCTCAGAGCTCTTGTACGGTGTGTAACTGCAGCTCTCCACCCCCTGCTTTGCGAGTCTGTGAAAAATCCTTTTCATCTCTAAGATTTACAAGGATGTACAGGAGAAATGGCTTTAGATAAACAAGTAAAACGTATGTAGGAGGATTTGTTTCATCTCTGTGTATAACCTTAGGCCAATCACTTCACTGGGTCTATGGAAGAGTTTACAAGCACCAGTTTTAAACCCCAAAACAAAATGTAATATGTTGCAGCTTACCAATTGTTAAATGTGGCAGCTGAATTCATTTCCTTTTTAAGCTTTTTTTTTCCCTGTTTTTTTCATCTGATGATCTGGTCAGTAGCTCACTTTCAGTCTTATGGTGTCTCCACTCCACTATTCCTTTATCCGATTGTTTTGCAAATCTATGTACACTACAAACTGTATGATTGAATTGGTCCTGATATCGCTGTTTTACAAACCTGACAGCTTATTATTCTAAATAGGAAACCTTCTATTTGTTTGCAAATATTAAAGATTCTAACTACCAGCAAGAATAAGTGCTTACATTTGAAGAGCACCTGTCATTTCAGATCCATCATGTCAGCACCTGTTAGCGGGCATCCACTCACCTGCTGCCGTCATGTCTATCACTTTGTTTGCGTCACTGCCACATCACCAGCTGTCCCATTAAAGTAAATGGGACTGTCGGTGAGTCAACAGCGGGTCAGAGGAGGAGCTGCTGCAGGACAGAGATGACAGTTGCTCTTTAAAAATTATGATTTAAATCGAGTTGATTTAAATGAAGCCTTTTTACTAGTGATTTCAATCGACTTGATTTAAATCAAATCCACCCTGCCTCCGTGGTTTTTATTTTTTGCGCTATAAACAAAAAAAAAAAAAAAAAAAAATGTAAAATTTTGAAAAAAAAACAACATTTTTTACTTTCTGCTATTATACACATCCAGTGAAAAAAAAATTTAATCCAATTTTTTCATCAATTTAGCTCAATATGTATTCTGCTACATATTTTTGGTAAAAAATACCAATAAGCATATAATGATTTTTTTAATTGATTGATTAAAAAAAATATGCACTGTCACTGTACTAATGACACTGTCTGGGAAGGGGTTAACATCAGGGCCAATAAAAGGGTTGAATGTATTCCTAGCCAGTGCTTGTGTACAGTGGGTGAGACGCATTCACTATGGGAAGGCACTGATTCCTGTCATTCATTGATTAAAGGGACACTAGACAATGTCCTTATTTTCCAAAAATAATCACATACACTGCTCTATGCATCCCTTAGTCCATCTTGGGAGTAAGCAAGGAAGGCTGGCTATGTTCCCACATACAGTGGGACCATGGATTATGAGCATAACCACCCTCTAACAGCAGCAAAATAATAATTTGGAGGAGGCTGGGAGGAATAAAACACAACATATGTCATCAGCACTCTAATGATCTTTAAAAAAGGGCCTAGCGCTTTATTTGATGATCACATCAAAGCTAAAACAGCAACTTTTCAGGGCCACACAGGACCCCTTCATCAGACATTTGAGATCCTTGGTGTGCTGGGTGTTTCCGGTTTCCAGCCAGTGGTCAATACAGCATCCACTTACCTGACAGCCATTTCCAGGAATGTGTGCGTTGGGAATATTTCTTTAGACTTAAGCAATAGAAGGTACTTTTTTTGAGTTAGGAATACATACCTCATCATTTTTTTAAACCAGAGTTTAAAGTCACTTTAAATCATCTAACCACATAGACAAATATACTGATACATTCCTCTTGTTTCAGAACACAGAAGATCATCAAGCATGAACTGTTTGTAGTGGAAACCTAAGTACGGTGTAATTCAAGAATAAGGGGTGAAGAAATGTTACTGTATATAATAGTAACAACGATAAGTATGTGTATAGGGCTGAAACAACTAATCGATTAATCGACAACTAATCAATTATGAAATTAATCGATTACTATTTTCATAATCGATTAATCAGCCAGTAACATAATGGGGTTAAAAAAAAAACCTAAAATGAGCCCTTTATAGTACAAAAATAGCAAATAATCACTACTGCAAATATTACTTTCACAGGTCTACACTAAAAAAATGAACCCCTTACAGTAGTGATTATCTGCTTTTTTTGTACTATAAAGGGCTAATTTTATTTTTTTCACCCCATTATGTTACTAAACGTCTTAGACCTGGTTCACATCTATATGTTTTTTGGTGCTTTTTGCAGAAACGCACTACAGGTCATTCACATGGTTTCCCTTTGGGACACGTTCACGCAAAACGGTGCTTTTTTGGTTTAATATACTTCAATAGAGAAGCTGCAGAAAAGCACGTAATGCGCTTTTGCAGCAATTTGTGTTTTTTAATCTGCCCAACAACAAATTAGCCAAAAAAATGCAAATCGCAGCAAAATCACGTGCGCAAAAATCAAAACGCACAGCAAAAAGCACTGCAGAAACAGATGAAAAGCAAACTGCATAGGTGTGTACTGAGCCTTATGCTGGCCACATCGATCAATTTTCAGACGAGAATATTCAGACGAAAAATCTTTGTACATTCACTGAATGAAAGAACGAACGTTATTAAAATTAAATTTTTTTTGAAGGAAGACATTGTTTTTGTTTTTAATAAAAAAATTTGATCACTGAGTCTGATGATATTTACCAGATTCACCCTTCAATAGTATATGCAGTATATCTCCTCTAATAGTTTATACAGTATATCTCCTCTAATAGTATATACAGTATATCTAATCTAATAGTATATACAGTATATCTCCTCTAATAGTTTATACAGTATATCTCCTCTAATAGTATATACAGTATATCTAATCTAATAGTATATACAGTATATCTCCTCTAATAGTATATACAGTATATCTCCTCTAATAGTATATACAGTATATCTAATCTAATAGTATATACAGTATATCTCCTCTAATAGTTTATACAGTATATCTCCGCTAATAGTATATACAGTATATCTCCGCTAATAGTATATACAGTATATCTGCTCTAATAGTATATACAGTATATCTCTTCTGTCTGTTATTCTCAGAGTGGATTCGATATTTTGCTCCCTAACCATATCGTTGGTTATTTATATTTACCACTGCATAGAGATATTTAAGAATAAATAACCTTTTTTTAAAACTGCACACATTAACTAAATTATACACCACACTTTTTTTTAAGGTTATTAACCGAATAATCGATTAATCGAAACAATAATCGACTAACTAATCGATTATGAAAATAATCGTTACTTGCAGCCCTATATGTGTATAATAAAAATTATAAATGGAGCTACTATGAACCTGTGAGAAGTGCTTTAGCTATTGGTAATAATTGAAAGTAGTAATACTGTACATATGGTCTGTCAATGTGACTACTTACTGTACTCTTTACCTCAGCAACTGAGTTTTTAAATAAAAATAAATTCAAAATGTATTAATATATTGGTAGCAACGTATTGCTGTATTTACTCTCAAAACATTAGTGGTAACTCACTAATTATCCCCCTGGGGAAAGTAACAGTCACATTGGTGATTCACTATATTCATAAAGTACATTCACCTGCACGTTCACTCCTTCAAGCAACATTCACCGACATCTATTCCTCTTGAAACATGGTGGAGGTTACCAGGATGCAGGTGTGAAATCACACATCACGTGCTGCTTGTTGAGGCTACCTTAACACTGGGACGGGGGGGCATTAGCGGTAAAGCGACGTTAGTTTTAGTGGCGCTTTACCGCTGTTATGTCGGCGCTTTTCGGCCGCTAGCTGGGCACTTTTAACCCCCGTTAGCAGCCGAGGAAAGGGTTAAAAGTGCCCGAAAAGCGCTGCTGCTGAAGCGTTTTGCAGGCACTTCGGCAGCGCTCCCCATTGATTTCAATGGCAGGGGCAGTTTGGGAGCGGTGTATAGAGCGCTCCCACACCGCCCCAAATATGCTGCTTTTTTCCCGCCCTTCAAGCGCACCGCCCGGGTGTGAAAGCACTAGGGCTTTCACACTGGGAAGGCATGAGAGGCGCTTTTCAGACGCTATTTTTAAAGCTAAAAAGCCTGAAAAGCGCCCCAGTGTGAAAGGGGTCTTAATGCTGTGTATGCACATGTCCAAGCTGCCGGATGGGATAATGATGTGGATTATTATGTACAGTTATCCCTACAAATATGAAAGCTGAAGTTTAATCTGCTTATTTTACTCCCTCCTCCTTAGCACCCTCATTATATTTTAAATTACTAAACTAAACTAAAATCAATTCCTTTTTTATAGTTTGGACTTAAATAACTGTCAGGCTTTTATTGCTCTCTGTGGCCCCCGTTATGCAGATTTACCCTCCCTATTTGTCTTCTCTACCATTATCAAGTGAAAGTAAATCACAAATTTTGGGTTGTCATCAGAACAGGAAGAGAGTGGAAATCTTTCAATGAGGATGTGAGTTCTGGTGACAGCCAGAGATTTCCCTTCGGAGGATTTTCCTCTTACTTCCTGTTGTGGCTATAGGACAGGATGTGTCCCATAACCACAACAGATGACACATGACCACAGACCAAAATAGAAAAAAATTATATTTTTTCACCTCACATGGACTACTGTATGGGGCATGCATGGAGTGTATTTTGGAGTATACTGTAGGAGAATGTATGGTGCATGCATGGTGTGTGGTACGGGGTATAGGAGAGTGTATGAGGGATGCATGGCGTGTGGTATGGGGTATAGGAGAGTGGAGTGTGCTATGGAGTATAGGAGAGTGTATGGGGCATGCATGGAGTGTGCTATGGAGTAAATGAGAGTGTATGAGGGATGCATGGAGTGTGCTGTGGGGAATAGGAGAGTGTATGAGGGATTCCTGGAGTGTGCTATGGGAAATAGGAGAGTGCATGGGGCATGCATGGAGTGTGCTATGGGGTATAGGAGAGTGTATGGGGATGCATGGAGTGCGCTATGGAGTATAGGAGAGTGTATGATGCATGCATGGAGTGTGCTATGGGGTATAGGAGAGTGTATGATGAATGCATGGAGTGTGCTTTTGGGGTATAGGCGAGTGTATGGGAGACGCATGGCATGTGCTATGGTGTATAGGAGAGTATATAGGAGAAGCATGGAGTGTGCTATGAGGTACAGGAGAGTGTTATGTGGCATGCACAGAGTGAATTATGGGGTATAGGAGAGCGTATGAGGACACATGGAGTGTGCTACGTGTCCCATAACCACAACTGATGACACATGACCACAGACCAAAATAGAAAAAAAAATGTCACCTCACATGGACTATTGTATGGGGCATGCATGGAGTGCATTCTGGAGTATACTGTAGGAGAGTGTATGGGGGAATGCATGGTGTGCACTTTGGGGTATAGGAGAGTGTATGAGGGATGCATGGAGTGCACTGTGGGGGCTGACACATGATTCAAAAACTGGACTATCCAGGTAAATCCTGGACAGGTGGCAACCATAGGTATAGGAGAGGGTATGTGGCATGCATGGAGTGTGCTATGGGGTATAGAAGAGTATATGGGAGACACATGGAGCGCGCTCCATAGGAGAGTGTATGGTGCATGAATGGAATGTGCTATGGTATATAGTAGAGTGTATGGTGCATGCATGTAGTGTGCTATGGGGTATAGGAAAGTATATTGGAGGAGATGCATGGAGTGTGCTTTTGGGGTATAGGAGAGTGTATGGGGCATGCATGCAGTGTGCTATCGGGTATAGGCTAGTGTATGAGGGATGCATGGAGTGTGCTATGAAGTATAGGAGAGTTTATGGGGACACATGGAGTGTGCGATGGAGTATAGGAAAGTATATGGGGACACATGGAGTTTGCATGGGGAATGCATGGAGTGCGCTATGGAATATAGGAGAGTGTATGGGGTCACATGGCGTGTCCTATGGAGTATAGGAAGGTATATGGGAGACACATGGAGTGTGCTATGGGGTATAGGAGAGTGTATGGGGCATGCAAGGAGTGTGCTATGGTGTATAGGAGAGTGTATGGTACAAGCATGGAGTGTGCTATGAAGTATAAGAGCAGGGGTCTTCAAACTACGGCCCTCCAGTTGTTCAGGAACTACAATTCCCATCATGCCTAGTCATGTCTGTGAATGTCAGAGTTTTACAATGCCTCATGGGATGTGTAGTTCTGCAACAGCTGGAGGGCCGTAGTTTGAGGATCCCTGTATAAGAGTGTATGAGGGATGCATGGAGTGTGCTATGGAGTAAAGCAGAGTGTATGAGGGATGCATGGAGCGTGCTATGGTGTATAGGAGAGTGTATGGTACAAGCATGGAGTGTGCTATGGAGTATAAGAGTGTATGAGGGATGCATGGAGTGTGCTATGGAGTATAGCAGAGTGTATGAGGGATGCATGGAGCGTGCTATGGAGTATAGGAAAGTATACGGGAGATGCATGGAGTGTGCTTTTGGGGTATAGGAGAGTGTGTGGGTCATGCATGGAGTGTGCAATGGAATATAGGAGAGTGTATGGGGAGTGGGACACATGGAGTGTGCTATAGAGTATAGGAGAATGTATGGGGTATGCATGGAGTGTGCTATGGGGAATAGGAGAGTGCATGGGGCATGCATGGAGTGTGCTATGGAGTATAAGAGTGTATGAGGGATGCATGGAGTGTGCTATGGAGTATAGCAGAGTGTATGAGGGATGCATGGAGCGTGCTATGGAGTATAGGAAAGTATACGGGAGATGCATGGAGTGTGCTTTTGGGGTATAGGAGAGTGTGTGGGTCATGCATGGAGTGTTCAATGGAATATAAGAGATTGTATGGGGAGTGGGACACATAGAGTGTGCTATGGAGTATAGGAGAATGTATGGGGTATGCATGGAGTGTGCTATGGGGAATAGGAGAGTGCATGGGTAGGGTTGCCACCTGTCCGGGATTCACCCGGACAGTACGGGTTTTGAATCATTTTGAACCATGTGTCCGGTTTTCAGTCTCCCTGGATCCCGGACACATGATTCACTGATATCGGACTGTGGAAGCTGGAGATCGGAGGAAGGAACATAGCTAGTGCTTATCGGGCAGCAGCTGGGGGCTGAGGAAGGAACAGAACTAGTTAAATCAGTCAGCAGAGCACTAAAACTTGTGCAGTGGCTCCCGACAATTAAACTATAGTCCCGGTCCCCTTATGTATATCAATCCGCCGGGGCATGTAATTGCCGGGTGCCGCAGTACAAGGATTACTCCGCTGGGACTATTTGATGATTTTCGGGCACGCCACAGGTGAAATCCATGTGCTGCGGTTCCCGGCAATTACATGCCCGGCGGATTCATTGAGAAGTGGAGGAGGCCTGGAGCGTGACAAAGAATGCTGCTGCCAGATAAGGATTAACTACTTCTGTTCTTTCCCCCAGCCTGATCAGACTCATGTGTCCTGGTAACCTTGTTGTTAGGTTAGGAGGTGAGGAGTTAATGTGGAGTCGTTGTCTTGCTTAACTCTGCTGGTAAGAGGAGGATGTGGGGGTGCATGGTGGATAAAAAGCTGAACTCAGGGGCTGCCTGTGTGCATCTATGAGGATGGACAAGACTGATGTGCACAGGGGCTGCCTATTACTGTGTGTGGGCCACTGATGGTTACCCTCTGCATTACATATTACCTCTGCCATACTACTGACCTCCGCCTTCTGCTTTTTTTACATGCCCCGGCGGATTTATTTATTTATAGGAACCACTGCATTAAGGATTACTCCGCTGCTCTCTAACTAGTCCTGCTAAGGTGCCTGAACAACTTCGGCATCTTAGAAAGTTTTAGGGAATGTCCGCTTCACTTCAGGCCAGGTTCACACCTATGCAGATTGGATGAGGGTTTCCCCACATTCAATTCGCATAGCAGGAGAATGTGACTGGCTCTCTATGGAACCGGTTCACATATCTCCGGGGTGGCTGCGGAGCGCACTGCACTGTGCGTCTTTGGCTCTGTTTCGGGGCCAAATTCAGACATAGATTTCTTCCTGAAATGGAGAACAGGAAGCACAGCGTTCCTCTGTGATCCTCAGCCGGCTCCAGTGTGAACCAAGCCTAAAGCCAGTGCCGGTAGGTCCATAAAGGGTGCAGGAGCGCCGCACCCTCTCTCCTGCACTCCTCTTTTACCAATAGATAGATAGATTCATGCATTGCATGAATCTATCTATGGTTGCCACTGGCGCCCCCTATTCAGGTGTCCGGCCCCTTGTCGGGCGCCGGGCATCTGAATTACAGCGGCGGGGTTTTTTTTGGAAGCGCCTGATTAGAGCCATAGGCTCTAATAGGCTTCCAAATTGGTAAACAGTGGGCGCTGTGCGTTCGCTGTTTACACAGTGTTGTGTTAGGAAAGCGAATAAATCGCCTTGCTAACACTGACCCGCCTCTCAGCCAATCAGATGCTCGTGTCTGGTTACCTGTCACCTAATTGGCTGAAGCGACAGGCGCTGTGATTGGATGCCTATCAGGTGTCCAATCATAGCAGAGGACAGGAGAAGACATCGAGGACTCGGAGGGAGCATGGAGGACATCACCGTGACCCGAGACAGGTAAGTTCCGGGCATGGTGCACACTGGCAGCAATTTATGGGGCACGGTAGCGGCAGTTGATGGGGCACAGTGGCAGCGTTTGATGGGCACAGTGGCAGCGTTTGATGGGCACAGTGGCAGCGTTTGATGGGCACAGTGGCTGCAATTGATGTTTTTTTCTCAGTTTGTCCCCCCCCCCCCCCCCAAAAAAAAAAATTTTGAGCATCAGTCGCCACTGCCTAAAGCCCAACTCCAGCTTCTTTTCCTCGCTGCCCTCATTTTTTTAAAGTCCACCTAAAGTAATGTGCTGTGAATTAGCAATTAAACTGTTCAAGGAAGGCAAAGCACTAACAGCTGATGGCTACATTCACCTTGGCGATTAGGGCTGGTGTGAATAGTAGCAGCAGGTATTAGAGATTCCTGTGGCAGCTGTTAGTGAGTAGGTGCGGCAGCAGGCCTCCTTCACTATAATGACATTTCACCAGGGGCCACAGCTATTCGTTCCTCTCTGAATGGCCAATGATTACCTGTTCTGATCGCTGCTGGATGCGGGACTGGCAAAATGTCAATATAGTGAAGGGGGCCAGCAGCCACACCTTGCTGCTGAGAGCCACATCAGGAACTGTTACAATTCGCACCAGCTCTAATCACCACTCTGAAAGTAGCCTAAGGCTCCTTTCACACTGATGTGTTTTTACTCTGCAATGGGATGATTTAAACTGTGGGTGCAGTGCGTTTTGAAAAGTCCCGCATGCTGCATATTTGGTGCAGTGTTGAAAAACCACACCAAAAACGCAGCTTTCCATTCAAGTTTTTGGTGGGTTTTTGAGTCACGTGTCCATTTTTCACAGGTACAGGCAACCCAAAAACGCACCAGAAACGCACAGGAAACACATCTGAAACACAGAAGAATCTTGCTGCTTGCAGATTTTGCTGCAGAGTAGTGTGAAAGGGCCCTAAATAGTCCTGTTCCTTCCCCCAGCTAAGTAGATGGGGCCCAGGGAAGTTTTTTTTTGTAATTGCTGCAGACCATGAGGTTACTCAGCAATGTCCCAAAGTAAACATTAATAGTCCTGTTCCTGTTTCCAGTTATCTACTGAATTGACAGAAAATACTGGAATGGCTAAACAGACGTAGGGCTCATTTACACATGTGGTGCCCTCTGAAGAGCAATCCACATTTGGATTGCTTTTCAGAAGGCATTTGACAGGCAGGGAGGAGGTGTTATATCACTTCCTCATTACATTTGATTAAATGGAATGGGTTAAGCGAGCAGTAGTTAGGGTTACCACCTGTCGGAGTTTCACCCAGACAGTCCAGGTTTTCAATCGTGTCCACTCATGCTGGTGCCGTCCATTACTCTACTTCTACCATCCACTGTTCACTGTTTTGCTGACTGACACTGACCACTTTTAAGGTAGGTTAAGTTCATATATTTACAGTGACATTTGTTTTTTTAATCTAAGAATATTTTATGAATACAAAAATGCTTTTGTTTAATAAGCCCCTCACACTGTTAATGCAATTTGGACACCCCTACTGTTCGCCATGGCGCGCGTAGCATGCCGCATTACTACTCATTGGGACACCCAACAGTGCCCCAGGTCTTTTACAACCTTATAATGTATACTACAAAAAAAATTGCCGTACGACACTAAAATGTTCGGGTTTGGCTTGAAGAAAAGGTGGCAACCCTATGCATGGGGCATGCATGGAGTGTGCTATGGAGTATAGCAGAGTGTATGAGGGATGCATGGAGCGTGCTATGGTGTATAGGAGAGTGTATGGTACAAGCATGGAGTGTGCTATGGAGTATAAGAGTGTATGAGGGATGCATGGAGTGTGCTATGGAGTATAGCAAAGTGTATGAGGGATGCATGGAGCGTGCTATGGAGTATAGGAAAGTATACGGGAGATGCATGGAGTGTGCTTTTGGGGTATAGGAGAGTGTGTGGGTCATGCATGGAGTGTGCAATGGAATATAGGAGAGTGTATGGGGAGTGGGACACATGGAGTGTGCTATAGAGTATAGGAGAATGTATGGGTTATGCATGGAGTGTGCTATGGGGAATAGGAGAGTGCATGGGGCATGCATGGAGTGTGCTATGGAGTATAAGAGTGTATGAGGGATGCATGGAGTGTGCTATGGAGTATAGCAGAGTGTATGAGGGATGCATGGAGCGTGCTATGGAGTATAGGAAAGTATACGGGAGATGCATGGAGTGTGCTTTTGGGGTATAGGAGAGTGTGTGGGTCATGCATGGAGTGTGCAATGGAATATAGGAGATTGTATGGGGAGTGGGACACATAGAGTGTGCTATGGAGTATAGGAGAATGTATGGGGTATGCACGGAGTGTGCTATGGGGAATAGGAGAGTGCATGGGGCATGCATGGAGTGGAAGCTGCTGTGATGCAGAGGAAGAAACGCAGAGAAAGCCGCCACCAGGAGGAAGTGCTGCCCGCGACCTAGAATTGCGGTAAATGTTTACGGGGCTGGTGACTGACCGAGGGGGGGGGGGGTGGCTGTTGGTGCATGGTTCCCCCCCCAAAAAAAAAAAAAAAAAATATATATATATATATATATATATATATACCACCAGGGGCACTGCCTGGGACACCTTTGAGCACTCCAAAGAGAATAGTAAAGAATAGTAATGCAGCACACCTTATTCTCCTGTCATGCCCTGTTCCGAACCACATTCCTGTCTGAATAATGTGTCCAGGTTTCAAGTGGACTGAAACCCAGACACACTATTCAAAACCCGGCCTGTCCAGGTGAATCCTGGAAAGGTGGCAACCATAGGTATAGGAGAGGGTATGGGGCATGCATGGAGTGTGCTACGGGGTATAGAAGAGGGTTAAGGGCATGCATGGAGTGTGCTATGGTGCATAGAAGAGTATATGGGAGACACATGGAGTGTGCTATGGGGTGTAGCAGAGTGTATGAGGGATGCATGGAGTGTGCTATGGGGTATAGGAGAGTGTATGGGGCATGCATGGAGTGTGCTATGGTGTATAGAAGAGTATATGGGAGACACATGGAGTTTGCTATGGGGTATAGGAGAGTGTATAGGGCATGCATGGAGTGTGTATGGGGGACACATGGAGTGTGCTATGGGGTATAGGAGAGTGTATGGGGGACACATGGAGTGTGCAATGGAGTATAGGAGAGTGTATGGGGCATGCATAGAGTGCGCTATGGTGTATAGAAGAGTAAATGGGAGACACATGGAGTTTGCTATGGGGTATAGGAGAGTGTATGGGGCATGCATGGAGTGTGCTATGGTTTATAGGAGAGAGTACGATGGATGCATTGAGTGTGCTATAGGGTATAGGAGAGTGTACGAGGGATGCATTGAGTGTGCTATGGTGTATAGAAGAGTATATGGGAGACACATGGAGTGTGCTATGGGGTATAGGAGAGTTTATGGGGACACATGGAGTGTGTTCTGGGGTATAGGAGAGTGTATGGGGACATATGGAGTGTGCTATGGGGTATAGGAGAGTGTATGGGGACACATGGAGTGTGCTATGGGGTATAGGAGAGTGCATGGGGCATGCATGGAGTGTGATATGGTGTATAGAAGAGTATATGGGAGACACATGGAGTATGCTCTGGGGTATAGGAGAGTGTATGGGGACACATGGAGTGTGCTCTGGGGTATAGGAGAGTGTATGGGGACACATGGAGTGTGCTCTGGGGTATAGGAGAGTTTATGGGGACACATGGAGTGTGCTCCTGGGTATAGGAGAGTGTATGGGGATACATGGAGTGTGCTCTGGGGTATAGAAGAGTGTATGGGGACACATGGAGTGTGCTCTGGGGTATAGGACAGTGTATGGGGACACATGGAGTGTACGATGGGGTATAGGAGAGTGCATGCGGCATGCATGGAGTGTGATATGGTGTATAGAAGAGTATATGGGAGACACATGGAGTGTGCTCTGGGGTATAGGAGAGTGTATGGGGACACATGGAGTGTGCTGGGGGGTATAGGAGAGTTTATGGGGACACATGGAGTGTGCTCTGGGGTATAGGAGAGTGTATGGGGACACATGGAGTGTGCTCTGGGGTATAGGAGAGTGTATGGGGACACATGGAGTGTGCTTTGGGGTATAGGAGAGTGTATGGGGACACATGGAGTGTGCTCTGGGGTATAGGAGAGTGTATGGGGACACATGGAGTGTGCTCTGGGGTATAGGAGAGTGTATGGGGACACATGGAGTGTTCTATGGGGTATAGGAGAGTGTATGGGGACACATGGAGTGTACTATGGGGTATAGGTAGGGTTGCCAGTTTATCTTCAAGCCAAACCCGAACACCTTAGCAGGGCACAGCAATTTTTCATTTATTTTTTAGTATTCACTATAGAATTGTAACAGACCTGGGACCAGTGGCAGCCCGTCCATACAGGGTGCAGGGGCGCCGCCTCCCTAATCCATGCGCCCAGCCCCTAATCTACATGCAGGGCGCTGGACGCATGGATTCCAATGTTTTTTTGTTTTTTTTTTAGAAGCAGATGATTAGAGCCTAAGGTTTTAATTGGATTTTAAAAAAAGGTGGGCACGGGGCGCAAAGCAATCCACCCCGTGCCCACCCAGTTGTGTGACAATAGCGAAATAATTTTCGCTATCATCTTCCCGATTCTCCTCCTGGCCAATCAGGAAGCTGGTCCTGAGCCCTGTCACCCGATTGGCCAAGAGGAGAAGTGAACCTATTGGCCGCCTAGAAGAAAGAGGGAGGAGACACATGGTGGAAGCTGCTGTGATGCCGAGGAGGAGGAGATGCAGAGAAAGCCGCGGCCAGGAGGAAGCGCTACCTAGATGGGGTAAGTGATTGCGGGGCTGGTGACCAACCGAGGGGGGGGGGTTTGAACGGGTGGCTGTGGGTGCATTGTTTGGCGCCCGCCCAAAAAAAAAATACCATCACGGGCACTGCCTGGGACACCTTTGGGCACTCCAAAGAGAATAGTAAAGAATAGTAATGCAGGGGCGTGTCCAAGATGGAGACCGGAGCAGACGTGCAGTGAGAGAGCTCCGCTCGGTCTCCGGCCTAAACTCCTGCTTCCCTGCAGATTGGCTACTCTACACGGCCCTGAGAGGCTGCATCAACAGCAGAGGACGGTATGACCAAGGGGAAGGGTTCTCTCTCCGCCCGCAATCCCACAAAGTTGTCCCGAGCACCGCTGCACGGTCCCCTCGTCGCGCCAACGGATTGAATATGGCGACACGGAGACAGCCCCTTCAGAAAGGGAACAATCCAACTTTGAGGCCCTCATGCAGGCAATCACTAATTGGCAATCAACCCTCACAGGAAAAATTGAGCAGATGCAGCTCGATATCAGTCTCATAAGGCGAGACATGGATACCTTCCGATCCCGCCTCACTGAGGCCGAACGCCGCGTGGGAGACTCGGAGGACATGCTGCGAGACCATACAGTCTCACTCCGCACGCTGCAAACGAAAATAAAAACCCTAGAGACTCGTGCAAAAGACGCCGAAAATAGAAATAGGAGGAATAATCTCTGCGTGGTGGGCCTCCCGGAGGGGGCTGAAGGAGCTGACCCCACGACCTTTACCGAACATCTCCTACATGATCTTCTGCCCCGGGTGCCATTTTCTAACTTCTTTGTGGTGGAGAGGGCCCCCGGGAGCTCCTCCACGCACATTTATCCTGAAATTACTAAACTTCAGAGACCGAGATCTAGTCCTCCGTGAATCAAGGAAGGTCGAGCAACTGAGGTACGAGGGAGCTAAATTAATGATATTTCCGGACTTTTCGGTGGATACCCAAAAACAACTCCGATCCTTTGACCAGGTGAAACTTAACCTACGCAACAAGAAGATAAAATATAGCATGTTGTTCCCGGCAAGGCTGCGAGTCCAGGATGGTGAGACGGGGTGGTGCGTTTTGGGATTGGAGCACATGTTTTTGCTCCTTGTTGGAACTTTTGTTATTTTTCCTTTTTTTTTCTTTTGTTGTTGCTGCATATGTCTCAAATTGTGTACTAATGTCTACTGTATTGGGGCTCAGGGTTGTCCTGATCTCTCTCCATTAGATGGCGTGAGCGGTCTGTTTACTAATACTCAGGAATGGATGCATATGTTTTTTCTTTTTTTCTGCCTGCTCACACTCAGTTTGACTCTGATAAGGGTTGTTTGTTACCCTCATTCAATTTACACAGTACTTAGATGTCTCCCCTGACAGTATTATGGAATGTTAGGGGGTTGAATTCCAAAATTAAGAGGTCTTTGGTTTTTAATTACCTGAAAAAATATAACCCCCATATATGTGTGTTTCAGGAGACTCATTTGGTTGGAAGCAGGACGCTGTCGCTTCGAAAATCATGGGTTGGTGCATATTACCATTCCACTTATTCCTCCTACTCGAGGGGTGTCAGCGTCCTGGTCCATAAGTTACTTGGGTTTACCTTATTGGATCTTCATTTAGATCCAGACGGGAGATTCGTGGCCCTTCATGCAATGTGTGATAGACTAGAATTGCTGATAGTAGGCATATATATTCCTCCCCCAGCAACGATAGATATCCTTTAAAAGCTCACTCCAATTATAGCTCAGTATCTTTCAGCAGGAGTAATCCTAACTGGAGATTTCAACATGACCCCAAACTCGGATTTAGACAGACTTATAGGGCGTACACACGGTCGGACTTTGTTCGGACATTCCGACAACAAAATCCTAGGATTTTTTCAGACGGATGTTGGCTCAAACTTGTTTTGCCTACACACGGTCGCACAAAGTTGTCGGAATTTCCGATCGACAACCACGCGGTCACGTACACCACGTACGACGAGACTAGAAAAGGCCGGTTCAGAACCAAGCGCGGCACCCTTTGGGCTCCTTTTGCTAATCTCGTGTTAGTAAAAGTTTGGTGAGAGACAATTCGCGCTTTTTCAGACTCGTGGCTTTCAGATCGTTTTCTGCCGTTCAGTTTGTGCTTGTGGGTTTGTATCTGCTCTTCAGTGCGTGCAAGCAAGTTCCGCGTGACTTTAGGTAGTCATTGTATTCTTGTTCATTCGTTACTGGTTTTCAGGTCGCTCTTCACAGGCCTTGCTGTTCTTCAGTGCGTTCTGTTACTTCGTTCTGAGCAGCCGACCGTTTTCTAGCCATGTTTCGTATGCGTACTCCTCGTAGAGTTCGTGCTGTGCGGGGTCTTGGTGTTGGGGTCCTGACCTTGACACAAGTCCAGTCCATGAACAGGGTGAGGAGGAGTTCATGGACCAAGAATTGGTTGCTTCAGCGTGACCAGTTCTGTCATATGCCTTTGCTCCGTGAGATCCGTGAGAATAATCCTGATGATTTCAGGAACTTTCTCAGGATGACAGACCCCGTGTTTCACCGTCTGTTGGCTTCGCTGACCCCTATATCAGCAGGCAGGATACCTGCATGAGGCAAGCCATCACTGCGGAGCAGAGGTTGGTCACTACCTTGCGGTATTTGGCCACAGGGAGAAGCCTGCAGGACCTCAAGTTCTCGACAGGCATCTCCCCCCAGGCTCTGGGGATCATTATCCCAGAGACCTGTTCTGCCATCATCCAGGTCCTGCAGAAGGAGTATATGAAGGTAAGATTTTTATCCTTTTATATCACATTTTATTGTATTTAATGTTTGATAATATATTGTATTTCTTTCCTCATTCCCTAATTACCATGATTGTAATATGATGTGAATGTCCCCTTTGTCCTCATGCATGCTGGATTTTTATGTAATTATTATTTTAGGTCCTTCATACATATTTGCCCTTCAATAACCTCTCCAGCATGGTGTCTCCTGCCCTATATTCACCTCATGTAGTCACTTAACAATGTATTTTATCAGCTCTATAGTAGTGCTTTACCCCAAACACCCCCTAAAATGTTTTGAAATATTATTTTTTATTTAAATTCAGGCAGAGTGCCAGAGGCTTTTTTTTGTGGTGTCCCCAAATTTTTTGTAACCCTCCCTCCCCCAACTGCTAAGTCAGCTGATCCCAATTCTCTATCCTCAATCATCTATCTGCTGACTTTGCCAAACCCATACACACTATACCCATCTCTTTACTGGTCAGATTTATGGATGAATTCCCCAAAGCATGTAGTGCAAGGGCCTGCCTGTATACTTTCCAATGGTACTGTTTAAAGTTTTTGTATCCTATTATTATCTTGATAGGTAATAGCAGAATGTTCAAATGTGCTCAAATATGTACAGTGTGTATTTATATCTTTGTATTATGACACTTCTTACCTGTCCAGTGGTCTGCCAATAGTGTAACTAAGGAGGGTCTGTTCCAAGTAATACCCTGTATTTAGGCATTCATCTCTCAATGAAGTGAAGAGGGTTACCTGTCCAAGAGTTCCCCCCCCCCCTATAATGTTAGAAATGGCCCATGAGGGGGGGAGGGGGAATATGATAGGTGTACCTTATACTTTGTTGTTGTTAAATTCCCTTTAATAAATGCTATCTGGAGGTTGCCCCATAATGTTTGTGTATAATCTGCTTGCCATGTTTCTGTGAAAAAATAGTAATGTTTATTGTTTTTTCCTCAACAGTTTCCTTCAACGCCACAGGAATGGCAGACTGTGGCCTCCCACTTTGCCCAGCGGTGGGACTTTCCTAACTGCAGAGGGGCAATTGATGGGAAACACGTCCACATCGTCCCACCACCCAACTCGGGGTCGTACTATTATAATTACAAGGGGTTTAATAGTATAGTGATGTTGGCGGTGGTGTCGGCTAATTACGAGTTCTTGTATGTGGACGTGGGGAAGAATGGCTGGATGTCCGATGGTGGAGTGATCGCCCAGACGGAGTTCTACAGGCGTCTCCAGAATGGCAGCTTGGACTTGCCACCTCCAGAGGACAATGTTGAAGGTCTCCCATTTGTGTTCGTTGCTGATGAAGCATTTGCGCTGGGGGACCACCTGATGCGGCCATTCCCGATGAGGACCCTCACCCCGGAACAGAGGGTTTTTAATTACCGGCTGGCCAGAGCCCGAAGAGTGGTGGAGAACACATTTGGAATCCTGGCCAGCCGGTTCCGATTATTTCAGACACCCATCCATATGGCGGAGTATAAACTGAACCATATAATACTTGCCTGCTGTGTTCTCCATAATTTTTTAAGAAAACATTCAGCCAACTATGCTGGCTCAGTTGGGCCTGAGGCCGGAATCCCAAATCCATCAACACTGACGGCGCTTGAAAGTGGCCGTCCTGGCTTGCCCTCCCTAAGTGCCCGTGATGTCCGGTTACGCTACCTGGAGTTCTTTGCGGGTAGGGGGGCTATCAATATGCCAGACAATCTGTGAAACCTTTTTCAAATAAAAAACAACCAAAAGAAATTCTTTGTGGACATTTACTGCTTGTGTTTGTTTTAGCTGACCCTGACAGAAATGTGTTGAGTGCAGAAAATGTCGTGATTGGGTAACCTTCTAAAAAACAGTGTTGGCTGGTACTTCCTAAATGCAAAAACACATTTCACTACAAGTGCACTTGCAACTGCACTGAACCTGCACTGTGTATTTGCCCTTAGGAAATAACCCCCATTTTTGCATAAAACAGCTATTACATCACCCCAAAAGTGTTGTAGTGTTGAGACAATAATCCACACATTCTTGAGTAAGGCACTTTTTTATACCTGCACAATCACATGTGCATTTACGAAAGGTTTTTAAAACAAACCAACATGTTTGTTGTATAACAATTTTTGCAGTAGCATTATCAAAAATCGAAATATCCATTTCAGATAAAACAGGCCTGTGTAAAACCAAAAAGAAAGCCAAAAAACTTGAACTTACAAAGTTCACATATGGTAAAACCTGAAGGCTATATCAGACATCAGTATTTAGGAACTGGGTTTGATATAGCGTTCAGATGGGGGGAAATCACCCCTGGAAAAGCCAAATTTGGAAGATGCACACCAATTTACGAATGTCAACATGTGCTATCTGCCATCAGGGGGGATCAAGGGACGTGTTTTGGGGGAGCAAGCCCTTCCTCAACGCGACTTTATAATTGAGGAAGGGGTTGCACCCCCAAAACGCGTTCATTGATCTCCCGTGATGGCAGATAGCACATGTTGGCACACTGTGTGCATCCTCCAAATTTGGCTTTTCTAAACATTGAAAACATTTTTGGAAGATTGGACCACAATAAAACAGGTGATTTTGTGGGGTTTAAATTCGCCCCAAAACATCAATGATGTTATTATTTTTTTTAATAACATCACTGATTTGTTGCTGTATGTTGTGCAATTCGAGATTACACCCCATGATCTCCCCGATCAGTATCTGGGCACTTTCAGATGTGAAACGTTCTCTCTCCCTCACATCACGATCACCTAAAAAGAGATAAAGAACAAAAAAAAGGTCTCAAAAATCTGCCACCATCCATCTCTTTTACCTGAGCCTGTGGTCGCAGACACTCACCTGTTGTGGTGCCAATCTCCACCACATCTTCTTTTTCCTCCTGCTCAGCTTCTTGGGTTTGGGGTATTTCCCCTTCTTCCAGAGGTGGGGGGTCTGTGTTCTCCTGGGATGAGGGGTGTCCTCCAAGTCTTTTCTTTCCTATGTAAAACAAAAATGGTATAATTAGCACACAGATATTTGATGGCAGAACTAGAACTAGGAAACATTGCTTGGAAGTGGGGTACAATTGTCTATTTTAGCCGAGTTCCAAGATGTATATTTTTGATTGCCCTTTGTCAAGCTGCAATACTTTACCTGTTTGGTACAAGCTTCACAGATGTAGCCCCCCCTATAGTATACACTGGAGCACTTGTGTGCCCCCCCCTAATAAAAATGGTGTTCTTGTGTCCCACACTAGTGCTCCAGTGTCCAGATGTGAAAACAGCTGCTCAGTGTCCTCTCCTTACACACAATCTAGTTGGCATTTCATTCTAGTAACAAACCCATCTACACAAACAAATATTTGGCATCCAAGTAGGCCCCAAAAAATGTGGGAAAATGCATATGGCCTAAACAGTGGTGTTCTAGAGGCCGAAAGAAAAATGTTTGATACGAACGAATAATGGGCCCATGAACATTAAAGTTGCCCTTTTAAACGTTACAATTAATAAGAGCATATGGAGCAGAACGAATGGAATAAAGACAGAAAGAATAGGAACACAGCACAACTACTTTTTTGCAGCACTCTCCGGATCTTTCGGTACTGCTCTGGCTCTCTCAACTTCAGGTCCGACCACCGCTTCCTGAGCTGATCTTTAGATCTTCATACCCCGAAATTCCTCTCAAGACTCCTGACCACTTTCGCCATGTTCTTGGCCTTTCGGATGTTGGGGTGGGGGTAAGGCCCATATTTTCCGTCATAGTCGGACTTCCTCATGATGTCGACCATCTCCAACATCTCCCCAAACGACATATTTGTGGCCTTAAAACGTCTCCTTCTGGATCGGGACGTGTCTGGATCCGGCCTTTCCTCCTCCTCCTCCTCGTTGCTAGAATTAGCATGCACCTGCTGTAACTCCGCCATCATGCTCTTCACCCACTGCGCCAAACGAAAAGGGGCGGGGAATAGACTAGAAAGAACGTCGGGGGCGGGCGGAGTTACACGCATGCGCAGTGTGTATAAAGCGTAACACGCGTGCGTATTACGTACGATCTGTGAGCGGAGGAAGGAGCATTGGACGAAGGTAAGAGACAAACTTGTGCCTATACTGCTTCTAGATTGAGGCCTATATTGTAACAAGATTAGGAGAGTTTTGTCTGACATTAGGCTTTGTCTTGTGTTGTGTCTTGCAGTGAACATGGATATCTTAATGAAAGACAATGACTTCATGTCAGTATTCGTAGAGATGCTAAGTGAGCTGCCCTGTCTGTGGGAGATTACCCACCCCCATTTCAAGAACCAAGCAAAGAGGAAGGCAGCACTGGAGCAATTGTGTGAAATTGTGAAGCAGGTGATCCCCACGGCAGACATCACTTATTTAAAGATCTTCATTGGTGGCCTGAGGAGCACATATCTGAGGGAGCGCAAGAAAGTCCAGGATTCGCAGAGATCCGGAGCAGCAGATGACATCTATGTCCCCAGGATGTTGTACTACGACAGGCTGCACTTTCTGGCAGGCCAGACTGAACCCAGGCCATCCCTCTCCAGTCTTCCTTCCACGCTTCCTTCCCCCCCGGCTGAGGCTTCTGACGCCCAACCTGGGCCTTCCAGGCGATATGTGGAGGAGCCCAGATTGAGCCAGGTATAGCATTCCTTTTAAATATTTCTGCTTGTCCAATCAATGATGTTAACTAGATGTTAGTTGGGAGTACTAATTTAGGATTGTGATTGATGATGCAAAACATTACAACTATGTCCCTTTTTCATACACAGGGAAGTCTCAGCCAGGAGGTGGCCGGGCCGAGCCGGCTGGCTGATATCAAGGTCCCTCCACCCCCCCTGAAAATAGAAAGTGGCAGTAGGAGGAGTACCCTAGAGGAGGCTGCTATAGCATTCTTTTGGAGGGCTACAGAGGTCCTGGGAGCACCCCACACCATGGAGGAGAACATTGCTGCCTTCATAGCCTATAAAATGCAGAGGATGGAGGAGGGCCAAAAAGTCTTGTGTGAGGCCCTCATATCGGAGGCTCTGGAGAAAGGTATGAGGGGCCAAATTACACCTCACACACATCTTGGGGATGGTCCTCCTCCTCCTCCTGCAGGTCCTCCTCCTCCCTCTCCTCCAGGTCCTCCCAGTCCTCCTCCAGGTCCTCCCATTCCTCCTCCTCCTCCAGGTCCTACTCCTCCTCCTGCCACATCTCCAACTGCACAGCCACAGCCCGGAAGGAAGCGTGGAAGGAAGACCAGACAGTGATTGCCCTGGATCTAGTCTGGTCGGCCAAAAGATGCAGCCTCTTGTGGTACCACAGCCTGGGGACACAGATGTCATCTGCTGCTATCTGGATCTCTGCGATTTCTGGACCAGACTGCCCTCCCTTAGACATGGACTCCTCAGGCCACCAATTTTGATGTTGAAGAATTGATGTCTGCCGTGGGGGTCCCAGGCTTCGCTAATTTCTCCTGTTGATCCAGTGTTGCCTTCCTCTTTGTTTGGTTCTGATCCCTTAATAAAGGATTTTTGTTCTGAATTATACTCTCCTATGTGTTTTACTTCAAAAATGACAGTTGGTTTGTGAGGATTCAGGTACATTTCAAATATACAATGTGAAATAAACAAGGGACACCAACAACAAACAATCTCCTTGAGATTAAATAATACAAGATATCAATGGTGTTGGGGTGACTTGACACACAAAACACAGACAAAAATATTCTGGAGTAAAAATAAAAATAACATTGAACAAAGAACAGCCTTGGAAAAAATCCAAACATTAAAGAAAAAAAAAGGCCGAAAATCCAAAAAAAAAAAATATATATAAAACTGTCAGATGTGACAACTAATAACAATATATTCAGGGAATCCCACAAAAAAACACAAATAAAACTTTGTGAGAAGTGTGTGTGAATATGAGCAGCAAAACTACTTAATTCTTGTCACATTATAAAGAAGAAGAGAGTGCGCTGTATTAAACCATTTTTAACATTGCAGCGTGACGAAAGTGCTGTATCCATTGCGAACGCTAAGTTTACCAGAACGAGCTGTCCCGTGTCGGAATTTATTCTGAGCATGCGTGGCACTTTGTGCGTCGGAACAGGCCACACACGGTCGGAATTGACGCGATCGGATTTTGTTGTCGGAAAATTTTATCTCCTGCTCTCCAACTTTGTGTGTCGGAAAATCCGATGGAAAATGTCCGATGGCGCCCACACACGGTCGGAATTTCCGACAAGACGCTCCGATCGGACATTGTCCATCGGAAAATCCGACCGTGTGTACGGGGCATTAGAGTTTCAATTTGTATGCAATCAGGCAGGCCCTTGCAATACATGGTTTTGGTAAATCTGAAGACAAAAATCTGCAGAAAATCTAATAGTGTGTATGGGGCCTTAAGGCCCGTACACATGATACGAAAATCAGAAGAAAAATTTTGTCCAATGAACGATCTGCCAATTTTCGGATCATTAGTATGATGCTTTCGACAGCTGATTCTGGTTTTTCGTCAGACAATAGCTGGATGTGCAGACTATAAGACTGTTGTCTTATGTGAACTCAATGTCCGATTTTAGCGTCACTAGTACGGTTTTCGTACGAAAAAAATCGTAAGAGCAAGACTACGCATACTCAGAAACGAAAGAATAAATACAAAACTATTCAACATATTACATCACTTCTTAAGTTGTATTCTGTCGTACAAGAGTTTTCGCATGGTGAGTAACCTCTTCACTTTTGACATAAGACTAGCATGCCACAAAAAATGGACATTTCGGTCGTCTGAAAATCTGATCAAGACAAGTTGTGGCTATCCTTTTTTGGGGGGTATTATCGCCCACTATTGTGGGTGGACAGTGAGATTCAGGACTATAATGGACTGTTGGTTCAGCTTGCGTCTTGATGACTGAGCTTTGGAGTTTGCTATTTGTTTTAAATATTATTGGTTTGTTAATATTTATATAAAAGATTTCAGAAGAAGTTCATTTAAAAAAAAAAAGTTATTTATCAGCTTTTATTTTATTTCAGGGGATTTATTGAAAAAAGGGTGCTTATGGGCTCTGCGATTTGAAAGAACCCATGTGTGAATGACTAATCAGGGAACTCGCATTTGAGATGCCATTCATTTGAATGACACCTCAAATCGCGGTGCGGGTCTGCCGTGATTGTCACGCAATAAAACATGCTGCGATCGCGGCAATCCGCATTGCGGGAAGCATGTCACCCAAAAAAAGTTCTGGAGCTTCTTTTGGGCGACATGCTTGCCGCGATGCAGATTGCAGCACGTTTTATTGCACAACAATCGTGGCAGACGATTGAGGTGTCATTCAAGTGAATGGCATCTCAAATGCTAGTTTGTCATTCACACATCGTTGCTTTCAAACTGCGGGCAGATTTGCTGCAAATCTGCTTGCAATTCAAAACGCTGTAGTGCAAACTCAGCCTTAGATGTTGAAATTACCTTTATATGATGTATTTGTGTGCAACCTCACTACCAGTGTAGTGTAGTTGCTGTGCAGTGTTAAAGTGGTTGTAAGTCCTGTTACACCACTTGTACCTATGGCTTACCTAGAGGCAGGGGCGTAACTAGAAATCACAGGGCCCCATAGCAAAATTTTGTAGGGCCCCCCCCCTTGCAAACAGCCCCCCTTTGCAAACAGCACCCCCCCACACACACAAAAAATAACTAATGCCATTAAACAAACAGATTACCACCCTCATGTGGCACAGTACCCAGGCAACAGCTTATATTAATTTAGAACAAAACAAAAATTTAAATAACCATATCATAAATAAAATGCAAAATTCAAAGCAGTATACTGCAGTTTACAAGATACAAAAAAATAGGTAATAAATAATTTTATTGATACAAAAAAGTATATTAATACTGACATCAAAAGTCAGGACATGAACTGGAGTACAAAAGCAATACATTAAAAAACAGTACCAATAACAAAAGGCAGTGTGCAGTAGGTTACACCATAAGTGACAGTAATACAATAACACAGAGATCTTGTGTGTAGGAAACTGACGCGTTTCGACCCCAGTGGGTCTTCTTCAGAGGATAAATGTATAAAAACTGTAAGGATGTAAACATGTGTTAAATTACTTCAAAAACAGAAAAAGGAAAAAACGATATGAACGAGTCCATATATTGCGCCTTTACCGGTCACGATGTATTCAATGGTTACGGTTGGGCGCAGTATGGAGAAGTTTCCCTCTTATTATCACCCCGATCTCCCGACGGTTAGACCAATCAATAGGGAAGCAAACATCACACACACATGCCTTCCAAGGAATCACACGCTGAATATCCCCAAAAATTGAGGGACAACAGATAGGGGGGGTGTGCGCTGCACCTGTGGTAAAATAACAATGTATACTGAGTGAGCAACTCCAAAGGGAGTTTCTGAAAAAGGGGAAAAATATACCTCTGTATTTATATTTAGGTTGTTGTTAGGTAAGTAACTATGTGTATTAACAGGCGTAGCGTGAGAAGGGGTCCATGCAGAAAAACCTGGGAAAGAAGCGTGGAAGAACGTGAAATAGGGGAAGAAAGGGGAGGAATGATGCGGGGAAAATGACGGTGAACCCGGGAGAATTTCTCTTACGGAACGCCGGGGGAGTCACACACTGAGCGCCGCCATTGCGTCGCTCTCCCCATATGGGGGATTGGATGGAGGGGGAGGAACGCCTCCACCTGTGACATATTGAGGTAAAGTATTTCCTCTATATATACCTTTGGCAGTTTGGGAAGTTTAGTGGTACTACTGTGCCCCACTGGATGCTCCTGTGTTGCCATAATGTCTGACTGACTGGTAAGAATCTCTATATTCTTTTATCGCATTTCATGATGTGTAGCTCACATCATGTTTGTATTATCTTCTCACCTTAATAACAATCCTGATTTACTTTCTCAATACTTTTTGATATTTTAGATTTTTTCTTCGATCACCTTGTCTTTTTGACTTAATTGATCGTTTTCACACCCTAAGGTAATGTTTCTTTACATACACTTTCACTGTACACGATTTTCTCAGGTGTCACTTATACACCATATCTTAATGGTTTTTGTTTTTTCACGGCTAACTTTTTCACTTTTTGCCCTTCTTGGCCCTTTGTTGGGCCTCTCCTACACTTTTTTGGTTTTCCTACGCACTTACACCTGTTTGCCATCACCTTTTCAATTCCGAATTCGGACGTTTGCAATGGGAATTGGTCCATACTTTCTTTGTTGTCCTTGTTGTCTGTCCCTGTTGCCTTCTGTTTTCTTTTTCTTTCCTTTTTCTTTCCTTTCCACACATCATCCTTCACTTCCTTTCCTGCCCCCTTCTACCCTTCCCCTCCTTTCCCTTCCCCGTTTCCCCTTCCCCCCCCCTCCTCTCCCCTTCCTTCTCCTTCCGTCCCATCCCTCCTATCCTTTTCCCGCATCATTCCTCCCCTTTCTTCCCCTATTTCACGTTCTTCCACGCTCCTTTCCCAGGTTTTTCTGCATGGACCCCTTCTCACGTTACGCCTGTTAATACACAGAGTTACTTATCTAACAACAACCTAAATATAAATACAGAGATATATTTTTCCCCTTTTTCAGAAACTCCCTTTGGAGTTGCTCACTCAGTATACATTGTTATTTTACCACAGGTGCAACGCACACCCCTCCTATCTGTTGTCCCTCAATTTTTAGGGATATTAAGCGTGTGATTCCTTGGAAGGCATGTGTGTGTGTGATGTTTGCTCCACTATTGATTGGTCTAACCGTCGGGAGATTGAGGAGATACTCTCCATACTACGGCCACCTGTAACCATTGAATACATCGTGACTGGTAAAGACGCAATATATGGACTCGTTCATATAGTTTTTTCCTTTTTCTGTTTTTGAAGTAATTTAACACATGTTTACATCCTTACAGTTTTTATACATTTATCCTCTGAAGAAGACCCACTGGGGTCGAAACGCGTCAGTTTCCTACACACAAGATCTCTGTGTTATTCCATTACTGTCACTTATGGTGTAACCTACTGCACACTGCCTTTTGTTATTGGTACTGTTTTTTAATTTATTGCTTTTGTACTCCAGTTCATGTCCTGACTTTTGATGTCAGTATTAATATACTGTTTTGTATCAATAAAATTATTTATTACCTATTTTTTTGTATTTTGTAAACTACACTATTAGCTGCTTTAAAGCCCCATTAGGGGGATTTCCCGTTTTTTGATCCAATGCCTGGGGTGCGCAGCCTGTTTGTCTGTACTCCTGTGAGTGTCCCTTTCTTTTTTTTTAAGCAGTATACTGTATGCTGCTATTCATGGGCAGAGTGCAGTTGCTATTCATGGGCACAGTGAGGCTGCTATTCATGGGCACAATGAGGCTGTTATTCATGGGCACAGTGAGGCTGCTATTCATGGGTACAGTGAGGCTGCTATTCATGGGCACAGTAAGGCTGCATGTGACTGGTGGGGGGGTAACATGCAGGAAGACAGTGAGATCACCAACACTGCAGCACACCAGTGTGAGCCTACATCATAGTATACATGACCAGGTACTGCACAGGCTACTGAAAGAAACCTCCTGATCAGCAGAGAGGGAGGGGGAGAGGAATTTGGGAGCGAGCAGGAAGGGAGAGAGGGGGGAGAGGCTGGTCACAGCTAACTCACTTGGAAGGAAGGACCCAGCAGGAGGCTTGGTCATCAGCTTCCAGAGCATCCCATACAGAACACCGTCTGCTCTCAGTTTAAATGTTCCCGCCCACACAACCTATTCGCAGACGCAGCACACGGGCTGCTCAGAGTGTGGGCAGGCACAGTGAGAGAGGGCGCAGGAGGAGGCAGAGCGGATCCACCCTCTTCCATTCGGCTTTGCTGTGAATGGATACAGAGTGTCAGCTCAGAAGCAGGGAACAGCACTGTGACAGGACAGATGTCTGCTCACAGCACAAAAGTTCCTGCACGCTTCTGGGCTGTTATCCAGCCCTGTCAGCCTCCCTCTGGATTCACCCGAGCAGTATCACTCGGCCAACTGCGGAACTGCACATGCGCAGTTTGCAGCTTGCATCTTGCAACACATCAGTCTTTTTACGGTCAATCAGCCTGCCCCGCCCCTGCTCATCCTCACTGGGCCCCACTCAGCTGCGGGCCCCATAGCGCCCGCGTGGGTCGCTATGGTGGTAGTTCCGCCCCTGCCTGTAGGTACTGTAATTATCTCCTAAACTTGCACAGTTCAGGAATTATTCACTATATACACTTTTACCAACGTCATTGGCGCATGTGCACTGAAGAAACGGCCCGCTGGTGTTGTTTTTTCAGGGCCCATGCCATTGCCAGCAGTCAGGGCAGGACTTAGGGTCGTGGGGGGCCCTGGGCTTGAGTCACTTTCGGGCCCTACCTTCTATACATTACTTCAAACCTTTAGTTTTCTTTTAAGCGTGCCACTCTGATATCGTTTGTCCGCCATTACATCACTGTCTAATGCAGACAGATTTTCTCAATGGCAGTAAACAAGGCACTACGTAACTGCCAATATCCAATCAGCAAACCTCAAGATAAGAGTTTAAGGAATTTTAAGGAAAAAAACAATTTAGGGAAAAAAACTTACATTTAAATGCTCATCAATGCAGCCTTGCACAGCGTCCATCTGCATGCTTGTCCAGTGTCATTTGCAGCCTTGTCAGTGTCATTTGCAGCCTTGCCCAGTGACATTCCAGCCTTGTCAATGTCATTTGTAGCCTTGTCAGTGTCATTTGCAGCCTTGCTCAGTGACATTTCAGCCTTGTCAGTGTCATTTGTAGCCTTGCAGCCTTGTCAGTGTCATTTGCAGCCTTGTCAGTGTCATTTGCAGCCTTGCAGCCTTGTCAGTGTCATTTGCAGCCTTGCCCAGTGACATTGCAGCCTTGTCAGTGTCATTTGCAGCCTTGCAGCCTTGTCAGTGTCATTTGCAGCCTTGCAGCCTCCATCTGCAGCCTTATCAGTGTCCATCTGCAGCCTTGTCCGTATCATTTGCAGCCTTGCCCAGGCTGCAGTTAAACTGCAGTGACTTGTCAGTGTCACTGCAGTTTAAATATGGCACCGCCGAGATACACAGAGCCGATCCTGTGTATCTCGGCTCCTGACGGCTTTTCTCGGCTCCTCACGCAGTCCCGCCCAGACCTGCCCTATGATGGACATAACACAGGTCCAATGGCGGGACTGGGCGTGACTGTGAGCGGAGCCGAGCACCGACATACATAGCCAAGTGTACTCGGCTAGCTCCGCTTACAGTCACGCCCAGTCCCTGTGTTATGTCCATCATAGGGCGGGACTAGGCGTGACTGTGAGCGGAACTAGCCGAGTATAGCCGAGTACACTCGGCTGGGGCCCCCTATTGGGTGGGGCCCATGGGCTTGAGTCCAGTTTAGCCCAATGATAAGATCCGGCTCCTGCGCGCAGGAGTGACGTCATTGCAGCTCCGGCCAATCATAGCGCCGGAGCCCTCGGACCCAGAAGGTAACTCCGGTGAAAGATGTCGGCCGTATGAGAAACTTACGGCCATATTGTTGGACACACATGATAAGTTCCTCAGGATATGGCAACCCTGGGTGACTCATAACCGTCCATCACGATTTGATCTAACGCTTCTTTCCCTATAATGAGCCTCCGTTCCCCCCGCCCCAGGGTCCTCCCCTCCTTTCCCACCCCCCTCTTCTTCCACTTTCAATTTCTCTTTCCTTCCTCTCATTTAGGCCCTCGGGCTTAGTTCTACAGAAATTGGATATTTGATGTAACATAAAAAATATTACATACCAAGGTATGTTATTCTCTTTGAAGTTTTTAAATTTAACCTGATTTTATATTTGGTTCTTTTTTATGCAATGTTGCGTATTACAACAACATCTCGCTATGCATTTTTTTAGTTATCCATGAGTGTTCGCAAACATAAAATCCTGTGCTTACATTATACCACTATACCAGCAAACGCGAGATGAAGACACTCCTTATTATGTCGCCTGGCCTCGGCTTTGAACCGCTTAAGACCAGGCTTAAATTTTCGAACATTAGTTCTACCTGCCGGATTCCGGCAGTCCTATTACTGTTAATTCAAGATGTATCCATCACTGTTTTGTACTATTCTGTTGATATATATTTTCAATAAAACCCTTTGTACCAGAAAGATGTTGGCCGTATACTCCGCCGCGTGCCGGCGCCGATTCAGGGCATCGTTCTAAGGAAAGTATTTCATAATGAGCTAGTATGCATTGCCTATTAGCCCATTATGCCTTTGCCTTACAGGTTTCTTTTTCTTTTTTTTTTTTTTTTTTTTTGGAGGTTTACAACCTCTTTAAGCCCCTTTCACACAATAAGAAAATCAGAAGTAAAAACTTCTGATTGTTAGTATAGTGCTTTTCGCAACCCGATTCTGTATTTTTGGACGACAAATCCTTAAGCCTCGTACACGCGCTTATATTTTCGGACGACCGAAATGTCCGATTTTTTTTTTCAAATAACGTTTTTTATTAAACATATATTCAGATAGATAGAAAAGACAATGACACTGTATTGTACAAAAATCACTGTGCCAGCGACAAAACTGACAAGCAACCAGCATCAATAAGTAATTATCCAAATATAGGAAGATAATATCAGGTTCCATATAAAATTCAATAGTCAACATGGACCTTAGCATTGTCTAGTGAGAAAAATTGGGAAAGAGTACAGTAGAGAAAAGAAAGAAAGAATAGGGAGGGAAGGGAGGGGGAAGGAGGGGGAGGCTCGGTCATTGGTTCAAGGCGGGTCTTCTCGTCTATGCCATTCTTCCCAGACCTTATCATGTGCCTCCAGTCTATCTTGTAATCTAGCAGTCATTTTTTCCATCAGCTCTATGTCTTTAATTCTGGTGTATAGGTCTGTTTGAGTAGGCGGGTCCCGTCGTTTCCAATAAAGGGCTATGAGGCATCTCGCGGCTGTCAGTACATGTCTAAGTAGTTTCTTGGAATGTTTAGGTATCTGTAAACCAGAGACCCCAAGAAGAAATGATTTTGGGGTTCTAGGAACCTGCACACCTAACAGGTGAGTTAGTAAAAGCTGTGTCTCCGTCCAAAAAGGCACTATCCTAGGACATGTCCAGTAAATGTGCTACAAGGTTCCCCTATCTCCCTGACACCGCCATCATCTATCTGAGCTGGAAGGGTAAATGGCTCGGAGAACATCCGGCGTCAGATACCAAAAAAAAAGAATTTTATAGGCATTCTCCTTGTAGAGTGTACAGAAAGAACTCTTAGCTGCCTGTGACCAAATCGTCTGCCATGTTGTTTCTGGGATTTCCTCTCCCAATGCCCTCTCCCATCGAAGCATGTATGCATGCTTACCCTGAGTGGTGAAGCAGTGAGAATTTAGCACCCGGTATATATCTGAGATTAAGCCTCAGCGTGCCGATCCCTCCAACATCAAGCTCTCATATATACAATATATGAATTGTAAGTTCAGGGCGATCGATTGGGCGTAGTGTCTGATCTGCAGGTACCCATAGAATACCTGACGGCGTAAGTCAATTTTTTTTGGAGTTCTGTGAATGAGAGCATTCTACGTGTACATGGATGTACTAGATGACCAAAGTGGAATAAATTCCTTGTCGCCCATGTGGAAGACATCTGATGTGTAGGGCCTGCAGGCATTCTGGGATTGTAGAGGAAGGACGTGAGGAGCGAACTCTCCGAACCCAGCTTATGTATTCTGGATAATTTACGCCAGAGCGATCTAAGATGAAGCATGGGACCTAGGAGCCGGGCAAAGTCCACCTCCACATTTGCATTCCAGAGCATGCTATTTGGATGTATGGGAGCCAACCATATTTTTTCAATTTCTGTCCATCTGTTGTAAGATCGTTGGGGAAACCAGGAGGCCAGGGTACGCAGTTGGGCAGCTTGGTAATATTTGTTTAAGTCAGGAAATGCCAGCCCACCTTCTGAACGTGCCGCCGTTAAAACTGATTGAGATATTCTATGCCTCCCATAATTCCAAACAAACCTCACCAAGTCTGCCTGAAGTTTCCTCAAATCCACCTGTGGAATTGGGATAGGAAGTGTCTGGAAGAGGTAAAGAAGTTTGGGAAGGATGGTCATTTTTACAAAGGCCACCCTCCCCAAAAGGGAAATATGATGGGCCTTCCATTTTTGTAACAAATCCCTTATGGACCTGAAAAGGGGAGGAAAGTTGGCTCAATATAGGGTGGTGTTGGAAGGGGTGATCTGTACTCCCAAATACTTCAGGGCTGTGGTCTTCCAGTGGTAGGGGAAGCATTGCTGTAGATGCTGGGTCTCTGCTGGTGGGATATTGATAGGTAATGCCTCTGATTTAGCCGCGTTTATTTTATAGCCAGAAAGAGAGCAATAAAGGTCAAGTTCAGCATGCAAATTGGGAAGTGATATCCTAGGCTGGGTCAGGGTAAGTATAATGTCATCTGCAAACAGTGCTAATTTAAATTCCCTTCCCCCGGGACCCTGTGTATGTTTGGTTTTCTGCGAACGGAAGCCGCCAGAGGCTCAACACATAACGCAAATAATAGTGGCGAAAGTGGACACCCCTGACGGGTCCCGTTCGCAATCGGCAAGGCTGACGATAAGGCAAAGGGGGTCCTAACCTGAGAAGTGGGATTTGTGTATAGGTGCCGGATGGCCTGTAAAAAAGGGCCCTGGAACCCCATGCATTTCAACGTGGCAAACAGGAATGGCCAGCCAAGGAGGTCAAAAGACTTTTCGGCATCTAACCCAAGGACTAATGTTTCCAAGTTATCCCTGTTCGCCACGTCTATGAGGTCAATAATCCGTTTTGTGTTATCCCCTGCTTGACGAAGGGGGACAAAGGTCCTTATGTATTAAAGAGGGAAGTATCAGGTTCAATCGCAGCGAGAGGAGCTTAGTAAAGATTTTTAGGTCAGAGTTTAGAAGTGCGATTGGCCTATAACTTGCACACAATGAAGGATCTTTGTCAGGTTTGGGGATTAACGCGAGGAATGACCTCTGCATGTCTGAGGGAATAGGGGTCTGCTGGAGAAAGGCATTAAACAACCTACACAGATGAGGTAGGAGGATCGGGAGAAATGTCTTATAATATTCGTAGGGGAGGCCATCTGGACCAGGGGATTTATGTGATGGCAAATTTTTAATGGTGGCTGTCAGTTCTTCCACCGATATCGGAGCATTGAGGGAAAGTAAGTCCAACGCCTGAAGCTTGGGAATTCCACTTTCCTCCAAATATTGTTGCAAACGATCAGCTAAATCAGGGGGGAGAGGGTCCTGTGGAATTTCAGGGTCGTTATACAAGGCTGTATAAAATTCCCCAAAGGCCCGAGCTATTTCTTGAGGGTGTGAAAGGAGCGCATCTCTCCTATCCTTTATTTGGTGGGGGGTGGCCGTGTGGGAGCGCTCCGACAGTTTGCGCGCTAATAGTGAATGGGCTTTGTTGCCTTTGTCATAATATTTTTGTTTCCATCTAAGGGGTGCCTTCTCTACATAGCCTATTGCTAAGTCTCGGAGAGTAGTCCGTAAGCAAACGATTTTTTTAAGAAGAGGTATGGATGGTGAAGTTTGTAGTTGAAGTTCCAGGGTTCTGAGGTCTCTCTCAGCTTGGAGTTTAGAAGCTTTTGCATCTTTCTTCATTGCCGAGGAGATCGCCATACAACGCCCTCTGAGGACCGCCTTGTGGGCCTCCCAAAGAGTAGAGAGGGAGATATCTGAGGTGTCATTTTCAAGAAAATAATTCTACAATGTTGACTCTAGTTCCAATTTAGATGGGGTATGTTGGAGAAGGAAATTATTTTATTGCCAGTGACATGGTTTACGAGTAGGGGTGCCTATCTCTAAGGACATAGTTACAGGGGTGTGATCGGACCAGGAAATAGGCAGGATCTGAGCGTCCTTAGTGGCACGAAGGGTGGCATTATTGACAAAAAAATAGTCTATACGGGAGTGCATGCGCTGAGAGGCGGAAAAAAATGTGTATTGTCTATCTCCCGAGTGCAGGGCCCGCCATATATCAAATAGGGCGTGACGTCTGGTGAGTTGGCGAAATAGTTTTGAGTCCCAAGCAGCTCGGGTTTGTGGATCTGTAGGGTTCATTACATGGCGATCTAGACCTACCGAGTGAGATAAATTAAAGTCTCCTCCACTTATCAAATATTCATTGGGGGATCTAAACAGCCACAGGAGTACTTTGGTTAGAAAATGTATTTGTCGGGTATTAGGGGCATACAGGATACAGATAGTGACCTCCTGAGTTTGCCACTGGCCTCGCAGGATAATGTAGTGTCCTCGTGGGTCTACAAAAGACTCAGAGCATTTAAATGGGGAACCCCGTTTAAATAGAATAGCCACTCCAGCTCGCTTGTGGGGGCTAAATGCCTGGTAGATCTGAGGGAATTGTCTGGATGCAAAGGTGAAGGCGTCTCCTTTATTAAAATGCGTTTCCTGTAGCATGACAACGTCTGCCTCAGAATGCCTTTTTTTATTTGAGTTCAGACCGTGGACATTAAGTGACATAATCTTAACCATGATCGTGGGTGTGTGTGAGCTCAGCGTTACTTAGCTTATCCAGCCGCGAGAGTGCCCCGACATCTAGGAAAGAAGGGGACCCATGTGTAGGATACGTCCAGGTGAAAGGGAGGGGGTGCTTGGGAGAGAGATAGAAAGAGAGGAAGAAAGAAAGAAGAGATTAGTTAGAAACATAACCAATAAAAGTAAACATTGCAATGAAATCCCAAGCAGTACATACCGCCCGGGATCTATTAAGTTCCAGTAAGTCCCTCCGATCAGAGCCCACAAAGAGGACCCGGGTACTCAAAAACCTTAACTAGGTAAAAAAGGGGAACTTTGGTAAGGTAATCCTATAGGGGGACCAGTGATCAGAGAAACTACCACTGTCAAGTCTCCAGTAGGGGGTGCCTGATGAACAGCACAGGGTAACAGGCAGTAGGCCTTAGGGGGGGTGCAAATATGACTGATGAGTGGATCAGGAGAGACTAATATGACAGTCAACCATTCCTAGGTTTAGTAGACCCTCGGGGAGAGTCCCTGTCCCTGGGGCATTTCGTTGGAGGAATCTTCTGTCAGACCAATGGGGGTGACGTTGGTGTTTCCACTAGGTCCCAGTCTTTAAGACGGGGAACAGGGATCTCCAGAATGCTGCAGAAATTGTCCAGGTCCTCAGGGAAACGCATCACTGCTGATTTACCTTGACGGCGGGCTGTTAGGCTGAAAGGGAAACCCTATCGGTAGGTTATATTGTTTTCTTGTAGTGAAGTGAGTAGAGGCTGGAGGAGTCTACGTTTCTGCAGAGTAATCCAAGAAAGATCAGGGTATATCTGAATTTGCGTGTTTTCATGAACAACCTTCTTGGTGACGCGAGCTTTTCGCATGATGTCTTCCTTTAGGGGGAAGGAGTGGACTCTGCATATAACATCGCGGGGTCTGGATACAGGCCCTTTAGGATGCAGGGCACGGTGGGCTCGGTCCATCTCTATGGGTTTATTCGGAGGTCCCCCAAAAGGTTGTTGACTAAAGATTGCAGGGTCTCGTGGAGATCTTCCGGGCTCTCTGGTTCAGGTAGGCCCCTAATTCGGATGTTGTTTCTGCACCCCCTATTATCCAAATCTTCAAAATGGTGCTGCATGTTCCGGAGCATTAGGTGGTGGTCAGCTCCCTGTAGTTGGGTGCTGTGCACGGCCAGTTTGGTCTCCTGAATTTCCTCCTCCGCCATCTCCACCCTCTCAGGGAGATGTTTAAGGTTGGCATGAAGTACTTGGATTTCCGCCCGACAAGCGAATTTGACTTCCTCAATAAGGAGTTTAAAGTCCTCTTTGGTGGGGATGGCATGAGGAGGTCTGCTGCAATCGTGGGTCATCCCCCATTTGTTGTTGAGGATACTGCAATGGAGAGGGTTCTCGCCAGGGAGCAGGGGGGGGGGGCGCGGATCGCAGTGCCTCCCAGGGCTGCATTTGGGGATCCTGCAAGTCACCCCACAGCTGTGAAGGAAAGGGGCGACCTTTTGCTAGCCCATCCCTGTGGGTCAAATTCAGGGAGCTGGTCACCTGAGCATAGGACATCGCCTGGCCTGTACCCCTCTCTGTGGATTTAGGGATACTATGGCGAGATTGCCTCTGTGGCTGGGGAAAGTCTGGAGCATGATGATGCACCTGCAGGGGGGTACATTCCCCAATTTGCACTGCTGTCAGGGATCCTGAGGCCTGGCCACCCTCCGGGTCTGGTAGTGGGGGAAAGTCTCCTGGTTGTAGTGAGGGGGCAGGGGATATCGTTCCTCCCGCAGATAAGATCGGATCTGAGGCCATGCGCAGTAGCAATGGAAAGGCCTCAGAGCACTGTGTGTATGTGGCTGCAGTGAGGCCTTGTACAGCGTCCCGGGAGTCATGCTGTGGCCCATCTTGGTGGTGTGTAGGACGGAGATGGACTCACCCCTCCTGGGTCCTGGTATTGTGATCCGCTTGTCTCTCGATCTGGTGCTGATGTGCTCTGCGGTAGCAGCAGCGGTGGAGAGCTTGGCGGTAGCGGCGGCCTCATGGAGGAGGCGGATGACGTCGGCGCCATCTTGTCCATCCCGTCCTCGGAGATGGAGGGTGGTTTAAAGTACTCTCGGAGGGTCGCAGAGGATCCGGAGGGTGGTATGGATAATCCCCTGGGTTTGGAGGGGAGTTCTGCTGTTTCCACCCATATACAGGTGCTTAAAGTCTCCTTAATAGGCCGTTAGGCTGCAGGCTGGTGGAGAGCTACAGGTTCAGGCTTCCATACAGGGCAGCTTCCGGTTACGCCCCCCCCGAAATGTCCGATTTTTGTGGCATGCTAGTCTCATGTTGAAAGTGAAGAGGTTACTAACAATACGAAAATTCTTGTATGACAGAATACAACGTCAGAAGTGATGTAATGTGTTGATTCGTTTTTTATGCCTTCTTTTGTTTCTGAGCATGTCTAGTCTTGCTCTTACAATTTTTTTTCAAACCGTACTAATGAAGCAAAAATCAGACGTAGAGTTCACATCCGACAAAAATGTTATAGTCTGCACATCCAGCTTTTGTCTGACGAGAAAGTGAAATTGGTTGTCGAAAGCACCGTACTAACGATCGTCGAACGAATTTTTCCATCTGATTTGTCTGTCTTTAGACCCCATACACACTGTTAGATTTTCTGCAGATTTTTGTCTTCAGATTTACCAAAACCATGTAGTGCAAGGGCTTGTCTGATTGCATACAAATGGAAACTCCTAAGGTTTGACCTCATATTATATGATTTTGGTAAATCTGAAGACAAAAATCTGCAGAAATCAGATGGGAAAATTTGTACGAAGAGCTGTCTACAGATTTTCGGATCGTTAGTACGGTGCTTTCGACAGCCGATTTCACTTTTTCGTCAGACAAAAGCTGGATGCGCAGACTATAAAATTTTTGTCGAATGTGAACTCTACGTCTGATTTTCATTTCATTAGTACCGTTTTCGTCCGAAAAAAATCGTAAGAGCAAGACTACGCATTCTCAGAAATGAAAGAATACATACAAAACTAATCAACATATTAGGTCACTTCTGACGTTGTATTCTGTCGTACGAAAATTTTTGCGTTGTTAGTAGCCTCTTCATTTTCGACATGAGACTAGTATGCCACAAAAATCGGACGTTCGGTCGTCCGAAAATCTAAGCGTGTGTACGAGACTTAAAGGTTTGACCTCATATTATATGGTTTTGGTAAATCCGAAGACAAAAATCTGCAGAAAATCTAAAAGTGTGTATGGGGACTCCATACACACTATTAGATTTCTGCAGATTTTTGTCTTCAGATTTACCAAAACCATATAATATGAAGTCAAACCTTAAAGCGATTGTAAGGCCCCTTTCACATGGTCGGACCGTTCAGGTCCGCCTGTCAGTTTTGACGGCGGACCTGAACGGGCGCTCAATGCTAGTCTATGGAGCGAAGGATGTCAGCGGTGACATGTCTGCTGACATCTGACCCAGTCCGATCCGCTAAAAGCAGACGGATGCCTCTACGTTCCAATCCGTTGCTGGCGGATCGGATCGGGTGAGATCTGATGAAAATGGACATGCTGTCCATTTTCGTCCGATCTCTCCATAGAAAACAGCGGCGCTAGACAAGCCCCTCCCCGCTCAGTGAGCAGAGAGGGACCTATCATCTGCCGGCTCAGCGGAGATCAACGGAGATATCTCCCGTTGAGCTGGCAGACAGAGGCGATCTCCATGGAAGCGGATCCGCCTTGTGAGAATGAGGCCTAAGGGTTTGTTTTATTTTTTTTTAATAACAAACTTATCATACTTACCTCCACTGTGCAGCTCATTTTGCACAAAGTGGCCCCGAACACGGTCTTCTGGGGTCCCCGACGGCTCTTGCGGCTCCTCCCCGCATAGTATAACCCCCCTAGGAGAAGCGCTCTCCTGAGAGGGTTACCTTGTGGGTGCACTCCCGAGTCCAGCATTGGGTGCCCATAGACACAGAATGTATGACTTGGCCCCGCCCCCCCGATGCCTGCGTCATTGGATTTGTTTGACAGCAGTGGGAGCCAATGGCTGCACTGCTATCAATCTATCCAATCAGGAGCCGAGAACCCCGGGCAGAGAGACATTGCGTCCCTGCCAGGTCAAGTTCCAGGGCTCAGGTAAGTAAAACGGGGGGTCACTGCCAGGTGTTTTTTCACCTGAAAAAACACGAAGGTTTACAACCCCTTTAAGAGTTTCAATTTGTATGCAATCAGGCAGGCCCTTGCACTACATGTCTGAAGACAAAAATCTGCAGAAAATCTAATAGTGTGTATGGGGCTTTAGGTGCAGGCTATAAAAATGTTATTGTACGTAAACACAACGTCCAATTTTCATTTAATTAGTATCGTTTTCGTCCCCAAAAAAAAAGAAAAGAAAAACTTTGCCTACTCACTATCACGTCTCTAACTAATCTCCTACCACTTCCATCAGCTCATTCCCCACAGTTACAACCTTTTGTACCACCTGCCCCACCCTATTAGATTGTAAGCTCTTCTGAGCATGGCCCTCTTAATCCGCTTGTATATTATTGTATTATAACTGTATTGTCTCCTTTTTATATTGTAAAGCGCTGCGTAAACTGTTGGCGCTATATAAATCCTGTATAATAATAATAATAATATAATAATACTCGTAAACGAAAAAATACTATACAAAACAATTCAACACATCACATCACTTCCGAAGTTGTATTTGTCGTATGAGAAGTTTCGTTAGTTGAGTAACCTCTTCACTTTCGATATGAGACTAGCAAACGCCAAAAAAAAACGATGATTATTCCTCCAATAATCTGATCGTGTGTACGAGTCTTAAAGCCCCATAGACACGATCAGGAAATCGGACGAAAAATACCGCTTTCAAAGCGATCGTACGATAATCGGAGGGTGACAGCAGACATGATGAGGGGAGATGTGGTCTCCTGGAAGGTTGATGAATGGTGAGGGAGGAGGAGGAGGAGGAGGAGAGGTGGAGCTGTATTGGTGTAGACTGACAGAAGACAAGGAGGAGACTTGTACAGGGAGTGGGACACACAGGGCACTACGAGGGATCTGCTTCCTGGATAGAAGAAAGCACCACCTGCCTTCCTTTGTCAGCCCTGGAGGAGATCGGGCTGGAATGTGTGGCCTCACCCTGTAGAGAGGACACGGCTGGATGGTGCAGGTAAAGGAGTGCGGGATGGGGGGATGGGGGGCACACACACACACACACTGCATCGCCGATCTGACAGCCGACACCTTGTACACCAATCACAGAGTCCCTGCTGTCATCACACCTATAGAGGAGGCTGCTTCCTCCTGTACAGTGTGTGTGTGTGCTCTGATCGGCTGTGTGCTCTGATCGGCTGTGTGTACACAACTTTCCTCCACTCCTGGAATGGAGGTGGATGGCACATTACATCAGGAGATCGGGTGACACCTTCCTTAGTGAGCTGACAGGTCAGTGCAGGCCCTGGCAGTGATCACACAGGGGATGAGAAGCAATTATTAGTAAATCAGGGATGACTTTCTACTTTCTTTCTGTCTAGATTATTCGATTTTGTTGCTACATGTCACTGTTTATCTTTTATCACACAATCTGTAAATATTTTAAATATTAAAAAGTTGAACCACTTCAGCCCCGGAAGGTTTTTATTTTTTGCACTATAAACAAAAAAAAAGACCAACAATTTTGAAAAAAAAAAAAAAAAACAATATTTTTTTACTTTCTGCTATAAAACATATCCAATGAAAAAAATCAAATGCCTTCATCAATTTAGGCCAATATGTATTCAGCTACATATTTTTGGTAAAAAAAAAAAATCCCAACGAGTGTACATTGATTGGTTTGCGTAAAAGTTATAGCATCTACAAACTATGGGGTATTTTTATGGCATTTTTATTTATTTAATTTTTTTTACTAGTAATGGCGGCGATCAGTGATTTTTAGCGGGATTGCGACATTGCGGCAGACAAATCGGACACCTAACTGACATTTTTGACAATTTTTTTGGGGACCAGTGACATTATGACAGTGATCAGCGCAAAAAAAAATGCACTTTTACTGTACTAATGACACTGACAGGGAAGGGGTGATCAAAGGGTTAAAGCAGAGTTCCGCGTAAAAAAAAAAAAAAAAAAAAAATATCAGCAGCTACAAATACAGCAGCTGCTAACTTTTAATAATCGAACACTTACCTGTCCCGGGGTCCAGTGATGCGGTGGCACGCAGCCCTGCTGGTCTCCCCCTCCTCTCTGTGGAGCCGGCATTATAACTGTGGGTGCCCAGCTGTGGCTTCACAGACTGGCACCCACTGCGCATGCGCGAACCGTGGCGTGCGCCCTGACTGGCCGGGCAGTCATCTGGGACCTGTGACGTGTCCCAGATGATTGCCGTGAGGAAAGGGGATCTGGAGAGCTGGAACCCTCTAAAAAGAGGGTATTCACTCCCCCCCCCAAAAAAAAAAATGACATGCCAAATGTGGCATGTCAGGGAGTCACCTTCCCTTAAAGCTGAAGCTCCCTTTTTGGGTGGAACTCCGCTTTAAGTGTGTCCCTAGGAGGTGCTTGCCAACTGTGGGGGTTGCTCTGACTGGGTGAAGACAAAGATCTCCATCTTCTCCCCTGTCAGAACAGCGATCTGCCTTGTTTACTTACTGCCTTGTTTACATACTGCTATTCTTCCTCTCCCGAAACGATCATGGGTGGCCGGTGGACATCGGGTTAGCCTTACCCACTGATTGGCATCCCCTGTGTCCAATCAGCACACGACCATGCCTCTGGCGGCGTGCAGTGTCTATTACACGCAATTATGTACAGGTACAGCTGACCTGCGAAAGGCGGAAAGTGGTTAAAGTAGAACTATAGGCAAAACTTTTTTTTTTTCATTTTGGATAAAGGAAGGGAGGGTTATAACCCCTGTCTGATTTTTATTTATTTTTTTGCCATCTGTGCACCATTTCAGAGATTTCCCCTTACTTCCTGTCCCATAACCAAGCAGGAAGTGGAATTAAATCCTTGCAAATTAAGGGAATTCCTTGGGGACCCCCAGGTCATCAGAACTAGCGCCCCCCATTGGAAGGTTTCCTCTCTATTACTTTTATTAGGGCAACGCAAAATTTGGTTTACAGCAGTGCTCTCCTAACTGTGGCCCGGGGGCCAGAAGTGGACCTTTGCTTGCTCTTATGTGGAGCTTGAAGCACTATTTCATCCACTGATACCAATAATAGGGTATCATTTCTTCCACTGATAAGAATGAAGGGGTGCAAATTCCCTCACTGACACCAATGAACGAGCACTTTTCCTCCCAATGACACCAACAATGGGACAAGATTTCTCCCAATGATACCAATGATGAGGAAAAATTTTGACCAATAAAATTAACAATGGCATCCAATGACACCAATCATGGGGCACAATTCCTCCCACTGACACAAAGATGGTGCCTTGTTTTTTTCCCATAGACCTCGGGACCTTTTCTTTTTCCAATGGCCAAAGTCCGGCCCACCTTAAGTCTGTAGCCCAACTGGCCCTTTAGAAAGTTTGGAGACCCCTGATTTACAGGACAAATAAAGAGGCTGAATCTCTGTAACGGGGACACAGAGAGCAATAATAATTGACAAGCATTTTAATCCCTCTCCACTCTATCCAAAACAAAAAAAAAAAGTTTTGCCTTTAGTTATACTTTAAGACCCATTTTTATTAGCTATAGTCTGGAGAGGGATCAGAAACCCCTTGTCAGGTGCTTATTACTGTTGGTTTCCCCATTAGGGGGATTCACCCCCTTTATTTGTCCTGTGACTGTAATCACCAAAAGTGAAATAATGTCCCAAATTTTTGGTTGTCACCAGAACAAGAGTAGAAGGGAGATCTTCCAACTAGTTCTGGTCACCTCCAGTGATTTCCCCTGACAACAACTGACAATGGTTATAACCCTCTATTAAATTTATACAAAATGAAAAAAAAAACGTTTTGTCTTTTAAATCAACTTATAGCATAACTGTGGTCAAAATGTAAAAATCATATGTGCTCTATGAGAAGACACTGCTGTGGCACAGAATTCACAGAGCCTGCCTTCTGTACTACAGAGGTGCTAAGGGGAGGAGTTTCAGGAGGCAGAGTCAGTACTGTAATCACTGCTTGCAGGCAGCAAGGTACCATGGGACATGTAGTCCTTAGACGTTGAAAGTAAACAGCAGAGGAGAAGCTGAAAAGGGCATGGAAAGAGGACGCCAGCAGATACGAGTTAAAAAATGTAAAAGGGGACTTTTCAACTAAGCTTATAATGGATTGTCAAAAATAACTAAGTTCTCTCAAACAACTGCATTTTTAAAGTAGACATTCACCCACCATATAAAACTGCTCCCCCCTCTCCATCCCTCCTGCCATCCTCTTCACAAATCGGGCCTTATTTTTTTTACCTTCTTTTAAAAAAATAAAAAGAGCGCAACCCCCTCCCCTCAATGCACATAATTTGCCTAGATGAATGACATGCATAGTGCTCGCTAGGCCTCCTGGGATATGCACGTCACATATCCCACAGGGCCTTTAATCATTCATTCAGAAGTAGAAGGGGGGCGGGCCTAACGGCTCATCATTGCAAGACCCCTGCTGGCTGATCCGGGAAAAGCCGGCTGGTCTCTCGATGATGGCGCGTGATCCAGCGGTGTCTGCTGACAGAAGGATATCGGCGGGACAACGCTGGGTCCGGTGGCAGGGTGAGTATCCAAACTCTGCCTAGAACAACGGGAGGTAAGCAGGGGCAGAGAAAAAGAAAATGGGGGGGGGAGTACCCTGAAGGTCCTCCTTTAAAACTTTAGTTAGCCAATAAAAGGTGTCACTTAAACACCAAACTTTCTGCGTTAATTAATGGCTAACAAAGTACAATATTTTACTACTACTAGAATAGAATGTTATAATTGATGTACTGTCATTTTGGAGTGGAGGATGGAAGAATTGTAGGGTGTGTGTGTTGTCAAACCTCTTTGCTGTAGTTTTGGATTGAGTATGAAGAGGTTAACGCCCATGATTTTATTCATTTATTTGTCATCTGTGTCATGTTGGGTAGATTTCTCTTCTTTTCCTGGTCTGAAGACATAACAAAAAGGGAGAAGCTTCCAAGAGAACTTTCAAGAAAGCCCACTCAATTGGAATGATCAATAGACAGAAAAGTCTTATTTCCTGCAGAAATGAACTGTAAACCTGCCGGGACACCCTGTTGAGCTGATGGGGCCGGCCTGGTACAATAGGGCAGGTTGTACTGCCTTATCTGTGGCCCTGTGCAAAGGACTGCTGATCCAGCGCTGTAGTGGTGCCCTGAGACTACCAGTCCCCTTTTGTCACCCTGTTGTCCTCTTCTCCCCCTTTGAGAGGACCCACCGGCATATTCAGTCCGGCGGTGTCAGGTGATCTCAGCTTCAGGTAAATTAAAAGGGGCATTTTTTTGCTATGAGGGGATGGTAAGTTGGAGGGATGAGGGGGTGAAAGTTAACCAAGCCACTTTTTAAACCCTTTTTAACCCTTTGCCAATAGGCTCACGCCAATATACGTCAGCAGAAGGGCACGTACAGGCATATTAACGTACCTGTACATTGCCCTTTAAGACGCAGCATTGTGGGCGCGCACGCGCCGCCGCGAGCTCCGTGAGTGTGATCACGGGTCCCGCGAACTCGATGTCCGTGGGGATACCCACGATCGTCTCATGGAGAGGAAGAACGGGGAAATGCTAATGTAAACAAGCACACAACAAGGGACACTGATCACAGCTCCCTGTGATCGGGAGCGGTGATCAGTGTTGTGTCAAACACGTAGCCCATACCCCCCTACAGATAGAATCACTCCCTAGGACACACTTAACCCCTGCATCGCCCCCTACTGGTTAACCCCTTCACTGCCAGCCACATTTACACAGTAATCAGTGCATTTTTAATCACACTGATCGCTGTATAAATGTGAATGGTCCCAAAATAGCACCAAAAGTGTCCGATCTGTCCACCATAATGTCGCAGTCACTAGTAAAAAAAAAAAAAATTAACAAAAACTATCCCCTATTTTGTAGACACTATACATTTTGCGCAAACCAATCAAACGCTTATTGCGTTTTGTTTTTTTTTGTTTTTTTTTTTTAACCAAAAATATGTAGAAGAATACGTATCGGCCTAAACTGAGGAAAAAAAAGTTTTTTCATATATTTTTGGGGATATTTATTATAGCAAAAAGTTGCTATTTTTTTTGTTTATAGCACAAAAAATAGAAAACGCAGAGGTGATCAAATACCACCAAAAGAAAGCTCTATTTGTGGGGAAAAAAGGGCGTCAATTTTGTTTGGGAGCCGCGTCGCATGACCGCGCAATTGTCAGTTAAATCGACGCAGTGCCGAATCGCAAAGAGTGCTCTGGTCTTTGGCCAGCCAAATGGTCCGGGGCTGAAGTGGTTAACAAAGCTGGAGTTATGCATTCAAGCAGAGCTCCACCCAAAAGGGGAAGCTCTGCTTGTCTGCTTCCTCCTGTTTTTGACAGGTACCCGTGCCCACTTCTTGGTGACTTTGCCACGGCGAGCTCCCCCCCGAAGTTCCGACCCCTCCTCCTTCCCCCGCCACCGGGCCATTCACAAAGCACAGTGCGTTTCACGCATGCACAGTAGGGTACCGGATGTGAAGCCACAAGGCTTCACTGACGGTTTCCCTTACAAGGAATGGTGGCGGCAGCACCCGAGAGCCGATTGAAAAACCGGCTGGGGTGCCGACAACGCGGGATCCCTGGACAGGTAAGTATTGTATTTGTAGCTGCTGACCTTAAATTGTTTGGTGGGGGGGGGGGGGGGGGCTGGACCTCCTTTTTAAGCATAATAACTCTTTAGTACGTGATTTTTTTTTTTTTTTTTTTTTTGGGCTCCGGGGCAAGCGCACACCTTCGGTGCCCCTCTCCTGCTGTGATTGGACACAACTGCTGGAGGCAATCAGTGGGTCCGGTGGATGCGATGTCCGCCGGTCACCCGCGATCGATCTGAGGAGAGGCAGAACGGCAGTCTGCCAGAGAGAAAAATGGGGAGCTTATGTTTTTTTCTAAGCAGAAACGCTGAGCTCTGTTTTCCTTTAGTGAAAGCACTCATCGGGAACACACTTAACCCTTTGATTGCTCCTGATGTTAACCCCTTCCCTGCCACTGTCATTAGTACAGTAACAGTGCATTTATTTTAGCACTGATCACTGTATTAGTGTCACTGGTCCCCAAAAAGTCTCAAAAGTGTCAGGTGTCCGATCTGTCCGCTGCAATGTGGCAGTCCCGCTAAAAATCGCTGATCGCCATCATTACTAGTAAAAAAAAGAAATCAATAAAAATTCCATAAATGTATCCCATACTTTGTAGACGTTATAACTTTTGTGCAAACCAATCAATATACGCTTATTGGTATTTTTTTTACCAAAAATATGTAGCAGAATACATATTGACCTAAATCGATGCAAAAATTTTACTTTTTACATTTTTTTTTTTTTTAATTTAGTGATCAAATACCACCAAAAGAAAGCTCTATTTGTGGGGAAAAAAGTACATTCATTTTGTTTGGGTACAGTCTCACACGACCGCGCAATTTTCAGTTAAAGTAACGCAGTGCAGTATTGCAAAAAATGGCCTGGTCGGGAAGGGGGTAAAACCTTCCGGAGCTGACATGGTTAAAGACAACCCGCTACCAGAGAATTTTAACAAGCCCTTAAAAGTACAGTTCTCATAACAGTACTGTCACCTTTGCTATCAGTCTTGGGCTCTTTTGTAGTGTTTCAGCTGCTGTAAGGGTCTTCTGCTTCTGACACTCCTGGGTGTTTCAATTCACCCACATTGGTGTGTCACTGCGGGCTTTGTCAAAAGTTTGCATTCTGAGGATAAAAGCAATAGAGCAAATATTGGCTGTAACAGTTGTAATATGTTGAATGGTTCTGCATGTATTCTTTTGTTTCTGAGCATGCGTAGTCTTGCTCTTACGATTTTTTTTTTTTCGTACGAAAACCGTACTAATTATACGAAAGTTGGACGTAGAGTTCACATACGACAAAAATTTTATAGTCGGCTTTTGTTAGACGAAAAAACGAAATCGTCTGTTGAAAGCGAAGTACTAACGATCTGAAAATCGCAGATCGTTCAGCAGACGAAAATTTACTTCCGATTTTCGTATCGTGTGTACGGGCCATTGGAGTGTATGGCTTCATTAATTACAGATCCTCAGACCGCAGTCTTCCCACGTAGATCAAGTTAAATCTGGCCGTAATTAGGACCAATAACTTGTGTCTCCATTTCCAAGTGCATACTGGTTTCCTTCCTCGGAGTGAACTTGGCCCTTTAACTTAAAACCAATGGGGTGGGTAAGCTGCTGCCTCTGACTTGGCCTTCCTATACACTTTTTTTTTTTTTGCAATGTTGCAACTGACATCAATATTTACCCTGAGCCTGGAGAGTTTTCACTGTGCAAAGTGTGGAGGGGGAAGGGAGCTGCCACTGGAATTATTCCATTTCAGGAATGTGGCTTCTGTATAATATTGCGTAATCTGGTCTTTTTGGGCTTTTGCCACAATGCATATACACGAAAGTATTTTTAAGTAGTTGGTTTATTTATGTGTAGCCCCGCAGGTGCCATTGGTGAGTGGGATCCCCCACCCTGCACAGCCAGGCACACCGCATCTTCTGCAGCACACAGAGTCAGGAAACAGTCCTTTGTTTTATGAGGGGATTTAAACTTGGATGGAGATGGGAAATATGGGAGGCCCACTTGATCAGTGCAGAAGTCTTCAGGAACAACTATTTACGCTCCTCTGCTTTCTGCACAAACTTTCTTGCAGATCTCCTTCTCCTCCAGTACAACTCTTGCTCATGGAACTACAACACCCAGGACCAGCTGGCATTGTGGATGGTCTAATAAAGGCTCAATTAGACTAGTAGCAAATGCCCCTGAGGCTGGGTTCACACTTGTATGACAAACGCTCCGACATTGGGAGCTCATGTCACGTGATGTGTGAAAATCAATGTTTCCCTATAGGAGGCGTCTTAACTGGTCCGACACAAGTCGGTCCGACTTTGAAAATGCTCCATGCACTACTTTGGTCTGACTTTGATCCTAATTCAGCCCATTGATTATCACTGAAGTCGAATCGCCGTCTTGACTGATCCGACTTTGGCATGCGACTTGTGCTCTGATGGTCTTGAAGAGGAACTCCACGCCAAGTTTAAAAAAAAAAAAGGCATGGATTCCCCTTCCAAGATCATACCAGGCCCTTTGGTCTGGTATGGATTTTAAGGGGAACATTTTTTTGGCATGGGGGGTCCCCCCAGAATCTGCTCGTGCACGTGATTGCGTGTGGCCAGCGGCGATCGTGCTCGCCGGCCACGCGCATCGGGTCCCCTGCCGTGCAGCGGCCACACGTGCCCTCTGGCGGCCACTAAGGCGAAGGACGTACCCATACGGATTTAGCCCAGGAGAGCCATTGTGCCGCAGTATATCTGCGTGAGCCGGTCGGGAATCGGTTAATAAACAGACAATCATCTGTCCTACAGTCCAGCATTGCGGCCACCCAGAGCCTCACTCCTCTCCCCCTCCTCTCCACGGCGCTGTCATAGCAACTGTGGGCACCAAGCCGTGACAGCTTACAGCCTCACGACCGTGCACGCACTGCGCAAGTTGCGCTGCGCTCAGCTATTGGCCAGGGGATCTTCTGGGACCTGTGATGTGTCCCAGAAGATTGCAGGGAGGGGGGGACCGCCTAGGAGGAGAAGAGGAGCCTCCTAGGCAGCTGAAAAGCGGAAGGAGGAAGTGGGACAGGAAGTCCATCTAAAAAGAAAGTACCCCCCCCCCCCCCCAAAAAAAAAAAATTACATGTTTGAAAAAAACTGCCTTTGGAATCCAGAGAAATAATTAATACCAATAAACTGTTTTAAATTGCCATACAAATATACTGTATATTTAAAATCAAATATTTATTTATTTTTGGCAATAACATGGTGCAGGTGGATTTCTGCCAGTCACAGGCTGTGTCATGCCCCTCCAGCCTATGTTTTAGAATACGAGGGAGGTGAAGCCTACATTAATCTACATGTAATATCCCACCCCCATTGTATTTAACTGTTTAGTGGGCATGGATGAGGAGGGAGGGAGTGGGCTGTCATTTAACACTGGGTATACGCCCACATGTGTGACTCTATAGTCACATGGGCTGCTCAGATGTGGTACTGAGGAAATGCTTAGTACAGAAACTCACTGAAAACTGAGCATATGCAGAGTTGCCACCACAGCTGCAAAATCCCTAGTTGCATTAGGGACATGGACAGAAGGTGTAGATAGAGAACAGCAGGATCAACCTGTTTTTTTGCAGAATACAAAGAACGAATCTCATAGCGACTGAGTGAGTATGAACAGCATGTAATACAGCATTTATTGATAGTTTTTTATGATGAGGGTTTAGTAACACTTTAATATAACTTATTGACTTGGTTAATTGAAACTAGATCAATAGGTAGGGACAAGGTTTTGGTCGACCTTAAGCTCAACTTGAACTCAAGCAGTTCTTGGTTGAATGGGCAAACTAAATGGGCAGATTTGGCCAATTTGCCTGCCCAATCCTCCCACTTCTGCAATTAGAAGTCATTCATTTAGTTGTGGTATAACCACTGCCATTAAATTACAAATTCGTGTTCAGGACCACCTTCAGGTCATTTCTTGGCCAGCAAGGCTACATGCCTGGATAAAGGTCTAGAATAGTTTTTGGGGGGAACCCCACATCGTTTTTTTTTTTCTGTCTGGGGCCCCCCGTAAAAATCCATACCAGACCCCTATCTAGGATAAGGGTCTGCTATGCATTTTGCGGGGATACCCATATGGATTTATTTGTTTGTTTTCCCCTTCCTTTAATGGCCACCCAGACTGCTTGCCTATTTAAGGGTTTGGTGTGGATTTTTAAGGGGGACCATGCAAAAATAAACAAAAAAATTGATGCTCCTCCAAAATCCAGAACAGAACCTTTTTCTTGATAATGGTCCAGTGCGTATTTGAAGAGCCCCCTAAATTCTATTCCAGACTATTATCATTGATAATGGTTTGGTATGGATTTAGTGAATGATTTCAGGCAAAAAGAAAAGAAAATTGAAATCTGTCAGGCAAGGTAACCTCCACATGTTGAAGGAATATGCCCTTGTATGGTTCAGGAGGATGAAGCTACATTCTTACTGACCCTCCCGTTACTGGCTAGCCAAGCTGCATGTCTGGGTAAGGAACTGGTATAGATTTTTTTGGGGGGGGGGGGGTTAAACCCCATGTAATTTTTTTTTTGGCCAGGGGTCACCCTCTAAATCTCATTGAAAAGGATCTATAAGATCCTTTTCAATGAGAAGGGTCTGGTATGGATTTTTTCTTTTTATGTGCTTTTTGTTTTTGCCTGGGATTCTCTCTAAACCCATACCAGGTCGTTTTTAAGGATTGAGTCTGGTATGAATTTTGGGGTGGTCAACACAACAAGTTTTTTCTATGGTCCTTAAAAATCCATACCACAACTCTGTGTAGGATAGGGGTCTGTTATGGAATTTGGGGGGAACGCATTTCAGTTTGCAGAGCATATGGCCACTCATGTTGCCCCATTTTTTTTCCTGGCCAACCAGTCTGCATGCCTGGATAAGGGTCTTGTATAGACTTTTAAGTGGGACCCTGCAAAAAAAGAAAAAAATACCAGGTCGCTCCAAAATCCTTATCAGACTCTTATCTAGGCATAAAGCTTGGCTGACCAGGAAAGGCAAGGGCGGTGAGTGTGTAGCTGGGTAGTGGTAGCTGTATGCAGGGTGTTAAAGGAGAAGTTCACCTTTGCAGGGAAAAAAAATGCAATATTATTTTTTTTATTGGGAGCCTGCAAAGCATTGTACTCATGATCAGCGGACTTTGTGTGTAAGAAGAAGAACCCCCGTTTGCTTGGGGGGGAAGGGGGGGGGGGGTGGGCAGCTGCAGCACTAACATGTTATGGCCTGAATATGGATGTAACGTTAGAAAATGTGAACTTCTCCTTTAAGCACTGGCCAAACCCTTTCCCCTACCAGGGTATAGAAAAATCTTAATTTCTCTGGGATTAGTGGTGTTGTGCTTAGAGAGTTAGGATGAGCTTGGGTTTGGTCAAAAGTTGGACTCCGACCAAATACAGAATGAAGCTGTCACTACCGCCCACTGTGGACTATCAGCTGTGACCAAAGCATTTTATTTACCAAGTCATTATTTTTTTTCTTTGTAATGTGTAATATATTGTTCTATATTTGTTTTCTTTGTTCCCACTCTCTGATTCTTTCTTTGTTAGTTCTGTACAGGTCAGCGGGGATAGGTTCTAGTGACCGATCTCCGACAATCCCTAATTCCTATTCTTTTCCCACTCTGCTGGAATAATCACCCTGTGTAAAGCATAACTAAGTGTTATAAATCTACTGAATTCTTTAAAATTCTTTGGACACAAATACTAGATATGTTGAATAATGGAAGCTGACAATGTTGATTACTACACAATGTAAACCTTATATTGAGACCTTTTGTTTACCATACTCAAAACCATACCATTGTTATATTTAATGACCTGTGCTTTCTACTTATGGTCTATACCTTGTTTTATACCTTGTCTTGTATATTCTTTTTCTAAATAAATAAACATAATACAAAAAATAAATAAATAACGTGACTAAGACATTACCCGCCCAGCAGCTACACTTAAAGAGGAAGTAATCCCTGATGGGTTTTACTTCCTCTTTTTTTCCCCTGCAAAGTAAAAGCATAATGGACTAGTATGCATAGCATACTAGCCCATTATGTTGCACTTACCTGCAAACTAAGCCTGTGATGTCTCCGCATGCATCTTCATCCCTCTTCCTTCAGGGGCCGTGGATTCCGGCTCTGTGACTGTACAGAGTCGCGTGACGTCACTCCCACGCATGCGCGCGGGACCCGCTAGTCATGGCACGAGCACCTTAGAAACAGCACAATCTCTTTTGTGCGCATGCGCCGATGACGTCGGCGCAAGCATATATGGTAAATATCTCCTAAACCGTGCAGGTTTAGGAGATATTTACAGTACCTACAGGTAAGCCTTGTACAGGCTTACCTGTAGGTAAAAGCGTGTAACTAGATTTACAACCACTTTTTAAAAGAAAAGTATAGGTTTGTGAAAAGGCAAACATTTATACTCACCTAGATGGATGCAGCATTGATCTGATGCTGCATCTGCTCTCCCCCCCCCCTCCCCCGCCTCTAAGACTGAGAACTGAGTGATCAAAGACCGCTGATCGCTCGGTTCTCAGTTTTCAGTCACTCCCTGGAGCACTGGGCTGTGCAGAAGGAGGGAGTGCTGGCTCAGGCTCTCAGAGGCTCGCTGAGAGGCTGAGCCAGCTGCCGGTCCAAGCATCTGGGTGGATCCCGAATGTAAAGTTGGGATCTTCCCTGAGCCTGGCTCGGCTGAGTGTTGTAAGGCTAAAGTCTGCTGTCGGCTGAAAACAGGTCACGGGAGTTCAGAACGGACTCCACTCCTGTGTTTCCCAGGAGAAGTATAGCCAAAATAGCTTTGGTTATACTTCTCCTTTTAACACAAAGGGACAGGGATGTTTGTGACGTCATTGACCTAATATGGCCACATGCAATCACAACAATGATGAATAAAGCAGTAAGCCCATCAATGTAGTTTGCCATCTGTACTAGCTCTTTGTAAGTTCCATGTTTGAAGCTGACCTCTATACCTGGTACAGCTGACATTATAGGTCTCTATCAACAAATAGCGACCAAAAGGGCACTAAATATGAATATGTACAAAGACAACCAAACACCTGGTTGAATAGGTTTTCATTATCGCCAGCATGTACCCACCTATGTGGGGCATATCTGACCTGTAAGAGGGTGTAGAAAACAAAAATGGGTAAATCTAATCACTCACAAACAATTTACGTAAAATTGCCAATTATTTTCCATTCCTTCTTTAACTTTGTATATACAAATATATTGGTAGGTAGAGTACTTGTATTTTTAAAAGATGTGATAAGCAGTGTGAAAGCCTAATTACATGTATATAGTTATTGTAAAATGGACTTTTATGAATGCTAAGAGGTTGGTTTTATTATGGGGAACAGAGAGTAAAGTCTGCAAATAGGAGTGGTTTGTAGCAGCCTATAAATAAAGTATGTGAACCATGTTTCTTGGCCCACACTATAGTTGACAAAATGTGGTGGCTATTTGCTTTAATTGTGTTCCTATAGGGAGGATGCGAGCGCAAATGTATGCCTGGAGGAGCAGCGCTAAATGATTCATGTGGTCAGCAGGCTATTGGAGTCTGACAACTAACAAAAATAATAGATAAGTGATTACATTCTGATATCCTATTGACTAGAACAAACAGGACCTTGGAGACAGGTGAATTATGAATTGTGTAAGTTGAATGATCAGAGCAGTTAGGGTCCATGTCATACTAACAACTCTATCGCTAGAGACAATCAGCCAGAAATAGGATTATTATGCAGAGCAGAGTGATGGCTTGTTCATCGAGTGAGTGATGCCTGGAACCAGGTGAGTATTTGCTGTGTATTGTTCTGTAGTGCAGAAATCAGGGAAGGGAAGACGAAATACAAACAAATCAAACTTGAAGTGGTTCTAAAGCCAGAAGGTTTTTTTATCCTAATGCATTCTATGTATTAAAATAAAAAACCTCCTGTGTGCAGCAGCCCCCCCCCCCCCCCCCAATACTTGAGCCCCATCTCAATCCAGCGATGTTGCATGAGAGCCTCGGCTGTACGGGACTCTCCCTCCTAATTTGGCTGAGACACAGCAGCGGGCGCCATTGGCTCCTGCTGCTGTCAATCAAAGTCAGTGAGCCAATAAGGAGAGAGAGAGGCCGCAGGGCCAAGCTGCAGCTCCGTGTCTGAATGGACCCACAGAGCAGTCGGTCGGCTCACGTGCCCCCATAGGAAGCTTCTTGCTGTGGGGGCACTGGGCAGGAGGGAGGGGCCAGGAGTACCGGTGAGGGACCCGAGAAGAGAAGAATCAGGGCTGCTCTGTGCAAAACCACTGCACAGTGTAGGTAAGTATAACATGTTTGTTATTAAAAAAAAAAAAAAACAAGACTCTGTAGTATCACTTTAAAGCCCCTTTCACATGATTTTCAGGAGGATCCGAGCGGGCCACCTATTGACTGCTATGAGCAGATTTGTCTGCTGACACCCGCCTGCCATCCGAACCAATAAGATCCGCTCAAAACAGATGGATGGCGATACGTTCGCTATCTGTCCAGCAGGTCGGATGGGATCGGATGAAAACGGACAGGCTTTCCATTTTCATCCAATCTCCCCATAGAGAACAGCGGGGCTCTGACAGGTGAGCAGGGATGGACCAGTCATCCGCCTGCTCAGCGTAAGGCCCTGTTCACACCTGAGTGATTTTCTGCTTGAAGCTTGTAGCTCTAAAATGCTCAACAAGCCAGATCTCATTCATTTCAGTGGTCCCTGTTCACTTAGCGTTCTGCCGCCTGAAGCAAAACGCCTGTCACTCAAAAAAAGTACATGAGCTTCCTTTTGACAGATTACGTGTTTTTGGCCCCATAGACTTCAATAGAAACGCCTGAAGAGCGTTTTACGAGCGTTTGGTCGCAGGTTTTCTGCTCAAAAAGTAGCTCTCCACCCCTAATTTTTTTTTTGCCCCCCCCGAAGTGCTTTCTATTCGCTAAATTAAAACATCTGAAGCTGTAAAATGCTCAAAAACTTTCAAACATAAATGCCTGAAAGTTGCTCTGCTCAGGTGTGACTGGAGTCTAAGGTTCCATGCAGACTGGACTTAAAAACATGCAAATATTGAGCTTTTTTGTACACCTGTTTAGGCGCGTTTAGCTTTTTTTCTGCCAGAAAACTCCAATCAAAAATGCAAACCAGAAGGGTTTTTTTCCTGTGTCTAAAAATGCCTCTAAATGTCCTAATGTGCATGGACACAGGATAATATTGAGCTGCTTCTACAGGAAAAACGCAAAACTCCTGTAGAAGCAGACGAATCATCAACATTGTTTAGTGTCAGACACCCCATCTGTTCCTGAGTTCCCTGGATGCTTAGGCCCTGGCCGACCCAATTTTTTTTTTCAGTTTGGGGCCTCAGCATTTGCCGACTTTTGCCTGCCACCCATCAGTTCTGTAGCAAAGAGCTATCTTAAGGAGTGTTCACTCTAGTGTTCCACTAGATTTTAGTTGGGGGTATCAGAGTAAAGGGGGGCTGAATACAAATGCACGCCACACTTTTCACATATTTATTTTGTGAAAAAATTTGAAAACCATCTTCCTTCCACTTCACAATTATGTGCCACTTTGTGTTGGTTTATCACATAAAGGTGTCCGTTTATGAAGCAGTGATCACAATCCATAAATAGTTTATGAAACAGGGATAATCGGGGGGAGATGTGTTTGAACATGTTCTCCCGCCGATAATCTCCGCACATGGAGAATCCTCATTGAATGACACAGAAACGGCCAGGTTATGAAGCTGCGATCTCAGTGCTTCACTGGGGATCTGAGTCAGAATTCACACTCCCCGATTCACCAGCTCAGAGTTGGAGATTCGGGGAGTGAAGGGGGAATCTGGGGGATCTCAGGAGAAAAGAGGAAGATTTTTAACTTCCTTATACCTTGTTCAGACCCCCAACACTGTAACCATGTCCCCTTTCATATTTTTGTGTGTGTGTATGATATATATATATATATATATATATATATATATATATATAATATATATATATATATATATATATATATATATAATATTATACAGTGGGGACGGAAAGTATTCAGACCCCCTTAAATTTTTCACTCTGTTATATTGCAGCCATTTGCTAAAATAATTTAAGTTCATTTTTTTCCTCATTAATGTACACACCGCACCCCATATTGACAGAAAAACACAGAATTGTTGACATTTTTGCAGATTTATTAAAAAAGAAAAACTGAAATATCACATGGTCCTAAGTATTCAGACCCTTTGCTGTGACACTCATATATTTAACTCTGGTGCTGTCCATTTCTTCTGATCATCCTTGAGATGGTTCTACACCTTCATTTGAGTCCAACTGTGTTTGATTATACTGATGATAATGTCAAGCCCCAAGCAGGGGATAAAACTGTTTTTATGCCATCTAGCACTATGAGTAATGCTGACAATGTGCCCAGTGACAATCAGGTTGCATTTAAAAAATGACATTCCTGTAGAGGAACTACAAATGTCAGCTCAGCCTGTTAACCCTCCTTTAGCTGAGTCTAAAGACGTTTGCCCCACAACTGCTGAAGACTCTACAGCTAAGCTTCAGGAGACAGCTGGTATTACAGTGGAAATTGTAACTATTCCTAATGGGAAATTGAATGTGTGTGTGACTGATAGCAATTGTACAAATGTGATGGACAATCGTCCAAGCTCAGTCCAAGCAATTAATAATAATAATAATAATTATAATGTACAGACTACTGTGACATCAGTGTGGGGCCTTGGCCCTGATAAGCCTACATTTGCTCTGGTGGTATGCTGTGCTCCTGGTAACTCGACTTCCAAGTGGGTTTTTCCCCTACAAGCTACCACTTTGAGCACCCCAGGATCTGGTCTTGGATCTCTGGCTTCTGCTGAGGGTCCGAGACAAAATGTAGTGATTCTTAAATGGGAAGGTGGTGCAATCCCTCCAGCACGGCGTGCAGTGGTGGATATGACTTTGGAGATGGGTTTTGGGGCAAACGACCTGTATGCCCTAATACATGTAGCTGGGAGCCGAGAGTATACTATTAGCTTCACCAGGCCAGAGGGTCTTGACCTGTTCTGGGAGCGATATGAGGCTCGGTGCAGGTCAAGACCCGAATGGGAAGGTCTGGTCCTAGTTGCAGTTTCACAAAGGTCAACAGTGAAAAAGATCACAATTATTCTCACTAATGAGAGTGTTCCTGCTCGAGATTTAGAGGTCTGGTTAAGGAATTATGGTGAGGTTTTGACTAAGCCCAATAAAATCTTTGAACGTAACATCTGGACTGGGGGTTGGTCAATAACAGTCAGGTTGGCCAGGGATGGGAATGTTGTCCTCACTTGCCCTCCTCAGCTTTTATAGGGAGGGATAGGATGACTATTTTCTACCCTGGTCAGCCGAAGCTGTGTCACCGCTATGGAGAAAAGAGGCATTTGAGCTCTTCCTGTTCAGCCTTGATATGTTCAGTGTGTCGGGGTTAGGGTCATATGGCTAAGGACTGCACCAAGATGATCAGGTGCAACCTGTGCCTGCACCTTGGCCACCCCTACAGCAGGTGTCCTGAAGCCTGGCACAATATGGAGAAGGAGGTAATTGATGACATGTCAAGGCTGTACAGGATGGAGGGTGAGGCCCCTGGTGTACCATCCTCCTCTGCAGTGACTGTCTCCCCTGGTCCTGCTCAGGATCCCTCCCCAGTTCCTGTGGCCACCCCTCCTGTGTCTGTAAGTACTCCTTCTGTATCTGTCTCTGTGTCCCCCCAGCCTACTGTACCTTCTCCTCGTGTCAGAACCTTCCAAGTCTGTGCCCCCTGAGTCAGTTACCCCCCAGGAGTCTACCCCTCCTAAGTCTGACTCAAAGGGAGCACCCCCCCCCACCAGGAGTGGTAACATGTACTAAAAAGGTTGCTTCTTCCTCTGTAAAGAAGTCTTGTGGAAAGACTTCACAGAAAAAAGTAAGAGATGAGGGCATCTCTGAAGCTGACCTGCAGTACCTGGAGGAGAGAAGGAAGGTTGGGAAGCGGAAGAAGCAGGTGGTGAGGACGGGACAGGCTCCAGTGCCTGTCTCCAACCGTTATAGGTCCTCTAATTGGGATATTTCTTCATCTGGAGCTTCTTCGGAGCGAAGTTTCGATTCTGAAATGGAATTTGAGGCGGCCTCAAGAAAGAGAGAGGCTTCTGGTGATGAGCAGCAGAGGGGAGCTAAGAAGCAATCCACCCAATAACCCAAATGGCGGTTCCCCCTCCGTTAAAAGTGGTGACAATAAATGCCGCCAGCATTAAGTCAGTAAGAGCTCGTTCTATGGCCTTCTTTTTGTTCAGCCAATTAGATGCTGAAATTTTATTTTTGCAAGAGACTAGGCTCACCTCCTTGGCAGATATTCATATGGCCAAGAGAGAGTGGAGGTATGGTCCATCTTACTGGTCTCTTGCGGCCGAGCCTTACGGCGGTGTGGCGGTGTTGTTTAAAACCGGCATGGTAACTGTCCGGCGGGTTATTGAGGTGGAGATTGGGAGATGTATGGTCTTAGACGTCCTTGTGGGAGGGCAGGACCTGCGCCTAATTAATGTCTATGGGCCGCACACAAAGTGGGACAGGAAATGCCTTTTTACAAGGATCAAGCCATTTCTTTTTACTTCCCGGCAAGTGATCTTTGGAGGTGACTTTAATACAGTAACTAGGCCCAAGGACAGGAAGGACTTCAAGGACAGGCTGGGATATGATAGCATTTTTTTAAATAGTATGGTTAGGGATGCTGGTCTTGTGGATGTGCACATTAAGCACCTCCCGGATAACACTGGGTTCACCTTTCATCGAGGTAATAGTCAGAGTAGAATAGATAGGTTTTTTTTTTGAAGGAGACCTCTGCTTTCTCACCAGCAGTGGTGCAGGCAGTAGAGTTCTCTGATCACTGTATGCTATCTGTGGTCCTGAATGCTTCAGACGCCCCTCAGAGGGGCAAGGGCATCTGGAGATTGAATTCGACTCTACTCAAGGAAGAACATGTTAGACAATCCTTTGAGGAATTCTTTCAGGCACAGGTGACCATTCTGGACTTTTGTAGCAGCAAGGCTGAGTGGTGGGAGCTGACCAAAAAGAGAATCGCTGGATTCTTCAGGGGCCTAGCCAATAGAAAACAGTTTAATAAATACATGACCTACCAACGTTTACGGAGGAAGCTGGATATTCTTGTCTCGAGAGGAGGAGATCCTGGGGCAATCTCCGAAGTGAAACTCCTTCTCAGGAAGTGTCAATTTGACCGGCATGCCTCTTTGGTTCTGGAGAGGGACTATGGGAAGTACCACTCGCCTGACCCTTACCAGAACTGCAAACAAGGTGTAGCTGTTAAAACGGTCGTTGGCCTTAAGGACAGTACAGGTTCCTTGACAAAGTCCAGGTCTGGGATTCTGGAGGTCATGAGGAAAGAGCTTGACCGTGACAAGATGGAAAGCTTTTTGGACTCTACTCCAGGTCTAAATGATGAAGATGTCCCATTGATGAATTTGACAGAGGAGATCACAGTTGAAGAGGTGATGAGGGCAATTGAACAGCTTGCCATCAAAAAGTCACCTGGACCGGATGGCTTGACGGCTGAGTTTTACAAGGCTTTTAAGCCTATTCTGGCCTCACATTTGGTAGAGGTTTTTAACAGTTGCCTTGCAGAAGGGGTACTTCCCCCTTCCATGAGGCACTCGGCTGTGATTCTTCTTTCAAAGGGTAAAGATCCTTCGATGATTGAGAATTGGCGCCCCATCAGCCTTCTTAATGTCGATAGAAAGATACTGGCAAAGATATTTTTCTGGCGCCTATCGTCAGTAGCAGAGTCTTTGCTTTCTCGCCATCAGCACTGTTCGGTCAAGGGTAGAAGCACCTTCACAGCGGTTTTAGCTGTCCGGGAGGCCTTGGAGCGATGCAGGGCTGCAGGCTGGGGAAAGTATTTGCTGACATTGGATCGGGCAAAGGCTTTTGATCGTGTTAACCATGAGTACCTGTGGTTGCTCCTTAGTAAATACGGTCTGCCGGGTGGTTTTGTCGATTGGTTGAAAGTCTTGTATAAGGGGGCAGAAAGCTTTCCTCTTGTTAATGGTTGGGTTGGGCAGTCCTTTGAGGTTGGCTCTGGAGTGCGTCAAGGTTGCCCCCTGAGTCCCCTGCTCTATGTGTTTGCAATCGACCCTTTCATCAGGAGGCTAGAGAGCGGCATGTTGTGTGGGGTGCCAGTGGGGCTCCTGGGTGAGCCGCCTTTGAGGGTTGTTGCCTATGCGGACGATTTGTTGGTGATTGTCACCTGGGCGGATGAAGCAGAGGAGGTGGTCTCTCTGACATCATTCTGAAGCATCAGGCTCCAAGATCAATCAGGAAAAGAGTGAAGTCTTCTGGATGGGAAAGGAAGGTGAGGGTTTTGATCTCCCGGACACCTTTCCAGTGCCCCAGGAAAGAATTAAGATTCTAGGCATTGAATTTGGACCCGGCGATTATGGCCTCAAAAACTGGGAAGGCAGACTGGAAATTACCAATACTAAGGTGGTCAGCTGGAAGAAATGGAAGTTATCTATGAGGGAAAGGGTAGATCTGATTAAGACTTACCTGATTCCGATCTTTTTGTATGTCAGCTTTGTCTGCATCTTGCCAGTGTCTCTCTATGCTAGGGTCAGTAGTGTGTTCTTCCAGATGTTGAGGGGGAACAGACTGAACCCCATCAAGAGGAATGTCACCTATCTATCCAGGAGGGAGGGTGGCTTAGGTATGGTCAACCCAGTTCTTTTCTTTTCACTGCTTTTTCTCAAGTTTAATATTGGTAATATGCTTGCAGTGGAACCTCCTGGATGTGCAGGCATTTTTAGATCTTGGTTTAGGCCTTTTCTGCGACTTTGGGAAGAAGGTGGCCAAGTGAAGAATCTCGGGGGTCATCGTGGTCAGCTACCAGCCTATGTCGCTCCGTGCCTGAAGTTATTACGGCAGTGGCGATTGTCGGCTGAAGATCTCAGATCGGTTCCGAGGAAAGTCCTTATGAGTCGAGTCTTGAGCGAAGTCTTTCATGACCCACTGGCCTTAAGGGATTGCCCAGGCCCAGTTTTGAGGGCAGGGTTAAGACTTATTAATTTGGACAGAGTACCTCCTAAATTCAGGGATCTGGCCTGGATGTGCTTCCACGGGAAGCTCTATGTTAGGGGCAATTTGAAATTCCGCAGTGGGGTGGATCGTAGCTGTCCTCGGGAGGAGGGTGCAGGTGAGGAGGAGACTATGGACCATTTTCTGCTTCATTGCCCTTTTAACATAGAGGTGTACAAACAGGTGAGGCGGGCCCTCGGTGTTCCTTTCCTCTCCAGGCTGGGTTATGCTGAGTGGGTGTATGGAGCATTCAATACTGGTGGGGTTTTTTGTTTAGATACACTTTTTCTAGTTAGCCTAGTAGTCCGTTATTTCACTTGGAACGCACGGTGTCAGGTCAGCATTCGGCGTAAAATCCTTCCTGTTCAGGTGATGGTGTATGACATTCTGCAGGAGGTGGAGAAGATTCGGGTGCTTGAGAGAGACAAGCAGAGTCAGGGGGCTTGGTTGAAGGCGTGGTGGGGTTTCAAGCCTCCCTAAATGCCAGGAGTCTCTTTCCCGGGTGTGGCTGTCTGTCTCTTATCACCCTAGATTATTTTTTTTTGGTTTAATTTTTGATAAATGGCTGCGTACATAGGTGATGGGTTGTGCCTCTTAGGCCCTCTCTGCTGCTTTATGTAAATAGTTTTGGTAACGGATTATGTATATATTGTATATATTCTGAACATGGATGTGTATTCCTTGGATTTCTGTTGAAGTTTTGTACTATGGTTTTGTTTTTTACTTTTGTATAAAATTGGTTGCTTGATTCTTTTTAATAAAAGATCAATAGTGCCCTATCGTGGTGTCAGTGGGAGGAATAGTGCCCTATCGTGGTGTCAGTGGGAGGAATAGTGCCCTATCGTGGTGTCAGTGGGAGGAATAGTGCCCCATCATTGGTGTCAGTGGGAGGAATAGTGCCCCATCATTGGTGTCAGTGGGAGGAATAGTGCCCTATCGTGGTGTCAGTGGGAGGAATAGTGCCCCATCATTGGTGTCAGTGGGAGGAATAGTGCCCCATCGTGGTGTCAGTGGGAGGAATAGTGCCCTATCGTGGTGTCAGTGGGAGGAATAGTGCCCCATCATTGGTGTCAGTGGGAGGAATAGTGCCTCATCGTTGGTGTCAGTGGGAGGAATAGTGCCCCATCGTGGTGTCAGTGGAAGGAATAGTGCCCCATCATTGGTGTCAATGGGAGGAATAGTGCCTCATCGTTGGTGTCAGTGGGAGGAATAGTGCCGCATCGTTGGTGTCAGTGGGAGGAATAGTGCCCCATCGTGGGGTCAGTGGGAGGAATAGTGCCTCATCATTGGTGTCAGTGGGAGGAATAGTGCCTCATCGTTGGTGTCAGTGGGAGGAATAGTGCCGCATCGTTGGTGTCAGTGGGAGGAATAGTGCCCCATCGTGGTGTCAGTGGGAGGAATAGTGCCCCATCATTGGTGTCAGTGGGAGGAATAGTGCCTCATCGTTGGTGTCAGTGGGAGGAATAGTGCCCCATCGTGGTGTCAGTGGAAGGAATAGTGCCCCATCATTGGTGTCAGTGGCAGGAATAGCGCCCCATCATTGGTGTCAGTGGCAGGGATATAGGCAAAGGGCCGCAGTTTGGAGACCACTGCTATAGATCATAATGACTTTGCTAAGGGGAAGCAGTGCAGTGTGTTAGCAGAATGTATACAACGGTTGTACTATAGGATGTCCATTGGTGGGCCGGGGTTGGGGATGCACACATGTTCTGTGCAGGTAGTCCCATTCCTTCCAGTTTGGACGCACCCACTGCTTCCAGGATGACAGCCATATTAGTGCAAATCCCCGAACGCAGACAGTGCGCCCAATTGTGAGCAGCGTCTTTGTCCGTGCAACCACTACGTCCCAATTGTAATTGAATGGGACGGTCTGTATGGGGATTCACAGAACATTTGTACATCCCTGAACACGGCCTTTACTCAGGTGTATGCTATAGTACACTATCACGTCTAGGTAAGGCTCACCATACATGTTACAATCTCTGTACAATCACATTTAGATCTAGCATGTTATATGAGGACCTGCCTAAACTCTGCAGTCGGTCCTACTTGTTGAGATTGTCCAATGAGATTTTATGGTGTATGAGGCCAGTGTAGTTGCTGTGTTGTCCTGAGGAGGAGGGTGAGAGCAGACATGATGAGGGGAGATGTGGTCTCCTGGAAGGTTGATGAATGGTGAGGGAGGAGGAGGAGGAGGAGGAGGAGGAGAGGTGGAGCTGTATTGGTGTAGACTGACAGAAGACAAGGAGGAGACTTGTACAGGGAGTGGGACACACAGGGCACTACGAGGGATCTGCTTCCTGGATAGAAGAAAGCACCACCTGCCTTCCTTTGTCAGCCCTGGAGGAGATCGGGCTGGAATGTGTGGCCTCACCCTGTAGAGAGGACACGGCTGGATGGTGCAGGTAAAGGAGTGCGGGATGGGGGGATGGGGGGCACACACACACACACACTGCATCGCCGATCTGACAGCCGACACCTTGTACACCAATCACAGAGTCCCTGCTGTCATCACACCTATAGAGGAGGCTGCTTCCTCCTGTACACTGTGTGTGCTCTGATCGGCTGTGTGCTCTGATCGGCTGTGTGTACACAACTTTCCTCCACTCCTGGAATGGAGGTGGATGGCACATTACATCAGGAGATCGGGTGACACCTTCCTTAGTGAGCTCAGTGCAGGCCCTGGTAGTGATCACCTCCTGTCATCACACTACCATACACTATACAATCTGATTGTGCCATCAGGGGTCTGCCTGAAGTGATACAAATTGCATGGATTGTTTAGACTTAGACATAGTTTTAGTATTTCTTGTGGAGATTGTCTAGTGTATGGCAAGCTATAGGAGATGGGAATCAATGATTAGTAATCCAGGGATGACTTTAGCTTTCTATTTGGCTGCTGGTCAGATTTGTTTGTTTTGGTGAATTTTCAGGATGTGTTGTGATTGGTGGATTGGGACTTGTACTGTAGATGGGATCCTGCATTGTAGTGATTGTCAGCTGCTATACTAAGGCTTGTTTATGGCAGATGTGGTGAAACCTGTTTAGTATGACTATGAAGACCTAGGAAGGGATGTCGGGGGAAGTCTATGTTACACACTTCTATACATTTCACAAAGTACAGCCTGCTGCATTTTTCACACTGAAATACAAATGTATGGAACTGAAAAGATTAAATAATGCCAGAAAATGCACCTCAATGGCACCGCAAACACAGCCAAGTACATGGAAAGCCACGTATGGAGCAAACCTTAGGGGTCCTACACTCACAGAAGTCTCCGAAAAGCGATCTGCAGTGGATCATTTTTCAGAGTGCAGTAGAGGAGTGCGTGAAATACATTTAGGAGCCAATACTGCAGCTGCCTGAATGTCTTTGATTTGAAAGCCGTCCTAGTTCACATGAGATGCAACCCATTTTTATTCTGCATGAAAAATGGATGGCCGGATTGGTCCTAGTTCACACCAGTTCAGTGCATTCCATCACAGTCAACAAAAGTAGAACGTGTTGTGTTTTTTTCTGTTTGGAATACATCAAAAGGCAAAGGAACGCAGATGTCCTCAGTTGAGATTAAAGTGATTGTAAACCTCAGACATGAAATATGAACAAAGCATATCCCTCTATAGTGTGTACTTGTCTCAATCCAGAGCACTAAGTGTCATTTCTGTCTGTTGCTTCATTCCTCTGCTATCAGCATGAATCACTTCTGACTAGTTTTCCTGACACCAAGAGAAAAAAGGTGACAGGGGAGAAAGCTCCAGGTGATCTGTTCCTGTGTGCTGTGTGAGGGGAGGGGGGGGGTCTCTTCCCTCCAATCAGCTCCCTGAGCTCTCCTCACTGAGCTCTGCAAAGTGTAACTTCAGCTCTCCGCCGCATTTTTTTCTGAACTTTGACAAACTTTAATAAACTGAACTTTGAACAGATGTAGAGAAGAGAAGACTGCAGATAAACAGGTACAACTTCTGTAGGAGGATTTGTTTAAACAAACATTTAGCACCTTTTTGGGGGGGGAGCAGATACCTGTTTTTGGCAGGTATCTGTCCCCACTTCCGTTGGATTTCACCACGACGAGATGCGCCAGAAGTCCAGCCCCCCTCCTCTCTCCCCCCCCCCCCCCCACTGCCGGGCCAGTTAGAGAGAGCAGCGCACTTAGCGCATACGCAGTAGGGAATGGGCTGTGAAGTCGCAAGACTTTGCTGCCAGTCTCCCTTACCGGCTATGGCGGCGGCAGCACCCGAGAGCCAATGGAAACATCAGCTGGGGTGCCGACATCACTGGATTCCAGGACAGGTAAGTGTCCTATTATTAAAAGTCAGCAGCTGCAGTATGTGTACAGTATGTGTGCCATATTTGTGCCGTATGTGTGCCGTGTGTGTGCTGTGTGTGTGCCGTATGTGTACAGTATGTGTGCCGTATGTGTACAGTAAGTATGTGTGCCGTATGTGTACAGTAAGTATGTGTGCCGTATGTGTGCCGTATGTGTGCCGTATGTGTGCCATATTTGTGCCGTATGTGTGCAGTAAGTATGTGTGCCGTATGTGTACAGTATGTGTGCCGTATGTGTGCCGTATGTGTGCCATATTTGTGCCGTATGTGTGCAGTAAGTATGTGTGCCGTGTGTGTGCGCCGGATGTGTACAGTATGTGTGCCGTATGTGTGCCGTATGTGTACAGTATGTGTGCCGTATGTGTGCAGTATGTGTGCCGTATGTGTACCGTATGTGTACAGTATGTGTGCCGTATGTGTGCCGTATGTGTACAGTATGTGTGCCGTATGTGTACAGTATGTGTGCCGTATGTGTACAGTATGTGTGCCGTATGTGTGCAGTAAGTATGTGTGCCGTATGTGTACAGTATGTGTGCCGTATGTGTACCGTATGTGTACAGTATGTGTGCCATATGTGTGCAGTAAGTATGTGTGCCGTATGTGTACAGTATGTGTGCCGTATGTGTACAGTATGTGTGCCTTATGTGTACCGTATGTGTACAGTATGTGTGCCATATTTGTGCCGTATGTGTGCAGTATATATGTGTGCCGTATGTGTACAGTATGTGTACAGTAAGTATGTGTGCCGTATGTGTACAGTAAGTATGTGTGCCGTATGTGTATAGTAAGTATGTGTGCCGTATGTGTACAGTATGTGTGCCGTATGTGTACAGTAAGTATGTGTGCCGTATGTGTACAGTATGTGTGCCGTATGTGTACAGTATGTGTGCCGTATGTGTGCAGTAAGTATGTGTGCCGTATGTGTACAGTATGTGTGCCATATGTGTGCAGTAAGTATGTGTGCCATATGTGTGCAGTAAGTATGTGTGCCGTATGTGTACAGTATGTGTGCCGTATGTGTGCCGTATGTGTACAGTATGTGTGCCGTATGTGTACCGTATGTGTACAGTATGTGTGCCATATTTGTGCCGTATGTGTGCAGTATATATGTGTGCCGTATGTGTACAGTATGTGTACAGTAAGTATGTGTGCCGTATGTGTACAGTAAGTATGTGTGCCGTATGTGTATAGTAAGTATGTGTGCCGTATGTGTACAGTATGTGTGCCGTATGTGTACAGTAAGTATGTGTGCCGTATGTGTACAGTAAGTATGTGTGCCGTATGTGTATAGTAAGTATGTGTGCCGTATGTGTACAGTATGTGTGCCGTATGTGTACAGTAAGTATGTGTGCCGTATGTGTACAGTAAGTATGTGTGCCGTATGTGTACAGTATGTGTGCCGTATATGTAGCTGTTGACTTTTTTTGTGTGCAGGGGCAGAACTCCGCTTTAATCTCTATGTATCACCTGAGACCAGACACTTCACTGGGTATATGTAAAGGTTTACAATCACTTTAAGAAAAATAGAAGGGAAAAACCACACTGGAACACATCAGAAATGCATAGAACACACAAATGGGGGTGTGAACTGGCCCTGAATAATAATAATAAATATAATAATAATAATAATAATAATAATAATAATAATAATTAATAATAAAAAAAAAATAATAATGGTAATACAGCGTCACATTTTTGCTCGCTGTTGCAGTGGGGCCTCACTCACTTGAATAGGTCCCGTGTTGGAAGTGGTACTGACGTTGAACACAACAGAAAGTATCCTTTTTGCCGGGGGATGTGTACAACCGCATCCAGCTGCTGTACTGGGTCAAGCGGGGCGGTCAAGGGGCAGTAAAACTACGGCTCAACCAAATATCATCCCCCCCAGCTGTCAGTGTAAATGCGCCCCTAGAGTGAAGAAATGTGTTGTGTGTGACAGTTCATCCTCAGTCCTGGTAGACTTTGAGTGTACATATCCCCAGAGCGCAGTCTTCCCATGTACATCACAGTATATGAGCCTGGATCTGAGATCAATAACGTGTCTCCATTTCTAAGGCCTGCTTCACATCTATGCATTTTTTTAGCGCATTTTCAGTTTTGCAGAAACCCACGACAGTCCATATAACATGGTTTCCTATGGATGTAGTTCACATGTGTGCATTTTATGAAAGGGTCGGGGACATTTTTCTGGTTTTTGGTTCTATAGACTTCAGTGGATCAAAAAGGTGTATTGAAAAACACAAAATGCAGGTGGAATCTGCAAACTTCAACCTGCATAGGTGTGATCCAGGCCTAAGTGCACACAGCGCTCCTTCCTCGCAGTGGACTTAGCCCTTTAACTTCCAATCAGTGGGCGGCTTTGGGTATGTTAGCATAGTGGAAGCTGCTGCCTCTGACTTGGCCTTCCTATACACTTTTTTTTTTTTTTTGCAATGTTGCAACTGACATCAATATTTACCCTGAGCCTGGAGAGTTTTCACTGTGCAAAGTGTGGAGGGGGAAGGGAAAGATCCCATTTCAGGAATGTAGCTCCTGTATATTATCGGATCTTTTGCTGACACCATGCGTGTTTAGAAACCTGTGTTGGGTTTTCAGCAGTTGGCTATTTATTATGAGCAGGAATGTATTAAATATTTCTAAGATATCCGTACACATTGTTTGAATTTGTACCAGATCTAATTTTCTGTTTTTTTTTTTTTCAAAGCTCGGTTCACGACTCCAAAGTCATGTGATTTTCAGTGCAACTTTGTAGTCCGACTTTGATAGGACTTTTACACTCTCTGGCAGTGAAGCTGTATCATTGTTGTATGAGAGTAGTGCAGGAACATTGTCTAACTTCGCTGTGACTTCAGTAGTGTCCAATGGAACGGCTGTCGTAAAGACACAGTGAAGCCTTGGATTGAGAGTGACTTGGTTTGAGCGCATTTTGCAAGACAAGCAACATTTTTAAATAAATTTTGTCTTGATAAACAAGTGATGTCTTGATATACAGTTGTGCTCATAAGTTTACATACCCTGGCAGAAGTTATGATTTCTTGGCTATTTTTCAGAGAATATGAATGATAACACAAAAACTTTTCTTTCACTCATGGTTAGTGTTTGGCTGAATCTGTTTATTATCAATCAACTGTGTTTACTATTTTTAAATTATAAGGGCAACAGAAACTACCCAAAAGTTTACATACCCTGGTGATTTTGGCCTGATAACATGCACACAAGTTGATACAAAGGGATTTGAATGGCTATTAAAGGTAACCATCCTCACTGTGATCTGTTTGCTTGTAATTAGTGTGTGTAAGTATAAAGACTCATGTACGCTGCTGCTGCTAAATGGACGTTTAGGAGCAGTTGGGCATTTTTTTTCAACTGCTCTTGAACTCTCCACTGTTATCTTACCAGTACATGTACACAGGGTTGTTTTTAGGCAGTTGAGTTTAGAGGCCTTTTTTTGGAAAGCAAAAAAATGAGTTCAGACGCTGACTTTAGAGTCATTTCAAGCGCCAAATGCTTCTAAATGTGGCTAAACATGGTAAGCTGTGTTTCGTTTACAGGAGTTTTTCATTTTTGGCTATTTTAAAGAAAAAGAAACACTTCTAAATGCAAACGCGGCACATAAACGCTGCAAAACGGACATTTTAGATGTGGGTTACTATCTGTCAAGTAAAATCGTTCAGCAGAGGTTGTAAAAATGTCCTGTGTACATTAAGCCTAAAAGGTCAATGTGTTTCTAGACTCCTGACAGACCCTTGCAGCTTTCATCCTTTGCTGCACTGATGTTTCTGGATTCTAGCTCAGGGGGAAAGCAAAAGAATTGTCAAAGGATCTGCGGGAAAAGGTAGTTGAAACAGGAAAGGGATATAAAAAGATATCCAAGGAATTCAGAATGCCAAATCAGCAGTGTTTAAACTCTAATCAAGAAGTGGAAAATGAGGGGTTCTGTTGAAACCAAACCACGGTCAGGTAGACCAACTAAAATTTCAGCCACAACTGCCAGGAAAATTGTTCGTTATGTAAAGAAAAACCCACAAATAACTTCAGGTGAAATGCAGGACTCTGAAAACAAAAAAGCTGCTTCAATATGCATAATATGGAGCCACTTGAAGAAAGATAAGCTGCATGGTTGAGTCGCCAGAAGAAAGCCATTACTACGCAAATTCCACAAAGTATCCCACTTACAATACACCAAACAGCACAGAGACAAGCCTCAAACCTTCTGGCACAAAGTCATTTGGAGTAATGAGACCAAAATAGAGATTTTTGGCCACAACCATAAACTGTACATTTGGAGAGGAGTCAACAAGACCTATGATGAAAGGTACACCATTACTACTGTGAAACACGGAGGTGGATCGCTGATGTTTTGGGGATGTGTGAGCTACAAAGGCACAGGAAATTTGGTCAAAATTGATGGCAAGATGAATGCAGTATGTTATCAAAAAATACTGGAGGAACATTTGCATTCATCAGCCAAGAAGCTGTGCATGGGACGTACTTGGACATTCCAACATGACAATGATCCAAAACACAAGGCCAAGTCGACCTGTCATTGGCTACAGCAGAGAAAAAGTGAAGGTTCTGGAGTGGCCATCTCAGTCTCCGAACCTCAATATCATTGAGCCACTCTGGGGAGATCTCAAACATGCAGTTCACCCAAGACAGCCCAAGAATTTCCAGGAACTGGAGGCTTTTTGCCAGGAGCAATGGGCAGCTTTACCATCTGAGAAGATAAAGAGCCTCATCCACAAATACCAGAAAATACTTCAAGACTGTCATTGATGTTAAAGGGGGCAATACACGGTATTAAAAACTGTGGTATAAATGGCTTCAGCCAAACACTAACCATGAGTGAAAGAAAAGCTTTTGCGTTATTCATATTCTCTGAAAAATGTCCAAGAAATCCTAACTTCTGCCAGGGTATGTAAACTTATGAGCACAACTGTGTGTGTGTGTGTGTGTGTGTGTGTGTGTGTGTATATATATATATATATATATATATATATATATATATATTATATCTCCCTCCCTGACTCCAAAATGGGGAAAAAAATGTTTTGCCTATATTTCTGCTTAAAGCGGAGTTCCACTAATTTTTTTTACAAAATTTTTACACAAAAAGTGTAGCTGCTGACTTTTAATAAACAAACACCTGTCCCATGATCCAGTGATGCGGCTACTCGAAGGCCTCTGTTCTCTCTCTCGCCTCTCTCCGCATCACTAGTGTGAGCACCCGGCTGTGACAGCTTGCGGCTTCGCAGCCCGGTGCACACTGCGCATGCGCGAGTCACGCTGCGCTTCCTGAATGGCTGAGCAATCCTCTGGGACCTGTGACATGTTCCAGAAGATTGCAGGGGGGGAGGAGGAGTCACCTAGGCGGCACGAGCAGAAGTTGGAGCTGAGTACCTGCCAAAACTAGGTACCCACTCCCCCCCCCCCCCCCCCAAAAAAAAGTGGCATGTCAGGAGGTTAGGAGTCCTTGAAGCGGACGTTCCACTTTTGGGTGGAACTCCGCTGTAAAAGCTGAGGTTTGAGGAACTGAATATAACTACGATTGCAGTGGGCTGCCCTCGCACAGCAAGGGTTACATGTTAATTTTTGCTTGGGGTACCAGGGAAAAATTACTTTTATGTACCTCATCACCAGCAACAGGCACTCGGCTCTTCTCTCACCGATGCTCCTGGTTGTGGGTGGGCCCCTAAGCATCCTCACCAACAATGGAGGAAGGTTGGCCCTTCAGGGGTAGTTTTTTTTTTTTTGTTCCCCCAGAAATTTGTGTTAAATCATTTGTGTTGCTCATGATACTTAGTGTCCTCAACTGTAAAAGGGCAGGCTAAATTATTAATAAATGAAGATGTCTTCTGTTTCTTTAATATTATTTTTTTAGACCTTGGTGCAGAGGCTTTAGAATATGCAACTTTCCATTGTTTGTACCTGGTTGACCCTGCTGTTTCCATGGGCTTCCCCATTTTTCATTGGTCAGGCAATAGTAGCCAATCCTCTGGCCGTTGCGTTGCCACTATTGGAGTGCATGCTCCTCCAGTTCCCAGGGAGGAAGTCTTCCTCTCTCCTCTGTAGGCCACCCCATGTGAGACCTTTCATCAGCCTGAGGGGGGTGGCTCCAGGAGGGTAAATGGCATTTGCTCCTCTTCCCTGTTCTCTGCCCACATGATCATCTGTGTGCGCTTGTGGGGCGGCTCCAGCAGGAATGATCGATGGATCATGCAGTTGTTCCATGTGACATAGCCAGTTGAGGCTTGAGGGGCGGCCGGGACTCATGTTGGATGAGTGTGATTGGCAGCAGCTCCTTCAGAGAGTCTTGCTACCCGTCCATTATTTAAAAATATAAACTTCCAGGACTCACAAAAATACTGTATTTGGGAACATGTTCTTGTGTGCTAGAAATTTTTCATTCTAATGTTTGACTTCCTGATGTTAAATATGAAGTTACTACAATGGGTTTATTGACACTTTAACTAATTTCAGAGTTTTTTTTTAATTAAGTGATTTATTTGTGGTTGTCAGCATTGAAGTATTAAAGTGGTTAGTTCTTGTAAGCACAGTCTAATGGTGTATGTGATTGACCGTGCCAACTTTTGTGTTTAGATAATACTGATAAATCCGCTTGCCAACAGGTTTCATAAATATTATAGGAAGCCTCATGTGTACTGTATATAATCACCTGCTTTAGTTTAAATTGTTATTCAGCTTTGACAAACATATGATTTTTAATTCTACAAATATTTTTAGAAAGTACATGAAATAGGTGTAATGTGTGACACATTTATTTAAAAACCACAATACGGCAGGAGGTCTCATGTAACACAGCAGAACTGATGCCCATTTGAGTCTTTTGTTATTATAAGAGTCAGAAACCCTGAAGAATGCCAGGAAGTTTTAAGGTAATAGTCTATGATGAAGTATTAAGGTTGAGATTAAAATCACATTATTATAATAAATACACTGTCACAGATGTTCACAGGATATGTCTTGGGAATCATTATTTAGTTTACAGAAGATATGTCCCATAGAAATTATCCTAGGGAACCTACAAATTTACTTTAACATTTTGTGTTATATTCAAATTGTTACAGATTATTTTAAGAACTAATTATTAATAACTAAGAAAAATGGAAATTCTTTATTGAAACTGGGTGCACTAACAAGGAGGAATCCCCACTTATAGCACCTAGTGTTTTTTCACTAGGCCAGATCACACCACAGAAATGCACTCCGGATGCGTTTCTGCATGTGTGTTTTTTATGCTTTTTTCTTTCCCCCAAAGTTTCCTGGGTTTTTTTTTGTTGTGTTTTTTTTCTTTTTTTTTTTCTTTTTTTTTTTGCTTTCCAGCCTGGGTAAAAAAAATAAAAATAAAAGTCAGCAGCTACAAATATTGTAGCTGCTGACTTTTAATATAAGGACACTTACCTGTCCAGGGATCCCACGATGTTGGCACCCGAAGCCGACCCGTCCATCCTTCCATACACCCATACATGCCAGCATCCTTACTAAGGAAAACCGGAAGTGAAGCCTGTTTCCTACTTTGCATGCGCGAGTCGTGCAGCGCATTTTGAATGGTCCCATCTTCTCCTGGGACACACACAGGTCACCGGGGGTGGCGGGGAATTAGGGCACGAAAAAAAACACGGAAGTGACGTACCTCGCCGTGGCAGCATGAGATGGACATTCCAAAGAAAACGTACTAAAAAAGTATGAAAAAGAAGATATATATATATATATATATATATATATATATATATATATATATAATATCTCTATTTGTGATCATAATTTTACATACCCTGGCAGAATTTATGATTTCTTGGCCATTTTCCTCCGTTTTTCACTCATGGTTAGTGTTTGGCTAAAGCCGTTTATTATCAATCAACTGTGTTTACTCTTTTTAAATCATAATGACAACAGAAACTAACCAAATGACCCTGATCAAAAGTTTACATACCCCAGGTCTTAATACCGTATATTGCCCTCTTTAACATCAATGACAGATTAAAGTCTTTTGTGGTATTTGTGGATGAGGCTCTTTATCTTCTCAGATGGTAAAGCTGCCCATTCCTCTTGGCAAAAAACCTTTAGTTCCTGTAAATTCTTGGGCCGTCTTGCACGAACTGCACGTTTGAGATCTCCCCAGAGTGGCTCAATGATATTGAGGTCAGGAGACTGAGATGGCCACTCCAGAACTTCACTTTATTCTGCTGCAGCCAATGACAGGTCGACTTGGCCTTGTGTTTTGGATCATTGTCATGTTGGATTTGTCCAAGTATGTCCCATATGCAGCTTCCTGGCTGATGAATGCAAATGTTCCTTCAGTATTTTTTGATAACATACTGCATTCATCTTGCCATCAATTTTGACCAAATTTCCTGTGGCTTTGTAGCTCACACATCCCCAAAACATCAGTGATCCACCTCTGTGTTTCACAGTAGGAATGGTGTACCTTTCATCATAGGCCTTGTTGACTCCCCTCCAAATGTACAGTTTATGGTTGTGGCCAAAAAGCTCAATTTTGGTCTCATCACTCCAAATGACTTTGTGCCAGAAGGTTTGATGCTTGTCTCTGTGGTGTTTGGCGTATTGTAAGCGGGATACTTTGTGGCATTTGCGTAGTAATGGCTTTCTTCTGGCGACTTGACCATGCAGCCCATCTTTCTTCAAGTGCCTCCTTATTGTGCATCTTGAAACAGCCACACCACGTTTTCAGAGAGTCTTGTATTTCACCTGAAGTTATTTGTGGGTTTTTCTTTGCATCTGAACAATTTTCCTGGCAGTTGTGGCTGAAATTTTAGTTGGTCTACCTGACCGTGGTTTGGTTTCAACAGAACCCCTCATTTTCCACTTCTTTATAAGAGTTTGAACACTGCTGATTGACATTCTCAATTCCTTGGATATCTTTTTATATCCCTTTCCTGTTTTATACAGTTCAACTACTTTTTCCTGCAGATCCTTTGACAAATTCTTTTGCTTTCCCCATGAATCAGAATCCAGAAACATCGGTGCAGCACTGGATGAAAGATGCAAGGGTCTGTCAGGAGTCCAGAAACTCAATGACCTTTTATACACACACCCTAATTACAAGCAAACAGATCACAGGTGAGGATGGTTACCTTTTAATAGCCATTCAAATCCCTTTGTGTCAACTTGTGTGCATGTTATCAGCCCAAAATCACCAGGGTATGTAAACTTTTGATCAGGTTAATTTGGCTAGTTTCTGTTGTCATTATGATTTAAAAAGAGTAAACAAAGTTGATTGATAATAAATGGCTTCAGCCAAACACTAACCATGAGTGAAAGAAAAGTTTTTGTGTTCTCTGAAAAATGGCCAAGAAACCATACATTTTGCCAGGGTATGTAAACTTATGAGCACAACTGTGTGTGTGTATGTATATGTGTGTATATGTATATGTGTGTATATAGATAGATAGATAGATCTATATATATATATCTCTCTATCTATCTATTATGTGTTTTTTATATGTTTTGCTGCATTCCGGTGCAGTTATGTGCAGAAAAAATGCAGCATGTTCCATTTTTTTTTTTTTCCTGCACTGGAACGCACTAGGCCATTGAAACCCATATAGGCTAATTCCCTTTAGTTTTTCCTGCAGAAAAAAACACACTGGACTGCATCTGGTGAGAATTGGGCAGAGCAACTTTTTGAGATCCAATTCCTGTGAATAATTTACTGTCAAGCAAATAAGCAGTGGAAGGAGAGCTTTGTCAGTTACATGGAAACAGAAGTCATGCACATGTTTCAAGAGTCAACTTTTGCAGCAAATATTAGTGTAGATTATTTATAATATATATATATACACACACACACACACACACACACAAAAGCTTGAGGGTGAGTGTGGGGCTGCCTGGGGGGGTTGAACGGGAGCCGTTCCCTCATCGATCGGCCAGGAGAAGAGAGAGGCGAGCCAGCTGGATCATCACACAGAGCGGGGATCACCCGCTGTGATGGCTTTGATTTGAATTGCCTGGTGGCCGCAGTCATAAATGGTCCCGCTTCCTGGACCAGCTCCTTTGATAGACAGAACACTGGTCCAGTGCCAGGATGTGTGACGTCTATCATAGGAGTCGATCCAGGAGGTGGGACTTTGTGTGACTGCGGGTGCCGGGCAATTCAAATCAAAGCTGTCACAGCGGGTGATCCCTGCTCTGTGTGATGATTCATCCTGCTCTCCTCTCCACTCTCTGATCCCCATGCACTGGTCAGGCTGCACTGATAGGCACAGGTGAGGTTGCATTGATGGGTATTTATGCCCACTGATGAGGCTGCACTGATGGGCACTGGTGAGACTGCCTTGATGAGCATTGATGGGCACTGGTGAGGCTGCATTGATGGGCACTGGTGAGGCTGCATTGATGGGCACTGGTGAGGCTGCGCTGATAGGCACTGGTGAGGCTGCGCTGATAGGCACTGGTGAGGCTGCGCTGATAGGCACTGGTGAGGCTGCGCTGATAGGCACTGGTGAGGCTGCGCTGATAGGCACTGGTGAGGCTGCGCTGATAGGCACTGGTGAGGCTGCGCTGATAGGCACTGGTGAGGCTGCGCTGATAGGCACTGGTGAGGCTGCGCTGATAGGCACTGGTGAGGCTGCGCTGATAGGCACTGGTGAGGCTGCGCTAATAGGCACTGGTGAGGCTGCGCTAATAGGCACTGGTGAGGCTGCGCTAATAGGCACTGGTGAGGCTGCGCTAATAGGCACTGGTGAGGCTGCGCTGATATGCACTGGTGAGGCTGCGTTGATGGGCACTGGTAAGGCTGCATTGATAGCAACTGGTGAGGCTGCATTAATGGACTCTGAAGCTGCACTGATGATGCTGCACTGATAGGCTGCATTCATAGGCACTGATGAGGCTGCATTGATGGGCACTGATAAAGTTGTTGTTAATATTTATTTTTGTAACTTAAAGAGGAAGTAAACCCTGACGGGTTTTACTTCCACTTTAGTTCCCTGTTAAGTAAAAGCATATTGGGCTAGTATGCATAGCATACTAGCCCATTATGTGGCACATACCTGCAAATGAAGCTCGCGCTGTCCCCGCTGGAGGCCGCATCCATCTTCGCCCCTCTTCCTTCTGGGGCCGCAGACTCCGGCTGTGTGACTGGCCAGAGCCGCGTGACGTCACTCCAGCGCATGCGCACCGGAGCCGCCAGTTGCAGCACTTGTTTGGGAAGAGACGGCACAGAGGGCCGTTTCTTCACAGCACATGCGCAGATGACATTATCGCTGCACTACAAGGTGAATATCTCCTAAACTGCGCACGTTTAGGAGATATTTACATTACCTATAGGTAAGCCTTACTCTAGGCTTACCTATAGGTACAAGTTCTAAAAAGGGGTTTACAACCACTTTATTTCTGCATAAAACATTTTAACATGAGATAATTTATAAATGTGTGATTGGGGCGGGGCAGGATAGGGGTTAGGTGGGGCAACTGTTGGCGAGTAACCCTTAAAGAGGTTGTAAACCTCCGAAACCCCCCCCCCCCAAAAAAAAAAACAAAACCTGCAAGACAAAGGCATAATGAGCTGATATGCATCGCATACTAGCTCATTATGAAATACTTACTTGCCTTACCTGCAGTGCCGCCTACACTCCACTCCCACGGCCGATATCTTTCATCTGAGTTACTTCCGGGTTTGCGGGCTCGAGCACTGTAATTGGCCGGAACCATGATGACGTTGGCAGCAGAGTATATAGTGAATATCTCCTAAACTGTGCAAGTTTTAGAGGATATTTACATCACCTACAAGTAAGCCTTATTATAGGCTTACCTGTAGGTAGAAGTGGTGTTACAGAGTTTACAACCACTCTATGGCCTGGCTAGTGAGCCCTGTGTATATATACTATTAATATTTATATATACACTACCGTTCAAAAGTTTGGGGTCACATTGAAATGTCCTTATTTTTGAAGGAAAAGCACTGTACTTTTAAATGAAGCTAACTTTAAACTAGTCCTAACTTTAAACAAATATACTCTATACATTGCTAATGTGGTAAATGACTATTCTAACTGCAAATGTCTAGTTTTTGGTGCAATATCTACATAGGTGTATAGAGGCCCATTTCCAGCAACTATCACTCCAGTGTTCTAATGGTACAATGTGTTTGCTCATTGGCTCAGAAGGCTAATTGATGATTAGCAAACCCTTGTGCAATCATGTTCACACATCTAAAAACAGTCTAGCTCCTTCCAGAAGCTACAAAACTGACCTTCCTGTGAGCAGATTGAGTTTCTGGAGCATCACATTTGTGGGGTCAATTAAACGCTCAAAATGGCCAGAAAAAGAGAACTTTCATCTGAAACTCGACAGTCTATTCTTGTTCTTAGAAATGAAGGCTGTTCCATGCGAGAAATTGCAAAGAAATTGAAGATTTCCTACAACGGTGTGTACTACTCCCTTCAGAGGACAGCACAAACAGGCTCTAACCAGAGTAGAAAAAGAAGTGGGAGGCCGCGTTGCACAACTAAGCAAGAAGATAAGCACATTAGAGTCTCTAGTTTGAGAAACAGACGCCTCACAGGTCCCCAACTGGCATCTTCATTAAATAGTACCCGCAAAACACCAGTGTCAACATCTACAGTGAAGAGGCGGCTGCGGGATATTGGGCTTCAGGGCAGAGTGGCAAAGAAAAAGCCATATCTGAGACTGGCCAATAAAAGAAAAAGATTAAGATGGGCAAAAGAACACAGACATTGGACAGAGGAAGACTGGAAAAAAGTGTTGTGGACGGATGAATCCAAGTTTGAGGTGTTTGGATCACAAAGAAGAACGTTTGTGAGACGCAGAACAAATGAAAAGATGCTGGAAGAATGCCTGACGCCATCTGTTAAGCATGGTGGAGGTAATGTGATGGTCTGGGGTTGCTTTGGTGCTGGTAAGGTGGGAGCTTTGTACAGGGTAAAAGGGATTCTGAATAAGGAAGGCTATCACTCCATTTTGCAACGCCATGCCATACCCAGTGGACAGCGCTTGATTGGAGCCAATTTCATCCTACAACAGGACAATGACCCTAAACACACCTCCAAATTGTGCAAGAACTATTTACAGCAGAAGCAGGCAGCTGGTATTCTATCGGTAATGGAGTGGCCAGCACAGTCACCAGATCTGAACCCCATTGAGCTGTTGTGGGAGCAGCTTGACCGTATGGTACGCCAGAAGTGCCCATCCAACCAATCCAACTTGTGGGAGCTGCTTCTAGAAGCGTGGGGTGCAATTTCTCCAGCTTACCTCAATAAATTAACAGCTAGAATGCCAAAGGTGTGCAATGCTGTAATTGCTGCAAAAGGAGGATTCTTTGATGAAAGCAAAGTTTGATGTAAAAACAATGTTATTTCAAATACAAATCATTATTTCTAACCTTGTCAATGTCTTGACTCTATTTTCTATTCATTTCACAACGTATGGTGGTGAATAAGTGTGACTTTTCATGGAAAACACAAAATTGTTTGGGTGACCCCAAACTTTTGAACGGTAGTGTACTTTTATATTAGAGCAATTTGTACTGTTTTGAATGTCAGTTAGAATTTATTTTAGAATCTCTGTTTAGAAGAAAAAATGGAATTCAAAAGAGAAGACCTTTAACTAAGTATTCGAGTTTAGTTGCCTGTTTAATGTGGCATTTTAACATGTTCTTGAAGAGAGGATGTGGGCTTTAAATAAGGATTTTAGTTTAGCATTTAGTGTTGTATGCCATGAATGGAACCAGAAAATATGTTTGCTAGTAATGGTGTTTAGCCAGCATACAGAATGTCAGGGAAAGCTCAGGAGGCTTATAAGGGCCTCTTTTCAGCAAACAGGAACTATGCAGACACAGCAAAGATTGCCCTAATCACCTGTGATATCAAGCAGGCCAGAGGAATTGAGATGAACTACAATGCGGTGGATCAGATCATAGTTACAGTATGTCATAGTCATGCCATGGTTCAGCTATCAGAAAATTAAGTAACCTGAATGAAGTACATGGACTGAGAAAGAGGCAGGGTCAAGGCTGGTGGCAATCATATGAGGAATGAAATCAAGTAGGAAATAGGTTGGCAACAGAAGCCAAACCGGATAATATTCAAAGTGTACCTACAGAGTGGACAGTCCCTATATTGGAAGTGATAGAACTTTTTAATACAACTCAGCTAAATGTGGGCCACATTGTCCCGCAATCCTTTGGTCAATATTTAGCACCTTGATGTGGTCATGTTGACCAAGAGAAGGTGTTTCTCCCACATTACCACCCTTAAGAAGTGGCCTCTGGACGTTGGGTCAAGATTTTTAAGACCATGTTGTGTTAAAATTTCTGATCATTTTATCTATATAGACTTGGCGGGTGGAGATACAGCATCTGTCTTCAGAACCAGCCTTCTACTGGAGAGCCAAGCTCTTTCTACTACAGTAAACTCAGAAATAGAGGAACATTATACTTTGTTCCTATATCCCCCTTTCACTCTGAGCTAAATAGATTGCTGTGAATATGAGCCAAGTTTGGAGACATTAGTTCAGCCCAGTTATTTACCATAGGAATATTGATCTAGAGATTGCTTTGGGGCTTTGTGGTGCTTGTCCTAAACAATAAAAAGGTGTAAAACCAGTCAAGCAGGCAGGTGTTCAGAACACTAAGTCAAAGTATAAAGTGTTACACTGTATTGCCTGGGTCAGGCCAAGATTCAGTCACCAGGAGGACAACTGGTGCAGTTAAAAGCCGCAATGAAAACTGAGGTCCACTGAGGTCCATCGCACTGATCTACAGCTTTGAAATCACGCTGAAGTTTAGTGCGATTTGGACCTCTGATTTCATTGTGGCTTGCAACTTCATTCAACAGAAGTCAATGCACGTCGCAATGAAATCGTAAATGTGGTGCGACTTGTCATGCAATTTTGAACTGTCAAATCACATGACAAATCGCACTGGTGTGAACCGTAAGGAATGAATGCATCCAAGGGCAAAATAAGTATTGATAATTGGTAACGGCGAGTACTTGAGAATAAGTATCAGTACTCGTACTCAGTCATAAAAAAACGGTATTGGTGCATCCCTAGTACCAGGGTAGAGGAAAGAAGAATATGCATGCAATTAAAGGATACGTTTCTTAAAAAAAAATAATAATAATGCACATTTTTTGCAGGTAAAAAAAATGTGCATTTATTATTTTCTGTTGCAGGGACTGCAAAAGCATTGCACCAGCGTTCTGCACACTGTCAGTGTATCTGTGTGCCGATACATCCTGTATGGGTAAGCCGATACTCGCTGACAGAAAGACTCAATGAACTAACCCACCATTCCACAGCGCCGTGGTAGTTCATTGAGGACTACAAGCCGACAACCACTAAGGATGTCGCAGCTTGTAGTTCATTTATACACAGCTCTGTGTATAAATGACGCAGCCATGTGGGCGGAGCCCCCCATGGCTGCACTGCTTTCAAACAGTGACAGCTAGTATGGGGAACTTCTCGCCGTACTGCTCCCGCGGGGGGGGGGGTTTGGCAGCGGGTGGTGGCTGCAGCACTGGAAACATGTTACATGTTCCAACCGAAAAAATGGTGGAACATGTAACATATTCCCAAAGGTGAACTTATCCTTTAGGGTCCTTTCACATGGGCTTGTCTGATCAGGTTGGCCCATCAGTTTTTTAGGAGGACCAATGGAGTGGCTGACACCCGCCACCGTGGTCTTATTTTACATCTGTCTGGCGGACAAAGAGGAGAGCGGGACTCCCTGTCCGCTCTGCACAGTGAGTGAACATGGACCTGTCATCCGCCTACTCAAAGGGGATCAGCGTAGTCGCATCATCCGTAACATGGAGGCGCCCTTGTGAAGGAACTCTTAAGGCCTGGGCTGGTGGTCATCAAAAGAGAAGCAAGCTCTGGCATGAAACCTAGTTTGGCGAAACAGCTCAAAACAGGCTAGTATATTACCTGCACCCAAAAGCAGGCATGCCTTGTAACGGGCAGACTATTCTGAAAGTGAAAGACTTTTTGGAGGCATCAAAGGGTAAAGTGGACCATTTTTTTTTCTTGATAATGCTTGCATACGCACATGTGGTGCTTGTCACTGAGCAGCAGTGTATTCCGAGATCAGGAATCAGCGGAGAAACAGGTGAGACTCACACAATGCAGTACTGAGACATCTCTATATAGAATTCTTATAGCTTTAGAGGGTTTGAGTCTCATGCCGCGTACACACCAGCAAAACTCCGATGAGAGCTTTTTGTCGAAAACTGCGACCGTGTGTATGCTTCATCGGTCTTTTGCTGGTGCAATTCCATTGAACTTCATTTTCTCGGCTCGTCATAGTGTTGTACGTCACCGCGTTCTTGGCGGTCGAAAGTACAGAGAACTTTTATGTGACCGTGTGTATGGAAGCCGAGGTTGAGCGGAATTCCGTCGGAAAAAACCATCCAAGTTTTTTCCGATGGAAAATCCGCTCGTGTGTACGTGGCATCAGTCTTCTGGGTAAACCAGCTATGTAAGAAAGAACACACACACACACACACACACACACACACAAGGAAAGGCAATTTTTCAGACTGCCACACCACACAATAGCTCATTCAGAAAGGGAGGTAGACAGGAGGTTAGTTATTTACTGGAGATGCAGGAGTATGTAGGTGGCTTCTGCAGTGTGACTCACTGTTAATCAGCCAGATGCAGAATTCTACTACATGAATAAAAAAGATAGGATCCTGCTCATAAAATCCTTTTTATTTAGCACTATTAAATACAGTTTCAGTCTATAGCACTTTTCTATGAGCCCTCATTTTCTGGCTAGGTAAATGGAATAAAGGGGTGTAAAGCCAAAGTCAAAAGCTTTGAGCGAATGTAATAAATGAATGTATGGCATGGTGTGACACAACCCACCATAAGCAATCACACCTATGGTGTAAATGCAGGAGTTATTGAGCATTCAATGAGAACAAGGCACACGACTTTTCACTCATATAATATTCCTTTTGAAAAAAGTACTTTTTACTTGCCTTTCGATCCTTTTTTAAAAATCTGTTTTTAGCTGTTAGATCCCTAGTAGGCGACTTAAGCTATGCCAACTTGCACTTCTGTAATTCAACAATTTATAATAAGTAGTTCTTAATTGGTAGTACACAAATGAGAGAATGTACAATTTCTAGCTGTTTATTTTGAGCTCTGTGAGAAATCATCATGCTTTGAGGGCTAAAATAATACATTTTGATTGAGTGCTTTCTATGCTTTTATGAAAAAACAAAAGGCACAGATGCTTAAAATGGCTAAAGAATGCGTCTCTTGGTCATGCCATATGTCACCTCACAGAATCTATTTACACAATTAAGGAAGGTTGTCATTCCCTTCGAAGCTCACTCTTCATTTATACTGCTACAAAAAGAAAGAACCCTTTTGATCTTAAGTGCCCCTTTAAAAGTTCTACGATATTTAAATTCACACTGGCGATGGCAACCCTCTGTACTACATTAGGAAAGAAAGTCACTGGTAGCTGATGATTATGTTGGCAGGTCACCTAAATCCTTTTACTATTTAGCTGTTAAAATTGTTAAACATTAATCTTTTAAACCAAACCTGTGCTCAGACTATGGAAAAACTGCCTTAATGGTAATAATTGCACATAAGTGCCATTTGGAGGTTGTAGTGTTTGTCTCAAAATTATCCCACTGCACAGGGCCGTCGGGCTTTATTTACATGGGCATGTGCTTATTTTCTGCATTGAATGCAGGTTTTTGCTGGCAGAGCTAGCAGATGATTGTGTAAAAATATGTACCTAAAGTAGTCACCTTCTTTTAAAAGGGAAGCGTTTTTTTTTTTTAAATCATACTTTCTGAGGGAAAAAAGTATTTGATCCCCTGCTGATTTTATATGTTTGCCCACTGACAAAGAAATGATCAGTCTATAATTTTAATGGTAGATTTATTTTAACAGTGAGACAGAATAGCAACAAAAATATTCAGAAAAACTCATTTCAAAAAAGTTATGAATTGATTTGCATTTTAATGAGTGAAATAAGTATTTGATCCCCTATCAATCAGCAAGATTTCTGGCTCCCAGGTGTCTTCTATACAGGTAATGAGCTGAGATTAGGAGCACTCTCTCAAAGGGAGTGCTGCTAATCTCAGCTTGTTACCTGTATAAAAGACACCTGTCCACAGAAACAATCAATCAACCCGATTCCAATCTCTCCACCATGGCCAAGACCAAAGAGCTGTCCAAGGGTGTCGGGGACAAGATTGTAGAACTACACAAGGCTGGAATGGGCTACAAGACAATCGCCAAGCAGCTTGGTGAGAGGGTGACAACAGTTGGTGCAAATGGAAGAAACACAAAATAACTATCAATTTCCCTCGGTCTGGAGCTCCATGCAAGATCTCCCCTTGTGGAATTTCAATGATCATGAGAACGGTGAGGAATCAGCCCAGAACTACATGGGGTAACCTTGTCAATTATCTCAAGGCAGCTGGGACCATAGTCACCAAGAAAACAGTTGGCAACACACTATATTGTGAAAGACTGAAATCCTGCAGCACTCGCAAGGTCCCCTTGCTCAAGAAAGCACATGTACAGGCCCATCTGAAGTTTGCTAATGAACATCTGAATGATTCCGAGGAGAACTGGGTGAAAGTGTTGTGGTCAGATGAGACCAAAATCAAGCTCTTTGGCATCAACTCAACTGTGTTTGGAGGCGGAGGAATGCTGCCTGTGACCCCAAGAACACCATCCCCACCGTCAAACAATGAAGGTTGAAACATTATGCTTTGGCTGTGTTTTTCTGCTAAGGGGACAGGACAACTTGGATGGATGGGGCCATGTACCATCAAATCTTGAGTGAGAACCTCTTCCCTCAGCCAGGGTATTGAAAATGGGTTGTGGATGGGTATTCCAGCATGACAATGGCCCAAAACACACGGCCAAGGCAACAAAGGAGTGGCTCAAGAAGAAGCACATTAAGATCCTGGAGTGGCCTAGCCAGTCTCCAGACCTTAATCCCTTAGAAAATATATGGAGGGAGCTGAAAGTTCAAGTCACCAAGAATCAGCCTCAAAACCTCAATGACTTGGAGAGGAACTGCAAAGAGGAGCGGTACAAAATCCCTCCTGAGATGTGTGTAAACCTGGTGGCCAACTACTAGAAATGTCTGACCTCTGTAATTGCCAACAAGGGTTTTGCCACTAAGCACATGGTGCCTGCGGGGCTTAGCCCCACCCCCACTTCCTCCTCGCTGCTTTTGATTGACAGCAGCAGGAGCCAATGGCTCCTGCCACTGTTCAAGTCCCTGTGTGAAGAGGAAGTGGGTAGAAGAGATGCAACCGTGCACAGTGCTGGATCCCTTTTTTTTTTACCTTTAAAGCAAGGTCCATAAAGAAATGGATGAGTGAGTTTGGGGTGGAGGAACTTGACTGGCCTGCACAGAGTCCTGACCTCAACCCGATAGAACACTTTTGGGATGAATTAGAGTGGAGACTGTAAGCCAGATTTTCTCATCCACCATCAGTGCCTAACCTCCCAAATGTGCTTCTGGAAGAATGGTCAAACATTCCCATAGACACTCCTAAACCTTGTGGACATCATTCCCAGAAGAGTTAAAGTTGTTATAGCTGCAAAGGATGGGCCAAGTCAATATTGAACCCTATGGACTAAGACTAGGATGCCATTAAAGTTCAGGTAGGCGTCCCAATACCTCTGACAATATAGTGTATAAACATACACATACATACACGCATAAATAAACACAGTCACATATATATACTGTGTATATGTATATATTGTGTGTGTGTGTGTATATATGTGTGTGTATATATATATATCTTTTTTTCTCTGAGAATAGGTGCAGGAACTCCCCCTGTCTGAGCCACCCCTTGTCTCTGCCCCCTACCCAACTCTGACCACCGTCCCTTGATTCAACCCCCTATCCACCTACCAGTACTGCCCATTTTAGAGAATACAGAACCAAGTATCATTTTGTGGTGCTAAATCATTTGTATGGAACATGTTGATGATAAAAGCAAAAGCAGTAAAATAGATCCCCTGCAGCCAGCAACAATAGAATCCTAGCAATAGATCCCCACACAATAGTCTCCCTCAGCAACAATGGACTCCACCCCAACAACAATAAATTCCCTGCAGCAACAGTGAACCACCCACAACAAAATATCACACCCAGTAACAAAATATCCACCCAAGCAACATTAGACCCCCCCAGCAACAACAGATCTCCCAGCAGCCAGCATCAATAGATCCTCCAGCAGCCAGTAAAATTAGACCTCTCCCTCATCAGTAGATCCCTCCCAGCAACATAAGACCCCCCCCCCCAGCAACAATAGATTCCCCATCAGCAACAATAGACCTTCACACAAAATCAGATCCCAACCAGTGACAATAGATCCCCCAGCAGCCAACATCAATAGACCCTTCAGCACACCCCATGCTATTACATACATTCAGTGCTGGAGGTGTCGGAACTGCGTTCCCGCTGAAAAAAAGCCCTGCGTTTATATGTATATGTATATGTGTGTGTGTGTATGTGTATGTGTATATGTATATGTGTATATATGTGTATATATATATATATGTGTATATGTATATGTGTATATATGTGTATATATATATATATATATATATATATATATATATATATATATATATATATATATATATATATATATATATATATACACACACTCTTTTTAACCACTTCCCACTCAAGGCCGTCATATGATCCAGGCATCATCCAGATATCAGATTCCCTGCACCGTAAGAACAATCATAGTGGCTGTTCAGCCGCTTGATCGTTTTTACAGGCCCCCCCCCTCCCGCCACCCTCCAGTGCTTCTACTGGCTCGCCTGTGCAATCGGCGAGCCGGAGAAGGAATCCACCGGCGCCGGAAGTTTAGCATAGAGATTTCTAGTGACCAGATGGTCCCCGGCAGTCTCTATGACCTTCGGAGGCCTTCTGAAACAATGCCGTGTATTCAGCTGGAAAGGCCGAGATTGTTTATTTTATTTTTTTGATCTCAGTTTTTCCAGCCTAGAGGAGAGATGTGGGGTCTTTATAGACCTAGTCACCTTACATCTCTCCTTAAAGAGGATCTGTCATGCACTATACCTATTACAAGGGCTGTTTACATTCCTTGTAATAGGAATAAAAGTTATCAAAAAAAGAAATTTAAAGGAAAAGTGTAAAAAAATAAAAATAAAATAAACAATAAGAAAAAAAAAAAATTAAATTAAATTAAAGCACCCTGTCCCTGCATGCTCGCATGCAGAAGCGAACATGTACGTCGTGCCCACATATGTAAACGGCGTTCAAATCACACATGTGAGTTATCGCCACAAATGTTAGCCTCCTCTGTAACTCTAAACTGGTAACCTGTAAAAAAATTTAAAGCGTCGCCTATGGAGATTTTTAAGTACCAAAGTTTGGAGCCATTCCCCAAGTGTGCCCGATTTTTAAAGCGCGGCATGCTGGGTATCTATTAACTTGGCGTAACATCATCTTTCATATTATAGAAAAAAATTGGGCTTACTTTACTTTTTTTTTTTTTTTTTTTTTTTTCTTTTTCATGAAACAAAACCAAACGCATTTAAACAATTGCTGAGCAAATACTGTGTGACACAAAAAGTTGCAACGACTGCCATTTTATTCCCTAGGGTCTCTGCTAAAAAAAAATATATAATGTTTGGGGGTTCTGAGTAATTTTCTAGCAAAAAAAATATGATTTTTACATGTAGGAGAGGAGTGCCAGACTAGGCCTGGTGTGGAAGTGGATAAAAATCGACAGCACTTTAGCTTCACTCTGACTGCTGGGGGCTGCACTGCAGGGGAAGCAGGGAGCACAGCACACACTCGGCAAGGCACTTCTCCTTTGCTTTCACTTTGCATTCATTGCTTGACTCAACTCCCAAAGTGACGATTTAGGCCCCTTTCACACGGGGCGGATCTGCTCAGTGGAGTCCGCCAGCTTAGCAGGAGATCGCTCCGTTGGTCTCCGCTAAGCCGGTGGATGACAGGTCCGTCTCTGCTCACTGAATGGGGACGAACCTGTCAGAGGGCCACTGATCTCTATGGGGAGATCGGATGAAAAACCATTTTCATCAGATCACATCCGATCCGCCAGACGGATGGCAGAGGTATCGCCATACATCTGTCTTGAGCGGTTCGGATGGCAGACGGGTGTCAGCGGACACATCTCTGCTGACATCTGCCTGCCCATAGGAGTCAATGGATGGCCTGCTCGGATCAGCCTGAAAAACGGACAGGCGGATCCGAGCGGGCTTATCGTGTGAAAGGGGCCTTACAGTTCGGCCTGGGATCGGGAGTTCAGTCTCATGAGACACCCTTCCTCTACCAGTGCCACGGCACCCAGTTTAAAAAAGACACACAGCGGGACTTGGCCCCGCCCCCAACTCACTGGATTTGCCTGACAGCAGCAGGAGCCAATGAGCTCCCACTGTTCTTGGCAAACCCTGTGAGACCAGAAAGAGACAGAACACCTGCAGCCAGGCACAGCACTTGATCCATACAGAGTCAGGTAAGTGTTTGACACACAGTGAAAGGTTTTATACCTGCATGCTGAAAATGTATTAAGGTTAAATTATTTTATTTTATTTTTTATTTTTTAGAATTTCACATTTGAATCCTTTAAATGATATACTTACAACACTGATTCCTTAGTGGTTTGTAAGTACACATCTAAGAATAGAATAGATGGACTTGTAGTCCCAATCGACTGTAAGGGCGTTGATAAGAACACTATTTTTCTACTTTTTGAAATCGAATGCCCATGTAGCACATAGAGTGCAATTTAGTGCCAGTGTTTACTGCCTTAGGGTGTCTTTTACCAACACTTTCATTTCTTTTTTTTTATTCCTTGTTCCCTTGAATTATTGCACCTGCTAACTGCTTGGCATCCCAGCACACCACTTCTCTAGTCTAGACTGTAGTTGTTTTTTCTCCTTTTGTAGACTAAGTTTAAAAGGTTTGTTACATAATATGCAAAACAAGCTATACATATATGTTGAAACATAGGAGCTACTTTATAACCTTGATATTACATTGCAAATACAGTAGATATTCGCATTTACTTTTGTTATACCTTTGGAGTGGCTCTTTTAGTAACTTTAGATGTCTGCATGAAAATATTGGCTGATGTTTTCGTTCAAAAAAGCTGTCCATGAGCTCCAGTTAAAGCGGACCTTCAGTCATTTTTTTTAACTTTCCATCTATTAAATCCTCTACCCTTGTTGTTTTAACTTTGGATAGTAAAATATTTTTTTCTGCCAGTAAATACCTTATACAGCCCACTTCCTGTTTCTTGTCTGGTAAAAAGCCTAGGCTTATGGCATCATGTACAGCTCGCTCTCTCTCACTCTCCTGAGAGTTTGCCAGGAAGGGGGGGGGGGGGGGTGTGAGTCATAAGAGGGCCAATGAGAGCTGCAGAGCTGGAGGTGTGCCTCTGTGTGTCTGTGTAAATCCAGGAAGTGAAAAGGCAGCAGCTTTAGCTGCCCACAGTTAAAATGGATGCAGCCAGACTTAGTGGAGGGAGGTTTCTGCAGCATATTTGGCAAGTACAGAATTACAGTACAGTGGAACCTCGGATTACGAGCATAATCTGTTCCAGGAGAATGCTCGTAATCCAAAGTACTCGCATAAAAGCGAGTTTCCCCATTGAAGTCAATGAAAACGAAAATAATTTGTTCCGCATTGACTTCAATGGCATGCAATACCGCATGCGGCCAGAGGTGGGGGGGGGGCGCCGGAGAGACTCGGAAAGGGCCGGAAAGGCCAGAGGACACTGAGGTCAGTCGAGCTGTCCTCGGGCCTTTCCGTGCATTTCCGAACAGCGCCGATCGGCTGCGGCGCCCCCCCCCCCATCAGGCCAAACGCGGTACTGCACACACTTTGGCCTGAATCGTGCTCGTTTTGCGAGAAAACACTCGCAAACAGAGTTACGATTTTTAAAAATACAGTGCTCGTATTGCGAAACGTTCGTTAACCGCGTTACTCGCAATCCGAGGTTCCACTGTATATATAAAATAATATGCAAAGCGTTTGAGGGAAGCTTCAGAATGTTAAAGATATTTTTTATTACAAATTATGTGGGAAGACTGCAGTTCCTCTTTAAGTGATTTTACCTAGGCTGAGATGATGCCATCAATCCATTTTAGGCAGGAATGGCAAATCCCTAGTCCTGAACAGTGTGGTATGACAGCAGGGTGATGCCATGGCTCCCCGTAAGCTCGGACAGCAACAAACGCCTAGTATTTTGGCCAGCTGCGACAGAGGAAGGAGCAGTAGAGGAACCAAGTTAGGAATTGATTTCATGTGTTGACGAGAAAAAAAATAGAGATATTACCCATTGTTCTTACAATTAAAGTGGTAATAACCCAAATTATTTCTAGATTTGACTTACTGGCGTTCTGATGAAAGGGTATAAAACAGACCTGTCATCCAGTACTGAAGAATCTGTACAATTTATTTACAGTCTGAAGTGCAGTGTCTACTTTCATATTTTTAGCATTCAGCAAAATTGCAATATCCCCATTCAAGCATAATCAAAAGTCTGTAGTACTATGAAATGTATGCAGTGGCAGGCAGAATGTCTTCTGCTCGTGAATGAGCTTTATACATGCTTAAGATTGCTCATGAATATTAATATTTCCTAGACTGGTACTTTTCCAATCTGTCCTTGGGGCCGTCTAAGAGTGCATGTTGTACTTAATCACAGGTATAGTAATTACAATGCTGCTTTTAAATTGATAAGTCATAGATAGACCTGCAGTCTTACCTGGTAATCTAGTAGATATAAATACAATTTCCCTGTTTATTCCTAATGACAGGTTAGTAATATGTATATGTATAAATATGTATTCAAATCCACTATAAGCAAAAAACTCAAAATGTCCTGGGAAAGAATGTACAATATGTTTTGCCATGGGACAGGCAAATTGTTCTTACCTAAAATGTACCCTGGACCAAACTGATCACACATTAGACATCTTCTCTACAACATTGTCAGTATAGTCTCATCACCCTGCATAAAATGAAAATTCCAAAAGAGTTACAACTCTGTCATTTTTCCAGACTGCTCTTCTGTCACATTTTTGACAATTGGTATCAGAAGTTGTACATTAGGCATTTACAATTAAATCTTTTTTCATCTATTTTTGTAGATGATATTCTTATTTATGTAACTGCCTTTAACATCTCTTTATCCAGTCTAACATGTAAATTAAAACCGTTTCATTGTGAAATCATCTACAATAAATCGGGGTCCTATAATGTCTCTTTTAATCCCCTCAAATATGAGGAACTCCTAAAGAGTTTTTACTTTGTTGTAATAATAGTATCTTGAAATCATTAAAGTGGTTCTAAAGGCCCGTACACACGATCCGAATATCGTACGACAGATCGTACAACCTTTTACTAGTCGCAAGTAGAAATAGAATAGATAAATAAAGTCACAAAAATTCTCGTACGACAGAAAAAAAAAATCGGAAGTGATGTCATGTGTTTTAATGTATTTGTAGTGTAGTTTCGGCCAACAACTATACTGACTAAACGAAAATCGTACGATCTGGTATCGTACGAGGAAAATTTTCGTGCTTGTCCAATCGAATAATATCGGATGAACTGTCGTGATTGGCTCTCGAAAGTAGTGTACACACGATCCGAAAATCGTGCCATTCTTCCTCGGATGACAGTTTTCATATGGTATTCGGATGGTGTGTATGAGCCATAAGGCTCCATTCACACCTGAGTGTAGCGATTTTCCAGTGTTTTTCATTTTTTTTAAAGCGTTTTAGAAGTGTATTACAAGCGTTTTACAGCTTCAGGCATTTTTGTTTAGCCAATAGAAAGCACTAGGGGGAGGAGAGGGAGAGGAAAATAGGGGTTGAGAGCTGCTGTTTGAGCAGAAAACGCTCGTAAAACACTCAGGTCAGGAGTATCTATTGAAGTACAATGAAAACAAGAGAAGGGTGTACCAACCTAGTGCGCCCTTCTCTTGTTTTCATTGTACTTCAATAGATACTCCTGACCTGAGCGTTTTACGAGCGTTTTCTGCTCAAACAGCAGCTCTCAACCCCTATTTTCCTCTCCCTCTCCTCCCCCTAGTGCTCCCCCTGGTGCGCCCTTCTCTTGTTTTTGTTGTTTTTCAGTATATTTAGATACCCATTGTCCTGAGAGGGCAGTAAGACCCTAGGCTTTGACAATAAGGACTAGACACACGTCCTTCCTTTTGAGCATTACACAAAAGCGCAGGAGAGTTACTTTTTTGGTTTCTATTGAAGTCTATGGGGCCAAAAACGCTTGTAATCTGTCAAAAAGAAGCACATGTCATTTTTTTGAGCGACAGGCGTTTTGCTTCAGGCGACAGAATGCTCAGATGTGAACAGGGGTCATTGAAATGAATGGGATTTGGCTTGTTGAGTGTTTTAGAGCTTCAAGCAGAAAATCACTCAGGTGTAAACGGGGGCCTGAAGGCTGAAGCTTTTTTTTTTTTTTCCTTTTTCTAATGTAATCTTTATTTAGAAAAATAAGAATCCAACAGAGACATAACAATTGTGTCATATGCCAAGAACAAATATAAACAGAAGTAGTGCTTACATCCACAAGTAACCAGCTGGTACCACCCACGTACATTAAGTAAAAACTATGAGCGGATGTTACCGACAGGGAGAGAAAACCCTGTACAGCCATGTATCTTAGACCCTTTTTCACTTTGGGGTGCTTTTCGGGCGTTTTAGTGCTACAAATAGCGCCTAAAAAGCACCTGTCATACCTGCCCAGTGTGAAAGCCAAATGCTTTCACACTGGGGCGGTGCGCTTGCAGGACAGGGAAAAAAAAAGTCCTGCAAGCAGCATCTTTGGGGCGGTGCGCTCCTACACCGCCCCTGCCCATTGAAATGAATTGACAGCACTGCCAAAGCGCCGCAAAACGGACACTTTCAACCCTTTTCTCAGCCGCTAGCGGGGATTAAAAGCGCCCCCCCCCCCCCCCAGCGGCTGAAAAGCTAAAACTAGCGGCGCTTTACCGCTAACGGACCCGCCGCCCCAGTTTTAAAGGGTTCCTAAGGTATCCATTCCAAGCAGTGTATACAGTTTGTCAGCTGCGGATGAATTGCACAACAACATAAAAGTACAAAATGTAGAAACCTCAATAAGGAAAAAAGTTCAAGAGTTATTTTCATGAAAAGTAATGGATGCATACCTTAACTTACACTGTAACGCTGATCGCTCACACTGACATGTGTTGGTGGTGGTTCAAAGGCAGAAAAAAGGAAGGCAATGGCTTCTTAGGCTAGGAAGGTAGTCTGAGCGAAGGATCTACGCATGAAGGTAAAAAACAGCTTCCCCCTCAGCGCCCCTTTATACTCGCCTGTGCTCGATCCCAATCCAGTGTTGTGCACGATGGCAGACGCTCTCCTGGGTTTCTGCCTCCTCATTGGCTGAGACATAGCAGCGGGAGCTATTGTCTCGCTGCTGTACAATCACAGCCAGTAAGGAGGGGGCAGGGCCAAGCCATGCTCTGTGTTTCCCCTAGACACACAGAGATGGTTCGGGAGTGAGCACGCATGAGTGCCCCCAATACAAGCAGCCAGCGGGGGGGGGGGGGGTTGGAGCAGAAGCACCGGAGGGAGACCCAGAAAGAGGAGTATTAAGGCTGCTCTGTGCAAAATCATTGTATAGAGCAGGTAAGTATAACATGTGACCAGTTTACTCTTTGTGTGTGCCGTTCAGGCTCGATGAATGGGGGATGTATAAATGGGTACCTCCGCATCTGCTGATAGGGGATGAAGTCATGGCCTGGTCTGAGTCCAGACTGAATTTACCACTCCACTCACCTCCCTAGGATCTTTCAGATGTGTGGTCACCTCCTTTTTCCTCTGAGGCTATTATAACATGTTTGTTATTTAAAAAAAAAAAAAAAAAAAAAGCTGAACCTTTACCAACTATCTCAGATCATTGGCCTAATTTTAATTTACTCCTTTAGGGTTTTGACGTTGAAAACCTGGGAGAGTGCAAAATTTCTATGGCAGGAAGAATACTTTAATCAGAATAAACCTGTTGTCACTTCTGTTACATATATTTCCAACATACCTTATTGTGACCCTTAGAACTTTCTTAGAGCGGAGTTCCGCCTTGGGGAAAAAGAAGAAAATGTAAAGTCAGCAGCTACAAATGCTGTAGCTGCTGACTTTTACTATATGAACACTTACCTGTCCAGGGAGCCCGCAATGTCGGCATCCCAGCCGATCTTTGGATCAACTGTTGGGTGTAGTCGCTCTGCCATTCCAGGTAAGGGAACCTGGCAGTTAAGCCTTTCAGCTTCACGTCCAGTTCCCTACTGCGCATGCGTGAAGCGCGCTGCGTTTTCTGATTAGCCGGCGGTGGATGAAGGAGGAAGGGGCCGAACCTCCGGGAGATTGGCCGCTGCCCGGTCTTCCGGAAGTGGGGAAGGGAACCTGTCCAAAAACAGGTCCCTGTCCCCCCCCCCCCCCCTGAAAGGTGTCAAATGTGACAGCGGAGGGGGGAGGAAGCAATAAGGCGGAAGTTCCACTTTTGGGTGGAACTCCTCTTTAAGCTCATGGTGCGCATGGTCTTATTAAGTTATTATGATCATTATGTTAAGCATTGAGTGCTGATATTCTTTTTGCTAAAAATAACAATTGTTCTACAAAAAACTCATACATTTTATAGCAGATTGAGCCCTCTGAATCTTTTTGCTGAAAGTTTATTGGGTCATTCAAAAGCCCAAGGTCTGGTATAACCAAAGGCTCCAGGTAGTCTGGGTCTTTCTAACCCATTAAAAGTTCAGTCTACCCAAACATTATAGTACTTTTACAGATGAAGTCTGGTGGGCTGTCACACATTGGTATCTTATATTACTTGGCAAATCAGCAAGAATATTTTTCTTGTTTTATAGTTCCTGTTTTATTTTACCTTGCCCACTTGGGGTTTTACAACTTTCTGCTGCAGCCTTTATGATATAAAAAACCATCAAAGAAGTTGAATCATCCTTGTGATGGCTTTGACAGATTACACCTGGGGAATCTGCCGCCAGAGTCCGTAAAAAAAAGATGAAAACAGAAAAAGAAAGGGTAACTGTACTTTCATGGGGGAAAAAATAGCAAATAAAAAATAATATAGGGGATACAATTGTAATTGAATGTAATTAAAAATCACCTTTCTTTTCAATCTGCAGCTCTGTAATTTCTGAAAATGCAATGCAATATGGCTACCTGGCGGTGTTCTGTACACAGAATGTGTAAAGAACGCTCCCCCGGAAACATCATTTCCTGCTTTTGTGATTTGCTCACCAGTTTTCCTAGAAGTCTGCCCTAAGATACAAGTCAGATTTGAGGCATCCCCTGCAACAAAAATGCCATTTTTGGTGAGATGCTCCCAATACGAAATAACGTTTAAAGGGATGCAGGCCCAGCAGCTTTCCTCATCAGTGCCCTGCCCTAGTGCCCTGAAACCACTCCCAAACAATGAAAATGAGCCACGGGGCTTGCTTGTTGGCAGCACCACTGCTCCTCTTACCAGTCCCTCTGTGTTGTCTAGTTCTCCTGGATCATTTTGTCTTTCTTAGCCTTTAGTTACAGTGCCCTGCTGCACAGCCCACTCCTGGTCTATGGGTTGGGGTTCTCCTGATACCCTGATAGGATCCTGACACCTAGAATGAGACCTTCTGTCTCCTGGCTGCTTGCTGGGGCACCTCTGATCTCTCGGTCTCCTGGCTTGGTGAGACCTTCAGACTGGGTTCACAATGCAGCACGGAGCGGCTCACAACAGGAGTCCAGTGCGTCTCCATTCACCGTTCCAGGTCTGATTTCAGCCCAAATTTTGGGCTGAATTCGGACCTGAAATGGACCAAAAGACACACAGGGCTCCTGTGCAAATCGCCCTGGAGCCGCTGCGGAGATGTGTGAACTGGCTCCATATAGAGCCGGTCACAATCTCCTGCTATGCGAATTGCATGCGGAGAATGGAGTGGTCTCCAAACTGGGAGCTCTGAGACTTGAGAATATAAGGACCCGGCACACCTGTTAACGCAGACAAGTTGCAGGCGTTTGGTAAAACCTGGACACAGGATTGAAAGTTCCTATCCAGAACTACAGAATCTGGAGAAAGACAAATACAGTTTTCTCTGCTTAGGAATAATGTGAAACTTCACATTAACCCTAAGGCCCCTTTCACACTTGTGCAACCTAAAAGTCACGCGATATTGCTGCGATTTTGGTGCAACTTTAAGCCATGCCTGTGTCTTATGGACCTCAAATTGCATCAAAGTTGGACCAAAGTAGTGCAGGGACTACTTTGAAGTCGCTCAGATATGAATTGTACTCATTGCAAAACGTGGGGAATGACTTGTCCTGCGACTTGGAGTCCCAAGCCACAGGACAAGTCTCACAAGTGTGAAAGGGGCCTCAATGCGAATCCTTTGTCACATTTTCCTATATTCTCACAATGACAGGGCCTCTTACTTTCACACTATGTTGCCTTCGATTTTAAACCATTTTCTGCCTTTTATATATTGCTTTTGGTTATTGTATTCTCCTGTTGTAACACTCGTGTTGCTTATTATCTGCCGGGCATCTCTGTAAGTTTTTGAGAATAAAAAGCACAATGCTCTTTACTACTCATCTGTAGCTAAAGGGATTTGAATGTAGATATTGAAAATTGTAATGCATTAGCCATATTTATTATATTTTTCATTCTTGTTACTTATGTTGGAACCTGGTGAATTGAGCTGCTCATGTAAAGCCTTAAAGCAGAGCTCCACTTGATTTTATGACAATAGCTCAAGAGGATTACAGCAATGTCCTAATGTAAAAATGGAATTTTTTTTTTATCACTGTACCTTTGTTTTGGAGATCATCTTGTTTAGTTCCTAGATGTGAAGTTTGCGGGTATAGTGCGGCTAACTCGTCATTTCCTATTAGCTGCACTGGCTCCTGGGAGCTTGTGTCATTGTTCCCAGGAGTCAGTGCGGCGGCCTGGAGCAAATTGCTTATCTCAGTTGCCATCACAACGGGGCGGGACTTCCGCCGCCGTTTCCCGATGTGATGGCAACCTGAGCTGTTGACGGCGCTCCGATTTAAGGTTACTGCGCATGCGCGAGATTGGGAATACAACGGTGCATTCTGGTCGATCAGCGGCACAATATTCTGGAAGAGGATGCCTGTGGGCTTCACATGCCCACAGGCAAGATGAGAACCGTCAGTCGAAGTATTTAGAAGTTAATTTTATGGGAGAAAACTGACATCCTAAAGCAGTGGTTCTCAACCTGGGGGTCGGGACCCCCTCGGGGGTCGAATGACGATTTGCCAGGGGTAACCGAATCCTGGGCTGTTCTGAAGCCCGTACTACTCTCCCAGCCTTTTTACAGTCACCCAGCAGGGCTGTCCCTGGAGATCGCAGCCGCCCACCGCATGGCTGGGAGGCAGGGACTAGAGGTCAACTGACTGGTGAAGAATGTGAAGTGGTTGGGGCTGGAGGAGACCCCATCTCCTGATTTCGGCATAGGTGTCACTGCTACGAGACACCCACAAAGTCAGAGACATAGTGAAGCCGAAGACACAGTGAGTAACACTATCTGTGATTATAGTTGCCATTAAAAGTCCCCACTACAGTTCTCAGATCAGCAGATGACCTTGATCACGAGCACCTAAGTTGGCTCAGGAACTCCCCCCAGCACTGCCATTGATTCCATTCCCTCCACCATGGAGTAAGAGAAGGAATAAAAATTGAGAATACATGGAAGGGAGAGGAAAAGAGGGGGAGGAACCAAGAAAAAGGGAGAGAAAGAATAAAAAGAATAAGAGAAAGAACAAGAAAGACGGCTAGAGAGAGGGATGGGGAAAAAAAACAAGAAATTAGGGTTGAGAGAGATGAAAGGGAAGGAGAGGAGAAAAAAGAGAGTGGTACATCCTCTAAAATGTACCATAAGGGGTTTTGATACTGTACAAGTGGAAGGGACTCAGGGAGCACTACTGTATATGTCCGTGGGTTAGGGGCGCAAATGACTTGTCTTGCCTTGGGTGCTGACAACCCACGCTGCAAAAACAATTTTACTGTTAGGGGTCCCCACAACTCGGGAAATTTTATCAAGGGGTCACGGCACTAGTATGGTTGAGAACCACTGTTCTAAAGCAACAAAATCGGAACAAGTGAGTAACATATGTCAATGAAATAATCTGTCATTTTCCAAAAAAAAACCCCAAAAACTTTGTATACAGTGGAACCCTGCTTTAACTGGAAATGAATTGCATATTTTACATAGTTAACATGTCCGGCTTGCATTCTTCTATTAATTCTTAGAAGTTTGTAGAGAATGAACACATACAAAATGACAAGTGCTTTTATTGGTGTGCTAATAAGAGTCCTAACTGACTGGATGTTATATTTCATAGATAATAAGGTTGATAATGAAGGTAATTTTAGTGGAATATCTGTATATGTAAATGAAATGCCTGTCTGAATTTTTATTTTTAGATAAACCCTTTCACAGGTTCCTTTTAATATTAGTAGTTAAGTGTGTATTGAGTCCTAGGCAGTGTTCAAATTCAATTTACTATGCTCACTACATTTATCGCCTTTAGGCTACTTTCACACTGGGGGGCGCTTTTCGGCCGCTAGCGGGGTGCTTTTAGTCTCTGCTAGAGGCCAAAGAAAGGGTTAAAACCGCCCGTGTTGCGACGTTTCCGAAGCGTTGCCCATGCATTCCAGTGGGCAGGGGCAGTTTTAGGAGCAGTGTATACAGCGCCCCCAAACCACCCAAAGATACTGCTTCCAGGACTTTTTGTAACGTCCCGCAAGTGCACCGCCCCAGTGTGAAAGCACTCAGGCTTTCCACACTGGGCTGGCATGGGATGCATTTTTCAGGCACAATACAGGTGCTTTTTTTAGCGCTAAAATGCCTGAAATACTCCCTTCACTGTGAAAGTAGCCTATAAGCGGTTGTATACCCCGCTTGTACATTTTTACTTACAGGTAAGCCTATAATAAGGCTTACCTGTAGATAAAATGAATATCTTTATAATATCTCTATAATAAGGCTTACCTGTAGATAAAATAAATATCTTTATAATATCTCTATAATAAGGCTTACCTGTAGATAAAATGAATATCTCTTAAACCTGTACGGTTTAGATGGTCACTTTGCATGCAGCCGCTGACGTCAGTGGCGCATGCGCTCTGAAGGTCCGGCGGATGCTGCCGGACCCTGCCAGAAGAAGGACGTCTTTGCGGCTTTGGCCACTCGCAGCACCGGATCTGCAAACCCAGAAGAAACGCTGAGGGAACATGTCAGCTCCCTCTGCAGTGACCGGGAGGTGATGTGGGCACTTCGTTCTAAGGTAAGAATTTTTAATAATGAGCTAGCATGTGGTGCATACTAGCTCATTGTGCCTTTTTGTCTTACAGGTTTCTTTTTTTTTTTTTTTTTAGGGCATACAACCGCTTTAACGCTCGGTTTCAAATCAAATTTTTATCTCCTATTTTGTATTCTTTAAAGCGGAGCGCCGCCGAAAATTTTTTTTTAAAAGTCAGCAGCTACAAATACTGCAGCTGCTGACTTTTAAAACATGGACACTTACCTGTCCAGGGCGCCCGCGATGTCGGCACCCGAGGCCGAAGCGTCTCTCCGTCCTCGGGTGCTGCCGCCTCCATCTTCGGTAAGGGAATCAGGAAGTGAAGCCGTGTGGCTTCACTTCCCGGTTCCCTACTGCGCATGCGCGAGTCGCGCAGCGCAATACGGATGGTCCCTGCTGCCTCTGGGACCCGTGTGTTTCCCAGCAGGCAGCGGGGAGGGAGCAGGAAGTGGCGTAAATAACCGCAGATTCTGCGGCTATCTATGCCGGGAGTGGGTACAGATACCTGTAATATACAGGTATCTGTACCCCCCTCCCCCCTGAAAGGTGCCAACTGTGTCACCGGAGGGGGGGAGGAATCTGATGAGTGGAAGTTCCACTTTTGGGTGGAACTCCACTTTAATTTACATTTTGATTTGTAGTTACCGATGGTTGACTGATCATGAATGCGGCATAATAGTTTGATTTTCTTACTGTATTATAGGGTTACTTATCCAGTCTTATTTTCTGCATACCGTGGGATCATATTTAAAATTTTGAACTTTTTTATTTAACAGCAGCAGCAATTACCATCCTGCTTTTTCAGGTCTAGTGAACTTGTTGCATTACACTCATGATCTGCCGCTCCTGGGTGCAATGCTTTACAGGCTCCTAAGAAAAAATAAATGCTTTTTTTTTTTTGACCTGTAAAAAAAAGATCTGTTTATTATTATTTTTGTACAGGTGAACTTGTCCTTTCAATTGCATTTACTTTCCCCTAGCCCAAACAAGCGCCACTACAAGGGATCGTTTTCAAGTGTCCTGGTGTTGGGCAGAACAGTGGCTAAGTGGTTAGCACTCCTGCTTTGCAGAGCTAGGGTTCTACATTTTAATTCCAACCAGAACACTGCATAGGATTTGCATGTCTCCTTGTGGTTGTGTAGGTTTACTCTGGGTACAATGGTTTCCTCCCACATTCTAAAAACATACTGGTAGGTTAATATGGCTTCTGTCTAAATTGGCCTAGGGACCTTAGATTGTAAAGTCCTTGGGAGGAGGGATTAATGTAAATGCACAATATCTAAGGTGCTGCAAAAATTGTTGGAAATTTTATATAAATACCTGTGTAAAAAAAAAAAAAAAAAGGTAACCTATAGTAACAAGCTGGCATCCTCTTTTATCTAGTGGCTGTGCACTGCTGACTCTGTAGAATAACATGGTTCCCTATCCACCTGTGACATGGTCTACTGGGAGAACATATGCGTTGAATTGAAGAGGACATCTGTTGTACTGTTTCTATGAATGTGTCCATCCACAGTAGTGTCCAGCTGCCTCAGCATCCAAGGTCTGCTTGTATTACATATCCAAGCAAGGCCCGTGGGGGATGCAGTACTCCACTTATCGTCTTAGCAGCACATAGGCATAACTGGCCTGGCCTAGCTTTTTTGTCTGACCTGCCTTTATCTCATGTTCTTAGTCGCAGCAGCATTTCAATTGGTTTTGGTTCCTAATAATGTTTTTGGGCAGTATAGCATGCCATAAATCTTGGACATACTGTATTGCAGGGATATGCAATTAGCGGACCTCCAGCTGTTGCAAAACTACAAGTCCCATCATGCCTCTGTCTCTGGGTGTCATGCTTGTGGCTGTCAGTGTCTTGCTATGCCTCATGGGACTTGTAGTTCTGCAACAGCTGGAGGTCCGCTAATTGCATATCCCTGCTGTATTGGAACAATCTTTAAAAACATTGTAGGTAATGTGTAACAGTGTGTCAGAAGTCTCTAATGGTCTTTAATAACATGAACTCCAGGATTAGCAAATATCATCTAAATAGAAGTTATTCTTTCTTGAGTTGTGATGTACTATGTGTTTTGCCTCCACATCTGTGCATTAATTTAGTGTGAAACGTTACCTCTCTGCAGGAGCTTCCTGTAATAGAGACCTGTCAGTTCTGCTCTCCCCTTGTACAGGGTGACTGGTCTTGTCTCTTCTCCCTCTTGTACTTTTTCTTCAGGTATCCTGTAGTGCATGGGGTTTGCTCCTACAGCTCTGTCTCTGCACAGGCCATGTACAATGCAGTGATGCAGTCACAGTTGCTTTTATAAGATAATATCTGGGTTTGCAAAGACTGTCTCCAGAGCCATTGTGGGTATTCATTACAGTTCTTAACCACTTGTCAACCGGTCCATAGACAAATGACGTCTTGGTCGGCAAGTGAAATACCGGGGTTACGGCTGCTGCAATATGCCATAACCCCGGTATTGTTTTTTTTCAGCCGGCGATTCTCTGCAAGATAAAAGTGGAATGAGTGGTTCCCAATCTTACCTGACTATCGGTAAAGCCTGGAATCCATCCAGTGGCGCCGGTGGCTTTCAATAGAGAGATGGCCTTCACTCATCTCTATGGCCTCTAAGGACTGGAGCGACATCATGACTTCACTTCTGGTTCCTCAAGCATGTAAACTAAGCTTTTTTTTTTTTTTTTGTTAATGCAAAAGATCAAGATAATATCTTTTGCTTTTAAAGGTAGTGGAGAGATTTGATTTGGGGTCTTAGAGATTCCAGATCTCTCAATAAAGATGACCTGTCATGCTGTATTGAAAAAAACATTGAAAAATTGAAAAAACACTAATGCCCTGTACACACGGTCGGATTTTCCGATGGAAAAAGTGTGATCGGATTGTGTTGTTGGAAATTCCGACCGTGTGTGGGCTCCATCGGACTTTTTCCATCGGAATTTCCGACACACAAAGTTTGCGAGCAGGATATAAAATTTTCCGACAACAAAATCCGATCGGTTAAATTCCGACCGTGTGTACACAAATCCCACGTATGCTCAGAATAAATGAAGAGACGAAAGCTATTGGCTACTGCCCCGTTTATAGTCTCAGTTATAGTTACAGGGCATTAGAAAAGTGTATACCAAGAAATGTGTGAAAAATAAAAAAATTGTGCAGAGCTTAAAAATGTGAAACAACCTAATAAATAATGTGAATTGACCAGCACGGATGGCACGTGGAATCCCCTTTTTGGCTATATAGTTTCTTATCCATGGACTGTTGTATTCACGGTTTAAAAACCTCTATATGATAGAACACGGACTTTACTTTGAGAGTGAATTTCACATCACTTTTCACTGTTTTCATTTAACCTAGTGGTCAATTCACATTATTTATTAGGTTGTACTTATGAATTTGTAACATTTTTGAGCACTGCACAAATTTTTTATTTTTCACTGTCATGCTGTATTGCTGTCGCAAGGGATGTTTACAATTCTTGCGATAGCAATAAAAGTGATACATTTTTTTTTTTTTTTAAAGGGACAGTGTAAAAAAAAATAAAAAAATAAAAGATTTTTATTTGGCAGGAAGAATATTTTAATCAGAATAAACCCGTTGTCACTTCTGTTACATATATTTCCAACATACCTTATTGTGACCCTTAGAACTTTCTTAAAGCCGAGTTCCGCCTTGGGTAAAAAAATGAAAAGTCAGCAGCTACAAATACTGTAACTGCTGACTTTTACTATATGGACACTTACCTGTCCAGGGAGCCTGCAACGTTGGCATCCCAGCTGATCTTTGGATCGAAATAAATCGGAATAAAAGAAATAAGAAAAATGTAAAGCACCCCCTTCCCACCCGTGCTTGTGCACAGTCGTGAGTGCATACGTAGGTCACACCCAGATATGTAAATGGTGTTTAAACCACACGTGAGGTATCGCCACGAATGTCAGGGCGAGGGCAATAATTCTAGCACTAGACCTCCTCTGTAACACTAAACTGGTAATTTGTGGAAATTTTTAAAGCGCCGCCTATGGAGATTTTTAAGCACTGTAGTTTGGCGCCATTCCATGAGCGGGTATCATTTGAAAGCGTGACACGTCGGGTATCTATTTACCTGGTGTAACATCATCTTTCATATTTTTACAAAAAAAATTGGATTATATATTGTGTTTTTTTTTTTTTTCAACTCATTAAAGTGTACTATGTATTTCTTCCTCAAAACTGCACTTGAAAAATCAATCGCTGTGGAAAAACCGTATGACATATACAAGTGTAACGACCGCTATTTTACTCTCTAAGGCCTCTGCTAATATATATATATGTGTTTGGGCAATTGCTAATACCTCTTGTGATGTTGCCAGACTCTACCAGCCTCTTAAGGCAAACAAATGCTTTTGTAATCTACAAGCAATCTGTAATTGTCTCTAGTAACAGAACCAGTCTCTGTGATAGGCAAGGTAAAATAGAAACACCACTTTGCTTTAACCTCCCTAATTAATAATGCACATTATAATTAGTCCTTGCTTATTAAATCATGCCTGTTTAGGCACATTCATATCTGTTATGGGTACACGCCAATCAAAATGTATAATTATGACACCTACAATCAGCAAATGCTACATCCAGTATGTTTCTCTCATACAGCTCTACCAATACTTATTGAAGCTGTCATTTCATGATGGAGAAACCTGGCATTACGGTGTCTGCGGGATGCCCTCGAATAATATGCAGTAAACTGTTGCACAGCAAATGTAAATGATATTTGGTCAGGATTTAAAGGGTCACGTCCCTTGGTGTGTAATTCACTGTACTATAGTATGTGTGTGACCTCATTTATTTGTCTTGTTGTAAAGTATGCAAAGTATGTCTCGTCAGGCCGTTCTGTTGAGGAAACATTTGTTTCCTCCATGATGCCTTCTGTTTGACAATGTCAACTACTCTGGGGTTAAATATTGCATACTACAGCTCTCAGTAGTGAGCTGGGCTAAGCTCATGTTCTCTGTAAACAAGAGCATACATGTCAGCCATGTAGTCACTTGAATTGCTTAAAATGCAATTTAATGTATCCAGCTTAATAAGTGTGTGGAAGTAAGTGCTTAAAGGCTAAGTGTAGCCAAAATCACAAAGAGAAAAATGTCATGAGGGACATAACTTAACTTAAGCAGGCTATTCATGGTGCAAATTTCTTGGTTGCAGGAAAAGAAAATTGCTCCATTTCCCCCATGGAGGGACTCCCCTGTCAACACTGACAGTGTTGACAGGGGAGTCCCTCCTGCTGAACCTTTGTCTTCTCCTGGTGGGGGGGCATCTCCATCAGGAGAAGACTGTGATTATCACTAGCAGCTATACCAGCCGCCAGTGATAATTGCATGTAAAATCCAGCAGGCTGGTTGTACAAAAGATGATTGATCAATTTAGTACATTCAGCCTGCCCATACATGATTAGAATCGCGAAGATCCTGAGATTCAAACCACCTGTGGTCGGCCTTACAGTCAGTAAGACGAATCCTTTGTGCCGATGCCTCTACTATTAGGTGAAATCCTCTTCCTCCGTCCTGCCCAATAAAACATTTGTTGCTGTAGAGTGATGGCCCTCACGGACTATACTGAATCTTTGGAGGAGCAGTGTTGTCACCCAGTGACAGGAAGTGACAGGAAGTAGATTTGGATTACAAAATGCCTCCTCATCTCTGTAATTCTAGTTGAGATGTTCTGTAATTCTGAGGGTAATAATACTGCAAAGTGTTAGGAACTTACAAGATTGCTGAATTTCTGGAAGGGTCAACAGGAATTTTTTGCGTTTATCAAACAGATATAACAAAACAATTTCAACAGTATGTTTGTTTAAAAGACCAATCGACAAACGAGAAGTGTATTGTGAAGGTTTACATACACCTTAATTTTTCATCTTGAGTCCCTCTGTACCTTTCTTTTTACAACTTGACTTCATCTATTTTAAGTGTTTTGTACAATAACCTGTTCAACATTTTCTAGTTGCCATAGAGCAATAGCTACTTACAGTATACAGTACTGTGTTCCGACAGACGTTCAGGACTTTCCCGTCTGCTGCTGCAACAAGACTAAAGTGCTACTAAACCCACAACAGTAAAATCTGTCTGTATAAGCAGTAAAGCATGCTTGTTATACTCACTGTGGAACCTAAGGGGTTAATCCTCCACACTGTGTAAATAAGGCTGCTTGATCCTGCCTTTTCTGATCCTCCCCTTCTTCCACAGTCCCCAATCCATCTGCTGATAGTACAGAGCCTTGGGGGCACTCTGTACATGCTAAGTTTGGTGTGTTTTGCTAGAGAGTTTTTTTTTTTTGCATGTGATCAGAACAGGGCAAATCAGCACTGTCCAGACAGAGGGTCAGGGGTCATGGAGTCTCATAGGACAGTCAGATGAGGATGAAAACTCCTCCTACAAGCTTTAACTAGTGCTCAGCCAGTCTCTGAAAGAAACCCTAAGACTACTATGTACCGCTAATGAGAAAAGGTATATAGCAGTTTATAGTTACATGTCCATGTTCTGTGTACTGTGGGAGACCAGATCTAGTGAATGCAGGCTCCTGGGTTTAGTAACACTTTAAGTTGGGCTGAACACTGCTCAGCCATTTACAGAAAGCCTTGTACTTTATCAGTGAATACAAGGCTTCCTCTGGATGGCTTAGGAGGAGATTGTGACATCATCCACCCACCTCTCCACTCCAGCCATTCAGAGTAAGCCTTCATTGATAAACATACAAGGCTTCCTGTGAATGGCCCCATACCACTGCCAGAATACAGCGCTGTGTACTGATGCTACATACAGATTTTATATAGTGCTGCTGACTGTGGCTGCATGTATTTGTAAAGGAAATAGTTCATTTGGGCAAGCTTAGCACAAATGAACTATTTAAAGTGATAGCAAAGCTGGAGTTAGGCGTTAAACCCAAAAACAAAAATGTAATATATTGCAGCTTATCAATCCCTAAATATGGGGCTGCATTGTCCTGATTTTCTTTTTCTTTATTTTAACCTGAGGATCCAGCCAGTAAAACACTTCTGCCTTGGGCAACAGCATTTGTCTGGAGAGAATAATCTTCGAGGATCTAGTAGATTTAGATGGACTTTACATAAGTGACTGAAATTAAAGCTGAGCTCCAGCTAACCATTTTTAAACAGTTACAGAAACAGTTTTTTTTTTTACTTTTGGGATAAAGGCTTTAACAAAAGGGATAAAAGCTAACCATTGCAAGCACCCCTGTCAGTGGTAAATAGTTTTGCTGCACAGCTTGGTCTGTTAGGCCCAATTCACATCTGCACGTTTTATGACAAGGCAAAAAAAAAAGAGCATCACGCTTGAGGAGCCATTCATTGTTAATGGCACCCCAAACGTGGCCAGCAAATGTCTGTTTTCGTGTACAGCAAAACATCTGATAAACACTAAAATGCACCACGCTTTACACCTGGAAAAGAAGCAGAAGCTGCTTAAGGCTGGGTTCACACTAGTGCGAATTGGGTGTGAGTTTCTACGCATCCAATTCGCACAGCAGGAGATTGTGACTGGCTCTCTATGGAGCCGGTGCGTTTTGCACAGGAGCCCTGTGCATCTTTTGGACCATTTCAGGTCCGAATTCAGCCAAAAATTCTGGATGAAATCGGACCTGAAACTGTGAATGAGGACGCATTGGACTCCTGCTTGTGAGCTGCATCGGCATCCAGTGTGAACCCAACCTCAGACAGGCGTGCTCATATGTGAACCCAGCCTCAGACAGGCGTGCTCATATGTGAACCCAACCTCAGACAGGCGTGCTCATATGTGAACCCAGCCTCAGACAGGCGTGCTCATATGTAAACCCAGCCTCAGACAGGCGTGCTCATATGTAAACCCAGCCTCAGACAGGCGTGCTCATATGTGAACCCAACCTCAGACAGGCGTGCTCATATGTGAACCCAGCCTCAGACAGGCGTGCTCATATGTAAACCCAGCCTCAGACAGGCGTGCTCATATGTGAACCCAACCTCAGACAGGCGTGCTCATATGTGAACCCAGCCTCAGACAGGCGTGCTCATATGTAAACCCAGCCTCAGACAGGCGTGCTCATATGTAAACTCAACCTCAGACAGGCGTGCTCATATGTGAACCCAGCCTCAGACAGGCGTGCTCATATGTAAACCCAGCCTCAGACAGGCGTGCTCATTTGTGAACCCAACCTCAGACAGGCGTGCTCATATGTGAACCCAACCTCAGACAGGCGTGCTCATATGTGAACCCAACCTCAGACAGGCGTGCTCATATGTGAACCCAACCTCAGACAGGCGTGCTCATATGTGAACCCAACCTCAGACAGGCGTGCTCATATGTGAACCCAGCCTCAGACAGGCGTGCTCATATGTGAACCCAACCTCAGACAGGCGTGCTCATATGTGAACCCAACCTCAGACAGGCGTGCTCATATGTGAACCCAACCTCAGACATGAAGTGTTATGTTATCACCGCCTATAATGGTTCCTTTTCTGGTCTTCTTTAACAGAGAAAATATTCCAAGTTATCTCTAGTCTGAATATAGTGGTATTTTAATGATTTCTGCCCAGGTTATCTGGAACAAGAACTTCTACTTGGCTTAACCCTCGCTCACTTTTTTTCTCCTTCACTCTGGGCAGGCCTTCAGTGTCCTCACAAAGCAGGACTGTTGTTTCTGCATTGTATGTTTTGGCTATTTAACAACTATCACTTCCAGACAGATCGCCCAAGAGAAAAAAGTCTTTAGGATGACCAGCTTCATGGAATGAGTCGCCTGCGAGGGATGAGGAAAGTAAAAAGTGCTTTGTACTGGTGGGAAAAACCAGCATTTTACCCATGCAGAGCAGGGGGAGCCCCACTGCAAGGGTCATTTTTTCATTTACCTGATGTTCAGCTTTAAAGATCAGAAAATTGTGCAAATATCTATCAATTGACCTTTACAGTAAAAATTCCCTTAAAAATCAATAACATGAATTATGTTTATGTATTTGATCCCTGCAGTATTGTCTATATTAAATTCACAATCGCTATCTAATGCTTTAAAGCGATAGTAAAGGATAACATTTTTTCAGCTTACAATTAAAAAAAAGGATGTTATACTTACCTGTTCTGTGCAATGATATTGCACAGAGCGGTCCTTACCTCCTCTTTAGTGGCCCCCCGCCGGTGCTGTCTGCTCCGGGTGCCTCTTTAGCAAACCAGGTGCTAAGGGGATACCTGTGTGGGGGTGCTATTGAACTGGGATGTGTGCGTCTATAACCACACACTGCATTGATAAGCCACGCCCTGCCCCTCCCTCCTCACAGTAGTTTGACAGGCAATGGCTCCTGTTGCCTTCAGTGTCTCCTGTGAGACCAGGAAGTAGAGGAGCAGTGCTGTAGCTGGGACAGCACTGGAGCATTGTAAGGAGTCAGGTAAGTGTCTAAGGTCGGGGGGTGATTTTTTATACAGGTAGTGAGCATTTTTTAATGTAATGCAGAGAATGCATTAAGGTAAAAAAAAAACCTTTGACTTTAGAACCGCTTTAATAATGCACAAAAATGAGAATATCTGACAGTATTCTGCATGTCTAAGAAACCATTTAGCAGTACATGTTTTACCAAACTATAGTCTTATGATTATATATTATTATCATACTTCTTTACCACCTCTGTCTACTCAAGTAAGACCCCTTTCACACTGAGGCAGTTTTCAAACGTTTTAGAGCTAGAAATAGCGCCTGAAAAGCGCCTCCCATTATTTCAGTGTGACTTTTCACACAGGGGCAGTGCGCTTACGGGACGTTAGGAAAAGTCCTGCAAGCAGCATCTTTGGGGCGGTTTGGGAGCGCTGTATTTAGCGTTCCCAAAATGCCCTGCCCATTGAAATGAATGCAGCACTTCCGAAGCGCCTGAAAATCGCTTTGGAAGCGCCGCAACACACGTACTCTCTTTTGGGTTAAAAGCGCTCTGCTAGTGGCCAAAAGCGCCGCTTAAACAGCGCTAAAGTGCTGCTAAAACGAGCGGCGCTTAAATGCTAATGTGGCCATGGCCCCAGTGTGAAAGGGGTCTTAATGATGCAAGTCCGAAAATTAAACTCCATGCTGTTTTCAAATTGTATTTATTTTGGCTTTTTGTAATCCCCTACCATACAGCAACACTGACTGGGAGATCTAGGGTTAGCACTCAAACAGGGCTTTATTGCTGTACATTGGGGGTTAATTACGAAAGGCAAATCCACTTTGCACTATAAGTGCACTTGGAAGTGAAGTCGCTGAAGATCTGAGGGGGGACATGCAAGGAAAATAAAAAACATAATTTAAGCTTGCACATGATTGGATGATAAAATCAGCAGAGCTACCCCTCAGATCTACAGCGACTGCACTTCCAAGTGCACTTTCAGTGCAAAGTGGATTTGCCTTTCTAAATAACCCCCTTTGTGTTGTCAGTCTATGGGTGTGAGCTAGGGCTGGGGAAAAAAATCGATTTAAATCTTGAATCGAGTTGAGAGGTCAAATCGATTCAAAATTTAGCATATGGATTTTTTTAGATTTTTACATTTTTTTCACCGCGCTGGTCCTGAGGAGCTGCGGGCAGGAGTTTTTAGGTGAGGCTGCGGCTTCGGCCTAGTCCACGAGGCCGGACACTGCGGACTAGGCCGAAGCCACGGCCTCGCACGAAAACTCCTGCCCGCAGCTCTTCAGGACCGGCGCGGTGTCCAAAAAAAAAACTCGATTCGAATCGCGAATCGAGTTTTTTTTTTTTAAAGGAAATCGCAGATTTTTTTTTTTTTTTTGTGTAAAATCTAACAGCCCTAGTGAGAGCACAGAGCTGACCTTATCAGTACTCTGCTGCTCCATCATTGTCCAAACACCTTAACCAAGCTGTATCTGCAGTAGATGTTACTGCTCTGGTTGTTCTGCCTGGCAGAGGTTTCTCAGGTCACATGACTGGATGAATAGAATTACAAACTTTGGCAGATAAAACATACCGTATTTTCGTTTCTTTTAATTGTGGACTTAGCTGTTGCCTAACATTCAGCTTTAAAACCTAATTGACTACATTTTAAATCTTGGGCTGCTAGATGAGTTTACACAAAGCATCAAATAGCATTTAATACAGCATTCCATGGAATGCTGGTAAAAAAAAAGTGGTCTGCCTCCTCTCCTCTGCTTGGCTTGCCTTCCAAGTAATAATGCTATTTTTTCTTATTGTTTAATACTATTATTCATAATATTTGTCTAACCCACATAGGGGCCAAATCGCACAAATATGGTGTGGTAATGATCATTTTACTACAATGCATGAAACATACTGTAGTAGAGTATTAAACACCCAATGCAACTAGGCAACACATAGTTACATACTTAGTCAGGTTGAAGAAAAACAAGTCCATCTAGTGCAACCAAAAAAAAAATAAATAAAAATCATACAATCCCATATACACAATCCTACACCCACAGTTGATCCAGAGGAAGGCAAAAAACCCCAGCAGAGCATGCTCCAATTTACTACAGCAGGGGAAAAAAATCCTTCCTGATCCCCCAAGAGGCAATCCGATTTTCCGTGGATCAACTTTACCTATAAATGTTAGTACCCAGTTATATTATGTACATTTAGGAAATAATCCAGGCCTTTCTTAAAGCAATCTACTGAGCTGGCCAGAACCACCTCTGGAGGGAATCTATTCCACATTTTCACAGCTCTTACTATGAAGAAACCTTTCCGTATTTGGAGATTAAATCTTTTTTCCTCTAAATGTAAAGAGTGCCCCCGTGTCCTCTGTGTTGACCGTAAAGTGAATAACTCAACACCAAGTTCACTATATGGACCCCTTATATATTTATACATGGTGATCATATCTCCCCTTAATCTTCTCTTCTCAAAGTGGATTTGCTTTTCGTAAATAACCCCCATGTCTCTTATCAGTTTGGTTGCCCTTCTCTGCACTCTCTCCAGTTCCCCGATGTCTATTTTGAGAACTGGTGCCCAAAACTGAACTGCATATTCCAGATGAGCTCTCTCTCTCTCTCTCTCTCTCTCTCTCTCTCTCTCTCTCTCTCTCTCTCTCTCTCTCGCGCTCTCTCTCCCCCCCCCTCTCTCTCTCTCTCTCTCGCGCTCTCTCTCCCTCTCTCTCGCGCTCTCTCTCTCTCCCCCTCTCTCTCTCTCTCTCTCTCTCCCCCTCTCTCTCGCGCTCTCTCTCTCCCCCCTCTCTCTCTCTCTCGCGCTCTCTCTCTCTCCCCCTCTCTCGCGCTCTCTCGCGCGCTCTCTCGCGCGCTCTCTCTCGCGCGCTCTCTCTCGCGCTCTCTCTCGCGCTCTCTCTCTCGCTCTCTCTCTCGCTCTCTCTCTCGCTCTCTCTCTCTGTCTCTCTCGCGCTCTATCTCTCTCTCTCTCCCTCTCTCTCTCCCTCTCTCCCTCTCCCATACCTCTCTTAATACAAGAAAGGACTTGCTTTGAAAACCGCAGCTTGGGATTGCATGCTATTATTGAGCTTATGATCTACCAAAACACAGCACAACACAATTGTGTTTTAGCACCCACAGATATAAACCATCTCTGCATTGTGGTACAATGTTGAGAAAAATGCATTTTTGGGCACCGTTTTGCAAAAGGCACAAGGGAACAAGTTGCCTAATTGCAGTGCATGTCACTGCATGAGTGTTGCACCAGTATACCAGTGTGGACAGGCCCTACTCTGCTTTCAAGCATTAAAAACAACATATAATTTATAGTTGAAGATAACAATACACCAATTAAAGCAGTTATATACCCGCACAAAAAAAATATATATATATTTTTAAAACCTGTAAAGCAAAGGCATAATGAGCCAGTATGCACCGCATACTAGCTCATTATGAAATACTTACCTTAGAACGAGGCATCTGCATCTGATCCTGGTCACCGCCAAGGGAGTAGACATGTTACCCTCAAGGTGTCTTCCGGGTTCGCAGCTCTGGCCACTCAAACGTGGGAGTCTTCTTTCCGGCAAGGTCCAGCAGCTTCTGCCGAGCCTTCATCCGGCCCGTACAGCTCATGAGCCGCTGACGTCAGCGGCTGCATGCAAAGTGAATATTTCCTAAATCGTACAGGTTTAGGAGATATTCATTTTACCTACAGGTAAGCCTTAATTATAGGCTTACCTCTAGGTAAAAATGTAAAAAAAGGATATATGACCACTTTAAGGTAGCATAGATTCATTTGGATAGCATTAAATGGATTTTTAAATGCAAAGTACATGGGTTTGTTTTCCTTGTACAGTAGAACTTAAAATGATTATAAAGTTTTGTTATTTTTTTTTAATTAAAACACTAATTGTGGTAGCATATTTATTAATGTGGAATGTATGTTCCTTGCTAAAGAACATTATTTTTTATCAGGTTGTTATGGGTAAATTTTTGCTTTAAATTGGTTGTATACCGCTGGACCAAACACCCCCCCCCCCCGCAAGGTAAAGCCATAATGTGCTTGTATGCATACTAGAACATTATGTGAAACTTACCCTAAAACGAAGCTGTTCAAGCGCCGCAATGTTAGTGCTGCAGGGGCTCCCATCTTTACCCGTCTTGCTTCTGTGTTCACGGGCTCCAGGTCTTTGACTTGCAGGAGGCGCGATGACGTCACTCACGCACATGTACGCATGCAGAAGCTACCGTTCACTGCACAGGGGTCTGAAGGAACGGGTGGCTGTTCCTTTAGTGCGCATGTGCCACTGATGTCACTAGCTGCATGTAATGTAAATATCTTCTAAACGGTCCACGTTTAGGAGATATTTACACTACCTAGAGGTAAGCCTTATTATAGGCTTACCTCTAGGTAAAAGTCCATAATGGAAGTTTACTTCCTCTTTAATGGCCCAGTAATTATTCTCCCCAAATAATCCTATGTTATTCTCACTCCTTGTAATGTCCTCCCATGGGCTTCCGAACATCTCCTTTTCCTCTTCACTTCTGTTTGTTTGGAACAAGCACTTAGTTGTGGTCATGTGTACTGATCTGTGCACCCTTCAGTTCATATAGTCCTTAATACCTAATCCATCTTGGGAATGAGCAAGAGAGGTGGTTATGTTTCTTCATACAGCGGGACCATGGAGAATGAATGTAGCCACAGCAAGTAAGATCAAACCAGAATTTAGTGTCACTTTAAATCAAGTCAGATGCGCTCATCAAAAATGAAATGCTGGCCCGTAACCACATAATACTCATAAAACACTTTAATAGCCACAGATGCGGTCACAAGATGGTTACATAAGGCCCAAGTACGCAGTATATCAAAAATGAATGCTGTATTATAAAAAATTGAATAATAGCAAATGAATAAATGAACATCCACTGAACTACCACCACATAGGACATGTTAACAGTGTCCCTGTAAAACACCACAAGATGGTTGGATCACACTCATGCTACCAAGCACGCTTCTCACATTGCGCTAATAAACTGATATGAAATTTAAATTAATTTACTTAGATTATTGAATTCAGCATTTCAAATGCATTTTTCCAACATTATAGAAATATGGCTTTCATGCAAAAGATGTTTTTTGACACCAAGATTTATGTGGTGCTATTACAAGCTTTAATATTCCGTAACATTTGTTTTCTTTTGAAAATAGGAAAAAAAATAGCTATACTCCAATTGGCTCTCCTTGCAGTACTTTTAATAATTAGTGCATTGACTACATACACTGTCTTTGTCAGCAAGCCAGGAATGGTGAAACGCGTCAAGGAAGGCTGGTTTTGGGTTGGAGACATAACTGTATGCTGTCAATTCACTGATTATTACAAATACTGCAAGATGAGCTAATTGGAGTGCAGCTGTTTTTTTCTTACTTCAAAGAAGAGTGGAGACGGACTAGGACGGCCAGTACCTAAGTTGTGCAGAAGGGGCCAGTCTTGAGCCGAGCCATGGATCTGTATTCGTTTTTGTGCTTTTTTTTTTTTTTAAGTCTTTATTTATAAATTTTTTGAGTACAAAACAAGAATAAATCAAAGAAATTCAATACCATTAATTACCAAGTATTATCGTAAAAAGATATACAAAATCCCCCAACAGATTTATTCCCCTCCCCCCTCCTCTTCCCTCCCTCCCCACCCCCCTTCCTGCAGGTGGTTACAGCTGAGCTAACCAAGTTCCATATATCCTCCCTTATTTTCCAAGTACCCAAACCCGAAGGTTTAACTAGTGATCTCCGTTAGATAAGACCATAATCTCTTGAATTTCCTCCACCCTGCCCATTTGTCTCTACCCTCTGTACCTTCCTCTCATTCATTTATAAGCATTTAGATCAGTTAAAATCAATGATTATGGTTTTCCAACAAACCAAACCAACATTGCGCCATTTACAATGCAGGTCGCATATTAAAGCACAAACTTGTTAACCATGCCAGCTATACCATTGCTTAACATCACACACATTTTAGTATGGATATTTTTAATGCAAGTATGTGCTGTTTATGTTGATCCGGGCCTAAAAAGAAGTATAGTATATCTGAATGAATACTTCCACATCCAGAACAAGTTTTTGTTGTAGAATAAGTAAGATTCCAGTATTCTTTTTAATCTCTTTAAAATGACTGACAAACTTCAGGTCTGTTCTTGATCAAAGTTTTGTTGAACTGCTTCTGCACTTGGCGTGTGAATAGCGAACATTTGGTAGACTCTACTTGTTATGTCATGCCTTTCTTTGTGGGCGGTCACAGGACTGGCATAAGAAAAACATAGTTTTGCTGAAAGAGCAGGTTGCAACTGTTCTTTTCCTATAATAGCATTGCATAGAAGATGTTATTATAATAGCCAAGATCATTTTATATTGACATGCAGGGCTGGTTTCATCATCTCTTCTAAGAACTGTTGTGTACAGAGGTGTTTCTAGGGTCACTGTATAGGTAAAGCTGTAGCTAACCTAGGTAGATTAAAGAGCACATGGTTAAATAGGAGGCGGTTTACTAAAATTGGTGCAAATGCGCGAAGGAGCCCTCGGTTTCGGCAAGAAGCTCTGAAGTTCCGGCACGATACGCCAGACCTTCAGAGCACATGCAGGGTGAATATCTCCTAAACGGTGTACGTTTAGGAGATCTTCATTTTACCGACAGGTAAGCCTTATTATAGGTTTACCTGTAGGTAAAAATCACAAAGCGGGATATACAAGCGCCTTAATCTTTGACAATAAAACTTAGAACCTGATTGATTACAATGTACAGCTGCACCAGATTTTGCACTTTCCAATAAATCCCTGCCGAAGAGTCATCTACTTTATCAAGTTTTTCATAATTTCGGTGAATATAACTATATTGGACCAAGGTCTGTCCCAAAGGGAATTGTATCTGCTATTCTATGGCTACTCTATTCTATGTGCACCAGTTTTAGTAAATCTCCCACATAATGTCTGAACATCTGGGCCTATATGCAGTAGTCACTGTACTCCGATATCACAGTGGAGAGACTGCCCTGGAGAAAGAAGGGTAAGTTGTATCCAACATAGGCATTTTGTTTGGGCCTATTATGTGAAAAGGATTGTTGAATAGAGTCTGCCATGTGGAGAGGCTGGCTGTGAGTGAGCCTACCTGCCATGAGGACAGGCTGGGATTGAGGGAGCCTGCTTGCCAAGTGGCAAGCCTGTAACTGACCATGGAACAGAGGGCAAACACAAGACAGGAGTTGACCTTCCCGAGAAAGTGAGAAAGTAGTCTGTTCACTTTTCTGGGGAAATTACTCTTAGCTTAGTGAATGAGGTGAAGTTCTGCTGACTTCCATCATTCAGGCATGTACAAGCATGTGATTGGGTATGCTTTGCAAAGGGAATTTTCACAGCATTCGTTAAGCTGAGGGAAAATTCCCTTGCACAGTGAACAGCCTATTTGCCTTTTAACAAAAGTATCTCCAAAAATGTTTTAAACAGAATGCCAACATAAGCTTTGAACAGTTAACCAAAATAACATTGTCTGGTATTGAGAAAGGCAGGATTTGTGTTTACCCAGTGCAGAGGGGGTGCGTCCTCACAGTCAAGGTGTCAGGCTGTACCACCTTCTTGTATTTGCTCAATAACTGCTTTGATCCTTCTTAAATGTGCTCAGTTCATAAGCTATTTTTTGCTTACTCAGCATTGAGTAACGTAAGACCCAACTAACCCTGTACCTCTGCCCTTAACGTTTCCCATACTTCTACCACAATGACTAACTAACTGCCTTTGGTGAGGCATTTCTTCTCTTTATTTATGCCTTTGCACTTTTCAAATAGCCAGATCCCTCTCCTTAACCTGGTACTGGAGCCCAGGAACATAGACATTCTGGTCTGCAACTTGTTTAAGTAAACCCCTCTAGTGCTACTAAAGGGCACCACTAAATGGTCTGAAACAGAGATGACCTCGCTAGTCAGTCAACCACTCAACCATCCAACACAGGGTAGGCGGTGCCACATCTATAGACTACTATGTCCCTCCCAGTCACACAGAATGTATATCCAGTCTTGCCAGGGGACCCAATACCTCCCCTAGACAATGTGTACTTGAGTCTGCCCCCCCCCCAAGAGTGGGGGAGGAAGCAACTTTCACCTTCATTACAATTCTGCCAGTGAGTAGTCCTACCTGCCATGTAAAGATACTGGCTGTGAGGGAGCCTGCCTTCCATGTGAAGAGGTTTGCCATGTGAAAGAGCTGCCTGTCTTATAAAAAAGTTGCATATGAGGAATTCTGTATTGTTAAAAAGCTGTCCTAAAACAGTATGCTTTGTAGAAAAGGCTGGCCTGCGGTAACCTGCCTTGTAGAAAAGGTTGGCCTGCGGGAGCTCGCCTTGTAAAAAAAAAAAGGCTGGCCTGCGGGAGCTTACCTTGTAGAAATGTAACTTGTTTTCACGTGAGTAAGAAGATGCAAAAAAGACAAAAGATTTTGGGGCAGGTAAGACCTTGCAACCAACATTCAGGCCAGTATAATACTGAATACTGTGCTGAAGCATCTTTTCAGTGATGAGTTTTGGCAGACAGCAGCAGGATTGTTTGTTGAGTTCCTTACTTGGCAGACATGTTAATAGTGCACACAAAATGATGCTAGCCTTCCCTGGTCGATACAATAGGAAGGAAATGTTACCAGGATACATGCACAGATTTTCCAGAAGTTTACAAAAATGTGTGCAGTGAGAAACACATCTATTTGTCTTATTACTAGCACTCCCCCTATTTGTTATAGATTTATAGGGTAGTTATTGGTGCTTTAGTGAAACAATGTCAATTATTTTTTAGTCTTTTAAAACCTAAGGAGAGAAGAAGAAAGGCAAGTGACATTTATGCAATAAACTCATTACTGAGCTCCCTAGGGTATCTACTTTCCCCAGTGGTGACTTTTTTGATGTGTGTGATGTTGTTGGGCCACAAAGGAGGCAACATAGTACTACGCAAAACGTGAACCATGGAAAAAATACAATGTGGAATCCAGAATGGGAGCTATTCACGCTTTGCTTGATGCTTCCTCAATGGTGGGCTCTGCATGTCTCTCTCACAGTATATTCAATTGTATTGTGTTTTATAATAACATTTGTAAAAAATAAAAATTTACCATATACCAGTGTGTTATATCCCAAAATCTTCATACTGGGGGTTATTTACTAAAGGCAAATCCACTTTGCACTGAAAGTGCACTTGGAAATGAAGTTGCTGTAGATCTGAGGGGGGACATCCAAGGAAAATAAAAAAACAGAATTTTACCTTGCACATGATTGGAGGATAAAATCAGCAGAGCTTCCACTCTAATTCCCTTAGATTTAGAACGACTGCACTTTCAAGTGCACTTGCAGTGTCTTTCGTAAATAACCCCCCACTGTGTACTTGGCTAATCGGAATAGTTTTTTCCCTGAAACCCCAAACTTAAAGTGTTACTAAACCCAGGACCCTGCATTCACTATATCTGGTATCCCACAGTACACAGAACATGAAAATGTAATTATTTTAGTAAATACCCACTAAATACCCTTTCTCATCAGCAGTATATAGCAGTCTTGTGATTTCTATCAGTTCCTGGTGAAGCTTGTAGGAGGAGTTTTCATACTGCACTGAGCTGTCCTATGAGGCTGCAGGGCTTCTGACCCTGTGTCTGGACATGTCTGGATAGTGCAGTTTGGCCCTGTGCTGATCACATGCACTCTCCCAAGAAAACAAAAAACCCTCTAGCAATACACACCAAACTGAGCATGTGCAGCCTGACTCCAAAGGTTCTGTCCGGACTGACAGCACAGGGAGGGGGAGGATCTGTGCATACACAATCAAACAGTCTTTTTACACAATGCAGAGGTTTAACCCCTTAGGTTCCACAGTGAGTATAACAAGCATGCTTTACTGTATATACAGATTGATTTTACGGTTGTTGGTTTAGTAACACTTTAAGCTGTGGTCCTCTCATGATGGGAATGTAATTCTGCTCTTCAATAAGTACTGAATGCATTAGAATAATTGAATATTTTACCAATGTTTACAGAACAAGTATACAAAATGTATACAAAATGTTATTACAAACAAATAGGAACAACAACAGAAAAGGAAAAGCAAACACCTCAGGCTGCCCAGAAGGCTGTATACCATCGTACAGGGTTTTTTGGCAGAAGGTAAAGTTAAGTAGGGCTGTACAGTACATGTCTAAAACAGCCTTTATGGACCAGTAACTAAACTAGATTTTACAATATTGAAAGCAAGGACCAGAGTTGTCTGTATTTATACACAACGTGTGGGCTTAAGCCAAAATAGAGGGGGGTTTGGGAATGTAAGAGGGAGGACTAGGAGGGAGAGAAAGGGGGGATAGGAGGGGAAAGGTGCCCTTTTCCCCTTCTGTTTGAGTTTGTGTCACCCAGCATCATGGGGCAAATGCAAGTTGCCCATCCACACTTCTCCCAGGATGGCGCGCATCTGTACTAGCTCCAGGTGCAAATTTCAGATAACCAGATGCAGAGATAACCAAGCACTGCCCAGGATGATTATAAGATTTAATATGTTTTTAGCTAGCAAGGACTGGCTGGAATTCCATAATGCAAGTATATGCCGTCCAGAAGAAACACATTTTATGGGTTTTCTCCTCCGTTAACTTTAGGGCAATAGTCAGACTCTCCATTTCCCTAATGTCCTCAATGATGTGAAACTAAAGTGACAAAGAGGGTATGATAGAGGATTTCCACAGCGTAAGGATATATGAGTGTGCGGCACTGATCAGGTGTCCAACAACTGTTCGTTTATACGTCTTCATCGAGATGTCAGAGTGATGTAAGAGAAAGAATCCTGGGGTGTATGGAATGGGTCGGCCGGTGAACTTCTGCACTATAGAGTGGACCTATGTCCAGAAAGGTCAAATGAAGTTTGGGAGTAGGCAGTTGCATTAAAAAAATACCATGTAAAATTGACATGGGACAACAACATAGTAGAATCTTTGATCTTAAAAACTATGAGATAATGGTGTTGTGGTAACGTGCCCCCCCCCCCAAAAAAAGCATAATAATATTATTCTTGATATCACTAGAAAAAAAAGCCTTTGAAAATTAGTTTGCAATAACTCCATCAGTATCACCAGCAAAGCAGCTTCATTGTTATCCCATTAAAGAAGAGAATATGCGCTGTATTTCGAGATTTCATAATTTGCCTTGTCACGAATGTTAATTCTCCATTACGAATGCTAGTTTACAAGACCAACCGCTTCTGGTTTGTTATGGCTTCCGAGCATGCGTGTTTGTACTTCGGACTTTTGTCCGAAGGACTTGTGTACACACGCTTGGAAAATCTGACAACAATTGTCCGATGGAGCATACACACGGTCGGATTTTCCACCAACAGCCTGTCATCACACATTTCCCGTTGGAAAATCCGATCGTGTGTACAAGGCTTAAGACTTAAACAGAAAACACTGTTGAAGTGGGCCTCCCAGCACTGCAAGGATTAAGCCCGTGTTCACACTGACTGTGGGTATGAAATCATGCGAGTTCAGCTGAACTCGCATGATTTCATTCCCCCATGTTAGTCCCGACTTCTGGGGCGATTTCAGAGAAATCTGTGCCGGTTTCTGCACAGATGTCAGTAGAAATCGCACCCCCAAATCGGCAAAAGTAGTACAGAAACTACTTTTGGGAATCAGTGCGGCACCGCAAATGCGGTGTTGCGCCGATTCGGACACTGCCATTGCTGGCAATTGACACCGATTTGTCAAATCGCATTAATGTGAACCAGGGCTAAATGCTTATTAAAGTGTTACTAAAGGTTAAGATTAAAATAATAAACAAGGTATGCTCATCTGCTCTGTGCAATGGTATTGCACAGAGCTGTCAATTCTCCTCATCTTGGGTCGGCCGCCGGCAATCTTGACTCCCTCTCTTCTTTGTTTTTTGATTCCCAGAGTTTAGCCTTTTATTTTAAATATGCTTTATACAGTATATACATGTGAGTCACCTTACACAAGATAATTTTGTTTGAAATCAAGCTTTGACTTGTATGTTCCTTTTAAAAGAGCCGCAAATTCAAAATATTACAAAAAGAATACATATTATAATAAATATAATTTAAGGCTGTAATTAGGTTAATTTTTTTGTTTTGAAGGAAGTAAGGTCCATAAACTGCTTGCAGCAATCCCATGGTTTCTTAGAAGATTAAGAGTATGCCAAGTTTTAGGGCTCATGTACACAAGCAGGTTCTAAGCTTGAGTTTAGAAGCTTTTAGTGTTTTTTTGCCAAAGCTCCTAAATGAACTCCATAAAAGCCTATGTGTAAATGTACATAGGCTTTTACAAGAGTTTAGAAGCTGCTGCGGTTAGGGGAGGTTGAACCTCCCTCTCCTGAATGTGGAAGAATCGCATTCAGGATAGGAACGTTTTGACTGCCGGCCGCAAAACGTGGCAAAATTGTGGCGCAATTTTGCCACGCTTTGCTTTTTTCCACGGCCGACGGTCAGCATAGCCTGTGTGTACACGAGCCCTTAGGTAGCACCAAATATGGTTATGTGGATGTTACTCTGACCTCCTATCTTAGTAAGACCAAGTTGATGAAATACTTTCATTGCTGAATTATTGACATAATCGTATTAACTGAACTGTAAAATGATGGGCATGACCTTGTTTTTTTTTTTTTTTCTTGTCTAGTGATGCAGCATCATGAACAAATGAAAAGAAAAATTATAGGAATTATAGGTCAGCTGCCAGATTTTTCTTTGTGGTTGCCAGTTAATTGCATCACATGATTGCTTATCACATTTCTCAGGGTTCCTTGAGCAAGAATTCCAAATCATCCTATCGGCTGTGGGTATTACAGAGTAAAGTAATGTGCCCTCACTGATTATTATTATTTTTCCCCTTTAGGTGGCAAAAGTGTGGCTGTTCCAGGATGGGCAAGGTTGGGGTGGTTTGAGCATGGGGGGATTGCACATGCAGTGGTGAGAGCACGAATGTGGGTGGGGACCTTTGGTTTAAAAGGGGGGTACACTTCCAGTCAGTATAGGGTAACAGCAAGCGGGGTATGGAATGAGGTTAGGGGAAGGGTGCACAGGCTTGGTGAGAGAAGGGGATTCAGGTGCAGTGGTAAAAAGGATGTACAGCTGTGGTAGTGGGGTGGGGTGCATTGTGAAGGCATGCGTTAGGAGATGGGTCTACAGGCAAGGTGGAGGTAAGGAAGGCACATTGGTGTAAGGAGGGGGGAAAGCAACAGTGATGAGAAGGTGGTAATAAGAGCAAGAACTGGTATAAGTATACAGATTCAGTGTAATGAAGGAGACGGGCTTGTGTAGACAAGTCAGTGAGAAGCATGCAAACATGCAGCTGTCAGAGGTTCAGGCATAGTGGTGAGAGCAGGAGGAGACGTGGTGGTTAAATGGGGGCATACAGGAGTGATGTTGAGATTGGGGGATGGGGTTGGAAGCAGGGTGGTGAGAGGAAAGGTGCAGTGTGGAGGTACAATGGTGGGAACAGAGGGGGGGAAATGTGTGCAGGCAGGCATTGGATGAAAATCACTGGGGGGTTGTACAGATGCACTGTTAAAAGCTAGGGAGGGGGCATGCTGAAATTGGGTGAGGGTGTGCACAGGCACAGTGGTAAGAGAGGATCCAGAGTTATAGTGGCTGCCACACATTGTTGGGGTTGGTTGATAATGGGGGGCTGTTGCTGTTGTGCTCCTCTATCCTCCCGTGGCCTTTCCTATTCCATTGAAGTAGCAGGAGCAAGTGTGGGATCCCAGGGTACTAGTAGGGTAGAATGAAGGTCCATAAGAGAAGGACTGCACCAGGCTGCTGGAAAAACAGGCAAGGCACAGAGGATTGGAGGGGTGACTGATTAGGGGGTTACAGAGAAATATTTCTACAAGCTAATTGTCCAATAGACTGGAAGAGGAAGAAGGTAGAGGAGGAAGTAGAAATTCACTACTGAGGGCAGAATTTCCCAGTGGCAATACAAAACTCCAGCTGTAAATAATGCTACATATTATATGTACTGTACATCTATTCTAGCACTTGCAATCAGAGTGCACAGGTGGAGACACAGGGGATGTGCAGGACAAATTTCAATCCATCTATGGGCAGGCTGGTAGTACTGAAGTGATTTATAGGTCGATTTCAGTACAACCAGCCTGTTTTGTTTTTTCCATGCGATCACTGTATTCTGATGGCGGGTAAACCTCCAGCTGTCAGAATACAATAGTGTGGTGTGAGGAATTCCCACACCAACACTGATCATGTTGTTGGGGGAATCGAGCAACTGAAGGAAAGAAAATTCCATAGTCTATGACCAGCCTTAGGCAGGCCACAGAAGGTGCGAATTTCAAGAAATTTGCACGATTCCCCCATCAACATAGACAGTGCTGACAGGGGAATCCCTTCTGCTGGGCAATTGTCTGACAGAGAAGACAGTGAGATTGGAACTATTTATGGCCGCCCTTAGACATTGCAACTGGTATTGTTACTGAATGACGGCAATGGAAAAACGAATTCTAAGATAAACCAAGTAGAAAGTGTATTGTTTAGGTAAAATCTGTTTATAATGCTGTGTCCAGAAGCCTACACTGAGATAAGAGTAGCAACAACCTAACTGAAATAAGAGATTTATCACATTACCACACATTGATTTACATTGAAGTGAAACTGAAATTGAGCTTTTTATCTTGATAAAAAGATGATGTTATGAAATACCAGATTGCCTTTCATGTGCTTAATTGTGTATTTTGCATGAATTTAATTAGTTTGCACCTTTGAAATGACAGCCATCTGGCAATAAAGGGAGAGTTTTTGAAACATTTTTTTTCGGCAGGTTTTTCAGTATAACCAGAGTACAGGGAAATGCAATCAATTCACATATAACACTTTCCAGGTGTATTGAGCAGTGGTACATCAAAACATCAATAGTGCAAACAATGCAGTTGTATGAGAAACAAACATACATACCCACCTTTAGTTGTACATTTACAATCTTTATTCCTACTTTCTGACCTTCTGGTATAGTGAGGCACTGGCAATGTATGTAGCCAGGGCCTCACAGCTACACAGATTTCATGAGGTCGCTTTTGGAAAGGTCTTTTTTTTTTTTTCTTAACAGATGACCTGTGCAAGGAGGCTGATACAGAGGTATGCATGAATTAATGAAATCCTGCAAGATTTTGTTAATTCATTCACAGACATATGTATGCCTCCTACTCATGGTACTTATACTTTGCCATTTTTGGAAGCAGAAGTCGTTGGGTCATCGTGGGGTGTGGCAACAAATTCCACAAATTAAAAGGAAAGTGAATCCTCTGCCCTTAATAAAAATGCAAAAAAGCGCTGAATTTACCAACCATATTTACAAAAGAAAAAGCCTGAAGTAAACAGTAAATAATATGTATTTTTTAATTGCCATTTGAAAATATTTTAAAGGTTTTTTTTACTGTATTTTCGATGATCCAGGTGGAGATTTACTTTAAAGCCCAACTGTGGGCACAATAAACTTTACTGTAGTAAAATTAGTTGAATACTCCATTCCTCTAAAGCCAGTTGCCATAATATACACTTTCTTTACTCCACAAATGTACTTGTTTATGCACAGCCCAGGCTTCATTTTGGGAAAGGGTGGGAAGAGAGAGGTGGAGATGCGACTATTGCACTGGGGTTTAGGAGAGCTGAAGCACTTAGATCCGAGCAGGCCTACAAGTGCAGAGGAAGCTGTACTTCAACCCACATGTAAACAGAACATTTACTGCTGAAGAATTATTGCACATTACGGTCGGTGGCTTTTGAGGAAATTGAGTGTACAACTCAATGCTGGTAAGTTTATTGTGCCCAGAGTCGGACTTTAACCATATGTCATCATAGTAATTGGAAGTCCTTTGTATGCTTTGGCAGCACATCAGAAGATCTCAGACAGCCCATGGTTACTTGGTTTTGTAATTCTTTGTTACCAAACCTGTGAAGGGTTTGGTGTCTCGTCTCCAATTGTGCATTTTTGTCACATACCAGTCAGTAATGCAAATGTGCCATAATTGAGATGTACCTTTTATTATAAATTAAAACATTTTTTACAGCTGCATCAATTCATTTTTAAGGTATGAGTTTAGCAAAGTTAGCTGCTTTTTTCATTGAAACTACTTAAAGCGGTGTTCCAGCCTGGGGAAAAAATTAATAAAAGTCAGCAGCTAGAAATACTGTAGTTGCTGACTTTTAATATAAGGACACTTACCTGTCCAGGGAGCCCGTGATGTCAGCACCCCAGCCGATTTTCGGATTGGCTCTCTGGTGCTGCCGCCGCCATTTGTGGTAAGGAAAACCGACAGTGAAGCATTTTTGTTTCACAGCCGGTTCCCTACTACGCATGTATGAAGTGCGCTGTTCTTTCTAACTGGCCTGGTGGTAGAGGAAGGAGGAGGGGGGCCAAACTTCTGAAGGATGGCACAGTGGCACAGTCTCCTGGAAGTGGGGACAGGTATCTGTCGGATTCTAGCTGTCAAGTTAAATCGTTCAGGAGAGGTTAAACAACGTCCCGCGTACATGAAGCCTAAACCACTCTGGCTAATGTGATGTAAACAAGCCCTTAGAAAAAATACATATTGCATTACAAATGCAACAAAGTTATAAACTGTTCAAATGTTTTTTTGACAGCTGTGCATGTATTTTTCATTAAAAAAAAAAAAAAAAAAAAGCATTTAGGTGCGACAAGCACTTGAGCCTTAATTCATTTCCTTTGCCAGAATAATAATTTAGGCCTTTACATGCGTTTAGACATGTTTGTATGTGTTAAGGTGCATCAAGTGTTTTTTCTACCAAAACTCTGCTGCTCCTGGACTTGCTGGGTTTTTTTTTCCTGCCTCTAAACTCCTCTAAATGCCTATGTGTGCATGGACGTATAGGCTAACATGCAGGGGCATGCAGGAGCAGCAGAAAAAATGTCAGTGTGCATAAGGCCCACACCAGACGTTTGATTTAGTTATTTGCTGCTTGTGTATTTGGTTGATTGCTATAGATGGATAAAAAAGTTTGCTCAGTACTGTATAGAAATATTTGCTTTCTACTAAGGTGGATTTAGGTGGTCTCTTTATGTAATCCTAGACAGACTCAATATACAGTATGTTGAGATAAAGGCTCTGTGTGGGGCCATACAGTTTTTTTTTTTGTTTTTTTTTGATGGAGATAGTTCTTTTTGGCAGAATGTTTGAGGGCATTTTCGTGCTTCAGAATGAATTTGGGACTGATCAGATGCCTTCCTGATATTATTGCATGATGGATAATTACCTGCCTCTACTTTTAGGTTGGGTTCACATATGTGTGAATTGGATGCAGGTTTTCCTGCATTTAATTTGCATGAAATGCGAGTGTGCCCGGCTCGCAATGGAGTCTTTTGGGTCGGGTTCAGGTGCAAACTCAGGCAAAATCGGTGAACAGGGACGCACTGGACACCATGCTGTGAACTGCAGCCACACATATGTTAACCCGGAATGAGGAGACTATTAATTATCACCTAATCTTCCTGCAGAAATGCAGCCCCAAACCTGCAAGGAATCTCCACCATGCTTCACTGTTGCCTGCAGACGCTCATTGTTTATCCGTCTGCAGGCCTTTGGCAAGCAAATTGCTTTGTGTTGCACCCACTTATGTAAAATAACTATAATGAATAAATAATTTATTGCAGTTACAATGTTAAAGAGGAAGTAAACCCTGGTGGGTTTTACTTCCTTTGTATTTCCCTGCAAAGGTAAAGCATAATGGGCTACTATGCAATGCATAGTAGCCCATTATGTGTCTCTAACCTGAAAACGAAGCCTGCGATGTCACCGCTGTCCCCGCTGGCTGGAAGCGTCCATCTTCAGCCCTCTTCTTTCCGGGGCCCCGGACTCCTGCTTTGTGACTGGCTAGAGTAGCGTGATGTCACTCCCGCCAGTCATGACACGATCCCTTTTATAAATGGCACAATCGTGCCCTTTCTAAAGTGCGCATGTGCCGATGACGTCGGCACAAGCGTATATTGTAAATATCTCCTAAACTGTGCAGGTTCAGGAGATATTTCCAGCACCTACAGGTAAGCCTTAATATAGGCTTATCTGTAGGTAAAAGTGGTTGTACAGGGTTTACAACCACTTTAATACTGTGTGAGTCCCTCCATTGTTTTTTTTTCTTTTTTTCTTCTTTATTTATATATATTTTATCAAGTTATATGGGAACAAAACAGGTCAAATATGCATTAGGAAAATATATGTTCCGGTTAACTGGCATATTACATATATAGTTATAAGCTCAACTGTAATTTCAGTTCCCCAATATTTAATGGTGTATCAGCTTGTGCACTGTTATGGGCTAATTTGGTGCATGTAGCATTGTTGTGTCAAAAAAAAAGGTTCAAACCTCTGTTTTTAAGAGGCTATGATGTGAGTGGTGTGAAAAAGCCAGTATCCAGGAAGATGTACATTTTAGTAAAGCCATTGTTTGCACATTCTTGCTATTTTCATCAAAAAAGTTGGTAAGCTGTGTTGCTATCTTTGGCCGAGCAAACTGCTAAAAAAGCACTGAAGTTGGGAGAGTCTGGTTTTCAATTTTCTTTTACAAATATCTGAAAAGTGTGGCATGCATTTGTATTAAGCCTCCTTTACTCCTGTTCCACTAGATTTTAGTTAGGGGTATCAATTGCCTTCAGAAGTCACCTAATTATTAATAGTAAATAGAGTCCACCTCTGTGTAAGCTAATCTCAGTATAAATACAGCTGCTCTGTAAAGCCCTCAGAGGTTTGTTAGAGAACCTTAGTGAACAGACAGCATCATGACAGCCAATGAACACACCAGACAGGTCAGGGATAAAGTTGTGGAGAAGTGTAAAGCAGGGAATCAACAATTTCCCAATTTCCTTTGGAATTAAGTATTTTGTAAAGTATTCTGAAGGTTTTAAAAAATATCCGAAGCTGTGAACATCTCATGGAGCACTGTTCAATCCATCATCCAAAAATGAAAGCGTATGGCACAACTGCAAACTTACCAAGACATGGCCGTCCACCTAAACTGACAGGCCGGGCAAGGAGAGCATTATTTAGAGCAGCAGCCAAGAGGTCCATGGTAACTGGAAGAGCTGCAGAAATCCACAGATGGGAGAATCTGTCCACAATTAATCAAGCACTCCACAAATCTGGCCTTTATGGAAGAGTAGCAAGAAGAAAGCCATTGTTGAAAGAAAGAAGTCTCATTTGCAAGAAGCCATTTGGGGGACACAGCAAACATGTGGAAGAAGGTGCTCTGGTCAGATGAGACCAAAATGGAACTTTTTGGCCTTAAAGCACAATGCTATGTGTGGTAGAAAACTAACACTGCACATCACCCTGAGCACACCATCCCCACCGTAAAACATAGTGGTGGCATCATGTTGTGAGGGTGCTTTTCTTCAAAAGGAACAGGGAAGCTGGTCAGAATTGATGGGAAGATGGATGGAGCCAAATACAGGGTAATTTTAGGAGACTTGAGACTGAGGCGGAGGTTCACCTTCCAGCAGGACAACGACCCTAAACATACAGCCAGAGCTACAATGGAATGGTTTATATCAAAGCATATTCATGTTAGAATGGCCCAGTCAAAGTCCAGACCTAAATCCAATTGAGAATCTGTGGCAAGACTTGAAAACTGCTGTTAATTGACGCTCTCCATTAATTCTGACAGAACTTGGGCTATTTTGCAAAGAAGAATGGGCAAAAATGTAATTTTCTAGATGTGCAAAGCTGGTAGAGACATCCCCAAAAAGACTTGCAGCTGTAACTGCAGTGAAAGGTGGTTCTTCAAAGTATTGACTCCAGGGGGCTGTATACAAATTCATGCCACATTTTTCACATATTTATTTGAAAAAATTTCGAGAATCATTTATTATCTTCCTTCCACTTCACAATTATGTGCCACTTTGTGATGGTCTATCACATACAATCCCAGTGAAATACATTTACGTTTTTGGTTGACAAAATGTGAAAAATGTCAAGAGGTATGAATACTTTTTCAAGGCACTATATATTGGGATATACATTCTTTTAAACTTGTAACTTCCTATTCTCTTTTCTTGTACTGCAATTACACTATTCACAGTTCTCTCAGTGGACTACAGAACGTTTCTGTTAAGAAGAGGCGAGGGTCTGTAGTCCCGTCACTCTAGGCTAGGAAGTGTGTTACTTAAAAGATCACTAGGTATAAATGGAAGAAATAAAAGAAGCCATAAGCATGAATTTGAACAGCAGGGCCACATGCTGATTATTTTGTGCACCTGAACAGTTGTGTTTGGACATTTAGTCATTGAAGCCAAATGGCATTTTATTCATTTTCTAAAAAGGAAAAAAGCTAGCACAAGCTCTGCAGAAAACAAAATAGAATGTTGCACATTTTTTTTCAGTGTTTATAATAGGTGACTATTTGCACTGTTTAACAGGCCGCAAAAAAGAAAAGTCAGAGTACCCTATCAGCCACTGTTTAGAAACACGCACTTTGACATTAATCGTAGCTTCCAAATGGCTCCTGAAACCAGTTAAAGTGCTTTTGCTTTAGTAGGGTTCCCTTTTCCTTGCAGAACTATTCTAGGTTGTGTTCTACTGTTCTGTTTATTTCAAATCTACTCAAAGGGTTTCAGTAATATCCAAGATTGGGACCCCGAAGGCCATTTTAGTAAGTTAAAGTATATGTAAACCCTAATTCTTATTTCCGTTATGTTTGATATCATGCTTCACTGTTCTTAATCAAATTGTTTTTTTATGAATCTGTTGCAAAGCTTTTTGCCCGGAGACTCTGCGAGTAACAGCACTTCCTGTTGCAGGCTGATAACGCCAAGCTGCTCCCTCCATAGAATACTCAGTTTTGTCAGACGACCATGCGTGTTGCTTCAGTTGGCCATTGGGCTGCCTAATAGGCCTTCAAGAAGGATGCACAGACCTGATGGGACACCCCAGCATCCAACTGGGGCAGCATGTACGGCAATCTGATAATGATACCAACCATGAGGCAGCAACTAAGGCTGGAACAGGATGTGCTTACAGTGGTAGGATTTCTAGGCAAGAACCCTTTAAACTGGAGTCCAAAAAAAAAAAAAATGTCCTTAACCATTTCAATATCGGGCACTTTTACCCCCTTTCTGCCTAGGCCTAATTCCAGCTTTTAGCGCTGTCGCACTTTGAATGACAATTGCGAGATCATGCAACACTATACCCAAACTAAATTTTTAGACAAATGGGGCTTTCTTTGGTGGTATTTAATGACCACTGGGTTTTTTTTTTACATTTTTGCAAAATAAACAAAAAAAAAGACTAAAACTTTTTAAAAAAAATCTGTTTTTCTTTCTTTCTGTTATAAAATTTTGGTATAAAATATGGTATACATCTGAAAATTGATCAATCCTGATGTACTGGCTCATTTCTTGAAGCCCAAAAACGCCAGAACAGTACAAATTTCCCCCAAACGACAGTTCAAGGTATTTAGTAAGAGTCATGGCGAGTTTTTTGATGTTGTAATTTTTTGTCAGAATTTAAAAAAAAAAAAAAAAAAAGTTTTTTTTTTTTTTAAAAAACATACTGTCACCAGTGCAGTACAGTGGTATTGGGTGTTCAGGTAATCAGGAACACTGACTGGTGACAGTACAAAAAAAAAAAAAAAAATGTTATTACATTTGTTTTCTTTTTTTTTTTTTTTTTTACCATATTATTCTTTAACACGTTGGGACCAGAGCTATATAATGTTACCAAAGTACCATTGTACTACTCTGGGGAAGTGATCAGGATTTATTTATTTTTTTACACATTTTGTTATATAGCAGTGTATTACATTACTATAAGCAAGTATTTTACTAAATTAAACTGAATAATTCAGTATTTTTTATTTTCATTAGCTGTGATTGGCCACAGCTAATCACATGGTACGAATGGACTATGAGTGGCCCTGTCTGTACCATATGATCACACTGACCAATCACAGCTAGCAACACAGTTGTATCCAATGGATGGCATGAAAGGAAGCCATCCATTGTATACAACTGTCATGTGACCTGCCATGATTGACAGTCGCATGGTACCGGCAGTGAGCTGATACTCTGCTCGGTCATTGGCCGTGTCCATGGATGGGCGGCCCTGCAATCGGCGCATCCTGACAGGACGTCGTTCGACGTGCAGTCAGGATAACAAAACCACCTCTCGGCTGTCAATCTGCTGTTGGCCGGGTGGGAACTGGTTAAGAAAACCGTATACAGTAAGGCATGATGCCAAATATAATACAAAAAATAGCATTAGGATTTACATACAGTTTAAAATGTAAGTTGTTGCGGTTGATTTTATTGTCTGTTTTGCCTCAACGTCCTAATATAATATCCTACCTCTTTTTATTTTCAATTTGCTCACTAAAACGTTGGCTTCCGCTTGTTGGTATTCGGTGGAATCCATCCTTCCCTCTGCCCACACAATATTTCCTGTGTTGCAAACAACCTTCTAGCCTGTCACATCCAGTCTGATGTTTAAAGGGAATCAGTCAAGAATGAGCATTTGTGCTAATTTAAATCCTCCTTAAATTCCAATAATAGTGCAGCATTACCTCTCAGGCATTGCAGTTTGACCAGTTAATTACTCGTATTCTTTCCCTTTTGAAGGCGTATAGGCTCACTAAGGGGCCTTAGCTCAGTACTGCAAATACACATACTGACTGACTTTCTGAAGGAGGGTAAACATGCCAATTAACAAAGCCTTTCTTTTCTTTAAGGTAATCCTGACAGCAGCTCTGTTTGGTTTTTTTTTTTGACAATTTAACCTTTGTCTCTTATCAGGCCTTTCATTATTTTAGACATATACTTATTTTGGGGTCCTCAAATTTCTGGATATTAATTGCATTATGAGACCTAGTAAAAATAAGCTTCATAGTACCCTATAGATTGCCAGTGTATTGAGGAGACAATGGTGGGATCAAGCGACATTTACCAAATGGGATTAAAAGGTTTTAAATGAGCATGGTGCAATTGATTGTCTTCATGTTCCTTAGGGCAACTTCTGGACCTGTGTTGCTGTGTGTACATGTATTGCTGTAGTATGTGTGATTCACCTGTGTTGCCAAGTGTGTGTTTCATATCATTGGTCTAGTCATAAAACTGAAATGACTTTGTGCTACAAACTTCTATGTTGTAGCCAAGTTCAATTACATTCATAACTATGTATCCAGCACATTTATTACACGTGGGTAGAGGATGACAGCAGAATGCATAAGCTGATAAAATGAAATATAGACAGGAGGAGAGGCTGTGACTGCAGCATTTGGTATCTGGTGAATACCCTGTGGCGCGTGTAGTCACCCAGTTACCGATTAGTCAGAATGCATTGATGAAAAGCATTATTATACTTTTTTTTTCTGTTATGCCCCGTACACACGGTCGGACATTGATCAGAGATTCCGACATCAAAATCCATGGATTTTTTCAGACAGATGTTGGCTCAAACTTGTCTTGCATACACACGATCACACAAAGTTGTTGGAAAATCCGATCGTTTTTAACGCGGTGACGTAAAACACGTACATCGGGACTATAAACGGGGCAGTAGCCAATAACTTTCGTCTCTTAATTTATTCTAAGCATGCGTGACACTTTGTGCGTCGGATTTGTGTACACACGATCAGAAATTCCGACAACAGATTTTGTTGTCGGAAAATTTTATAGCAAGCTCTCAAACTTTTTGTGTTGGAAATTCCTATAGAAAATGTGTGATGGAGCACACACATGGGTGGAAATTCCGACAACAAGGTCCTATCACACATTTTCCATCGGAAAATCCTATGGTGTGTACAGGGCATTTGATTTTCGATTTATGTAATCTCAGATGAATAACTTTTTTTTTTCTCAATCTGGAGTTGCACACTATGGGGTTGATTTACTAAAACGGGAGAATGCAAAATCTGGTGCAGCTCTGCATAGAAACCAATCGGCTTCCAGGTTTTTATTTTGTCAAAGCTTAAAGTGGTTCTAAAGGTAGAAGGTTTAAATGATCATCCCATAATGGATTGTACTTTTTAGGCCTCATGCACACAGGGCATTAAAAAAAACGAGCTGCAAACCCAGTTCTGACGCCAGGAAAAAGCAGCTGTCAAAATGTGCTTTTAGAAGCATTGGTGTTAATGCGCGCTTAGCAGCGTTTCTCTGCCTTCCTCTATTTTCCACTCTCAAATCCAATTACCGTATATACTGGAGTATAGGCCGACCCAAATATAAGCCAAGGCACCTAATTTTACCACAAAAAACTGGGAAAAATTATTGACTCGAGTATAAGCTAGGGTGGGAAATGCAGCAGCTACTGGGTAAACAGTGCTCACCTGCAGCCTCACTGTGCCCATTTGCAGCCTCACTGTGCCCATTTGCAGCCTCACTGTGCCCATGTGCAGCCTCATTGTGCCCATTTGCAGCCTCACTGTGCCCATTTGCAGCCTCACTGTGCCCATTTGCAGCCTCACTGTGCCCATTTGCAGCCTCACTGTGCCCATGTGCAGCCTCATTGTGCCCATTTGCAGCCTCATTGTGCCCATCTGCAGCTGTACCTTTGATAACTAAAACAGCGCGTGTCTCCCACTGTGTCATGCAGTCTGTTCGGCGGCTGTCCATTGTAACAAAGCCCTGCCTCCTCCTTATCCGTGATAGACGGAACACTGATACAGTTTCCCAGCATTGTATCAGTGTTCCATCTATCACGGACGAGGAGGAGGCAATGGATGGCCGCCGAACAAACTGCATGACACCCGCTGTGTTAGTTATCAAAGGTACAGCTGCAGATGGGCACAATGAGGCTGCACCCCCACTCGAGACCCTCACTCGAGTATAAGCCGAGGGGGGGTTTTCAGCCTAAAAAATGTGCTGAAAAACTCGGCTTATACTTGAGTATGTATATACGGTACTACAGCTTAAAAACGCTTGCTGCAGCTTAACGCTGTATACAGCGTTAACACACGTTTAGGCGCGTCAGTGTTTTTACAGCTTAATGCTGCTGCTCCAGAACGCACTGGCCCTGGGTTTTTCTTTTTTACAGCTTAAAAATGCCTATGCCACTTAGAGCTCCTAAAAGCCTGTGTGTGCATGAGGCCATAGAATAACATGGAGAGGTACTTTTAAGCTGTAAAAAAAAAAAAAGGTCTGACGTTGCTAAAAGCGCCTGGAAAAACGCCCTGTGTGCATGAGGCATTAAACATGTATAAGGAATAAATTTCATCCAATTCTAAAAGAAATGCCTGCTGTCCACTAAAGTATTGCAGCAAAATGGCAAGCCCTAAGACACTTTTCCATAAGCTAAAGTCTACTTAAAACTATAAAATTCATCAAAAAAAAAAGAATGAGATTTTTTTTTTTTTTCTTTTTTTACTAGGCTTACTAAGCCATTTACACAATAATCACATTGTGTAATACCATTGCTAATTTACAGCGAAATCACTCACAATAATAAAGGCCTCTTTAACAAGCCTATTTACTTTATATGGTAGTAACAACTGGTGAGAATGATATTAAAATGGCATAACATGCATAACCTTGTATTTGTGATGAAAAGTGTTTGTTTTATGAGTATTGGTTTGCATATCAATAAAGAAGCCAACATGCCATGTTAATGAGCCAGGGAAAGAGAATTCCATTAACAACAGAGCAGAACAGTTATGCCCCGCCCACACACGGTCAGACATTGATCGGACATTCCGACAACAAAACCCATGGATTTTTTCCGACGGATGTTGGCTCAAACTTGTCTTGCACACAAAGTTGTCGGAAAATCCGATCGTTCTAAACGCGGTGACGTAAAACACGTACGTCGGGACTATAAACAGGGCAGTAGCCAATAGCTTTTGTCTCTCAATTTATTCTGAGCATGCGTGGCACTTTGTGCGTCGGATTTGTGTACACACTATCGGAAATTTCCGACAACGGATTTTGTTGTCGGAAAACTTTATAGCCTGCTCTCAAACTTTGTGTGTCGGAAATTCCGATGGAAAATGTGTGATGGAGCCCACACACGGTCGGAATTTCCGACAACAAGGTCCTATCACATAGTTTCTGTCGGAAAATCCGACCGTGTGTACAGGGCATTAGTCTGGTTCCACTTATAGACACATGGGGTTGATTTACTAAAACTGGAGAGTGCAAAATCTGTGCATGGTAGGCAATCGGCTTCTAACTTCGGCTTGTTCAATTAAAGTGATTCCGAAGGTTCTAATTTAAAAGGAAAATAACAAAAAAAGTAGGGGGCACTCGAGCAGGCTCTTGCTCCTGTGAATGGACATTGTCCATTCACACACAAGAGTGTGGCTTGGCCCACCCCCCTCTCCTCATTGGCTCACTTGCTCTGACTGTGTGAGCCAATGAGGAGGGAGACCGCCCTGCACATCGCTGGATCGAGAGGGGGCTCAAGTAAGTATAAGGGGGTTAGCTGGGTGGGGAGCCCCTTCTGTGTGCACCCCCCCCCAATACTTACCTGAGCTCCCTCTTGATCCAGCGATGTCCACGAAAGCCTTATCTCTCCGGGGACTCAGACTCCTTAATTGGCTTTTGGCAGCAGCGGGGTGTCAATCACAGCCAGTGAGCTAATCAGGAGACAGGGGGCAGGGCCGAGCAGGAGGGAGGGAGTTGCTTGCTGTGGGGGCACCCGGCAGGAGGGAGGAGCCAGGGGCACTGGTGAGGGACATGAGAAGAGGATCCGGGCTGCTCTGTGCAAAAATGCATGGAGCAGGTAACTAAAACATGTTTGTTATTTTAATGTTAAAAAAATAGAGGGTTTAGTAACATTTCAAGCTGCCCAACCATTAGTAGAAATTTTTCTTTTTTAAAAAACTTTTTGCTTTTTGAAATGTTCATTTGAGTTTGTTATGGTTAGTGAGGTCAAATTGATGTTTTTCTACAGTAGTGACAAGTAGTTAGATCTTGTAATGCACATGTTCTAGGCAGTATTGAAACCTATTTAATACATCTGGGTTTCTATTCAAAAAGCAGGTCGGGAGTCATTTTTGGGGCTTTCGAATTAAATAATTGACTCATTGATCTAATGCTCTGATGAATAATTTTTCAGAACAACTGTATGAACGTATGACTGAAATCCTAGGTTGTGTTTTATGGTCAGCTTTATCCTTTAAACTCCCTGATGACACCATCCATGTAATCCAGAAACAGGATCAGGCGACGTATACCTATCAAACCCCCTCACTTCCTGTGAGGATCTACTTTCTCTAATTGGGATGTACCTTTGATTTACACTGTCACATTTAACTGGTCTAATGAATATATGTTTTACTGCCAACCTTTAAATGTAAAGTAAAGGGCCACTAACTAATTACACAAAATGCGGTCATAGGGGCAGCACAGTCCATGCACGGCCTTAATTAAAGTGGAATTTTATGGGAATAAAAAATAATGGACGAGCAGGCAGGATTTTTAATGCAGAAGTCTCTTCTGCATTGAAGTTTCTTACCTGCCTGTCCACCTTTGTACAGTGAGCTGCACAGGCACAGCTCATTGTACAAATTCAGCAATACCAAAGCTGATTGAACACCTGCAGGAGTAATGTCATCTTTGCCTGGCAAATAAAAGCAGCCGGCAATCGGGACCTGGAAGCCGGTCGCCTGAAGAGGTCAGCAGCCAATGGGGAGCTCTGAGACACCACATCGCTGGACTGATGGGGAGTATAGTTCCGCTTTAAAGAGGGTTTCCTCTCCTTACAATAAAGAGGAAACACTATTAGCTGGGCATAGGATGAAACCATTTTTGGGCAGAAGTTGACTTTAGTGAAAACCTGTAGATCCAGATATATAAGCATCTAAGGTTGTATGCATATCTCAAATTTTTTCTAAAAGTTAGGTCTGACTTTTCCCCCTCATTCCCTTCTACAGTATATCAGTTTTCATTATTTACCTTATTTTGATGTAATCACTCTGCGCTTCTCTGTGCAATGCTGGCAGATCATGTCTGGTGGGAGGGGCCACAGCCCTCTGTCTCAGTATTCCTCACAAGAGCCCTGATACAAGCAGTGGGTTGGCTCCTAGGAGGAGGAGGTAGGTTGCATTTTTATATTAGGTAACACCCACATGTGATGCTGAGCCTTCATGGTTGAAAAGAATTAAAATCCAATTAATAAAAGGGATGGGCTAGGGACAGTACAAGGAGGAGGCAAGTACAAAATGATCCTGGATGTCCTCCAGCGTGGAATGAGGCAGACTGTATCTCACTTGATGCAGCTTCTAATGTACACTGTGACAAGCTCACAGCATGCAATGAAAGTGGAGTAATTCATTTCAGTACAGTAGAGGAGCCTAGAGTTCAGCTTTTAACTACAACTGTTAAATTTAAAGCGGTAGTAAAGTGGCACTGAAATAAAAATGAAGTGTAGGTTAAGTCATAATGTACTAGTATACACAGCACACTAATGAGGTTATTGCTCTTCTTTTCCATCCTGTAAGCTTGTTCAGGAAGGGAAAAATGAAAGAACTCTGCAATGCAGGAGATCTCTGAAGAAACAAAAATAACTAAAACAAATGCTCCTCCCTCTCTAACTAGCATTTTACCGTGAAATACTTTACAGAAGACAGCTTTAGGTACAGACAGTTGTTTTATGTAAATATATATATATATTTTTTTTCAAAACAGAACAAAAATGGTGTTTTTTTTTTTTTTTTTTACTATGTGCATGGATTTCAACTTTAAATGTACCAATAAATAGTTTATCTGATCCAAAAGTGTCTCACCAAGTCCTTCCAGTTACTGAACGGAACTCTCACAGAGTCCAATTCCAGTGCCAATATCAATGTTTATTAATGATGCCAACCTGGCACTGCAAGCTTTATGGTCTGATAACACTATAGCTAGAGGGCACCCAAGTGTGAGGGTGGTCTATTATATTGACACCATCTGCTATTCCATATGTTGTCCTTCCCTCATGCCACCGTGCTTGGTGGAGTTGCCAATACCCGTGGTTGTGGAGTTTTTGTAAAATTATATTTACCTAAGAAGTATATTGTACATTCTCACTAAATAATGTACTGCTTTTATATTTTTGTACTTTTATATGTTTCACTGGCTTCTAAGGTACGCTATGAACTTTCTCATTTTGGAAGGTAAGGAACCCAAATCCAACTAGAATGGATATTTTAAAAAACAATATTATTAAAACTTAAGTTTTAGCATTTCCCTTCTTATTTTTTGGACTTTCCTAGAAAAATGTTTGCTTAGGTGAAACAGTATGCAAGGTCTTTAAAGCTCTAATTGATTATGAAGGGTTGGGTTTGAGAAGAACAGTGGCCCACTACCTAATTTCTGTGCTTCATAAATGAGGCGCTTGGCCTCCCCATAATTTAATTTGTCAACAAAATAGCAAAAAAAACACAAAAAACTGGTTGCAATGGTAGCTTCAATAGATACAATAAAAATAGTTGTTTTTTTTAAGAAAATTAACCAGCCATACCTATGATAACTTGGATAGGGAAGATTGCTTACCAACAATGATTGGTCATGTTTTTTATTGTAGAGGACCTTATAATGGATTCTTTTGCCTCCGTGGATATTTACCTCATCCATTGATAGCTTTTATTGCATCAAGCTATGATACAGATTCTATGCATGGAGGAGGGTGGTTGCTAGTTGATGATCTCTTATGGCAGGTCCAGCGGCTCATATAAACCCCTTGCAGCACTGGAAGATTACAGCTGCGGCAGTAGCATGAAGGGGTTAGAGGACTGAAGATTTCAACTAAGAAAGCCACTAACACTGGGGACAGTTTTCATTCACTGCAAGAACCATCCCAGAGCTGATAAACAAAAAAACATAAAAAAAAACCGTAAACTTTGACCCTTTCCGCTTGGGACGAGCTCTGTTGAAGTCAGCCTGCTCAGTGGGGAATGTGTCCGCTGATCCCCGCTGAGCATGCGGACGGCTGCTCAGTGTTTTCTCCACTCATGCAGAGCAGACACAACGCGGCCCACTCTCCTCTATTGGCAGATCGATATAAACTGACCACCCGACTGTCATCTGATCCGATCCGCCACGCCAGACGGATCCCCATCTGTCTGTTTTTAGCACACATGATCAGATCGGATGTCGACAGGTGTCAATGGATACATGTCCATTGACACCCGCCACTCCATACAGGAGACTGGAGGGTTCGATCGTTTCCGCCTGAAAAACTGACAGGTGGACCCGATCGGTCCGCCCGTGTGAAAGGGCCCTTAAGCTTTAAAACTGAGGGCTCAGCACAGTATTATTAGCACTGAGGTGACCTTTTAAGGCTGGGTTCACACTATTGCGAATTGGATGTGAGTTCCCCTCTCTGCTGCGGCTCCGGTGCCAATTTGCACAGGAGCCCTGTGTGTCGTTTTGGTCTGTTTCAGATCCGAATGCAGGCAAAAATTCTGGATGAAATCGGACCTCTGCTGTGAGCCGCATGCGAAGATAATGTGAACCCAGCCTTAAACTGCCATTGATCCTCAGATCCATTCACTTACCTGCTATTAGAGCTCATGCTTGGACTTTGCATTTGTTACATTTTACTGTGTTGATTGCCCTGGTGTATTGAGAATGGCATGCTGTGATGTCAAGCAGCAGGTTCATGACCAGATCTGGGTCTTTACGTTTAGATGATATAAGATTTACCATAACGCTTATCCACCTAATTAACCGGAAGAGCAAACTGCAGTCAGCACACACTAATTATTGTACACAATGTTTTCTTGCTATGGTTTGTTCCTGAATACACGTTGGGAAAGAAGAATGTAGGAATGACTCACACAACTATTCTTCAAATCCACCACATTGTAAAGACAGCAGCGCAGTAATGAAGGCGTGTACAGCATGTGTCATTATTTAACTTTTTTTTTCTCATCACAATTTTACCTGCCTAAAATGATAAATGTTCTTTACCACACGTCTCCAATGAACAATCTGTGGAACACACACTACAGTCAAAGATTATAAGAATACAAATTATGTTTCTTAGATTTCTGGACTTTTGTACTTCATTTTTGATGAGTGTTACTTTTCTAATTTAGGTATATTGGCTGAAATGTTTTAAGACTTGATGAAGCGGATAACTCTTTGGGGGGGGGGGATTTACTAAATTTGGAAAGTGCAAAATCTGGTGCAGCTCTGCATAGAAACCAATCGGCTTCCATGTTTTTTTGTCAAAGTCTAAAGTGATTGTCTCGCATGTAAAAAAATAAAATAAAAAAATAACAAGTGTATTATACTTACCTCCTCAGTGCAGTTGGTTTTGCAAAGGGGTAGACTGGATCCTCCTCTTCTCGGGTCCCTCTTCGCTGCTCCTGGCCCCTCCCTCCTGTCTAGTGCCTCCACAGCAAGCAGCTTACTATGGGGGCACCTGAGCCGAGCTGCAGCTTCGTGTGTCCATTCAGGCATGGTGCTGTGGTTTGGCCCGGCCCCCTCTCTCTCTCCTGATTGGTCAATTGACTTTGACTGCAGCGGGAGTCAATAGCGTCGCTGCTGTATCTCAGCCGATCAGGAGGGAGAGTCCCGGATTGCGGAGGGACTCATGGACATTGCTGGATAAAGAGGGGGCACAGGTAAGTATTAGGGGGGCTGAGGGGGGCTACCATGCACAGCTGCATAAGTTTGAGTGCTCCAGTTTTAGTAAATCTCCCCCTTACAGTTGTATACTTTGCACTATATAAATAATGCCTAGAATTTTATTGGTGGCTGTGGACAGTATGTCCTTTCCTCTGGCTTGTATACATAATACTTACTTTGTTTTGTTGAATTTCAGTATTTGGGCGTAAGATGAGAGGTTATAATCAATGTTGTTTTTTTTTTGTTGTTGCTGCCTCTGAAGGGAGATTCACTAATTTTCTCAAACTCTCCTGATTTCCACTGTTACAGGAAATTGATTGTGATTATAAATAGAAAACTTTGAGCTGCCACCAGAACAGAGTAGGAGGGCAAATCTTTCAATGGGGACACTCTGTCAGTTGGAAAAATATCCTCTTACATCCTGTTAAATCTACAGGACAGGAAGTAAAGAGAAATATCTCCCTAATAAGACATGGGTACCTAAAAATGACAGTGGTTGTAACACTCCCCTACTCTCCAAAATAAAATAAAAAAGCTTTGGCTCTATACTTTAAAGAATGTGTCATTAGCTTCAGCATTGGTGTGTCTGCCTTCTCTAGCTTGATGTTCCAGTATTTCTAGCATAACAACTTCAACACAGCAATTATGAATTGTGTCAGAAATATATTTGCCTTTCAGAATACATTTTTAAATAGATTGTTTAATAATTTAATTTGTATTTCTTTGATATAACAAAAAGTTAAATATGACCAAAATTGATGTTTGTATAATTATGTCAGAAGGGAGACAGAATATGTATCATATCTAGAACGCCACAACTGCTGATTTTGCTTTTTTGTATATGTAAATTATTATAGCACTCTTAAAATTTTCCAAGTCACATGAATATTTACACAAAATAACAAGTATTAAAAAAATGAACCGATACAGTGCTTGTTCTGTAACCAGATTTGCACATTTGGCTAAATGCATTGGATGCACGTTAAGAACTTTTGGTTATCTAAACCATTCTGTGAGGATCAGGCAGACCTTTTTTTGTTTGATAAATCTGCACTGCACTGTTACTAGAGGTGTATTTGTTTAAAATATGTGCTGCGGACCCCCTATTTTTCCTTACCTGAGCCCGATCCGATCCAGCGATGTGAACGAGCCGCTGTCTCTCTCCTCATTGGACAGATTGATAGCAGCAGGAGCCATTGACTCCCGCTGCTGTCAATCAAAAGCTGTGACACAGGAGCAGGGGTCGAGGCTGAGTCCTGCTGTTTGTGTCAATGGAGGCAGCAGCGGTACCCAAGATCGAGACCGCACGGCTGCCCCCATGGAAAGCAACATTCCACGAGGGCACTTGATAAAGAGGAGGAGCGCTGGCAAAACCATTGCACAGAGCAGGTAAGTATAGACACTTTTGTTATTTTTTATTAAATAGTTTCCTTGTTGCCTTTCACCTGGCGAAAAATAGCCTAAAAACATTTGAACATGAGAGTTAACATTAACCAATAGAGAAAATAGCCTAACTCTAATATTATTATTACCATTGCTAAATGTGACTACTTCTTCCTGACCCTTTGAGGATGGTATAGATTTAAATCCCACACTAAAAAACAAACAAAATGTAGGGTCCGAAATCCATACCAGACCCTTATCCGATCACTTGGCTGGGTGGCCAAGAAAGGGCAACAAGGCAACTATTGCCACATATTACAAACCGTTTGGGTGTTATTTGTTGCACTCGCATGAACAGTGAAACACTCGCAAAGTGAAATTTTTACCCTTGGACCCCCATAAGTGTATGTCTGGGCACAATTAAAAAAAAAAATCAGCACAGTACATTTAAAAAAAATATATTTATTAAGCCACCAACAATTTCCTGCATTTTTCAAGATTGCAGTTGTCTGCAAACATGCTGTGACCATTGCGAGTTGGCCACATGTATGTCAAACATTGGGATTTGCTTGAGATGCTACTTTTGGGCATTTGTTTATGACACTTCCTAAAATCTGGTTTACTGTATCAGCTACAAAGTGTTTTCTAGGTTCACAGTCCTGACACAGCCTCTGATCCTGTCTCTATAAACTTACATAGTGAATAAGGCTGGTCAGACTAAAGCACTGGAAACTACCTCACAGTACGCTCGGTTGTGCACTTTTTTAATGATCCTACCATTACCAGCTGGTGTGATGATAGTCACAGCTGGAGGGACTGACTACTGACATTCACGAGGTAGAATATTGTGCATGCACACTCAGTGTTTATTTTTTGCCTACTCAGCCTAGAAGAAGCACTGTCCTGTTATGGATCCTGCTTCTCTGATACCTTGTGGATCATCTAATCTCCGGTGTGATTGATGCCTGTAACCCTCATCAACATCAGCTGCCCTGGTTTTTCAGTATGTAAGGCATTATCTGTCTTTGAGCCTAGTTGATCTCTGCTATTTTGTCTTTTAAAAGACGCACAGAAGACAGTTCTGCTGCAGCGGGTGACCTCAGCTCATACTCCTGTAATTCGACTAGCAGCCACTTCCTGGATTTTCCAGAAGATTCCTGCAGCAAAGATCCTGGGACCCTGTATTGCTATAGGATCGTCCTCCCCAGTCGTTTGCAGCTTCACAATGTGAGCCTCAGCCCTTACATACATCCACAAGACAATTAATATCCACTACAGATTTTTTATCGGCCTATGTGCAATTTTAATTAGAGATATGCCATCTCTAAAAATCATATTCAGGGCTTTTTACAGCCTTCTCATGAAAGGCTGTATGATGCAGTGTTAAATGTTAAGTTATTGATCCTGTACAATGCAGTCCTACCCCACAATTAGGGGACCAGACTACTGTTTTAGGCATTGGGTCTAGAGTTGTGCCTTCAAAGATATTTCCATTATGTTATGTTTGTCAACATGTCTATCATCCCCTTCCATGGGAAGTTGTTGACAAATGTCTGCCCATTGTGGACGCCTTAACATACAACAGACAGGTTAATGATGTTCTTTCCTTAAGGCTACTTTCACACTGGGGCCGCTGAGCGTTAGCGCTAAAGCGCTTCTTGTTTTAGCGGCGCTTTTCGTCCGCTAGCGGGGCGATTTTAACCCCCACTAGCGGCCGAAGAAGGAGTTAAAAGCGCCCATGTTGCGGCGCTTCTGAATTGCTTTTCAGGTGCTTTGGAATCGCTGCCCATTCATTGCAATGGGCGTTTTGGGGAGCGCTGTATACACCCCACGCCCTGCCCATTGAAATGAATGGGCAGCGCTTCAGAAGCGCCACAACACGGGCGCTTCTAACCCCTTCGGCCTCTAGCAGGGGTTAAAAGTGCCCCGCTAGCGGACGAAAAGTGCCGCCAAAATGAGAAGCGCTTTAGCGCTGACACTCAGCGGCCCCAGTGTGAAAGTAGCCTCAAGGAAACCGCCCCAAAGATGCTGCTTGCAGGACTTTTCAGAACGTCCTGCAAGCGAACTGCCCCAGTGTGAAAAGTCACACTAAAATGAATAGGAGGCGGTTTTCAGACGTTATTTAGAGGCCATTTCTAGCACTAAAACAAAAAAACGCCTTAGTGTGAAGCCCGCCTCAGGCCCCTTTCACACTACAAAGTCGCACGATTTTGCTGCGATTTCAGGGAATGCCTGTGTAACTCGCATCAAAGTCGGACCAAAGCAGTGCAGGAGCTACTTTGAAGTCAGCACAACTTGAAGTCGTACTAATATGAATGGTTGTCATTGGAAATCATGGGGAATGACTTGTCATGCGACTTTGCAGTCCCAAATTGTAGGACAAGTCGAACAAGTGTAAAAGGAGCTTAAGATTTTCCCTGACTTTCACTCGGAGTCTTGTCTCAGTTTGAGAGCAGGCTATAAAATTTTCCGACAACAAAATCCGTTGTCGGAAATTCCGATCGTGTGTACACAAATCCGCACAAAATGCCACGCATGCTCAGAATAAATAAAGAGATGAAAGCTATTGACTACTGCCCCGTTTATAGTCCCGACGTACGTGTTTTACATCACCGCATTCAGAATGATCGGATTTTCCGACAACTTTGTATGACCGTGTGTATGCAAGACAAGTTTGAGCCAACATCCGTCTGAAAATACCCTAGGATTTTGTTGTCGGAATGTCGGATCAATGTCCGACCGTGTGTACGGGGCATTAGAAACACTTATATACCAACCAGAACACGGGAACACTTAAGCGCAGAAGCAACACAGATTGTTACTTCTCGAGGAAGGATCCCTCAAGTATGTACTGTTTATCTCAGTGGAATAATTTGTCACTTGAATGCTGAGCTGACAGTGATGCAGTTGATAGTGTTGTATGGTCAAAATATAATTTGAAATAGGCCTTTTTCTAATAATTCATTTAATTAAGGTGATTAGGCAAGGTAGATTCTTACTGCCTTAATGTCTCAAGTCAAAAAAGAAAAATTGCAGTGTCAAACATTATATTCAAATAGAATTTATTGTGTTTTTAATATATTTTCTTTATTATGTATATAATTAAAAACTCTTTTATGCAGATTTGTAGTACAATCGTCCTTCAAAATATACTCTCCCCACCCCTTTCCCCTCTTAGGGACATGTCATACTAGTGGTCTTGTCTCTGGTGACAACTTGCCAGTGACTGAGTCACATCACAGGAAGGGAAAATTATCACCTGTTTCCATGTGTCACTCTCTCGCTGGATGACTCTGTTGCTGAATGACATTCTGGATTGCTTCTATCAGAACTCTGGTTTGCAAGGGGGGTGACACACTTTGGCACCCCTCAGCTAACCAGTCGCTGGCAAGTCAACCACAAACAGGATTGTCAGATTGCCATGGCCCTTACTGTCTCTTCTCCCAACAAGATCTTTGCTGTGCCATAATATATATATATGGTATACTGTAGTCCCCCCAAGCTTTACTGAAAATACTGTTTAAACCGAGGTATTGTAAAACCATAACTGAGCCATATACATAATGACAAAGCATACCATTCCAAACTAATTATTCAAGGAGCCGTTAATTTTAGTAAAAGTTTAAAATGTTACCACTAAAACAAATGCAAGGTCTGCTTACTAGATCAGGGCCCACTCTCCAAAAAAACATTTTACAATGTACTATTGACCAATCTTATCCCATCTTCTGTCCTCTGTGCCTGGATGACAGTGACATGCTGATCCTTCTCTCAAGATCTTGGAAAAAATTATGATCTCACAAGAATTCACTCTTGCAATGGGCTGGAGTATTTTCTTGCGAAATTTATCCGGCACAATTATACCCCTGATGAAGATAAAAAAAACCCTGCTTTGAAACGCATTGGTTTGTTCTGTTCTCCAAAGAAACACTGCTGTTGACCGATATATGTGGGATACTATTAGTGTTATATGTACATGTGATCATCAGCCGCTAATGTTTTTTTACCTTTTAACTTTTTATTGGCTGTTTTTGTATTAATAAAGTTTGATGTATTGTAATGTTTGTAGAATCTTACATTTGATATCAACAAGCTGATCATACACTGGTAGACTTTCATCTCAAATTTGTCGCTTTTAAGAACGTTCACTCAATTTTCTACTTGTTAGTGAGGTCAAATCGATGGTCGTTGACCACAGTGATGAAATAATTTAAAGTAGCAGTATGGAATATTTTTTTGAATGAATGAGTGCATTTTTAATAGTGTGGGGTTGATTTACTAAAACTGGAGAGTGCAAAATCTGGTGCAGCTGTGATTTTGGAAACTAAGCAAGCACGTCAATTTCAGTTTCTGCCCTCAGCCCTCAAAAAATGGGGCGGGGGGGAATACAGGACCCAATGGTCATGTGATTGTTAGTAAAACATTAAAAAAAAAAACCAAAAAGTATTTAGCATGCTGAATACTAGATTTTTTATGGAAGGCATGTTTAGAGAAGGTGTAATGTTTGCTTTTGAGGATTTACTATGCTATGACTTACAGTTACTTTACTTATTTCACATTATAAGCTTCCATGTAAGTGAGTTCTAGAACATATAGGAGATTATTTTTTTGAACCTTGTTTTACTTTATACTCGGGGTTTTATATATTTTAAACTTGCCGTAATGGATGTGACATAACATTACTAGTTGCATGTCAACCCTCATCAGAGTCCCTAAAATGTATCCTTTAAATTTTCAATACAATCCTTGTAATAAGTTGTTTCAGATTTTCTTATGTTTTGTTTCCGCAACTACAATTTAGAGGAAGACATCATTTTCTTCCAAAGTAGGTTTTCTTTATTCTTTTGATCCCTGCACTGTCTTATCTTTTTTATATACAATCCTCCAGTTTCTCTCAAACTCAGTTCTCTCTTTAATATTTCTGGTCTTTCCACTTTTTGTTTACTACTTTTATAAAGATGCTGGTGTCGTCATGATCACATTTCCACTATGAGCACTGTAACTTTGTCACGTATAACACTGTTAATATCCCTGAGGAAATCATAAAATTATTAGGAAACCTCATATATTAAATATGAACAAGGAATGTCTCTCTATAGTATGTACTTGTTTCCTTAAGAGCACTAAGTGTCTGTCATTTTTGTCTGCTGCCTTGTTCCTTTGCTTTAAGCATTCTTCACTTCTGACAAGTTTTCCTGACACCAAGAAAATAATGGTGACAGGGGAGGGATCTCCAGATGATTGACAGCCTCAGCTCTGTTCCTGTGTGCTGTTGGAAGGGGGGGTATCCCTCCCCTCCAATGAGCGCTCAGAGCTCTCCTCACTGATATATCTTCAGCTCTCCACCCCCTGCTTTTCAGAGCTGAGAGATTCTGCGTAAATTCTTCACTTTGAATGAATGTAGGGAAAAGACAGCTGTAGATAAACAGGTACAATTGATGAAGAAGGATTTGTTTCATCTCTGTGTATCGCCTGAGGCCAGTCACCTCACTGGGTATATGTAAGGGTTTACAACCCTCCCCGTCACCATTTTTCTCTTGGTGTCAGGAAAACTTGTCAGAAGTGAAGAATGCTTATAGCAGAGAAACAAGGCAGCGGACGGAAATGACAGACGCTTAGTGGTCTTAAGGAGACAAGTACACACTATAGAGAGATATTCCTTGTTCATATTTAATATATGAGGTTTGCTAATAATTTTGTCTCATAATTAAGATCAAGAGACACAAAGATGGAGAGAGCATCTTGATTGGATGGTAAAAAGAAATAAAGTGAAATGACCAGACATATTAAAAGAACAGAATTTTAGAGAAACTGGAGGTTTGTATCAAGGAAAAGACAGGGAAGAGATCAAATTAATAAAGAAACCCTACTATGGAAAATATTGAGGTCTCCCTCTAAATTGTAATTGTGAGTGCAAATATTTGAAACAAAGTAGAAGTAGTAATTTAAGAACAAAAGTTTTTATTTAACTTGTATAATTGCAATAATAATGTATATATTCTATAGAAATGTATTGTTCTTTTTACAAAAATGTTTTTATTCTTTGTAGGAACCGTACTAGTTATGAACTCCAGGCTCCGCGCTTTGGGTGGAAGGATCAACAATATTCGAGTAACAGAACTTCCAAAGGAGAAAAATAGATCTGAGGTAGTTTGTAATGTTCGCTTCTTGGATGGCTCTCACCAGTGCTTCAAAGTCAATGTAAGTTTTGTTAGGATTTTTTATATTTTCTTATACCATATTAAATCTGAAGTTTGAGAACTGTTGAATACCTACAGTGCCTTGAAAAAGTATTCACACCCCTTCAAATTTTCCACATTTTGTCATGTTACAACCAAAAATGTAAATGTATTTTATTGGGATTTTATGTGATAGACAAACACAGAGGTACATGATTAAATTGGAAGGAAAATGATAAATGGTTTTCCAAATTTTTTACAAATAAATATGTGAAAAGTGTGGCATGCATTTGTATTCAGTCCCCTTTATTCTGATACCCCTAACTAAAATATAGTTTAACCAATTGCCTTCAGAAGTCACGTGATCTTTACCACTGTAATTGGACACAGCTGATCACAGAAGGTAAACAGAAGTCGGTTATCAGCATTCCTTTCCTCACGCTGACATTGTGAGGAGAGGAGAAGAGAGCTGATAACCAGCTTTTGCAAATGGGACATGTACACTGATAATCAGAACACTGCCCCCCCCCTCGCACCGCTGCACCCCGCCATGGTTTTCAGGTTTCGTTTGCCCATTTGCTGGCCCGGGACCAACATGGTGTATGGAGGGGAGGGAGAAGAGTGAATACACATCTGCTCTCCTCGACTTCTTGCTGTGACCTGGAAAGTGATGTCTGTGGCGTCACTTCCGGATCAGCCTGTCAATGTCCCTGGCTAGCTTAGCTGGGAAGTAATGTTTTTCAATGCGATCTGTATTGCAGAACATTCAATGGAGCCCAAAGGAGACCTGTAGGGTCTCTTAAACCCTGCATGTCTCATTAAAGAGAACCTGTCACCTAAAAATCAACACATCGGGAACAAAAAGAATGTCCGATTCCGGGTTATTGGGTCTCTGTGATAGCCTCTGATTGGCTAAAGTGAATAAATTAAGAGAAAAAGACTTGGAAAAGAAAGAAAACAAATGCAGCCATTACATGAAAGGATTTTGTAAGGTGCAATATGTTACTTTTTGGAGGGGGGGGTTTGGATACACTTTAAATAAAATATTAACGCTTATCTTCTGTTATGTTTTTTTATTGCTGTATGTGTTCTTGCTGAGAGATCTCACCTCATTTTCAATGTTGATGACAGGTGGTTACCAGCAGGACATGAAGTGAGAGGTACTTTCTCCAAAAAGGATACAGACAGCAACGAAAAAAAAAATCTATGCCTAATTTTTTGTCCTGGACACAGATATATACTGGGATAAAGATTGAAAGGAAGTATTCCCAAAGATGCACAGGCAATAATAAAAATCAGCATTTCTAATCCTACCTGGAGGATGTTCCCTACATTAAAGCCCTTTCACACTGGCTGTTAGCCGCGTTAGCGGTAAAGTGCTGCTAGTTTTAGTGGTGCTTTGCCGTCGTTTTAGCGGCGTTTTTTGGCCGCTAGCGGGGCACTTTTAACCCCCGCTAGCAGCCAAAAAAAATTAGTTAATGGCGACAAAAAAGCGCCACTGCCGATTCGCTTTGCAGGCGCTTCGGAAGCGCTGCCCATTCATTTCAAACTGTGATTATCTGCCCCACCACTGTAACCCCCTGCACATCTGCCCCGCCCCACTACTGTAACCCCCTGTACATCTGCCCCGCCCCACTACTGTAACCCCCCTGTACATCTGCCCCACCACTGTACCACCCTGCTCATCTACCTCACCAATGTAGATATGAGACACATCTACCTGTCCTGGTACACTCATCCTGCTGATCCAACTCTCGCATTCAGCCCACGTGCTTTTATGTGATGTCACATACAAGCATCTGGAATGAATGCGCAATGATGAGCTCAGGTCAGGGGTATTTTCTGAAAGCAGTGGGCCTATGTACAGGATCATAAGTTGGGCCCCCGCAGCTAAGAAAAAGTGTGGCGCTCTGCGCCACAGCAAAAGTTGGGTGTGATTTTCATTGTGCTGAATACTGGCTATGGCTTAAGGGGACACAGAGTGCAGGGATTCAGTAGTAAGTGACGCAAAGGTTCAGGAATAATTTCAACAAAGTTCCCAGAAGCTCAACAGTAATTCCACAAATTGTCACCTGATTGTGGTTTTCTCAATCCCAGTGAAATCCCTTCTTTCTGAGATTGGTAGTTGCAACCAAGGGAGTCATCTTCCTCCAGATGGTGGGCGGGGCTAGCAGGACTGTGATTGGCTTTGGCAGTGGCCAATGACAGTCCTTCTCCTCCTGGTAACAGGAACCCCCCCCCCAGCAGAACTGCACCTATTCTCTTCCCCATCACAAAAGCTGACGATCGCAGCTACAGCAAAGTTAGTTTCCCATATTTTACAATGTGTGGGGGAACGGTGCCTCCCCCTCAGTGCAGGTGCGGTGTGGGGAATTCTGAAATTGGAATGCATTTGTGTCTCACTGACACTTCCCTGCACTGCTCTGCTGATGGAGAGGGAGTCGGGTGCTGGCAGAAGAGGCTTCTGGTGCCACTTGCAGCACTAGTGTCGGGGGTTGTCTACCCCTGGTATAGCTGGTAGTAGTTGGTCACATATAAATGCCCTTGCTTCACAGCTTATCCAAACACCTTCACTTATTGAACAGATGTACAGTAACACTTTCAATGGTATATTTAACAGACCAAAAGGAAGCAAATACGAGTGGTTGACTGTTGGGGTTCATATACTCTTCAACTCCGAGTCCTGTAGCTGCTGCCTTTTGTGCTCCAGCATCTAATGCATTCCATGTTTTAAAGTTGTATTCATTCATTGGTATGCTTTTTCTAAGCATTGTCCACCACTGTCCCTTGCCTGCCATAATAGAGACAAGTTTTCTAACAGATATAAAATACCACCTTATATTTCATATTTATGCAGGACTCCTGTGTGTTCTACGTTCCCACTAATCCCTACCACTTTGGTTAACCACTTGAAGGTTTCATGACCACGTCATTTTTTGCTATTTAGCATTGTTTTACTTAAACTGGCAATCTGTGATCGGCTACAGCTAATCACATGGTACAGGGTGTTGTGATTGGCCCAGGCACCATGTGAAAGCTGTGGGCCAAACACAGCATAGGAAACAGCTCATAACAGCTTTTTTGACATTGTGATATCGATCACATGATCCCCTGGCCGCTCAAAGTGTCTGGGCACCAGGAACCGCAATCCTCTGTGCCCTGCGGACACAGTGGTTGCGGAAGCTGGGCACCCCCGGGGCACGTAAGTGCGCATGTGCTAAGCTATGTAGGGGTATGTCACTTATCTTTTAAAAAGTGGAAGCTCTGCTTATCTGCCCTCCTCCTCTGGTGCCATATTTGGCACCTTTTTTGGGGACAGGTGAGCGGGTACCTCACCCGGAAGTTCGGCTCCCCTCCTCCTTCCCCCGCTGTCGGGCCATTCCCAAAGCACAGCGCACTTGGCGCATGCGCAGTAGGGAACCGCCCAGTGAAGCCGCAAGGCTTCACTGCCAGTTACCTTCATAAGCAATGGCAGCGGCAGCACCCGAGAGCCAATGGAAACATCAGCTGGGGTGAAGACACCGCAGAATCCCTGGACAGGTAAGTGTCCTAATATTAAAAGTCAGCAGCTACATTATATGTATGTATTTTTTTCTGAAAGAGGCTGGACCTCCTCTTTAATGTAGTTAATGTTTTATTTTCATTTTTGGATGAAGTAAAGCAAGGTAATAACCCCTGTAAGTTTTTTTTGCCCCGTTGTGAAATAAGTTTTGCTTTTTAGTTATATTTAGGTCCTACCACTTGTCACAGGCGTGGCTTGTACAAACAGCTGCACAACATACAGTATAAAGAGAAAGGGTATGCGTTGCAGCAAAGCAATATCACAACTCATGCATTACCCTTGCCCCTGCAGTTTATGTTCGGCATTTTCTTTGCCTCTTCACCCACTGATCCGTGGCAGGGTCCTTCTCTGTGTCCTCTCCCAACAGAATATGATCAGCTTCTGCTCCGCTCACCCTCAACAACAGTTCCTCATGTACACTGCAGCTGCTATATTGGCATTTAGGAGCAGTTGGGCATTTTTTTCTGAAGCTCCTGAACTCTCCACTATGTTCTCCTATGTGTCCATGTACACATAGTCGTTTAGAGGAGTTTACAGGCAGGTGAGTTTGCTGACATTTCTCTGAAAGCACAAAGACTGCATTCAGGAGTCCTTAAAATGCCAGAAACGCATAGAAACACCTAACGTTTAGCACTTGAGCATTTATTCATTTCAAAAATTCTGACCAATGAAATAAACTCCCAAACAGCAAATGCTGCTAAACTCTGCTAAGCTCACCTAAACTGGTTTTAAAAAAATGCAGCTTAGGTGCGTATTTAATGCCGATTTTCTCTTGTCAGGATAAACTGTGTTTACAATAAACCAGTGACGCCTAAAGCTTGATTTTTTTTTTGATCGTTTGTAAAAAGGCATTAACACCTGGCAAACACATGCGGCCAAATAACAATTTGACAGTGCCTATTTACTGGACTTTTATACATTTTATCTTCACAAAGAAACATATCCCATTCTTCACAATCACGCCTTATTCATTTCATCAGTTTTCAGCATCACCTATATTTTTGAACAACTATTTTCAAGAATGAAGCACACGAAGGGCAAAATTGGAACCAAAATATCTGATGAGCACCTTGAGAATTGCTAGTACATCCATCAAACCAGATTTTACATAGTTACATAGTAGGCGAGGTTGAAAAAAGACACAAGTCCATCAAGTCCAACCTTGATATGATTATATTGATGTGTTTATCAAAAACCGTGTCAAATCTCGCAGTAGTTTTATGTTGACCTCTTTTTATTTTATAATAACTAATATTAGAGGAAAATTAAGTTTTAATACGCAGATAAGTACCTTATCTATAGCCGTGATCGTTAACTTGTGATTGGCCCGACTTTTTCTGCTCATTAGCTATACTTATTGTTAGTGTATTTTATGTGTCGCCCAAGACAATTCCTCTTATTTCAATGTGGCCGAAGGAAGGTGAAAAAGTTGGACACCCCTGCTTTAACCCATTCATGAATATCATGAACAGGCAACCTTGGCCACCTTCCAGAAAAAAAAGGTGCTTAACTGTGACTGTTAGTCAATAAACGGCAATCCTCCCTCTTACACTAATATTTCCAGATGAACACATTCCTTTATAAGCCACTCCTCTGGCACTGATTCATAATTTGATAATAGAAGTAATTCTGTCTTGACTCATAAGTTGTCCCATAAGGTGGTAGCTTACTGTGTTGCTTCGTAGACGCTGTGTCTTGCAGCATAATGTAATTGTAGCCACGAACTGGAGCTCATCCACATGGGCAGGTAAGAGAATAAAAAAGACACAAGCCTAATGCTTACTGCTCAGGTGTTAGATTATGCATCCCTGTGCATTGCTGACTTGTAGAAGGACCTGTTAACATTTTACGAGGTATGTAAATTGCAACTGTAACCACTTCAGCCCCTGAAGGTTTTACCCCCTTAATGACCAGGACATTTTTGTTTGCGATAGGCACTGCGTTACTTTAACTGACAATTGCGTGGTCGTGCGACGCTGTACCCAATTTTAAATTGATGTCCTATTTTTTCCCACAAATAGAGCTTTCTTTTGGTGGTATTTTTATTTTTTGAGCTATAAACAAAAAAGAGCGACAATTTTGAAAAAAAAACAATAATTTTTACTTTCTGCTATAAAACACTGCTACATATTTTTGGTAAAAAATTCCCTAAGTGTATAATGATTGGTTTGCGCAAAAGTTTTATAGAGTCTACAAACTATGGGATGGATTTATGGCATTTTTATAAATGTATTTATTTTTCCTAACAATGGCGGCGTTCAGCGATTTGTAGCTAGACTGCGGCATTGCGGCGGACGAATCGGACACGTAACTGACATTATTACAATGATCAGTACTAAAACAATGCACTGTTACTGTACTGTACTAATGACACTGGTAGGGAAGGGGTTAACTTCAGGGGCAATCAAAGGGTTAAGTGTGTCCCTAGGAGGTGTTTGCTAACTGTGTGAGGGATGGACAGACTGGATGAACTGCTTAGCAGGAACACAAGATCTCTATCTTCATCCCTGTCAAAACAGCGATCTTGCTTACATAGGCAGTTTGCTGTTCTGCCTCTCTAGGGAGTGATCGCTGGTGGCCAGCGCACCCCCAGTGTCTATTGCTGGTGGACAGCGTGCCTGATGCGCGCCCTTAGTGTCTATTGCATGAAATGACATACAGGTACGTTGTTTCGCACAGAAGAGCCGCCCTGCGTAGTATATCTGCGGTATTCAGTCTTTAACTGGTTAGGATGCTTCCTAAAACGTTTAGTGACATCACAGTATATTTATAAAGCAGTAAATGTGACATTTACCCAAAATTCACTGCAGGTGAATCAAACCCAATCATTTATAATGTTCACCAGGAGGACACACCTGACAATAAATCAGTAGTAAACTCTGAGGGGAAAAAAATAACCGGGTCCCCTGCATGTTAGTGCCACGATGCCACAATGCATTGCATACTAGCGTATTATACAGAATTTACCTTAAAAATGGAGCCCTTCAGTGTCACTTTGTCATTGATGCAGAAGCTTTGATCTTCACCTGGTCCTCCTTCCGTGTTTATGCTCTCTAGTAGAGTTGGGTGAACAGTTCGAGCCGAGCAAAAGTTCGGCCCGAACATTGCCTGTACGGCAAACACCCCATTTTGCGGGGTGCTCTGCGGGATGTTCGCCCGCCGAGCACCCCACAATGCACTGCGCGCAGCACAGTGCATTCTAGGGCCCTAATTGAATGAAGCAATGCTTTGCCCAATCAGGGCACAGAGCACAGTCAGTGCCATGATTGGACAAAGTCATGATGACTTTGCCCAATTATTGCTCAGTGCTCACAGTCCCAACCCACACTATAAAAGGTTCCTTCCCACAGGAAGCTTTTGCAGTGTGTTGTTGGAGTATAGATAGATAGATAGAGCAGGGCTCTGTTTGCTACTAGCGATTTAGTGTGTTATTGTGACTCTGAGTGTAGCGTGTCAGTGTAGTGTTAGTGTAGTCTGAGTATAGTGTGAGTATAGTGCAGTGTTAGTATAGTATAGCGTAGTGTCAGTATAGTTCTATATAGCATATATGTTATGTTCCTGCCCCCTTTTTTTAAATTGTCAGCTGCAGTTTATCTTCCTGCGATGCTGTTGATCCCCCTTTTTTTAATTACATTTCTGTCAGAGGCAGTCCTTAATTTAAAGTGCACCAAACACCACTTTTCATTGAATAAAGTGCATCCAATTACACATTTCCCGGTATCTATTCAATTTGGGTAATAAGCCCCCCATCATGCCAGGGAGGCCAACAAGGAGAGGCAGACATTCCCATACCACTATGAGGGGGCCAGCAGCGTCTGCGTCATAAGACAGACACATTTTTCTCTGTTTATTGATGTTGCCTGTGCTATCCAGCCACAACGTGCTAAGGAGGTGGTGTGCTAGCTTACTAAACCATCCTCCTCATCCTCTATCACCCAAACTGAGACTAGTGCGCAGTCCACCGCAGCTGCCAGAGTGGCTTATTCTGCTTCCTTGTTCACAGCTACTTTTGCCATAGCCCCAGCATCTTGCATAGATGAGTCAGCCGATGTATTTGATCACAGAATCAGCCACTTGATTCTACTTGATTCTAAAGTTGGTTATGAGGTAGAGAAAGGGCGTAACATGAGCCTACAGAGAGGGAACAACACTGATAAACAACAAATTGGCAATCGTGTTCCCCCAGCTGCAGCATATTACCAAGTTGGCTCCAATGATGATGAGGATGGAGGGGATGATGATGAGCTCACTGATGTGACTTGGGTGCCGGATGGAACAGAGGAGGAAAGTGAGTGGGAGGCACAACCCCAATGAGGCAGGATGTCCTCCAGAGGCAGCCATGATGGAAGAGTAGAGAGCAGCCACCCTATTCTCTCAGATTGTGGAGATGTTATCTCCCGGCCCACTTCCCACAGTTCAGCTATGTGGGCCTTTTTTACATTACATGATTTGTACATTAACATATGGAGTTGTGCAGGCTAAACATGTATTGTTTTGCATTCTTTAAACAAGCCTGATGCTGGCCTTCTCTCTTCAGTCAATAGGAAATATCTGTGAAAATGCAGTCAAGAAGATTTCAGAGACTCTGACTCCTGCCAAATAGCAAGGCCCCAGGACCAGATGGTCTTCCCTATGAATACTATAAGTCTTTTTTGCCCACCCTACTCCCACATATGAGTCATATATGCCTGTTTAATGCTTTTTTGGGTAGGGACGACCTCCCGAGGGACATGCAGACCTCACATTTGATGCTCATACCTAAGCCTGATAAAGACCACACACTGTGTGAGAATTACAGACCTATAGCTCAGTTAAATTCAGATTTATTATTTTTTTTTACGAAACTGCTATCCCTTCGCTTAAACTTAGTCCTTCCCTCCTTGATCCATAAAGATCATGTGGGCTTTGTCCCAGGATGTCAGGCGGGAGATAACACCAGGAGAGTCCTCAATTTAATAGACATCATTAATAGACAAAATACTGAAGCGCTGCTCCTTAGTCTAGATGCTGAGAAGGCCTTCGATAGGCTCAGCTGGCTTTTGTTTTCAACTCTTGAATATCTGGGCTTCCGGGTGCTGTTCCTCAGGGCGAAAAAAAAAAAAAAAAGAAAATACAGTCAAAAGTGTCATCTTATTGAGGTTTGCAGAAGTAGATTTGCAGATGTGGTTATTTCTATATTTAGCTGTAATAGGCCAGTTGGGGCAATATTCTTTCTGCGCAATCTCATGTCTATGGGTACCTTCATTAGTAATAGTAGTAGAGGTTTAGCTGGCTTCGAATTTTAGAATGTTTTTCTTGGCAACATGGCACCTGGTGAAAGTGGCGCAGGTGGAAATATGACATTCATAGTTTGTGAAATTAATTCCTGTATTATGGCGCTAATAAGTGGCATAACATTTTTTCCTGCAGTGACACATATGCAAGAATGCAAATTTTGAAGTCCTGCTATTTGAGAATACTAGTCAGGCTGGCCCAGGAATAGATATATTGATATATCTATTATACTGTGTGTGTGTGTGTATATATATATATATATATATATATATATATATATATATATATATATATATATATATATATAGCATTTTGTCAGTGCCCTAAAATTCAGTGTAAACAATGTGCTGACAGCCTTGCTGGTTATTGCACTCCTTTCCTCATACAGACAATTCATGCGGAAAAGACTTTCAATAACCAGCAACTCTGTTTACATGTGATCAGGTGTGATTGGACACAGCTGAAAACATGTTAAAGGGTTGCTGTGATTGGCTCTTTACCCTGATCTGTCATCAGCTGTGTCCGAAGAACACAGCAGTCACAAAGTTCACATGATGCGTGGCCCAGGGGACGCGTGCGATGCACGGCCCAGGAGGCGGGGTTCTGAGAGGACATCTATGGGCGCCCTCCCAAAACTATAGTACCAAGCTGTAACCATCTTTTGGTTATAGCGCAGTACTAAAGTGGTTAAGCTACAAAGGCAGTTTATGGGAGTGTACACATGCTGTGGATGGAACGCTTTGCTCTGCATTTGTGGCAAAAATTATCCGCCTGCTCACGTTTGGCGGGCAGTACCCACTGAACACAATCCATTCAAGCAAATCGCCACCCTGCAATCACCCCACAACTGCCTACAGTGCATGGGGGTGCAGTTAAATCAGGTAGTGGTGAGGTGAGGAGGTGACCTATCACCTCACCGCCTGTGAAATGCCTTTTGAAAAGGTGTTTGACCTTTACTTTACATGGAGCCGGGATTCTTTTCACATTTATTTTTTTGTTTTCTCATCACCTCTTCTGCCAGAAGTAGTGACAGGCTTCGTATGGGTGTCAGGTGACAGTGGCAAGTGACATTCTGCATCTGGGTGGCAGGTGACAGTGGCAAGTGACATGCTACATTTCCTGGCAGGTGACAGTGATGTACAGAATATAGGCACCTGATATCTGCTATCCACCTGAAAGGCAGCCTATAAATCGGTATCAGCCCTGAAAAAAAAGCTATTGGTCGACCCCTACTTTATAGATTCCTTTTAAAAACACTAAACTACAGTGCATACTGTAGATGTTGACCAGCTGCTGAGAAAGAATGGGATTTCTGCTTGAAATGCATTTTCATTAAGTAAAAGTTATGCGTTTTACTGCAGGGAAATGGAGAAATTTGAAATCCATGAATATTCAGGCTTTGTTCACACCTTTGTGGCGCCTCAAAATAAAATGCTTCAATGTGCATTGTTATGGAAGCCCATTCATTGGAATATGCTATGCAGTGCGCTAAAATCCACCAAAACGGTATATATCTTTTTTTAAAAGACAATACACCACAATGCATTACTGTGTATTGTGTTTTGGTAAGAATTAGTGGCACCACAGCACACAATGCACACATTGCTGTGCGTTTTCGGAAACCATTCCAAAACTGTATTTGAAAGTATTTGGCCTTTGCTCATTACGTGGCCATTAGCCTGAATCTGTTAGGAATTATTGTTTTTTTTTTTTTTTTTCTTTTTATAAAGTGGGATTTTTACAAGGCTGTTTTGGTAACATGCTATTTAGAGGAATAATGTTTAATGACAAATTGCTTGTTAATGGAGTGTTAGATCGATCGCTTAATCTCTATTGATCTATCTGTGTAGGCTTTGGATATTGTTTGTATTGCAATCCTTTACAGGGTTTACACAGAGTGAATTAAAATGACATAACATAAATTGTTATTGTTTGAATAGATTTTATTAAATATTAATTTGTTTAATGGAGTGTTGTGCATGGTGTAAGCGTGCATTATTGAATGGAACAAATATTCTGAATATGCCATTGCAATTGTATGTTCTGTGAGTGCGGAGGTGCGTGGGCTTTTGTAAAGCTCTAACTTTGCAGTCTGGCTATGACTAATCATTTGAAAAGAGTATAGACTGAACTAATAGAACATTTTACACCAGTGTAAAGGTGTATTTACGAAAGCAATGATGCACCAACCTTATGTTTATGTGGGCTGTAATTACTTATCCATGTAATTAGGAAAAGGAACTTAAATGTAAATCTGAAGTACAAAAATAACATGCATTATTAGAGCATCGGTTGGCAAGAAACATTAATCGCTTTTTTGTTATTTTAAAACTACATCTAAAACCAGCTTCATTGTGGCAAAAACGCACTACATGCTTTTCTGCAGCTTCTCCATTGAAGTCTATTAAACCAAACAAGCAAAAAAAAAGAACCGTTTTGCGTTGCAAAAAGTCCCTGACCTTTTCCAAATACGCAGCGGCTGAAAAAAGCATAGATGTGGAGGTGTTCCATAGGAAACCATGTTAAATGAACTGCAGTGCGTTTCTGCAAAAAGCACCAAAAAACGCATAAGACAAGTAGTAGCAGAATGCTTTTTTTTGTATCACCTGTCATATTGGGGTTAAAAAAACTAAAATGAATCCTTTATAGTACAAAAAGAGCATATAATCGCTATCTAAGGGGTTCATTTATAATGTGAAGCAGTGAAAGTAATAATATATATTACCGTATTTATCGGCGTATAACACGCACCGGCGTATAACACGCACCCCAATTTAGGAGGGAATTTTAAGGGAATTTTAAGGAAAAAAAAACTTTTAGGAGGGAAGTTGAAGGGAAAAAAACTTACATTTAAATGCCCATCATTGCAGCCTTCTCAGTGCAGCCATGTCAGTGCAGCCTTCCCCAGTGCAGCCATGTCAGTGCAGCCATGTCAGTGCAGCCATGTCAGTGCAGCCATGTCAGTGCAGCCATGTCAGTGCAGCCATGTCAGTGCAGCCATGTCAGTGCAGCCATGTCAGTGCAGCCTTCCCCAGTGCAGCCTTGTTAGTGCAGCCTTGTCAGTACAGCCATGTCAGTGCAGCCTTCCCCAGTGCAGCCTTCCCCAGTGCAGCCTTCCCCAGTGCAGCCTTCCCCAGTGCAGCCTTCCCCAGTGCAGCCTTCCCCAGTGCAGCCTTCCCCAGTGCAGCCTTCCCCAGTGCAGCCTTCCCCAGTGCAGCCTTCCCCAGTGCAGCCTTCCCCAGTGCAGCCTTCGATCCCCTGTCCTGAGCTTTAAAATCGCCGGCCGCGATTTGAAAATAGCGCCGCCGGCACCGAAATACACAGAGCCGGTCCTCGGCTCTTTCCGGCGGCTCTCGTTCACTTTCGGCTCCACTCGCAGTCCCGAGCGGAGCTATCCGAACCTAGCCGAGTAGGTTCGGATAGCTCCGCTCGGGACTACGAGTGGAGCCGAAAGTAAACGAGAGCCGCCGGAAAGAGCCGAGGACCGGCTCGGTGTATTTCGGCGGCACCATTTTCAAATCGCGGTCGCCGATTTTAAAATTGTGACAGCTCGGGATCGCAGGGGATCGGCGTATAACACGCACCTGCGACTTTCCCCTGATTTTAAGGGGAAAAAAGTACGTGTTATACGCCGATAAATACGGTATATCATATATAATGATAAATACACCCAGAAGAAGGGAATATGGGCATTATAACTAGGAGTCAGACATGAAGCTATATAAGGCATGGAAGGGAGATTGAATCTTTTATATTAAAGTAGTACTAAAAGCTGAGACTTCTTTTTTCATGGATATGATCTTTTTCAAAGTAATGCACAATAATGATATAAGTTTACTTTAAATATATTTGCAATGCCTTCTATTACCTCCAGTCTACTATCAGCCTTCACCTTCTCTGGGTTCAGATGCTGATCTTCCCTGCACAGTCTTAAAGAATCCAAAAGTGATTTTTTTTTTTTTTAAACAACAAACATGTTATACTTACCTGCTCAGTGTAATGGTTTTAGAGCAGCCATGATTTTCCTCTTCTAAGGTCCCCCGCCGATGCTCCTGGCTCCTCCTGCCTTCAGAGTGCCCCAATAGCAAGCTGCAAAGTATAGTATAGATTGCCCCCTATAGCAAGGTAAAGAAACTTCTACCTTTTAGAACCCTCACTTCCTCACTTTTTTTGCCCAGGATTACATGTCCCATGAGGCATTACTCCTCACTCATTCACATTGACAAGTTCTCAGGCACTTACTGACCTGTATGGATGGTGTACTGAGCTGTATGTGTGCTGCACTGTGACTTATGACATGTATGAACGGTGTACTGAGCTGTGTGTGTGTGTGTGTGTGTGTGTGCTTCACTGTATTTCCTGATATGTCAACAAATAATGCATTCTGTATGCAGTCCAACTAATCGGCTGACCGATTTAATCGATTATGAAAATAGTTGTCAACTATTTTCTTAATCGATTAGTTGTTTCAGCCCTACCTGTCTGTATGCTGAACTACAATTGGTTAAATTACTATTCACCAAACTACCCACCAGTGTGTGTTTCCTCAGAGCATTTACTGTTGCTCTGAGCCACAGCAGCCCCACGTTTGGCTGCTCCTGTTGGCAACCCAGAGCTACTCTTAAGGCTACATGTGCATGGACAGTTTGGCCAATCTGGTAAATCCTGGTCATGTCCCTGAACGCAAATGGCCCAAACTCAATTACCAATCTGTACAGGGTCCAGTTGCCACATTTTTCAGCCTCTCATAGATTTTGACAGGCTGATGATAGTGGGGACAAACGATGCACCATTGCCTATCGGACACCCAAAAATGCCAGGATTTGACGCTGATGGGTGGAACACAGGGGCTGCTACAGAATGCAGTTATCTCAAGATAACTTTGATTACCGGTGATTACGTCACCCTGGCATTCAGGTCTTCTCTCAGCAGCATCACATAGATGTTTAACTTTGCTTGCAAATGCAAATATTGGATACTCACTAAATACCTGTGTAATCCAAGCTCTGAACATGCTGTATGTTTTGGTTTGCTGTGCATTAACCCTTTTCATGTTTGTCGATTAAGCGTGTGCCTTCACCATCTGCTCACCTGTGCCAAGTTTGACCATCTTATATAAGGCATCTTCTTTCCTTCAGAGATTGCTGGTACATTGCAATAATGTAAATGATATCATGAAATTCAACCCTGCATTTGTGTGGCCTGTGTGTGTTTGGGTCTGGCCCTCCTGATTCTGATTCTGTTTCCCCATTCTGACTTGCTTAATTTACCCTTTGATCCAAACAAAAGATTCAACTAGAATGAGGTCCTAGACAGAGCTTCAGAGCTTTATGTCATTTATCTGGAACAATACATTTTTACTACCAGGAATTCTACAGTGTGCTGCCAGTTCTTTTCTTTTTCTTTTTGAAAAGTGAATGAATGTTCTTATTTAGACTAATATTCTTTGGCCCTGGTCTGTCTGCCCTGACCTGGCTTTTGGATTATGCTTTGGCCTCTTAATTCATTACTTTGCATGGCTGACCCATCTGAATGTTTTCTTCCTCTGGCTTTAGTACAGCTACAGTATCTTGTACATTTTCTGTACCCCTAGGGTTTAAAGAATGCTGAGTGTAGAGTATTATTTTAAAAGGTAAGACATGTTCAAGCCCAGCCGCAGGCACCTTCAAGTTATGGTAAAGTCTCGTTTAAAAAAAAAAAAAAAAATTATTATACTTGCCTCCTCTGTGCAGTTGGATTTGCACAGAGCAGCCTGGATCCTCCTCTTCTCTGATCCTTCTTTGCTGCTACTGGCCCCTCCCTCCCGACGAGTGCCCCCATAGTGCCCCCATAGCCCAGCAGCTTACTATGGGGGCACCCAAGCCGAACTGCAGCTTTGTGTGCCCATTCAGACACATGGCTACAGTTGTGCCCCGCCCCCCTCTCCCCTGATTGGATAACCGACTTTGATTGGCAGCCGCAGGAGCTAATGGTGTCGTGGCTGTGCCTCAGCCAATCAGAGGGAGAGTCCCGGATGGCCAAGGGAATGGTGGACATTGCTGGAGAGAGCTGGGGCTCAGGGTAAGTGTAAGGGGGTGCTAGGTAGGCTGCACACACGCGCACACACACACGCACACGCACACACACACACACACATAAAATGCATTAAGATGCCTTTACATCCCCTTTCATTTTTTTTTAGACCTTTCATATTGTTATTATTACAGGTACTTCTATTGTGCTGTCAATTTATGCAGTGCTTTTCATATATATTGTACATTCACATCAGTTTCTGCCCTCAAGGAGCTACAGTCTAAAGTCCCTAACCCGCCTTCATACATACACATGCAAGGGCCAATTTAGACAGAAGCCAATTAACTTACCAGAATGTCTTTGGAGTGTCTGAGGAAATCGAAGCACACAGAAGAGACCCATGTAGGCACAGGGAGAACATGAAAACTCAGTTTCAGGTATTGTCATGGTTGGGATTCGAACAGACGACCCTAGTGCTGCTAGGCGGAAGTGCTAACCACATTACACTCTATATAATTATTTACCACCAGGATATTCACACATCCAACACAGATAAGGTCTCCTGCACACTGGCTATTTAACCCTGGTGTAGCAAACAAACAGATGGCATCTGGTCACCCCCTTGTAGGTTATGGATCTAGGATTAGGCTCCTTGTCTCATTCTATTAGGGCTCCTTCACACGGACGTGTCCGTGTACGGAGCCTGCTCTGCTCAGCGGGGGATCGCTCTGTCGATCCCCGCTGAGCAGGCAGATGACAGGTCCGTCGCTGCACACTGTGCAGCGACGGACCTGTCAGAGCGCCGCTCTCCCCTATGGGGGATCGGATGACAAAGGACTGCAGAGTCCGTCGTCACCCGATCCGATCCATAGACGGATGGAAAAGTAGGTTTTTCCTCCGTCACCCTTTTTCGGATCGGAGCGGGTTGGATGTCAGCGGACATGTCACCGCTGACATCCAACGCTCCATAGACCTCCATGGAGTGTCCGTTCAGGTCCGCCTAAAAAACTGACAGGCGGACCTGAACGGATCGGCCGTGTGAAAGAGACCTTAGTAAGTTTAGTGGGTTTAGATTTGAGAAATATTAATATGTTGTTCATATAGCTTTTATATTAACATTCTTGTTTTGTGCATTTTTTTTATGCTGAAAAAACAATACTTTGATGGCCCGAATAAACACCAGCTAAGCTGATGTTTTGACAAGTGTTTTCTCCTGTCTTGCTGTTTTCCTTTATTTTCATAAATTTTGACAGTGCTTTCAGCTTTTGGTTTATGTAAAGCACCTGTCATTTGGTCAACAAATACAATAATACTGAATAATTCATTTTCTTTCTGAAGTAGTTATAATTGTCACTTTTTCTTACAGTATACCCACCTGTTATATCGGTAAACACACATAGAATATTTTGTAGACTAATAGAGGTATAATATAATCTATTTTCCATTTCTTTTGCTTTTTTAAGTTTGAATCAAATCTGTATGAAATGTTAAGAATGTAAAATGGCCGCAATATGTTAATGTGTGATAGTCATGCTGGCTTTCATTGCATTTACATTTTTATGGCACTTTAAAAAAAATCATAGTGGCTGCAGACTGCAGTAGAAATTTCAAGACAGATTTTTTTTTTTAATTCCAATTTAGAATAGCGTGGGGGAATTTAGAACTTCTGTGAGGTTTTATTGCTGTCCTGGTGACCACAATCACTAGGACAGAAAGTGAGTGGAAACCTAACATTTTCACCAGAAAGCCTATCTTTAAATCTTTAAACTGTAAAAGGTGCGGTTTCGTTTTGATTTGCGGAGATTTCCACTTATTTCTTCCCTGTCTCCTGAATAAGAAATTAATGGAAATCTCACCTATAAGGACAGGAACAGCCATAAAACCCAAATACATGATCTGACCCTTTTTCATTCTGTCCAGAACTAGCAAAAAGAAGTTTTGGCTGGCGTTCTTCTTTAGTAACATTGACTGGAATGGTAATTGTAGTTACACTGAATTCTAAAATGGATTATGTTGCATTTATGCATGATATTTTAACAAAAGTGGAGATTTAGATTAAAGGATCACTTTAAAAAAATAAAAAAAAAATAAATACATATTATTTTGCAGGTTAAAAAAAAAGTGAATTTATTTATTTTTTGATGCAGGAGCCTGTAAAAGCCTGTAAATCAGTGCACCAGTGATCAGCAGATCGCTGGTGCCATGCAGGTCTCCTGCAGATCTGTCAATGTATCAGCTTGCTCATATCTCGTACGAGCAAGCCTATGCATTCTGACAGAAAGGCTCCATGAACTACCATAGCAATCACAGTGCTCTGGTAATTCATTGAAAACCACAAGCCGACAGCCGCAAAGGCTGCCCGACCTTGTAGTTTTCCATTTACAGAGGACTGTGAATAAGTGATGTGGCTGGGTAGGCTGCCTCTGCTGCCTCAATTTTTAAATTGAGGCAGCAGACACGGGGAGAAGATCCCCGGTCTGCTGTCACATCGGGGGGGGGGGGGGGCACTGCATTCAGAACATGTTGCATGTTGGCATCTTGGCCATCTGTGTCAAACTTCAACAACCTTTCGTAATGGATAAAGTGGTGACCACTTGGAGTGGAGAGATCTGAGGCCTCCAGCACAAGCAATGAATGCAGAACATCGGACAGCAGAAAGCCACAGGGTACACATGCCTGAGACCATAGAAACATAAAGATCAAGCGCACTCATTGGTTCAAATCCCACAGAGAGATACTAAAAGATTGCATTGCTGAAAAAAGGCAAATGCCAATTAGCCACAGCAGCATATGCTGAAAATAGGACAAGGCCAATTAGCCAATGTTGCATGTTGTACCTTGAATATGGGTGTAATGTGTTATGTAAGGTGAACTTATTCTTTAAAGCAAAACTAAAGTATATATACAGTATTTGTGTGTCATATATATATATATATATATATATATATATATATATATATATATATTTACTCAACAAAGTCATCTTTTAAATAAAAAAAACAATATTGATTGTTTTCCCCTAAATTATTTGATTGGATTAATATTTGTGCAAATATCATATGACACGTAACTACTATTATTTTGGTCTACAGGTCCTTTGCTTTCAGAAAATATATAATGTTTTGCAATTTTAAATAATTGCCAAGCAAAAAATAAACATTTTAATTTCTGTGGTAAAAATAAAGATCTTTAAATGCAATATCATGACCTTTGCTGAAACAGAATACCTACCTATGGATAGTATGCTTTCAATCTAATAGACCCTATTGGCATAATGTTATGGCATTACACTGAAGTATTTTCTCATCTCTGAGCCTTTGCATAAAAATAAATAATGAGAAAAGACTGTAGTTTTCCTTTGTTACACGTTCCTTTAATTTGTATTGCCTTAAAGCAGTAGTAAACTGCACACCCCCCCCCCCCAAAAAAAAGAAGAGTACCTGCAGGTAATGCCATAATGTGCAAAATGTATTGCATACTAGCACATAATGTGACTTGCCTTAAAATGAAGCCCTCCAGTCACGAGCTGTCACCACTGACAGGGCTTCCATCTTCACCCGGTCTCCTTACGAGTTACCTGGTTCAGGCCGTTTGAATTGCTGAACCGTGACGACCTCTGTATAGGCTTTCTGTTAAACAGCTGGAGGATTTGTAAATCGATTATGGTCGCTCTGATTAGCGTGCTCATATTTGATTAAGAACTATAATGCTGTCTGCCACGGTGGAAGATTAGATTTGTAGTTTCTTCATTCACAGATCTCTGTGAACGAATCATGCAGCTCTGTGCAGCAGAGGAGAGGAACCCCCACCCACTGTCACAGGGAAAGTTACTGAAGGGGTGAGGGGAATATCTGCTGGAACGTATTACACGTTACACTCTAAATACAGGTGTAACATAACAAAAGGTGAATTTACCATCTGTGTTAATCTAGCAACCATAGCCATATATGCTCACTCATATATGCTCACTGTCAGGCTGGGTTCACACTAGTGCACATTACATGTGGGTTTCCCCGCATCCAATTCACATGACAGGAGATTGTGCCCATATTCACATATTTCCGGGGAGGTTGCAGTCCTGTGCGTCTTCTGGTCCTTTTCAGGAGCGAATTCAGGCAAAAATTTTGCCCTGATTCGTCCCTGAAATGGAGAACGGGGACGCACGGGATCCGGCAGCAGTGTGAATCCAGCCTCAGACTTTTCTGATAAAGGCGATAGGTTGCTCCTGGAAATAAATCTCCTGTTCTAATGACTGCCATTGGCTTTTATGTTTTTAGAATTGTTCAGAGCAGCATTTCTCAACCTTTTTTCAGTCTTTAAAAGTATGTAAAATTATGGGGCACCCCAGTCTAAAATGTACAAAAACATTAATACGACTTACATATAGAAAAACGTGAGCCTGGTATAATGCACACAACCATTTTGATAAAGTTAACTTCACATAGAAAGGTTCCTCCATCACATCAAAGGTCACCCATTACGTCAGAGGCCCCCTATACATAAAAGCTCCCATCACATTTAAATCGCCCGTATGTATCAAAGCCCCCTATACATGAATCTCCCCATCACCACAGAGTCCTCCCATCACAGGGCTTCCCAATCACACAGTTACACAGTACCCTCTTCAGAGCCCTACTTTGTGGCTCCAGTAGTGCAGCATAGGGCAGGAAGTGGAGGAAGGGAAAATCTCTACTGAATGCTGGGGAAAGCCCTGCCTTCTGCCAGCACTGGATCAAAGTCATGCGGTGCCATAGTGTTGGTGAGTCGGCCGCCATTACCAAAACAATGAATGATGCTATGTGTCCTGGCCCTAGAGCATTATTGTTTGTTATGGTGCTGGCGGCTGGCTCGCCCACCCCATGGCAACTCATGATGCTGATGGATGGCAAACTGGGTCCAGTGCTCATGGCATCCCCACATAACTCAAAGGGCACTCCAGGGTTGCCATTAAGTTTAAAAACACTGGTTCAGAGCGCAGTATGTATCCCTCCAAAAGTGGCTGATGGCAGTGAAAATGCAGTGACTCATTAAAAATGACAGATGCATTCTAAGGTAGAGGGTGACATTGCAAATTCTTCACCTGCACTGCTGTAGGTTCCAGCCTTTGTGTGCTTTATCTATCAACAATCTTTTCCACAGTATAACCTCCTTTTTGCCATCATTTACAATGTGTGTAGAACCATTTAAACTAAGCAAGGGTACATTTGGACAAATCCAGAACACAGTGGTGACACGATGCACAATTGCTGCTTGCCCCAAGGTTGCGTTTACTAAGCGAATCTTTAATTGATAAAAATTGAGGTTACAAAAGAATATATTTTTAATTAAAAAAAAAAAAAATCTGCATTTATTTTCCTGGACTGTGCAGTTAACTAAAACTCCTCTGAATTTCCAAACATAGTAGACTTTCTACATTTATGCCAAAAATAGGAAGGAATTCACGCATCTATTTTAAAAGTGAAAGTATGAACATTTCAGAAGTCTGGTATACTTTATGTCACCGGTATTTATTAGCCAGGATAGTCTCACACGAACACTGACATATATTTACTCAGTCTATAGAGTCTTTTGCAACACTTTGGTGAGTGGGTGTTTTTTTATAATCATAAAAAACTAACAGACATTTTTTCTGTATTCCAGAAACAAGACACGGGTCAAGCATTGCTGGACATGGTTTTCAATCACTTAAGTTTAAAAGAGAGGGAATATTTTGGCTTACAGCACAATGAAGATTCTTTAGATTCACATGTGAGTGTGTTCAAATAAAAATGTTTATTTTTTTGTGTATGTTCAGATAAGGTAATTGTGCTTAAGGATTGTTTTTTTGAAACCTTCTATGGGATTTTGTCGGCAACCAAACCAAAAAGAATGACTGTTTTTAAAAAAAGCTTTTTGTTACAAAGTTATTTAAAAATATAAAACCTTGTTTAAAAACCACACAGGGCCATGTTCTGGCCTAAAAAAAACATTATACAAATGAAGTTGCTACTTCATATCTGTTGTAGGATCTTGATATTCAGCAGATAGCTTGCTTGGAGATCATACATCCAACGCATTTCTAGATTTATCAATTAATCTCTTCCTCGGGGATAATCAGATGCCTCTCTGAAATATCAAAGAAAGATTGCAATACATTCTATGCAATATCATCAAAATGGATTCAAAACAATTACATCACAATTTACTTACAAGCATAGCGAGATTACCACTTCTCATAATGTCTGCTTTTATGAACATCCACTTGCTTGTGAACAGGGGTGATCTCATGCAAGTATCATAAGCAATGCTGTATCTTGGCCTAGGCCAACAAGGCCCAGGCCTAGGGCAGCACTTTGCAGGGGGGCAGCGAAAAATGTGCCCGCCCCCCGCACGAAAAAAAACAGCCTCCTCCTGGCTCCCACGTGAAGAGAGTTCCCACTGGCTTACACTACACTTATAGTGTACTTTTTTCGCTCATGGTTTTTGCAACCTATAGGAACATCTTTATGCCAGTTACTCCTGTTTTATTTAGCAAAGTGTATTGCAATTAAACATACACAGGTTAAAGATCTTTCAGTCTGTGTGTTGACATATTTTGGGGTTATTTTTGGCCTGATTGAGTCCTAATTCTTTGACTATGAAACCGGTTTGTAAATTTTAAATGACCACCATCAAATTGAAAAACATTAGTTGGGCAGGTCCCCATCCCCAGTATTCCTCCTGGGATAAGTGGCACCAACAGCCAAGGGCGGTACCTGTGTGGTCAGATCACCATTGTGACCGCCGGAAATGACGTCATCGGTAAGGCAAGCATGCGCTGTAAGAGGGAAATGCTGGGAATCAGCAGGGAATGCCATTGGAGTTTGCCAAAGAGGAGGGAGGAACTCCAATGAGCGCCAATGTGCCCAGATTAGAGGGAATAATTAAACAATTAAGAGGTAAAAATAAAATGGGATAGAATAAAATAGGATAAAATTAAATGGGATAGAGTGCCCAAAATGGACACAACCATCTGAGATGTGCTAGAGAATAGACGTATACAGCTTTGGCTGAAGTGAACAGCAGTCAAAAGGGGCTCCGTAAGTACTTGCCTATAATGTATGCATATATTTTTTCAATTTTTTTTTCTTGGGTTGCTACTGTTTTTTGCATTTTTCATCAATGGGATCCACTCTTATGCCCCGTACACACGGTCGGACTTTGTTCGGACATTCCGACAACAAAATCCTAGGATTTTTTCCGTCAGATGTTGGCTCAAACTTGTCTTGCATACACACGGTCACACAAAGTTGTCGGAAAATGCGATCGTTCTGAACGCGGTGACGTAAAACACGTACGTCGGGACTATAAACGGGGCAGTGGCCAATAGCTTTCATCTCTTTATTTATTCTGAGCATGCGTGGCACTTTGTCCGTCGGATTTGTGTACACACGATCGGAATTTCCGACAACGGATTTTGTTGTCGGAAAATTTTATCTCTTGCTGTCCAACTTTGTGTGTCGTAAAATCCAATGGAAAATGTCCGATGGAGCCCACACACGGTCGGAATTTCCGACAACACGCTCCGATCGGACATTTTCCATCGGAAAATCCGACCGTGTGTACGGGGCATTAGAGAGATTTTTTCACTTGGGGTTCATTTATGCTAAGCCCCTTTCCATGACATGGGAGACTTATGCTCCTTGCATGAGATCACCCCTGTTCACAAGCAGGTGGAGGTCGATTAAGAAGTGGTAATATATCTCGCAAGCTTTCAAGCTTTCTTTGATATTTCAGAGAGGCATCTGACTATCCATGAGGAAGAGATTAATTAATAAATCTTGGAACGCATTGGATGTATGATGCCCAAGCAAGCCTTCCGCTGAATATCAAAATCCTACAAAAGATGTAATATTAGAAAAGTATCAACTTAATTTGTATACATCTGTGTAATGGTTTTTCGGCGAGAACATGGCCCTGTGTGTTTTTTAAACAAGGTTATGTATTTTTAAATAATTCTGTAATACATTTTTTTTATAAGCCGTAATTCTTTTTGGTTTGGTTGCCGACAAAATCTCATAGTGGGGGTTTCAAAAAACAAAACTATGAGAATAGGGATGGTGGCAACCTTTTCCCTGAACACAGTGAACAAACACTAAAAGATTGTGCACCTTTTGGGTATGATCCAGAACCCCATCAGGGGGTGTCCTGCGATTAGCTGCAAGTGGGCAGCTAATGGGAGGCTGCCGGCTCTTTCTGTTAATCACGCCCTCTTGCATTTGATCGCTCTAGCAGCAGGCCCCATGTGAATGGGCACAATTAGCTGCCAGAGCCAGCAGCCTCCCATTGCTTTCAATTCGGTTTCCTAATCGCAGGAACCCTCTCTTGGGTTCTTGCAGCTAATCGCTAACAGGGTGCATCTGCAATTGCTAATGAGTGATATATAGTCATTTTTTTAGTTTGTTTTGGGTACAGTAGGAAAGGGTTAAAACTTAAGCCAGTTTCATTTTATTTAGTTGTCTGTGTTTTATTGTTTGCGTTCTTCCACTCCTGTCATGGATGTGCAACATAGTGTTAATCTCTAAAAAGTAAATGGAATTCCCTTGAATTTTGACCCTGGAACAGATATCCCTATCAGTTACCTTCTATTTCTTTTAACAACTGTATGGTTTTGGATTTCCCATCTCTCTCTTACTAACAATGGTCACCAGGACAAATAAAATAAAACACAAACAGCATAAAAAATCTGACAGGGCTTTTAAACTTTCCCTATTCTATTCAAATTAAATCCTTGTCTTTGGGTCCACTTAAACCCCATCAAGCTCTAGAACTATTTTCAGATTACAGTTATGGACAGGTTAAATATATTGTTATATAAAGTCATGTAGTCAGATAAGTAAGTACACCCTTTGAAAATTGTTCACTTTTTCAACATATTTGATTCCAACAGTATCAACAGTCATGTTTTCAGGCTTGCCATTATTTTGCACTGGTAATTTGATCAGTTTCACTGCCTTAGTAATTACCACAGCCATTTCATCTGAGTGAAATCCTGAAAATATGACCTGTTGTGGCACCTTTAGGACTGGAGATGAGAAACACTGAGGTAGGTTGTAAGCTTCCTGTGGACAGGAACTGCTGTGCATGTACTATATGTAAAGCACTGCTTAAAATGTCAATGCTATATAAATACCTATAGTAATAGTAAAAAAAATAACGATAACAACAAATGACGCATAAAATTGACATGGTGTATTAATGCTCATAAACAAAACTACCAAAAATCAAACCTTATCTCATGTAAAAAGTAAGTATACCCCTACATTTACTTATATTAAATCCATGAACTTAGAACCATATACAGTAAAACCTTGGATTGCGAGCATATTTTGTTCCGAAAACCTGCTTGTAATCCAAAGCACTCGTATATCAAAACTAATTTCCCCAAAGAAATAATGGAAACTCAGATGATTCGTTCCACAACCATTTATTCATAAGTCTTTCAGTTTATAGTCAATATAAAAAGATTATAGCAATGTGACAAGGTTGTGTAACCATAAAATATCCATCCACAAATGGCAGCCTCCACAAGGGGATTAGAAGCAAAATCCAGCAGGAGCTACAGAGTATAAAAGAGAAGAGAGGCGCCTCTAAGTATAGCAGTATGGTTACATTTAATGAAGGTACAACATTTAGCAACTCACATGGTTGATGATCAAAAGAGGCACATCTAAGTATGCAGGTATACGGGGTCCACATAGCCCATCCTCTGCACCATCGGCTTTCACCGCTGTCAGTCTGCAATCGTGAACCAGGAAGACTAGCCTGCTGTAGAGGGATCTGAAAGCGAGGCTTGAAGCGCTCGTGGAGCGCAGCATGGAAGGAATGATGTTGATGGTGGTGAAAAGGATGGTCTATGTGGACAGCTTTTCCCCTGATGTCTGCATACTTAGATGTGCCTGTTTTAATCATCAACCATGTGAGTTGCTAAATGTTGTACCTTCATTAAATGTAACCATATTGCTACACTTAGAGACACCTCTCTACTCTTTTATACTCAGTAGTGATGTGACGCTACTTGTATATCAAGACATTGCTCGTTTATCAAGTCAAAATTTATTTTAAAAAAAATGTGCTTGTCTTGCAAAACACTCGCAGACCAAGTTACTCTCAATCCAAGGTTTTCTGTATTCCAAAGTAAGTGCAGGTGTAGTTGTCTCATTTAAACCTCAGGTATCTAGGGTCCAGTGTTTTCTTTGCTATTGATGTGAGTGGTTTCACCATGAAAAAGCCAAAAAATCAGCAGAAAGAAGATTGCAGATGTCTATGTATCTTGCAAGGGATTTGAAAAAATCACCAAATTATTTTAAATTTAATGCCAGATTAAAGCAGAAATCCAGCTGCAAACATTTTTTTTTTTAAAGTCAGCAGCTACAAACACCGTAGCTGCTGACTTTTAATAAGGACACTTGCGTGTCCGGGGAGCCTGCGATGTCAGTCCCTTGTCCATCGGATCGGGTCCAGGCGCCAATATTTCAACTAAGGGAAACCTTCAGGCTTCACTGCCGGTTTCCTACTGTGCATGCGCGAGTCGCACGACGCTTCCTGAATGGCCCTGTCTTCTTCTGGGACACACAAAGGTCCCAGAAGGCAGCGGGGGAGAAGAGGATGTGACGCACTGGGCCGCGGCGAGGCTGGGACCAGAAGTACACAAGGTACTTCATAAAAGGTAAGTAAGGAAAAAATAAATAAATAAATAAATATCCAAAATCGAGTGTTGGAGGGGTTGTCATTCCTTTAAGACAAGGTTGTAAAAGTGGGTGGAACTCTACTTTAAGGAAAATAATCTACAAGTAGTGTATATTTTTGAATGCCTTTAAATTTGACCAGGGCTGGCCCAGCACACAGCTTTATGCTTATGCTAAAAGAAGTCTCCAAGTACCCCAAAATTTCATTGCTGGATCTGCAGGTACAATGCCTTGAAAAAGTATTCATACACCCTTGAAATTTTCCACATTTTGTCATGTTACAACTAAAAACGTAAATGTATTTTATGTGATAGACCAACACAAAGTGGCACATAACTGCGAAGCGGAAAGAAAATTCATTGGATTGGACTTTATGGACTTGTGTCTTTTTTCAACCTCACCGACTATGTAACTGTAAAATGACAATTGGTTTTTACATTTTTTACAAATAAATATCTGAAAAGTGTGGCGTGCATTTGTATTCAGCCCCACGAGTAAATACTTTGTAGAACCACTTTTCACCGCAATTACAACTGCAAGTCTTTTTGGGCATGTCTCTACCAGCTTTGCCCATTCGTCTTTGCAAAACAGCTCAAGCTCTGTCAGATTGGATGGAGAGCATCTGTGTACAGCAATTGTCAAGTCTTGCCACAGATTCTCAATGGGATTTAGGTCTAGACGGTGAACCTCCTCCCCAGTCTCAAGTCTTTTGACTCTTAACAGGTTTTCTTCTAAGATTGTCCTGTATTTGGCTCCATCAATCCTCCCATCAACATTGACCAGCTTCCCTGACCCTGCTGAAGAAAAGCATCCCCACAACATGATGCTGCTACCACCATGTTTCAGGGTGATGTGCAGTATTCGTTTTCTGCCACACATAGCGTTTTGCTTTTAGGCCAAAAAGTTGAATTTTGGTCTCAGCTGACCAGAGCACCTTCTACCACATGTTTGCTGTGTCCCCCACATGGCTTCCCCCAAACTGCAAATGGGACTTCTTATGGCTTTCTTTCAACAAAGATTTTCTTCTTGCCATTCTCCATACAGGCCAGATTTGTGGAGTGCACTGCTAATAGTTGTCCTGTGGACAGATTCTCCCACCTGAGCTGTTGATCTCTGTAGCTCCTCCAGAGTTGCCATGGGCCTCTTGGCTGCTTTTTGATGAATGCTCTCCTTGCCCGGCCTGTCAGTTTAGGTGTACGGCCATGTCTTGGTAGGTTTGCAGTTGTGCCATACTCTTTCCATTTTCGGTTATGGATTGAACAGGGCTCCGTGAGATGTTCAAAGCTTGGGATATTTTTTATAACCTAACCCTGCTTTAAACTTCTTCACAACTTTATTTCTGACCTGTCTGGTGTGTTCCCTGGCCTTCATGATGCTGTTTGTTCACAAAGGTTCTCTAACAAACCTCTGACGTCTTCACAGAATGGCTGTATTTATACTGAGATTAAATTATACACAAGTGGACTCTATTTACTAATTAGGTGACTTCTGGAGGCAATTGGTTCCATTAGATTTTAGTTGGGGATAGCAGAGGAAAGGGGGCAGATGACAAATGCACTCCACACTTTTCATATATTTATTTGTAAAAAATTTTGAAAACCGTTTATCATTTCACGTCACAATTATGTGCCACTTTGTGTTGGTCTATCACATAAAATCCCAATAAAATACATTTACGTTTTTGGTTGTAACATGACAAAATGTGGAAAATTTCAAGCGGTATGAACAATAATTTTTCAAGGCACTGTAACTTGCAATAGTTGGTGTCAAAGTGCATGCATACACAATCAGAATGGGTTTGCACGAATTCAACCTGCATGGGATGTGTGCCTGAAAAAAGCTTTTGCTGCCCACAAAATACATTAAAGCAGTGGTTCTCAACTCCTGTCCTCAGGGCCCACTAACAGGCCAGGTTTGCAAGATAACCGAAATACATCACAGGTGATACCATTTGCTGCTCAGTGATTGCAGTATTCTAGTCTGTCCCTCCCCAGGGTAATACTTAAAATCTGGCCTGTTAGTGGGTCCTGAGGACTGGAGCTGAGAACCACTGCATTAGAGCAATACTGCATTTAAAAATGCAGACAAAGTCTAGGGCTTCTGGAATAATATGCTGTGGACTGATGAATCTAAAGTAGAAGTTGTTTGCCCACAGTAACATGTTTGTAGCAAACCAAAGACAGCATTTCAAGAGAAGAATCTCATACCAACTGTGAAGCATAGTGATAGAAATGTTATGGTTTGCTACTTTAGTGCCTGGGCAGCTTGTAGTCATCAGGTTGGGTATGAATTCTGTATGGTATCAAAGGGTACTTGATGAGAACGTGAGACCATCTGTCCAAAGGTTGATGCTGAACTGAAAAGTATGTTTTTACACAATAAAGTGAACATATGTAAAAATCCCCAAAGAAATGGTTTAAAAGGAGCAATTGAAGGGTTTTGGAATGACCTAATGAAAGTCCTTATTTTAATCCCATTGCAATGTTTTGTACTCATTGTAACCATTTGCCACTCCTATTTTCCAAAGTGGAAAAAAGGTGACCAGTTTTGGTATCTTATCTCTTCCAAAATACAAGATAAAATGCCTAGCAACGATCAGCACATCAAATTACAGTGTATCCAGAAAATATTCACAGAGCTTCACTTTTTCCACATTTTATGTTACAGCCTTATTCCAAAATGGATTAAATTAAATAATTTCCTCAAAATTCTACAAACACCCCATAATGACAATGTGAAAGACGTTTGTTTGAAATCTTTGAAAATGTATTAAAAAATGAAAAAATCACATGTACATAAGCATTCACAGGCTTTGTTCAATACTTTGTTGAAGCACCTTTGGCACCAATTACAGCCTCAAGTCTTTTTGAGTATGAAGCTGCAAGCTTGGCACACCTATTTTTAGGCAGTTTCTCCCATTCTACGTTGCAGGACCTCTCAAGCTCCATCAGGTTGGATGGGGAGCTTCAGTGCACAGCCATTTTCATATCTCTCCAGAGATGTTCAAATCCGGTTCAAGTCTGGGCTACTCAAGGACATTCACAGAGTTATCCCATAGCCACTGCTTTATTATCTTGGCTGTGTGATTGGGGTTATTGTCCTGTTGGAAGATGAACCTTCGCCTCAGTCTGAGGTCCACAGCGCTCTGCAGCAGGTTTTCATCAAGGATGTCTCTGTAAATTGCTGCATTCATCTTTCTCGTGATCCTGACTAGTCTCCCAGTACCTGCCTCTGAAAAACATCCCCACAGCATGATGCTGCCACCACCATGCTTCACTGTAGGGATGGTATTGGCCAGGTGATGAGCGGCGCCTGGTTACCTCCAGATATGACGCTTGCCATTCAGGCCAAAGAGAGTTCAATCTTTGTTTCATCTGACCAGAGAATTTTGTTTCTCTGCGTTTTTGGCAAACTCCATACAGCCTGTCATATGCCTTTTACTGAGGAGTGGTTTCCGTCTGGCCACTCTACCATACAGGTTTGATTGGTGGAGTGCTGCAGAGATGGTTGAGCTCTGTCAGAGTAGCCATCGGTTCTTGGTTACCTCTCTGACTTGATTACCTCTCTCTGCCCTTCTTCCCCAATTTCTCAGTTTGGCCGGTCGGCCTGGTCTAGAAGGAATCCTGGTGGTTCCAAACTTCTTCCATTAACGAACGTGTGCTCATTGGGACCTTCAGTGCTGTAGAATTTTTTTCTGTACCCTTCCCCAGATCTGTAACTCGATACAATCTTGTCTCGGAGGCCTACAGACAATTCCTTGGACTTCATGGCTTGGTTTCTGCTCCGACATGCACTGTTAACTGTGGGACCTTATATAGACAGGTGTGTGCCTTTCCAAATCATGTCCAATCAACTGAATTTACCACAGATGGACTCCAGTCAAGTTGTAGAAACATATCAAGGATGATCCATGGAAACAGGATGCACCTGAGCTTAATTTTGAGTGTCATGGCAAAGACCACAATACTTATGTACATGTGATTTTTTTTTCATTTTTTATTTTTAATACATTTGGAAAGATTTCAAACCAACTTCTTTCATGCTGTCATTATTGTTTGTAGAATTTTGAGGAAAATAATAAATGTAATCCATTTTAGAATAAGGCTGCAACATACCAAAATGTGGAAAAAGTGAAGCTCCGTGAATACTCTCCGGATGCACTGTATATACCATTTTAAAAGTTTCATTTTTTTAATTAATTATTTTATATCCTGTGTCTAATATGCTCTCTGATTTATTTGTGCATGCTTAATTTTAGAAATGGTTGGAACCCAACAAACCAATTCGAAAACAGCTAAAAGGTAAGTCTGATATAGCAAGCTCAATAGCAGTTTGAAGTATTACCTGTGCCCCATTAATTCTCATTATTATAGTTTTGTAAAGCGCGCTTTCAAATCCATAATCCATATCGTAGCACAAAGAAAAAAAAAAAAAAGCACTGCTGTCCCTGGCAACTTGGGACCTTGACATGCAGAGTTTGGTAGGTGATGAAAATTCTTTATAATTTGCTGTCTAGTGCAGTGTTTCTCAAGGGACCCATAGCTGGACAGATATCTCCCTGCGAATATATGGTGACAAAAGCTGCCTGTCCTTACATCCATCATTCCAACACCAGTTCTGGCTAACAATGACAAGATTTTAACTCAAAGCTTTTTGACTCTTTTCTCAGCTGCTGAATGATTGTGCTACACTGCCAGGAATTTTTTTCAAGTTGGATAAATTACTGATGTGAACCTCCGATAGCCATAATAATATAAATAATTATAGTCTTTAGGGAGTAAAGGTGTACCATCAGCATATTTACCCATTTTCCCAAATGTGTTTTCAATGTAAAGGTCTTTTGCCTAGGTGATAATGATTTACCCTCTTAGCCGCCCGCAGACTCCTGGGAAATCCAAGCATCCTAGGAGGCTTTGGGGCATTCTACCACAAATAAGCATGTGCAGTAACTCGTCATCAGGGAGCCAGCTGCAAGAACCAGGACAGCTTGCTCACGCTGACATCTGAGGAAGATAGCGGCATGAGCCCATATGCAGCCTAGAGGGGACAGGAAGGGGGGCGGGATGATCGCAGACAGATTACATACAGTGAGAATCTCCTATGATAGACAGAACAGTGGTCCAATGGTGGCCCAGGAGACAGGACTTCCTATTACAGAGGCCGCCAAGTAAATTCTCACTATGTAATCTGATGGCGCTTGTCCCGCCCCCCTCCCTGTCCCCTCCTAGGCAGCTAAAATGGAAGTATTGGCGTATAACACACACACGATATTTGCACCCGACTTAAAGGGTGAAAAAGTGCGTGTTATAGGCCAATAAATACAGTAGTTAAAAACTCTTGTTGGGTGTTTACTGGTATCCAAGACTCCTTTGGAGAAATTATTCTCACACTCGGTCCTAATGACAACAAAGTGAGGTCAAATCTGCAAAAGGAATTTAGACTGCAATATAAAGCTGACATTTACACTACTGTGCTGAAAAAGATAATTTCAGTTTGTGTTGCTCTTGGAGATTTCACCCTCACTTCTTGTATTGTAAATCCATTGTTTCCTGGACTGGAATATCTTTCCCCGTATTGTATCTAAAACAAACAAAAAAATTTGCCACATTTTTCGTTAAAGTGGAAGTCCACCAACATACTAACATTAACCTATCTAGCCCTGAAAAGAAAAAAATCAGTATACATACCTTTTCTGCAGGCGATCTGACCTGATCTCCAGCGGCGGAAGCTCTGATCCCACACTAAGCTGTCAGCCGGGGCTTCTCTGTGTAGACAGGTGCAGAGGACACGTCCGTCAACGGGCGCCCCATAGTAACTATGGGTGACGTCACTTCCTATTCATTTCACAGCCGTTGTCGGATGCGTACTCAGCAGAGCTTCCGCCACTGGAGATCGAGTTGGATCGCCTGCAGAAAAGGTATGTATACTCGTTTTTTCTTTACAGGGCAAGAGCAGTTAGTGTTAGAACGTTGGTGGCTATAGCTGCAGGGATTTTAGTATTTGCGTGGACTTCCACTTTTAAGCCTTATAAAGGCCTATATATAAGAATGTTTTTGTTTTTTCCTCTCAGGTTTGGTGCAGGTAAATACAATATAAAAAAAAAAGTTACATTGTAATTAGCTACTTCTGACAGCTGCAGCTAAATCATTTATATACAGTGTACCTGTACACACAGGCGCACAAAACTGCGTATAGATGAGGAAAAAAAATACAGAAATCTGAGTTGCCGGTCAGCATTTTAGGCATGTAGACGTGAAAATAGGCATGAATATGTGCAAAAATGTAAATTTGAGGAGGTTAAAATACCATCCTTGAGAGCTGGAATTTAGTTTACTCATGCATTCACAAATATGCACAAAATAAACACAAGAAATTTTGTCCAGGAATACTGTTGTTCAAACATCAGTACCATATGCAAGTACCCTTTGTGTAACCTGCTGCTACACTGATTGGTGTATAAAGAGATGCTTTTCTACAGACCAGGACCTCACTTTCAGAATGAAAGCTGGTCCAGGTGGGTTCACATGTCGTGCATAGTATGCCCAAGGTCTTAAAGTGGTTAAAGGTTTTTCTTATACGTCACTTCCATTTCAGAGAAATACAAGACATGCATTAATAGAGCATTGCTCCTCAAGCACACAGACCCTTAATAACTATAAATCTAACTTTAATATTGTTAAAACCTTATTTCCTTTTGCTATTGATATTTCAATATAGGAGGATTTCCTTGCTCTCTCTTCTTCAGAGTACGATTTTTCATTCCAGACCCCAACACGCTACAGCAGGATCAAACCAGGTAACTCATTGTAATCTTGATTTTTCTTATTTAATTATTAAATCCCTATTTACTTGACCTTCATTTCCTCTGAAAACATGACGTTAGGGTAATGATTAATGACCTGCATAGTTTAGTTTAGTTTGTTTTATCTACAGCATGTTACAGTTAGAATACAAATATTTTGCTTCTTTGCTAGATTACTGACCTGTGGAAATATGTCCTAGTTTTATAGTTTTTTTATGCTTCATATTGTGTAATGTTCTGAATGTTTGCATTCCCCTTCCTAATAATAACTTAATTGTGGATTTGGTGTCACTTAGTAGCTCGAAACATGCTGTATATGCAGCTTTCACATTTTGTCATGTTACCCTGTTTTATTCCATGAATGTTACAAAATCTATAGAATTTTAGAATGGCAGAATTTCTGGACCTTTGCTTAAATACAATAAAGCTACGTTAATGGTTTTGGGAACAGAGAGTGTAATACTGGAGTGATGGACCCACTGATGGGTGATAAATTGGTTAGAATTAATATTCTGCAAGCAGACTATCTACTAGGGCAGTGGTTCTCAACCCTGTCCTCAAGTACCCCCAACAGGCCACGTTTGCAGGTTTTTCCTTTATCTTGCAGAGGTGCTTTAAATTAGAGTCAATGGCTTGGTATTTTGGACAACTATTTTATCCAAGAGAAATTCACAAAACATGGCCTGTTGGGGGTACTTGAGGACAGGGTTGAGAACCACTGCACTAGGGAACCCTGGAGTGATCACAACGGAGTGATCACAGTGTTATATTATTATATTGTAGATCACCCTGGAGTGATCACAATAATATATAACAATATATAAAAGGATTAACGTGCTGCAGGTTTGTTTTAAGTCCAGTAAAAGTTGATATTTCTTGATAGCAGGACTGCAGATATTTCCAACATGTTTCAAGGGCCCACACCTAGGGCTGGGGACAAAATCGATTTAAATCTTGAAACGAGTTGAGAGGTCAAATCGATTCAAAATTTAAGCAAATCAATTTGTTTAGATCTTTTTTTTTTTTCACTGCGCCGGTCCTGAGGAGCTGCGGGCAGGAGTTTTTAGGTGAGGCCGTGGCTTTGGCCTAGTCCGCGAGGCCGGACGCCATGGACTAGGCCAAAGCCGCGGCCTCGCCTAAAAACTCCTGCCTGCAGCTCCTCAGGACCAGCGCGGTGTCCAAAAAAAAAAAAAACTCAATTTGAATCGTGAATCGAGTTTTTGTTTAAAAAATCGCAGATGTGCCGGCAAGCAAAATAATTTACCCCCTTCCTGATCAAGGCATTTTTTGCGATATGGCACAGCGTCGCTTTACCTGACAATTGCGCGATCATGCCCACAAATAGCTCTGTCTTCTGGTGGTATTTGATCACCTCTGCGGTATTTTTTTTTCCTCTTGCGCTATAAACAAAAAAAAACGACAGTTTTGAAAAAAACACAATATTTTTAACTTTTTGCTATAATAAATATCCCAAAAATCTTTTAAAAAAACAAATTTCTTCATCAGTTTAGGCCAATATATTCTCTTCTACATATTTTTGGTAAAAAAAATTGTAATAAGCGTATATTGATTTGTTTGCGCAAACGTTATAACGTCTACAAACTATTGAAAAGATTTATGGCATTTTTAGTTTATTTTTTATTACTAGTAATGGCGGTGATCTGCGATTTTTAGTGTTACTGCGATATTGCGACAGACAGATCGGACACTTTTGACACATTTTTGGGACCATTGGCATTTATACAGCGATCAGTGCTATAAATAGGCACTGATTACTGTGTAAATGTCACTGGCAGGGAAAGGGTTAACACTAGGGGGGCAATCAAGGGTTTAAATGTGTTCCCTCGTGAGTGATTCTAACTGTATGGGAATGTGACTGACTGGGGGAGGAGACATATCGTTGTTGCTACTTAGTAGGAACGCACACTCTGTCTCCTGTCCACTGACAGAACAGGGATTTGTGTGTTTACACACAAATCCCGGCTCTCGCTGCCCTGCTTGCCCGCAATCGCGGGTGGCCAGCGGCGATCGCGCCCGCAGGGCACACGCATCGGGTATCCCGTCGCGCAGCGGATGCCTGCTATGGCTCTTAAAGGGGCCAACGTACCTATACGGCGGTTTGTGCAGAAATGCCATTCTGCAGCCGTATATGTATGTGGGGCGGTTGAGAAGTGGTTAAAGGAGGATTTGAGAGACCACCGGGAGCCACTGAGACAGGCTGTCAACTGGCTCTTGGTGATCTCTTTAACCACCTGCTGACTGCTCACAGTAAATCTACATGTACGTTGCCGGCCTTCTACAAGATTCGGGCCATTCATGCACCTGCCAACCCATGCTATGATTGAATACCGCATGAGTTTGGGAGCAGATTTTAGCCAATGATTTTATCTGAAACCTGCTGAGCGGCTGTGTCCAATCACACACAGACTTCTGTGTTTACAAAAACACAGAAGTCTGTGTACAGTGAATAGAGATCTGGCTGTTTCTTTTCCATGAAAAGCAGGGAGGAAAAGCAGCCAGATAGTAAAGTAAAAGCAGCACATACTACTGTCATTACACTTGTCAGGCACACAGTCAACCCCTTGATTGCCCATAGATGTTAACCCCTTCCCAACCAATGGGTTATTAATCATTAGTACAGTGTCAGTATACAGTATTTTCACTGGTCACTGCATTAGTGTCACTGACCCTCCCAGCCAGTGTCTGTTGGCGCCAGATTGTCCGCCACCATCAGTCACATTATAAATCGCTGATCACCGCCCATACAGTATAGTGCCTTTAGCTGCATACATTCTGGTATATATACCATAGTTTGTAAACACAATAAATGTTGCACAAACCGAATAATATACATTTATTGGATTTTTTTACCAAAGACATGTAGCGGAATACATTTTGGTTTAAATTTAAAAAGAAATTAGATTGTTTGGTATTCTAATTTGTGTCCCATGGGGACACTAGAAATTCCCTTAATTTGCAGGGATTTCTTCTCACTTCCTATTTGGCTATGGGACAGGAAGTGAAGGCATATCGCTGCAATGGGACACAGATGGCAAAAAAAATCTGACAGGGGATATAACCCTCCCTTACTCTATCAAAAACAAAAAAAAAAGTTTTGCCTATAGTTCTACTTTAATGCCAAAGAGCTCAATTTTGGTCTCATCTGACCACAGCACTTTCTCCCAATCATTCTCTGAGTCATTTAGATGTTCGATGGCAAACTTCAGACAGGCCTGAACCTATGTGCCTATTTGAGGAGGGGGACCTTGCGGGCGCTGCAGGATTTCAATCCATGGCGGCGTATTGAATTACCAATGGTTTGTTTGGTGACTGTGGTCCCAGCTGACTTGAGATCATTCACAAGCTCCTCCCTTGTAGTTCTGGGTAGCTCTGGGCTGATCCCTCACTTTTTTCATAATCATCCCTACCCCATGAGGCAAAATCTTGCATGAAGCTCCAGACCGAGGGCGATTGATGGTTATTCTGTATTTCTTTTTCTTTGCGAATAATTGCTCCAACAGTTGGCTCCTTCTCTCCAAGCTTCTTGCTCATGGTCTCGTAGCCCATTCCAGCCTTGTGCATGTCTACAATCTTGTCTCTGATGTCCTTTGACAGCTCTTTGGTCTTGCCCATGATGGTGAGGTTTGAATGGAAGAAAGAGATTCTGTGGACAGGTGCCTTTTATACACATAACAAGTTGTCGTTAGGAGCATTTTCTTAAATTGACAGGACTAATCTGTGTACCACATGAGCACATACTGTAGCCAGTCTGTGGGGGCCAGAATTATTGTTGGTTTGTAGGGGATCAGTTATTTTACTCACTGAACTGCAACTCAATTTATAACATTTATATCGTGTTTTTCTGGATTTTTGGTTGATATTCTGTCTCTGTCATTTAAAATACACCTATGATAACATTTAGGATGGATTCACATCTATGCATTTTTAGTGCTTTTTGCATTTTGCAGATTTGCACTACAGAATGTGTTCCATAGGAAACCATGTTAAATGGACTGTAGTGCAAATCTGCAAAATGCAAAAAGCACTAAAAATGCATTGGTGTGAATCCAGCCTTATAGACCCTTCATTTCTTTGTAAGTAAATTTACAAAATCTGCAGGGGATCAAATAATTATTTTTGCCACTGTAGCTTAATGTCTGACTCCTAGTTAAAATAAAACAAAAAAATCTCTGCGCTATCATAAAAAGAACCCCCAAAGAAAGCAGCCATTCAACTGTGAAAGACACAACATATAAGAAAAACTAAAAGAAAAAAAACTGCACTATGAAGTGAAATTGCACAGAAATCAATGATGCAATAAATCAGTATATACACTGGAAACCCACATAAACATCCAATGAAATCAGATCATTAGTGCAATAATTATAAAATGAATTCTTTGTTACAAAGTCCATAGACGTGAGAAGATCTGGAAGAATCCTTCAATAGTTCTCCGTGAATAGCAAGTAGGAAAATGAAAGTTAGATACACCCAGCAAAGTGATCCTTCACCGTCACACATATGCGCTTACCAGATGGAAAGCATTATAAGGCACATCTCAAGGCTGTTATCCTGGTCAGGCAACTTGATGTAACCACTACTCCAGATAACGCTTTTAAGCCTTTTTTGGATAGTCCACAATTTTCCAGGGAGAGAGCAAGCACTCCAATTGTTTACGATGGTTACAGGATCTGGTGGTTCTTATGTTTTTAACCTCTGCAGTGTTATCTTACAATATTCACATACTGAAAATAGACGGGACTCCCCTTTTACTGACAAGGTGGAGATCTTTTCAAATTATAATGAGTAGAACACGGAGACAAGAAGGGTGTGATTGTACAGACACTGTATATCCTACTTCTGGATATATCCTACTTCTGGATATATTTATTATACAGTGCCTTGAAAAAGTATTCATACCCCTTGAACTTTTCCACATTTTGTCATGTTACAAACAAAAAACATAAACATATTTTATTGGGATTGTATGTGATAGACCAACACAAAGTGGAACATAATTGTGAGGTGGAAGGAAAATAATAAAAGGTTTTTAATTTTTTTTTTACAAGTATGTGTATTTGTATTTACTCTGATAACCCTAATTAAAATCTAGTGGAACCAATTGCCTTCAGAGGTCATGTAAATAGAGTCCACCTGTGTCATTTAATCTCAGTATAAATACAGCTGTTGTGTGAAGCCCTCATAGGTTTGTTAGGGAACCTTAGTGAACAAACAGCATCATGAAGGCCAAGGAAAACACCAGACAGGTCTGGGATAAAGTTGTGGAGAAGTTTAAATCAGGGTTAGGTTATAAAAAAATATCCCAAGCTTTAAACATCTCACAGAGCACTGTTCAATACATCATCCAGAAATGGAAAGAGTATGGCACAACTGCAAACCTACCAAGACATGGCCGTCCACCTAAACTACCAGGCCGGGCAAGGAGAGCATTCATCAGAGAAGCAGCTCAGGGGGGAGAATCTGTCCACAGGACAACTATTAGTCGTGCACTCCACAAATCTGGCGTTTCATAGAAGCGTGGCAAGAAAAAAAGCCATTGTTGAAAGAAAGCCATAAGAAGTACAGTTTGCGAGAAGCCATGTGGGGGACACAGCAAACATGTGAAAAAAGGTCCTTGGGTCAGATGAGACCAAAATTGAACTTTTTGGCCTAAAAGCAAAACGCTATGTGTGGCAGAAAACTAACACTGCACATCACCCTGAACCCACCATGCCCACTGTGAAACATGGTGGTGGCAGCATCATGTTGTGGGGATGCTTTTCTTCAGCAGGGACAGGGAAGCTGGTCAGAATTGATGGGAAGATGAATGGAGCCAAATATAGGGCAATCTTAGAAAAAAAACTGTTAGAGTCTACAAAAGGCGTGAGACTGGGGCCGAGGTTCACCTTCCAGCAGGACAACGACCCTAAACAAACAGCCAGAGCTACAATGGAATAGTTTTGATTAAAGCATATTCATGTGTTAGACTGGCCCAGTCAAAATCCAGACCTGCATCCAATTGAGAATCTGTGGCAAGGCTTGAAAATTGCTGTTCGCAGATGCTCTCCATCCAATCTGACAGAGCTTGAGCTATTTTGCAAAGAAGAATGGGCAAAAATGTCACTCTCTAGATGTGCAAAGCTGGTAGAGACATCCCCAAAAAGACTTGCAGCTGTAATTGCAGAGAAAAGGTGGTTCTACAAAGTATTGACTCAGGGGGGCTGAATACAACTGCACAACAATCTTTTCACATATTTATTTGTAAAAAGATTTGAAAACTGTTTATCATTTTCCTTCCACTTCACAATTATGTGCCACTTTGTGTTGGTCTATCACATAAAATCCCAATAAAATACATTTACGTTTTTAGTTGTGACTTGACAAAATGTGGAAAATTTCAAGGGCTATGAATACTTTCTCAAGTCACTGTATGTGTGTATGTGTACAAACAGTTTGTGGGCTTTCTTGTGCATCATCTTTAGACGAGGCTTCCTCCTGGGACGAAAGACACGCAGACCAATTTGATGCAGTGTGCGGCGTATGGTCTGAGCACTGACAGGCTGACCCCCCACCTCTTCAAGCTCTGCAGAAATGCTGGCAGCACTCATACGTCTCTTTCCCAAAGACAACCTCTGGATATAACGCTGACCATGTGCACTCAACTTCTTTGGTTGACCATGGCGTGGCCTGTTCTGAATGGAACCTGTCCTGTTAAACCGCTGTATGGTCTTGGCCACTGTGCTGCAGCTCAGTTTCAGGGTCTTGGCAATCTTCTTATAGCCTAGGCTTCCTTTATGTAGAGCAACAATTCTTTTTTTTCAGATTCTCAGAGTTCTTTGCCATGAGGTATCATGTTGAACTTCCAGTGGCCAGTTTGAAAGAGTGAGAGTGATAACACCAAATTTAACATGCCTGCTCAATATTCACACCTGAGATTATGTAACACTAACGAGTCACATTACACTGGGGAGGGAAAATGGCTAATTGGACCCAATTTGGAAATTTTCCCTTAGGGGTGTACTCTCTTTTGTTGCCAGTGGTTTAAACATTAATGGCTGTGTGTTGAATTATTTTGAGGGGACAGCAAATTTGCAAATCCTGGCACAGCGTTCACTTGCAGTCGTACATTGCGATTAGCTGCATTTACGTGCGTTTGCATGCTGCTGTGTTTAGCTGCGTTGGAATTGTCTTGCTATTTCTGACGTGCAATAAATCGGTCCTGGACGCAGTCAAATTAATTTTTTTCTAACCACACCAAACCCCATGTAATGAAACCGTTGCTAAATGCAGTGCGTGAATGGGGCTATAGAAAAGCATTGTCTGAGTTTAGCTGCGGTAGACAACTTGCTCTATCCACAGCAAAAAGCTGAATTCTATCCGCCCGTGTGAAAGAGGCCTTATACAAGCTGTACACTCACTACTTTACATTGTAGAAAAGTGTACATTTTTCAGTGTTGTCACATGAAAAGATATAATAAAATATTTTCAAAAATGTGAGGGGGTGTACTCACTTTTGTGAGATACTGTATATCTTGTGAGGTTTGGGGGTTGTTTAGCTCAAGTGTAGCACCCGCTAGCGAGAACAGTCCACACAGATGATTCCTTTTCAGGGGCTTTTTTTGGCCCACTTTTATTAAAGAAAATCAAAGTTCCAGAAATGAAAACAAAAGTAGTTTCCCCTCGCAGGGGGTTTTCGCCATCAGCTTTAAATAACAGGATATTTAGCCTCCTGGCTTACACATGCAGCATTGCAAGCAAAAATACAGAGCTACCTGGCTCTCTTCATCAGCAGACACACCACTGCTGAGGCTCCCACATGGAGCTCTCCTGACTGCTGATATAAGATATATACATATATATATGAAGCGCACTACCCCCGTAGGAGCTGCTGGATAGTTCGTCCTTTCCTGAAGTGTGATCCCGTTACCCCCTTTCCCTCACAGATTGACATGGCAGACAGTCCATGAACATTTAAACTTTAAACTTTTATTTAGCTTCTGGTACTCGTTGCGGTATTGCATTAAAGAGCCACTCTGAATAACTCCCAAAGATTTATACAATGAGAACACAACACTCGATCCAGAACCTGTAAAACCTCTGTGAATAACTTCCATCTTGCACTGGTTCCAAATGTGTAATGCAGCTTTCCTTCCTCCTGTTAGTTACTATTTCCTGACTGTACAGCACTTCCAAGCTAAGCTCTAAGGACAATACTCTGAATAAAGTCCAAAGAGATGACTTATTAGATTCCTCCAGGGTGTTAGTTCTTTAAGGCCCACTTCTATACCTTTTCCTCCAGGACCCGCACTCTAACCCCTTTAAAGTCTCTTAGAAGCACTGTTCCCCTGGGTTACACTCACGTGTGCTCCTGAGCGACCGCCCATGCTTGCCACAGAGAGTCCTCTCCCAGTCCTTGTATCTGTCAGTAGTAGCAATCGTCTCATGAAATCTCCTCCTGAAGTCTCCTCTCCACATGGCATATCCCCCTCCCCCAAAGGGGAGAGCACCCGAGCTGCACCAGCCTCTACATCTTTCTTCTCTGGATCTCCAAACCCTCACCCTCCGGAACATGTGACCTTGTCTTTTATAGAAGTCTCGCCTCTGCCCAAGCAAAACAATGATTGGTTCAGAGGGGTCCCCAAAAGACTACCTGCCACTCTATTCCTTTATTCCTCCCACTTTCCAAAATATTTCATTGAAAAGGGTGGAAATTACACAGGCAGAGTGTAGGTGGCCTCACCTTCCTCTACTCTAACCTCCCCAACCAAATTAAACCCACCAGCTTACACCACAGCGTAAAACACTGGCAATTCGGCCTAGCTTTAATCCTAATCTAGCACACAATATATATATATATATATATATATATATATATATATATATATATATATATATATATATATATATATATATATATATATAAATATATATTACTTTCACAGTATAAATGAACCCCTTATAGGGGTCATTATCTGCTGTTTTTGTATTGTGAAGGGCTCATTTTTTTAACCCCATAATGACAGGCAATACAGAAATCATACTGCTGCTGCTAAATATCTTAGTGACAGCAGGGGCAGGTAGCTTATGACAAGGGGGTCCACCATGCAAAATATTATATTACATTCCTGTCTGAAAATCTGCAAAACAGTGTTTTAGGTCTTTAAAAAAAAAAAAATTCTTTAACCACTTCAGCCCCAGAAGGATTTACCCCCTTAATGACCAGGCCATTTTTTGTGACAAGGCACTGTGTTATTTTAACTGACAATTGCATGGGCGTGTGATGCTGTACCCAAATAAAATTGATGTCCTTTTCTGCCCACAAATAGAGCTTTCTTTTGGTGGTATTTGATTACCTCTGCGGTTTTTATTTTTTGCGCTATAAACAAAAAAAAGACCTTTCAATTTTGAATAAAAATAATTTCTGCTATAATACATATCCAAAAAAAAAAAGTAAAAAAACAAATTTCCTCATCAATTTAGGCCAATATGCATCTTTCTACATATTTTTTGGTAAAAAAAATTCCAATAAGTGTATATTGATGCCTCATACCCCTGTTTCATGTATGGGTGTCGCAGGAACAGGAAGTGAGGGAGAATGTCCCCAATAATGATGAAATGATTGTAAGTTTTAAAAAATGCCACAGCATTGGTTATGTGATTATAGTTGATGGGGTTTGGCAGAATGACTTTTAGTCATAATCAGCTGATCAGCTACTCTGCCTGAAAACTGATCCCTTCAACTATTATCTGATATCATATGACCATAAGCTTCAGCTTTAGATATAGGACTGATGATTGCTCTGGGGAATAAATGTGACCGCTCTTGATTACAAATACACTTTGTTTTATATTCATTTACGAAGTATGCCTTCAGTTCTTTCTCTTTGATGCATGATTTGTTACAAATATACTGTAGCTGTTTAAGCTGGATTTTTAGTATATCATATATAGGCATTCAACACTTGGAGCCCTTTCACACTTTTAGGGCTGCCGCGTTAGCAGGCGCTTCTGCAGCGCTGCCCATTCATTTCAATGGGCAGGGTCTGCTTGCAGGACTTTTTTTTTACGTCCTGCCAGCGCAGCGCCCCAGTGTAAAAGCACTCGGGCTTTCACACTGGGACTGCAGATGAGGCATTTTTCAGGCACTACTTTTAGCGCTAAAGCGCCTAAAAAATGCCTCTCATGTGAAAGGGGTCTTATGGGTGCAGTTTGCTTTTTAAGATGGTCACAATTTAGGAATGATTATTTTTTTAATACAGCACCATTATCTCTCTGGACACTATAAAGTATGAGATATAACAAGAGAAGGTAATACAGGTACTTCAGTACATAATGTTTTTTTTAATATAATTATTTTTTTTTTTTTTTCCATTTTTACAAAAAAAAGATAAAGAAAAATAACAGTTTCCATAAGTTACATACATAGCAAAGATAATGGCAACAAACCATCAAAACAACAAACACATACCTAAAGAGTAAGGCTGTTACTGATTAAAATTTTCATGTTCGATTAATAGTTTTTTTTTTTTTTTTAATCAATTAATCAACTAATTTCGATTAATTATAACGCACATACAGATCCAACTACTTTTAGCTGATCTCCTTGCATTGCAACTCTGCATTAGTCAGTGGTAAATGTGGTATACACTATATACAATCACCCGACACTAGTTCGTTTCTACAATCCATGACTTCTCTTTAAATTCAAACTGTAGCACTGACGTAAGTCGGACATAGCGGGGCATGGCTAGGATGTCACACGTCAATCAAAAGCAAGCGCCGCCATCATAGCAGCAGCAGAAGCCGATCCACACGGCAAAAATATCACAGCTTATCAGCCTCTAAGGACAACAATGTTAAAAAAGGAGGTTATTAAATTTGCCTACACTTAGCTCACTGAATGATCCCAGTTAACCACATCCATATTTAACATCACTGTCCAGGCTGTCCTGTGACGTCACGGACATCGACGTCACCGGCCTCCTCCCCCCTTCCCTTTGTTAGCAGACGGAGGCACTTGGGGAAGGGGGGAGGAGTCCGGTGACGTCGATGTCCGTGATGTCACCGGATCTCCGATGGAACTCCCTGAAGACCCGGAAGCCGGCGGAGAGGTGAGTACCAATCAAATTAATTAACAATTAATCGAGGAATTAATCTTTAATTCCCCCAGCCCTACTAAAGAGTTAACAATTAGACCTAGTCCATCCTATAAAATAGTATGTATATATCAACAAACCAAATTAAGTTACCCCACCTCTGATATGAATTTAGAAAACAAGACCCTCATCAGAGGTCATGAAATATAGCGGTCCCCAAAATAAACCCCAAAGGTTCAGGTCAGCGGACTGCAAAAAAAAAAAAGCAAAAAGCAAAAAATAAGGGAATGGCAACAAAAAGGGAGAAACCTCTGTAGATCTAGATATCAATTTTTAAAGGACATGATATGCAAATCCAATCAACTATTAGGACTCAGATCAATGAGAGCCCTTCCCTCCTCTGAATAGATGAATATGTTCCATAGGGACCAAATTTTCAAATATATCTCTCGCTTCTGCCGAGATGCCCAAACCTACACATCTACTACACATCTTCCATCCTGTTCAACTCCTCCACTCTCCTGAGCCATAACCCCACTGAAAGAGGCCATGTGTGTTTCCAGGTGAGGGGAATACAGGATTTGTCCGCATTGAGAAGGTGACATAGAATAGACTTCCTATAAATTTTTACAGGGATTTTAGAGACATGTAACAAGAAAAAGGCTGGGACTTCTTTCCAAAACCCCCCTATTTTCACACATTAGTATGTTGCCCTTTTGTAAAGGTTCTACCCAAATCCACTTCCCATTTTTGCAGAAAAGTTAGCTGATAATCCTCCAAGGGTGTTATCAGCAGAGAATACATTTTCAAAATGGTATGGGGAACACAGCACTCTCCAAATGGGGACAAGCTGCAATCAAAGATGCCAGGGGCAGGTAAAGTATGAAAAAAATGTCTCAATTGTACAGCTCGTCTGAAGTCCAGATGGTAGGGGCCTACAGCTGATATCAATGCCTGCAATGTGGGCCAGGACTCTAATATCATGAAGTAAGAGGCCTGGTACGACCCGCATCAATCAATGTACTGAAGGCTCCTTTCCGCAATCCCGGGGTGAATTGCGGGTTACCCAAAATAGAGAACAACGGAGACTCCCCAGAAGACAACTTACCCTTAGAAAAAAGCCAAAAACAAAAAGGTGTCGTGGGCCCAATAAGTGGGTGAGTCTTAAGAGAGGCCGGTAGATCCTTATAACACCATGCGGACCTATGCAGCAAGACACGACTCTGCGCCTGTTCTAAATTCGGCCAAATCTTTTTAGATCCCCATGCCAACACCAATCAATCAAACGGTCTAAAAGGGCCACCTGATAGTATTTATAAAGATCAGGGACAACTAGTCCACCAAAATGTTTAGGGAGGATCAACAAGGACCTTCTAATTCTAATTCTCCCATATGAATCAAGTAAACAGTGCATGCTTTTGTTTTAAAATGATTCATAGGTATAGTAATGGAATTGGTTGTAATTGAATGGGCTTGGAATAGATATAAAAATTTCGGTAATGTACACATTTTGATAATATTACACCCACCAAACCAAGAGTGGAGTACATAATGTTTTAAGGACTATTACATAGGTTGTTTAGAAAGAATTGAGTACTGTCTGTGATACTTTTGTATTTAAGCATATTCAAGCATAGGTTGTTTAGAAAAGCGTAACAATAAAGCCCTATTTACATCTAACATTTTAAAAATGCGCTTTTATGCGCAGTTTTTGTGCGACCTATAGGGCAAATCATTTCTATGCGCTTCCCTATGCACGACAAATGCTGCAAAGTGGTTCATGACTTTTTTGCTCGTTTTTTTCCTCATGTTTTGCCATGTTTGTTGCATGTTCTTGCATGCAGCAAAACGTGCATTTGCTGCTGCATTTTATGAACTGGCAGCACAAACATGACACAAGTTTTTAGGGTATTTTGTAAATGCATGTTTTCGCATGCCTTTACAAAACATGCAAGTGTGAATGGAGCCTAAGAAAAAAATCATTATAAGCTTAAAGTGGTTCTAAAGGCAGAAGTTTTTTTTTTTTTTAATCTTAATGCATTCTATGCATTAAGATAAAAAAAACCTTCTGTGTGCAGCAGCCCCCCTAATACCTACCTGAGCCCCATCTCCTAGCGATATTGCACAAGAGCCTCAGCTCTCCCTCCTGATTGGCTGAGACACGGCAGCAGGCGCCATTGGCTCCCTCTGTTGTCAAAGTCATTGAGCCAGTGAGGAGAGAGAGAGGGGACGGGGCAGAGTCGCAACTCCGGACTCGGCAGGAGGAAGGGGCCAGGAGCGCTTGTGAGGGACCTGAAAAGAGGAGGTTAGGGGCTGCTCTGTGCAAAACTTTAAGATCACTTTAAGATCACTTTAACCACTTACCGACAGGCCGCAGGACATATACACTATGGCCAAGACCAAAAAGCTGTCCAAGGATGTCAGGGACAAGATTGTAGACCTACACAAGGCTGAAATGAACTACAAGACCATCGCCAAGCAGCTTGGTGAGAGGGTGAAAACAATTGGGCTCCATGCAAGATCTCATCTCGTGGAGTTTTAATGATCATGAGAATGGTGAGGAATCAGCCCAGAACTACACGGGAGAATCTTGTCAATGATCTCAAGGCAGCTGGGACCATAGTCACCAAGAAAACAATTGGCAATACACTACGCCGTAAAGGACTGAAATCCTGCAGCACCCTCAAGGTCCCCCTGCTCAAGAAAGCACATGTATTGGCCCGTCTGAAGTTTGCTAATGAACATCTGAATGATTCCGAGGAGAACTGGGTGAAAGTGTTGTGGTCAGATGAAACCAAAATCGAGCTCTGTGACATGAACTCAACTCGCCGTGTTGGAGGAGGAGGAATACTGCATATGACCCCAAGAACACCATCCCACTGTCAAACATGGAAGTGGAAACATTATGCTTTGGCAGTGTTTTTCTGCTAAGGGGACAGGACAACATCACCGCATCAAAGGAACGATGGACGGGGCCATGTACCGTCAAATTTTGGGTGAGAACCTCCTTCCCTCAGCCAAGGCATTGAAAATGGGTCGTGGATGGGTATTCAAAGAAGACAATGACCCAAGGCAACAAAGGAGTGGCCCAAGAAGAAGCACATTAGGATGCTGAAGTGGCCTAGCAAGTCTCCAGACTCTTATCCCATAGAAAACATATGGAGGGAGCTGAAGGTTTGAGTGACCAAACGTCAGCCTCAAAACCTTAGTGACTTGGGGAGGATCTGCAAAGAGGAGTGGGATAAAATCCCTCCTGAGATGTGTGCAAACCTGGTGGCCGAGAAATGTCTCACCTCTGTGATTGCCAATAAGGCTTTTGCAACCAGGTGCAAGTCATGTTTTGTGAAGGGGTCAAATACTTATTTCACTCATTAAAATGCAACTAAATGTATTACTCTTGAAATGCATTTTTCTGGATTTTTTTTGTTATTCTGTCTCTCACTGTTAACTACTTCAGCCCCGGAAGAATTTACCCCCTTCCTGACCAGAGCACTTTTTGCGAATCGGCACTGCATCACTTTAACTTACAATTGCGCGGTCGTGCGACATTGCACCCAAACAAAATTTACGTCCTTTTTTCCCACAAATAGAGCTTTCCTTTGGTTGTATTTGATCGCCTCTGCGGTTTTTATTACCATTGGCACCATTGGGACCATTGGCATTAATACAGCAATCAATGCTATAAAAAATGCATTGATTACTGCAAAAATGTCGCTAGGGGGCAATCTAGGGCTTAACTCTGTTCCCTGGGAGGTGATTCTAACTGAAGGGGGAGGAGACTGACTAGCGGAAGTGACGGATCGTGATTCCTAGCTAATAGGAGCACACGATCTGTCACTCCTGTCAGAACAGAACAGGGAAGTGTGTGTTTACACACACTCGTTCCTGTTCTGTGTCTCCTGCTCACAATTGCTCGTGGCCGGTGGTCATCACGATCGTTGGCCACGAGCATTGGCACCCCTTGCGGTGCAGCGGATGCGCGCCTGCTATCCCGACCCCGTGAGCCGACATATAGCTACAACGGCTCGCTCAAGGGAGCCAACCTGCCGCAGTATAACTGCGGCGGGTGGGACGGGAAGCGGTTAAATTAAACCTACTAATAAAATTATAGACTGATCATTTCTTTGTCAGTGGGAAAACGTACAAAATTAGCAGGGGGTCAAATACTTTTTTCTCTCACTGTACGTGGTTATCTCAGTTTGCTCACTAATATCTACAGTGTTGTATTTGTTTTGTTTTTTTTGTGCACATTTTTGTTTTTGTGTTAGGGTTAGTTAGATTTGTTTAGTTACATATATTTTATTTGTAGTGTTGTGCTGCTGTATATTGCATTTTAATACAGAATTATACATTTTTGTTTGTTTGAAAAAAATATATATATTAATTTGGGGTTGCACTGTCTTTATGTGCTAATATTTTAATTTAATACAGCATGTTCGCGGATATCACTTGCAAACAGTTTAGTCTTATATAATTCTGAATGACTGTTTCTCCCTCCTTATTACATAAAGCATTGCTGAACTTGAATTGCTGTGGCACACCTGCAGTTTATAATTAAGTTGTTTTTTTCTAGTGTAGCTACAAAGGTAATTGATATTTAATTTCTATTTTGGGCACAGTGTAATTACATTTCCATAGAATGATCACGGAACAACATCATTTCTGGTTTAATTAAATCCGATAATTCGCTTAGTTGTGGTATCCAGTTTTGTGGGTAAAAATATAGGTTTTAGTTTATTATGAAAACATAATTATATTATTTCTTTATCTGATGTATTTTACAGTTTACAGTGAAAATGTTGTGTAAACATGATGAGCCGTGGTGTTAAACACATGGTTTTGCTCTGTTTAAATACTCCAATGTTACTTTACTGTCACATTTCCACTGTGTCTGTCTGGGATGTTTATAATTATGTTAAAATTTGTCTTTCAGACACTTATATTTCCTGCAAATTAAAAGTGACATTTTAGAGGGAAGGTAAGATATATCTAATAAGTAAAGTATTAATCTAGTTAAATGTGTTGTCTGCAGTCTATTAGGAAATAATGAATCCTTCTAAGTATGTTCACAGACTTTGTCTTTATCCATATTCTGTTTGCTTTCAGTTCTGCAGTAGTTTCCATAGAATTCTAAGTGCAGCTCACTTGCCCAAAACCTCGGGCAAGCCTCAAAAATAATGCAACAGCTTTTGCCATCTGTTTAAATAGGACTGTGATAACATTTTTAGCCAAATCTGAATGCCTCCATACTATGACAAATGTATTACCTAAGAACTGCACCAATTAAACTTTATGCACCCTATGGTGTACAGAAAATCAATACAATTGAAAACAGGCAATGAGATGGCACTCTTGTAGCTCTACTCATCCTGACATTTTTCACAGCACACAGCCCATTGGTTAGAAAGTAATCAGTCTTCCCTTACAGCTGTCAGAATCTGGCTTTAGGCCCCTTTCACACTTGACCTGTGACTGCAATGTCACATGACAAATTCGTACCCCATGATTTCCAATGAGTACCATTCATATATGTGCAACTTCAAAGTACTCCCTGTACTATTTTGGTCTGACTTTGATGCAACTTGAGGTCCATAGACCTCAAGATTACAGGCATTGCTTCAAATCGTCACCAAAATCGCACAACTTTCAGGTCGCACAAGTGTGAAAGGGGCCTTAGTTTGAACAGAAGCATCATCTGCATTGAATTAATTTGTTTTATCTTTGATTGTGGATATTTTCCCCCACAGCTCAAACACAATCTTCTGGTCTTATTGGTAATATAAGTGGGCTTTTCCAGACTGGCTGGATTTCTAAAGCCATGACACCCAGTGCCAGCACCTAGCAAGACTTTAATGCCTTTGTCAAACCACCATACTGTGTTAAACTAGCCCCTTGCCAGCTCCTATGTAAACTATTACTAGTTCACAAAAACCCAGCCCCAGCTATGATGTGAAAGTGAGCGACAAAGACCTCTTGAGCTGGCTAGTGTTCCTAATGCTATATGATCTGATCTGGCTTTCCTGCAATGGGCAAGATTTCAGAGGTAGGCTTTTCTATCAGTGCTGCTGAGCCTGTACAGTGCCACCTGCCTGCACATTTTACTCCTGTACATCATACTGAGTTTACATGGGTAAATTGTGCACACAGGAAGTCAGCAATACTGTACTGTGCTGTCTACACATACCCTGCTGTGCCCGCCTGGAAACAGGAAGTTGATAGCGACACTGTTGCCCATTCCCACTCCAAGTCTCCAAACTAAAACTATGCCCATTGTCAGCCACCTGAAGAGAGAGAGACAGAGTAGGTGAGTTTTATGTTGTACATTATAAACTAAAAGTAAGCTGTTGAGGAAGGACGAAAAAGGGTCCATTCAGATATATACGCTTTAAGGTAATGTGCGTTAAATGTTCTTTTTACCACACATTACTGCTCTAAAGGGGACTACATGGTATACACGGTGCTATTCATTGTGAATGGCATCCTATTGCACTATGCAGTAATGGTCAACGCATATGCAAAGTGGAGAATTACAATGCACATTCCTTGCATTTTAGTGCACTGCGTTGACAATAAAGGGCTGTGTACAATTTTTGGATAATTACAGTCATTTGGCAGCACATTCATAATTATTGGGATGCATTAATGCAGCTAACAACTTAACACACATCATACATCAAAGTAAAAGCCTTGCTGTGAATGTGAACCTGTACTTTGACCACATAATGCAATGTATTAGGTAATTTGATAGTTTCATTGGCCACGCCAGTATGTTTTCTTGGCTCCCACACCACCCTATTCATTCAGGGGAGTTCAGTAAAGTGATATGCTCTGTGTAAGCTTCCAAGTTCACATATACAGTGCTACAGTTGTGCGCATAAGTTTACATACCCTGGCAGAAGTTATGATTTCTTGGCCATTTTTCAGAGAATACGAATGATAACACAAAAACTTTTCTTTCACTCATGGTTAGTGTTTGCCTGAAGCAATTTATTATCAATCAACTGTGTTTACTCTTTTTAAATTATAATGACAACAGAAAATACCCAAATGACCTTGATGAAAAGTTTACATACCCCAGTTCTTAATACTGTGTATTGCTCCCTTTAACATCAATGACAGCTTGAAATCTTTTGTGGTATTTGTGGATGAGGCTCTTTATCTTCTCAGATGGTAAAGCTGCCCATTGCTCTTGACAAAAAGCCTCCAGTTCCTGTAAATTCTTGGGCTGTCTTGCAAGAACTGCACATGTGTATGTCTATGTGTTTGTAAGCGCGTCGGGACCCTATGGGGTAAAGGACTGCGCTGTACCGCAGATGGACACCAGCGGCAAAAGTGCTCTGAGGCAATTCAGTTTGCATAGGTAGCGCTATACAAGTCGCTCATTCATTCATTCATTCAGATCTCCACAGAGTGGCTCAATGATATTGAGGTCAGGAGACTGAGATGGCCACTCCAGAAACTTCACTTTATTCTGCTGTAGCCAATGACAGGTTGACTTGGCCTTTTGTTTTAGATCATTGTCATGTTGGAATCTCCAAGCACGTACCATGTGCAGCTTCCTGGCTGATAAATACAAATGTTCCTCCAGTATTTTTTGATAACATACTGCATTCATCTTGCCATTCATTTTTTCCTGTGCCTTTATAGCTCGCACATCCCCAAAACATCAGGGATCCACCTTCGTGTTTCACAGTAGGAATGGTGTACATTTCATCATAGGCCTTGTCGACTCCTCTCCAAATGTAGCGTTTATGGTTGTGACCAAAAAGCTCAATTTTGGTCTCATCACTCCAAATGACTTTGTGCCAGAAGGTTTGAGGCTCTCTGTGCTGTTTGGCGTATTGTAAGCGGGATACTTTGGGGCATTTGCGTAGTAATGGCTTTCTTCTGGCGACTTGACCATGCAGCCCATCTTTCTTCAAGTGCCTCCTTATTGTACATCTTGAAACAGCCACACCACATGTTTTCAGAGAGTCCTGTATTTCACCTGAAGTTATTTGTGGGTTTTTCTTTGCATCCTGAACCTTTTCCCGCAGATCCTTTGATAATTATTTTGCTTTCCCCATGACTCAGAATCCAGAAACGTCAGTGCAGCACTGAATTAAAGACGCAAGAGTCTGTCAGGAGTCCAGAAACTCATTGACCTTTTATACACACACACTAATTACAAGCAAACAAATCGCAGGTGAGGATGGTTACCTTTAATAGCCATTCAAACCCCTTTTTGTCAACTTGTGTGCATGTTATCAGGCCAAAATCACCAGGGTATGTAAACTTTTGATCAGGGTCATTTGGGTAGTTTCTATTGTCATTATGATATAAAAAGAGTAAACACAGTTGATTGATAATAAATGGCTTCAGCCAAACACTAACCATGAGTGAAAGAAAAGTAAAACTTATGAGCACAACTGTATATGATGGTACAAACATGTTTCGGGTTGCATCAGTGCAGGACTAATTATGCTTCTGGCTGTATCAGTACAGTACTGATTAGGTTTCTAGTTGTATCAGTACAGTATTAATTATGCTTCTAGGTGTATCAGTACAGTACTAATTATGTTTGTATCAGTACAGTATTAATTATACTCCTAGGTGTATCAGTACAGTATAGATTATAGATAGCAAAAACATAGAAAAGACATTGGACTTTTCAGGTGCCAGCACCCTCAGGAATGGGCATAATATACTAATTTATTCTAAAATCATACATCAGTTAAAGCTTATATGTTAATAGTAGTCAAATACTACTGAGTAAAAGACTGAAATGTGCGTCACAGCCACAAAAAAGTGATCATATTAGAGTGCAAAGCACCTTGCATATCCCACCCACAAATATTTTACATAATGGAGAATACAGATCAGATATCGCTGGAAAAATGGGGGAAAGAAAGGAGATGCTTCAACTCAACACATTTTGTAGATTGCGCTTCTTCAGGAGTCTTTAAGGTGCTAATGATAAAACACTGATAAACAATGATATCCAAGAGCGAGTATACAACTAGGCATATGGTGACTATCAACATAGATACTACTTACAATGATCGCTTATGAGTACAGATAGATGATGCTGCACAAATAAAGCCCAAAAGCCAGAGGAAAGGAGACCTAAGGGTGTATCAACCGGACCGGCATGAGGGGGTTTGGACCAGAAGGCTATCACAAACTTGGCATCCTATAATAAAAAAACATTAGGTAGATAATAGCCCAAAAATACGTCATACTGTACAAAAGATTAGGTATACAGTATATACTCCCCTATATCCCATATATAGGTATCATCACAAGGGGAAAACATACAACTGGAAGGAAAGTCCCATGCATAAGTGTGTTCAAACATCAAGCCATAAGGCTCTATAAGGAAAAAAGAGCAAAAAAGCATTATCTTAAGCCCCAGGATTACACTGATGCGGTGCGGGACACCGCATGTAAATTGCACAGGATTCGCAACACATTCCTGTGCAAATTACATGCAGTGACTCTGGGGTGGGATTTGAGCCATGAATTTGTATGGCTCAAATCTCACCGCTTTCACATCAAACTCGTGCAGGACCCTTCTTTTTTGTCCGCACCCATGCAATCCGATTCTGCAAATAGCACTCCATTTTGCAAACCGATTTTGGATGTCGTTAACATACATTCCACAATCAGTTTGCATGAACGGGTTGTGATTTTGATGCGGTGCAGAATTCGTCGCGAATTCGTACCACATCTAGTGTGAACCGAGGCTTAAAATGATACTAAACCTTCCAATTTCTTTTTGTAAAAATAACAACCATTCCTATACTTAACATGCTCTGTGCAATGGTTTTGCACAGAGCAGCCCCGATCCTCTTTTTCTGGGGTCCTCTGTCAGAGCTCCAGGCCCCTCCTCTTCATCAGGTGCCCCCACGGAAAGTCGCTTTCCATGGAGGCAAACGTGGGGGTTAACTCCCGAATCCTGCTGCTGTGTCCATTGCCACAGCACAGACAGTTTTTCAAATTAAAGGATAAGTTCACTTTTTTTTTTCTAAATTCCAGCTCCCCTATGTACCAATATAGCATTAATGTACTTCATTTGCAGAAATAAAACAGCTTTCCATTTATTCTACACACGTGTACCTCACTGTCTTTATGGGTGTTTTAAAACACTGCTCAATTACTTCTGTCTTATTCTCTGAAGAGACTTTAGGTCATGACACAGGTAGGATCTTGACCATCTCATTAGCACACACCCTGCATCATCTGCCCTCAGCTGGTCAACTCCTTCCTGTGTCATGGCCTGAAGTCTGTCCAGGAAGTAAGGCAGAAGTAATCTAGCAGTGCTTTGAAACATCCATAAAGACAGTGAGGTAAGTGTGTTTAAAATAAATGGAAAGCTGTTTTATTTTTGCAAAAGAAGTACATTAATGCTATAGAGGAGCTAGAATTTAGAGAGAAAAAAAATGTGAACAAAGGTAAAGTTAGCCTATAATGCATAGAATGCATTAAGGTGAAAAACCTAAGGCTTTACAATCACTTTAAGAAGGGACCTAACAAATCTCAAGGCGCAAAGTATAGTTACCTCCTTCCCAAATATGCTTCTGGTTGTAGCAATACTGTACTGGTTATGCTTCTGGTTGTATTGGTATGGCACAGATTATCCTTCTGGTTGTTATTAGTATGGTACTGATTATGCTTCTGGCTCTGTCATTATAGTACTGTGCTGGGGTTGGTCCATTCAGTGTTGGTTTACTTTTCTCACATTTTTGCAGCTGCATATGCTGTGTGTATGTTGAGGGTTGGGGTTAGCCTTCCAAGTTATAGATATTTATTATTACATATATTACATTGAAAGCTTCTCTGCAGCAATGATCTGTATAGTCCTATGTAGTTTGTAAAACTACACATAATATGTAAATATTATATGCATGTAGAAAAAAGCAAATATGTCAGAATTTGTACATTTTTAGATTGCTGTTATTGTATCTGCGCCAACCATTCAGAATACATGTTCCCTTCTAGGTTACCATGTCCACTAAACTCGGCTGTTGTTCTCGCGTCATATGCTGTACAATGTAAGTAATTTTACTTTCGTTTGTTTTTATCCTTCTTGATTTCTGAAACAAACATGCTCACTGGCATGCAGATTATTAAAATATATTCTTCATAAATAAACTGAGGAGCAATCTATAATGGGTTTTATTTATCACATAGAAAGACAGAAATATAGGACCACGATAAAAACAAATCACCATTAGATCGAATCCTTCCTCAATGTACCAAAATGCTGTCTTATTTGTCAATGTCTTCCTGAGTCATGTCCTGAATGACAGCGAGGCAAAATCTTCCCAACAGACATGCAGACAGCAAAAAAAAAATCTTAGATGTTATAGCTTCATCCATGCTCTGTCCAAAACTGAATTAGGAATTTTGGATGCAGGTATGTCTTAAATGAGCAATCCTGACATTTATAATGAAATCAACAGTTTTTCTAAGCCTCTATAGTGAAAACTCCATTTCGGGTAATATGGTAACTTTTGAGAGCAGGATATTTTTTGTAAACAAAATCATTAACCAAAAATGTGGGAGTGTGTAGTATGATTAATCTCCAGTATATACTGTTCTATGATTGGCCCCCCCTTCACTCGTTGTGTACTGGCCTAGTAACTTCACAGCTATGGACTGTGCAATTTTAAATCAAGGAACGTGACGTTTTCTGTTTGCATGAAATCAGCTGATGGTAACGGGTGGCATGACCAGGGAGAGTCATAAAGATATGTGTATACAGTTTAGGAGAGTTTAGCATTTTTTTTGTCAGAAAGCTCCAATCAAAAACGCAAACCAGGAGGTTTTTTTTCCTGCCTCTAATTGCTGAGCCTAAAAAATGCCTCTAATCGTCCTAATGTGCATGGACACTTACACTCACTGGCCACTTTATTAGGTACAGTTGTTCAACTGCTTGGTAAAATAAATTAATAGTCAGCCAATCACATGATAACAGCTCAATGCATTTAGGCATCTGGACGTGGTGAAGAATACTTGTTGAAACCAAGCATCAGAATGGGGAAGAAAGGGGATTTAAGTGACTTTAAACGTGGCATGGTTGTTGGTGCCAGATGGGCTGGTCTGAGTATTTCAAAACCTCATCTACTAGGGATTTTCTTGCACAACCATCTCTAGTGTTTACAGAGAATGGTATGAAAAGGAGAAAAAATTCCAGTGAGCGGCAGTTGTGTGAACAAAAATGCCTTGTTGGGAGGACAGTGGTCAAAGAAGAATAGGCAGACTGGTTCGAGATGATGGAAAAGTGACAGTAACTCAAATAACCACTCATTGGAACCAAGGTATGCAGAATACCATCTCTGAACGCACAACACATCGGACCTTGAATCAGATGGGCTACAGCAACAGAAGACCACACAGGGTGCCACTCCTGTCAGCTAAGAACAGGAAATTGAGGCTACAATTCGCACAGGCTCACTAAAATTGGACAATAGAAGATTGGAAAAATGTTGCCTGTTCTGGTGAGTCTCAATTTCAGCTGCAACATTCAGATGACAGAATTTGGCATAAACAACATGAAAGCATGGATCCATCCTGCCTTGTAGCAACAGTTTAGTCTGGTGGTGGTAGTGTAATGTTGTGGGGGATATTTTCTTGGCACACTTTGGGCCCCTTAGTATCAATTGAGCGTTGTTTAACCGCTTTAACCCCGGAAGATTTGGCTGCTGAATGACCAGGCCATTTTTTGCGATTCGGCACTGCGTCGCTTTAACTGACAATTGTGCGTTCTTGCAATGTTGTACCCAAACAAAATTGATGTCCTTTTCTTCCCACAAATAGAGCTTTCTTTTGGTGGTATTTGATCATCTCTGCGGTTTTTATTTTTTGCGCTATAAACAAAAAAAGAGCGCCAATTTTGAAAAAAAAACAATATTTTGTACTTTTTGCTATAATAAATATCCCCATTTTTTTAATATAAAAAAGCAAATTTTTTCTCAGTTTAGGCCGATATGTATTCTTCTACATATTTTTGGTAATAAAAATCGCAATAAGTGTATATTGATTGGTTTGCGCAAAAGTTATAGCGTCTACAAAATAGGGGATATATTTATAGCATTTTTATTATTATTATTTTTCTTACTAGTAATGGCGGCGATTTGTATCGTGACTGCGACATTATGGCGGACAGATTGGACAATTTTGACACATTTTTGGAACCATTGACATTTATACAGCGATTGGTGCTATTAAAATGCATTGATTACCGTAAAAATGGCAGTGAAGGGGTTAACACTAGGAGGCGATCAAGGGATTAACTGTGTTCCCTGCTATGCATGTTCTACCTGAAGGGGGGGGGGGGTGGGATTTGCTAGGGGAAGAGATAGATCAATGTTCATACTTTGTATGAACACACGATTTGTCTCTTCTCCCCTCAGAGAACTAGGATCTCTGTGTTTACACACAGAGATCCCAGTTCTCACTGTGTCACAAGCGATCGCGGGAGCCCGGCGGCACTCGCATCGGCTCCGGGGGCGAGCAGTGCACGTATCCCTAGTGGCAACAAAAAGAAGCAACGTAACATAACAGCGATTTGCGCAGCCGAGCCATGTTGCCGCAGTACAACTGCGGCGGTTGGTCGGCAAGCGGTTAAACTCCACAGCCTACCTGAGTATTGTCCATCCCTTCATGACTACAGTGTACTCATCTTCTGATGGCTAATTCCAGCAGGATAATGCATCATGCCACGAACCTCAAATCATCTCATACTGACATGACAAGAGTTAACTGTACTTCACTGTACTTCAATGGCCTCCACAGTCACCAGATCTCAATAGAGTACCTTTTGGGAAGTGGTGGAACAGGACATTTGCATCATGATTGTGCAGCCGACAAATCTGCAACAACTGTGTGATGCTGTAATGTCAATATGGACCAAATCTCTGAGGAATGTTTTCAACACCTTGTTGAATCTATGCCATGAAGCATTAAGGCAAATCTGAAGGCAAAAGAGGGTCCAACCGGGTACTGAGCTGCTTCTACATTAAAAAAATGCAAAACTCCAGTTGAAGCAGCAATTTTTAAGTCAGTGTGCACGGACCCTACTTTTCAGCATGTTATACAGCATAGCTGCAACATTCTGGAACCACCAGGAGTTCCTTCATCAGGTAAAGTGACATGTCACTTATGTCTGATGAAGGAAGCCCTGATAGTTGCACCTGTGATGTATGACATACTTAACAAGCATCAATAAAGGCCTTTTTTTTTTTTTTTTTTTTTTTTTTTTTAGAGGAGATTTTAAGGTGTGCTGGCAACAGATCTTTTGTATGACCAGGGAGAGAGCATGAGTATCTTGCATTTGTTCCATAATAAGGGTGAGGCAATCTACCAGGCCTTTTTAAAATATGCAGTATGCACAATACATTCCAGTGTTCCCTGTAATACTACACAAATTGGACCAGTGCTGATATAAGTCAGTGTGTACATGTAAATATGCAGGTCATTTGTGTTTGCTTGCAGAGAAATGCTTGTCCATGTAAGTAACAGTGAACTTTACATTTTATACATGAGAAGGGACTTTTTAGTTTGAGTTTCTGTGGTTTTTTCCCCCCTTTTTTATTTTATGTGTGAACCTCATGGTATTAGAGGGAAGTTTTCCAGGTGACTGTTCTGTATGCATGTTGTTCTCAGGCTGTTCTTATATACAAGCAATTACTTATTCTTTCCACAAAAAAAAAAAAAATAACTAAAAAAAAACTTGCCCATGATTAAGACAATATAAACATGCTTTTTTTGGATGTAGATAAGCAGTAACAATATTTCCTGAAAAGAAGAATAAAAGAAATGACTTGTATGTTTTTGGAGTTGGTGAACTCCTCAAAACAACCACTGCCTTTCACCCTGAAATGTTTGAATGGTGTCTCCCCGAAGTATAACCCTATTTCATGGTCCTAGTAAATAGATATAATAAGTAACCTTTTTGCTTGCTTTATGCATCAAATTAATATTTACTTATAGGTGTGTGGTGTTCCACTAAAAATGAAACATAGTGAACTCCTTTAACCACTTGCGGACCGCCGCACACCAATATACGTCCTAATGCCCCTTGTACACTGCTGCTGCTAAACGGACGTTCAGAGGCAGTTGGACACTTTTTTCAAATGCCCCTGAACTCATTCAATGTTAACCTATGTGTACATGTACACAGGTTTGTTTACTGTCGTTTTTAGGCAGTTGCGTTTATAGGCCCTTTTTTTTTTTTTTAAGGCAAAAAAATTAGTTCAGATGCCAAACACGGTAACCCGTGTTTAGCCGCGTTTCGTTTATAGCCGTTTTTTGTTTTTGGCCATTAAAAAAAAAACAAACGAAAACGCCACCAAACGCGGCATGTAAATGCGGCAAAACTGACGTTTTAAATGTGGGTTACTATCTGTCACGTTAAATCGTTCAGGAGAGGTTGTAAAAACGTCCCGTGTGCATGAAGCTTAACTTTGAAGAGGAATACCATTGTTATGGCAGCAACCTCTTCTTCGGCCGGCGGTCTGCTTTCTGATCACTTTTATCAGCGGCGGGAGAGGGGACCCGCCACGCTCTGGTGCCCTCCGACGCTTACCAGATCCGTTGGCGGAGGCGATCGTATGTTTCCCCTTGCTGGGTATGGAGACATGTGAGGGGAAGATGGCCCCACCTGTCTCCATAACATTGCAGGGCGGAAGTGATGTCAAAAGGTAGCTCTTAAAGGGCCATTTTTTAAATTTTTTTTTAAATAACTATTTGTTTAATTTTTTATTGCATTTTAGTGTAAATATGAGATCTGAGGTCTTTTTGACCCCAGATCTCATATTTAAGAGGTCCTGCCATGTTATTTTTCTATTAGGGATGTTTACATTCCTTGTAATAGGAATAAAAGTGACACCATTTTTTTTTTAAAAGAACAGTATAAAAAAGCGAACGCGAACGCTTACATGTGCAGCACCCACATATGAAAACGGTGTTTAAACCACACATGTGAGGTATCGTCACGATCGGTAGAGCGAGAGCAATAATTATAGCACTAGACCTCCTCTGTAACTCAAAACATGCAACTTGTAAAATTTTTCAACGTCGCCAATGGAAATTTTTAAGGGTAAAAGTTTGTCTCCATTCCACAATTTTTAAGCGTGACACATGTTGGGTATCAATTCACTCTGCGTAACATTATCTTTCACAATATGAAAAAAAATGGGCTAACTTTACTGATGTCTTATTTTTTAATTCAAAATTTTTTTCCAAAAAAAGTGCGCTTGTAAGACCGCTGCCCAAATACGGTGTGACAGAAAGCATTGCAAAGACCTCCATTTTATTCTCTAGGGTGTTGGAAAAAAATGTATAATGTTTGGGGGTTCTAAGTAATTTTCTAGCAAAAAAACTGTTTTTAACCTGTAAACAACAAATCTCAAAAAGAGGCTCGGTCCTTAAGTGGTTAAAATTCAAGTCATATTTAAAAATTAAAGGAACCTTTGTCAATGCATCCCCCTTTGTATTGCAGCTTGTATAGTTCCAATCTCTTGGCTTACTTTCATAAGATTTAGCAAGATGCTCATCCCACTGATGATTATATGACATTATATGTCTTGGACAGTAGTGTTTGTAGAATGTATTTCTTAAGGCCAATGTGCTGTTGTCTTTTCTGGTCCTAGAAGAGGTAGACATGTCCAAAACGGTTCTTCAACTCACTATTTTTTTTAACATGTTAGAACTGTCAACTTTTTTATACTTATTTGTGTTCTTTTCTTTCTTATTTACCTGGAATTCTCCACCTGCCCTCTTTTCTATCTAAACATGTTTCGCTTTTTATGCCTGTATCCATCTTCAGCTGTTGAATAAACTACATATGGCTGTTTCTCTTTGAAATCTATAAATCAAGTTATCATACTCCTCTCTACCTCTTTCTTTTGAGGGCAAAATGACAGTGCCTTCTGGGGGGTAATTTGGTGTTTGTGCAAAAAGTACTAGAAAGAGGTATTAACATACATAATGAATCCCAAACATAAAGGCACTATGAGAAGTTGGCTGATCTGATGGGAAACAGTAGAGGCAGGGAGCTTATCTGGGATTTCAAATACCTTTAAATAGCTAAAAAAGAGTATCTTTCATAAACTGACACAAGCTAAGCAATTTGAGCAGGTTGGTGGTAAATGCACAAGCGTCCAAATCCGTCCTATAGATTTAGCCTCTCCTAATTCAATTGTATGCCAGAACTTTTCCATTGTTCTGGAGTTCTACTGCGAACTGAACAGGGGGGGGGGGGTGTTCAGCCCATCTCTACTCTTAATAAATAAATATATATATATATATATATACACACACATACATAGTATCTCACAAAAGTGAGTACGCCCCTCAGATTTTTGTAAATATTTTAATATATCTTTTTATGTGACAACACTGAAGAAATGACACTTTGCTACAATGTAAAGTAGTGAGTGTACAGATTCTATAACAGTGTACATTTGCTGTCCCCTCAAAATAACTGAACACACGGCCATTATTTCTAAAACGCTGGCAACATAAGTGAGTACACCCCTAAGTGAAAATGTCCAAATTGGGCCCAAAGTGTCAATATTTTGTGTGGTCACCATTAATTTCCAGCACTGCCTTAACCTTCTTGGATGTGGAGTTCACCAGAGCTTCACAGGTTGCCACTTGAGTCCTCTTCCACCCCTCCATGATGACATCACGGAGCTGATGGATGTTAGAGACCTTGATTTAGGGCCTTTATATACAGTAACACAAAATAAAGACACACATTTTCTGCCTTTCCATTAGCATCCTTTCTGGGAGATGTTAATTTTCTGGCAGCCACACCTTTTGCACTAGGTTGACCATAACCTGGTTTCTCTAAATTCACTGATTGATTTTTGAGCCTTCCTCAAATTCAACAATTTTATGACTCGGTAATTCTGAGGGCGTCAAATATTGGCAAATACAACACTTTTATACAGGGGCAGACCGACAACTCATGGGGCCCCTGGGCAATAGGAGAAGATTATGGGGCCCCCGGACAATAGGAGATTATGGGCCCCCCGGACAATAGGAGATTATGGGGCCCCCAGGCAATAGGTTATGGGGCCACACAGTATACATGCACACACATACAGCATACACACACAGTATACACAAACAGAATACACACTGAAAAGGTACTGGAGAGGCGGGGCAGCTATAATTCTTGGGAATTTTTACATACTGTCCCTGGTTTTATTGAGGCTGGCAACCCTGATGGGGCCCCTTAGTGGCATGGGGCCCTCGGGCAGTGCCCGAGTGCCCGAATGGTCAGTCCGCCCCTGCTTTTATAGTACCCATTATGCACTGACCACAACATCCCCACCTAATAATTTTGAGCAAATATGCTTTTCCTCCCCTAGGGACCGGGGGATGATTTCAACACTATGGGTTTGATTTACTAAAGGCAAATCCACTTTGCACTACAAGTGCACTTGGAAGTGCAGTCGCTTTATATCTGAGGGGAAGATCTGAAATGAGGGGAAGCTCTGCTGATTTTATTATCCAATCATGTACAAGCAAAAATAATGTTTTTTTTATTTTCCTTGCATGTCCCCCTCAGATCTACAGCGACTGCACTTCCAAGTGCACTAGTAGTGCACTTGTAGTGCACAGTGGATTTGCCTTTAGTAAATAAACCCCTAGATTGCTTTCTTAACGGTCTTCTCCTTCCAGAGAAGTTCAATGGGAAGCTGGATCTGCATTGGAATTATCTACCCAGGATTGCTAAGATAGGCTCTCAAACTTCCATAAATGTAGGCATTCAATCTCAGTTGGAGAAACCACTTTTAAGCTCCATACCAGGTGGTGCAATGACTCCAGCGAAACTTCATGCAATTTTTAAGTTGGTTCCTGCCAAGTACTTCAGGGGATGCCCAGTTTTTTTTTGTGCTGTAAAATATTTTATCCATGGTGGCAACAAGTGGCTAGTAAAAGAGCATAAACTATAGGCTCCCAACTTAGCTTAATGATGCCAATGTGCCTGTTGCTTGCTTCTTTCCCTGATGTGCCTTCACCCTGTGAAAGGTTATTGTGCTCTTGTTTAGTGCCATTCAGTGGGTTATTGCTCTTAACTGTAGCTTAACTCGGTAACATGCTCTCAAGTAATATTGCATATGGAGTCTATTAAAATTATGAAGAAAATGTACCATACCATTTATGATGGTATATACTGATTTTTAATGGAAGTGGGTCTGCAGAAAATGGGCGGACACAGATGTGTCATCCAAAAAGGAAAAGGAAGATAACTGGCGCAGCATACAAAATAAACATGAACATAAACATACACAATGAAAACCCTATGGATAATCACAATTATCTGTGGGCACATGAAATAGAATCAAATAAATAAACAAGCTGATAATGAGTCCATAAGTCCAATAAATCAATTAAAATCTAATGGTGGCAGCCATCCTGAGAGAAAAGCCAGCTCTGCGAAATCAAATGAAAGGACAAAACCGGAAGTGCTACCGTATTAAAAGAACAATTTAATCAAAAGATTAAGCACAAAATAAAAAGCAAGCTCATCTGGTGCATGGAGAAGCCCCTCTGATCCATCTCACAGACATTGTGCTACACACGGAGACCACAAAAGTTGCTGGTACTGTGTAGTAACAAGATAGCGTCCAGAGAAGCTGGGAGAACCACCGTGAACCGCAGGGCGGATATGACATCACTGGAGACGGGCAGGATACACACGGGATGAGCACACTTGGATAGACAGTCTACGCGCTCGGAGCGTCAGCTCCTTCTAAAGGCTTGGGGCTGTACTGCACGAACAACCATTTATACTGAAATGCAGTCCATGAAAAACAAGAAAGAAAAAACAAACATTTGTAACAGCACTGATTAAATGGGGAGAACTAAAAAGAAAATAGTGGGAGAGGGGATATCAACTTACTAATAAATGGTGGGAGAGCTTTTATTAGCTTTATATAGCTTCCCTGGGTTATTCATATGTTGATCTCCCCTCTCCCACCATTTGCTATTTAGTTCTCCCCATTTACTCAGTGCTGTTACAAATGTTTCTTTTTTCTTTCTTGTTTTTCATGGACTTGCTGACTGTGTTTGTCCCACAGCCAACATTCCAATATAAATGGTTGTTTACTGCAGTACAGCCCCAGGCCTTTAGAAGGAGCTGACGTCCAAGCACGTAGTCTGTCTATCCAAGTGTACCCATCCTTCTGTGTGTATCCTGGCCAACTCCTCATCTCCGATCTTTTGATTAAATTGTTCTTTTAATACTACACTTAGGTGGCGCTTTCTGTTTTGTCCTTTCACAGATGTGTCATCCGCCTGCTCTGCTCCAATCATGAGGGAATCTGTGAATTGAACCCCCGCTGATCAGAACAGATTCCTTAGGAAATCTGCCCTGTGTGAAAGGAGCCTATGTATTACCATTTTTTACTGCTTTTCTTATATTACCTTTACACAGTGTATTGACTCATTTTCTGTCATGTACAGGACATGCAAGTCCTGTTTACTGATTTGTTTCACTTAATCCTTTACTTTTACTAAGTGATAACATGTCCTTCCAGTTTGTTATTCCATTGACTGGTTTTGCTTTCTCTCTATTTTTGTCTTTAACTCAATAAAATCGTTTGTAAACAAAAACAGAATGTGAGTATGTGTATATAATATGTTTGTGTATTATATTTAAAATGTAGAAATATGGCTTGCACAGAGGTATTTTAATAATCAGCATGCTTTTAAATTATTGAATGATTTATATTTTCATATATTATTAAAATAATGTTTCATTTTTAATTCCTACAAATATCTGACTTATTTCAGTAGGCTCATTTTATTTTTTGCTTGTAAACACAGGGTTACCTTTTGGTATGCTTTAGTAAATCTATACTCTGCATTATAACGTATATGTAGCGGTTTAATGTATTGTAATGTTTAGAGTACCTTATCTCTATATTTGCTTTTAAACATATTTCTGAGATAGACTAGTGCACTTAAGTATTGTTTCAGTTTAGGATGAACTGTGTGGCTGTGGTCCAAGCAAATTTGCCAAGGAGCTAATGCTGTTTTCTTAGCTTGAACAGGGATTAAGCTTCTTTGAAAGCTGTTCATGAGTAAAGCTGGAACATCACTGAAAGATTCGGGTGTGGGAGTTCTTGTAGCTTTGGAGTAAAATGTGTATTGGAAGATTACAGAACATTTTAATGTTATTTTTTGTAATCTGTCTTGTTTAAACACATAGTTTACTAGTTTTAATACAGAACTGAAATTTAGAAATATATGGGGTAGAGTAAGCTCATGAGACGGATTGTTAGAAAATTCTGCACACTATGCAATTTTTCTTGGTAAGCCATTTTACTTGCTGATTTTATTATTTCAGTTTAGTTGTTTTTTTTTAGACATTTTTTTAAGATTACATTTTCCCTAAGAATAAGTTTGGGAACAGTGAGTACTACCAATGTTCAGGGTATTTATAATTAAATATATTTATATAGTCCACATAATCCCATGTATCAGTAAGTTACATAAAAAAAAATAAGGTACTCTGTATAGGTGTCAACAGTGAGGTTAAACAACAATGTAACTACTATGATTTTTAAATTATTTATAAAAGTTTTCTTTTTTTTTCAGCTGAATTTGGAGACTATATTTCTTCAGTGCATCTTCCAGGATATCTATCAAATAAAAGCTTTATTCCAGGTCAAGACAATGACTTTATAAGCAAAGTGGAATCCCTCCACAATCAGCACAGGTAATCACCGTTTTAGAGCCTGTTGGGGAAATTCTCCCCACCTTCTAGACCAGGGTTAGGCAACCTTTCAGAAGTTGAGATTTACCTAGACAACATGGAGAAAATCATTGGAAGGAGGTGTGTTGTTGTCGCCCTTTAAAAAATAAATAAAAGTAAAGGCCCCAATAAAAAGACAGCATGAAGAACACATATTGTGTCAAATCACCCCCCCCCCTACCAGTAATGACCTCTGCCCCCTTACACATCATCCCCCAGTAATGCACTCTGCTCCTCCACTGCAGTGTTCTCTGCCCCTCTGCCTCCCCCACAATGTAGTGCCATCAACCCCACCGCCCCCCCCCCCCACCACACACACACGCTAGTGTCCTCTGCCCCTCCCACACGCGGTAGTGTCCTCCGCGCTCCCACATGGTAATGTCTTCTGCGCTCCCACATGGTAATGTCTTCTGCCCCCCCCCACAATAGTGTCCTGTGCCACTACAAAATTGACGGAAGCACCATCATTCTATATCAATACAGACATATAAAAAAACACCTAAAACAATACAGATACTCCTGACCTAACAACTTACCTGTTTACCGACCGCCTGGACTTACGACCAGCTCTCCGCTGGTTCATGTGTGAGAATGTGGAAAGGGCAGCACGGCATCTCGGCTTCATGCATTCCATCTCATCTCGCATTCTCAGTTTTTGCAGTATTTTTTGTATGTATTTACAGTACTGTACTAGCAATCTCCAACACTGCTGTGCATACAGTGGTCCAGTAGTTTGTCCGAAAATGAGTACTGTGTACGTTACTACTTGTTTACTGTACTTTACTGTAAGTACAGTATTGTGTATAGTATACAGTACAGTGCTAAACTACATAGTATACAATACTGTATGTGTATGTACTGTACAGTATGTGTGTGGCTGCGTGTTTATAAAGCTTCTTTAAGCATTTAAATGAGGCAGTAGTGGTGTGAGATCTGGGTATTTAAAACCATATACTGTACTGTATTGTACTTTTATTTTGCACCCCATAGTACAAGATGTCAGCAAAAAGAAAGAGCATGACTTCGCCGGGAGAAAGCACCAAGAAACAAAGGAAGGCTATTGATTTTGAGTAAAGGTCATAAATAACTATGAAGCTCATAGTTAAAAAGCTAAAACAATAGCACGTGAGTTGGAGCTGGCGCATACAACTATTTAAATAATCCTAATAAAGCCATAATAACTAGGCAGCAGAAAGGTCTCATTCATGACATGGAGAAATTACTGCCGATCTGATTTGATGACCAGATACAAAGCGAGCGGGCTCACTGTTTCTAACAGCATGTCAAACAACAAGTCCTGCACGCTTAACCTCTGTGGTGCTGCACACTAATAATGCTCCTCCCGCTGATCATACCGACAATCTGCTCCTTAACGCCTTGTGCTGACAGCTTTCCTCCAAAGATAAAGCACTGTTTTGCTTTCAGCCACCTCGTCGAGGAGGGAGGGGAGGAGAGGACTGGACGGGGACGCTCCAGAAGGACACCCCCGTACTTACCGGCGCCCCATCCCATTTCCGGTGCCGTTAACGGCGTGATTTCCTTTATGGCATTTTGCTGAAAAGGCCATTTTTGGACGATATGTTTCGGCGTTCAAAATTTCGGTGCTTCCCTAATATACAGGCAGTCCCCGAGTTACTAACAAGACAGGGACTGTAGGTTTGTTCTTAAGTTGAATCTGTTTGTAAGTCGGAACAGGTACATTTTTAAGTGTAGTTCCAGCCAAAAAACTATTTTTAAGCTTTTTTGATAGCATAGGGAAGGGTTATCATCACCCCTGTCATTTGTTTTGCTGCCTTTGCCTCTGTTCAGAAGATTTCACCTCACTTTCTGTCCCAATTAAAATTGGATTTTGAAAATTTTGGGTTGTTGTGGAGGCAAGCCTTGGTGATAAAGCATCAGTACAGGAGTGAATTTTCCTTCCTACAGGTAGATTTCCTCTCACTTCCTGTTGTCTCCCTCCGTTTGTAAGTAGGAGTTGTTTGCAAGTCAGATGTTTGTAACTAGGGGACTGCCTGTATATATACACACTCACCCACCGGCCACTTTATTAGGTACACCTAGTTAGTACCAGGTTGGACTCACTTTTGCCTTCAGAACGGTCTTAATTTTTCATGGCATGGAGTCAACACGGCGTTGAAAACATTCCTCAGAGATTTTGGTCCATATTGACATGATAGCATCACGCAGTTGCTGCAGATTTGTCGGCTGCACATCCATGATGCAAATCTCCCGTTCCACTACATCCCAAAAGTGCTCTATTGGATTGGGATCTGGTGACTGTGGAGGCCATTGGAGTACAGTAAACTCATTATCATATTCAAGAAACCAGTTTGCGATGATTTGAGCTTTGTGACATGGTGCATTATCGTACTGGAAGTAGCCATCAGAAGATGGGTACACTGTAGTCATAAAGGGATAGACATGGTCAGCAACAATACTCAGGTAGGCGGTTGTGTTTAAGCGATGCTCAATTAGTACTAAGGGACCCAAAGTGTGCCAAACAAATACCCCCCTCACCATTATACCACCACCAGCCTGAATCATTGATACAAGGCAGGATAGATCCAAGCTTTCATTTTATTTACGCCAAATTCTAAACCCTACCATCTAAATGTTGCAGCTGAAATCGAGACTCATCAGACCAGGCAATGTTTTTCCAGTCTTTTATTGTTCAATTTTGGTGAGCCTGTGGGAATTTTAACCTCAGTTTCCTGCTCTTAACTCTTCTGCTGTAGCCCATCCTCTTCAAGTTTCGATGTGCTGTGCTTTCAGAGATGGTATTCTGCATACCTTGGTTGTACCGAGTAGTTATTTGAGTTACTGTTGCCTTTCTACCATCTCAAACCAGTCTACTCATTATCCTCTGACCTCTGACTTCAACAAGGCATTTTCGCCCACACAACTGCTGCTCAATGGATATTTTATCTTTTTTTGGACCATTCTATGTAAACCCTAAAGATAGTTGTGCGTGAAAATCCCAGTAGATCAGCAGTTTTTGAAATACTCAGACCAGCCCGTCTGTCACCAACAACCATTCTAATACTCAGTTTGAACTTCAGCAAGTCAACTTCACCACATTTGGATGCCTAAATGCATTGAGTTGCTGCCATGTGATTGGCTGATTAGCAATTTGGGTTACCAGGCAATTAAACAGGTGTACCTAATTTTCACATTTTCGTAAATATTTTATTATATCTTTTCATGTGACAACACTGAAGAAATGACACTTTGCTACAATGTAAAGTAGTGAGTGTACAGCTTGTATACCAGTGTGCATTTGCTGTCCCCTCAAAATAACTCAACACACAGCCATTAATGTCTAAACCGCTGGCAACAAAAGTGAGTACACCCCTAAGTGAAAATGTCCAAATTGGGCCCAATTAGCCATTTTCCCTCCCCGGTGTCATGTGACTCATTAGTGTTACAAGATCTTGGGTGTGAATGGTGAGCAGATGTGTTAAATTTTGTGTTTATCGCTCTTTCTCTCAAACTGGTCACTGCAAGTTCAACATGGCACCTCATGGCAAAAAACTCTGAGGATCTGAAAAAAAAATTGTTGCTCTACATAAAGATGATCTAGGCTATAAGAAGATTGCTAAGACCCTGAAACTGAGCTGCAGCATGATGGCCAAGACCATACAGCTGTTTAACAGGACAGGTTCCACTCAGAACAGGCCTCGCCATGGTCAACCAAAGAAGTTGAGTGCATGTGCTCAGCGTCAAATCCAGAGGTTGTCTTTGGGAAATAGACGTATGAGTGCTGCCAGCATTTCTGCAGAGGTTGAAGGGGAGGGGGGTCACCCTGTCAGTGCTCAGACCATTGGTCTGCGTGGCTTTCGTCCCAGGAGGAAGCCTCGTCTAAAGATGATGCACAAGAAAGCTTGCAAACAGTTTGCTGGTAACAAGCAGACTAAGGACATGGATTACTAGAACCATGTCCTGTGGTTACATAGTTACATAGTAGGTGAGGTAGAAAAAAGACACAAGTCCATGAAGTCCAACCTATGTGTGTGATTATATGTCAGTATTACATTGTATATCCCTGTATGTTGTGGTCGTTCAGGTGCTTATCTAATAGTTTCTTGAAACTATCAATGCTCCCCACTGAGACCACCACCTGTGGAAGGGAGTTCCACATCCTTGCCGCTTTTACAGTAAAGAACCCTCTATGTAGTTTAAGATTAAACCTCTTTTCTTCAAATCTTAATGAGTGGCCACGAGTCTTGTTAAACTACCTTCTGCGAAAAAGTTTTATCTCTATTGTGGGGTCACCAGTATGGTATTTGTATATCAAAATCATATCCCCTCTCAAGTGTCTCTTCTCCAGAGAGAATAAGTTCGGTGCTCGCAACCTTTCCTCATAACTAATATCCTCCAGACCCTTTATTAGCTTTGTTGCCCTTCTTTGTACTCGCTCCATTTTCAGTACATCCTGAGGACTGGTGCCCAGAACTGGACAGCATACTCTAGTTGTGGCCAGACCAGAGTCTTGTAGAGCGGGAGAATTATCGTTTTATCTCTGGAGTTGATCCCCTTTTTAATGCATGCCAATATTCTGTTTGCTTTGTTAGCAGCAGCTTGGCATTGCGTGCCATTGCTGAGCCTGTCTTCTACTAGGACCCCCAGGTCCTTTTCCATCCTAGAATCCCCTAGAGGCTCTCCCCCAGTGTATAGATTACATTCATATTTTTGCCACCCAAATGCATTATTTTACATTTTTCTACATTGAACCTCATTTGCCATGTAGTTGCCCACCCCATTCATTTGTTCAGATCTTTTTGCAAGGTTTCCACATCCTGTGGAGAAGTAATTGCCCTGCTTAGCTTAGTATCCTCCACAAATAAAGAGATTGAACTGTTTACCCCATCCTCCAGGTCGTTTATGAACAAATTAAATAGGATTGGTCCCAGCACAGAACCCTGGGGGACCCCACTACCCACCCCTGACCATTCCGAGTACTCCCCATTTATCACCACCCTCTGAATTCGCCCTTGTAGCCAGTTTTCAATCCATGTACTCACCCTATGGTCCATGCCAACGGACCTTATTTTGTACAGTAAACGTTTATGGGGAACTGTCAAATGCTTTTGCAAAATCTAGATACACCAAGTCTACGGGCCGTCCTTTATCTAGATGGCAACTCACCTCCTCATAGAAGGTTAATAGATTGGTTTGGCAAGAACGATTCTTCATGAATCCATGCTGATTACTGCTAATGATACCGTTCTCATTACTAAAATCTTGTATATAGTCCCTTATCATCCCCTCCAAGAGTTTACATACTATTGATTTTAGGCTAACTGGTCTGTAATTCCCAGGGATGTATTTTGGGCCCTTTTTAAATATTGGTGCTACATTGGCTTTTCTCCAATCAGCTGGTACCATTCCAGTCAGTAGACTGTCAGTAAAAATTAGGAACAATGGTCTGGCAATTACTTGACTGAGTTCCCTAAGTACCCTCGGGTGCAAGCCATCTGATCCCAGTGTTTTAATAATGTTAAGTTTCCCAAGTGTAATTCTAATTCTGTCCTCTGTTAACCATTGAGGTGCTTCCTGTGATGTGTCATAGGATAAACACTGCAGTTTTGGTTACTGAAGCCCCCCCCCCCGATTCCCTTGTGAAGACTGAGGATAAGAATAAATTCAGTACCTCCACAATTTCCCCATCCTTTGTAACTAGATGCCCTTCCTCATTCTTTATGGGGCCAATATGGTCTCTCCTCCCTTTTTTTACTGTTTACACACTTAAAGAATTTTCTGGGATTTTCTTTTTGCTCCCCTCCGCTATGTGTCTTTCATGTTCTATCTTAGCCGTCCTTATTGCATCCTTACATGTCTTGTTGCATTCTTTATAAGTCTGAATTCTGATGATGATCCCTCAACCTTGTATTTTTTGAAGGCCTTCTCCTTTGCTTTTATATGCATTTTACATTGGAGTTAAGCCATCCAGGACTTTTGTTCGCTCTTTTAAATTTATTACCCAATGGGATGCATTGACTAATGCCCTTATTTAATATGCTCTTAAAGCAAACCCATCTCTCATCCGTGTTCTTTGTTCCTAAGATTTTATCCCAATTTATGCCTTCTAGCAAGGTTCGTAATTTAGGGAAGTTGGCTCTTTTGAAATTCAGTGTCTTTGTATTCCCCTTATGTTTCCTACCTGTGTGATTTATACTAAAGCCAATTGACCTGTGATCGCTGTTAACTAATTTGCCTTGTATTTCCACATCCATGATCAGGTCTGCATTGTCGGTAATCAGTAGATCCAGTAACGTTTTAGTTCTAGTTGGTGCGTCTAACATCTGACCCAAAAAATTGTCCTGCAAGATATTTAGGAACTGGCGAGCCTTAGATAAATGCACGGTTCCCTCCGCCCAGTCTTTATCTGGATGGTTGAAATCCCCCATTATGATAACATGTCCCATCCTTGCTGCTAATTCACATTGTGATAGAGCTGACTCCCCTTCCTCCCTTAGGTTAGGGGGCCTATAGCATACTCCCAGTATTATTTTCCCCTTAGCTTCATCCCTTTGGAGCTCTACCCATAAGGATTCCACCTCCTCCCTAGCTCCCTTAGTGATGTCATCTCTCACATTCACCTGTACATTATTCTTGATATATAGGCATACCCCTCCCCCTTTTTTACCCTCTCTATCCTTGCGATAAAGGGGTATACCCTTGAATGTTTGCCAGACAATCATGAGAGCTGTTGAACCAGGTCTGATGAGACCAAGATAAACTTATTTGGTTCAGATGGTGTCAAGCGTGTGTGGCAGCAACCAGGTGAGGAGTACAAAGACGAAGTGTCTCTTGCCTACCGTCAAAGCATGGTGGTGGGAGTGTCATGGTCTGGGGCTGCATGAGTGCTGCTGGTACTGGGGAGCTACAGTTCATTGAGGGAACCATGAATGCCCACATGTACTGTGACATAATGAAGCAGAGCATGATACCCTCTCTTCGGAGACTGGGCCGCAAGGCAGTATTCCAACATAACGACCCCAAACACACCTCCAAAATGATCACTGCCTTGCTAAAGAAGCTGAGGGTAAAGGTGATGGACTGACCAAACATGTCTCCAGATCAAAACCCTATTGAGCATCTGTGGGGCATCCTCAAATGGAAGGTGGAGGAGCACAAGGTCTGGTCTCTAACATTCACCAGCTCCGTGATGTCGTCATGGAAGAGTGGAAGAGGACTCCAGTGGCAACCTGTGAAGCTCTGGTGAACTCCATGCCCAAGAGGGTTAAGGCAGTGCTGGAAAGTAATGGTGGCCACACGAACTATTGACACTTTGGGCCCAATTTGGACATTTTCACTTAAGGGTGTCCTCACTTTTGCTGCCAGTGGTTTAGACATTAACCACTTCAGCCCCGGAAGAATTTACCCCCTTCCTGACCAGAGCACTTTTTGTGATTCGGCACTGCGTCGCTTTAACTGACAATTGCGCGGTCGTGCGACGTGGCTCCCAAACGAAATTGAAGTCCTTTTTTCCCCACAAATAGAGCTTTCTTTTGGTGGTATTTTATCGCCTCTGCTGTTTTTATTTTTTGCGCTATAAAAAAAAAAAATTAGCGTAAATTTTGAAAAAAATGCATTATTTTTTTACTTTTTGCTATAATAAATATCCCCAAAAAATATTTAAAAAAACATTTTTTTTCCTCATTTTGGGCCGATACGAATTTTTCTACATATTTTTGGTAAAAAAAAAATCGCAATAAGCATTTATTGATTGGTTTGCTCAAAAGTTATAGCATTTACAAAATAGAGGATAGTTTTATGACTTTTTTATTATTAATTTTTTTTTTTACTAGTAATGGCGGCGATCAGCGATTTTTATCGTGAATGCGACATTATGGCGGATACATCGGACATTTTTGACACATTTTTGGGACCATTGTCATTTATACAGCAATCAGTGCTATACAAATGCACTGATTCCTGTGTAAATGACACTGGCAGTGAAGGGGTTAACCACTAGGGGGCAGTGTAAGGGTTAAGTATGTCCTGGGGAGTGTTTCTAACTGTGGGGGGGCGTGGCTACATGTGACACGTCACTGATCTCTGCTCCCGATCACAGGGAGCAGAGATCAGTGACACTGTCACTAGGCAGAACGGGGAGATGCTTGTTTACATTAGCGTCTCCCCGTTTGTCATCTCCATGAGGCGATCGTGGGTATCCCCGCGGCGATCAAGTCCACGGGACCTGCAACCTGACTCACAGAGCTCCCGGCTGGCGCGCACGCAATGGCACGGCGGCAAATTTAAAGAGACGTACGGGTACGCCCATTTGCCCAGACGTGCCATTCTGTAGACGTACAACGGCGTGCGCGGGTCGGGAACTGGTTAATGGCTGTGTGTTGAGTTATTTTGAGGGTACAGAAAATTTACACTGTTATACAAGCTGTACACTCACTACTTTACATTGTAGCAAAGTTTAATTTCTTCAGTGTTGTCACATGAAAAGATATAATAAAATATTTACAAAAATGTGAGGGGTGTACTCACTTTTGTGAGATACTGAATATATATAATTGATTTATTTACATGTCTGAATTGATATAGAACGATGGTCCCTCTTCTGCTGATTTTAACTTTTTTTATTTATTTATTTTTTTTACATTTATTTTACTGTCGTAAATTTATATGAACACATATGGATGTTTTTATATGTATGTGGTCCGATAGTAATTTTTGTGCTGCAAATGTACCCTGAGAGCTTAAAGAGTCACTGTTGTTGATATCCTTTATCGCTATTCGACATATCGCATAAAGGGGCGAAGCCTGGTTTCAATTATGTCATAATGCTGTAAATGCTGCTGTTGAGGATTACATGTGTGCTGAGTCTCTGTGTTTGCATTGTGGATGCTGCATTACTTGTTGGATTATGATAAGATTATTATAATTTTTATTTCACTGGTGGTTGATGCATTTGCACGTTATGAATTTCTTCATTCATTTTTTAATTTTTTGTATTCATTAGTGATTTATGAGCCCTGTATTTTGATGCCCATAAATGTAATATGAGTATGCAATGCTTTTGAGATCACTTTTTTTTCCATTTTATTGGTTGGACTGGTGTCTTTTTTTCAACCAGGCTAACTATGTAACTTTGTTTTTTGGTTTGCACATTCTTTATGTATGCTCATTTTGAAGTGTGATCTATTATCAGTTTGTTTAGGATATTGATTTCACAGACATAGTTATTTTTAGTTTTGTTGTAAAGCACTGCACTATTGGGTTATTTGTCATGTTTTGTATCTTTTACAAAATCCTCACAGAATCGCGCGCCCCCTGGGGCACGCACTTGTGAACATCGGTGACCGCCGGGGCCGGAAGACTCGGCGCATCACTGATCATGGTAAACAGCCGCTGATAGCGGACGTTTACCACGTGATTGCTCCGTCAAATGATGGATCGATCACTTGTAAACAAACCATGTCATGACGCCGGTTCCTCCCTCCCCTCTCTGTACCGATCTCTACAGTGTGAGGGGAAAGGGGGGAGAGATTGTTTGCAGCAGCGCTGTGGGCTGGATCTGTAGTGCCCACAGCGCTGCTCAGTGCTCTTACTCTGCAATACTCTGCAGTACTACGCCAGTACTCTGCCCATACTCTGCAATACTCTGCAGTACTCTGCCCATACTCTGCAATACTCTGCAGTACTCTGCCCATACTCTGCAATACTTTGCAAATAATCTGCAGTACTCTGTCAATACTCTGCAATAATCGGCAATAATCTGCAATATTCTGCCAATTTTAACAGAAACAAAGAATTTTTTTTTTTTACCAAATTTTCAGTCTTTTTTGATTTATAGCGCAAAAAAAAACGTGAATAAATACCACCAAAAGAAAGCTCTATTTGTGTGAAAAAAAGGACAAACGTTTCATATGGGTACAGTGTTGCATGACTGAGTAATTGCCATTCAAAGTGTGAGAGCACCGAAAGCTGAAAATTGGTCTGGTTAGGAAGGGGGTTTAAGTGCCCAGTGGTCAAGTGGTTAACACAATCTCATACTCTAAATTTTACTTAAAAATTAGATTTTCTAAATACTTTTTGCTGAAAATATAAATTTGTTAAACTGCTGTGCAAATATTGTGCAGCATAAAAGAAAAATACAACTATGGTATTTTTATTCTACATATCCTCTGCTTTTCAGAAAATATTTTTTTAATATAAAAAAAAAGCTCCTGCAAGAAAACGGTTAATACCACATAACAAAGCCAGTAACCATAAATAACAAAGCTTTTAGTTATTTAATTAACACACATTTTGATTAATTTTTTTTTTTCTTTCTTTCCTTTTTTTTTAAAGCGGTCTTGGACAAACTGAAGCAGAGTCATGCTACATTAATATTGCAAGAACGCTTGAATTCTACGGAGTTGAAATGCACAGTGGTAGAGTATGTTTGACTCATATGTACTTACACTAGCGTGGCAATAAACCCTCATGTGTTTGTGAAGGCCGAGAGTTGAATAATAACGTTCACCCTCTTTCAGTTAATTGTGTGCTCACTGATAAAGTTTGAATGTATCAAAAAGAAAATTAATATACAACACCTTAAAAATTTTTAGGGTAAGCTTACGTGGCAAAGGGCAAATGCAAAATGTCTTTAAACGCCAACTAGGGCTACTACAAAATTTTCATTTACAATGGGGCTGTGCCTGCACTGCAACAGTCAACTGCACTTCTTGGCCTAGGGGACCAAAACAAAAAAAAAGATGAACTTACCTGCTCATCTCCACAGCTAGACCAGTCCTCACAACTTCTTCTTCCTCATGCTCCAGTAGTCCTAAGGCCCTGATGTTAATAAAACCAAAGCAGGGTCTATAGCCCTGCATTGGATGTGATGACACTGAGGGACAGTCCACCACTGTAGAATGGGGGAAAGCCACCAGCCAGGGGAGCAGAAGATAAGGGTAGAACTGTTTCTCCTCTCCCCCAGACAAAACAAACTATTAGCACTTGCAGTGCAGGCACAGCTCCATAGCAGGGGCTAACTTTTTTATTTGCCCAGATTTAGACTTTAAAGCTCAACTCCAGAATATTGGCATTAGTAGTGTGTCTTCCTGTCCCAGTAAGATAATTTGAATGTTTTCTCTGAAGTTACAGAGTTGTTACTGAATGACACTGTGAGGGGAAATCTTACCAATAGTCAGTGATAAACAAACTTGCAGAAGGACTTATGTCACTTACAAATATTTTCTGAAAAACAGTTTTCTACATACCAAGCAAAAACATTTACATTTTGTATGTCATATACAGACACAGAATATTTAACAGACAACTAATTAGCTTGACCTAGTGAAATTCACATTTACAAAATATGAGAGCAGTGATGAAGAAATTAGAAACCGCGGACACAGATTATGTTGTAATATATAGTTTATTTTCATGCATACACCTATATCATTTCTATGATGTACCACATTACAGCTATGTTTTAGAGTTTATCAGAACAAGCATTACAATATACTTCAAATAAATTCTGCTTCATGTATTCATATAGTTTCAAAGATAAGTATGTATGGAATTATTTTACTTTAAAGGCAAATTTACAATTCAAAAATGTTTTTGTGCGGCATTTGTGTAAATGTCTTAGATGATTAAATGGCACCATCTAAGGTCTACGTTTATATTGTCTATTCCTACCCCTCTATAACATGAGTCAAACAACAGATTAATCTTATTTTAAAAAGGTGCACAACCCATCAGTGTATCTATATATAATACTGTCATATGTAAGAGTAAGCAGTCAATATTGGCAGATTGGCATAGACCCTTTAATTTATGGTAATATATAATAAGAAAACAATTTTTATAAATGTCATACACAATCAGACTCTTTATTTATCCTGCATTGTCAAAGGTAGAATGAATCAAAGCCTTCCTAAATGCCATGCATAATGAATTCCCAATATCCCAATGTTAAGTACAGTGGATATAAAAAGTCTACACACCCCTGTTAAAATGTTAGGTTTCTTTAATGTAAAAAAAAAATAGAAAAAGATAAATAATTTCAGAACTTTTTCAGAACAAACTGGGGGGCGGGGGGGGGGGATGTTAAAGTAACAAACTAAAATAATGTGGTTGCATAAGTGTGCACACCCTCTTATAACTGGGGATGTAGCTGTGTTCAGAATTCAGCAATCACATTCGAACACATGTTAAATAGGAGTCACTACACACTAGGGGTGCAACGGATCAAAAATCTCACGGATCGGATCGATCCTCGGATCAGAGTCACGGATCGGATCATTTTCGGATCAGCATAAAAAAAAACAAAAAAACAAAAACAAAAAAAAACACACAAATCTTGTTACACCCACCGGAGTTTTAGATTTAAAAGCTATTTTCAACACAAAACCGAGCTTATATGCATAAATACAGTATTTGTGCATATAAGCTCAGTTTTGTGTTGAAAATGGCTTTTAAATTTAAAACTCCGGTGGGTGTAACAAGATGTCCGCTTGCCCCCTTCTCACTGTATCATTATTGTACTGTGCAGGAGTGTGGGGTGTAGCAAGATGGCGGCAACGAAACGTCACTTCCTGTCGAGACAGCGGCCACTTCCGGGTGTACCAAGATGGCCGCCGCTCCGGAGCTAGGCCGAAGCCGGGGCCTTTCCTATGGCTGAGGCCGAAAAGTGCTCCGCGGATCGCGGGTGTGCCGATCTGCGGAGGGTGATCCGTATGGATCACGGATCGGCAACGATCCGTTGCACCCCTACTACACACCTGCTCTCATTTAAAGTGCCTCTGAATAACCCCAAATAATGTTCAGCTGTTCTAGTAGGTCTTTCCTGACATTTTCTTAGTCGCATTCTACAGCAAATGCCATGGTCCGCAGAGAGCTTCCAAAGCATCAGAGGGATCTCATTGTTAAAAGGTATCGGTCAGGAGAAGGGTACAAAAGAATTTCCAAGGCATTAGATATACCATGGAGCACAGTGAAGACAGTCATCATCAAGTGGAGAAAATTTGGCACAATAGTGACATTACCAAGAACTGAACGTCCCTCCAAAATTTATGAAAAGACTAGAAGAAAACTGGTCAAGGAGGCTGCCAAGAGGCCTACAGCAACATTAAAGGAGCAGCGAGAATATCTGGCATGTACTGGCTGTGTGGTACATGTGACAACAATGTCCCGTATTCTACATATGTCTGGGCTATGGGGTAGAGTGGCAAAACGGAAGTCTTTTCCTATGATGAAAAACATCCAAGCCGGCTAAATTTTGCAAAAACACATCTGAAGTCTCCCAAAAGCATGTGGAAAAATGTGTTATGGTCTGATGAAACCAGGGTTGAACTTTTTGACCATAATTCCAAAAGAGATGTTTGGCACAAAAACAACACTGCACATAACCAAAAGAACACCATACACGCATTGAAGCATGGTGGTGGCAGCATCATGCTTTGGGGCCGTTTTTTTTTTAGCTGGAACAGGGGCCTTAGTCAAGGTAGAGGGAATTATGAAAAGTTCCAAATACCAGTCAATATTGGCACAAAACATTCAGGCTTCTGCTAGTAAGTTGAACATAAAAAGGAATTTCATCTTTCAGCATGACGATACAAAGCATACATCCGAATCAACAAAGGAATGACTTCACCAGAAGAAGTTGAAAAAGCTGTGGAATGGCCCAGCCAGGGCCCAGAACTGAATTCAATTGAAAATCTGTGGGGAGATCTGAAGAGGGCTGTGCACAGGAGATGCCCTCGCAATCTGACAGATTTGCTGTGTTTTTTGCAAAAAAGAGTGGGCAAATATTGCCAAGTTAAGATGTGCCATGCCTGATATACTCATACCCAAAAAGACTGAATGCTGTAATAAAATCAAAAGGTGCTTCAACAAAGTATTAGTTTAAGGGTGTGCACACTTCTGCAACCATATTATTTTAGGTTTTTTATTTTTACTTCCCTCCACCTAAAAGATTTAAGTTTGTCCACTGTAGCTACATAATACATTTCTTTATTCAGTTATTTACAAACTCTTTATTGAATTAATGATGATATAAACTGATAGTAAGCAAGATAAGAATGCATTAAAAGTTCTTCCAGAAACGTGCCTTATTTTTATCTTACTTTTTTCTTCCCAGGATCTTCATAACTTAGACTTGTTAATTGGTATTGCTTCAGGAGGCATAGCTATATATAGAAAGCAAATTTGCACCAGTTTCTATCCATGGTATGTTAATTTACTAAACGCATATTTTTGGTCAGCAAATAAAAAGTTTAAATATTAATGGTTGGAAACATAGAATTAAACAAAAAAGAAAAATCTGTAGAAAATATTTGCTTAAAGCGGAAGTAAATCCATCCATTTACCAGTTTCAAAAAAAGTTGCATTTAGCACTTCCATTGGTTGTACTTTCAACCAAACTGTCAAACCATCCAATGGCTGGTGTCATAGCTGATCACATGTGCAGCATCATAGCAGTTGTAGATCAAACAGAGGCCAAGATGGCAGCTTCCTTGGATAAATACGATAGGAGGGTTTACTTCCAGTTTAAGAGAACAAACAATTAGAAATAGAACTGATCATGGTAAACCAGGGGTTAATAAAGGGAATAAAACTGTTTATTATTACTGGAGCTGATCCTCTAATTGCAAATAGGCTGTTCGTTTTGGAAGGAAATCTTCACTTTACAAGGATTTTTTCCTTGGCTTAGGCAGTGGGGTGAAAATTCACTTTGCAAAGAATACCCAAACATGTGCAAGGAAATAAAAAAAAAATATTATGTTTGCACATGAGTGGATGATGGAGAGCTCAGCAAAGCTTTGCCTCATTCACTAAGTTAATGGAAACTTCCCTTGCAAAGTGAACAGCCTTATTTGCCTTTAGTAAATTACTCCCACTATATCACTATGTCTTTACATCGGCTGCTTTAAAAGCTGCTATATTTACACAGCAACTTGTGGCTGTCAACTTGACAGCAGGGAGTTTCCAGAAAATGCTAGGGGGAAACTGGCAGCAGAGAAGAAGGAATTACTACACATGCCATGTGTACTTAGATTAAATTTTTGTTGGGCATATGTGGCACACCCAGTATCCACAACTGGTTACGATTGTAGGTTAGAACCAGCAGCAGAAAATAATGGGTCTTAACAGTGTATCATAAAACATAGTATACGTAAAAAAATATAAACAATCAAGATGGTTTTCAATCATATACTATGACAAAATCACCCAGAAGGGACTGTAAATATGATGTTGTAAAAATATTCCAGTATTTGTCCCCGAAGTCAGGATAACCCAACACGTTTTGATTGGTATCTTCCTTAGGAGTGTGGATATATAATATCGACAACAAAATCATAAAATGTTATAACATATCCATCATGTGCTGCCAGTATAAACACAAATCATCCTATGGACAGCCCAGAGCTAGCTGCAACAACAAATCTGTACAGTGAATATGAGGAAATGGAACTGCAAATCCAAGGTGACCATAACCTTAACAAGTGCAATAACAATAGGGATTCCCCAATGGTACATTTTTACATATTCAGATACATAAGTAAACTGGAGTACCACATCTATGCATTATAAGGATCTCTCCCCTTATATCTAATATAAAAAAGTATAAAAATATATCTGTATATCACTGGAAGCACTCTTATCATATGTGTACATGACCAAAAGGGGGATAGTATAACAATATTTCAAGGAGTAACTAAATAACCCTCTATAACTGGGAATGAAAACTATCTTGATGTAAATCGTCAGCCAGAATGTTTTTAATTGCTTATATGTTTGTGATGTATAAATAAAGATGCTATGTTGTATGATATACTGTCAAACTGGCTGCCTAAAAGTCCCATGGAGTACAATTGGTACATCAGGGATGTTGGCAATATTTTTGGTCCTATATTTCCAATTTTAATTTTATTTAATTTTATTTCCAATTTTAAGTAAGATATTATCCAAGTACACAGGACCTCTTACATGTAGTAGGTCCTGTCCGTCAGCTCCACTGCTGTTCTCTCCTTTGCACTTTACAGCTATTCCTGACTGTCATAATTGTAGCCAGGAGTTGCTGTGTAAACACAGCATTTGTAGAATCTACTGGTATTAAAAAATATAAACACTGTTCAGGCAGGGGATATAGGGATACAAAGTTACTTTTTTTTGTGTCTACTCTGTTTCATTCATCTGCAGATCAAAGCGATGAGATTCATTCTGCATAAGATGTAAGTTAGAGCAATCTGACAAGTAAATAAATATACAGTATATACAATCACAATTCTAAAAAAATTGGGATGCTGTGTATAATTTTCATAAAAACGGAATATGATTTTCAAATCTCATAAACTCATATTTTATTCACAATAGAGAATAGAAAAAATATCATATATATAAAAAAAATAAGATAATTTTGAAATAGATGGCAGCAACACATCTCAAAAAAGTTGTGACAGGGCAACAAGAAGCTGGCAAAGTAAGTGGTACTAACAAGGAAGAGCTGGAATAATGTTTTTCAACTATTAACTAATAATTGGCAACAAGTCATTAACATTATTGGGTATAAAGAGTATCTTGGAGAATCAGAGTGTCTCTGAAGTAAAGATGGGCAGAAAAGCTATTTGTGAAAAGCTGTGTCAGAATAATGTTCCTCAATATAAAAATGCAAAAACTAAAAATATCATCATCTACAGTCATAATATCATCAAAAGATTCTGAGAATCTGGAGAAATTTGTGTGTGCAAGGAATAAGGCTGCAATACAATATTGGATGCCTGTGATCATTGGCCCTCAAATGGCACTGCATTAAAAATTGGCATGATTCTGTCATAAACATGGGCTCAGGAATACTTCTAAAAATCACTGTAAACTCAGTTCACTGTCATCCAAAAATATTTGGTGCATCTTGAAATGAAAAATACAACAATGAAGACCTTGGACTGTTGAGCAGTTAGAATCTTATATCAGACAAGAATGGGACAACATTCCTCCAAAAGCTCCCAACAACTGGTCTCCTCAGTTCCCAGAGGTTTTCAAGGTGTTGTTAAAAAAGAGGGAATGCTACACTGTGGTAAAATGGCCATGTCCCAACTTTTTGGAAACGTGTTGCTGCACTCAATTTCAAAATTAGCATATTTTTTTCTTAACCACTTCAGCCCTGGAAGGTTTTACCCCCTTAATGACCAGGCCATTTTTTGTGCTACGGCACTGCGTCGCTTTAACTGAAATTGCACGGGCGTGGGACGCTGTACCGAAACAAAATTGATGTCTTTTTTTTCCCACAAATAGAGCTTTCTTTTGGTGGTATTTGATCACCTCTGCTGTTTTTATTTAATGCACTATAAACAAAAAAAAGTGCAACGATTTTTAGAAATATCAATTTATTTTTTACTTTCTGCTATGATGAATCCAACAAAAAAAATATAAAGAAACAAATGTATTCATCTCTTAAGGCCAATATGTAGTCTGCTACATATTTTTGGTAAAAAAAATCGCAATAAGCGTATATTGATTGGTTTGCTACAAAATAGGGAATAGATTTATGGATTTTTATTTCTTTAATGTTTTTACCCGTAAAGGCAGTGATCTGCGATTCTTAGCGGGACTGCGACATTGCGGCGGACAAATCTGACCCCAAGTGATGCTTTTTGGGGACCAGTGACATTATTACATTGATCAGTGCTATAAAAGTGCACTGATCAATGTTTAAGTGGCAGGGAAGGGGTTAACACTAGAGGGCGATCAAGGGGTTAACTGTGTTCCCTGGCTGTGTTCTAACTGTGGGGACTGGGCTGCCTGGGATAACAAAGAGATTGCTGTTCCTGATCACTAGGAGCAGCAGATCTCAGAGTTGTCCCCTGTCAGAATGGTGATCCGCCTTGTTTACACAGGCAGATCCCGTTCTCTCCTCACCGCGATCGCGGGTGGCCAGCGGACATCAAATCCGTGGGACCTGCAGGCGCGGGCCCACATTTTAACATGCACGGACGACGTAGGGGTATGTCGGTTTGCGCAGGAGAGCCGACCATCCACAGTATATATACTGTGGCTGGTCGGCAAGTGGTTAACATTTGTACATTTTCTCAGTTTAAATATTTGATATGTTTTATATTTTCTGTTGTGAATCAAAAATTGTTTAAAAATTAAGTTTTGCAAATCATTGCATTTGGCTTTTATGTAGATTTTACACAGTGTCCCAACTTTTTTGAAATTGGGGTTGTATATAAACTGTGAATTTAACCCCTTATTAACCCTAAGTTTACCCTGATCAGCACTATATAACCTCTTCTTTTCTCTTCTCCATTTAGCTATTATTATCCTGCTGGTTTATTTTGTTTCTTTTTTTCTAAACATTTACAGTATTTCACAAAATTGAGTACACCCCTCACATTTTTGTAAATATTTTATTATATCTTTTTATGTGAAAACACTAAAGAAATGACACCTTGCCTCAATGTAAAGTAGTGAGTGTACAGCTTGTATAACAGTGTAAATTTGCTGTCCCCTCAAAATAACTCAACACACAGCCATTAATGTCTAAACCACTGGCAACAAAAGTGAGTAGACCCCTAAGTGAAAATGTCCAAATTGGGCCCAATTAGCCATTTTTCCTCCCCAGTGTCATGTGACTCGTTAGTGTTACAAGGTCTCAGGTGTGAATGGAGAGTAGGAGTGTTAAATTTGGTGTTATCGCTCTCACTCTCTCATACTAGTCACTGGAAGTTCACATGGCACCTCATGGCAAATAACTCTCTGAGGATCTAAAAAAAAAGAATTGTTGCTCTACATAAAGATGACCTAGGCTATAAGAAGATTGGCAAGACCCTGAAACTGAGCTGCAGCACAGTGGTCAAGACCATACAGCAGTTTAACAGGCCTTTCTATGGTCAACCAAAGAAGTTGAGTGCATATGTGCTCAGCGTCATATCCAGAGGTTGTCTTTGGGAAATAGACGTATGAGTGCTGCCAGCATTGCTGCAGAGGTTGAAGGGGTGGGGGGGTCAGCCTGTCCGTGCTCAGACAACACGCCGCACACTGCATCAAATTGGTCTGCATTGCTGTCATCCCAGAAGGAAGCCTCTTCTAAAGATGATGCACAAGAAAGCCTGAAAACAGTTTGCTGAAGACAAGCAGACTAAGGACATGCATTACTGGAATCATGTCTTGTGGTCTGATGAGACCAAGATAAACCTATTTTGGTTCAGATGGTGTCAAGCGTGTGTGGCGGCAACCAGGTGAGGAGTACAAAGACAAGTGTGTCTTGCCTACAGTCAAGCCGGGTGGTGGGAGTGTCATGGTCTGGGACTGCATGAGTGCTTCCGGCACTGTGGAGCTGCAGTTAATTGAGGGAAACATGAATGCCAACATGCACTGTGACATACTGAAGCAGAGCATGATCCCCTCCCTTCGGAGATTGGGGCACAGGGCAATATTCCAACATTAGGACCCCAAACACACCTCCAAGACGACCACTGCCTTGCTAAAGAAGCTGAGTGTAAAAGTAATGGACTGGCCAAGCATGTCTCCAGACCTAAACCCTATTGAGCATCTGTGGGGCATCCTCAAATGGAAGGTGGAGGAGCGCAAGGTCTCTAACATCCACCAGCTCCGTGATGTCATCATGGAGGAATGGAAGAGGACTCCAGTGGCAGCCTGTGAAGCTCTGGTGAACTCCATGCCCAAGAGGGTTAAGGCAGTGCTGGAAAATAATGGTGGCCACACAAAATATTGACACTGTGTTGAGTTATTTTGAGGGGACAGCAAATTTACACTGTTATACAAGCTGTACGCTCACTACTTTACATTGTAGCAAAGTGTAATTTCTTTAGTGTTTTCACATGAAAAGATATAATAAAATATTTACAAAAATGTGAGGGGTGTACTCACTTTTGTGAGATACTGTATATGTGAACTTTATATTTGTTTTGTTTGTTCATTTTTTGGTGTTACAAAGAAAAAAGCCTTTATTTTACTTGTAAATAACTTTGCAATACAAACTAATAATGTTAGTGTAATTTTAAATGGGACAAATGATAAAATAGCATTTAAATAATTTTATCTCAAGTAACACTGTGTGCTTTTTTAAATTTATAATTTTTATAGATTGCATGAATAAATAATTTTGCAAGACAATATTGTTTGTCCTAAAAACTATACAGCATACGTTTCTTACTTTGTTATCTTAAGTAATGGCAAAGCTATTGCCAAATCAGTAGGACTATAGCAGAAATGTAAAAATTGCTTTGGTGTAGGGGTGTACAGGTGTTCAAGCTGAAGTGGTTAAACATTTGTAAGTAAAAGTTTATACAATAATTGTTTGCCAGCAGCTGTTGTGCACAGGTTTGAAAACTAGCTGTGTCCTTTAGTCAGTCTGCCTTGGAAAATAAAGATGCTATAAATTGTATGATTACAGATATATTTTCATTTAGCTTATGTGTTTTAACCAGGAAGCTTCTAGGACAAGCCATTAAAGAGAAAAAACTAACAAATTAAAAATATGTTCGTACAAATATCATTTTTTTCAGTTATTATTTCATATCTTAGAGTAAAATAGTGGTAATTATCACATTAAATCTGTTCTTCAGACTGGAAATAAAAAACCTCAATCAGCAGCTACAAATATTGTAGCTGCTGACTTTTTTAATAACAGGGCACTTACCAGTCCAGGGATTTGGCCCTGTCCTCAACCGAGCCAGCTCTTCAGCCACCTTCAGGTTCAGGCGTCAGCATGTTTACTTTGGGAAGCCAGCTGTGACTTTGTGCGGCACTTTGTGAATGGTCCTGCAGCTTTTTGGGACCTGTGACGTGTCCCAAAAGGCTGCGGGTTGAAGGAGGGAGGGGCTGAACTTCCACTCGGATCTCCACAGAAGTGAGAGCGGGTACCTGTAAAAACCAGGTAGCCACTCCCCCTCCAAAAAAAACAAGCTGTAAAACTTATAAGGGGGGGGGGGAGCAGGAGGGGGGCAAACAAGCAGAACTTTCCCTTTTGGGTGAAGTTCCACTTTAGGGGATTTTCCAGTAAGTTAGGAAATCTCTTCACAACTAAGCCCTTCTTTTTTTGGAGGAGGAATGGGGCAAAGAATTCACCACATTTGTGCTGTAGACTAGTTTGGAAGAAGGTCTCTTTGGGGCTTGGTAGGCTATGGGTCATTTAAGGACTGTTAATGCCTAACCATCCATCATTCTTGGTGATATGAATTCTTGTCCATGACCACAATATCATAGCGCACACTTCACAGACCAAATTGAATGCCATGGTGCAGGTAAATCCTGCTCTGGAAATCCAGTTAATATCATTAGTTATTTATTTTGCATAGTAGTATTTCTAGACTATAGTAAGGTCAGTGTCTAACTTTTTGGTCCTGGGAACATTTTGCTGGTAATATCATATTTAGATATGCCAATTTTATAAAAGAATTAGCTTTGATGAGCACAGTGGTCATTTTTATCTCTCTCCAGGGTAAACATTATCAAAATATCTTTTAAAAGGAAAAAGTTTTTCTTACAACAACGTCAAAAGCACGTAAGTGACTTTATTTACTCTTTAATGTTATAGCAAATTTTGTTTGCCTTAATACAGACCTAAATGAATGTTGCTAAATTTGAGCATTATATAAATACACATTTTATGTGAGTAGTAATATGTGTTGTATTTTTGTCTTTGGCATGTAAATTTGTTTTATTTATTATGCATATGATCAGGGGCCAGGCTGATCCATTGCCTTAATTTCATGGAAATGTAATTTTTTTACAGGCTAAAGTGCATCTTTCATCATTATTATTTCTTGTATGACCGCACAGACTTAGAGTATGTTTCATATTCATGATATGTATCTGTTGTACCATGTACTTTTCAGCGTGGTCAGTTGTCTGGCTGTGCTGGGAGAACAGCCTGCCTGTCAAATGTCAGACTTCTGCTGGCATGCTCCCCTCCTTCCCCCCATACAGCCATTCACTGGGAAAATCAGTGTAATGCTGTAGGTTGTTTCACAAGGTAAGGGTTTACATAATTTAATGCTTAGTCCATCTAAAACTGCTCTTTCAATTTTGATAGTAGGATCTTTTAACAGCCGAGTTAATCCAGGTATATTGTTCTGCCTGGATTTGTCTGCATTTGCAGCACAAATTCACTGATATGTATAAAGCTGGGTGCACATGTTGCATAAGGTGAATGAAAATGTAAGTATTAGTTGAATGTGCAGAGAATCTACAGCGAAAACAGCAACCAGGTATGACTGGAAAATGTTTCCTGTATTTCTTTTATTAACTACTTGCCGACCGTCGGACATCCTAGGATGTTCTGGGTTTGTGGGGGTATATCTGAATCATGCCATATTCCTATTACAAGGGATGTTTACATTCCTTGTAATAGGAATAAAAGTGATCAAATGTTTTTTTTTTTTTAAAGTGTCAAATTAAAATTTTTTAAGTAAAATTAACAATAAAAAAAAAAGTGCCCCTGTTCTCGTGTGCTCGCATGCAGAAGTGAACGCATACGTAAGTCCCGCCCACGTATGAAAACGGTGTTGAAACCACACATGTGAGGTGTCGCCACGAACGTTAGAGCGAGAGCAATAATTCTAGCCCTAGACCTTCTCTGTAACTCAAAACAAAAATTTTTAAAGCATCCCCTGTGGGGATTTTTAGGTACCGAAGTTTGGCGCCATTCCACAAGCATGTGCAATTTTGAAGCGTGACATGTTAGGTTTCTATTTACTCGGCACAACTTTATATTTCAGGTTATGCAAAAAAATTGGGCTAACTTTACTGTTTTGTTTTTTTTTAAAGCATGAAACTTTTTTATTTTTCCAAAAAAACGCATTTGAAAAATTGCTGCGCAAATACCGTGCGAGATAAGAAGTTGCAATGACTGCCATTGTATTCTCTAGGATCTCTGCTAAAAAAATATATAATGTTTGGGGGTTCTGTGGAATTTTTTAGCAAAAAAATTATGATTTTTACATGTAGGAGCAAAGTGTCAGAATTGGCCAGGTTGGTAAGTGGTTTATATAGTAAATGTTTCAAAACAAATATCTATTATATAGAAATTGCTAAGGAGTAATGCACGTATAAAAATGTAGCAATTTATTGATCTACACATAATATATGACAAAGTACAAAAATTATATATAATAAACAACAACATTTAAAATTATGTTGGACAACACGTGACTCCCCTCAAGGAAATATACCAAATAGTGTAATCCTAGAGATCTAAATGTCTCAATTTTTTGGGGGGTCCTCAAGATTGGGGATATCACTTGTCCTCATATGTCTTCCTGCTGTTATATCCCAGTCAACTTGTTTCGCGATCGTATATCGCTTTTTCAGGATCTTTGATGGGTCTTTGATGTAAAAACATACATTAATAAAAATACAAAACATTCAAACAATAACAAGAACTGAAATAACCAAAGTGTTTGCATGTGCAATGCCATGTACACTAAACACCCACTTGCTTGTCAGACACAAAAAATCACAGCGCTATTCCCACAGCTCCTCGAGGGTCCCCCCAAGTGTTAAAAACCCTTTTAATACTCCCTAAGGGAGGATGACATTAAATGTATGTAACTTGAAGATACGATTATTGTTTGTACCTTAATTTGAGATTGGTGCTCATAAACCAAAAGAAAAATGTTTTTTGAGAGAAAGAAGAATAAACTTGTACTAGGATTTTTCCCCTTGAAGCCCTGCTGTGATGGTAGTATAAGTAGTAATCCTTTTGGTAAAGCCCTGTAAACATAGTAAATTAGTAACATTAGTTACCCAGTATAAATGGCCACAAACACCAAAAGGGAAACAACAGGTAAAGGTAATCCAAAGAACAGAAGAACAGGGATACAAAAAATCAGCAGGAAACTCTCAAAGGGAGCATAGCACCAAGGGAACAATAGTGATGTTCCAAAGAAGTGCACCAACCTGTTCTGTCTACTGGGGTCCCCTGGACAGTCTGGCCCTCCAATGCTGTGGGGGTAGAGAGAGGGTAAAGGGAGATATGAGGGGACGTCCTGCTCCTTCAGAGCGCCTAGGGCAATGACGCCTCTCCCTTCATTAAATATATTTTATTATATTTTATTAATATTTATTATATAACAGGAACAGATCTAGATGTTGGCCAAATGTACACAGGGTTCTTATACAGTATGTAAATATTATTTATATGTAAAAATTAATGATCAGAGAATGGATGGTAAATTCTCCAGAAATCTGACATTCAGCCATTTTATATAAAGACCTCAGGTGCCCGATGGTTGAATAATCCTACAGATTCTTACAAAGCTAAACCTTAATTGGGTAAAAATCCCCTTCTGAGCTCCTGGTTTTTGCCACCAAATTAGACAGGTTTGGCCAAATCTGCCAAAAATTAACTTTTTTAAATGACAGGGGTTTTGCTTCAGGCGACAGAACGCTGATATGTGAACAGGGGCCATTGAAATGAATGGGATTTTGCTTGTTGAGTGTTTTAGAGCTTCAAGCAAAAAGATTAGTCAGGTGTGAACAGGGCCTAATATTAACTTGTAACCCTAAGACTAAAGCTGGCCATACACCTATAGATTATCTGCAGATTTTCTATGGTTAGATGGAAAAAGTGGGAGATTCCTCCATCCACACAGTTCAACGAACATGGAGAGATCTGTTGCACTTTTTCTATCTAACCATAGAAAATCTGCAGATAATCTATAGGTGTATGGCCTGCTTAAGGCCCATTCACTCCATGGGTGCTGAATAGCATTGTATTGATATCTGCTGGGAGAAAAGAAAAATACTGCTTTTAAACAGAGCACAACACATTACAATGCATCAAAAGGCACTGCAACACACACTAAGGAAAGTAAAATAATGGAGCAGATTTACTAAAAGTGAAGCATTTAGAATCTGGTGCATCTGTGCACGGGTAGCCAATCAACTTCTCAGCTTGTTTAATTAAAGTGGCTGTAAAGGCAGACTTTTTTTAATCTTAATGCATTCTATGCATTAAGATAAAAAGCCTTCTGCGTGCAGCAGCCCCCTTCAGCCCCCCCCCTAATACTTACCTGAGCACCCTCGCTATCCAGCGATGACCACGAGTGCCTCGACCGTCCATGGCTCTCACTCCTGATTGGCTAGGACACATCAATGGCGCCATTGGCTCCCGGTGCTGTCAATCAAATCCAGTTAGCCAATCAAGCGAGAGAGGGGGTGGGGCCGAACAGCAGCTCTGTGTCTGAATGGACACTAAAATTGGTTTCTATGCAGAGTTGCTCCAGATTTTGCATGCTCTAGTTTTAGTAAATCTCCCCTATGTGTTTTGGCTCCTGCTGTGTATAGAAAAAAAAACTTTAATTGGATGTCAAAATTGGATGTCAATGCATGTCAATGCAAATGTATTTATAAAACATCAACCTGTGCAAAATACAGTGGAAATGGTGGGAATCTAGCCTACTACTTGTAAAGCTAAAATGTATCTTCCTGATAACCCTAACATTAGCCTTCCTGTAACCCCAATCCTCCCTTTATGTGAACCTAACCCCCTTGTCTGCATACTCACTTCTCCTGCACTAGGATCTTCTAGGACCAGATTTCTGGTTCCAAAGTCCAGCAAGTTCAGGAATATCCTGCTTAGATTTTTAATGTTTTTAATAACTTGAAGTGGTAGGGCCATTTTGATTTCATTATGAGATTTAGTCCTCATGTATACTGCTGCTGCTAAAAGGACGTTTAGGAGCAGTTGGGCATTTTTTTTTCAACTGCTCCTGAACTCTCCTCTATGTTATCTTATCAGTACATGTACACAGGGTCATTTATAGTCGTTTTTAGTTGAGTTTAGAGGCCTTTTTTGGAAAGCAGAAAGATGAGTTCAGACGCTGAGTTTAGAGGCATTTCAAGCGCCAAATGATTCTAAATGTGGCTAAACGCGGTAACTTGCGTTTAGCCACGTTTCGTTTACAGGCGTTTTTCATTTTTAGCTATTTTGAAAATGCAAAACGGAGCTAGACACAGCATGTAAACGCGGCAAAATGGACGTTTTAAACGTGGGTTACTATCTGTCAAGTTAAATCGTTCAGGAGAGGTTGTAAAAACATCCTGTGTACATTTAATTTTAACATTAAAATATTTTTATTTTATATGTCTATATTTATAACATGTTCATGTGTGTTGCAGAATGAATGTAGAGACCAAATTATTGCTTTCAATATGCTGAATTATCGCGCGTGTAAAAACCTTTGGAAATCCTGTGTGGAACATCACACGTTTTTTCAGACTAGGCGATCACTACCTCACGAAAAGAAGCTGGTACCTAATTACTGGACATTGGGTACAATTAACAATGCCAAGTGAGTAAAACTATTGTTGCCCTGTTTGTTTATAAATTATTGAAATTAATATGTACAATATAAACATATACTGTATATGGTTGCTGTTTTTTGAAGGTGTGACTGCTTAAAATGCAAGGGAACTATTTAAAAAATGTGTGTATATATATATATATATATTTTTTATTTTCCATGTAAGATTCACACATCTTTCTCCCAAGATTTAGTTGTTCAGTTATTCTTGTGTGAAAACATTTATGAATAGACCCCTGAATGTAGTCCTAATGTGGTTTACTTCACTATTAAAATATTTTTGTGATTCCTTTTTTCCCTTTTCTGCTTGTTATCTCTGTAGTGGAAAGATGAGCATCTTCTGATAATGAAGAAGTCTGAACAAATAACTGATATAGCTAGAACTGTGTTTTGTGTAGAGTAGTAAATATTTGACAAAGGATGTGCTTGTAAACATCTGATAATTCCACTGCTTGAGACTAGGGCCTCATGCACACTGGAAGTTTTTGGACGTTTTTACAGCAGCTGTTTTTGGCTTAAGACATTTTTTTCTACAGTCAATAAACTCTCCAGCATGTTATCCTATGTGTCCATTCACACATAGACTGTTATCAACTGTTTTTGGCTATAAAAAAAAACTAAATTAGTGGGTTCTGAGAGGAGTTTTTCAGCTGTAAAAGGTCAAAAAACTTTGAAAAAAGCTGATAAAAACCAGCGTTTTTGATCCCATCGAAAAAAAAAAAAGGATTAACCACTTGTTGTACTGCGGCAGAATGGCAGGGCTGGGCGAAACGAGGTTATGTAACGTCCTGTGGCCGGCGCGTGCGTCCCCTGCTCGCCCATGGAGCCGATGCGAGTGCCCGGTTTTCGCGATCACCGCCGGGCTCCCGCGATCGCTCGGGGCACACAGAGAACCGGGATCTGTGTGTGTAAACACACAGTTTCCGGTTCTCTGAGGGGAGAAGAGACAGATTGTCTGTTCATACAGAGTATGAACAGCGATCTATCGCTTCCCCTACACAGTCCCCCCCCCCCCTTCAGTTAGAACACACACTAGGGAACACATTAACCCCTTGATCGCCCCCTAGTGGTTAAACCCTTCCCTGCCAGTGACATTTTTACAGTAATTAATGCATTTTTATAGCACTGATCGCTGTAAAAATGCCAGTGGTCCCAAAAATGTGTCAAAAGAGGTGATCAAATACCACCAAAAGAAAGCTCTATTTGTGGGGAAAAAAGGACATCAATTTTGTTTGGGTGCAACGTCGCATGACCGCGCAATTGTCAGTTAAAGCGACGCAGTGCCAAATTGCAAAAAGTGCCCTGGTCGGGAAGGGGATAAAATCTCCCGAGGCTGAAGCGGTTAAAAACACTATTGCAAAAACGCTATTGCAAAAACGATAAAAACGCTATTGCAAAAACGCTGAAAAACTTTGAAAAACTCACTGCAAACTACTGGTGTTTTTATGACGTTTTTATAACGTCCAGTGTGCATGAGGCCTTAAAGTTTCCACAATGAGCTCAGGCAAAGCCTGCACATATGCTTCTTATCTAGCAATGGCTTTGCCAAAAAGATTGAATACAGTGTTCAAAATGCAACGTAGTTATACAGTATGTAGTGAGTGTTAAAATCCACTAAGTTTTAGGACACCACTGAAAATACCAAAAATAGTGCATGCAGTGTCAGAGGAGTGGCCATAGCTAAGCAAAATGTCAAGAAGTATTGAGAATTTATATGAAGCATTAAAGCAGAATTCCAGTCAGCCATGTCCATAATTTGTGCCAAGCAAGGGTTAAATGCTTGTTAGTCTAGAGAAGTTTAAAATAAAAAGAACACTTACCTTACTCCTCCCTCCTGCAGGCTTCCTACCCACCATACAATCAATCTCATGAATCTGCTTCTCTTTGCTGGTTGAGGCTTCTTCGATGTCATTGCATACAACGCAAGGTCCTGCTTTGTATGTGAGGCTGTTGAAGGTCAGCCTACATAAGAGGATTGCCAGCTTTCAGGATTGCGAGAAATTAAGTTAATATTCCTCTAGTTGAAACCTCCCCTTGACTAAACGAGTCACCAATGGGTAGCCATATGGCTTGGTAAATTCATTGAAAAAAGCATCCATGTTCCAACAGTCACAAAAAAGAAATAAATAAAAATAATGCTAGATTGGGTTATGTAGCTAGATAGATTTACAACATACTGCATACAGTGCAACAGTCAGAGTGCAGGGGTCAGACCTGTGTCATTTTACAGCACAGCATGCAGAGTGCAGTGGTGAGGAGTAACTGTCCCCTTATGTTGGTGGTCATTATGCTACCTTTACTCAGCATGCCTGCTTACATTGGTGCTCAGTGTGCCCTCATATATTTGTGGTGAGCATGCCCCCTTAACTGCGTTTCCTTAATTGGTGGTCAGTGCTCAGTGTACCTCTATACATTGGCAGTCATTTCTTAGCATGCCTCTTTATATAGCTGTACTCATTGTGTCTCCTGATATTGGTAGTTAGGGTTTATTGTGTTCCCTTACACTTATGGTCAGTGCCCCCACTTACACTGGTGGTTAGTGTGCTGCCCTTAAGCAGGTGAAATGGTTTCATTCTTTTTAGCTTTAGTAAAGATTGCACTGACAGTGGTTTATGGCACTGACAGGGGTTGAGAGCACTGCTTTCTTTGTACTCTCCAGCGGAGGCATGACACTTTATAGTTAGGTGGTTACTGCTAGAAGGAAACATAAAGAGGTGGGCTTGGGGATGGAAACAACACCCCCCCACTAAGGAGACAGGTCTGGTCAGAGAATTTATGAGGATGGTATAGCCACAATCAGTAATCAGGGGGCAGTACCAAATCCAAGAAGTAAAAAAAACAATTTAGAACCCAGAGGAACACTGAGCATCAGATGTGGACACAGAGGGCCCCATACGAAAACACTGTGCCGAAGCCGCCTGGTGTTGGCCTGGCCCCTCATGCCAGTGAGTGCTTTCCCACCTCAAGCTGGGACTTGAAAGCCTCTGCTGGAGACCTTGTAGCCTGACACAGACCTGCTATTCCTTCTCTTGCTGGAACTGAATACGACATCTGTTCTTGTGTGAACCCCTGGTTGTTGTCTGTTTTTGATATGATCCATTTGCATGAATATAGGTCAGGTGCAATTTTGCTATAAAATGGCCTAAATGACCATGTCAAAATCTGGAAATTTTGTTTAAATTTATATAAGAATTACTAGTGTTAAATCCATTGCTAAGTGTGTACAGTTTTTTTTAAGACTCCTTAGATATTTGTAATTTAGTCTTTTCTTATTGCAATTGTAGGTCTGCCAGCAGTCAGCTTTGCAGAAAAGTGATTGGTGGCATGGTATGGAACGCAGATTTAAGAAGATCTGTGTCTGTGGAACACCTTGAGACCAAAAGTCTTCCTTCCCGCTCTCCTCCAGTTACTCCAAACTGGTAAGTAGGCTTCACAGAAATTCAGTGTTATGTTTTAAATACTGCCTTATTTAATAAAACATACTTCTGAGACCCAGTCTGTGCAGACAATGCTGCTCATGACAGCTTGCTGAGATAGTAGAATCCACGGCATCAACTCACCAAGAAAAGTCAGAGTGAAATCCAATGTAGTTTATTGTAGACTTTTCAGGTTAAAAGGATGTTTCTGAGCATTTCTTGATGTTGAAAGTGTATCACAGGACAATAAGCCTTCTAATTCTATAATGGTGAGCGCTTTACTCCATAAGGGCAAACATTAAAGTAACATAGACCACTGAGAAGCAATGAGTGATAACTAAGAGCTGGTGAAACTAGTGCATAACATGAGGGGGATAACAATGGAATATATCAAGGCACAAGTCGCTGCAATAGACAACAATAAAAACAGGCTGCTAAAGGCAGGGCACTCCCCTGCCACTCCGCTTGATATCGGTGGATACCATTATACTAAGAGCAATTGCATTATAATAACAAAACACATTAATAAAGTCCATGAGCATGGATAATTCTTATCTTCTAAATCTGAAAGACACAAAAAGAGGAAAGGAACATGCAAACATCAAATAATTGATTTAATGCTAACTGCACTTTTTATAAAAAGTAAATGAACAAATGTTCGCAGGAAAAAATGCGAATTTATTATTTTTTGTAAATGAGCCTCCAAAGCATTGCAACTGGATGCAATGCCATGTTCCTGTAGACTCTTCCTCCATCTCCTTTCAGTTAGAGAAGTGTCAATGAACTATGATCACTGAATTCAGGCTCCGTTTAGAACTACAAGTCCATCTGCAACTGTGGTAGACGGGACTTGGTAATGAATAAGCACTGCTGTGCGTGAAACATGTCTACATTTCTATCAGTTAGTGGTCCAGTGCTGTGATGTTTTAATCTGTATTTGACACTTCAATAAAATATCTTCGCTTCCAGATGAGTGTGCGGCCAATCCATTTCTATAGACGAAACTTTTAGTTCATTCACTGGCAGATCTCTGGGAATTATGACATTGCTCTGTGGGCAGTACTATGAAAATTTTAAAAGTGACGGTGGCTGGATAAGAACCCTCACATGCTGTAACAGGTTGTAAAAAATGAAGTTAACCTAAGTCCTTGGAATGGTGAAGCATTGTGATGAGTCTTCGTCAGTGTAGGCTTGACACAGCTGGAGCAGTTCAAGTCACTTCTTCAAAGGATGTAAGACATGCCTAGTACCTTGGGGTTAAAGGTAGCATAGTCCATTCTTGTTTAATGCCACTTCTGGTTTGTGAAGTATACGTAGTTCTTTCTAAAATTTTCACTGAACCAGCACATGTGCAGTGTCTAACGACAAAACATTTCCCTTTATGTTGTCAAAGAATTATGAAGTTGCATTAATTAAAAAATAAATTAATGACTTCTTTGGTTATCTAATACGCCATCAATTTTAACTGCTTTCTTAGGTTGGTCTTGGGGAAATACATTAACAAGACACATTTGCACAAATTTTCTCATAAAGTCATAAAGTATGGAAAAGTTCATTACTCTTTGACATGAATGTTGCATGTGACTGTTCATGTCTGCCCCTGTCATGATTTACCATGGGTAAGAAGTCTTTAGTGGGTGAGTCCTCCCCAAAGAAGCCTGGGTGCAAGGCTGATGCATGCAAGCTGCTTTTACATTCTGTGCAATTATGTGGCTCAGCTTTGTAGTCTTTGACAAAGTACTCTAGTGAAGCACAACATCTGAAATAAATGCCATGGCTTCTTAGTAATGCCTTGCATTCTTCCATTTACTTTTCCCTAAATGCACAGAATTTTATTAGAGGTCATGGCTTGTTGTGAATGGGCCAGCAGTATTTGGGATATTTCATCTACATCATCACTAGTATTGGCATAAGTAGGTGTGTTTGCGGTTTCTATGTCAGAGATGGCATCGCTCAAGTCCCTGTACTTGGGTGAAGGCATCTCACTCCAACAAAAAAGCTTGGGTCATTCTTGGTCTTGGCTAAGGGCTCTTTCACACAGGCTTTCCACTCAGCGGACTTTGCTTTACTCAGCAGGGGGATCGATCTGCTGATCCCCACTGAGCAGGCAGATGACAGGTTTGTCTTCACTCACCGTGCAGAGACAGACCTGTCAGAGCCCTGCTCTCCTCTATGGGGAAATCGGATGAAAACGGACCGCCTGTCTGCTTTTATCGGATCCCATCTAATCCGCCAGACGGATAAAAAATAGGTTATTCTAACGTTCATTGTGCATGAGGCCTAATGCTGCGTACACACGGTCGGATTTTCCGGCGGGAAATGTTGGAATTTGAGCTTGTTGGCGGTAAGTCTGACCGTGTGTATGCTTCTTCGGACATTTGTTTTCGGACTTTCCGCCAACAAATGTTGACTAGCAGGTTCTCAAATTTTCTGCCAACAAATTTTTGTTGTCGGACTTTCTGATCGTGTGTACACAATTCCATCGCACAAAAGTCCATGCATGCTCGGAATCAAGTACGAGCCGGAAGCGCTCGGTCTTGTAAAACTAGCGTTCTTAATGGAGATATCACATCGGCTCGCTATACGTCTTGTACGTCACTAAGTTTGGAATTGTTGCCCAACATTTGTGTGACCGTGTGTATGCAAGACAAATTGGAGCCAACACCCTTCGAACAAAAATCCACGGTTTTGTTGTCGGAAGGTCCGATCGTGTGTACGGGGCATTCGACTTTTGTGTGGTTCATGGATGCGAACAGTTTTAAGCCTATTATTATTATTATTATTATTATTATTATTATTATTATTATAATACAGGATTTATATAGTGCCAACCGTTTATGCAGCACTTTGCAATATAAAAGGGAGACAATACAGTTATAATACAATAAAATACTAGAGGATTAAGAGGGCCCTGTTCAGAAGAGCTTACAATCTAATGGGGTGGGGCAGGTGGTACAAAAGGTTGTAGCTGTGGGGAATAAGCTGATGGAAGTGGTAAAAGATTAGTTGGAGACGTGATAAGCTTCCCTGAAGAGATGAGTTTTCAGGGATCACCTGAAGGTAGCAAGAGTAGGGGATAGCCGGACAGGTTGAGGTAGCAAGTTCTAGAGGATGGGAGAGGCTCTGGAGAAATCCTGGAGATGAGCATGGGAGGAGAAGACGAGAGAGCTTGAGAGTAGGAGGTCTTGAGAAGAGCGGAGAGGATGGTTTGGGTGATATTTGGAGACAAGGTTGGTGATGTAGCTCGGGGCAGAGTTGTGACTGGCTTTGTAGGTTGTGGTTAGTATTTTGAATTTAATTCGCTGGGTTATTGCGAGCTAGTGTAGGGATTGGAGGAGAGGGTTGGCAGACACTGAGCGGTTGGTAAGGTGGATAAGTCTGGCAGCAGCATTCATGATAGACTGAAGAGGGGATAGCCTATGCAGAGGCAGGCCATTGAGAAGGGAGTTGCAATAGTCAAGGCGAGAGATAACAAGGGAGTGAATGAGGAGCTTGATGGTTTCATTTGTTAAAAAGGGGTGAATTTTAAAGATGTTACTGAGGTGAATTCTACAAACTTTTGACAACGATTGGACTTGAGGCTGAACTGAGAAGTCAGAGTCTAGGATTACACCTAGTACCCTGGAGTGAGGGGAGGGACTGATGGTTGCATTGTTGATTTTGATGGAAAAGTCAGGGATGGGGGCACGGGCAGGGGGGGGGGGGATTTTATTAGCTCAGTTATAGAGAGCTTTAGTTTAAGGAAGTGGTGTGACATCCATGTTGATGTCAGTTAGTAAGTTAGTAATGCAAGAGGAGACTGAAGGAGTGAGATGAGGAGTAGACAGATAAATTTGGGTGTCATCGGCGTATAAGTGGTATTGAAAGCCGTGGGTAGTTATCAAGTGACCAAGGGAGGAGGTGTAGATAGAGAAGAGAAGGCGTCCAAGAACAGAGCTTTGGGGGACCCCCCACAGAAAGGGGCAATGGAGAGGAGGCAAAGTTGTAGGTAACACTGAAGGAGCACTGCGATAGATAGGCAGAGAACCAGGATTGGACAGAATCTTGGAGGCCAAGGGAATGGAGTTTATTGAGAAGAAGCGGGTGGTCAACAGTATCAAAGGCCGCAGAGAGGTCAAGTAGTAGGAGTATGGAGTACTGGCTGTTGGTTTTAGCAGTTAGTAAACCATTAGTGAGTTTTAGTAAGGCAGTTTCCATGGAGTGCTGCGAGCAAAAGCCAGGCTGTAAGGGGTCAAGAAGGGTATTTTCACTGAGGTAAGAGCTAAGACGGTTGTAGACTAAGCGTTCTAGAAGTTTAGAGGTGAATGGGAGCAATGAAATGGGTCTTAAGTTGTTCAGGTTGGTGGGGTCCAGTGAGGGCTTTTTAAGTATGGGAGTGATTTGCGCATGTTTTAGGGGGGGGGGGAAGGTTCCACTAGAGAGGGAGAGATTGAAGAGGTGAGTGAGGGAGCATAGGATAGAAGAAGAGGGTGACTGTAGTAGTTGTGAGGGAACAGAATCCAAGGGACAATTGGTTAGGTGAGCATCTGAGAAAAGTTTTGTAACCTCTTCAGTAGTAGCCAATTCAAAAGAGGAGAGTGTTGAATGTGCTGTTAGGCAAGGTATGTTGGGTGGGGAAGATGTACGCATAGTGGAGGTGTCCTCAAGAATTGCATCAATCTTGTCTTATCTTGGCAACCTCTTGGGCAGTGAGTGCGTTAGTGGGTAGAGGGGGTGGGTGACGAAGCAGAGAGTTAAAGGTTGAGAAGGCCGACGGGGACAGGGTGACAAGGTATTAATAAGAGAGACAAAGTAGGCTTGTTTGGCAGCATTGAGGCAGGAATTGTATTTTAGAAGGGCAGATTTATATAAGGTGAAGTCTTGCAGGCATTTGATTTTACGCCACAGTCGTTCAAGAGCACGGCAATGTCTCTTGAGATTTCTAGTATTGTCAGTCTGCCAGGGTTGTAACGGTTGGGGCCTAATCCTGCGTGTGGTTAGAGGAGCAAGTGCATCTAGTCATGAGAGTGAACTGTTGTAGACAGAGCTGAGTAGGACAGGACAGGGGAGAGATTATGTCATATAGGTGGTCAGTAGCAGAATAGAGAAGAGAAGGGTTAAAGTGTCAAAAGTTCCTACAAGTAATTGCTTGCTGCTTGGAGGAATGGGTGGTTGGAGGCAAGGATACAGTGAAACTGATGAGGTTGTGGTCAGAGAGGGGAAAGGGGGTGTTGGTGAGGTTGCCAGGATCGGACAGATGGGAGAATACAAGGTCAAAGGTATTACCATTGGAGTGAGTGGAAGTATGTGTCCATTGGGTTAGGTCAAAAGATGAGGTTAAGTTGAGAAGTTGGGCTGTTAACATTGACAGGAATGTTGAAGTCACCAAGATGGGTGCAGTAGGAGGGAGAGGGTAGGAGTGAGGGTGATATGTGCATGCTGCAGGTTAAAGAGGAGGGGTAGAGTAAGGATAATTTGAGGATAGAAGACACTGATGTGAGAAGGAAGAGAAGAAGGAGCATGTTAGTGGATAGAGAGTGGGAATCTGACTTCATATATAGAAAAATGTCAAATCCTGGTTTGCTTGTCGTCTTTCAGAGTGGAGCAGAGTTCTTGTTGTACCTTCATCCAGCTTTAGTTATCCTGCTTTTGTTAAACTGCGGCGGTGAAACTGCGCATCACTCGTAGCAGAGCCACTCAGGAAAGAGCCATGTTATCTGCGCCTTGCCCCTGTCTGTGCCACCCCATAGGCTGCTTTAAATTTATAGGGAGAGTAAGCAGTCATGCATTTCTCAATTGGTCTTTATTGGGTCTGATTTGAGAAACCTGAATTTAAACTGAATATTAACATAAAGAAGATTGAAAGCCTAACCATTTAATCAGCAGATCACCTTCTTGCATAGGTAGGATGCTTAGGTCATGAATTACTAATTTAAATGGGAACCCTAAGCTCCTGTAGTCTGTTCTCTGTGCAATCATCAAACTTCATGAGGCCAATGTTAACCATTTAGCTGCGATAGACAGAAAGCTCACATCGGTGGCAGCACAGCCTTGTAAACAGACTCTGGAGTCTACATTTCATCAGCTGACTGTCAGCTTTCAGGTGGGAGTGATTTGTAACTCCTGGGTGCCCAGGAAAGCCATCTGAACATCCATTTTCTGATAATTTTTTTTGATAAATGAAGCCGAAGTCAGCAAGCTTTCCATTTTCAGAGCTATTATTCACCAAGCACAATCAAAGCAGAGTGCATTAAAGTGTAATTCCAGTAAAAACCTAACTTAACCTAAACTTGTTCCCACCTCCATTCTAAGCCTGTTCTATCCAACCTGGAAAAGGAAAGATACCTATACTTTTTACCTATTCTGAAGTCGCTCAGGTCCAGTCACATGGTTGGGTCTCCGCACTGGCTTCGGTGTATAGGAGGGACAGCCAACATCGGCTGCCCATTAGTAAGCCTGTGGGTGACATCAGCATCCAGGCTCTGCAGCCGTTGTCACTCCTCTCTCCTCTACACTGAAGCTGTTGCTGGAGAGATCATGTGACTGGACTAGAGCAACTTTAAAATAGGTAAGTATAGGTATATTTCCTTTTGCAGAGTCTATAGAAAAGGCTTAGTATGGGGGTGGGAGTAGATTTTAAGCTTAGTTAGATTTTGACTAAAATTACACTTTAGGTTCATTTGTCCTGCATTTGACCCGTTTTGGCCTGCTTCGAGCATGAGGACATGCCTATTCACTGGTATAGGAATGTCAAAGCTTGTTTGAAGGAAACAAAAGCCCATCAAGACAGGCCTAAGCATTGGTAGCCTAATTCCATTCCAATTTTGTGGCCTGATTTGTTAAACGGGCAAAGAGCAGACCAATGCAGGGTTTTTTTGGTGCGAAATGCATGCTTTTGACTATTTAGAGATTTTTTTGTGTATAGAGATTTTCCTTCAAATAATATGTTAAATGCTTGACTAGGTGTACACTGCCTCTGTTAGGCATGGTAAATGACCTGAATAGCTTTAAAAGACTGCCCATGAAGACCTAATGCTTACTGGACAAGTAGCTCTGGTGCATGGGACTCCAGCTTTTAGCTGCTGGCAGAGGGCACAAATACCTGAAAGACAGACTTATTGCATTCCGGGCATGTGTACCTGCTTGCATACTGCCCTAAACGTTTGTATCATTAGTTGGCCCGTCCAGCAGCTGTCAGCTTGTTAGAGAGTTTCGTAAGGCAAGATACCTATGCCCTTTGCTAAATACCAAAGCTCCATGGACCAAGGCTAAATTGCAGGTATGCATGGGGCCTGGGCTACTTGGTAGGTCATAAAAAAAGGTATCACTTCAACGTGTCATTAAATGCAAAGCCACAAATTTACATGTATGATAAGGGAAGGCAGCTGATGGTAAACATTACATGTAATGGTTTGCTTTAAATGCTTTTTACAGGCGGAGCCCTAGGATGCGCCATGTCATTAGGAAGCCACACCATTCTTCTGCTGACAACCTTGTCAATGAAATGACCTATGTAACGGAGACAGAAGATGTATTTTACACATACAAAGGCTCACCAACATCAAAGGACAGTGACTCAGAGTTCTTTCAGAACCGCAGTCCACAAAGCAGGCATGTGAAGAATGTGATCTTTGTCAAATATGCATAAAAATATATAATTGTTACAGGGTTTTATTATGATACTGTTTTTTCAGAATAATCTTGGTTATCTATTAACACTGGGTTTTTCTGTTTAAAGATGGGTCTATTTTGCAATAGGTAACTTTTTGCCCTTTGAGGTCAACATATTATACATCTTTATTTTTAAGTACAGATAGAACTTTAATTGGAAGATAGGAATACCTTCTGCTTTATCTATTCAATTTCAATTAGTAAATAATGGATATATAGTGATGGTGGAACAAAAGAAAAAAATACAACTATGTTTGATTTTACACTATGTTTTCGATTTAGAACAGCATTTTTCTCTTTTAGGCTCGGTTCACACTGATGCGAAATTCAGTGTTTCTCTATGAAAGCTGTCTTATCTGATACTACACAAGTCTGTCCGACTTTAGAAAAGGTTCCTGCACTACTTTGGTCAAACTTTGATACGACTTCAATGCCACAGAGTGTAAAAAGTCACATCAAAGTCGGACTTCAAAGTTGCACTGAAAGTCGTGTGACTTTGGAGACGGGTTAGTGTGAACCAAGCCTTAAAGGTATATTACAACACATGTATGTAAAGAATTTGTGCATAACATTATCAAAACATCTGTATTGATTGCAGTTTTCTAGGTTTGTGATTGTAAAAACATTGAGTCAGGTGGATGTTGGATTTAAAGCGGGACTGTCTCAGGCAATGAAATATCCAAAATTAAGATGATGTCGACATGGTGTTCTCAGGAGAGAACTTGACACCCAAGTATAAGACATAATCAAGGGTACAGGCGGAATCAGCATGATAATTTAAGCTATCAGATATGTCTCCAATCGACAAAGATTAAGTGGGCAGATTTACTAGCTTAAAGAAGGAAGTGAAATCAGGTTTGTGAAGAAAAAGTGAGCAGAGATGATATTTTGGAGGGATAGGATAAAGAAACCTCCTACTGAGGAAAAACCCCCACCCTTTTATGTCAGTGTTTGGAGCTTGGTCCCCGGCTCAGTAACAGACCACCAAGCTTAAAGTGTACTGTAATTTTATTCTGGCAGTAAGTGTAAAAAAATGTAAATAGGTTGAATTGGGAAACAAATCGAACAGTAACTGCTGCTGGTAGGATAGATTCCATAAAGCATAGGGGATTGAAGGGTGCAGATGAGCAGTTTTCATCATAGATAATGGTTGCAATATGCTAGCTTGAATTTACCAGTTATGGTGCTATTAAATTATTATGGACAGGTATAAAATTGTATAATGTCAAAGAGCAAAATTCTAATGCCCCGTACACACGGTCGGATTTTCCGATGGAAAATGTCCGATCGGAGCGTGTTGCCGGAAATTCCGACCGTGTGTGGGCTCCATCGGACATTTTCCATCGGATTTTCCGACACACAAAGTTGGAGAGCAGGAGATAAAATTTTCCGACAACAAAATCCATTGTCGGAAATTCCGATCGTGTGTACACAAAGCCGACGGACAAAGTGCCACGCATGCTCAGAATAAATAAAGAGATGAAAGCTATTGGCCACTGACCCGTTTATAGTCCCGACGTACGTGTTTTACGTCACCGCGTTCAGAACGATCGGCTTTTCCGACAACTTTGTGTGACCGTGTGTATGCAAGACAAGTTTGAGCCAACATCCGTCGGAAAAAATCCTAGGATTTTGTTGTCGGAATGTCCGAACAAAGTCCGACCGTGTGTACGGGGCATAAGAGATAAGGGTAGGGGGAAAACTAGAATGTGCACAGGGTGCCTTACAACTTAAGACTGTGTTTCACATTTACAATGTTAATTTTATCATAAAATGGACATCCACATTAATATCCATATATAATTAATTAAATACAAGCCTTATTCTGTTTATCTGTATATTGTAAAGCACACATTAAACTCTAGAAGGAGCTCTGGTATAGTGTAAATGTACTGTAGATCTGTCACCTCATTTAAATGTTCTGTCTTGGTATGATATGTTTTTATAGAAACAGTGCCAACACTGGGAAATTAATTTAGGCCATAGTGACAACACAGATACAATGCTCAAGGGAAACCTCTTTCTACTCTGTTAAAAGAAGTCAGATTATATGTCACTGATACTGGCAAAATGTATTACATTTTGTAGTCTGCTAAGCTGCTTACTAAAGAACCACATTTAAATGGACCCATGAATCCTGAGCAAAATTAGCTGTGCCGTCAGGCAGTATATAATAAAACAAATGTAGGCAATTAAGAAAAGATGTATGATGTTATTGCATCTGGGCAAACCTCACATTCCAGCTATAGACATTTGTAAGACGCAGACAGAGCAGGAAGGGTGTGAATGCAATAAACTCTTTTATGATAGAAAGTAGCAAATATCCACATGTAAACTAGGAAATGTGTGTGCAGTGCTGCCTCAAAACATCTGTTATGGGAAGGCAAACCAAAGTACAAAGCCAGCGTGCACTCCAGGAGCCTGAGTTGACACAACAGAGTCTCACAGTAGAGTAGATAACAGCAGTCAATCCTAGAACTAATGTCATGCTGAGGGGTGGTCAAGGGCTATGGCAACACGTTTCAGAACACCTAGCTCCTTTCTCAAGTCTCTGAGACTCTACTGTTACAGCTTAGGCTCTTGGAGTGTACACTGGCTTTGACCTTTGGTTTTCTTTCTCAAGACAGGCTGACAATGTTTTGAGGTGGCACTGCACACACCTTTCCTAGGTTATATGTGAGTGGATATTTGCTACTTTATTTAATTAAAGAGTTTACTGCATTAACACCCTTCCTGCACTCTCCATGTCTTACATTCTGCTGATAGCTGGATTTTCCCAAAGTACCTGAAGATGAGCTGCTGCTGTGGTGTTGTGAATGAATATCTACCCCTATAATATGGAACTACTTATTTATAGACTTATATAAAACAGATGGACTGCTATGGACTTTACCATGAACATTCTTATGTTTCATGTACCTCTAGTGGCTAGTATTTTTGGATATAGCCCTCTATATGTAGATGAGATCACAGGGTCACTTTTGTGCCATTTTTTTACTGGTTTATTTGTCAGCTATGACTTCTGAAGGTGAATTAGATATTTACCATTTTCACATCTCCTATTTAACCCTTGGTTGAAATCAATGCCTAAATCAGGGATCTTTAAACTACCGCCCTCCAGCTGTTGCAGAACTACACATCCCCTGAGGCATTGTAAAACTCTGACATTCACAGACATGACTAGGCATGATGGGAATTGTAGTTCCTGAACAACTGGAGGTCCATAGTTTGAAGACCCATGGCCTAGATGCTCAGGCCAAATATGGAAGCATCCATTTTACCTTGACTTAAACTCTGACTATTTTCGCTACCTCAAAAATATTTACACTGTTTTTAAAGGACATATTTTTTTTTCTTTTTTACATTGATTTAATTAATTCCCTGCTATTATTTATTTTAAGCTGATGAATGGACAAAAATGGGAAAACAATATATTTGTCTTTTTAACAGCTTATAATAATCTTTTTTGATTTGATTGTAGCCGTATTAGTGCAATTGTGACAGAGAAAATTGAGTACTGTCCGTGATACTTTTTTTATTTGCACTAACATACAATTTTTCAGGACAAGCTTTCAGGGTATGTCCCCTTCTTCAAGGTCCAAAAAACAAAAATTTGTGAATCAGTACTGCTTGGACCTTGAAGAAGGGGACATACCCCGAAAGTTTGTCCTGAAAAATTGTATGTTAGTGCAAATAAAAAAAGTATCACGGACAGTACTCAATAATCTTTTTGTAAGCCTTTAACATTTATTAATATTTTCCATTAATCTCTCCGTGAGATAAACAATGACAGCGAAACTGGCCATCACCTGTGTGTTTGTAAACAATGACATGTGATCATTATGATATCAAAATGATCATATGACTGAGAAATATGGTGATTCATTGCATATCACTGTATCTCACAAGCCCAGCTGTCAGAAACAGCATTGTAACAGATCTAGTGGCACAACTAAATGTTTAGTAACATATCCACTGCATGGGACATTGTGTGGGAGGGTTAAAAGTGACTCTATCCTGTGAGAATCATGAAAGCTCTCATTGCTGAACTATCTTTTTAAGAATGCTAGTTCTCTGGCTGTCACGTTGAAGCTTTGGCTTAAATGCGTTGTCCCTAACCCAAGACAAGTATAAACATAAGGAATTCTGACAGTTTTCTGACCCATACCTACAGCATGTCTGTTCTGGGTCTATGATTTAAGACTAGCATTTACACCAGAGAGCCAGCAATTGCAGCCACTCTGCTTTCCTTATGGCAACGTGTCACTTTAAGGATTGCAAGAAAGCTGTGACATGAGTCTTCTAAATCTCTACTTGCAAAATCTTGCATTTGTTATCCTGGCATGTGTTATTATGTTAGCTGCTTCCAGCTGGCCAGGTCCTGACATTTTGCCTTCTACTATAAGCTCATGGTCACTCCAGTGACCATGAACCTATAGCACAACTGTTTAGCAGACACTTCTGGACAAAACAATAGCTCTGATTAGCCACTGATCAGAGCAGTTAATGTAAAATGTGACGCCCCTTTCCCTCCTTACTGACTTCTTCCTTTGTCACTGAACATGCGTCTAAATCTCCCTTGCCTCTGAAGCCTGATCCACATTCAGATCATACAGAGGTTACTGACAGGCAGCGAGGAAGCAATGCGCTGTTTCCTCACCACCTGTTTTAAACCCATTCTTGCCAACAATTGCACCGCAACCACATGTATTGCACACGGTTGAGGGGCATTTGCAGCACTTCCCCATTAACATGATAGTGTAGCATTTGCTATAAGTAGGGTCAACTTTGTAGCGGGTGCAAAGCATTGCAGCCGCAGCATGTAAACACACCCATCCGCTGTCAACTGCACCTTGGGAAGGGGGAGGGGGGGTTGGTGCCCAGCAGAAACGCAGCTCAACAGCACATTTTTGCCTCCCCCCCCCCCCCAACTGCAAGCCTAAACAAGTCCTAGGACCTCATTGCCAGAGGGAATACTACAGTGAGGCCATGTTTAGCTGCACAGGGATGCACAAGTTTTACGTACATCCCCATGCAGGCAGTCTAGTTGATGTCAGTTGGGACACAGGACACCTGTGCATCCCTGTGTGGGTAAACAGCCAACAATGAGCATACGCTTTAGTACACCCCGTGTGCATAGGGTCTTGGTAGGAGTTTATCAGGGCTTTTGTAAGTTATGTTGTGTTTATGTGTGCTAATAAGGATTTTAGTGTTTTGTTTTTCTCAGTTAAAATAGCAGTTTGATAAACATTTGCGTTGCGCAACTACTGTGGGGTCTAAAAAATCAGTAGCACCTTTTTTTCATTCTGGTCATGTGCTTTTAGAAAATGCACAGTTTGGGGGGCATTTTACAAATTATGAAAACTGTAAGTGGAAAATGAAAACCTCCAGATATTTTGAGAAATTTGGGTATTTACAGTTTTGCGTACGTTTTATTTTCACTTTTTCGCAAAATGGCACAATTTAAAAATATTTGTTATTTATTAACTCAATACAGGTTAAACTTTTGTGTTTAGTAGGAATTTAGCAGGAATTTTGTAAAACTTACTGTTTGTATCTGCTAATATAATAGTTACATAGTTAGTCTGGTTGAAAAAAGACCATATAGTTCAACCAATAAAAGGGAAAAAAGATCATACAATCTTATATACACAATGCTATACCCACAGTGGATCCAGAGGAAGGCAAAAAACCCAGCAAAGCATGATCCAATTTTGCTCCAGCAGGGCAAAATATTCCTTCCTGATCCCCCTCGAGGCAATTGGATATTCCCTGGATCAACTTTACCTGTAAATGTTAGTATCCAGTTATATTATTTTCCAGTAATAATGATTTTAGTGTATTTTTAGCAAAAATATTAATTTGAGGAACATTTGCGTGAAAATCATTGGGCCCTAAAAATCAGTAGTACCTTATTTTTATTCTACTGGTCATGTGCTTTCTGTAAGTGAAAAACTAAAACTTCCAGATCTAGAAAATTTGGTTATTTACAGTCTTGCATACGTTCGATTTTCACCATCCCACAAAAAGGCGCAATTTAAAAACTTACAATAGTGTGTTACTTATTAACTTAATACAGGTTAAACTTTAATACCTAGTAGAAATTTAGCAGGAATTTTGAAAATTTGTATCTGCTGATAATGATTTTGAAATAATGAAAGTGTATTTTTAGCAAAAATATTGTTTGAGAAACGTTTGCGCAAATATCATGGGGCCCTAAAAATCACCAGTACCTTCTTTTTTTTCCTACTGGTCATGTGCTTTCAGAAAATAATTGGTTTGGGGGGCCTTTTACAAACTCTGAAAGCTGTAAGTGAAAAATAAAAAAGCAATGGAAAAATTGCAAAAATGGTCTGGCCATCTGAGTTTAGAGTTCAGGACCTGGCAGCGAAAGGGTTACTCTAACAGAGGAAGCAGATTTCACCTGCAGCAACAGGATAACTCATCATTTTAGTTGTAGATAAAGAAAAATTCCTTTTGAGAAAACAGACATAGCTAAGGATAATATGTTTAGTGGCTAACTACTGTGGAAATCATGACAAGCTTTCATTACACAGAAATCTGTAAGTTTCCAGGTTAGATATCAAGCTTTGATATTGCGTGGATTGAATTTTATTTAGCTTACATTTCATTATATTTTAACAGCAGAAATCTACTGGCATCGCTGCAGCTAAACCAAAAGAAGCATCGGTTTCCCTAAATGATTGACTTAGTTTAAAATCTGAAATGATTGATGGTTTAACTGCTTCCATTTTCTGATTTACCATGGTTAAGATCCCTACCATGGATAAGATTATATTAATATCTACAAATATTTTTTTATTACCATTTCTTTTGGAAAAGCCACAGAAACCCGGTGGCAGATTTCTGGAATCTGTCAAAGGTGCATTAAGTGCTCAATGTGATAGCCATACGGTAGTTAGCTTTTTTTTTTTTTTTTTTTGCTTGTCACACTCCAGTGGACTTCTGATTGGTGTCTCTGTAAGTTCAGTGAGTCCTGAACATTCTGAAAAATGAATCACCTGGGACACAAGTCTTCCCGGGGCTATCATTCCTGGGCATCAACACACGTTGAGTGTTATTCACTGTGTGCCTGCACAGGTCATAGTGTACATAATGTTCTGTTACGCAACAAATCTGCTTGAAGAGGCATTGAGCAATCTTCCTGTTTAGAGATGAAGAAAAATTTCAGTCATAAAATACTTAAATACTTTGAAAAAAAATAATGAGATCATTGTAAGACAAGGACCTAATTTGCTTTTAAAAGAAGATAAACCTCATATGTGTAATTGGAACGACAAGTGCTTTTGTTTTATGTACAGTGCCTTGCAAAAGTATTCAACCCCTTGGCATTTTTCATGTTTTGTTGCCTCACAACCTGGAATTAACATGGATTGTTTGAGGATTTGCATCAATTAATTTACAGAACATACCCACAACTTTGAAGATGTTCTTTTTTTATTGTGAAGCAAACAACAAATAGGACAAAAAAACAAAAAAAGTCAATGTGCATAACTATTCACTTTGTAGAGCCACCTTTTGCAGCTATCACAGCTCCAAGTCGTTTTGGATAAGTCTCTATGAGCTTGCCACATCTTACCACTGGGATTTTTGCCCATTCCTCCTTGCAAAACTGCTCCAGCTCCTTCAAGTTGGATGGCTTGCGCTTGTGAACAGCAATCTTTAAGTCTGACCACAGATTTTCTATTGGATTGAGGTCTGAGCTTTGACTAGGCCATTCCAACACATTTACATGTTTCCCCTTAAACCACTCAAGTGTTGCTTTAGCAGTGTGTTTGGGGTCATTGTCCTGCTGGAAGGTGAACCTCCGTCCTAGCCTTAAATCACACACAGAGTGGTACAGGTTTTGCTCAAGAATATCTTTGTATTTAGCACATCCACCTTTCCCTCAACTCTGACCAGTTTCCCAGTCCTGACTGCTGAAAAACATCCCCACAGCATGATGCTGCCACCACCATGTTTCACTGTGGGGATGGTGTTCTTTGGGTGATGTGATGTGTTGGTCTTGCGCCAGACATAGTGTTTTCTTTTATGGCCAAAAAGTTCAATTTTAGTCTCATCAGACCAGAGTACCTTCCTCCCTACTTTTTGGGAGTCTCCCACGTGGCTTTTCACAAACTCAAAACGTGCCATTTTGTTTTTTTCTGAAAGTAATGGCTTTCTTCTGACTACTCTGCCATAAAGCCCAACTCTATAGAGTGTACGGCTTATTGTCGTCCTATGTACAGATACTCCAGTCTCGGCTGTGGAACTCTGCAGCTCCTCCAGGGTTACCTTAGGTCTCTGTGCTGCCTCTCTGATTAATGCCTTCCTTGCCCGGTCCGTGAGTTTTGGTGTGCGGCCGTCTCTTGGCAGGTTTACTGTTGTGCCATGTTCTTTCCATTTGGTTATGATAGATTTGATGGTGCTCCTAGGGATCATCAAAGATTTGGATATTTTTTTATAACCTAACCCTGACTTGTACTTCTCAACAACATTGTCCCTTACTTGTTTGGAGAGTTCCTTGGTCTTCATGGCAGTGTTTGGTTAGCGATGCCTCTTGCTTAGGTGTTGCAGCCTCTGGGGCCTATCAAAAAGGCGTGTATATGTAATGACAGATCATGTGACACTTAGATTGCACACAGGTGGACATCATTTCACAAATTATGTGACTTCTGAAGGTTATTGGTTGCACCAAAGCTTTTTATGGGCTTCATAAGAAAGGGGGTGAATACATGCAGTTTTTTATTTCTGAAAAATAGTTTTATGTATATATTTTTCTAATTTTACTTCACCAACTTAGACTATTGTGTTCTGATCCATCACATATAATTCAGATTAAAAAAACATTGAACTAAAGGATGTATTGTAACAAAATAGGTAAAAAGCCAAGGAGGGTGAATACTTTTGCAAGGCACTGTATGTGTTAAAGAATCGTTAGGAGGATATTTCAAAAGCATTGAATGTGACATTTACCAATCATTCATTGCAGTTAAATCTTCCGGGAGCATATGTTTTAAATTAAACTGATTTAACCTTTTTTTAGTGATCAGATTGGTGAGCATTATTACTATTACTGCAAGGGTAGAAGATTATTGAACAGTTCATTTGAAAGATGTTTGCAGCTTTGATATACTGTATATGTAGGGCATATAACTGAGTTCTTATGATGGACTTTATCTGCAGATTTGTTTCAGTGTTACACAAACTCAAGAATAGTATAGTAGATTGGTAATACATATTCATAAATTACGACAGAATAAATGTATTTAACACACTTAAAATATTTTTATCAACTGAAGCTCATCTTGTTATCAAGTTAAATCTTTAAACCCAATTTTTGTTTCTCATTTAGGTCATCTGATCAAGACTCTCCAAAGTAAGTGGTCCTCTCCAGTACCAATGTCCTATTTCAAAGCTATAATATTATGCTAATGGCTAAAGGAAACCAGTACTAAGAAGAAATAGGGAGGTTGCCAATGGTGACCATTGATTTTCAAGCCTGAGCAGCTCAGTGTACATTTCCCAGTGGCCAGTCAAGGTGACCAAAGATGCCTAAATCCGGTAGAAGATGACATTCCAGCAAGGGAATTTGCAATTGTTGCATTTTGATTCAAGTTACTAACCTGGAACGAGCACATACATTTAAAATGTAGTTGTTAATTGAGAACCACTTATTTGTGTACTTTTTTTAATTGTACACTGAGCTACGGGCATGTGCAGTTCAGTGTACAATTCCAGGCTGGCTAGTTAAGATGACTGAAAATGGGTAGAAGACCATGCCAGCAAAGGAGCAGACGTTGCATTTTGATTACTAGCCTGGAATAAGCACATACATTTAAGACATAGCAGTGAATTCTGGACTCTTGATCTGCATACTTTCTTCAATTGTATACTGAGCTGCGGGCACTCTTGATCTGTATACTTTCTTCAAGAAGTCACCCAGAAATTATTAAAGTTATTTGAACAGACTAATGCCGTGTACACGGCCGGACTTGCCAACGGACTAAACTCCGTCGGCATTTCCGACGGAAAGATTTAGAACATGTTCTATATCTGAGTCCGTCGGAAATGCCGACAGAAAAAGTCTGATGGGGCATACACACAGTCAGAATGTCCGACCGAAAGCTCTCATCAGACTTTTTCTGTCGGGAAGTCCGGCCTTTGTACGCGACATAACAGTTAGCAGCTAGCATTTTCAAAATGGGAAGATCGCCACTATAGTCTCCTCTAAATAGGGACTTTTTTTTATTTTTTATTTATTGCATTTTTAAGTTTGTTATATTTTTTGAGTAGCCATGCTAGAAAGTGTTTGCACAAAAATCTGTACTGTTCTATTTATTTATTTATTTGAATTTGAAATATCCTGTATATTTATTTAAGGACCATACTAGAACACAGTCCAAAGGAAAACAGTCTGAACCAGCAAAGTTTATGTCCTAGCTCTTCCAGTGAACTGTCAAATCATTCTTCATCATCTCATCCACTAGAAGGAGTGGATAAGAAGTTTCTAGAAACCTATGATGTTGTCAAGAAAGGAAGTTCAACAGATGATTCCAGTCAGTACTACTGTGATAAGGTGTGTACTGGGGGAGCGTCAAAGCTCAGAGAAAAAGTTAGTTATCTTCTAAAGGTCTAGAAAAGGTTTTAATGCCCTTTTTTGCCCCCTAGCTGATGAAAAAAAAAACTGCAGATCCTAGCGTACTCCTTGAAAAAAAATATGAATGATTAAAAAAAAAATCTGTGGATTAGTAAGAATACGAAAGTATACGCACCAAGCCACCCCTAGCGCTTATGGGAAAAAAAAACATCCAATATTATAGAGTAATCTAGCAGCTACTGTAATCACATTAGCATATTTTCATTTTTTATTTTAATGCTTAAAATACAAGCCAGCATTAGCAGCGCTCAAAATCAATTTAACAAGATTTCATAAGAGACGCTGTCCAGGTATTCAAAGGACTTGATCATCTGTGAAACATACAGTATCTCACAAAAGTGAGTACACCCCTCACATTTTTGTAAATATTTTATTCTACCATTTCATGTGACAACACTGAAGAAATGACACTTTGCTACAATGTAAAGTAGTGAGTGTACAGCTTGTATAACAGTGTAAATTTGCTGCCCCCTCAAAATAACTCAACACACAGCCATTGATGTCTAAACTGCTGGCAACAAAAGTGAGTACACCCCTAAGTGAAAATGTCCAAATTGGGCCCAATTAGTCATTTTCCATCCCTAGTGTCATGTGACTTGTTAGTGTTACAAGGTCTTAGGTGTAAATGGGAAGCAGGTGTGTTAAATTTGGTGTTATCGCTCTGTCTCTCATACTGGTCACTGGAAGTTCAACATGGCACCCTCATGGCAAAGAACTCTCTGAGGATGTGAAAAAAAAGAATTGTTGCTCTACATAAAGATGGCCTAGGCTATAAGACGATTGCTAAGAGCCTGAAACTGAGCTGCAGCACCGTGGCCAAGAAGACCATACAGCGGTTTAACAGGACAGGTTCTACTCAGAACAGGCCTCGCCATGGTCGACCAAAGAAGTTGAGTGGACGTGCTCAGTCTCATATTCAGAGGTTGTCTTTGGGAAATAGACATATATGAGTGCTGCCAACATTGCTGCAGAGGTTGAAGGGGTGGGGGGTCAGCCTGTCAGTGCTCAGACTATACACCGCACACTGCATCAAATTGGTTTGCATGGCTGTCGTCCCAGAAGGAAGCCTCTTCTAAAGATGATGCACAAGAAAGCCCGCAAACAGTTTGCTGAAGACAAGCGGACTAAGGACATGGATTACTGGAACCATGTCTTATGGTCTGATGAGACCAAGATAAACTTATTTGGTTCAGATGGTGTCAAGCGTGTGTGGCGGCAACCAGGTGAGGAGTACAAAGACAAGTGTGTCTTGCCTAAAGTCACTGGGGAGCTACAGTTCAGTGAGGTAACCATATATGCCAACATGTACTGTGACTGAAGCAGAGCATGATCCCCTCCCTTCGGAGACTGGACCGCAGGGCAGTATTCCAACATAACGACCCTAAATACGCCACCAAGATGACCACTGCTTTGCTAAAGAAGCTGAGGGTAAAGGTGGTGGACTGGCCAAGCATGTCTCCAGACCTAAACATTATTGCGCATCTGTGGGGCATCCTCAAAACGAAGGTGGAGGAGCGCAAGGTCTCTAACATCCACCAATTCCGTGATGTTGTCATGGAGGAGTGGAAGAGGACTCCACTGGCAACCTGTGAAGCCCTGGTGAACTCCATGCCCAAAAGAGTTAAGGGAGTGCTAGAAAAGAATAGTGGCCACACAAAATATTGACACTTTGGACACAATTTGGACATTTTCACTTAGGGGTGTACTCACTTTTGTTGCCAGCAGTTTAGACATTAATGGCTGTGTTGAGTTATTTTGAGGGGGCAGCAAATTTACACTGTTATACAAGCTGTACACTCACTACTTTACATTATAGCAAAGTGTAATTTCTTCAGTGTTGTCACATGAAAAGATATAATAAAATATTTACAAAAATGTGAGGGGTGTACTCACTTTTGTGAGATACTGTAATAAATAAATGAAAGTTCATCCAAGTGTTTCCAAGCGATCTGTATCTTATGTTTGGACCGTCACCACACCTCGTGAATCAACACCCCTTTGGTCATGAACTCACTAGATAAATGGTAATAATAAGCCCGTATGATGATGCGGAGCAGCAAACACAGGTCCTTCCATCCATGTGTTACTCATGACAAGAAAACACATATACATAGCGTAATTCCGTAAAAAAAAACAAATTTATTCAATCAGTTACCCCCTTACAAGTTGCACTCACAAGCAAAATATTTCAAACAAGCATTACAATGTAAGCAAGTCCTGTCACATTTGTTTTTTTACTCTCACCACCTGATAGATCACTCTCACGGCTGTGTACCCTGGTTGAGCTTGAATGTTGATAGACTAACTGGATAGCTGTGTAGTCACACCCTGACGTACGTTTCGTTATTTCTTCGTCAGAAGGCGTGGCTACACAGCAACAGTAACACCTGTTTTATATTCAGGAAGATTGTCCATAACATATGCGTGCGGGCGGGGAATTAACTCCTAACATCCATCGCATCACTATAATGTTATAATGCACCTAAAAATGAATACATGGAGTGTGAATATATCAGTCATATTCAAAATGCAAGTGTAAAACTTGAATGCCAATGAAAAAGTAAATGCACACAATAAGAAAGTCCCTATGAAAAAATAAATGGAACAATAAGAAAGTCCCGACCACGGAGTCTGGATCTGCCAAATGCCTGGACCGATGCCCATCTCAGTGAGCCGATGAGACAGCCCTCCCTGTCCCTCCAAAGCTCGGTGCTCCAATGAGGCAGCAGCTGTCCGGGGGGGAACTGAGAGAAAAGGAGCAATCAACGGTGTTCGCCGGCTCGGTTCTTAGTGCAGCGGCGGTGGGGGACAGATGCAGCATCGGTCTGTAAGTATGATTCTGAAATAAACCAGATTCCCCTACTTCTCTTTTAAATCTAGTGTTTGGATGATTCGTGTTCTGCTGTTTTGACATTTTTTTGTTTTTTTTAGTACACTGAGCACAAGTAATATTTTAGTTTTTTATATAATTATATGAAATAAAATGTTACAAGGTGTTTTAAAGAATTCTTAATGTGATATTAAAGTCCTGTCTTAAATAAAACAAACAAACATGTCATACCTGCTCTGTGCAGTGACAATAAAGACTAAATGGGCAGTATTGAGTATCTGTCATCTTGTGTCCTTGGCAGCCTTCATGGATGCTGAGCAATCTCTATTCTTCTCCCCTTTTTCAGTACAGTTGAAAGGGCTTATCAACTGCTGAATTTATGCCAGTTGATGCCATAAGGTCTCATGGGGTCCACTGGTGTGATTGTTTGCTCTTCGTGCACATGCACTCTTCGTTTCACATCGTGAAAATGACACACATGCTGTAGCAGCATTAAAGCTGAAGTTTACAATTTTTTTTTTTTATGCAGCTTCAGAGACATAACTTACTTGATGCAGTGTGTCCCATGTCTGGTTGGCTGCTGCAGTTCTGTGAATGGAAGAATTGCAGAAGAATGCCAAGATCTGCCTCTTCCACTCACAGAACACTGGGTAGAAGGTGACATGCCAGCAAGGGAATTTGCAAATGTTGCCTCACTGTTGCATTTTGATCAAGTTACTAACCTGGAACGAGCACATACATTTAAAATGTAGTTGTGAATTTAGAACCACTCATCTGTGTACTTTTTTTAATTGTACACTGAGCTACGGGCATGTGCAGCTCAGTGTACAATTCCAGGCTGGCCAGTTAAGATGACTAAAAATGGGTAGAAGATTGTGCCAGCGAAGGTGCTTGCAGACGTTGCATTTTGATTACTAGCCTGGAATAAGCACATATTTAAAACATAACAGTGAATTCAGGACTCTTAATCTGCATACTTTCTTCAATTGTATATTGATCTGCGGGCACTCTTGATCTGCATACTTTCTTCAAGAAGTCACTCAGAAATTATTAAAGTTATTTGAACAGACTAACTAACAGCAGCTAGCATTTTCAAAATGGGAAGATCACCACTATAGTCTTCTTCTCTAACTAGGGACATTTTTTTGGGGAAAGAGTACTAGGAGTTCAATTAATGTAGGAGACGGGCAAAAGGGATGGGTGAGTCGGGCAACTCTTTCACACCCGCAGCAACTGATGTTAACCCCAGTAGCGCCGGTAGGTCAGAGCTGTGGGCAGGACCCAGGGTGGAAGATTTTTTACAACATGCGATGGCCAGCTAGACATGGGAAACGCTTTATTAGAGGTAAGTTATATCACTGATGCTACATAGCAAAAAAAATCGAACTAAGCTTCAGCTTCAAGGCAAATATACGTTCACCCATTTGAGTGGATAGCTACTATACATTAATAATTGTTTTTTATATATGTGATATCTATTTATTTGGATATTTTTGGGAGCAGCTCCTTATCTCTTTAATATTTGTTGTTTTTAGCTAAGTTTGAATTCACACTGAGTGTGTCGTATGCACGTTTTATAATAGCACCATACAAGATTGTTTAATGTAAATGACAAGCGAGGAGTGCATGAAACAGCTACTGCATTTTTTACATGTCCATAGTGTGCTTTGCTTTGCTATTGGATTTTTTAAATAAAAATGTTGGAAATTTGTAAATGTCAAATTTTCTTAGATTACTATACAGGTAGTCGTTTTATGGCTTTAGAGCAGTGTTAACAGTGAGTCATCCTAAAAGAAGATAAAATCATATTTTTTCTTGCAATCATCCTAATTGATTTTAGAATGATTTGTAAGCAGTCTGCTGGGAGTGAGTACACCAAAGACTTTGTGTTGTTTAGTTGGATTGGTGCTGGTGATAGCTGTCATTTGCAACATAAGTATTGCTTGAAAGTAAACATGATAGTAAAGATTCAGTTTTTTTTTTTGTTCTTTTTCGCTCTCTCCTCATTAGCTCAATGGCTGTGATCGACAGCAGTGGGAGCCAATGGCACCTGCTGCTGTGAATATAAAGGAGGGGCTGTGGGGGGAGCAGCACACAGAACGTTTTTTACCTTAAAGCGGAGCGCCGCCGAAAGAAAATTTTTTAAAAGTCAGCAGCTACAAATACTGCAGCTGCTGACTTTTAAAACATGGACACTTACCTGTCCAGGGCGCCCGCGATGTCGGCACCCGAGGCCAAAGCGTCTCTCCGTCCTCGGGTGCTGCCGCCTCCATCTTCGGTAAGGGAATCAGGAAATGAAGCCGTGCGGCTTCACTTCCCGGTTCCCTACTGCGCATGCGCGAGTCGCGCCGCGCAATACGAATGCTCCCTGCTGCCTCTGGGACCCGTGTGTGTTTCCCAGCAGGCAGCGGGAGGGAGCAGGAAGTGGCGTAAATAACCGCAGATTCTGCGGCTATTTATGCCGGAAGTGGGTACAGATACCTGTAATATACAGGTATCTGTACCCCCCCTCCCCCCTGAAAGGTGCCAACTGTGTCACCGGAGGGGGGGAGGAATCTGATTAGTGGAAGTTCCACTTTTGGGTGGAACTCCACTTTAATGCATAAGAAGCACTGATTAGGTGGAACTAGCACTTAGAGGATAAAGGATATTCGCATCTGCAGTTAATTGCCACCAAATAGAGCTTATTTTTCATTTTTTCTGACAAACCAATTAACTTGGATCTTTTTTTCTTTTTTTTTTCCTAAAATAGAATGAGTTTGCCAATGGTGATTTACTCTTGGTTCGTATCGCACCAGATGAGGAGGGCAAATTTGGATTTAACTTGAAGGTAATTTTATTTGTACAAAATTATCTCTCATTTTATTTTTATTTTTTATTTTTGCTTTGGGAACACATTATGCCTTATATTACAGTATTTTACCCAAAGAAAGGTGTTGTGAAAAGGGTAAAGTAGAAGCAACTTTTCGCTTCATAAAATTTTTATTGATTTTAAAAAGGGGCACAACTTACAAAAACAAATCAACAGTGGCTTCAACCAATAGAATCAGGGAATACAGATAAGTAAGACTTTGTCATAATGCCATTCCATAAAATTAAAGCGGTATTAAACCCAAAACCAAAAATGTATTATATTGCAGCTTACCAACTCTTAGATGTGGTGACTGCATTTGTTTTCTTTCTTTTTAGGCTTTTTTTCCCTCTGTTTTCACCTGATGATCTGGCCAGTAACACTCCTTCTGTATTACAGTGCCCCCACTCTGGATGAATAAGCACAGGGGGCACCTTTGAACAGCAGCATTGTCAGTCTGGGGGGAGGGAAGTGTCAGATGTACCAGTAGATTTAAATTCACTAACAAATTGAAACCGAACTCCAGCTAACACTTTATAAGCAGTTACAGCAACCGGTTTTTTTTTCCTTTTGTGTATAAAGTTTTTACTTAAAGTGAATGTAAAGGCTCATTTTTTATTTTTTTTAAACATTAAACGTATCATAATTGCCTCCACTGTGCAGCTCGTTTTGCACAGAGTGGCCCCTAACATCCTCTTCTGGGGTCCCTTGGCGGCTCTCACGGTTCCTCCCCGCATCAGATAAACCCCTAGGAGAAGCTCTCTCCCACGGGGGGTGTACCTTGCGGGTGCGCTCCCGAGTCCAGCATTTACATCCATAGATACGAATGCCGTACTCTGCCCCGCCCGCGTCATTGGATTTCACTGACAGCAGCGGGAGCCAATGGCTGCGCTGCTATCAATCTATCCAATCAAGAGTCGAGAACCCTGGGCAGAGGAAGAGCGCATCTAAGGCGTGTGAAATTCCAGGACTCGGGTAAGTAAAACGGGGGGGGCTGGGGGGCGGGTCACTGCCAGGATTTGCAACCCCTTTAAAAGCTGATCATTGTAAAAACCCCTGTCCGTGATAAATAGTTTGTCTCATCCCTATAACTGCTACATATGCAATATGCGTGTTATTTTGAGAAACAAAAGATTTACTGGTGAAAATAGAAGAAAGAAAGCCTAAAAAAGAAAACGAATAGAGTCATCAGATGTAATAATTGGTCAGCTGCAGTAGAATATATGTATGTTTTTGGGTTTATTACCACTATAAAAATAATATAAAACAACTTAATTATTAAGTGCAGTCAATAGGTGCATAGCTAAACACAGGAGATAGACTATTGTTTGGATCAGCATATAATTTAGTAAGAGACATGAAGACTTTGAGCAAATCTAAATTGAAAAAGTGCAGCTGCCACTGGCACCCAAATGGTAAGTAGCCCCAGATTGCCTGAATGTCAGGTTAGTTTTCCAGTTGAGCTCCCAAGCAGCCTTGAAGTTATCTTACTATGCAAATAGCTCAGATTCCCTGATCAAGAGCTTGACCCCACCCCGTCAAACACTATTAGACAGTAAAGTCGGGTACACATGATCAAAATATCGTACAAAAAATATCGCCTTTGGAGCAATCGTACAATAATCCGATCGTTAGTACACAGCTTTCATCTGAAATTTTCCAAAGGGACAAACATGACATTTTTTCTAGTACGATACCAGATCTATACAAAAAAATTACATCACTTCAGAATTTTTATTCTGTCGTACGAAAATTTTCTTACTTTAGTAACCTATTCAATTTCGATATGGAGCAGTGGCAGCTAAAGAGGTTCTTCTTTTGGGGGGGCGGCAGGGGCTGTTGTGTCCTCTCCTACTCTCTTGGAGTGTGGGCAGTGTCCGCGGTGGGTCCGCTCCTCCACTGTGTCTCCTCTTCCGCCAAAGTGCATGCAAAAGGATCTCATGACTCTTTGGCCAATCGGGAAACAGGTCTCACAGACCTGCCTCCTGATTGGCAGGGAGGAACTTTAGTGTGAAAATAGCAAAAATGTATTCGCTATGGTCACACAACTGGGTGGCCTCGGAGCGCAATGCGAGGCCGCACTTATTTGAAGTTTATTAGAGCCTCTGGCTCTAATCAGGTGCTTCAAAAAAAACACCCAGATCTGAAATCCATGGTCCAGCGCCACTGATATGTAGATCAGGGGGACGGACGCATGGATAGTTAGGCGGTGCCCTCTATGGACAGACTGCCACTGATATGTAGATCAGGGGGACGGATGCATGGATAGGGTATGGCGGCACCCATGCTCCCTCTATGGACAGGCCGCCACTGATATGGAGACTAGCATGCAAATCTCATTGTGTGCACTAGGCTTGAGGCTGTCCAACACAGTGATGCTAATGAGGTGTGTGTTGGTGAAGGAGACAAGCCTTTTACCTGGAAATTTTATGTGATTATTATTTTTTACTTTTTTTACCTTGGGTTTGTTTTAAAGTGACAGAATCACTTTGCCCATTCAGTGGCAGACATAGGAGGGGTGGAGGAGTGTTGGAGAGGTGAGAATAAAGCAATCTAGGAGATGGAGAGCAGGCTATGCACGGACACTACTGTGTTAATGCCCTGACTTACATTTTGGTTACACTGACCTGCAGACCTGCAGCCATATAATTCAACTGAATGAAGACAAGATTGCATTACAGCACAGTAATTAAAAACACATGGAAATGTGCAATAAATCTAATTCAATAGAGCATATTTGCTTCTGGTGTAAAAATACCCAGGCAAAAAGCACAGGTATCAAAATATCTTGCTTTTGATAGTCTGTTCCTGACAGCTCGTTGCATGCTGCATTTCTTCTCAAAATCAACTGGGTGACGCAGCGGATCAATATGCTATTATCCTTGTCTCTAAAAGTACCTAAGAGACCAGCTTCTGTGGGCTGTACAACTTAGTTCTCAGGTTTTTTCATAAGGATAAATGAATGATATAACATTTCAAAAAGCACACTGAACATGCCAAAAATTGTATAGGTGCATTTTTGAGGTGCTCATTACACATTTTTCAAATGTTGCAATAAATTAAATGGAAGCAGCAGATTTCGGAAATCCTAGAGAACCCAACATCCTAAGCGATGGTGATGCAATTGTGTATGCTGTCCTATCTTTTTTTAATTACCTAGTAGGTTGGCAGGCAGCATGGAAGCATTAAAAAGAGGGCTACAACAAATCTTTGTATTTTACACATCTCTTAAGGCCATGTGAATGAGGCCTTAACCTGCACATCAGCTTGGCGAAGTGTTGCTTCCACGCAAGTTATAACTGTGTTACAGCAGCATGGCTCTCTGCTTTATACCACTACATACATAGGCTAGGTCTCCTTCAAGGTGATTTTCAATGCCTTATTCCACACCAGGCACCTCCACAGTGTCTCTCTTAGTGGTACAAATCCATGTTTTACCTGTAGACAGTAGAATTGCCTTTTCTCCTCAAATTAGTCTGTCTTCTTTCCCCCAGTCAGAACACAACAGCTTAGCTGGAGAGATTGCTGAACTAACCTCACATGGTTAGTACAGCGGCTCCGACTAGAGCCGGCAGCTTTTTTTTTTTTGCAACCCGCTTGATCACACAAAGAATACTGTAGTGTGTACCCGGCTTTGCATAGCCAAGCAGTGGAGAATCATCTGGCCTCAGACAGGGCAACAAGATCTAGGGGATTGGCTGTAAGAAAAAAAAAAAAAAACAGGAAGTAAGTTGTGGTGTCCCCCAATTAACTCTTAAACCAAAACAAAATCTCTTTAATGTCGTAAGACAAATGACAAACCAGTATGATTAGGAGAGAGTAATCTTTTTTAATGTTGATTTTTTTTTCTGACTCTTTAATTTAAATGTTTTAACATTTTCCAGGGTGGTATTGACCAGAAAATGCAGCTTGTGGTTTCCAGAATTACCCCAGGATCACCAGTAAGTGTATATACTTCTTTATAGGGACTATGTGAACCTTCATTTGAAGACACAGATTTTATTACTGCATTTACAGTATTGTTTTGCGATAATGCATGTTTTTCCACTGATACTATGAACACAACATGATGGGTATAAATGCACTACTGTGCTCTGCCATTAATTTCAAAAGGTATTCCAACACACATACACAGTAAACCAAAAGACGTGCACTATAGCATTTCACAATGCACAGATGAGAATAGGCTGTGTTGCGCTGCCTTGACAAAAGTAGTCCAGGTACATTTTTTTTTATTTTTAAAAGGAATATGCCATCTTAATGCAACATGGGTTAACATGTGCATTAATACACCGACTGTCGATTTATTACACTTAAACTTGATATATTACAAGGTGTTTTAATCAGTCTGGTTTAGTTTACTACTACTACTCCTAGGATGGGTCCAGTCAATCTAATGCAGATAAAAGCTAATAAAATTATTCTTTGTAATGACTTCCAATGCTTCTTAAAGCGTTTGTTAACCCCAAAAAAATAAATAAATAAAGATCCTGTTCCTTTAAAGCATGTTATACAGCACAGTGCTTGTGCTGTTTCATTTGGCCCTCTGTAACACCTAAAAACCTGGCTGATCCTGCCAGTTTCTACCCTCCCCTTTGTACCTTACCCTTTGTAACTTACCACGGTTCCTCACGGCGGCTGAGCCCTTACACCATGGTCAGTTTACGTGCCTCCGTCACCCGCAGCCCTGCTCTCTGTCTCTTTCTGTCCACTTCCCCCCACCCCCTTCCTGCCTGTGAGCTCCGTGTTTGTGCCAGCCCCTCCCCCCTGCTGCTCAAGTTAAGGTTAAAATGACATTACCCCCCCCCCCTCCTGAATGACATCAGCAGGGGATTCTCGGCCCACACCCGTTGAAGCTGTCAGGCCGAGAGAGGAGAGAGCCAGTGGGTCACCTGATCACTGATCTGCACTCTGTAAACCAGGTACAGTATCTCACAAGAGTGAGTACACCCCACCACATTTTTGTAAATATTTTATTATATCTTTTCATGTGACATCACTGAAGAAATGACACTTTGCTGCAACGTAAATTAGTGAGTATACAGCTTGTATAACAGTGTAAATTTGCTGTCCCCTCAAAATAACTCAACGCATAGCCATTAATGTTAACGCTCTCACTTTCTCATACTGGTCACTGGAAGTTCAACATGGCACCTCATGGCAAAGCACTCTCTGAGGATCTGAAAAAAAGAATTGTTGCTCTACATAAAGATGACCTAGGCTATAAGAAGTTTGCCAAGACCCTGAAACTGAGCACAGCACTGTGGCCAAGACTATACAGCAGTTTAACAAGACAGGTTTTACTCAGAACAGGCCTCACCATGGTCGACCAAAGAATTTGAGTGCACGTGCTCCACGTCATATCCAGAGGTTGCCTTTGGGAAATAGACGTATAAGTGCTGCCAGCATTGCTGCAGAGGTTGAATGAGAGGGGGTCAGCCTGAGATGATGCACATAGAAGCCCGCAAACAGTTTGCTGAAGACCAGCAGACTAAGGATATGGATTACTTGAATGCAAGAGAAGCACTGCTCTGACTGTGAAGCCTCTGGTGAGATAATAGAAGACCGACACACCTACTCCAGGTGCTCAGGCTTGGGATGTCCTCCTTCCATCCAACTAAGATACTTGAGAATGTAAAACAAAATGCTTGGTACTTTGGAGATTCTGCTGTAATCTTTTATTATAACATGACCATTAAAATGTGGCAGCTGACGCGTTGAACAGGTGCTGTGAACAAGGCTGTGTCGAAACTCGTCAGCTGTCACATTTTAATGGTCATGTTATAATAAAAGATTACAGAACAATTTCTAGAGTTGCAGGCATTTCATTTTTTTATGGATTACTTGAACCATGTCCTGTGGTCTTATGAGACCAAGAAAAAACGTATTTGGTTCAGATGGTGTCAAGCGTGTGTGGCGGCAACCAGGTGAGGAGTACAAAGACAAGTGTGTCTTGCCTACAGTCCAGCATGGTGGTGGGACTGTTGTGGTCTGGGGTTGCATGAGTGCTGCCGGCACTGGGGAACTACAGTTCATTGAGTGAACCATGAATGCCAACATGTACTGTGACATACTGAAGCAGAGCTCTCTACGGAGACTGGGAAGCAGGGCAGTATTCCAACATGATAATGACTCCAAACACACCTCCAAGATGATCACTGCCTAAAGAAGCTGAGGTAAAAGGTGACGGACTAGCCAAGCATGTCTCCATAACTAAACCATATTGAGCATCAGTTGGGCATCCTCAAATGGAAGGTGAAGGAGCGCAAGGTCTCTTAACATCCACCAGCTCTGTGATGTCGTCATGGAGGAGTGGAAGAGCTATGAATAAGTACTCATTGTAGTGTGAAACGCGTCAGCTGCTTTTGTACGCTTCTGCTGTTATGTTTCTTCATGATTCAGCTTTTTAAATAAAGCATTCATCATTATACCGGTGTGCGGCTTCCAGCTTTCCTCGATTTGTCTGGAAGAGGAGTGGAAGAGGACTCCAGCGGCAACCTGTGAAGCTCTGGTACACTCTATGCCCGAGGGGGTTAAGGCAGTGCTGGTAAATAATGGTGGCCACACAAATTATTCACACTTTGGGCCCAATTTGGACATTTTCACTTAGGGGTGTGTACTCACTTTTGTTGCCAGCAGTTTAGACATTAAGGGCAGTGTGTTGAGTTATTTTGAGGGAACAGCAAATTTACACTGTTATACAAGCTGTATATTCACTAATTTACATTGTAGCAAATTGTCATTTCTTCAGTGAAAAGATATAATAACATATTTACAGAAATGTGAGGGGGTGTACTCACTTTTGTGTGATATTGTATATCACTGCATTTTTTATAAAGCACAGTCACAGGGGGACATTAGATGAATCAACCAAGAGGATAATGTAAATTTAACCCTGTGGGTTAACAAACACTTAATTCAGTTACTTTTAACCAGGCTTTTTGTGCTTCAGGGAGGCACAATTGCAGCATCCCGCCCCACTACCTGTAGCCCTTCAAAGGCTATGACAGGCTGAAATATGCTGCAGCTGAACACTGTACCGAGTCATGTGTGTTTAGAGATGTATGCCTGGAGTGCAGAGACCCACATTTGTGGATAGGGAAAAAATGGGACATACCGCACTCTAAACAAAAAACTAAGTCTAAGCAGCAGCTAAAATGTTTGATGCACACATAAAGAAAGGAACAGAAATAACTGCGCTGATCAAACGTATGACTCTGTTGCATTGTGAATGTGACAAAAAGCAATAAAGGTGAAAATGTCCAATATTGAAATTGTGTCAAATAAATTAAGAACAGTCCATAATTCACATAATGGTGCACAAATAAGTGAACAAATGAAACTTGGAAAGGAACGTGATCTTCCACTACCCGTATGTGCCAAACACCAAATAAAATGCACGCTTACCAAAAGGCAAGCTAATTAAGCTTGCAGCTATATACCCAGCCAGGGCCTTTATCCAGGGGATACAGGGGCAACAACTTCAAATGGCATCAGCACAGTAGAGGAGAGATGGGCAGCCGATGGCTCGGTCAAACAAGGTTCATGGATAGATACCAGATGTCACTCAAAAAATGAGAAAAGGGAGCTCTCCATAGAGTAAATCAGATAACACCGTTTAATAAAATAAGGAAAAACACTTACAGGAAGCACAGTTAAAAACAGCAAGAGTAGCTGGCCGGCTTGCGAACGCCCGTTCACTCAGAAGCACCAATGCGGTGACGTCAGCATGTCCAGTCCTCCCAACACGCGTTTCGTCATAAAATGGCGTCGTCTTGGGGCATGGGCGACGCACTGACATATCGCGTTTAAGTATACAACCAGATGAACCAAGCCTCGGTCTGAGTTGAAAATGGGAACACCTAGCTGGTTACATGGAGGACCGGCAAAAGCCTAGTCCCCCATGTTATAAACTGGCAAACAAGTTAAAAATATAAAAAAAATATGAAAAATATATATTAAAAGGTGATTCATTATTAGCTAGAGGATGAGAGAAATAACAAATGGGTATTTTATTGTCACAAGTAAATATACCAATATATTAGGTTGATGGTATCATATGGGCAAACCTATAAACTAAAACCCACAATAATAGGGGTCAGTATTTAGTACGCAATGTCCACAAAAAATACACTAACAGATGCAAAATAGGAGATATGCAAATTATTACTGAAAAGTGAGAAAGAAAGCAATTAGCTGACAAACTCCAAAATAATAAAAATTACAAAAAATGACATTTTATGAATAAAAGGTAATACAAAATTCATATGGGTATGGCAGATACAAATTAAAATGCCACTACTAAAAATATATTTGTAAGTACCTACTTAATAGAGTAAATATGATACCTACAATTTATAAGATGAAACAATCAGCTCCACAAGTAAAAAACATTGTGATGTTTAAATAAGATAACCTAATAATAAACGTGCACAGCTGCTAAACATTCAAAGTGGTACACCACACTAATTTCAGAATGGATAGTAGAAAAATAAATGTAGCGCTATGTGTAAAATTATAAATATAAAGTGCAAATCTCTAAAATAAGTAAGTCCTACATATAAATGAATAGTCCATAAAATGAACTATTATGAACTATTTATTTATATGTAGGACTTATTTATTTTAGAGATTTGCACTTTATATTTATAATTTTACACATAGCGCTACATTTATTTATTTACTATCCATGATACCTACAATGACAGGTAATATATTCCTATTGTGAAAAATGCATATGGGTATGGCAGATACAAATGCCACTACTAAAAATATATAAAAGTAAGTTCCTACTTAATAGAGTAAAATATGGTACCTACAATGACAGGTAATATACTCCTATTTTTAAAAATTGACCCATTACCAAAATATAAAAAAAAAATTCTCTGTAGAAAAAAATATTTTGTATAAAAAATATTTTGATTGGGGAAAGATAGGTTTGCTAGTAAAACATGACAGCCAATCAATATAATGTAAGTAGTAAGCCCCAATGAGGCACAATAGATGTCACAATGGAGGTATCCCAATCATCAACTCACACTAAGTTCACATCAGTATGGGTTAAAGAATAAAAAAACATATAGATTAGGAGTTGTCTATGAATGCATTTACATCCACGTCCACATTCAAACCAAATGGAGCATAGCATTTCATTCTGTGGATCCAAGACATTTCGAGTCTCGATATACTCCTCGCAAGGGAGCTGCCACACCATTGTGGGCGATATTTATCAATTCCCCAAAAAATTGTTTTTGAAGGATCCTTATTATGAGCCAAAATATAATGTTTAGATACTGAGTGTTTCTGGAAACCATTTGATATGTTGGTAATATGCTCGTTCAAATGTACAGAGAGGGGTCGCTTAGTTCTACCAATGTATTGGAGCCTGCATGGGCACTCAAGTAAATAAACGACCCCCTCAGCAGAGGATGTGATAAAAGGCTCTATCACATGTTCTTTGGATGTACTGGATGAATTTCTGGGTACGTCTATGTGTACATCCATTGAACGAGCAAACCCGACATCTCCTGCACTGATAAAAGCCTGTCAGGTTCTCAAAGAAACCTCTTCTAATAGCAGGGGGATTGATGACATTAGGTGCCAACCTATCTCTAAGTGAGGACGCACCCCTATAAATCACCTGAGGCCTTTCTGGTAAAACTGTGCATAACGCTGGGTCATTTTTCAAAATATGCCAGTGTTTCCTAATCATATTCCTAATGCTAGTAGGTTGTATTGAGTAGGTGGTAATAAAAGGAACCACAGAGACCTTATCAATGCAGGCGTCTTATCTCTGAGAAGGTCCTTTCTGTCCATGACCTTGATTTCTTCCAAAGTGTTTTCCAAGGTATCAATGGTATAACCCTTATCTATAAACTGCTTTGTTAAAACATCTGCCTGCATTAAGAATTGGTCAGTATTGGTACAGTTGCGTTTAATACGCATATATTGGCTTTTTGGTACTGACCTAAGCCATGGCTCATGATGACAACTGTCAATGGGAATATAGGAGTTCCTATCAGTGCCCTTGAAAAACGTAGAGGTGGTAAATTGATCATGAGATCTTGAAATGGTTTAATCTAAAAAATTGATGCTAGATTGACTAGCCTCAAAATTTAGGCGGATACCCCTGGTATTACTATTGAGATGTTCCATAAAGAGCTCCAGGTCATCCCGACCACCATCCCCCAAAGGAGTAGGATGTCATCGATGTACCTAGCCCACAGCTTAAGCTGGGGTTTCCGGCAAACATAGACGACATCCTCCTCCCACCTGGCCATGAATACATTGGCCAAACTTGGAGCGTATTTATCTCCCATTGCAACCCCTTTATCCTGGCAAAAAAATTGCTTTTCAAACCAGAAATAGTTGTGCTTTGCCACAAATTCCAGAAGCTCCATAATAAAGCAGATATGTTCGTCTAAAAGGCCTGAGTCCCGTCTAAGGTAAAACTCCACAGTCAACAAGCCCAAATCGTGGGCTTTTTATTGTATAAAGTGATGTCACGTCAGCAGTTACCAACCACAAATTGTAAGCTGGAGTATAGTTAGACAAAAGATTGAACACCTGATGTGAATCTTTAAGGTAGGAAGGCATCTTAGAAACCAGAGGTTGAAGATAAAAGTCAATGTACTTGCCCACCAGGGACGTGATGGAATCAATCCCACTCACAATGGGACGTCCCGGGGGGCAAGTAAGATGCTTGTGGATCTTAAGTAAATAATATATTATAGGTGTACGTGGTGCCTTGGGAATGAGAAATAGTTTATTTTTTGTTAAGAATACCCTGTTCAAATCCTCTCTGAATAATAACCTCCAGTTCCTTAAAATATATAGATTTAGGATCTGAACTCAATAGGGTGTATGTTTCTTGGTCACCCAAGATTCTGTACATCTCAGACATGTAGTCACTTCTATTGAGTATCACTATGCCTCCCCCCTTGTCGGCCGGTCTAATAACTAACTCCCTGTTATCACATAGGGAATTTAGGCCAGCCGTGAGAGAGATCTAACCTTTTTTAATAGATATTTCATCAAGATCTCTGAACAAGGAGGCATTTGAAAGCCCCGAATGTTGATAATCAGTGGATATTGTCCTATTATCTTTAATGGGATTGGAGAGCATATAACGCTTGATTCCGTAAGGTAGTTGAACATCAATGGATGTAAATGCATTTATAGACAACTCCTAATCTATATGTTTTTTATTCTTTAACTCATACTGATGTGAACTTAGTGTGAGATGATGATTGGGATACCTCCATTGTGACATCTATTGTGCCTCATTGGGGCTTACTACTTACATTATATTGATTGGCTGTCAGTTTTTTTATCTTCCTTTTTTCTATATATGTTTTACTAGCAAACCTATCTTTCCCCAATCAAAATATTTTTTTTCTACAAAAATATTTTTTTCTACAGAGATTTTTTTTTTATATTTTGGTAATGGGTCAATTTTTCACAATAGGAGTATATTACCTGTCATTGTAGGTATCATATTTACTCTATTAAGTAGGTACTTACTCTTACAAATTAAAATGCCACTACTAAAAATATATAAGTGTAAGTACCTACTTAACCTCCCTGGCGGTATGATTATTTCAGATTTTAGGTGCTGAAAGCGGTACCATTATTTTTGCATGGAAATGTGGCGTTTTATATTGTAGGCCTGTAATTCTTAGGAATAACTCACTGAAATCTGTCCAAACAAGAGTCTAGTAGACATCCTGGGTATGATAAAGTTTGATTCACAAAATCATAATTAGTGGTCATATTGCTTTAGTAAACCTCTTGGGTATGGTAAATTTTAAAACAGGGTACAGCGCAAAGTCCGACGTCACAGTCAGGACAGTAGAACCGGGTTTCTTTTCTGACTTTCCTTCCTGTGTCGTCACGTTTAGAGCAGCAAACCACACACATCCTTGTGGGTGCTGCCTTCTTTTCCGTTGGTGTAATGTGGTCCATAAAGTGTCGACCTGTCAGACGTTCCGGGTTCACAAAGCCAGCAGCACGACGTCAAGATCGATTTACAGTGGTTGGTGTTTGGTGCTTCAGACATATGAGTTCTGCAACTTTCCAAACGAAGTCTGCATGAATCACAGGCCTGTCACTCTTTTTTTTTTTTTAGAAGAATGAAAGCGTTCCACAGGCACTGTTCAAGAAGATGCCTGAAGAATTTTTTGTAATATTTTTTTTTGTTGCTTTCTCATAGCAGGGTAAAAAGTCATGGCCTGGTCAGCTCTGTCAACACCTCCAATTGTGTTGTTGTAGTCCATTACGAGTTGAGGTTTCATAATATCTTTTCCACCTTTTGTATGTACCATGAGAGTAGAGGTGTTGTGAATGGTACTCATTAAGCACACATCTTTTTTATCTCGCCATCTTAGTGCCATCATTTTGCCTTTTTGCCAGGCAACTATTTCTCCTGCAGTAAGCTTTTTTTTGGCAAAGGTTGGCGGCATGTCACGCCGGTTAGCTCTAACAGTCCCGTATGCATCCGTCTTGTGTTGTAGAAGGAACTCATAGAGTTCTGGAGAAGTATAAAAATTATCTGTGGTTACACAGTACCCCTGATTCAGCAATGGCTCAATCAAAGTGAGAACAGAAGTGGTTGCCATTCCATATTGACTGAATCTGTCGTTAAATTTAGTCCCTTTCCTGGTGTAAAGGACCGAATTCCATATATAACCAGTGCTGGCTTCCCAGAGCATGAATGATTTTATGCCGAATCGTGCTCTCTTAGACGCGATGTACTGTATCCAGCTAAGTCTTCCTTTGTAGGCCATAAGACTCTCGTCGATACTGACGTCTCTGTCTGGTACATAGGTCTGCTGGAAATTTTTCTGAATAATTTGATTTAAGTCCCAAATTTTTTTCAGTTTTGGAGCTGGATGAGAAGTCTCATCAAATTCGTCATTATTTTGAAAATGCAGATATTTCATTATGAGAGAAAATTTGTATTCTGACATTATGGTGCCAAAAAAAGAGTGGCTAATATTTTGTTGGTTGTCCAGTACCATTTCTGCAGGGGTTTCCCCACCACTCCCTGGAGAATAATTAGGCCCAGAAACTTCCAGATGTCCTCCTTGGTCACTGGTTCCCATTTTCTGCTCCTTGAAAACCTCTGAGGTATAGCAGCTTGTTGTTCCTGGTACTGATTGGTCTCTGTAACAATTCTTTCTATGACTTCATCAGTCAAAAAGAGTTGGAGGTATCCCAAGGGGCTGTCATCTTCAACCTCCACTTTTATACCAGGCGCTCCGGCAAACGGGAATCTTGGGGGTGCTGTGTGCTCCGTACCGCAATCAATCGAGCACCAAGTCCGCACATCGCTGGGCAAAGTCGCAGGATCATCGCTGAAATCGCTTTCCGTGCCTGATGACGAACTTCCCCATGATTCGCTATCACTCACTTCTGCAAGCGATTCTGTCTCGCTGTCGCTGTTTTCCAGCAGGTCATATGTTGCTTTTGAGGTTGAAGTGCGCTTTTTGGATGCCATGGTCGCTCTGCAGTTTCCAGACACAAAGTACAGTAAAACTGCAGGCAGGGGCACTGGACAAAGCACTGGGGGGCAATCTGAGGTCAATTTTATTATATTTATTATATTTAGTAATGTAATCCAATAGGATTACAATATATCAGTGTGTTTGTGTTATATACTATTTGAATTTGCCGCCGGTTCCACCCCCTGGGTCACTACGCTCGCAGGGAACGGAAGCCAGGGCACACAGTGGATCAGGCGGAAGATCCGGCCGCCGAACACAGCGGGAGAACATCGCGGGATCCCGGAGACAAGGTGAGTCGCGTCTTCCAGGATCCAGTGATGCGATCCCGAGTCTGGCTCGGGGTTACCGCTTTTGGTACTAAAATCTCACCCCGAGCCAGACTCGGGAATACCGCCAGGGGGGTTAATAGAGTAAATATGATACCTACAATGACAGGTATACACCTATTGTAAAAAATTCATATTGGTATGGCACATACAAATTAAAATGTCACTACTAAAAATATATATCTGCCATACCCATATTAATTTTTTATTACCTTTTATTCATAAAAACTTCATTTTTTTGTAATTTTTATTATTTTGGAGTTTGTCAGCTAATTGCTTTCTATCTCCCTTTTCAGTAATATTTTGTATATCTCCTATTTTGCATAAATTAGTGTATTTTTTGGTGGACACTAAATACTGACCCCTATCATTGTGGGTTTTAGTTTATAGGTTTTCCCATATGTTACCATCAACCTAATATATTGGTATATTTACTTGTGACAATAAAATACCCATTTGTTATTTCTCTCATCCTCTAGCTAATGAATCACCTTTTTATATATATTTTTCATATATATATTTTTTTAATATTTTTAACTTGTTTGCCAGTTTATAACATGGTAGACTAGGCTTTTGCCGGTCCTCCATGCAACCAGCTAGGTGTTCCCATTCTCAACTCAGACCGAAGCTTGGTTCGTCTGGTTGTATATTTAAATGCAATACGTCAGTGCATCGCCCGTGCTCCAGGACGACGACATTTTATGATGAAACGCGCATCGGGAGGACTGGACGCGCTGACATCAACGTGTTTGTGCTTCTGAGCGAACGGGCGTTCGCAAGCCGGCCGGCTACTCTTGCTGTTTTTAACTGTGCTTCCTGTAAGTATGTTTTTCCTTATTTTATTAAATGGTGTTATCTGATTTACTCTATGGAGAGCTCCCTTTTCTCATTTTTTGAGTGACATCTGGTATCTATCCATGAACCTTGTTTGACCTAGCCATCCGGTCATCGGCTGCCCATCTCTCCTCTTTTGTTCTGATGCCATTTGGAGTTATTGCCCCGTATCCCCTGGATAAAGGCCCTGACTGGGTATATAGCTGCCAGCTTAATTAGCTTGCCTTTTGGTAAGCATGCATTTTATTTGGTGTTTGGCACATACGGGTGGTGGAAGATCACGTTCCTTTCCAAGTTTTATTTGTTCACTTATTTGTGCACCATTATGTGAATTATGGACTGTTCTTAATTTATTTGACACAATTTCAATATTGGACATTTTCACCTTTATTGCTTTTTGTCACAGTCACAATCCAATAGAGTCATATGTTTGATTATTTATCATTATCCTTTATCAAATATTTTGTAATTTTTGCACTATTATCAGCGCAGTTATTTCTGTTCCTTATTTGTGGATAGGGATTTGTTAATTTGCCTGGATTTATTTCACTGAGGGTTAAGCTAATCCTGTTAGCAAATTCTTGCCATTGTTAGGATTAATAAACAGACCATTGCCACTGTCATGGGAGACATGCGCCAATGCAAAAAAAGTTTAAAAACAGTACAACGGGGAGAGGGTCTTTTAAAAGGCAGCATTAAGAATATTTAAATCTTTTAAATAACATTCTTTGGAGATGTACCCGGGCCTCGTGTTGGAAGAAATTAGGTTTTGCCTGTAATGCTTCTCTTTTGAGAGCTGGGCCCTGGGATTAAGTGCTTTGGTCAGATTGCAGTGCCATAAAGCTTACTGACAGGGTGCTATACAGGTCCAGTACAGTGGAACCCTGATAAAAAGGGACCCCAGCCCTTTTTTAAGGATTTTAACGGAGCCCGCCGTGATGGGTGAAGATTTTGTCTGTTTGGTTGTACTACAGAACCCTGCGGCGAGATAAGGTAAGTGGAGATTTCTAAGGAATTTAAAAAAAAAAAATTAATAATTTTCCTTTGGATTTCTCCTATACAGTAAATGTTGTCTTGCCTAAAGTCACCACTGGGGGCTGTAAAGAGCACGCACCTGTTTCCATGCTTTCAGATCTCGCTCTGTGTCGGCTGAAGCTGCACGGCTTCCTCCAGCTATCTGGCCTGGCCATTGATAAGAGATTGGAAGAGGGGATTTGGCTGGGATTTCTCCTTCTGGGAATGTTTATCTCCCCATCTCCAGGGGCAGGCAGGGGGGGACACTGTGGGGTCTGGCCGTTTGCCGCTCCGCTCCCGCCTCCACCGCTTTCAGCAGCAGCGGCTCTCCTCTTCCCCATGCTCTCCTTAGCCACCCGTCCCCCCACACACACACACACACGCGCGCGCGCCGATCGGATCAGAGGCCCGCGTGTGGGCGGGAATCTTTTTTTTTTAAGGGGGGGCGCGTAGTGAGGAAGTAAGCGGGCGCAGGGCGGATTAGCTTATAAGAAAGCTCCATTGTCAGTCTCATTTGGACTAACGGAGGGACACAGAAGCAGACCTGGGCATGTGAGTGTGGGACATAGGCATTCCCCAAGGCACATTTACTCCGCATCAAGCCAAGCGTATAATAGCAGTAACAATTACTGAACTATTGCTCAGCAGTGGTTGCATCTTTTTCCTTGTAAAGTACCTCTGCATTTGTGCTTAGGACTATGCTTTCCAGAAGGGGACATACACATTCCTCAAAAAGGGGACCAAAGGTATCGCCTTCAGGCTCTGAGGACCCTAGGCTCACCCCAGCAATGCCATCCCCCCTTAAGATCCAGAGGTAGCTGATCAGGCTGAGCCATCGGGTTTGTTAAGTGTTGCAACTGTTTCCAACACTTCAGCCCCTGTCTACATTACTGAAGACGTTTTCTCCTCAGCTTTGGTGGGGCTGGAGGAAAGACTGACTGCTCTAATCGCATCTTCCCAGCATGGGAGAAAGCGCGATAGCTCTCCTACCGCTCAGGACCCTCAAGCAGAGGATCGGTGGGCAGGGGAGGATGAGGCCCCCTCAGGGGACCATGAGAAGGCTGACTCCTCTTCTGAGGAATCAATTGTGGAGGAGCCTTTTTCAGCTTCTCAAACTGAAAAATTGCTGGTGCATTCGCTGACAGAAATGGTTCGCTCCACATTTAAGCTACCTTTAAATGAGTCAGCTGGAAACCCCACTTCCTCTTTGGGTTCCCTAAATCCTCCCCAAGCTATGCATGCTTTTCCTGTTTATCCATTGTTGGAACAGCTTATGTATTTTGAGTGGGATCACCCAGATAAGCATTTTCTCCCTCCTAAAAAGTTCTCTACACTTTATCCTATGGAGGAAAAATTCACGAGAAAGTGGAATATACCGGCAATTGATGCGGCTATTTCCTCTGTGAATAAAAATTTTAATTGTCCAGTAGACAATGCACAAATGCTTAAAGATCCAACCGATAAATGATTGGAATTCCTGTTGAAAAGCTTGTTTTCTTTGGCAGGAACAGTAACTCAACCTGCAGTGGTGGCAATAGGTGTATGTCAATCCCTGAAGGACCAGTTGAGGCAGGTGCTCAAGGTTATCCCTGATCAACAGGCACGGGATTTAGCCGAGCTACCAGGGGCGTTATGTTTTGCTATTGATGCTATTAGAGATTCTATCCTTCAGGCTTCACGCCTGACGCTTGTACTTGTGCATATGCATAGGATCTTATGGTTGAAAAATTGGTCAGCCGAAGCGCCATGCAAAAAACTCCTGGCTGATTTTCCTTTTCACGGAGAATGGCTGTTTGGAGAGGATTTGGATAAATACATCCAGAAAATTTCAAGTAGGAAAAGTACCCTTTTGCAAATTAAGAAAAGGAATAAACGTCCTTCATTTAAATGGGCTCCTTCTCCAAGGTCAGGGGCGTCATCCTCTAGGCAGTCGCGGCAGCCTCCGCTGTCAGGTTCAAGGGGTAAACCTCAGGGTCAACCCCAGGGACAGAAGAAATCCTGGGGAAGGAAACCTGCAAAGCAGAATGCTAAGGCCTCTTTATGAAGGGGCGCCCCCACTCGCGTGAGTGGGGGGAAGACTTCTGCAGTTCTCAAGGGTCTTGCAGGAAGAATTTTGGGACAGATGGGCGCTCTCCACAGTAGGAATAGAAAATGTAATAATGACCCGCGCAGTGGAAATGGAGAAAAGTGGTTTGCACTAAACTTCAGGTAAACTGGAACTGCTGCCCCCCAGAATGCAGTCACCATCTGAGGTGGACAAAGCTAAATTGGAAAATAAAGATATGGGTGTGGCGCTGTTCCTTTTTATATTTTAAGTGATCTATGGTGTCTTGCTATATTCACCTCTATTTGAGTGGATGATGATGGTGATTCAAAGGAAAATACAAAACTCTAATGTGATATTGAATAAAACAAATAAACTAAATAAAAGCGAGGTCAGACAAAGTTACATCGGCTTGTGGCTACTCTGAACCTATATAGAATGGTTGAAGTACTTATGTGATAAACGTATTAAAGGTGCTTGTATGGTTCACAGCCTGGATACAAAGGGGGGAGGATACAAAGGGGGGAGGGAAAAAGGAAGTGTGGGTAAAAGGATGAACAACGTTGAAATTGTTCAAATAAAACAGAATTAATTTAAGACCATTCAGTTAAAGTGCGCATGTGCATATGCTAAAAAAATTAATTGATTAACGTGAAAGTCCTCTCATCACACAATTCTATTCAGAGCAGTAATCTTTATTCTTGTTTCCTTGGTGGTAATGTTCTTAGTTTTAGTAGTGCCAGTGCTGTTAGGATCTTGTGCTCTTAATGTGCAAACACTCACCAGCTGTCTTCACCCCTGCTGGGGTATCAGGCAGTCACAGTCTGTGCCACTGTGTGGCAGCTCCTGGCAATCTCAGGATCGTGGTGATATTTCACATAAAAAGAGAAGGGATGCCCATAGCGTGAAACCGTTTAAAAGAATTTTATTTCAAAAATAAACAGAGAGGTACTCACATTTTAAAAGTTCATATATGCAAAAAAAGTGAAATCCAGGTCGTCTGCTAGCAATCCTGTATTGTTTGGGAGACGCAGATTAGGCCACGCCTAATCTCCACAGTAGCTCTGGGTTACAAACTAGAGTTCTGGGAATTTCCATCTCCTCGTTTTCTGAGGTCAAATGTCCCCAAAGATCCAGAGAAAAAGAAGTCTCTCTTTCAAGCTTTAGACTGGCTTTTGTCTCAGAGTGATCATGGAGGTTCCCACGGAAGAGCAGGGGTTGGGGTTTTATTCAAACCTCTTCATGGTGCCAAAACCAAATGGGGATGTCAGACCCATTCTAAATCTCAAGGATCTGAACCTATTCCTAAATATTCGCTCGTTTCGCATGGAATCAATCAGGTCAGTAGTCTCCATCGTGCAAGGAGGAGAGCTTCTGGCATCAATCGACATCAAGAAGGCATGTGCCCATTTTTCCCGCTCATCAGAAATTTCTACGTTTTGAGGTAGAAAAACTCAATTTTAATTTCGTAGCTTTGCCTTTTGGCCTAGCCACTGCCCCCCGGGTGTTCACAAAAGTTCTAGCCCCTCATCTGGCCAGACTAAGGGCTCAGGGTATAACAGTTATTGCATACCTAGACGACCTGCTCTTGATAGACAGGTCAGTAGCCCGCTTACACAAAAGCGTGGTCACCACAGTCAACTACCTGGAAAGCCTAGGTTGAATTCTCAACCTAGAGAAATCTTCCTTAAAACCATTAAGAAGTCTAGAATACTTGGGTCTAATCATAGATACAGACCAGAAAAGAGTATATTTGCCACAAGCAAAGATCAGCGCCATAAAGGAGCTGGTCTGGGTCGTCAGAGCAAAGAAAGACCCTCCTATTTGCCTTTGCATGAGGTTGTTAGGGAAGATGGTGGCTTCGTTCGAAGCCGTTCCCTATGCTCAGTTTCATTCGAGACTGCTGCAACACAGTATCCTATCCGCTTGAACAAAAATGTCCAAACCTTAGACCTCCCAATGCATCTATCTCCAAGGGTGCACCAGAGCCTCAGTTGGTGGTGGTTAACCAAGAATTTGCAGAAGGGGAAATCCTTCTTACCAGTCACATGGAAAGTGGTAATAACAGATGCCAGCCTTTCTGGTTGGGAAGCAGTCCTGGAAGAGGCAACTGCCCTGGGGAAGTGGTCCAGATCCCAAAGGACCCTGCACTTCAATATTCTAGGGATTTGGGCAGTACTCTTGGCCCTGAGGGCCTGGACATGCAGATTACAGAATTGTCCTGTCAGAATCCAATCCGACAACGCCACGGCAGTGGCCTATATCAATCACCGGGGGGGCACAAGAAGTCTTGCGGCCCAGAGAGAGGTAAACTATATCCTAGCTTGGGCAGAAAATCATGTTCCTTGCCTATCGGTAGTCTTCATTCCAGGAATAGAAAATTGTCAGGTGGACTACTTGAGTCGCCAGCAGTTATTCCCGGGGGAATGGTCCCTTCACCTCGATATCTTCCTGGCAATATGCCAGAGATGGGGGATCCCTGACGTAGACCTATTCGCGTCCCGGTTCAACAAAAAGATTGACAACTTTGTGTCAAGAACAAGGGAACTTCTAGCATGCGGGACAGATGCCTTGGTGACTCCGTCGGATCAGTTTTCACTGATTTATGCATTCCCCCCTATTCTGCTGCTTCCACGACTTCTTTGCAGGATCAAGCAGGAAAGAAAGTCGGTGGTTCGCGTGGCCCAGAAGATCTTGGTATACAGAGATTGTAAAGATGGCGGTAGGGGACCCTTGGACTCTTCAATTACGTTTGGACCGGCTCTCGCAGGGTCCGGTATTCCATCCTATTTTACAAGCGCTAAATTTAACGGCTTGGCTATTGAAACCCACATTCTGAGGAAACGTGGGCTGTCAGGATCAGTTGTATCTACTTTGATCAATGCAAGAAAGCTGGCCTCCAGAGTCATATATTATAGAACCTGGAAGGCATATGTTTCCTGGTGTGAATCCAGGGGTTGGCTTCCTAGAAAGTATGTTATAGGTAGAATCCTTGCCTTTCTACAATTAGGGTTAGAGATGAAGCTGGCCTTGAGTACTATCAAAGGCCAGGTCTCGGCCTTATCGATATTGTTTCAACGACTTGCTTCGCATTCTTTGGTCCGTAGCTTTTTACAGGGGGTAACGCAGCTTAATCCACCGGTTAAGCCACCCCTGAACCCTTGGGACTTGAATTTAGTTCTGTCGGTATTACAGAAACAGACTTTTGAGCCGATAAAACATATTCTCTTGGTCATTTTGACAAGGAAGTTAGTTTTTCTGGTAGCCATATCTTCCGCAAGAAGGGTATCAGAGTTGGCTGCTCTTTCTTGTAAAGAGCCATATTTAATTATTCACAAGGATAGGGTAGTATGCGTCCTCATCCTAACTTTCTACCGAAGGTAGTGTCAGGTTTTCATCTAAACCAGGATATTGTTCTAAAATACAAACAATAAATTCAAGATTAATCCCTGCGCTAGTAACCGTAATAAAGCAGCTGCATAAATTGTATGGTGACAATAAGAAGCATGAAAAATATAATGATATGCAGCGCTATAAATGTAGTATTACAAATAAAAAGTCCATCGTTTTTTAAATAAAGTCCTTGTTCAGGAGAAAACGCTGGAATCGCCCACAGTGTAGACAGAAATACAAATTAGGTGAATACAGACTTATCCTCAATCGAACATCAACACACCAGGCCTCTTAACAAAAATAATGGACCAGTTAATCACAGATGGTCAAACTGGCATGATAAATCCACAGAACCACAAAACCATTAATGGAGATCACAGATGACTGGATCTTATAGTTCCACCAAAGAATACTATTTTTTTTTTTTATATAATTAGCTTGGCTTATATAGAGCAGCAGGAACCAAATCTGATTAATTTCAGTTTCTAAGAAAAAGGCTCTTTTTCAGGTGGTTTTAGCATGCTTTTTCATCAAGTGGAAATAAACTCTCTTTGAAAGGCAGATTGAAATTAGTTTGCTGAGAGTTTCTATCAAACTCTCATTGAGCATTAAGAGACTGCAAATGAAACAGCAGTGTAAAATTGGCCAGCAGCAGGAAATTTTTAATGTAATTATTCAAAATGTGCTCGAAAAAAAAAAAAGTCAACATACAGTAAAAATCTGTATATACCCCCATAATACATGAAAACCTCAAAATAATACCCCCTGAAACAACTTGCCATTTTTTAAAGCCTTGCTGGAAAAAAGCGCTACAATAAAATCCTTTCAATGTAAAGTAAAAAACCAAAATACACCCAAAATTTATAAAAAACCCAGAATACCACCCCCTGGACCAGGAGCCATTTTTAAATGAAAGCCTTGTAGCTAATTAAAAAAAAGTTTGCTGTGGACATGACCGCAATCAAAAGTGATTACTAACGTAAAATGAATCACAACATAAAATGAAAGGATAATTTCACCATAAAAAAATAATACATGTACATTTTTTGCTGGTAAAAAATGTGCATTTATTAGTATTTTTTTTTTGCAGAGCATTGCAATCTCAGGCTCCTGCAGACTTGCAGCAGAGCTGTCTGCTCATACCTCATATGGACAGATAGTTACTTTAGAGCAACAAGATCAATGGACTGCGAAAGTGCTCACCAGCACCCTCATAATTCATTGAGAACTACAAGCCGTCAGCTGCAATACGCATTCATTCATAGGAAACTGTGAATAAATGACGCAGCTGTGTAGACAGAGCTCCTCACGGCCACACTGTTTTCGAATTGTGACACTGGGTGCAGGAAGAGGATCCCCTGCACACTGTTACAGGGATGGGGGATCATGGGGGAGAGGCTGCACATGCTGCAACATGATACAGGTTCCACCCTAAAAACGGGTAGAACATGTAACATGTTCCAAAGGTGAACTTATCCTTTAAGTTATCTTAACTTATCCTAACTGAGCCTTTTCCAATGCTTTTTTACAGATTTACCTATCCTCTCCCTAAAGCAGCTTTCAATATACTAACACTGTGGCTGCTGTGTGCCCCCTTTTATAGTGAGGGGGCTGGCTTATCCAAAAGCCCCCTTAATGGCCTCTCCAAGTCTGCTGACCATAACTGAAAGGCCATGTAGTGCATTATGTTATCTCCTGGCTGAATCTGCTCATAAATTTGCTAGGAATCTCAAACATGCAGGAATCGCTTCACACCCATCATAGCTGTTAACCTGAATCTCACCTCTATTTGTGAGTTACATTGCTTTCCACTGTCCATTTGAAGATATTGTTAAAGGATAAGTTCACCTTTGGGAAAGTGTTACATGTACATTTTTTTCCCTAATGCTGCAGCCATACTAGCTGTCATTTTTTTAAATCAGTGTGAATGTGAATGAACTACAAGCCCCGACATCCTTTATGGTTGTCTGCTTGTAGTTCTCAATGAACTACCACGGTGCTGTGGAGCGCTATGGTAGTTCATTGATTCTTCCTGTCAGATTGTATCTGCTTGCCCACATGGGATGTATGGGCACACAGATACACTGACAGATCTACAGGAGACCTGCATGGCACCAGTGGTCTAATCACTGGTGCAATGCTTTACAGGCTCCAAAAAAACATAAATAAATGCACATTTTTTTTACCTGCAAAAAAATTTGCATTTACTATTTTATTTCTAAAAAGTGAACTTATCCTTTAAAATCAGTGATTATCAGTTTGCATTGCTAGAATTTGTAGAATTGCTAGTTGGGTTATAATATTGTGTAGGCTGCCTAAGCATGTTATTTCAGCAGTGCAACATAAAATTAAATAAGTTAATTTTAACCTTTTATTCATTTTTGGAGTGGCATATGGAGCTTTTTCCTGAAACATTGTGCTTTATTTTTAAAGCATTTTATTTACGCGAAGAGCAGTAAGGATTTCTTGTAACCGATCAGCAATCATTATTCTGAATCATCTGAACTAATGACATTTGAAATCTGGTTGCTATGTTTATTGCACACCATTGCATTATGCACATCTTTGTTAAAGTCTAAAACGCTTCCCAAATGCAGGATTATTGTTTTCCATATTTAGAGGATGCAGAGATGATTATAAATGAAATACATTTTGATGTATAATTATGTTAAATTTGAATCATACTGGTTCTGTCTGATTAGTGATTAAACACCCAAAAGAATTGGCACCCCCTCCCAGAAGATAAAATGGATATAATGGGAAAGAAAAGGGGATTTTAACAGTGCAGTAGCAGATAATGATGAGAAAAAATATGTCTTAAATAAATTTGAATAAGTATAAAGTTAAAAAACGTAAGCAGGAGCAATTTGTCCGTAAGTATACAATGTTTCACAAAATGCGTGGTCATACAGACAAGTGTACAGTTAAAGCGAGAGTTTCAGATTTGTATATTAGCCCGACATGTTTTGCCTGGTAGCTTCATCAGGGGATATAAAAATTGATCGAAAAGTTCATGAAACTATACAGAAAAACAAATAAAGTGAGTAACAAAATAAAGATATCAAAAAATAATAATGGATATCATCATTAAGAATGAGTGCACGTCAAAATAATGTCAGGTAGGTCTTAAGATAAGCTTACCACGCCATATAGTCCACCAAATTTAACCACGGTCACAACTTGGAACAGACAAAGTCCCACAGAGGAGGAAGTCCTGCGTGGTCACAGAGGACACACAGTGACCAGGCTAAATAAACAAAAAACGATGTATGAATATAACAACAAACATATGGGGAAGGTAATTGCTGTAAAAAACAGCTATGAAGAAATTACCGTATTTATCGGCGTATAACACGCGCCGGCGTATAACACACACCCCAAGTTTAGGAGAGAATTTTAAGGAAAAAAACTTTTAGGAGGGAAGTTTAAGGAAAAGAAACTTACATTAAAATGTCCATCAATGCAGCCTCATCAGTGTTCATCTGCAGCCTTGTTAGTGTCATTGCAGCCTTTTCAGTGTCAGTGCAGCCTTGACCCAGTGTCCATTGCAGCCTTGTCAGTGCAGCTTTGCCCCAGTGCAGCCTTGTCAGTGCAGCTTTGCCCCAGTGCAGCCTTGTCAGTGCAGCTTTGCCCCAGTGCAGCCTTGTCAGTGCAGCTTTGCCCCAGTGCAGCCTTGTCAGTGCAGCTTTGCCCCAGTGCAGCCTTGTCAGTGCAGCTTTGCCCCAGTGCAGCCTTGTCAGTGCAGCTTTGCCCCAGTGCAGCCTTGTCAGTGCAGCTTTGCCCCAGTGCAGCCTTGTCAGTGCAGCCTTGTCAGTGCAGCCTTGCCCCAGTGCAGCCTTGTCAGTGCAGCCTTGCCCCCAGTGTCCATGCCTACCGCCGCCGACATACACATGCATGTAGTTTTAAATATGGCGCCGCGGAGTTCGGAGGGACTCGGCGCCGGCGGAACTGAACGAACGCCGCCGAGATACACATAGTCGAGTGTATTCGGCTCTTTCCGGCGCCACTCACAGTCCCGCCCAGTCCCGCCCTATGATGGACATAACACAGGTCCAATGGCAGGACTGGGCGTGACTGTGAGCGGCGCCGGAAAGAGCCGAATACACTCGACTATGTGTATCTCGGCTCTGTGATTTCGGCGGCGCTCGTTCAGCTCCGCCGAGTCCCTCCGAACTCCGCGGCGCCATATTTAAAACTACTCGCTATGTGAATGTCGGCGGCGGTCGCCGCCAATAGCTCACAATTAGCGGGGATCGGCGTATAACACGCACCCACGATTTTCCCCTGATTTTAAGGGGAAAAAAAGTGCGTGTTATACGCCGATAAATACGGTACTTTAAAAACTATATATTCAGAGCATGGGGTGGAAGGCAACTTGGGTTACAAAATGAGTGATGAGCTGTTAAGCTGTCACTCTGGAAAAAAGGATAAGGGGTAAAGATCACATGGGAAAAGGAAAATAAGAGTATAATAAAAACAAAATGGAAAATGGTAATAAGAAGAAAAAAAATTATGCTATCTGAATTTCAATGAGAAAGTAATGGTAAGTATTACAGAATATAATTTAGTTTAAGATGTAACTCACAATATTAAACATGTCACCTATATAGAGGTGCATGGGACTATGTCTCAGAATAATAAAGAAGTACAGGGGAGTTATATTGTCAGTTGTGGAAGGTGGGGAATGAGGGTAGCTAAAAAAAAATAGACCTGAGTGATGGTAAGGATAATTAATGAGAAGTACAAAGTGTTAGAGAAACAAAGTGAACGATGCATTGGAATATGGATCATTGAGACAGATAAGCAGGGAGATAGAATAAACCTTACCGTCAGTATTTTTGCACAGTAGACAAGTGACCCTCTGGCTCTGGCGATGTTATAGCCGGAGTGGCCGGCTTTTATGTCTCCTCTATGGAGTAGGAGTCTGACCTCATGGACTCGATGCGGACGTGAGGTGCTCATGACCAGGAGTCCTGCCTACTACAAGACCCACAACGCTGCGTGGTCACAGAAAGGAGAGGTTCGCACACGGGCACGAACATCAATAGAGACGTCGCAGGCCGGTGAGGGGCCCTCCCACTGTATCCCGCAGCAAATGAGCGAGCAGGGGAGAGGAGTGTGCTAAACACCGGAGGATGGAAACCAGTGATAATAGGGATACGCTCATGGCGTAACTATGAGGCATAAGGACCCGGGACATAGAAGTGGCGCTAAATGGGCATCGACTGGGATTGAATCCCTCAATGCCCTGGGCGTCCATATAACCACAGCGGATCCATCCAATAGGGTAATGCAGTCCGAGATGGCAGTGGCCAAAGAGGGGACCTGGCGAGGCAGAAACCCCAAATAGATGCATGGCGCTAAGGAAAGTAATAGCCACCACACATCTAAAGAGGACGAACCCGACAAAATGACTCACACCCATTCCTCAGATATAAATAATATTTAATAAAGTACAATCGAAATGTAAATAAATGAATAACAAGCAGCTAAATGTTATAGACCATCTAAAAAAAGTTATTTTAGATATGATGGTATATATTGTATCAATATTTAAAGTGGAGTTCCACCCAAAAGTGGAACTTCCACTAATCAGATTCCTCCCCCCCTCCGGTGACACAGTTGGCACCTTTCAGGGGGGAGGGGGGTACAGATACCTGTATATTACAGGTATCTGTACCCACTTCCGGCATAAATAGCCGCAGAATCTGCGGTTATTTACACCACTTCCTGCTCCCTCCCGCTGCCTGCTGGGAAACACACACGGGTCCCAGAGGCAGCAGGGAGCATTCGTATTGCGTGGCGCGACTCGCGCATGCGCAGTAGGGAACCGGGAAGTGAAGCCGCACGGCTTCATTTCATGATTCCCTTACCGAAGATGGAGGCGGCAGCACCCGAGGACGGAGAGACGCTTCGGCCTCGGGTGCCGACATCGCGGGCGCCCTGGACAGGTAAGTGTCCATGTTTTAAAAGTCAGCAGCTGCAGTATTTGTAGCTGCTGACTTTTAAAATTTTTTCTTTCGGCGGCGCTCCGCTTTAATAACCTAGTCTGGAGAGAAAGGAACATAAAAGGGGGGAGAGGGAGGGGGGATGGGAGGAGAAAAAAAAAAAAAGTTGGAAGGGAAAGGAAACATAGTTTTGACCTGATGCTGGTCATGATACCTCACAGGGGGAGGGAGGAAGAGACAGGTAATCAGGAAAAATCTGAATGAAAGAAAAACATCAAAGAAATGGTTTGAAACTCAGATTTTCATTAAAGCCCGGAAATTCTGTGGCTCTGAGATCATAAATGCAGCGTGCTTCAAGCTGGAGCAGTGTTTTGTCGACACTGCCCCCTCTTGAGTCCAAAGGGACATTTTCCAAAGCCATGAATCTAATCACATTGAGATTAAACTCGTGATATATCCCAATGTGTCTGCTAATGGCCGTGTCCATCCTTTTTTTCAGAGTGGGTTTGATGTGGTCTCTTATCCGTTTAAAAAACGGACACTTCCCAGGCATGTCTTTGGAGCCTGGGACTGGAGGGTCTACACAGTGACACTGCTCCCCACCCTCCCCTTCTTTTTCTCTTTTCACACCTTTCTCTATTTCTCTGATAGAGACTCTCTTGTCTCCCATGTTGGCTTTTATTAACCAGTTATTACCATGTTGCCTACTGACACAAGAAGTTCTGGATCAGTTAGCCAATTCTCTGTGGTTCTCCGAATCCAGATTTGGTTTTGACTACCGCTGCAAACTCCAAAACCTGAATACCGGAACCTCGGATTTAGGGTTCTGCAGGTCTATGGAGGGGTGATTGTTTTTTTTTGTTGTTTTTATATGTGAGGCCTCAGGGTCTCAACAGGAGGGCGAACCAACTGGACCGATAGGCGCTTCCACAGATAGCTCCCATAGGTGGAGAGCCATCGGTTGGTTGGATCCCATAGGCCTCCCCATAGTGTGTTCTAGGTGATTAGACTCCCATCCAATTGGAGTAGGAGGTAACATTTCTAGATTATCCCTAGAGTTGCACAGTAGTTTGATCTGTAGAGCTTATCTGCCTCTAGTCAGTTCGCTCTTTTTTGTAATTTTGCATACAGTTAATGTATAAGTAATGTTTTGGTCTAATTTGTCTATTTCATCCTTTTGTTTTTTTTATATACTGTGCCTGTATACCTTCTCTTTTCAAAAATAAAAATTTGTATGACGAAAAAACGGACACTTGGTCTTCCCAACATAGAAGCCACCGCAAAGACATTGGGCCAGATGAATGACTCCTGGCGTTTGGCAGGTGACTCTATGCTTGATGGAATACAGATGACAATTGGGAAGTTTAAATTTTGATTTGTTTTTAACAAAATGGCAAATGTCACAGTGACCACATGAAAAGGTACCGAAGTTAGTCATGGTTTCAGTTGAGCCAGAGACATCAAAATGACTATGTACAAGACGATCTTTTAATGATGGAACAGGGCTATACGTTATTTCTAGAAATTCCTTAACGTATTTCTTTACAACAGGGTCTGCAGAAAGAAGTGGCCAAAATTTACTTAGAATTTGTCTGATCTGGATGTTTTGGTTAGATTAGCGAGTAATGACTCTTACCGTTTCCAACTTCTTGGGGTGTTTAGAGGAAAATATCAAAGAGTTTCTGTCCTTTTCCTTTACATGGTTATAGGCTTTTTTTAGGCAAGCATGGCTGTAGCCTCGATGCCTTAATCTGTGGTATAAATCTCTAGCAGCTTTTTGGAAATCTTCAACCTTACTGCAATTGCGTTTAGTCCGTAAATACTGGCTGTATGGAATGCTTTTTAGTAGTGATTCTGGATGGGAACTTGGCATGGAGAATAGTGTTACCCGTTGAGGGTTTCCTGTATAATGAAGAATTCAGCCTTCCATTTTCATCAATTGATATCTCTAAATCTAAAAAATTAATCTTGGTTTGACTGCAGTTCATTGTAAATATAAGATTGAATTCATTGATAGAAATGATATGTAAAAGTTGCCTAAGTTCCAATTCAGTTCCAGACCAAAAGATAAGCACATCATCGATGTAACGATACCATGGTGTGATTTTATCCAGTAAGTAGGTCAAATCGTCTCTAGAGAAAACATCTCTTTCCCACCCCCCCAGGTACAGGTTGGCATATGAGGGGGCACGTTTTGTCCCCATCGCAACCCCCTGCACCTGGAGGTAGTGGGAAGAACCAAACATAAATACATTATGTTTCAAGATATAACTGAGCAATTCAAGAACAAATTGATTGTACTTGAGAGAGAAAGGACCTCTTTTACGTAGGTGGCTTTGTATACCTTCAACGCCTTTATCATGAGGGATGGCATTATATAAATTCTTGATATCTAAGGCTATGAGCCAGGTATTATACCTTCGATAGTTTTGAATAAATCTATGGTATCTTTAATATAGGTGAAAAGTGATATCACATGAGGATATAGGTAGCTGTCTACCAAAGAACTTGCGTTTTTCAGTTAGGCTTGCACAGCCGGAAATTATTGGATGGCCAGGGGGCTGAGTGGTAGATTTATGTATCTTAGGTAGGGCCTAGAAGGTGGGGGTTTTTGGATCTTTGGTGTTTAGAAAACTCCAATGCCCCATACACACAGTCGGACATTGATCGGACATTCCGACAACAAAATCCTAGAATTTTTTTCCGACGGATGTTGGCTCAAACTTGTCTTGCATACACATGGTCACACAAAGTTGTCAGTAAATCCGATCATTCTGAACGCGGTGACGTAAAACACGTACATCGGGACTTTAAACGGGGCAGTAGCCAATAGCTTTCATCTCTTTATTTATTCTGAGCATGCATGGCACTTTGTGCGTCGGATTTGTGTACACACGATCGGAAATTCCGACAACGGATTTTGTTGTCGGAAAATTTTAATGGCCTGCTTTCAAACTTTGTGTGTCAGAAAATCAGATGGAAAATGCGTGATGGAGCCTACATGGTCGGAATTTCCGACAAGGTCCTATCACACATTTTCCGACGGAAAATCCGACCGTGTGTACGGGGCACAAGTATTCTGATCAATAATTCCCTGTTGGTAAGCCTTAAGAATGATCGTACGATATTTAATGCAGAAATTGTCCAGAACTGTTTTTGAAATGGGTCAATACTATTGTGTATTCAATAGAATATTCTTGCACGTAGTTTGATATTGTGAAATTTCCATAATCACCAAATTTCCCCCTTTTATCAGCGGGTTTGATGATTATTTCAGAATTAGTTTGAAGTGATTTGATGGCTGATTTTTGTTGCAATGAGAAGTTAGAATGTCCCTGAGATTTGAAATTAAGGTCTTCGATGGCCTTGGTTGTTTGCTGGACAACACATCAAATATTAGGGTTAGTATTCAAGAGTGGAAACATTCTTGATTTTGGTCTGAAGGACTGAGGAGGGGGGAAGGACATGCCAGCGACCGACAAACCTGGTGGTGAGGCCAACCAGGGAGTGTCCCCGGTGACATGTCCCTCCTCCCAGAGATCTATTAATTCCTCCAGTGCCTGATGCTCCTCAATATCTTGTTGGATATTAGTGGATTCATCTAGTGGTTGTAACACCAGATTTGGTTTAATAAATATTACCTTATATAAGAGCCTATGGGCAAATAGGTGTAAGTCTTTGATTAGATGGAATTTTGGTTCTTTCCACTATCTCCAGGTGCAGGCGGTTGCGATGGGAACAAAATGTGCCCCATCGTATGCCAACCTGTACCTGGGGGGGTGGGAAGGAGATGTTTTCTCTAGAGACGACTTAACCCACTTACTGGATAAAATCACATCATGGTATCGTTACATTGACAATGTGCTTATCTTTTGGTCTGGAACTGAATTGGAACTTAGGCAGTTTTTACGTATAATTTCTATCAATGCATTCAATTTTAAATTTACAATGAACTGCTGTCAAACCAAGATTAATTTTTTAGATTTAGAGATATCAATTGATGAAAATGGAAGGCTGAATTCTTAATTATACAGGAAACCCTCAGCGGGTAACACTATTCTCCATGCCAAGTTCCCATCCAGAATCACTACTAAAAAGCATTCCATACAGCCAGTTTTTATGGACTAAAAACAATTGCAGTAAGGTTGAACTTGCCTCAAAAAAGCCTATAACCATGTAAAGGAAAAGGACAGAAACTCTTTGATATTTTCCACTAAACGCCCCAAGAAGTTGGAAACTGTAAGAGTCATTACTCACTACTGTAACCATTACGTCCAGATCAAACAAATTCTAAGTAAATTTTGGCCGCTTCTTTCTGCAGACCCTGTTATAAAGAAATATGTTAAGGAATTTCCAGAAATAACGTTAAAAGATCGTCTTGTACATAGTCATTTTGATGTCTCTGGCTCAACTGAAACCATGATTAACTTTGGTACCTTTTCATGTGGTCACTGTGACATTTGCCATTTTGTTGATAACAAATCAAAATTTAAGCTTCCCAATGGTCATCTGTATTCCATCAAGCATAGAGCCAAACACCAGGAGTCATTTATTTGGCCCAATGTCTTTGTGGTGGCCTCTATGTTGGGAAGACCAAGCGTCTGTTTTTTAAACGGATAAGAGACCACATCAAACCCACTCTGAAAAAAGGATGGACACGGCCATTAGCAGACACATTGGGATATATCACGAGTTTAATCCCAATGTGATTATATTTATGGCTTTCGAACATGTCCCTTTGGACTCGAGGGGGCAGTGTCGACAAAACACTGCTCCAGCTTGAAGCACGCTGGATTCATGATCTCAGAGCCATGGAATTTCCGGCTTTAATGAAAATCTGAGTTTCAAACCATTTCTTTCATGTTTTTCTTCAATTCAGATTTTTCCTGATTACCTGACTCTTCCTCCCTCCCCTTGTGAGGTATCATGACCAGCATCAGGTCAAAACTATGTTTCCTTTCCCTTCTACCCCCCCCCCCCCCCCTTTATGTTCCTTTCTCTCTATACCATGTTATTTAAATATTCATACAATAAAAACTTATATCTAAAATAACTTTTTTTTAGATGGTCTATTACATTTAGCTGCTTGTTATTCATTTATTTACATTTCGATTGTACTTTATTAAATATTATTTATATCTTCGGAATGGGTGTGAGTCATTTTGTCGGGTTCGTCCTCTTAAGATGTGTGGTGGTTTTTACTTTCCTTAGCGCCACGTATCTATTTGGGGTTTCTGCCTCGCCAGGTCCCCTTTTTGGCCACTGCCGTCTTGGACTACATTCCCCTATTGGATGAATCCACTGTGGTTATATGGACGCCCAGGGAATCGAGGGATTCATTCCCAGTTGATGCCTGTGTAGCGCCACTTCCATCTCCCGGGTTCTTATGCTCATAGTTACTCCATGAGCGTATCCCTATTATCACTGGTTTCCATCCTCCAGTGTTTGCCACACTCCCCTCCCCTGCTCGCTCATTTGCTGTGGGAGGTCCCCTCACTAGCCGCGACATCTATATTGATGTTTGGGCCCGTGTGCGGACCCCTCCCTTCTGTAAGCGCGGCGTTGTGGGTCTTGTAATAGGCAGGACTCCTTGGCATGCGCACTGGTGCCCTCATATCCGCATCGAGTCGGTGACGTCAGACACCTACTCGATGGAGGAGACATAAAAGCCGGCTACTCTGGCTATAACATCGCCAGAGCCGGAGGGTCACTTGTATACTGTGCAAAAATACTGATGGTAAGGTTTATTCTTTGTTTGTCTAACACTTTGTACTTATCATTAATTATCCTTGCCATCACTCGGGTCTATTTCTTTTAGCTACCCTCATTCCCCACCTTCTACAACTGACAATATAACTCCCTTGTGCTTCTAACTTTATTTATTATTCTGAGACATGGTCCCATGCACCTCTATATAGGTGACATGTTTAATATTGTGAGTTACATCCTAAACTAAATTATCTTCTGTAATACTTACCATTACTTTCTCATTGAAATTCAGATAGCATAATTTTTTATCCTCTTATTACCATTTTTCATTTTGTTTTTATTATTATTCTTTTCTTATTTTCCTTTTTCCATGTGATCTTTACCCCTTATCCTTTTTTCCAAAGTGACAGCTTAACAGCTCATCACTCATTTTGTAACCTAAGTAGCCCTCCACTCCATGCTCTGAATATATAGTTTTTAAAGTATTCTCCTGATGAAGCTACCAACATCGAGATAATATATGAATCTGAAACTCTCACTTTAACTGTACACTTGTCTGTATGACCACGCATTTTGTGAAACGTTGTATACTTACAGACAAATTGCTCCTGCTTATGTTTTTTAACTTTATAATTATTAAAATTTACTTAAGACATATTTTTCTCATCATTATTGGCTACTGCACCGCTAAAATTCCTTTTTCTTTCCCATTTGATCCATGTTAAATTTGAAGTTAAAAGATTATTTGTCTTCTTTCAGTGAATTACATTTTCTTTTTCATGTACGGTAAATATAGCAGTAGAATAGAGAAAGTAATGAATTATTGTGGTTACCCAATGTAACAAGTATAATTTTCTTTAAAGAAACAAAAAACAGTGCATATTTGAGTCCTATGATCTTACAAGTTTCAGTGACTATTACCCTAATGAACCTTCCTCTCACTCCATGAATAGAGCTGCTAACTAGAGCAGTGTTCGAGTAGGGGGGGGGTTGTGTCATATCCAAGTGCAGGACTGCTGCTGGTGTGTAATAACAGCAGGCCAACTTACCTAGTGCTGGAGTTTTTTTTAAACCAGGCCTATTTATTACTCCATATACAGCCTGACTACATTACAGTAATTAAGAGAGTTCAGTTGGGCATTATTAACATAGTGGCAAAAGCATTGATGTGCAGTGACCAATAGTAATTATTACATCAAGCTGATCAACCACCACTGCTGAAAGCTGGTATCATATTAATTGTTATGGTTCACATAGTAGTATTTTTTGGCATACTTACAATATAGAATTATGTTTTTTATATTATTTTATCAGGCAGACAAGTGCACTCCCAAGCTTATTGAAGGAGATCAGATTGTTCTGATTAATGGTCGTGACATCTCAGAGCATACGCACGATCAGGTGGTTATGTTTATTAAAGCCAGCCGAGAATCCCACACAAGAGAGCTTGCCCTGTTAATTCGACGAAAAGGTATGTTCTCTGTTACTTTTGGAACATTACATTAAAGGCTAGCTAAAAATGTGTATTTACTTTTTTTCTACAAAGTATTGCACCAGCAATCAGTGGATCGTGGGTGCAATGTCATGCAGACATTTCCCCCAGCTTTGTTGGCCATACCACTGTACAAGCTTTTTGTTTAAAAGTTGGAGGACGTGTCAGTGGACTATGAGGGCTCTTATCAGCACCTTTGCAGTCTATTGAGAACTACAAGCCATCTGCCACAGTGGCAGACAGGACTTGCAGTTTACACATTCACATATCTCTGTGAATAAATGATGTGGTTGTGCAGGCCTAGCCCCGCATAGCCCCACCAGCTATAAAATGTGACAGGGGCTGCTGGGCAGAAGAACTCCCACCCACTGTTGCAGGGAAGAGGGGATTAGGATGGGGGGGTTGTTGCTGAAAGTGTTACATGTTACGCCCTAAATATACAGTAGGTGTAACATATTGAGAAGGCGAACTTATCGTTTAATGTCAATTGGAATGTTTCTGATATAATTTTATGCTTATCATTTCATTTCACTATTGTAATAGTCTTGTAGTAAATCTTTTCAAGGTTTAAAATTTTTCAAAATACTTTTTTTTAATTTTTATTTTTTAGTGCTGTGTAGTACATCAAAAGTAACAAAATTGTTTTAAATAAAAAATATAAAATCTATATTGTATGATCATTCGAGGGCACATGATGATTTTAGCTCCGCAACATCTTAAAGTACCTTTTAAAAGAGAAGTAAGTCATACTTACCTAGGTGGCTGCAGCATCGATGCAATGCTGCATCTTTCCCCCGGCGCCTCTGCACTGCACTGAGAACCGAGTGAACATCGCTGATCACTCAGTTTTCAGAGCTCCGTGATCAGAGAGCTGTAGACTCAGTCAGTCACAGCTCTCTGCTCTTCTCCCTCTTTGCTCATTGGCATGCCGAGCTGTGGAGGGGGCAGAGCGGCCATCTCAGGCTCTTAACAGCTCGCTGAGAGGCTAAGACAGGTGTCAGTCCAGGCACCTGGCGGACTCCGTGCTCGGGATGACACGGTGCCTGGACTGAAATTGGTGACGTCAGCAGAGAGCGACATGCTGATGCTTGTGACCTGTGGTAGCGATGACCGCCGGCCACAAGCGATTGCGGGCACATGAGGCAGGACAGGGACGTGTGTGTGTAAACACACAAATCCCTGTTCTGTTCTGAGAGGAGATGCAGATTGCTCCTAATAGCTAGGAACCACGATCTGTCATCTCCTATAGTCAGTCCCCTCCCCCTACAGTTAGAACACACAGTCAAGGAACACAGTTAACCCCTTGATCGCCCCCTCGTGTTAACCCCTTCCCTGCCAGTGACATTTATACAGTAATCAGTGCATTTTTATAGCACTGATCACTGTTTAATTGTCAGTCGTCCCAAAAAAGTGTCAAAAGTGTCTGATGTGTCCGCCATAATATCGCAGTCATGATAAAAATTGCAGATTGCCGCCATTACTAGTAAAATAAAAATAATAATAAAAATGCCATAAATCTATCTCCGCGAATACGTTTTATCCCTATTGTGGGGTCACCAGTACAGTATTTATAAATTGATACCATATCCCCTCCCAAGCGTCTCTTCTCCAGAGAGAAAATAGTTCAGTGCTCGCAACCTTTCCTCATAACTAATATACTCCAGACCCTTTATTAGCTTTGTTGCCCTTCATTGTACTCGCTCCATTCCCAGTACATCCTTCCTGAGGACTGGTGCCCAGAACTGGACAGCATACTCTAGGTGCAGCCGGACCAGAGTCTTGTAGAGTGGGAGGATTATCGTTTTATCTCTGGAGTTGATCCCCTTTTTAATGCACGCCAATTTTCTGTTTGCTTTGTTAGCAGCAGCTTGCCATTGCTGAGCCTATCATCTACTAGGACCCCCAGGTCCTTTTCCATCCTAGATTTCCCCCAGAGGTTCTCCCCCCCCCCCCCAGTGTATAGATTGCATTCATATTTTTGCCATCCAAATGTATTGTTTTCTATATTTCTACATTAAACCTCATTTTCCATGTAGTTGCCCAAACTGTAACCAACTGTGTTGTGTCAGGGAAGGGAAAATAAAGGTAATTTCAATTACTTTTTTTAAAATTTCATTCACACTAGGTAGGTTAATTTTGCAATATTTCCCAGTCATTGAGGGACAAAAGTTTAGTGATTGTTGGGTTTTACTGTTGCCTACAGGAGGTTTTTGGAAACTGGGGCCTGCTTGCTATAACCCCTCCTACTCCCAGCATACCTTAGTTTTTTGCTAGTGTCCAGGAGGATGAACAAAGTTGTTCTGCTCTGCTGAAAGAAAGTTTAATCTTTTTGGTAGCTACCTTTTTTCAATTAAGATTCCTCGAACTAGGTCGTGATTTCCTCAGCACTAGCTTTGTAGGCTGTTCTCTGTTTGACTGGATGATTTTGGGGCCAGCCAGGAGTTTGACCAACACTAAGTTCTGCATTGATTGTGGCACCTGAATGTACTTAAGTAGGCTGCAGAGCTTAGAGCCGTGGCACAGCTCAGGTATGACCCTGTCTCTGAAGACTTTCTTTGTGAGTAACTTGTGCAGACCAAGCATCAGGAGCTACCTCGTTACTAGGACCACTGAGATATCTAAAATCCCACATTTTCAACAGTTTACTGTGGGTGGGGTTGACGCTGAGGGTTGAGCATTCACCTTATCTGCTGCGCGTAGTGTCAGGCCACGCTCTCTTAACTACTATGTAGTATTGCGGAAGCACCTTTTTAATGCTGCTCCCTACTGTAAGTGACACATGGATCTATCCTCAGGTAGCCCCTAGTGCCTACCTGCAGTGGCCTGATCACCTCTGGTCACCTAAACCTCTTCTGCTTCATCAGTACCCAAGGTCTGCCTTGTACACATTGCCCTTACTTTACAGTGCAGTATGTCAGATTCTAGACACACACGGAACAGTCCCACTCTTCCGGGTGCTTCCAGCTCGTGATTCACTAAAAGTTCTGGTGCCACTCGCAGTGCACTCACTGAAGGACCTAACAAAGACAACTTGGGATTTTGCCCTCTGCTTAAGTCTATGTCATCCTTGGAGTCTTTCCTAGCTTGGTCAGGCACCCAGCTACCATTTCCCAGATTTGCAAAGCCTGGTCATCGCATTCTTCAGGTTTCAACAGGTAGATGTTCAGGACTCTTATGATGAAGCCCCAGGTATAAGGTTCTTTCGGGCAGCTCTTTGAGCTGCAGACAGTCTCTGGGTGGATTTGTGTTTTGTTGCTGTTGCCCACCTCTCAACCTCTCAGCTTAACTGCTTTTGGATGTCCCAACGGTCTCTGATTTCCTGTGTGTCCCAATGAACAAGAAAGAAAATGGGATATTTGTGCTGACAGCAATATCCATTTTGTGGAGTCCATTGAACAGGTCCACACCCCTTTCTGTTTATGATCATGCTTTTTGACAAAAGAAGGCATGTTGGCATAGGGGGTGGGGGGTTATACCAGGCCTGTCACAATTATTTTGTTTTCCAGTATCCTGATTTTTTTGTAGGCATTAGCCTCTGAATTCTTGTGTCTCTCGGTCAACCCCAAGAAATATAGATTTTATGGTAAATACAAAAGTCCCTTTTTATCGCAAATCTCGAAATTCAGATTAATTTTCCTGGTTTATTTTTGAATGAAAGAAGACAAAAAGTTTCTGTTCTGGAGCTGCTGGCTACTACAGAAAGAATGTAAACAATATTGACCAGCTCTCAGTTTTTCAGGACTTCTCTCTGATACAAAGCTCCACCCACTCTGTACATCACTTCCCTGCCATTCCCGATACTGGGCCTATGTGCACTTCCTGGGTTTTGTATAACTATACCTACACCTAATATACCTATGGGGTACAGTAGTCTGTATCTTATGCAAGCAAAGCTTTTATCCAGTTTTTTTTTCTCTAGTTGTGAGACCTTTTGGTGAAATTAAATCAGAAGATGAGGCAGATCCGCAGTTTCTTCCACCAATAATTCTTCCTACTGAATACTGTGACACACTGCAGGGGTCAATGGAGCAGCTCGCTAAAGGCCTGGAAACTGGAGTTGTACTCATTCAGTTTGAGGTAATTTTTTTAAAGTATGAGATGGGTATGAGTATTAAGTATTTTTTCTTAGTATATCTTAACTGCTTTTCATGGTATAGCTTTGCTGTTGTTTTATTTATGCAAATATTAACTTATTCCTGCCCAGCCCTTTAACATGATTTGTACGCCTGAAGAATAAGAAGAATCGGCCAATCACATGACCACTGAGATTGGCTGTCACATTTGGTCACATGATCAGGTCACAATCAATAGTATGTATTGAGAGCTGTCTTTGACAGCTCGGTCACTGTACTGGGAGCATGCATTGAGTGCGCTCTCAGCACAGAAAACTCTGCTGCAAATAGACAGATATGTGCGGTGTGTGGGGGTTAAAGCCCACCCTCTTTGCTGCCACACATATGTGATATGCAGGTGGCAAGAGACTAACAAAATGTGGTATGTTTTTAGAAATGTGATGATGTAGGGTGGGACAGCTTATATACTTTTAGGCTAGGTTCACACTAACGCAAATGGGATGCGGTTTTCCCCCGCATCCAATTCACATGAGAGGAGAGTGTGACCATCTTTGGCTCCGTTTCAGGTCCGAATTCAGGCTTAGGCAAGGAGATTATGTCAGGAATAGTCAAAGCAAAGTTGTAGGCACACACTTATCCTACAGTCTTTGTACCAACAAATATTCCTTAATTACTTTGCCACAAGTTTGTTACATTGATATAGTGGGAAAAGCACGCCTTATGCATTGTTCAGTAGAAAAAAAAAGGTGCTCCGTTTCCTGTTCTGTCAACTCTGGCCCTTGAAGCTGATGTCAGCACTGGAACTATACTGTACATGTGCTGCCTGGTAGGATATCACTATGCCTACCTGGGATGAGAATATACTGATGCTATAAGGCAGACTGATTTGCTGTTGGCAATGCCTATGTGATGTGTATAATAACATACTAATGGGGCGTACACACGGTCGGACTTTTTGGCTACAAAAGTCCGACAGCCCCTCTGACAAACTTTCAACGGACTTTTGGCGGACTTGCGGTGGACTTTCTAACGAACGGACTTGCCTACATACGATCACGCAAAAGTCCGACAGATTCGTACGTGATGACGTACACCGGACTAAAATAAGGAAGTTGATAGCCAGTAGCCAATAGCTGCCCTAGCGTGGGTTTTTGTCCGTCGGACTAGCATACAGACGAGTGGATTTCTGGGTCTGGTGGAGTTACGACGTAAGGATTTGAAGCATGTTCCAAATCTAAAGTCCGTCAGATTTGCGACTGGAATAGTCCGCTGAAAGTCCAGGGAAGCCCACACATGATCGGATTGTCTGCCGGATTTGGTCCGTCGGCGTCCATCGGACTTTTGTAGCCGAAAAGTCCGACCGTGTGGACGCCCCATTAGAGCATTCAGTCAAAACTTTTAAAACACTCAATCACTTTGATGCAGTTGGAGTGTGTCCTATAATGCACCAAGAACACTTGGAATAGTTAAAAGTCTGTTTAGTCAGACTGTTAACTGTTCTGGAAAATGCTGCCTGGGGAACATGCAGTAGTACAAGTTTAAAATGGTTTCCCCTGATAAGCCTATGCTGGCTCCATCTTACCACTTTTTTTCCCTGAGGATGGTCATATTTGCATACTGAAGTCCATGGTGCTGTATTATCAATTAGCACATTTTTTTATAGTCTATGAAATCATTAACAACATTTATAAGGGTGGTATGTACTAGAGTGTGTATTTGCTGTCTTCTATTTATTTAACCATGCTTTTCAAGTGGCTATTATTTTACATTAATGTTTTATCATTCATTTCATTGTCACTTTTTTTCTTAAACTCTGTATAAAACTAAAAATCACAGTTATCTTTCCTGTTAAATAAAGTAAAATGTGTATGCTCATTCATTTAATCTTTGTTTTTTATATGACTGCACAGATAAGACGATCAAAATTTTATGTGGTTTTTAAAATGTAAACATTTTTAACATTTTGTAACTAAAGGCACAACTTTTTTTTTTTTTTTGTTTTGGATAGGGTGGAGAGGAACTAGAATAACTTGTCCGTTTTTATTGCTTTTTATGTCCCCATTAGGGAGATGGACCCTCTCTATTTTTCTTGTTTTCTTTATTTTCACTTTTGATAACCATAAAGTAATGGAGGGGAAGCCTTCCAATGGGGACACTTGTTCTGCTGACCCCGGTGACACACTTTGGAGTCCTGTTTTGGCTGTGGGACAGGAAGTAAAGGGAAATCTTTCCAATGGAACACAGATGGCAAAGAAAAAAACCTGCTCCTGCTGCTGTCACTCAAACTCCTGTGAGGAGGGATCAGTGGTGTGGCTTGCTGGTGCTGTGTGTGTCTATAGAGGCACACAGCCTGGCTTTGGAGCAAGCCTACACAGGTACCCCCTGAACACACAGCTTGCTAAGGGGGCACTTAGAATAAGAAACAGTGGACAACGCTAGTGGGGGACTGCCAAAGAGGCAGTAAGCGATTGCTCTGTGCAATATTGTTCTACACAGCAGTAAAGTATAACATCTTTTTTTTATTTTAAGAAAAAAAAATTGCCTCTAAAAACTCTTTAACTTGCATTTTTCCTTACCCGTTGAATGCATAGAGTGACTTTACAGCAACCATGTTAAAATTGTATCTCGCCCTTAGAAAATCAGATATACACAGAGCCACTAATGTCTTTCTAGTGTTCCTGTAGTAAAAGAAAATATCATCTGTCTCTTGGATGTGCTTCTAAAACCCAATGAAATCTAAGGGCCACACTAGTGCATTGATCTGTGTTTTAGTGCAGCTGTAAAATGCAGATCAACAGAAGGACATCTGAAAAACAATTATTTCCAATGTGTCCTATTCACACCATATTGCTGTCCATGCATATCGACAGATATCAAAATGTATGTCAACGGACGTTAGCTTGCATTAAAACAACTCGAATGGGTGGAAATGTACTTGCATTTCCCATACATTTTAGCACAAGTCTGTGTGAATTGACCCTATTAGCAAATTCAACAAAATAGCAATCATTAGACCCTACACATTCTTCCTTCTCTTCATAAGTAATGGAGTCAGTCACAAGCTATTGCTTCCCAGCTGAATATTGCAATGTTTAATAGGAGAAACCATGAATGTTGATGCAAGACACTTGTATGTGACATTTTAGGGTAATACAGATCATTTTATCAGCAAAGTCTTTAAGCCCAAACCTGGATTATCAGCAATTTTAACACTCTGATTGTTTTGGGTCGGTATGTTATTATGTTTAGTAACTGTATGTATAAACATTTGAAAAAAATGAAAACCTGGAGCACTGTCAAACCGCTGGGTTCTGTGATATGGTGTGACAAACTGAGTTTTGTAAATTGTGGATCAGAACCCAGTGCAGCTGCTTAAATATTGAGGAAATGTGGCGTTAATAAGAGAAACTGATGAGCAGCGCTCATTAGGCAAAATCCAAACAGTGTTGTATGGATAGTAGGTAAACTATAAAATCAATGATTTATTGAGGAGAAAAAAATGGCCAAAGTCATAAACACAATGAATAGTGATAATGAATGGCCAACGATACCACTATGAGCTCACGGACCGAAGGGGCTAACTTCATCCAGAGGGCTCACTGGTGGAGCATGGAAGGGCACCGAGAACCATGCTGGGACGGATGGAAACCCGGTGTGTGGTGTTGCTCTGATGGCTGCTGGCTGAAGACCAAATCTCGGCTGTGTCCAGGCAGTGATGTTGCTGCCATAGCGGGAAGACGTGGAGCCAACTCAGAGTGGGATGATGGTCTGGAGCAACCACTGGATAGAGCCTGCTGTTGGAGAGGAGAGCCAACAGGTATGCCCACCGATAAATGGAGAGCCAAACTGAGTCGGAGACGGAACTTTCAGGCATGCCTGGATGACGTCAGCGCCGATCCTGAGGTTTTCGAGAGGAAGGGGAAGCCTGTGAGCCAGCATGGAGCTCAAGCTGTCCGTTGCCGTGACTATGCGTTTTGCACGCATGCGCTTTGTCAAAGTTAACCCTTCCAGCCCGTGAGCTCATAGTGGTATCATTGGCTTTTCATTATCACTATCATTGTTTTTATGATTTTGTCTATGTTTTAGTCTTCAATAAATCATTGATTTTATGGTTTGCCTATTGTCCATACAATACTGTTTGGATTTAGCCCATTGAGCACTGCTCATCAGTTTCTCTTATGTATAAATATTTCCTTAACTTCTCTTTGTGCCTTATTTTAAATATTGTTCAGCATTATCATATGAGCCAAAATGCAGTGTTGTAGCCATGAATACATGTTGATTCAATGGTAAACGACATACATGGACACAGGTTTTGTGTTTATGGAATAAATGTCAGTCAAGAATTGTTGTATATAATATGATACATACGTTTATTTATTATGTAGCTGAGTGGTAAAACTATAATTACATTTTACACACATTTTGTTGCTCTTACAGCACAGCGTCTGTGTCTGATTCTAACACTTGTCAGAACAAGCCCTTATTCCTTTACTCAACAAAATGGCTAGATAAAACAAACAGATGTATGTATACATGTTGTTACAGCTTCAGATGCATCATTGTTCTCTTAATTTTTTCTGTCTTTTAAATATTATAAAGTAAGGCAAACAATTTCTGATATTGGACACTATGTTTACTGTAATTATTAACTGTCTTGTAGCAATTATATCGAAAGAAACCTGGGCTTGCTATCACATGTGCGAAAACTGGCCAAAATATGGATAAAAACAGATATAAAGATGTTTTACCATGTGAGTAACTATACAATTTCTCATTTATTTGTCATAGGGACATATGTTGTTCTGACTGTAGTTCAAAGTATTTTTATGATTTAAACTGGTGCAGTAAAAGACTTTGCTAAGTGAAGTTTCTTTTAAACCATTCAAGTGACAATAGAAGTCAGAAAAAATACTATCAAGAAAGATCCATTGGGTCCACCTGCACGCTGGGTAAGCAGATAGCTGGTCTGTGTTCACTCCGCTTATGCAGAGTGGACACAGACAAAGTCAGTTCTCCTCTATGGAGGGCCTGTCCATTTACACCTGACTGCCACGCAATCTGATCCACCGGAGAGATGGGGAACGGATCCCAATTTGCAGATCGGATATTGGCGGGTGTCACATGTTCATTGACACCTGCCGCGCCATAGAGGAGACTGGAGGGTCCGATTGGTTCGCCTGTGTAAAAGGGCCTTTAATAAATATTAGTCTCCTGGCTCAAACAGTTATACATAATTTAGATTAAGGCCGGTCATACATTGCTCGAATCCTGCTGAACTGGCTGAGATTCCAATCATTAATAGGCAGGTTGAATGTACCAAGTTGATTGATCGATCAACTTGGGTACAACTAGCCTACTTGAATCGCTTGCGGTTATCGCAAGTGACAGCTATAGCCACTAGCGATAATCACTGTCTTCTCCCGGCGGGAATGGCTTCCCTATCCCCTCCCGCTAGGAGCAGACGATTGCTATGGAGAAGGAATTCCCCTGTCAACACTGTCTGTGTTGATGGGGGAATCGTGCAAATTTCTTTCCTGCAACCCATGGTTGCAGGAGGGAAATTCACATGTCTATGTCCTGCCTTAGAAGAATTAATATCTCCAGTTTACTGCTCTTGCTCAGCATATAATAGCTAAACAGGTCTGAATGATTGTAGCTCAGTTGTCTCTTTCTTCTTTTTTTTTACTTTCTACCTTCCCTTGTTTAATTCCTTTTTCCATTACCTTCCATTGTCTTTGCCTAACTTCATCCATCTGCTTTTTTTTTTTTTTTTTACTTCTGAAAGCGGAGTTCCACCCAAAAGTGGAGCTTCAGCTTTAAGCACTCCTCGCCCCCTTACATACCAAATTTGGCATGTAATTTTTTTTTTTGGGGGGGGGGGGGCAGATATCTAGTTTTGACAGGTACCTGCTCCCACTTCTGCTATCGCTGCCTAGGCGACTCCTCCTCCTCTCACCCTCCCTCTCTGCAATCTTCTGGGACACGCCACGGGTCCCAGAAGATTGCCCGGCCACTGAGAAGGCACAGTGTGCACCCGGCTCTGAAGCCGTAAGCTGTCACAGCCAGGTGCCCACACTTGCAATGCCGACGCTGCGGAGAGGAAGAGGAGCGAGGCTTCGGGCGGCCACATCGCTGGACCGTGGGACAGGTGAGTGTGTGTTTATTGAAAGTCAGCAGCTACAGTACACTTTTTATAGCTGCTGACTTTTAATCTACCTAAAAATGACTGGAACACCGCAGCTATGTCCAAAATAAAAAATGACATATGATACAGTCCGTCACTGTTATTAACACAGCAGAGTTTGGTTTTTTTACCTTGTGATCTGGCTGATAAGTCTGGTAAGTCTCTTGTTTTTTCAACTACCTTTAACCGACCAAGCTATTCAGCTAAAAGTGTCACTTAGAGGGTTTGAGTCAAACCATTTAACACTGACAGGGTGCTTACAATAATCAGCTTTTATTAATTTTAAAAAAATGTAATAAAAAAGCTATTGCTGTAACAGCTTTAACCACTTGCCTATCAGGACAATTCAGACATTTTCTGCATGTAAAAATCTGCATTGTTTGCTACAAAATTATTTAGAACCCCCAAACATAATATAATTTTTAAGTAGAGACTCTAGAGAATAAATGGATGGGTGTTGCAATTTTTTGTGTCACACATTATTAGCGTAATGATTTTTAAAACGCAATTTATAAAAAAACTTTATTGAATTGGAATGCACAAAAACACAAATACCCACCTGTTGGTAAAATATAACAGATAATGTTACGCAGAGTAAATAGATACCTAACATGTCACATTTTAAAATTGAGTACATCTCTGGAATGGTGACTATTTATAATACTTAAAAAATCTGTATAGGTGATGTTTTATAAGCCTTTACAGGTTACCAGTTTAGAGTTACACGGGAGGTCTGGTGCTAGAATTAATGCTCTTGCTGTAATGTTCATGGCGATACCTCACATGTGGTGTGAACACTGTTTACTTATGCATGTACGACCTACGTATGTGTTCACCTTTGCACGCAAGCATGAGGGGGGGGGGGGGTGCTTTAATTTTTTTAAATTATTTATTTTATTTTATTTTATACAATACCTTTTAATTGGTTTGATCAGATGCTTTCACATGCCAGTAATGGCTTGTTTACATCTGAGCGAAACCAGAAGTGATCAAATCCTTGTCACTTTCCGTTTCTTAGACCATGGAGATGATCAGGGAAGTTCAGTCATCTGTATGGTAAGCTGGCAGGATCACTGGCATCAGTCCCAGACTCCTCGGTCAAACAGGAGAGCCCGGGTAGGTGGCAGGTGGTGGACGGACCCCCCTCTGCCACATTTAAAAGTGATTCAGAGGCTATTAAGCCACTCGGATCACTTTTACTTTATTCGCCATCAGCGGCTAAAAAAAAAAAAGATACCGGGTTCATGACTACAGCTGCACAGTCATGGTCTGGTATACCCACTTCAACCTATGGACGCATACTGGTTTGTCCTATGGGCGGGAAGCAGTTAAATTGTTAGTCACTTATGTAAAGTCAATCTGAATCTACTAGTCCATCAAATACCATCCTTTCCACTGATTGACAATGCTGCTGTCCATTGGTGGCTCCTCCATAGATACAGTAGAGGAGTTGAGGGACTATAGAAAAGTTCTAGTTTACACCAGAGTGGTGCTCTGTACATTTTGCATAGTGTGTATTTTTGTGTTGATAATTACGTTGAATACATGTATACCATAATACACACATTGCTTTTTGTAACCATACCAAATAATAATAATAGAGCATACAATCCTCTGTTAATGACCATGTTGGATGGAAATACAGAATTCACAGCCTACTGGCATTTCAACTGGACTAAACCGTAGGCTGGCCATACATGAGTCATTTTTTTTTTCCATTCAACCAGCGGGTTGAGCAAAAGAAAATGACTCGATTACCCCATCCACACATTCAAATTGTATGAGGAAATCACTCCCACTAAGTTATTGTATTCTAAGCGGCAGGGAGACTTCCCTGCTATCAGAATACACCAATAAGCACCGCCAGCTATATATAGATCAAGAGAAAATTTTCAGACAGGCTGGTTGTGCACAAATCGATTGATAGATGTACAACCACCCTGCCCGTACATGGATTGAAATTCGGCTATTCCCTGCTGAACTGGCGAAATTTCGATCCATGTATGTCTGCTCTTAAAGTCTCCTTGATTACTTGTAGGACTGCATGATGTGCAACTACTTTGAAGTCTTTTACAGCCCTTTATTGACTGATATGCACTTGTTTGCCTATGCAGCTTGAAACCTTGCCCTTATTTTGGAATTATTATAGAGAAAAGTTCAGGACATTGACAACTGCTTGTATAAAATGTAAACAAGTGAACATTTGGAAAGAAACATTGGTCTCAGGTGCCTTCTCAAGAAATATTTTCATTGCAGTACCCATTCCACTGAGGTGGAATTAGATGCCCAAGAAGAAAGAATAGTGAACATCAGATATGTTGCCAAAGACCCAAGCTGTTTAATGTGTCTATTTAAAGAGCTACAAATAAGGAATTCTTTTTCTGAGGATAGTGCTAATCTGAAGATGAACATATTAAAAGAAAATCAACTATTTAAAAGTGCTGTAATTAATATAACGATTAATTTTATTTCATTATTATTCCTTATACAGATGATGCTACCAGAGTGTTGTTACAGGACATTGAAGACTACATCAATGCTAGCTATGTGAATGTAAGTTATTTCATGTTCCTGTAAAGTGATTGTAGGAATATAGAAGTTCACTGTCAAACCCTTACAGGATTCAAAGGAAATTTTCAATAGTATAGCACACCCATCTTTAGCTAGCTCTCCACTGGGTTCTTGTTCGTTATGATTATGTGGCCTCCGGTCACCAATAGTACAAATAGTAGAACTCATGCCTTCCTAATGTTTGCCTAAAGATGGCATAGATGGCTCCAATCTTGGCCGGTTCAGCATGGACTGGCCGATATTTGAACCATGTATGGGCAGGCTGATTGTATCCAAGTCGATCCATTGATAGACTTTGGTACAACCAGCATGTCAGATTTTTAGGATATGATTGTTGCCAGCAGTTATAGCCACTGGCAATTATCACTGTGTTCTCCCGGCAGGGACTGCTCCCCCTCCCACCAGGAGAACACAATAGCTCCGCGGGAGGCATTCCCCCATCAACACTGACTGTGTTAATGAGGGAATCAAGCAATTTTCTTTCCTTCAATCCACAGTTGCAGGAATGAAAATTAATTCATCTATGGCTGACTTTACTCAGCTGGCTTACAGCTTATGCCAGTGTGAGAACTACTCACAAAACAGTAAGGATGAGGAAAAATGTCCTGAAAACACTCCACAAGGGAAACATTTGTTTCAAATAATACATGAACTAATTAATGAAATTAGTGATAACATTGTTGCTGGTTAGACAAATCCTTTGAGATAATTATATATAAATTGATTTTAGGATAATGTTTTATTAATAGCTGAGCAATTAATTGGTTCACCAGTCTGGTACAAAAGGGAGGAACAAAATGTTTTAAAACTCTATTTTATTATCATGTGCATGCATTTAAATTTTTTGAGGACTTTTTAAATGATTGCTCTGCTTTCAAATAAAATATGGAACTAGATTCCTATTCTTGGCATCATATTTACAGAATCTGTGACTCTTAAAGAAAACCTTTTTCATTTACAACTGTCTTCCTGAAAATCGGGGACTCATGTCTTGTCTGTTAGTTATAGCTTTGCCCATTTAAAACTGGAGAATATACAGTGCATTTAAAAAAAAACTGTCCATCTTATCTTTTAATTGGAATGTGCTCTGGTACATAGTACATTATGATCATAAAATATGTTTGTACTTTCAGATGGAGATCCCATCATCTAATATTGTAAACAAGTACATTGCTACTCAAGGACCCCTTCCACATACATGTGCACATTTCTGGCAGATGGTTTGGGACAACAGATTATCTCTTGTCATCATGTTAACAACATTAACTGAACGAGGAAGGGTAGGTGTTTACAATGTTCAAGACTAATAAAAGTTGCAGCCTTATGTATGCTTATGGGCCAATTTTACATCAGCAGCACAACATGTTTGAATGGTACTTGCAATAATCAGTTAGTCCAAGGGAACGCTTAAACACAATAATGAGCACTAAATGCTTCAGAATCTTTTGCACAGATTTTCCATTAAATTACACAGTGACAGAACAGTAATTTCCTTTATTTAAAAGTGGACACTTATTTCACCACACATGCTCTGCAGTCCAACACTGAGTCAAAGTAAGATATGTTGTGGTAGAATGTGATTTATACTGAGTATGTTTATTACCATCTGCATTCTGTTATAAATGTCTGTGGACAGCCTTCCTTATTGTGGTCGATTTTGATTAGAGATATTGAATAAAACGTAACAAAATTATGGCTGCAGAAAGTTAGAATGAGCACTGCTCAAGTATGAAACCTCATTCTTACATGGTCATTTTCAGTTAGTAGTAAGTCATTAGTAGTATGGTACTTTATATTTATGCATTACAAAGGGGTTATTTACAAAAGGCAAATCCACTGTGCACTACAAGTGCAAACTAGAAGTACCAAGTGCACTTGAAATTGCACTGAAATTGCACTGAAAGTGCACTTGGAAGTGCAGTCGCTGTAGATCCGAGGGGGACATGCAAGGAAAATAAAAAACAGCATTTTAGCTTGCACATGATTGGATGATAAAATCAGCAGAGCTTCCCCTCATTTCAGATCTACCCCTCAGATTTACAGCGACTGCATTTCCAAGTGCTCTTTCAGTGCAATTTCAAGTACACTTTGCACTTGTAGTTTGCACTTGTAGTGCAAAGTGGATTTGCCTTTCGTAAATAACCCCCATGGTGTCAGATTCCTAAGTGTAAATACCACACATATGGGGTAAAAGTTGCTATGCATTCTGTGACCAAAATAGGCTTTTATATAGATCTACTAGCTAGGAATCTCCTTTCCCATCAGCTTAGCTTCCACAGTGATTTAGGAGGAATTAGCTTTCGGAGCAGTAGCGATAGTCTGTTGCAGAGATAGGTGACAATGAAACATCTAAAAGTGCATTAGAAACTGGAAAGATACTATCCAACAGACATAACATTATGTGTTTCTTATTTGCACAACATAGATAATTGTCACTCATTTTTGGCAACTTTGTTACAAATTTTTGGCAACTTTTCTACTATTACAAGGCTCAAACTACTTCCTGATGTTACTCTAAAGCAGGGGTAGGCAACCTTAAAGAGGTGGGAGAAGCCAAAGACCACTGAGCACAGTGTCGTCTGTCGCCTGATTTAAATGTTCAATTGCCGTACTACCGTATCGCAATTGTATGCATTGTGTGACAATCATGGGTTTAAATCAGATGGTGAGGAGGCAACACATCGCCTCAACACTACCTGTCAAATACACTTGGATAATTTTTCAGAGAAGCAGTAGTACCTGCTGTGCTTGTGAATGAGCTTCTAGTGGCATTTGGCAGTGGCACGCTTATAGCTCATTCACATGAAAAGTTGAAGGTGGTAAAACCCTGTGGTTGAGTCGTGGTTCAGTGTGAATCCAGGCCTATACTACTATGTCCAGTCTATTGCATCACACTGACCTCTTCTTTCCTGCTGCTGGCACCACTCTGGAGACCACTAGCCGGGATACGAGGCGGAGTGCAGTTGGTATCACTCTGCATGGGACAGGAGCCAGCACTACAGAGCAGGCATCAGCTAATGTGGCTGTTGCTCCCTACTAAAGCTCCAACTTTACAAGTTGTCCTTTTGATTTGCACTCTGTTTGATTCTCTGGACTGGCGGGTTAGGAAGCCCAGACCGCGATCTACCAGTCACCTGTCTGCGATCTACAGGTTGCTGACCCCCGCTCTAAAGGCTGGTTCAACTGAAACGGGCTGACATCCGTGTACAGTAGCCTGTGCGACAGAAGCCATTCTAACATCAGACTTTTATTAAATGTGCATGCTGGAAAACCAGCATCCAATTAGCGCTTGCAGCCAATGGCAAAATAGCTCAGCGGGGAGATCGCCGCACTAACATCACTTAGTATGACGACCTCTCTTTTTATTTTATGTTCAGCCCACTGGGTTGAAAGAAAATAACTCCCCGTGTGTACCTAGCATAAGTTTTCTTGTTTGACAATCTCATATGAAGGTTGTTTCTTTTCAGTATACACGTTGCATATTTTATAATCTATGTAAATTATAGCCTTTTTCAAGGCATGGCATATATATAATAAAAGTGTATTATACTCACTAGCTGTCTGCTGCTTTCTTTCCTGTAGACTAAATGTCATCAGTACTGGCCTGATCCCCCTGAGTTAATGGAGTATGGGAAATTTAGGGTGAAATGTAACTCGGAAGACTGTACAATTGCTTATGTATTCAGGGAAATGATGGTAACAAACACTGAGGTAAGAGTAGAAATACATTTCATAACATGGCGACCTGGTTTTGAATTCTGCTACACAATGAATTAAATGTGCTTCATTAACACCATGTTTGCTCCAATATCGTCTCTTTAAAAAAAAAATAGATCAATAAAACTTGAAGGTATTTTAACAGAGTTATGCTTTTAATATGCTCTTAGAGCTACAAAAGAAAAGATCATCACTTTAAAACCCCACAGGAGCTTTTTAAAACATTTATGTACAAGCCCACAACTGTTTTTTGATTGTGTTTGTGTGGCTAAAGATGAAGTCCTTGTGGCTATATTGATGCCAGTTGGTATCCAGCCCCAATCATACACAAGTGTACCTGTCCCAGTAAAGGTGCAGCTATGCAGGAATGGGGTCAGTTATCAGCAGATGTATACTCAAGTTTTAATGTAAAGTTATGGCCCTGATTTTCCTGGGATTGAATACATAAAGCTTAGCAGAAGAACAGAAATGCCGATTCCTGGAGAAAATGATTCACCAAGTGCCCTCCTAAGCTGATCATCTAAGCTAAAGTCTAGACCTTTGCGAACAGCTTCTGTTGAATGAGAGGCCTGTTCTTTAGAGATCATATGACCAATTGCCTACACCATTGACAGGTGTAAATGCAGTAGAACTTATGGCATATACTATTCTCTGTATGGCCACTAGGGAGCAGCAATGCATTTCAAAGGTTTTCTCTTCTTAAAGCCTTCAAGGCTTGATGAAGAGGGAAGCTTGATGAAGAGGAAATCCTCAATTAGTTCCTGCCCCTTAGTGGCCATACAGAGAATAGGATCGGTACACAGCCGTCAGCCACAGAGCCTAGGATTTTGACATCCAGAGCGGTGTTCCTTGGCCTGGATCAGGGGCACAGGAGTCAACAACTGGCACTGCTAAGTTTGTCTAGTGTGTTTCCCTCCTCACTGGGCTTACACTGAGGTTCCTTCTTCCTACACCATCCAGGGCTGTGTTGTATCGGCTTCCTTCTGCAGGTTCCCAGCCAGCACTGTGTATCCTCAGCCTGAGTCCCTTCCAGCATGCGAGCCACCCATGCCTGCCATCGCTGTTAATCTTGCTGCTGTGTACTCTTGTCTCATAATCCCTGTCCATCGCTGACTATGGATATGTGAGTGAACATTATCATAGTTACATACTTGCATAGTTAATCTGGTTGAAAAAAAACACCAGTTCAACCAACATAAAAAAAAAACACACACACACACACATAGAAAACCTCTATATGCACTATCCTATACCCACAGATGATTTAGTGGAAGGCAAAAAAAACCCAAAACAAATAAAGCATGATCCAGTTTGCTCCAACGGGAAAAAAAATCCCTTCCTGATCCCTCCCCAAGAGGCATTCTTGAACCAGAAGCTTTTGAAGGAATCTAGTCCACATTTTCACAGCTCTTACTGTGAAGAAGCCTTACCGTATTTGGAGATTAAATCTCTTTTAATCCAGATGTAAAGAGTGCCCCCTTGTCCTCTGTGATGACCTTAAGGTGAATAACTCAACACCAAGTTCACTATATGTACCATTTATGTATTCATACATGTTGATCATATACCCCCTTAATCTCCGCTTCTCAAGAGAGAATCGATTCAGTTCCTCTAATCTTTCCTCATAGCTGAGCGCCTCCATGTCTCTTATCAGTTTGGTTGCCCTTCTCTGCACCTTTTCCAGTTCCCCTGAACTGGTGCCCAAAACTGAACTGCGAATTCCAGATGAGGTCTTACTAAGGATTTGTACAGGGGCAAAATTATGTCTTTATCTCTGCAGTGCCTACCTCTTTTAATACAAGAAAGGATTTTGCTTGATTTGTAAACTGCTGCTCGGCATTGCATGCCATTATTAAGCTTATGATCTACCAGAACACCCAGATCCTTCGCCACCATTGACTCCCCCAGTTGTACCCCCCTTGTATGTATGATGCATGCATATTTTAGCCCCCAAGTGCATAACTTTACATTTATTAACATTAAACCTCATTTGCCACACAGTTGCCATTTAAACAGTGCATTGAGGTTGGCTTGTATATTAGAGACATCCTGTTAGAACATTATTCTACTGCACAGCTTAGTGTCATCTACAAAGACTAAAATGGTACTTTTAATCCCAGACCCTATATTTATAAATATATTAAATAGTAAGGGTCACCACACTGAATTTTGATGTACACCACTAACAAACCCTAGACCATTCAGAGTAAGAATCATTAACCACTACTCTCTGAATACAGTCTTTTAGCCAGTTTTCTATCTATTTACAAACTGATTTTTCCAGGCCTGTAGACTTAACCTTGCACATGAGTCGTGTGTGGGGCACTGTGTCAAAAGCTTTAGCAAAATCCAAGTGTACCACGTCCACCTCCACCTCTTCTGACAACTTCTGTCTTTCATGAATCCATAATAGGAATAAAGGACTCGCTGCTCCAGGTGAATTACCTGTGCCTGATGGAAACCCCAATAGAATGCTAGCCCCTGCCCACCTCTGTGGGTATGTTGAAGTAAAGAAGAATTGGCTGCACATCGAGTAGTTACAAATGCCGTTTATTAGTCACCAAAGTGATACCAGGGGACACCAACACAAAGTCTTGTGGACGCGTTTCACACAGTACACTTGTGCTTAATCATTATTAGTAGTAGACTGTGTGACGGTGTCCTCTGGTGACTAATAAACGGCATTTGGAACTACTCTATGTGCAACCAATTCTTCTTTAGTTTCATGAATCCATGCTGACTTTTGCTTCCTTTTTTTTCTAGCAAAAACTCATCTATGTGGTCTTTTATTAAACTCTCCAGTATTTTCCAATTATTTTCATTTTTTCACAATAAATTGTTTGTATATGCCTTCGGATCTATTGATTCAGTTTATACATGTACAATATCTCACAAAAGTAATTACACCCCTCACATTTTTGTAAATATTTTATTATATCTTTTCATGTGACAACACTAAAGAAATTACACTTTGCTACAATGTAAAGTAGTGAGTGTACAGCTTGTATAACAGTGTAAATGTGCTGTCCCCTCAAAATAACTCAACACACAGCCATTAATGTCTAAACCGCTGGCAACAAAAGTGAGTACACCCCTAAGTGAAAATGTCCAAATTGGGCCCAATTAGCCATTTTCCCTCCCCGGTGTCATGTGACCCATTAGTGTTACAAGGTCTCAGGTGTGAATGGGGAGGATGTGTGTAAATTTGGTGTTTATTGCTCTCACTCTCTCATACTGGTCACTGAAAGCTCAGCATGGCACCTCATGGCAAAGAACTCTGAGGATCTGAAAAAAAGAATTGTTGCTCTACATAAAGATGACCTAGGCTAAAGAAGATTGCCAAGACCCTGAAACTGAGCTGCAGCACGGTGGCCAAGACCATTCAGCAGTTTAACAAGACAGTTTCCACTCAGAACAGGCCTCGTCAAGGTCAACCAAAGAGGTTAAGTGCACATGCTGAGCATCATATCCAGAGGTTGTCTTTGGGAAATAGACGTATGTGTGCTGCCAGCATTGCTGCAGAGGTTGAAGGGGTGGGGGGTCAGCCTGTCAGTGCTCAGACCATATGCCGCACACTGCAGCAAATTGGTCTGCATGGCTGTCGTCCCAGAAGGAAGCCTCTTCTAAAGATGGTGCACAAGAAAGCCTGCAAAGAGTTTGCTAAAGACAAGCAGACTAAGGACATGGATTACTGGAACCATGCCCTGTGGTCTGATGAGACCAAGATAAACTTATTTGGTGTTAAGCGTGCTTTGCGGCAACCAGGTAGGTACAAAGACAAGTGTATCTTGTCTACAGTCAAGTATGGTGGGTGGAGTGTCATGGTCTGGGTCTGCATAAGTGCTGCCGGCACTGGAGAGCTACAGTTCATTGAGGGAACCATGAATGCCAACGTGTACTGTGACATACTGAAGCTGAGCATGATCCCCTCCCTTCGGAGACTGGGCTGCAGGGCAGTATTCCAACACAATAATGACCCCAAACACACTTCCAATATGACTACTGCCTTGCTAAAGAAGGTGAGGGTTAAGGTGATGCATTGGCCAAGCATGTCTCCAGACCTAAACCCTATTGAGCATCTGTGGGGCATCCTCAAACGGAAGGTGGAGGTCTCTAATATCCACCAGCTCAGTAATGTCGTCATGGAGGAGTGGAAGAGAACTCCGGTGGCAACCTGTAAAGCTCTGGTGAACTCCATGCCCAAGAGGGTTAAGGCAGTGCTGGAAAATAATGGTGGCCACACAAAATATTGACACTGGTCCAAATTTGGACATTTTCACAGAGGTGTACTCACTTTTGTTGCCATCGGTTTAGACATTAATGGCTGTATGTTGAGTTATTTTGAGGGGACAACAAATTTACACATTGTTATACAAGCTTTACACTCACTACTTTACATTGTAGTAAAGTGTCATTTCTTCAGTGTTGTCACATGAAAAGATTTAATAAAATATTTACAAAAATGTGAGGGGTGTACTCATTTTTGTGAGATACTGTATAGTAAGTTGTGCCATACATAAGACTGACCAATATCTATTTTGAAACTAGCAGGATTCTGTCCTGATTTTGACCTCATGGAGCGCTTTTTGTTTTGTTTTGTGTAGCTGCAGTAGAGTCTGGCAGAGGTACAGAAAACAGGAGTGAATAAACATGCATAATACAAAATAAGCCAAGCAGTAACAATAAGAAATACACCTGTAGTAAACTATATCATTATGTAGGATGACTCTTTATGTTACAAGGTTAAGCATGTATTTTTTTTTCTGTGCTTTGGTATCCGTATTTTAAAATGTCTAAAAATGTTTTCTTTGCAGACAGGAGAGGAGCTGCCAGTTTCTCATTTGCAGTACGTTGCTTGGCCTGATCATGGTGTGCCTGATGAGTCATCTGATTTTCTGGAATTTGTTAATTGTGTAAGGCAAAAAAGAATCGAAAGCCAAGCAATTCTTGTCCATTGCAGGTAATTATTTTATCTGTAGAAGGCATTTTGATAAAGAATGATATTCTGTATAGGGTAACTTTGTTTTTTTGTTAGGAAATGACTAACAAGATGAGTCATGTACCAAATAAATATATAATAAATAATTAATCCTGTTGGCACAGGAATTTATACTCTCATGCTCTACTCTTATGCTTAGGTACTTTATAAAAATCAGATATGTTTTAGCTTGAGTAATGCCTAGTGGCAGTAGATATAGAACAATTTGTGTCAATTGTATGAAACACTACCAAGCTGAATCTAGAAAGGCCCATTGGACAAAAAAATTTAACTAATCTTCATGGGTTCAATTATGTTATCATTAAAAAAATCTACTGTACCTAAACATTTTCTTTAGTTTACCTTTACATAAATTTCTGCACAGTGTACATCAGTTGACATGTTCTGTGCTGTGAGCCAATTAGAGCTCAATTTTAATGCATAGTACTGCCAGACATATTTTTAAAAGTTAAGAATGAAATGCTTAGGCAACTTAAAGGATCTGGATTAAGGGAAGGAACTGTTTAATTATTTTTACTTTCTCCCACTATTTATCTCTGCCTGGACATTGTATTTAGAGTGTCATTATTATTTTATTTATACTCACCGTCACATCATCAATTTGAAGATTTATTGAAGATTTATTTTGGCAATTTTAACACATGTATTAGCACCATAATTATTAATTTATTTTATTCACATGTATGCATTTTTTATTCCTGGATTTAAGCTTAGTCGCAGCAGCATATTGTGCACTATTTATTTAAAGCGCATCAATTTTATACTTAGAACTTAAAGGAAGACCTCTCTGCAGTGCAGTGTGTGACCATACACCTTTAGGCCGGGTTCACACTGGTCCGACAAACGCTCCGACATTGGGAGCTCATGTCGCATGACGTGTGAAATTCAATGTTTCCCTATGGGAGCCGTCCTAACTGGTCCGACACAAGTCGTTCCGACTTTAGAAATGCTCCCTGTACTACTTTGGTCCGACTTTGATCCTACTTCAGCCCATTGACTATCATTGAAGTCGGATCAAAGTTGGATCGCCGTCTCGCATGATCCGACTTCGGCATGCGACTTGTGCTCAGATGATCTTGAGAGGGAACTCCGCGCCAAATTTAAAAAAAAAAACGGCATGGGTCCCCCCTTCAAGAGCATACCAGGCCCTTGGGTCTGGTATGGACCTTAAGGGGAACTCCCTACGCCGAAAAAACGGCCTGGGGGTCCCCCCAATCCATACCAGACCCTTATCCGAGCACACAGCCCGGCCGGTCAAGAATGGGGGTGGGGACGAGCGAGCGCCCCCCCCTCCTGAACCATACCAGGGCGCATGCCCTCAACATGGGGGGTGGGTGCTTTGGGGCGGGGGGGCGCCCTGCACCCCCCCACCCCAAAGCACCTTGTCCCCATGTTGATGAGGACAAGGGCCTCTTCCCGACAACCCTGGTCATTGGTTGTTGGGGTCTGCGGGCGGGGGGCTTATCAGAATCCGGGAGCCCCCTTTCTCCAGCTGGAATGCTTTCTGAGCGCTCCGCAATGGACTTATATAGGCGGTTACCCCGCCCCCTTATGAGGTCACAGTCCCGGGGCATGCTAGGACTGTGCCGTCATAAGGGGCGTGGTCAACATCACCCGATGACCACGCCTCCTTATGACGGCACAGTCCCAGCATGCCCCGGGACTGTGACCTCATAGGGGGCGGGGTCACCACATATATAAGTCCATTGCGGAGCGCTCAGAGAGCATTCCAGCTGGAGAGAGCGTTGTATCAACATCTCTGGACGAGAAGAGGGAAGAAGACAAGAAGGCAGAAGTCTGGGCCACCGCTAGCAAAAGAGCCGCAGAAGATATCGGAGGAGCCGGCAGAAGATCAAGACACCGGAAGGAGACGCCGGAGAGACCCCCGAAGTCGGAAGAAGACCACGGAGCTGCCTAATAAATTACTTTAAAAACCTGTGTACTGTGTTTTTTCATTGACACTTTTTTCCCTAGGTGAATGGGTAGGGGTATGATGTACCCCATACTTATTCACAAAGCGTGGGGGGGGCCGGGATCTGGGGGCCCCCTTATTAAAGGGGGCTCCTGGATTCCGATAAGCCCCGCCCGCAGACCCCGACAACCAACGGCCAGGGTTGTCGGGAAGAGGCCCTTGTCCTCATCAACATGGGGACAAGGTGCTTTTGCGTGGAGGGGCCGCAGGGCGCCCCCCTGCCCCAAAGCACCCACCCCCCATGTTGAGGGCATGCAGCCTGGTACGGTTCAGGAGGGGGACGCTCGCTCGTCCCCACCCCCATTCCTGACTGGCTGGGCTGCGTGCTCGGATAAGGGTCTGGTATTTATTTGGGGGGGACCCTCACACCGTTTTTTCAGTGTTGGGGGGTTCCCTTTACGGTCCATACCAGACCCAAGGGCCTCTTATGCTCTTGGAGGGGGGGAACCATGCCGGCTTTTTATTTAAAATTTGGTGCAGAGATCCCCCTCAAGATTCATACTAAACACAGTGCCTGGCATTGGCAGGGATCCAAGTCGGTCAGCTGAACTCGCTGTAGATCTTTGACAAACTGAGAAGCCGCTCGCTGGAGTGTGACATCACACTCCAGCGAGCGGCTTCTCAGTTTGTCTCAGTTTGTCAAAGATCTACGGCGAGTTCAGCTGGCCGGTTCCCTTGCGGGTGACCGCGGCTGCCTCGATTCGATCACTGGACTGCCGATCCGCGCTATGGACATTATATACTGATCCAGGAGTTTTCCCTCCCCGTGGCTTGTCATCCTTTACTTCCATGTAAGTGTGGATTACTTGTTATGTGTCTTCATAAAATACCTGCACTCAGAGGCGCTTTTCTCTTGTGTTTTTCTACTAGTTATGGTGTATGGCAACCTCAGCCTGGGCTCAAACCAGGCCACGCCTCCAACACGTATTACCCCTTGGAGCTTAATCATGGGCAGATCACGATGCCTTGCAGGTCTCTGCAGGCTGTCCATGTGAGCTGTCTGCCCCATACATCGTAAGGTCAGATAGTCTCACACTGACAGGAAGACTCAATGAACTACCACAGCACTCAACAGCGCCGTGGTAGTTAATTGAAAACTACAAGCCGACAGCCGCAAAGGATGTCAGAACTTGTAGTTCATTCATACACAGAGCTCTGTGAATAAATGACGCAGCCATGTTGGGGAGCCCTGCATGGCTGTGTTGTTTTCAAAAAGTGACAGCTTCTCCCCGTACTGCTGTCACAGGGAGAGAGCGCAGCAGGGAGCATGTCGGATGCATGGATTCAACCTCGTGTAATAGGTCACATACAGTATCTCACAAAAATGAGTACACCCCTCACATTTTTGTAAATATTTTATTATATCTTTTCATGCGACAACACTGAAGAAATTACACTGTGCTACAATGTAAGGTAGTGAGTGTACAGCTTGTATAACAGTATAAATTTGCTGTTCCCTCAAAATAACTCAACACACAACCATTAATGTCTAAACCACTGTCAACAAAAGTGAGTACACCCCTAAGTGAAAATGTCCAAATTGGGCCCAATTAGCCATTTTCCCTCCCCAGTGTCATGTGACTAAGTACTACAAGGTCTCAGGTGTGAATGGGGAACAGGTGTGTTAAATTTGGCGTTTATTGCTCTCACTCTCTCATACTGGTCACTGGAAGTTCAACATGGCAAAGAACTCTCTAAGGATATGAAAAAAAGAATTGTTGCTCTACATAAAGATGGCCTAGTCTATAAGATTGCCAAGACCCTGAAACTAAGCTGCAGCATGATGACCAAGACCATACAGCAGTTTAACAGGACAATTTCCACTTAGAACAGGCCTTGTCATGATCGACCAAAGAAGTTGGGTGCACATGCTCCGCGTCATATCCAGAGGTTGTCTTTGGGAAATAGGTCTATGAGTGCTCCCAGCATTGCTGCAGAGGTTGAAGGTGTGGGGTGTTAGCCTGTCAGTGCTCAGACCATACACAGCACACTGCATCAAATTGGTCTGCATGGCTGTCGTCCCAGAAGGAAGCCTCTTCTAAAGATGATGCACAAGAAATCCTGTGGTTTGATGAGACCAAGATTAATGTATTTAGTTCAGATGGTTTTAAGCATGTGTCGCGGCAACCAGATGAGGAGTACAAAGACAAGTGTGTCTTGCCTACTGTCAAGCATGGTGGTGCGAGTGTCATGGTTTGGGACTGCATGAGTGCTGCCGGCACTGGGGAGCTAAAGTTTATTGAGGGAAACATGAATGCCAACATGTACTGTGACATACTGAAGCTGAGCATGATCCCCTCCCTTCAGAGACTGGGCCTCAGGGCAGTATTCCAACATAACGACCCCAAACACACCTCTAAGACGACCACTGCCTTGCTAAAGAAGCTGAGGAGAAAAGGTGATGGACTGGCTAAACATGTCTCCAGACCTAAACCCTATTGAGCATTTGTGGGGCATCCTCAAACGGAAGGTGGAGGAGCACAAGGTCTCTAACATCCACCAGCTCTGTGATGTCTTCATGGAGGAGTGGAAGAGGACTCCAGTGGCTACCTGTGAAGCTCTGGTGAACTCCATGCCCAAGAGAGGGTTAAGGCAGTGCTGAAAAATAATGGTGGCCACACAAAGTATTGTTACTTCGGGCCCTATCTAAATATTTTCACTTAGGTGTGTACTCGCTTTTGTTGCCAGCGGTTTAGACATTAATGGCTGTGTGTTGAGTTATTTTGAGGGGACAGCATATTTACACTGTTATGCAAGCTGTACACTCACTACTTTAGTAGAAAAGTATAATTTCTTCAGTGTTGTCACATGAAAAGATATAATTTATTTACAAAAATGTGAGGGGTGTACTCACTTTTGTGAGATACTGTATATGCACGTCACTTATCCTTTAAGGAGTCACTCGGGCAGCATAACAAATAAAAGAGAAAGCTAATTCACCATAATACTGGTGAAGTTGGAAAAGTATGCCTTAAGCCACACATCGGTGCAAGTCCTCCGTAAAGGAGTATGTAGCAGTCTCAGCCAGGGCTGCAACCAGGCCACACCCCACTGGTGGAGCGGACTGCTTTTTATATGTGAATATTTTTATTCATTTATATATGGTCATATGATTTTACACTATTAGTGGCTTGCTTTCTTTCTTTCTTTTTTTTTTTTTTTCTATGCTGCCTATTGTTTTGGAGTGATTTTATGCATATGGATTGTCCTACAGCACCACCTCATATCTGATTACTCATTAGAGGTCAGGCGTGTTGGTCAACACTTCTATTCGCAGAAGTTAGCAGCAGTGGGATATTCTTTTCATAGCTAAAGCATGGCGTAGATCTCCGCAGATACTGCAGTGATCTTTCGCCTGAAGTGGGAGCAGATACCTGGTTTAGACAGGTAGCTGCTTCCCCCTCCCATCTGAAAAGTGCCAAATGACACCGGAGGGGGGGAGGAAACGGATGAGCGGAAGTTTCATTTCTGGGTGGAACTTTAACACTGCTATTTGCATTTGGGAACACTTTCATGATATTGTTTGCTGAGTTAAAATATTTATTTGTACATGTAGTGAAGTTCCTTTTTAAAGTGGTTGTAAAGGCAGAAGTTTTTTTTTATCTTAATACATTCTATGCATTAAGATAAAAAGCCTTTTGTGTGCAGCAGCCCCCCTAATACTTACCTGAGCCCATCTCAATCCAGCGATGTTGCATGAGACACTCGGCTGTCTGGGACTCTCCCTCCTAATTGGCTGAAACAGCAGCAACACGCCATTGGCTCCCACTGCTGTCAATCAAAGTCAGTGAGCCAATGAGGAGAGAGAGGGGGAGGGGATGGGTCCCGTCTCCATCTCTGAATGGACACAGGGAGCTGCCTCTCAGTTTGGCTGCCCCCATAGCAAGCTGCTAGGGAGGGGCCAGGAGTGCTGAAGAGGGACCTGAGAAGATCAGGGCTGCTCTGTGCAAAACCACTGCACAGAGCAGGTAAGTATAACATGTTTGTTATTTTAAAAAAAAAACGAGACTTTAGTATCATTTTAACTACTCCTAAAGCACTGTGCTTCTATATTTTGTAAGGCAGAAAGTTTACCTTAAATTGTATCTTAATCCAAGGATAAATATTTTATAGTTTGCAGCTGCAAGTCCTTAGGTGTGGTGCTGAATTATTTTTCTGTTTTTAAGCTTTTGTAGGACACTTAATGTAATAGGATGGCAGTGTTAACTTACTGTACTGTATCTTTGGATATAAATCTATTGTCACCCTAGGAAAGGAAATATGTTAGGACTACAGAGCACCTCTTCCCCATAACACAAGGCCACTTCCTGATGGTATTGTTTGAGATAACGTTGCACTTCTCAATATTACAAAATACTTTTGATGTTATATTTAAGAGTCCAAAAGGGAGCAAATAAGAGAAGTTCATTGTTTGGGTTTACATATACTTTAAAGGAAAACAATCCCAATCACATACTAATTATGTGGGGGTCTTGTGAGCCAAAGATAGACTGATGCCTCTGTGAGATAAGCTGCAAACACTGAACACGTTTCATTGCGTGCATAAACCAAAAAATATAAATAAATGTGCCTGCGCTGAAAAAACAGATATATCCCAATAGTTGGAAGGTGCATATATAGTGTAAAACTATACTACAAAATTTCAATATAAAAAAAAAATGCTAGTAATATAAAAAATATTGAATGAATACAATCCTTATATAAAAGTATCCCATAAAGTGCAACATGCAAAAAAAAACAATATATATATGTGGTTATAAATATAAGATCAAAGTGCAAAATCAAGTGTCCACATTTAAAAAGTTCAATTCATTGATATCAACACATAAAGTGCAAGTAAGTGGTCTCCACAAAAAACAGTGTTCCTCATGCTCCTCCTTAATGGTGTTCACAATCCAGCATGCTTCAGTGCTCTCCTGTGACCCCCCACTTGTGCTTGCGCTCACCTCTGAGCATGTGACACGGTAATTAAACAGTGTCTAAACACGCATTGGAGCCGCCCCTTGGGCTCATACAGGGTATGCTGGTATAAACTCCACCACTCTCAGATGTCATCAGATAGTCTCACATACAAGAAAGAAAAAGCTCCATAGTGTGATACAGTAGGGATTTATTTAAAATATATTAAAACTTCCCTCCAGAAGGGTACTCACAATATGTAGGTGCGTGAGTGCACCAATCTTTCCAGAGAGTGTTTGTATAAAACAAGCGTTTGTATGACGTCCTACCCCTCCCCTGGGGAGGGGTAGGACGGAGCTGTCAGCAACAGAGGTAGATGAGGAACGACACACCGCACGCGATACAAGCGCTTGTTTTATACAAACACTCTCTGGAAAGATTGGTGCACTCACGCACCTACATATTGTGAGTATCCTTCTGCAGGGAAGTTTTAATATATTTTAAATAAATCCTTACTGTATCACACTATGGAGCTTTTTCTTTCTTGTATGTGAGACTATCTGATGACATCTGAGAGTGATGGAGTTTATACCAGCATACCCTGTATGAGCCCAAGGGGTGGCTCCAATGCGTGTGCGCAAGCACAAGTGGGGGGTCACAGGAGAGCACTGAAGCATGCTGGATTGTGAACACCATTAAGGAGGAGCATGAGGAACACTTTTTTTTGTGGACACTACTTACTTGCACTTTATGTGTTGATATCAATGAATTGAACTTTTTAAATGTGGACACTTGATTTTGCACTTTGATCTTATATTTATAACCACATATATATATTGTTTTTTTGCATGTTGCACTTTATGGGATACTTTTATATAAGGATTGTATTCATTCTATAATTTATATATTACTAGCATTTTTTTTTTTTATATTGAAATTTTGTAGTATAGTTTTACACTATATATGCACCTCCCAACTATTGGGATATATCTGTTTTTTCAGCGCAGGCACGTTTATTTATATTTTTTAATCCCAATCACATGTTGGCATGCCACTCAAGACGACATACATCTTTACCCAACACCTTTTAAACCTATCCAACTCAGTCCCAAATATAGTCACGTAAATAGCAACCCAAAATGTTTACATGCATATGTTTATTTTGATCTTTTAACCATATGAGTGTGGCAGAGACCCTTCTTTAATAATAAGCCTTCACCCGGTGCCCACACTGTTACAGAATCTCCTGGACAGTTAATTCACTTTAGAAACTTACGGAATCTTAAGGGCATGATTGATGTAGATTCTTTCACAGCTGTGATTAGCATGCTACTCAGACCCATGACAGAAAACACTATCTGGTAATTTATATAACATGTTATTATATATGAAGATTTATTTTTTTTCATCTGAAGACACTATCCTAACTATTGGCATGTGAGCTCAGCTCAGGCATATTGAACCTACAAAGTACCAAGTGGGATTTGTCACAGGTTATTAAGACAGTGATAATATTTGTAGATTCCTGCACCCCATGCAGATCTCCTAGCCCCACAATCTTCCCTCCAGGCTGCTTTGAGGACTATTGTAAATCATAAATTCCTCTGACTCACATCACATTCTCAATATTTTGAAATCCAAATTTTATTATGCCCTTTTTTCATCCCAACTAGGCTTAAAATAGCTAAGTACATCCATCTTTAACCACTAGCTGTCCGCGCTATAGCCGAAAGACAGCTACAGCGCGGACTTTATTTGCCGGGGGGGGGGCGTCCCTGGACATCCTCCCGTGCTCGAGCGGCCTGCACGCCCCTTGCAGGGTGCATGCGGCACGCTCTGTGATCAGAGAGTCTCTGAGACTCGCTTGATCACAGATCTGAGTAAGGGGTCGATCTCGACCCCCTACCACGTGATCAGCTGTCAGCCAATGACAGCTGATCATGTGACCTAAACAGAGCCAGTAATCGGCTATTTTTTTTCCTCACGCTGTGAGAAAAAAAAAAGCCGAAAGCCAGCGGCTGCGAGAGGGACATCGGTCCCGATCATGGAGAGGCTTCTGTGTCCACTAGCCTCACCTACCAGTGCCCACAGCACCACCTAACAGTGCACACAGTACCACCCATTAGTGCCCACAGTGCCACCCATCAGTGCCCACAGTGCCACCTATCAGTGCCCACAGTGTGTCATCACCAGTGCTGCCTATCAATATCGCCTACCAGTGCCACCTACCAGTGTCCATCAGTGCCACCTACAAGTGCCCAAAAGTGCCACCTATCAGTGACATCAGTGCCACCCACCAGTGCCACCCGGTGCCTTCTTATCAGTGCCCATCAATGTCGTCTTATCTGTGCCTATCAGTGCTGTCTTATCAGTGCCCATCAGTGTCGTCTTATCTGTGCCCATCACTGCAGCCCATCAGTGCCCATCACTGCAGCCCATCAGTGCCCATCACTGCAGCCTCAGCAGCAAATATCAATGAAGGAGAAAAATTACCCGTTGGCAAAATTTTATAACAAACTCTTAAACATTTTTTTTTTCAAAAATTTTTGTCTTTTTTTGTTTATTTAGCGGAAAAAAAAAAACCCCAGTGGTGAATAAATGCCACCAAAAGAAAGCTCCATTTGTGTGAAAAAAATGTTAAAAATTTCATTTGAGTACAGTGCAGCATGACCGCGCAATTGTCATTCAAAATGTGACAGCGCTGAAAATTGTCCTGGTCAGGAGGGGGGTTTAAGTGCCCAGTAAGCAAGAGGTTAAAGTAGAAGTCCAGGCAACCACAGAAAAATTCATAGCTGACACGCAATGAGCATTTGAAATCTATCTGTATTGTTCAAACGTGTCAAAAACCCTCCTTTGTACCTTATTTAGTTGCGAAATAGCGCCAGTCAGCCAGTCACGTGATCGTCCTTCATCCAGCTCCCTCTGCCATTTACAGCAGCTGGGCGTACCATTAGTTCCCAGGTGCTGGACGTGTTCCTTATTGAATAGCTAATTTCCAGAAGTGACGTCGTACCTGGCCTAACGTCACTTCCATCTTCAGGCACACAGGGAAACGGAAATGTAAAAGCAAATGATGCTGCATGCTGGCTGTATGGCGGCATCATTTCCATGACAACAGGGACGCATTAGACTCTGTCCCCGATCCCGCACGATAAGTGAGTGAGGCATCATCTATTTCAGCTGTCTCTGGGATCGTGCTACTTCACCTCTCATCGAGGGGCCTGTCTCTATTCTCATCATCTCAGCTCTACCAGATGTGGGCAATATGAACTTATTTCATGAGAGTGAGTCTCTCTCTGTCTCTCTCAAGAAGCTAGTAACCGAAACAAGGCTGTGAAGACCGGAAGATATTACTTTCTGTCTGACTTAGTGCTGGTTCACGCAGGGGCGACTTGTCAGGCGACCTAACCGCCTGACAAGTCGCCTCCCATTCTGTACTACGGAACCGTTCTAATAGGAGCGACGCAAATCGCTCTGACTTAGAAAAAGATTCCTGTAGTATTTTTGGGGCGACTTCAGGCGACTTGCATTGACTTCTATACAGAAGTCGTTTTGCAAGTCGCAGCTAAAGCCGTGGTAAATACATGGATTTAAAACTGGCTACAAGGACGAGTTCAGAGGGTGGGGATAAAAGGGGAGTACTCGGAATGGTAAGGGGTGGAAAGTGGGTTCTCCCAGGGTTCTGTCCTGGGACCAATCCCATTTAATTTGTTCATAAACGACCTGGAGGATGGGGTAAACAGTTCAATCTCAATTTGCGGACCATACTAAACTAAGCAGGGCAATAATTTCTCTGCAGGATGTGGAAACCTTGCAAGAAGATCTGAACATATTAATGGAGTGGGCAACTACATGGCAAATGAGGTTTAATGTGGAAAAATGTAAAATAAATCATTTGGGTGCCAAAAATTTGAATGCAATCTACTCACTGGGGGGAGAAACTCTGGGGGAATCAAGAATGGAAAAGGACCTGGGGGTCCTAGTAGATGATAGGCTCAGCAATGGCATGCAATGCCAAGCTGCAGCTAACAAAGCAAACAGAATATTGGCATGCATTAAAAAGGGAATTAACTCAAGAGATAAAGCGATAATTCTCCCACTCAACAAGACTCTGGTCCGGCCTCACCTGGAGTATGCTGTCCAGTTCTGGGCACCAGTTCTCAGGAAGGATGTACTGGAAATGGAGCGAGTACAGAGAAGGGAAACAGAGCTAATAAAGGGTCTGGAGGATATTAGTTATGAAGAAAGATTGCGAACACTGAACTTATTCTCTCTGGAGGAAAGATGCTTGAGAAGGGGATATGATTTCAATTTAAAAATACCATACTCTGGTGACCCCACAATAGGGATAAAACTTTTCCGTGGAAGGGAGTTTAACAAGACACGTGGCCACTCATTAAAATGAGAAGAAAAGTGGTTTAACCTTAAACTGTGTAGAGTGTTCTTTACTGTAAGAGCAGCAAGGATGTGGAATTCCCTTCCTTAGGCAGTGGTTTCAGCGGGGAGCATTGATAGTTTCAAAAAACTATTACATAAGCACCTGAACGACTACAACATACAGGGATATACAATGTAATACTGACATATAATTACACACATAGGTTGGACTTGTGTCTTTTTTCAATCTCACCTACTATGTAACTGTTTGTTTTTCCACATATTTATTTTTAAAGGATTAATCCAAAGAACTTTTACTTCATAGAATAATCCATTTCGACTTGACTAAACCCTCAGAGACATTTATAAATTTTCTTGCTTCTCCCTCATGCTCTTGTACATGCCCCTGCCAGGACCCACTGTCAGCTTGACAGCTGAATTCCCAGGTTAAAACTAGAAGTCAGTAATACAGGGAATTCAGCTGCCAAAATGCAGCGATTATTCAGTGTAACTTTGCAAAATGTTACAAAATACACTCTTGCAGTCTTGTCAGAGCTAGTCACAAGGTTGTTTGCATTCTGACACCAACTGAGGCTACAATGAAAAAATTGGTCTGATCCATAATGAGTACATGGCCACCAGTTCTGAATTGGTAATCTACTTGTTCAAAACAAACCAGCTCTAACATGCAATCCGCAGTAGAAAAGTTCACATTTTTTTCATATCTCTTAAACACTTGAGTATTTTGGTATTATTCTTTTGTCAATTTCCAGTGAGAGCAAAAGCAAGTTTTTTTTTCACAGCTGTTGGTGCAGCCTTGAGGCTTTGCTGCCATGTAGAAGAAAACAAAAGCTTTGTTTAAAGATGTATGTACCTTGGTAAAGTTATACTGCATTTCTGTTACAGTGCTGGTATAGGACGTACTGGTGTTCTGATTACCATGGAAACAGCAATGGGTCTGATTGAACAAAACCAACCTGTGTATCCTTTGGATATTGTGAGGCAGATGAGAGACCAGCGGTCTATGATGGTTCAGACATCGGTTAGTAAGAACTTTGTGTTCATCTGATATAAAGATGATTCTTTCATTGTAATATATAAAAAGTCTGTTTACAAACTGTAGTGAGCTAATAATATTACAATGCTAAAACACAGTGTATATGTATACATAAATAAATTGTATATTTCCCTTTTGATGCAAACTTAACCCATATTCTGCACATTGTAGATGCTTCAAGCAGTCAATGTGTATGTATAGCCAAACCTCTTTTTTTTATTTTGGATAAATAAGGAAATAGCTGACAAACATGGCATATTGCTGTCTGTTTTTCATTGGAGAGATTTCACTTCTGTCCAAAAGCCACATCAGCACATCTCTTTTTCCTGTGACAGATTCATTTTGATATCTGTTTTCTTTACTAAGGACAACTTTAAAGCGGCGTTCCACCCAAAAGTGGAACTTCCGCTGATCTGCTCCCCCCCCCCCCCCCGGTGCCACGATTGGCACCTTTCCGGAAGATGGCGCTGTCCCTCAGAAGTTTGGCTCCCCTCCTCCTTTCCAATTAGAAAGTGCAACATGCTTCGCTGCCAGTTTCCCTAGGGATGAATGGCGGCGGCAGCACTCGACAGCCGATCCAAAAATAGGCTAGGGGGCTCCCTGGATAGGTAACTGTCCTAATATATCCTAAATATTAGCCAGCAGCTACAATATTTGCTGACTTTAAAAAAAAAATGCCCAGGCAGAGCACCGCTTTAAACAAAGTTATTAAAAAAAAAAAAAAAAGTTAGACTTTACATGTGTAAATGACTTATCTGACATAATTTTTCTTTGCAGATTAGAATACAATTTTATGTGCCACTAATGCTTACAGCTTCTTTTATTGCTTGGATTTCTTTTTTAATTTTATAAAGCATAGTTAAAAAAGGCTATCACAATCAAAATGCACCAGCAATATACCAAACATACTTACATTTACAATTTTTGAAATGAGAGTACACAAATGTACCCCAGTTTCCGTTAACAAATGACCTACCACCACTTCTTCTGGAGCTCATAATTATGCTCAAGATTATGCACTCTTGAAAAAGAACCTGATTGGCGTGATATGCATGGCGCTAATAATTATTCCTCCCCTCTGCATTAATATTTATAGTTTTTTATCCACAAAAATGAAAATATGCATACAGAAAAATATAATAATGTGACGTAGCTGAATTTTTAAAAATGTTTTATTTTTGCAAAGAATCGCATTCAATAGGAATGTAACATGTTTAAGCAAGACAGCGTTCAAAGTCACAATGATGAATGCATTAAAGGTTAAGTTCACCTTTAACCACTTCCCGTCCATACCCGTATGTCTATCCATATGGCCCCCAGGAGCGCACACTAGCGTGATCTTGTGTCACTGCTGTGTCACCGATCCATTTACCAAGCAGTGGTGCTCCATGCTGGTACCATGCGATCGCTGTCACTAATCACAGTGATCACGTCTAGTAGTAAACATGGCTGCCTTTCATACAGCCTTTTACAACTACTGTGATCTCTGTGATTGGGCACAGTGATCACATCGCACAGAGCCATGTACCGCCTCCTTGTATCATGTGATAGCTGTAGGTAGTCACAGTAGTTCTCAATGGCTAATGGAATGCAGCCAAGAACTGTTAGAAACATCTACTTATACAGCCATTATGCCTGTACAAGCAATCAGTGCAAAACAAAATCCTAAATCACTTCCCTAAAGTAGTACAGTATTACTCTGCACTGCTCTGGTGATAGAATGTAATTTAAAAAAATGGTTTAAAAAAAGTCATATTGTCCCTGATCACCGCCACAACAGTCATATTATCCCTGATCACCGACACACCAGTTACAGTGTCCCTGATCACCGCCACACCAGTAATTTTGTACCTGATCACTGCTATGCTACATCAGTCATTTTGTCCTTAATTACCACCACACCAGTTACAGTGTCCCTAATCACTGCCACACTAGTTACAGTGTGCCTGGTCGCTGCCACACCAGTTGCAGTATCACCACACCAGTTTAAGCCAACAACTGTATCCCTAATTGTCACCACACCAGTCCAAATGTCACCTGACCAGTGTAAGTCAGCAGCAGTCTTCCTGATTGCCGCCATACTAGTCACCAGACCAGTGTAAGTCAGCAACAGTGTTCCTGATCACCACCACACCAGTGCAGTGTTGCCTCTGCCTGCCACCTGTACTGATCCTGGCCTGTTTATTTATCACATTTCTGCCTGTTGTCTTGACTGATTTTTTTGCTTGCTTGCTGACCATGTCTATTCCTGCGGCCTGAACTGACTCATCTGCATGTCCGACTGACTATGTTTTTGTGGGACGCCAGTCCCAGCTGTACCCTGCAAACAACTGCATGTCTGGGACCACAGGGATGCTTTTGTTGTTCCTTTCTTCAGCCTCCTGTACTTCCTAGTGAACACAACATTCCTGGGGATAGCCATGTACCAGTAGACTAAGCTTGCTTGGCTTATAGGAAACTGGGACTCCTATAGGTGATGCTACACTAAGCTATATTTTATGACCACTTGTATAGAGGCGACCATTACAGTACATTGGTTTTGATACAGTTGGTTGATTTGTGTGATACACAAGAGTGAAAAAAGTATGTAATAAATCACTAACACAAGGAAAACAAAAAAATACTTGGTTGCTGCTGCTTTAAATGAAAAATATCTGTCAACAGTTAAACCTTGTTTTTTCTAGTAATAGCAAAAGTTACATTTAGGGCTTCTGACTACACCAGTAAAGCTGCTTTCTACCAGCACTAACTGTCAGCTTGACAGCCAAGTCTTGAACAGTGCAGAAGATGGACAGGGCAATGTGATTGGACGGGACCCCCCCCTACCCCCACCCCCCCCTGTCCTTACCACAATGCCCAAGGTGGAAGGCTCCTCAGGCCAGCCCTGTATATAGTGCATCCAGAAAGTATTCACAGCCCTTCACTTTTTCCACATTTTGTTATGTTACAGCCTTATTCCAAAATGGATTAAATTCTTTATTTTCCTCAAAATTCTACAAACAATACCCCATAATGACAACATAAAAGAAGTTTGTTTAACATCTATTAAAAATAAAAAATGAAAAAAATCATATGTAAGTATTCACAGCCTTTGCTCAATACTTTGTTGAAGCACCTTTGGCACCAATTACAGCCTCAAGTCTTTTTGAGCATGATGCTACAAGCTTGGCATACATATATTTGGGCAGTTTCTCCCGTTCTTCTTTGCAGGACCTCTCAAGCTCCATCAGGTTGGATGGGGGGGGGGGTGCTGTCAGTGCACAGCCATTTCTCCAGAGATGTTGAATCAAGTTCAAGTTTGGGCTCTGCCTGGGCCACTCATGGGCACAGTTGCCCTGTAGCCACTTCTTTGTTATCTTGGCTGTGTGCTTAGGGTCGTTGTCCTGTTGGAGGATGAACCTTTGCCCAAGTCTTAGGTCCAGAACACTCAGGAGCAGGTTTTCATCAAAGATGTCTCTGTACATTGCTGGATTAATCTTTTCTTCAATTCTGAGTAGTCTGCCAGTTCCATCCACTGAAACACTTCCCCACAGCATGATGCTGCCACCACCATGCTTCACTGTAGTGATGGTATTGGCCAGGTGATGAGCGGTTTCCTCCAGACTTGACGCTTGCCATTCAGGCCAAAGTGTTCAACCTTTTTTTTTTTTTTTTTTGTTTCTCATGGCCAGAGAGTCCTTCAGGTGCCTTTTGGCAAACTCCAGACAGGCTGTCATGTGCCTTTTACTGAGGAGTGGCTTCTGTCTGGCCCCTCTACAAAACAGGCCTGATTGGTGGAGTGCTGCAGAGATCGTTGTTCTTCTGGAAGGTTCTCCTCTCTCCACAGAGAAATGCTGGAGCTCTGTCAGAGTGACCATCGGGTTCTTGGTCACCTCCCTGACTAAGGCCCTTCTCCCCTAATAGCTTAGTTTGGCCGGGCGGCCTGCTCTAGGAAGAGTCCTGGGGGTTCCAAACTTCTTCCATTTATGGATGATGGAGGCCACTGTGCTCATTGGGACCTTCAATGCTGCAGAAATGTTCTGTACCCCAGATCTGTGCCTCGAACCAATCCTGTCTCAGAAGTCGACAGACAATTCTTTGGGCTTAATGGCTTGGTTTGGGCTCCAACATTCACTGTTAACGGTGGGACCTTATATAGGCAGGTGTGTGCCTTTCCAAATCATGTCCAATCAACTGAATTTACCACAGGTGGACTCCAATCAAGTTGTGGAAACATCTCAAGGATGATCAGTGGAAACAGTATGCACCTGAGCTCAATTTTGAGTGTCATGGCAAAGGCTGTGAATACTTACTGTATGTAAATGTGATTTGCAAATATTTCAAACAAACTTCTTTCACGTTGAGATTATGGGGTATTGATTGTAGAATTTTGAGAAAAATAATGAATTCTATTTTTTAACATAAGATGTGGAAAAAGTGAAGTGCTGTGAATACTTTCCGGATGCACTGTACATGATATCACAGGATTCACAGTCCATGCACATTACAGGAAAAACGTCAGGTCATGGGGCTTCATTGCAAAAATTAGAATATTGCTTGTTCTCTTATCAAAGACCGCAAAATATTTTGGACTCTATCTGCCTTCCTCAAAAGTATCTGAAGAAGGCAGATATGATCGAAAGGCTGTGACTTTATCTGTAATAGTCAAGGTCCAGAACCTGTTAATTCTTCCATGTCACCTTAAAACTTACTGGCTTTTCTCTGTGTGTTGCTCCTTTCCTTTCCTTTCCTTCTCCTTTCTAAGTCTTGGGAGATTTCCATACCTTACATCAATAAAGGTCATATATCCTGGAATAGTTTATTGCAATCTGGAATATATGCCTGTGTAAATGTAAAAGCTTAGCTACATCGCTGGAAAAATAATTTTCAGTTAAGTAAATATTAAAACTACATAGGCTAAATATTTGATAGACTGTTCATGTATTCATCATGTGGGTTTTTTTTGTTTTGTTTTTTTAGAGTCAATACAAGTTTGTTTGTGAAGCCATTCTCCGTGTTTACAAAGACGGATTAGTGCGACCGTTGCATTGCAGTTGATGTAATTTATCTCCCAGTTAAAGGACGTCCACAAAGTACAGGAAAATGTCTGAAAGATTAGCACATTAGTGGCACTTTAAACCTCTGTAAATATTTTTTAATTTATGTACATACAGAATGTGTATATAATATATGTCATGTTATTTGTCCAGAGGTGTATACAATTATTGTAGAGAAATTTGTATAATCACATGAATACTAGATAATACCTTATTTTGCCTTATTATAATGTTTGTGATGGGAGTATACATCCTACTTGGTTCTGTTCAACCACTATTGAGAATAGCCACTGTATTTTTGAAGATATGCTCCAATGACAAATGGAGTAAAATGATATTCTGTACATGTTAATGGTTCGAATAGTGCCAAAAAAATCTTGCTTTGTAGGAATCATGCAATAAGTTTCACTATTTGTATTTAAGTTTTTGGAAGTTGTGTTTTGATAAATACTATAATTGTACTTGTATAGAAACAATTTATGGTACAAACAATTAATCAAATATGGTTACATTTCCGCTTTTGCTATAATTATATTTTATTTTTTTAATATACTGACAAAACTATATGTGAAAGGCCCATATAACAGATAATTCTAAGGCATTTTTAAATAGTCACGTCACTGTAAACGTGCATTTCAGTTGTAGGTAAATGCTTGCAAGTGGAGTCACCAGCAGCTTATATTGGATGGGCATGTCAGCAAGCGACTATGGACAAATCACACTGTATAGCTTTGTGCTTGCAGCATGCTTCCACACTGTATACTGTACTAAATGGTGGTCACAGTGTCATTGTATGTTTCTGCTCTTGCAGCTGCCGAACAAGGGCATAACTCTTTCAAAGAGAGTAGGAGTCATAGTATTAGTAATACAGATACTGGGCAAAGCCACTTGTGGCTGTCTTTGCCTCCTCTGGACAACTTTAGGATAGAGATAGTAGGAGGTGTGAAGAAAGGACAAGGAGGCCTTAGATCTCCTCTTTCAGCTTTATACAATTCGCTCTTATACAACACTCCTTTTATCCCCTTATAATTCAAGTCACAATAAAAATAGATCCATGCACATAAAAGGATGTTAATGTAAAAAGCTTTGCACCCGTCTTTCAGTTAAAAGAAAAGCATACCAGAGAAATAGATGAATCTTGCCAAAACTATACATTTTGGCAGCACTTTCTTGTTACATTTTAAAAAATAAGCTGCTCTGTATTTCAAAATGTTTCTGATGTGTAATAAATCGTTGGGGAGTTTATAAATGGCCAGCTACTTGTAAAGAACATCAGTCTGGGGGTGTTTGTCTTTTGATGACCAGGCTATTATTTTCTGTAAAATGTGTGGCAGTTGGCAACATTCATTATTGCTTCAGTAATTTCATCACTGTTTTAAAACCCAAATGTAAGCCTGCAAAGAAATGGAATAATATTTATCCTTCACTTTACCTGTACTGCTATTTTTTTCTATCTTTAGCACCCAGCACACTTTCAAGTGTTCTCTTGGATTCCTTCCTTCGGCTCCTACATCATCATTGTGCCCTGTATTGATGTAGGGACCAGGCAAAGGAATCACAGCACACAGAGAGTAATCAGGCACCCCACCCTTTTCTTTGCAGACATGCCTTTGATTTTAAAATAGAGACAGTCTCTTTAATCTGTTTCTATAGTATCATTTTTTAGTGGCCAACAAAGTAGCTCTTGCTGAATAAATAAGATTCGTAGCAACAGCACATGATCTCAGTCAACAGGACCTTTGCTAATTAGGGCTTATTTGTGTGTAAGTTTTTGTGTTGGTGAATGATAAGTTTGATGATATGAGCAACATCTTCTTTTTTTATTCTTTCATTTTATATCTTTAAAGGATTTATAGCCTTATATTAAAATTATCATTATCCACAGTGCTCGAATGGGGTTACTTTTCAAAGGTATACTGAAACCAAAAGCTCTCCGTTTCAAGTAATTACTGGTGTGTTGCATTACCTTCCTGTAAACTATACCCCACCTATACATTATGTCATGATAGGATTTACACACCATAGTTTGTGTTTCCAAAAATATGGTAGGAGAGCTGGAAATCATCATTTGACTTTGTATTAGCTATAGCAGATGGGCAAAACTGAGCATTTTTCTGGTGATTAGTGTTTTTTGTTGTAGAAATAAGGTGATAACAAGTAATTCATCCTAGTGCTGAGCATTAAGTGGTCTCTCGGTCTACAGTATGAATAGCAATACAATTGCAATGATCCCACCCCTGACCAGTTTTTGAAAAACATTTCAAATGCTGCTACCAGGTAATTTTTTGTGAAAGTTTTAGATTATTCCAAGATACCAAACAGGTATATTTAAATTGAAGGCATCAGTCCACGCAAAATTATATTTTTGTTATACATTGAGTATGTTTGGTAAGTTATAATTTAATCATTTCCAACCCTGTTTCTGTCTATCAGGGAGGTGTGGGCATTAGAGTTCTTATGTTTGATTAGTCATAATTTAACATTTTTTTATTTAAAAAGTGAGAGTGGGAATCACTCATAATGGCAACAGCAAGTTTGCAGACCCTAAATCTCAAGTGCAGAGATCTAACACATCATTTTTAGGGACCGACTCTTTACCAAAGAAGTGTGTGTGTGTGTGTGTGTGTGTATCGAACGGGTTGCTAATATGGCTATTTTTGAACCCTTAAGCTATGTATTAAAAGTATCTTCATGAGCACTTTTTAGGTTGTTTTTTAGACATGCAATTTAACTCTCTAATCCTTTAGTCCAATTTCTGTTGCATTACTCTATTATACTCTGTTTGAAGTGCCCTTAAAATATTATTGTACTGTGTTCTAGAACAAATTCATGGGAGGCTTGTGTCTTCATACTGATTACAAAAAGGGAAATTATCTTCTGTACTCAGTTGGCAAATTATGTGAATAAATTCACAGGACCTAATAAAGCAGTTAAAACTTAAGTCTATGCAGCACTGATACTACGTTTCTTGTGGGCATTATTACACGTTCAAGCACTTGCCATCTTTTTATACACCCATTTAGGGGTCATAAGGCCATAACCAGTGTCAGTCTCCTACAGCGGGATTCCATAACAACTTTTTAATCCAAATTAAGGTGAATCAGAAATGGAAAGAATACACAATCATTTTCCTTGACTTACTTTTGTTATGATAAATTAAGAATTCTGTTGTTACTGCCTACTAGAATCTCAGATAGCTATAGAGAGTCAGCATGTTTGTCAGTAGCCACATTCACATTTTGGGTGAACATGACTTTTAATGAGTTCACTTGTGTACCCTCTAAATGAAAAGGCTGTTATTAAAATGTTGAACTCCTAGAATATAGCTAATAGTCGATAAATGACAGAAACGGTAAAATATTTAATATCACAAATTTCTGCCCTTTGTTGTGTTTTGGTGACAAATTATCTTAAAACTTTCCTCAGTGAAATATAACTTCTAGTTTACAAACCCTGGTATTTAAATCACGTATTCTCATTAAGCCGACTAATTTCCTTTGATATAGCAATATCCTACTTTAAAATATCAAAAGTCTAATTTGTTTCAGTTAATTTCCCAGTAACAATGGAAAAGAATAAATAAATCATAGAATAAATACTGTTGCTGAAAAAAAGAGTACAGATATTTTAATGAGGTACACTGACCTTGTTTTATTGTCAAAGAATAAATGAACAAGAAATAGTCAAAAGGTCCTGATAAGTAGAATAAGTAGTTTTACAAGCTGGGTATAATAAAATGCATTAATGAAGTGAAATAAAAAGTATTTGTATATTTTTTGTAGGTACATTCATGCTAAATACAATAATATAGCTCAGAAAGAGATTAAATATAATACATTAAAGTTCTATTGGGAAACCATTGTAAAGGTATATGAATTCATTATTTACTACTAAGAATGTGCTGCACCTTTGTATACTGGCTTGATTCCTGCAACACTTGTGTAATACTACCAATTTCTGTGGGTGATATGAATAAAAATCCATAGAGCGTACACCAAAAGACGCTTTCAAAACATTAGTTTGACTTGTATACATGCTTTAACTGCAAAAAAGAACAGTGTCTGATATTAAAGACCTGCACCAATGGGCTTTGAGCTTATGTCAGATGGCATGAGATTTATATCTGATAGAAACTCTTCTTAGATCACTCAGAATTCATTTACAATTGGAGTTGACCTGCATTTGATCAGGTTAAGCCTAGGTTGACATTGGTCCGATTTGGTATGAGATTTCTCAAATCGGCAGCCATTTCCGGCAATGGCACCAACCCAAATTGGTGCGACGCTGCACCGATTCCCAAAAAGTGGTTCCTGCACTACTTTTGGCGCTTCGGGTGAGATTTCAATAGACATCTGTGCAGTAACCTGCACAGATGTCTGTCAAATCGCCCCCGGAGTCGGACTGCTTTGCTGGGTTGAAATCGTGCGAGTTCAGCTGAACTCGCACCATTTCTAACCTGCAGCAATGAGAACCTAGGCTTAAGCGGGTTTTGCATCCCTACAGACATGTATGGCAATACAAAAGCCCATTGTCACAGGCCCTAATATAGGCAAGTCTAAATTACCCCATAGCAAAATAATCAGATATCATTTTCGCTGAACTGACTATAATATGCTAAAATATGGATTGCAGTGCACTTTGCAGACATTCATAGCCTTTTGGGCTGCCTCATTAAAAATAATACTGATAAAGTATATGAAAATACAGTAAATAGCTATATGTCTGTAATGTGAGCTAAACCTCTTCTATAGAGACATGCTATAGACTTTGATGCAATAGCCTTTTTCTGCTTAGATTGTGCCATTGTAGGGTGCCTTTGTATAAACAAGTTCTGATTTGTAGTAGAAGTACAAGTAGAATATAAATGAAAATATAAGTATAAAACCTGCTTCTTGAAACTATTTACCACTTTGTGCTATTTAGACACAACTGTTTTTGCCAAACTGAACTATTTTAAAGAATCCAAATATTATATAAATGTATATAAATTAAAGGGTTATAGCAGAAACAAAATGAACATAGAGATGGAAGAGAAAGTAGACTCCTGCCTAATGTAATTGCAAAAGCAATGTCCTCCTCCTGAGAGTAAGTAAGGAATTTCTGGCTGACTGCTGGCACTTGCTAGCTTCCAGTGTGTTCCTTAGAAGATATTAACAGGATCATCTCCCTGATGAAATTCCCATCTGCAGCCCTTTCCATAGTTGAATTGAGAAAGGTACTATGTAGCATGCAGAAGTAGAGGGACTATTGGGAGAACTTTGTCCACAGATTAGCACGTAGGGACATGTTTATGAAGTGGCAAATATTTGCCATACTTACCTATTGCTGTTACTAATTTGTCACTTGTTCATCATTAATGCCTGTTTGGTTGTACAGTTGTAAACCACACTTGCCGCCTGCACATTCGTCAAATTAGAATTCATTGTCCTGCACATCTGAATTTACAATTCTTCAATTATAAATACACATCTCCGGAACATTGTTACAGCAGTTTCCAGATAGTAAATCATTGATGTGCGCAGTGATTTGTCACCAATTCCTATGGAGAACTCACTGTATTGACTTCCATGCATTAGCCTTTGCTCACATTAACCATTTGGTGCCCTAAAAAACGTGGACTTTCACCTTTACCAGAATTAGTTCTCTTTACCTACTGTGGATGTGCAGGCTTTATCGAGAAAAGGACAAAAGCCTTGTAACACACTGCATATTTATAAGCACTTCACTGCTCTAATATATATTTAAAATTAATTTTATGGGAGCCGGGACACAGCTGTACTTACTGTATGTAGCTAATGCTACTACGGCCTACTATAGCAAGCACAGCGGCACACTGTTCTGTAATGGAAATAATTTGTTTGGGCCAGGTTGTTTATAGTGAAATTAAACTAGGAATTTTACTTTAAAAAGTGAAATTCACCATAAAAAAAAGGTAAGAGAGCTTGCTGCAATAAACATGTAGACTACCATTTCTAATCTATATTTTATCAGTATAGACACAGGTATAAATAGATTAAAAATAAAAAAAATCTTTTGCTGTTTTGAGCACTTTTGTTGCTCTTGATATTTATATAACTGCCATAGTTATGGATGAGCAATATTTTTCATCAATGTTGCAATAATTATTTTGCTGAAATTTAGGATCAATGCATTAGGGAAAAATTTGTTTCATTGTATTCATTGATTTCTTTTTTAAAAAAAGCTTCACTTTTGACCATATTTTATGGATATATAAATAGATAGATAGATAAATAAATAAATAAATATATATATATGTATGTGTGTGTGTGTGTGTGTGTGTGTAATGGCTTATCTCGTATAAATGATATATTTTAGGTATAATTGTTGGCAAAGAAAGGCTCCTTAATGCTAATTCTAAAGTATCGCACACTGTAAGGTTTGCTTCTCTGTATTTCAGTTAATTGATCAAACTCAAGAGTTGGGTTGAACCAATCACATAAGCCTGACATGTATTTCCTCCCCATTTTACTTGGCCACCTTGTCGGAATTTCACAAACAATTCAAAAAAGAATAGGGATGCACTCCACCCACGCATCAAACCCATCAGGATCCTAAAGCATAACTTCACTACCATGTGTGTAATTCTACCCATAGGGTGGTGTGCATGCCGCGCACAAAAGGTTTTTGCTGGCTAAACTGAGGTTAGGGAAGATCACTATGGGTGTTTGTCAAGATGCTCGTAAAGGGTACCCTCAACAGTTCCCCAATGTGTCATATGGGTGGTCAGCAATGACCCACCCTCACTGCTTAGAGGCTTGGACTATGTGATATTAGTAAACCTCCCTTTGACTCCTTGCACAGCACCTTAAGCTACCCCCCCAAATGTTTGGAGTTGGGTTGTATGTAAGAAAAGAAGGAAAAAAACAAAAGTTGTCCATTATGTAAGTGTTAACAAGAAATTCCAGGTGGATAAATAGAGTTGAAAAAAAAAAAGAATATTTATGTACTGTTTTACCTACTGAAGTGTATGTATTCCTCTCTGCCCATTCCTGTGACGGTGAAGATCTATGTCAAGGATCAAAAATGTAGTTATACTGTAAGCTGCAGGTGTCACTATGTTAGATATGCAATGCGGCTATGGTGTGTGATACCCAGGGCTAGTTAAACTAGATTTCAGGTTATTTGGCAGGTACATTTACTTATTGCCAATGTACAACATATTTTGTTACTTTTGGCATTAGTGAATGCAGTTTCTCAATGAATAATTGCACCATGGTTTCCCAAGGCTCATCTGATAAACCTCAGCCTCAGCTTAGGTTTTATTATGAATTGTTCTGGCTGCCTGCCATGCAAGCGTTGAGGCTGATGCACTCCAGAGATAATGCTACATGTGATGTTTTCTTGAGTGCATCATACACATATCATCATTTAATTCTGCATACATAAAGGATAAAGCAACGTGATCGCTTCAATTCATCCAACTCCAGCATACACTTCTTTTTCTTTGGAAACCTCACTGTTTCCTTCAATTTCTGAACACTAAACATGGTGGAGCGGGTAGAAAAGCAAAGTAATTGGGGGGTTTAAAACATTCCTGTAATTTTTTCTAAATGCTTATTGCTGTGCAAATCGCAAATTTTGTCATATGTGTCGATAGGGTTTGTCCTTGCATAATTGGTACCACTTTGACATCCATGTGAGATGCTTCTGAGATCGCTTAGTATTCTTGGACATGAGCATCTGACCTGCAGTTGACATCCTTCTTACATGCTTTAGGTGGGCTTTGCATTCCCATAGACCAGTTTGAAATACAAAACAAAATCCACTAAGCAATTAAAAGCCCACTGACACAGTAATAAAGCAAGAACAAATACAGTATATCCTTCTCTTTCTAGTAAGTGCGCGGGCATACTTACCTTTGTGCCAAAGTGTTTTTTCCCAGGATCCTTAAAGAAAGATGAGGCATAAGTCATCCTTGGCTCCCTTGCTGAAGATGTACCGTTGACTCAAAGCTAAACTCCAGACATGAAAACAAAACTGAGTGCAGTTATGTATTCAATTAAAATCATTAAATTTATTTTTAAAGGCAGTTAGTATAGGTACTTGCTCCTCAGCCAATCAGGCACAGCTGCATACACATACTGTACGCTGACGGAATGAGAGCGCAAAGATATAGCCTGATAGGTCATCTGCTGCTCCTTCATTTACTAAATACAGCCTGGGTGTACTGGATAGATCTGGCTATAGTTCTTAACTGCAGCTGTGAGAAGTCAGATTACCAACCTAAAAACTATAACTTTTTTTTTTATCCCTGATCGTTTATACACTGTAATAATGTATGCTACTTGAAACATTTGTAAAAAAAAAAAAAAAAACATCTGGATGTAATTTCCTGATTCAGAAAGTTGTAGGGGATGAGAACTGTTTAAAAATGTATAATGTCCATTTTCTCTCAGGATTTAGCTGTGTAATGCAAACATATAAAATGTATTAGGATGTTAATATGAATAATATTGAAGTCCTAGATGTCCCTTCATACATTTTAAAATACATTGGCACCAGTTACAGCTGCTATACTGTTATAAAATTGGATGGGTATACAGTTGTAATGGCTAACAAACCCCAACTCCCAAGCTTTTTTTTTTTTTTTATATGATCCCCTGAACAATAAAAGAGGCTCTCATTTCAATCTGAAACTGTTCTTCCAAGTACATCCTTTTAGCCAGCGTCATTAAACCCAGAAGTCTGAGTGTCACTATAGCAACCTTTGTTCAAAGTGCTTTGATGCAAGGAGCGTCACTCTGTGCATCATCATCGGAGGACCCCCTCACATGACATGATTTGCTTGAATACTCTTGAAAATGTAAGTATAAAATGAAAACCTACTGCCCAGGGTACCAAATTTGGTTTTAACATACATGGAACTTTTGTGTTACAAGAAGGCCTTTAGAGATACAATGGGCCAAAATCTAATGTGTATGGATATCTTTTCACTCAAACAGGCATACAACAATAACTTGCAGGCACATTCAAGCAGTTCTTATAAATTATTTATTACTAAATTTTGTTTTTTTGCTGTTGAATTGGTTTAAGAGGAATATTCCATGACAGGATAGGGTTCAGAGTTGTGAATAAGAAAACACTGAGTTTAGAAAATCATTAATTGAATAAATAAATTGAATTTTATGAATGAATGAAATATTGATGTGAAAAAAAAATGATTTATCTGGGGACAATTTCATGATGCATCATGGTATCTATAATGCATATCATTTGTATAGTAGATTATCATTTTCATTCACACTGATTATGTAAATACTCTAGTCCAATATTCAAATAAAAAAATTGAAAGGGGAAAAAATTGAACGAAGACCTGAAAAATCAGAGGTAAAGCCTTTCCTCTAGTATTTGTTGACTTTGCTTTATAAAAAAAAAAAAGTCTATAGAAAGTTTTGAAAATTTGCTATTACTGTATTGAATGTAAGTTGTTAATGGTGGATTTATTGCTCCTTAGCCATTACAGAACTTCAGATTTTTTTAAGCTTGTGTGTATAATTACTATTTTGTATGGCATCAAATTATTTGTCAACACAGAATTGTCATATGGTCAGCTAATTAGCAAATGTATTTAAAATATTCTGAGCATTCACATGTAAATCAGTGTAATATGTCCAGAGTTAATTTATGACATTGTTTTACAAATACATTTTCCTACAATTATTTTCTAAGTTTAGGAAAAGATTCTATTGTATATTTTTTTGGTTTGGTACAGTATTGAATATAAACATAAATGATTGACACCACTGGGTACAAGCTGCTAATGAAATAAAATATCTATTTGATAACTAAATGTGTATTTTTTCATATTTAATGTATTGCGCAAAATTATTACGACTGCAAGAGTAAAATAATAATTGCATAGAAAGAGTGTACATCACCATCACAGTTTTATTACTGATATGCTAAACTACAATAATAGGACACAAAACTTGGTACATTATGACAGCTGTCCAGATCAAACATACTATACACTGAAACACTTGCTAGCTGTAAAATGTATTAAGTTTATTAGTTGTGCATCATTATTATTTATATTTACAGAAAAAAACAACACAAAAATCCCTAAAATAAATACATTTCATGACACAGCAATGTTATTTAGAAATAAACGCCACTTATCCCAGCAAATTGAACAGTAGTAAGTTTTTCTTCTCTCTGTGCCATGCTTGGTTATCACTGAAACCAAACTAAGCTCTTGACCAGGGCATCCATTCGCAGAGAAACAAATTCTATGGCAACGCAAGGTTTAAGTGAGAATAAAAAAACAAAAATGGCAGGCCCCAAGATCACTTGCAGCAGGTAAACAATGTAGTGGTGAGAAACCGCTTATTGCTGCTCTATGCTTACCATGCAGATTTTACCATTTAAGTACAAAAAAATGGAAAATTTATATCAAATACTTACCGTAATTTTTCTTTCCTGATAGGCTCCATGTCTGCATACGTGTGGGTTGACCCCGCCTCCATAACTACCCAATAGGACCCCTCCCTATAAATTCCAGCTGTGAGCTCCTAGCCGTGTTTCGTAACTAGCCTACTCCAAGCATTGGGAGGGACTCCTGCTGCCATGAAGCCTATCAGGAAAGGAAAATTACGGTATTTGATATAAATTTTCAGTTTTCCTGACAGGCTCCATGGCAGCATACATGTGGGAAATAACTCGCCAAACACACCCGGGTGGGCACAATGCTAAGCAAAGAAAATAAATTTAACACTGTCAACTGACAGCACTTTCAAACCAAAATTAACGGATGACAAGGCGACTGGTTCAACACAATAGTGGGAAACAAAAGTATTAATAGATGACCAAGAAGCCGCTCTACATATAACTTCAGGCGCGACATGACGAGAAGCCACCCAAGAAGTTGAGATACTCCGAGATGAGTGTGCAGTCATTGCCTCTGGAGCAGCCAAGCCCTTCACTTTATAAGCCTTTTGAATGGTCTGTACTATCCAAGCAGAAATGGATCTGATTGAAGCCCGTTTTCCTTTATTTTTTCTATGTAGAAGAATGAAAAGAAAGTCAGTTTGTCTAAAAGATTCCGTAACTTCCAAATATTGACTCAAAGTATGTCCCAATCAAGAGGATGGACATCTTGACCCTCTGTTGTCCCAAAGGTAGGCAACACAGTTTATTGATCTTCGTGGAAAATAGATGGTACTTTAGGGTTTGAGCCCAGCATGGGAATTAACACTGCTCTATCTGGAAAAAAGGTCAGGAAAGGCTCTTTTGAACCTAAGTTTCTGATTTCAGACACTCTTTTGGCTGAGGTTACTGCCACCAGGAAGACGGTCTTGAGTGTGAGATCTTTTACTGATAGAGGTTTGTCAGGATCTGTTCCAAGCATGGAAAGAAAATCTAGAACAAGAAGAAGATCCCATTTAGGAAACCTCGGTTTTCTTTGAGGTCTTAGCCTGATAGCAACCTTGAAGAACTGATGAACCAAGGAGTGATTAGCCCATGAAATTCCTGTAAATGCCGAGATGGCTGATATTTGAACACGAAGAGAACTTACTGCTAGGGGCAAATCCAAACCTGTTTGCAGAAAGCTAAGGTATCCTGGACTTCTGGAGAACCACAAGGATTAGGTCTAGAGGACATGTGTTCTGTAAACTTGGACCTGATACGCTCGTAAACTCTATTAGTGCTCTTCCATCTGGCATTAAGAAGAGTCGGTTCTTCTGGACAACCTAAGGCTTCGAGCCTTCCCCTCTCAAAAACCAGACCCTGAGATGTAGAGGAGCAGGGCATGGATACAGGATTGTGCCTTGGGATAGAAGATCCAGCCAGAGAGGCAGAGGAATTGAATCCCGATAACTAAGGAGTGTTAAGAGGGGAAACCATGGCCTGTTGGGCCAAAACTCTATTATTGCTATGACTTCCACCTCCTCTATTCTGAGCCTGCGGAGAAACTGGAGTATCACAGGTACCGGAGGGAAGGCTTATGCCTTGCTGAACCTCCAACGGTCCGTGAGGGCATCTATCCTATAGGCTTGGGGATCCCACAACCTCGAATAATACTTGGTCAGCTTGTAATTGCATGGGGATGCAAAGAGATCCACTTCTGAACACCTCTTTGTATAGGGACCACTCGTCCATTTGAACACGAGATAGAAAGTCCGCTTGTACATTCTGAACCCCTGGAATGTAGACTGCCGAAATGTTGGACAAATTCTTCTGAGCCCAGTTCATGATTGGCTCCACCTCTCGTAGGAGAGACCAGCTGGCAGTTCATGATTGGCTCCACCTCTCGTAGGAGAGACCAGCTGCGAGTTCCACCTTGCTTCCTTATGTAAGCCACCGCGGTTGTATTGTCCAACCGGAGCATCACTGAGGAGTTCTCAGATGGTGGAAAGACCAGAGCGCCTAAAAGGCTGCCTGCACCTCCAGTATATTGGATACAATATATATAATATATAATAAAAAATACCGCGCTGGAGCAATATAATAAAGCAGCAGTAAACAGTGTGACAACACAAAATAACAATAATAAAAATAAACTGCGCTAAGTGTCCTTTAGTGGATATTGACATAAGTATGAAGTATAAATGGTATAGTCCAAATATCGCTTAGAGTAAGAAAAGGCACCCCAGATCCTCCAAATGGTACAACATGCATAGGAATGATTGATAATCCAAAAGATCACGACCATGAATTGCCCTTACCAGAGCGCAAAATATATTAAGCAGACGGCTTAAACCCAGCCGGGGCCTTTAGGGATAAGGACCGATCAGATCTGTCAGAGTTCAGGCGTAGTTCCCTCAGTTCATCACCGAAAGAAAAACAAAAATGCTTGCCATAGTATAATATTGTTTTGCAACCAAGTTAAGCATTCACCTGAAACCAACACCCTATTGTGCATATGGGATAAAGGTGATAACCCACCACCACAGCTGTAGATTGTGCTTACCAACTCTCAGGCTTTAGTATTCATTGAGCTCTATATCACTGGGAGATTGGTGGCTGTGTTAGGAAATCCTTATCCATAGTATGCGACCCAAAAATGAGATAAATAGACCATAGTGTAATACGTTCAGATAACCCTTTAATAAATAAAGTAATACACTTACAAACAGACAATCAGATATCGCATGGAATAGATAAAACGCCGGCCGGCATAACAATCAAGAAGCGGAGCTCGTCCTCCTTCCTCATTCACATGGTGACGTCACTGCGTGCGTGTCCAGACGCGTTTCGTCATCAAGCGGACGTTTTCAATGGGGACGAGCAGCGCAGTGAACCACCACCATATATATGCTACCAAGCCTCGCTCAGAGGTGCAAGTACAAGGACGCCATCTTAAAATTGGGCAAATGCCCTGACTTAAAACGGGAAGTGCAAGTTAACAAGAATTTATATATATACACAACCCGCAGTGACGTCACCACGTGAATGAGGAAGGAGGACGAGCTCCGCTTCTTGATTGTTATGCCGGCCGGCGTTTTATCTATTCCATGCGATATCTGATTGTCTGTTTGTAAGTGTATTACTTTATTTATTAAAGGGTTATCTGAACGTATTACACTATGGTCTATTTATCTCATTTTTGGGTCGCATACTATGGATAAGCATTTTCTAACACAGCCACCAATCTATACCATTTATACTTCATATTGGATACAATCCTTTGAGATGGTGAGCTCCATCTGCCCTGAGCCACTGCCCCAGCCCCAATTGCTGGCATCTGAGATTATTGTAACCCATGTGATGGGAAGGATCGAATGGCAGTTGCGGAGATTTTTCCCTTGAAGCCGCCAAAGAAGAGACTCTCTCGTTGGATGGAGTGAGAAGGATGCGCTGACTCTTGCTGGGAGAATCCCATTGTTGGAGAAACCCTTTTTGGAATGGGCAAGTATGCCATTGCGCTCACTTCACCATGGGAATGGTGGCTGCCATGGTGCCAATCAGCTTCAGACATTGAAGAGCGGACAGGTGAGATGAAGCGAGTGTTGAGCGGATCCTGTCCTGGATTACCACAATCTTCTCCTCGGGTAGCGGGATGTGCCTACCAGCGTGTTGAAATGGGCACCTAGAAATATGAGAGACTGAGAGGGATTCAGGTGACTTTTCTCCAAATTCAGGAGCCACCCAAACTCTTGAAGAGTGGAAATCACTAGACTCCTGTTTTAGAAGTTGACCTTTGTCCTGGGCTAGAAGGAGGAGGTCGTCTAGATAGTGGTGAAGACGAATTCCTTTGACTCGGAGCAGAGCGACAACAGCTAACAGAACCTCGGAGAACACCCGAGGTGATGTTGTGAGACCAAATGGAAGGCAGGTAAACTGTAAGTGTTGATCGCCCACTGCAAAGCAAAGGAACTTTTGGAACTCTGCCGCCACTGGAACGTGAACCACCTGCAAACTGCTAGGCAAACTGCTAGGCAAATAGGCCTGTGCGCGCTTGTCTTTCCAATAGTAGACATGATTCAAGCTCTTCAGCGCTTACTCTGCAATACACTCCATACCCTGTGTTAGCCATCCATCTATATTGCTTTTTTCAGTTGTTGTATTTTTTATTTTGGTATTTAATAAAGCTGGTTTGTATCTATCCCAGTGTTCTTTGTTGACCCTCTTAAGAGAATCTTTCTCTTTTTCCTATATGCGATTAGGGCAACTTGAACTGCATCCAGACTTAGGTCTGCATGATTGATTTATACTCACCTGCAAATATGGCCAATTATTGATTTGTTGATCCTGGCAAAATCCCTGTTTTTGATACCCTGCTAACAGTCCAGGCTTATCAGAGGGATGTGACATCATATCGTTCGGCCGATCACGATCGTAGGGCATCGTCTTCAGGTAGGAGAACCAAAACATATGGTCCTACGGAGGAGGACAAAAAAGGAACACAGCTAGGAGCTCACAGCTGAAATTTATAGGAAGGGGTCCTATTGGGTAGTTATGGAGGCAGAGTCAACCCACTCGTATGCTGCCATGGAGCCTGTCAGGAAAATAGCATTTTTAAAAACAGCGCACAATCTTAGCTGGTCTCTAGTATAGTGTTTTTCTATGTTCTCGTGTGATTGCAGTTATGAATCCAGATATCTACCAAATTACCCCTGACATGTCATTTTACCAAAGTACCTCTCAAGTGTGCAGTTATTACCAATCTTTTGTGTAAGAAACCCATGTACCAAGAGGCACCTGTTGACCACTAAACTGTTGCACCTGTTTATGGTATTGGAGCAATTATATAGATATGATGAAATGGTGCGTTCATGTGTATATACACTATGTATATATACTGTTTTTGTGGGGTTTTTTACAAGACTTGGGTACAAACTTTTTATTTGCTTAGTTTAAAGGAAGCAGAAATAGGGTAGGTTCACACTAGTTAAGCGCCAATTTTCAGTGCGATTTTGTGGTGCTATATTGGTGCATTTTTTATGTTTTTCATGCCATTGCATTTTTTTGTAGGGGAAGGGGACTGCATGGTTGACCGTTGCTAGTTGTTAGGGAGCCAGCACACCCCAGCGCCTTTACAACCACTTTAAAATATTAAAGCGCACACATGCAAAAAAGACATTTACCTCCTGCAAGGCTATTTAAAACACCTAAACATTTAAAAAAAATATGGGGATTTGGTCACACCATATTGCTATATGGAGCTTAAGCCCACTTACTAAGACAAAGTACCCCATAGTTAGTGGGTCCTACGCTATCCATAGAATGGGAGATCCTGCTTCTCTGAACCATGGGAGCCATACACTTCTATATGGGAGAACTAAAGGTCTCCACCTATGACACAGGTGGACACTAATGAGAAGCAATGATGAGGGAGTGGGGTGCTCCTGCCCATAGACAAACAAGATATTTGGGGGGGCACACCCTAAAAGATGTATCAAAGCTGGTGCAGCCATAAGACCATAAAACGGAACAAAATATTACAGTTTTTTGTTTTTTTTTTACAACCAGTGTGACTCATCTCCGCTGTCAGCCAAAGATTCCTGGCTGACAGCAAAACAAAATGTAAACAATGGAGTTGGAATGAATTAAAAAAAAAAAAGAAACACAGGCCCTTTGGGCCTTGTATGGATTTAAAGAGGGACCTCACGCCAATAAAAAGGTAATGCCAGACCCTTAACCAAGCTTGCAGCCTGGGAGGCAAGGAAAGGGGGACCCTGGCCTGGTGGTTGAGGGGGTCTGTGGGCAAGGGCTTATCAGAAACTGGAAGTCCCCAGATCCCACCCCCTCTATGAATACAAAGTATTTATACTCCATTACAAAAAAAGTCAATGGTAAGAAAAAAAAAAACTGTTTTTGATAACTCCTTTATTTAAAAAAAAATGTACATCATTCATCAATCATGTTGTCCAGTGATGTAAGTCCACATCAATCACAATCAACGATGGCCGTAGACCCGCATGGAAAAGAAAATGCTGATACCTCATCAATCCAAAGTAGCACAGGACCCTTTTCCAAAAATGTGCCTTGCTGTGCTGCATTATGTCAATGGGCACCATAGAGAATAACATGATTCCCCTGCGATTCTGTGCAACTCAGTTTCTTCGGAAATCACAGTATTTGAACCAGGGCTTATGAATTGTTAGAGATAGTTTTTAGTCAATCATGAGTTCACAAGGACATTTTTTAATTTACATTTTTTTTTTTTAAGTGGACAAGGGCCTCTTCCCCACAATCCTGCCATGGTGGTTGTGAGGTCTGCAGGTGACATGCCCCCTTATGAAGTAATTGACCAAATATGGACATGTTCACATATGGTCAATGACAGCACCAGATGACTCCACCCCTTTGTCATTCAGCACCTGTCAAGAAGTAGGAGGGGTCGGTGTCGGCCTTTTATTGTGATTGATGTGGACCTACCTTGTTGGATGAAGTTATTGATGATGGGTGTACACTGAGGGACTTTTTTTTTTTTTTTGCAAAGGACTTGTCAAAAACTGTGTTTCTGTTTTTATTTTTACAGGACATTTATTTTGTGAACGAGTAGGGGTATCTGGGGGCCCACTTATTGTTAAAGGGAGCCTCCAGATTCCATTAAGCCTGCTCTTATTCTTATCAATATGAGAGCAAGGTGCTTTGCTGGGGGGAGGGCAAGTTGCCTGGTATGGTTCAGGATGAGGGGGGGGGGGGGGGGTCACATGCTTATGCTCATAAAATAATAATTTGAATCCAATGAGTCATGTGATCCAAGTATCACATGCAATATCGTTTAATGAATTGAGACCCTCATCCCATGGTATGTTTCCCCTGAAGCACATTTCTTACTTTGACTTCCCATAGTAAGATCCCTGCATTGTGTTTCATATCCTAGATTGTTTTTATAATTTATACAAGTGTCTAGGAATAGCCAAAAAAACTCTGGAGATGGGAGTTACACGACTTTTATTCTTGCTAAATGATCTGCTAATAGGAAAAATTACATGTTCTTGTTTTTTATATTTCTCCTCTGAGCTCCCGCCTCATACTGCCCTCCAGCTGCATTTCCCAACTCCAGGTATGGAACAGCACATATGATTGTAGTTCTAAACAGGAGGGTAGAGGAGACTCTAGGACTTCATAGGACTCTAGACTTCATAGGATATAGCCGGATATCTGGGGTTTAGCAGCATGACCAAGGGCAATATGAGGAGGAAGCTCATGAAAAATTGTAAAAATAGCAAAAACATTAGTTCTGCTACTAGTGGCTCATTTAGCAAAACCTAATACCACTTTAAAGCCACATGCAGCTATCTTATTATTTTCTTTTCACACTCACAGCTGAACTGTTGTGAAAATGACCGTTATTAATTTATAAAAATGCAATTTACTGCCTTCAGTGGCATGCTGAAGATGACGGGTTGACTGATAGCTTGAATGGTACTCGGTGTGCAAATTCCATACAGCTAGTGTTTATGGCAGGAACTGAACATAGAACCCTACTGCTGTGAAACCACATTACTAAATACGAAGATATTTCGGGTTATTTGGATATCAGATTGTCATGTGGCAAGCCAGTCTAGAATGGCTAGCTGAAAACAGCTTGCAGCTTATGTCAGTTTGAACAGCTAATCTTAAATGCTTGGAAGCAATTCTGTGGGTGGCATTCAAAGCCTGAAAATCAGCTGTTCATGCTGACATAAACAAGCTGTCAGCCATTTTCAGCTAGCAGTTCTGAGTAGGCTGCCAAAGATGCAGAAGCCAGCCCTGAAGAAGGGGGTAATTTTGGACCACCAAAACACTTTGACATCTCTGATACGTCTTTATGTTAATTCCAGCCAGCCAGAACTTTTATTTGTTGCTTATGAGTTAAGAAGGGTCTCCTCAGCAAGTGTAGGCCTTTGTGAGGGCAAAACCCCAAAAAACTATTACTACAAAATGTGGAAAGCTAGACATCAGTACACTTGAGTGTGGAACAACAAGCGCAGAAAGCTCCCTTAAGAGGTAGCTGCTATGAATGAAAAGCCACAGTGCCGGCCACAAGTCTGAGAAATGGCTGACCCTTATAATTTAATAAAAGAGCAACATATATTTTATAACAGTGTATGCAACCACACCTCTACTGAAGGGTGCACTGGAAGTTTAAACCATGCCTGGGCATGGTTAACTCTCTTGGTCCGGACATATGTGCAGTGTGAGTGCTCCGAAATGTGCCTGGGAATAGTTACGTGCACTGTGCCCAGGATCACTTAGAAGAGGTGGCCTTGGTCATGGTTCATTTGTGGTCCTGAGCAGTTCACTTCAATGTGAGTGTAAACTGTCCATAGTACAATGAGCACAGAAGCAAGGATCACTGTGGTCTGGATGATGTAAGTATGCCTGGAAACACTCATTTTACAGTGAGAGTGCAGAGAGGGGAAAGGGGCAATTGGACTAAGGCATGGTTCAATTCAACTGTGCCCGGTGTGAGTGCACAGTGTCGTACATTTTTACTACTCTTTATGCATCCTGAAATAAAAGTAAAATGGGAGCTACTATGTGTACCACATTTTTAATCTTTTTTTTCTTCTAAATAGCATTCATAAAATTCAACATGAATATTGAATTTGTAAAAATGTTTGCAACTCTTTAAATAAAAAAAGCCATGAAAAATATTTGCAACTCCTTAGATAAGAAAAGCATTTGTTTTTGTCTAACAAACGTTTGGTTATCGTGACTATAATTTGATCAGAATATTGTGATGTAAAATATCCACTAGGGGGTGGTGTAGCACTACACATAATTTATCTGCAGTTCAATTTGGTCACTGACAAAAACTGCACACAAATCTTACAACTCATGGACATTATAAAGATCGTTTATACAGACACATATTGAGAGGAAAATATACTATGAATTACAACCCAATTCCAGAAAAGTTTGGATGCTGTGTAAAATCTACTTAAAAATAGAATGCAATGATTTGAAAATATCCTCTAAATCCCTATTTCATTCACAATAGAAAAAAAAAATCAAATGTTTAAACTGAAAAAATGTACCATTTTAACCACTTCCCGCTGACCATATGCATATATATGCAGCCTCTTGGCGGCTGGGCTTTAGCACCAAGAGACCGCATATATGAAGCCCTTTGTAAACACATGTACTGTGCTGAGAGCGTGCTCCATGCATGCCAGCAGTGCTGCTGCAGGTACCGGAAGGCTCCCGATACATACAACCAGAGGCTTTCTGATCATGTTACCACTGTGGCTGCCAATCACAATGGTTACATGAATGGAATTCCCCGCCTCCGCCTCCCAGCATTTAAAACCTCTTAAAGGGTTGGAAAGGCAAAAGGGTTAAAAAAAAAAAAAATTAAAATTGATGGAAGCAGCGTGTTTTAAAAAAAGTTGGGACACGGTAATGTTTACCATAGTGTACAGTACATCCCCTCTTCTTTTACCAACTCTGTAAACATCTGGGGAGAAATTTTGGGAGAGGAATGTTGCTCCACTGCTTGCTTGCCTGATATTGGATTATAACTGCTCCACAGTCCTGGGTCTTCTTCGTCATATTTTTCATTTCAAGATGTAGCAGATTGGTGAAAGGTCTGGAGTGCAGGCAGGCCAGTGAAGCACCCGGACTCTTCTACCATGCTGTTGTCATAGTTGTATGCGGTTTAGCATTGTCCTGCTGAAATATGAAAGGCCTTTCCTGAAAAACATTGTTTGATTGGGAGCATATGCTGCTCTAAAACCTGGATAAACCATTCAGCATTAAAATGTGCTTTTCCAGATGTGCAGGCTGCCCATTCTATACACACTAATCCACCTCCATACCATCAGCACTGATGAGCACTAATAACAAGCTGAAAGGTCCCTCTCCTCTTTTGTCCGGAAGATGCAGTGCCCATAGTTGACATAAACAATGTCAAATTTCAATTTGTCTGACCACAGATCAGTTTTCCACCTTGCAATGGGCCATTCTATATAAACTTTGGACCATAGAAGACGGTGGCATTTCTGGATCATGTTCAGATAAGGCTCAGATAGAGCTTTATCTTGCATTTTTGGTTGGCTCGGCAAACTGTATTCACAGACAATGATTTTTGGAAGTCTTGAGCCCATATAGTGATGTCCATCATAGAACCATGCCTGTTTTTAATGCAGTGCCTTCTGAGGGCCGAAAATCATAGGCATCCAATAGACATGTGCACACTGAAATATTTTGTTTCGGAAATTTGTTTTCGTCGGAAAAATAAATTTATTTATGAAAAAATAAAAATAAAAGAAACCGAAATGTGACCCACATCCGCCCAAACATAGAAAAGCAGAGACTCACCTCCATCCCTGGGACATTATAAAAAAGAAATAAAAGAAGCGATTATGGGACTTTAAATGAGGTGTATGTCTCTGCAAATATGGAATATTAACTTATTGGTAGTAACCAATCCCCAAAGGGTAGTCCCTATAATGAACAAAACAAAATATTTCTTGTGTACAATATAGGCACGATATAAGCATATTCGATGCACAATAGTCACATATTTAATGTTTATACATAGAAGGACATGATTGGTACAAACAACAATAATGGAGAATTAATGTACAAAATTGGTAATAATAAATAATTATAAACAACATGGTAAGATGAATTCATAATATTAAAACATGCTTTAAACCTGGCATCCTTGAGTATGGACTCAACGCGTTTCATGGCGTTTAAAGCCAATCATCAGGAGTAGGATGCTAAAAAATAAGTAAGAATGGAAAATAAATGAGTAAATTTGCCTACGTCAGATATCTATATAGTATATTAGGCTCTCTAGTTAGAAAAAAGATGTAGTGATGGTACTAACCTGTAAAGTATCCAATGGGTGTATACCCATTGCTACTGTATTTGGATGAACATAGCCTGGATATGTTAGTCTCCCCCGGGGTTGAGGCGGGGAAACCCAGCCCAGTGCAATCCCCCCACCCTAGCGCCCAGTTACTCCCGAAATTCGTTTTTATTTGTTTTGTTTTTCGTTAAAAATTGCATTAGTCCGAAAATCCAAATTAAGGTTGAATCTGTCATTGAAGGCTTATGGTGTCTGTCGAATGTTTAAAGAAGATTCGACGGAGCAGCTAAACTGTACAACGCCGTACAGTTTACCTGCTCCGTCGAATCTTCTTAGAACTTTCAACAGACACCATATGTCAAAGTACGTGTGTACTTAGTTCTAGCTATTTTACTGCTCCTCCTCTTTGGTTACAATCAGCCAATAACATTCATCATCATCATTAGTTTTATTTATTATTATTTATCTTTTCTCCCCTACGTCGAATCTTTTCTCCCCTACGTCGAATCTTTTCTCCCCTACATCGAATCTTTTCTCTCTATGTCGAATCTTTTCTCTCTATGTAGAATAATCTTGGACTAATAAAGTTAAGGTTAGGCACATTCGACCACAGGTTTGATGGACACAGATTGTTATTGTCATCATCATGTCGAATCTCCTATCTATATCGAACTGTTGTAGCAACGAAAATGAAAATAAAGCATTTGTTTATGTCGGATCTTTCGTTTTTCGGATTCTGCACTTTCGTTATCGTTTGTTAAAAGGATAACGAAAACACCTGAAATTCAGACGAAAATGCATTCGGACGAAAACGAATGCACATGTCTAGCATCCAATATTGCGTTATGAACAGTAAAAGCTTTGGGAAGAACCCACTAGTTCTTCTAGAACCATTGGGCAAATCGCAGTCTCTCCTCAAATAACTTTATTAACATACATTATAGAAAAATTATTTTATACAAAGGTTAACTACACAACAGGAATAAAATTGACACCGTTGTCATTAAAACACCCCCGGGGTCTCATCCACACCACCACTTAAACCAGTTGGTTAGCTGGCTGAAACTAAACAGAAATATAGTAAACTAAAGGGGTCAGAGTGAATCCCAGGAAAAACTTTTGTTGTTAGCCAATAATCGGCCATACAAATCTACAGGTAACATCTAGGTTCACTATTTAACCCATGTATGAAGGTCAGACCCTTTGTTATTGCAATCTTAATTGGCGATATGGTAGAATCCCTCCACACATCATCCGATGATATCAAGGCAGAGGGCAACACAAGGTCCCGAAGTTCAATCAATAGTTAGGCTTGTACTCCTTTAAAAGTAACAAGGTACTGATAAAAAGATTGGCAGGTAAAAGTTCAACTGATCTAATCAGTAGACGTCCATTGGAGCAAAAAATAAAAGTCAGAATAGCAGACAGGTGGCGAATCCATAAAAATGGCAATAAGAATTCAATGTATAGATCAATATTGTAAAGTATCTACGTCCTTCATAATACCATGTGCTGAATATACTGAGTACAGATTCAGCAAAAAAAACAACACAGCCGTGTCAGACACCATGTCCGTACAAGCTCAATCCAGTTGGCTTATTGATACACACAGCTGAGTGTAACAAGTCCACAGAAGCAGTGGAGGAAACCCAGGTAGGGAGTCCATCCACTCGGGGTATACTCATGGCCCCCTATTCGACTGGATGCTAACTCTAGAAGCTTTTCAGATCTCCCTTGGTAGTCATGTACCGGAAAGATGGCTTCATCTGTTACAAAGCTCTGAATTTCAGTAAGTATCACATAGGTGCTAACGTCTCTCTGCACTGCCTGCTGGAGTGGTCTGCACTGTTCTGGTTTCAAGTCAGCTAAAAAGATGTTGTGCAGTATGAAATGGCCAACTGCATGGTGTGGACAGGACCACGGGCATGAGGGGGCTCGTCACACTGACGCATTTCGTCCACCTATCGCGTGAGCTTCCTCACTTGGCTGCCCGGTCTTTTAAAGGCTAAATGGAGTCCTCATACTGAGGATATCCGGTGATGTAATTTGGACCAGGGCACACCTATTTCTTAACCCATTGAAGGGTCAGGTTTTGTGTGTAAGTGAGAACCAAAATATGGCCTCATCTTGTGGGGGTTTGTTTAAAAGGCAAACAAACACACACACATTAAAAGATATAATTTTCTAAAAAGCATGGGTGACAATCATTAAACGGATTGAAATAAACCCACATGGGCAAAAGAAAAAGAGAATCTATGTCTCAGATTAAAGGCACGTTTTATCTGTATAGGACAGGTTCAATATTAAAGTAGGGAATAGGTTCACTTATGGTAAAAAATTATCTCTAGTGATATAACTCATGGTACAGCAATAGGGTTATGGGGACAAACACCTGTACGCTTAATTTCATGCTTAACCCATTGAGGGTTAAAGTCCCCAGCCAGAATATCCTTTCCTTTTCCCTTTGGAGAAGAATTGTATTTTTATCTCCACTTCTATTAGATCATTTTAGGGCATAAAAGCCTTTTACCTTAAGGCTCAAGGTTGTCCTTTGTGGAACTGTGCGAAATGTTGGGCAATCGGTGTGTCATCATCACCACCCGTATGCTTAACAGGTGTTCACCGATGTGGACTTTCAATGGCTGTTTGGTTTTCCCCACGTAAAATTTATGGCATCCGCACTCCAGTATAAAGAGCACCGGAGTCGTATTGCAATTTATAAACTGCTTGTTCTGGTATGTTTTCTGTCAGTCTGCAACGGTGAACACACCTGTTCTATTGACAAATTTACAAATGTTGCATCTTCCACATGGAAATATTCCCTTCATCTGTGGAAGGTCAGTTAGCCAATTTTGGGAGGTGGATCTGGGAAATTCAAACCTCAGCAGCTTGTCTGCCAGATTTCTTGCCCTCTTAGCCACCATTTGTGGCTAGGACCCACAATACTGGCCACTTGAGGTGAGCGGGTGAGTATGTGCCAGTGCTTAGCGACTATGACCTGAACCTCCTCCCACTGTGTGCCAAAGGGCATGATGATTCTAACTGGGTTAGAGGATGGCTCCATATCACTATTCTTATTAGTCATCAATAGTTCTTCCCTTCTCTTTTGGGAGGCACATTTTCTAAATTACCTTAAGATTCTGAGAGGATAATTTCATTCTCTGAACCTCTTGTAGAGTTCATTTGCCTCTGCTCTGTAATCTATGTAATGAGTCTAAGGAGCAGTTCCGATGTAACCAAAGGAACTGCCCCGTTGGTATGCCCTTAATCAGGGATCTAGGGTGATGGCCTCTAAAAAGGGTATTTGCCACTGTTGCCTTCCTATAAGTTTTAGAAAGCAGTCGGTTGTTGTCGATGGTTAAGGAATGGGATCTGATGATGGTCATAGGTATATGTGAGGTAAATGTTCCTACTGTTTAAATTGAGCTCAGCCATGAAACTTTCAAGCATCTCAGCTATCCCCTGCCACAGCACTAGCACATCATCTATGTAAAAAAGAAGGGGATATTTGCGCTAACCAATCAATATATACAAAAAATATGTGCACAAGTGATATAACTAAATAAAGCGTGATTAAATGCTGCACCTCTATAGGTCAAATACCAAAACCTAAAACCAATATTAAGAAAGAAAAAGATGTGCAAAGAAACCGCTACAAATAACAATAAATATTGATCTCCGTTCCCAGTGGATGCCTGTTAAGGGGAAACATGTCGGGTGGAGCATGAGCCTGTGACATCACCACGCTGAACAGCTGACTGGTAGACACTGCGGCTGATTCAAACCTGCTTTTCTTACCTGCTTGAATTTATGGACTGTGTATGGTTTATTTTTTAAATAAATACCTTTGCTGGAACATACTGCACCATGAAGACCTCTTGTATTCCTCCTTACATGAGAATACCCAGATCCTGGCTTTTATGAGAGTGTCCCAGAGAGTGAAGTTTTGTCCTAGCTGATTCCTGGATAAACAGGTGGATTCCTCTCTGCTTTCAATCACTGTGAGTTCACCTGCCGGCAGGCTAATGCACAAGCACTTCTGATCTCTATCATTTGAGATCCAATGGATCTGGTAAGCAGTTTGTATTTGCATTTTATGCTCTGTATTCCAGATGATTCTATTGAATATGTGTCCTGCTTTTCGAGATTAAGTGAAGAACTTTTGCATCTCCTAAATTTGGAAGGATCATTTTGGGATATTCTGTTTTTGATAAATTCACTTTTGGTTTTATTAATCAATTTTTTATATCACATGGACTATTTGTTTTTTGATACACCACTCAATTTTTCATAATATCATGTTTTAGAGAATTTGTTCATATCATCTATGTACCTAAGCCAAAGTAGGGCATGGCCAAAATACATTTCAGAGCAATAGACCACCTCCTCCTCCCACCATCCCAGGTGGAGGCAGGTATTGGCAGGTGCCCATGGGGCACCCATCGATGTGCCACAAATTTGTTTGTAACTGGTTCCCATAAATTGGAAGTAGTTATTACCTAATGCAAACTGCAAAAGTTCAAGCAGGAACTCATTCCGAGTTCCCATGGAGGGAAAATTACTATCCAGAAAATGTGCTGTAGCTGCGAGGCCCCAGGAGTGGGGTATAGATGTATATAAAGATTTAACATCTATACCCGCCAATAGGACCCCAAGGGGCACATCAACCTGGGAAATTTTTTAAAGTACATCCCTAGTATCTTGAACATAAAAAGGTAGCGACATCACCATCTGTTTTAAGAGGGCGTCAAGATATTTTCCTACATGTTTAAGCGGACCCCGGATGGCCTAAATTATTGGTCTACCCAGGGGGTTTCTGTAGAGATCTGTGCACCTTTGGAATGATATACAGTAGATTGTAGGTGTACTGTATTCAGTTACCCTCAGATAATCAAATTCTTTCTTGGTGATAAGAGCTACCTCCAGTGCTAAGTGTGGTTTGTAATTTAGCTCATCAACCGGGGTGGGAAAGGGGTTGGTCAAAAATCTTTCATATGTCAAATGGTCACCAAGTTGTTGCCTAATCTCATTTTCATAGTAGTCTTCTGTGAGCAAGACAACATTTCCGCCCTTGTCACCCTTCTTGATGATTAAATTAGAGGCCTCTTTTAATTTCCTGAGGGCAAGCCATTCCCTAGGATCAAGGTTGTCATTTTTACTTGCCTGCCAATCAAAGTTGGCTAGGTCCTCCTGTATAAGGTACAGAAAAACCCCTAGCCATCTATTTTTGTAGAAGTGGGACATTTTTGCGGATCTAATCTGGAGATTTGCATTTCTTTTCCATGGGTCACTAATAGTGGTTATCTTCTGTAGATCCTCCCCACCTACCTCATCAAAGGAGAGAGACAAGAGCTTCCAACGCCATGCATCTTTTTGGGTGCTCTCACTAAGACCAGCTTCAGGTTTTTAATGCACCAATCTCAGATAAACTTTTTCTTAGGAAGAGATTTACATCCTTATATGTTTCAAATTCATTTATCGAGCAAGTGGGAGAGAGGGACAGACCTCTCCGGAGTAACCTAATATGTCTATCTTTAAGCGTGAAATTGGATAGATTAATAATCTTCTTATCATCCAGGTCCTGTGGTACCTAATTCATATTAATTGTTAAGGAATCCACGGAGGTCATATTCATCTCCTCTGCTGGCTCCGTGTCCATGTCTTGTTGGTTTCTTCCTTGCCTTTTCTTCCCTTGCTTTTTCCCCCATTCCCCCTCATGTGTCTACTCCTCCTCCTGTTACTTTTAAAATCCCCTTCACTGGGGGCATTATCTCCTGGAGTGGCATGTCTCCATCCTCCTCACTCTCTGATGAAATGGCTCTACCGGGGGCGTGGCCTGACGCAACATGGTGTAAGACGTTTGGTCCCTGAGCTCCTTCCAGTACCCCTGTTCTAGCAACAATCCTGAGCCACCTGCACGGGGCAGCCGGCTGGACTGTCTCCCTGGACCACCTGGGACAGAAAAATCTGACCCCTGAGGAGGAGGAACGTTCGGCGTCGCGAACGGAGCGGCGTTCTCCCGCTCGGCGGCAACATAAATCGAGACCGCGGCTTCGGGCCTACTACCGGAGGTCGCGGCCATCTTGGTCCTCCCTACTTACGGCCCTGCCTAAAACATACCACACCACACAGGCACTATATAGCCTTCTTAGAAGTCTGGACTGCACCCTTCCCTCTGTCTGCTACCCTAATTACCCATCAGGGGCCCGGGGAAACTGACGCACACAACCGGCCTAGTGTGCAGCCTGAGCCTACACATGATGATCGGCGGCCATCTTGGTACACCTACCCCGTATGTCTGAGCTGGGAATATGGACTGTGGCTTTGCCGTCCCCGTCTAGACAGTGCCTTCTCATTCCCTATCTCTGCCAGTGCATCTGAAAAGGAAGGGGGTGAAACCTCTCACATTGACTCTGCAAGATCAGCTCCTGACCCCAGACCCAGCAAACGAGGCCGTTATGACATTTCACCAGCTTTTATCTACCCGGCCATGAGCTATCGAAAAAGAGGCAAGTACAAGGCATCTCTCAAGCCAAACCCGGCGGCACAAATTGACCGATATCTAAAAGAAAAGTCCAGTTCAAGCCAGGAGGATCGGGCTGGGATAACACGTGGCGAGGCCTGCTCGCCATCTGCATCACCTGACAGCATGGCGGCTTCACAGAGTACAAGTTCACAGGCCCTCACGGGGATCCCGAATCTGCTAAACCCATCGCTGATCAGCCAACCGGCAACAGGCCCGTCTTTGCAGCTACCTAGCGATGACTCCGACATTAGAGCATTGCTGAGGGCTCTGCCCACTAAAGCAGACATGGAAGCTCTCCCCACCAAGGCGGACATTGAGGCACTTGTCCTGAGAGTGGAGGAGCAGCACCGCCGTGACCTGCAGGAGGTTCGTGCAGAGGTACAAGAGATAGATGAGCGGCTAACTAGAGAGGAGGCCTCAATGGGGGCTCTGGAGACTCGAGTAACACTACTGGAAAGATCGCAGCAGAGATATCAGGAACAGCTAGCGGAGGTACAGCTGCACGCCGAAGACTTAGAGAACCGTAGCCGGCGCCAAAACATACGGTTTAGAGGCATACCAGAAGCTACCGGCCCGGAGAATCTAACAGAAACAGTGAGGGCAATAATACACACAATACTAGATGGTGCCCTTCCCGCCTCCCTGGAGTTTGACAGGGTACACAGAGCGCTTGGCCCAAAACATGCGGACATGGAACGTCCCCGCGATGTGTTATGCCGTCTTCACCGGTACAGTCACAAGGAACAGATCATGCGCGCAGCGCGGCTCGAGGGCCCGGTGGACTTTGATGGTGCACAGATCTCCGTGTATCCAGATGTGTCCCGTGCAACCCTCTTGAGGAGAGCAATGCTGAAGCCATTGCTGGAGAGAATAAGCCGAGCAGGATTGTCATACCGATGGGGATTCCCTATACAACTGACCGTCCGGAAAGGAAACGAATCCTTTACTCTACGCCGACATGCCGAACTCCCGGACCTTTTTGCCTTCCTGGGAATGGAGCCGGTTCTGCTGCGGGACTGGCTTGGTCCCATACCGAGCAGGGATTTCCGTCCGGCCCCCCAGAGCGCTTCATTGGGTCTCCCTCGTCGATCGACAAGGCGCAGACAAAGAGAGCACACCCCGATAAGAAGTGGGGATCCGGAGCCGTGAGACCAGAGATCCCATACATGTAAGTGACTGACAGCGAGAGGTGACTGTGCTGCGGGACTCGTAATGTTTTTCATGGCAATCAACAGGCTCAGGGATACTGAATTTTTTCCCCTCCCCTCTGGAAGCCGACTTTTTTGGGGATCCGCTCTGATCCCGATAATGTCCCTCATCTGCCCCTTACATTTTTCTTTTGTGATCAGGAGATTAATACTGCCGATCCCATCTCCTTTCCAGGACTGTGATATGTGGCCACATTAGAAATACTACATCCCCCCTCTCCCGGGGTATGCCATGGAGTGTTCCACCCGATACGCAACCATATCACCAAGTAGATAGGAGACTCCAGCTGAGAGGAGGTAGCGGTTTTATGGGGTGGCTTGGCTGTCCTGAGACAACATGGACCATGAACTACTGCAAAAGTCTGAAAATGCTCGTTACAGGTTAAGAGGACAACCACTAACAAAAATTTTTTTCACAGCAAATTGAGAGGACTCTAACCCCCTCTTGACGGCTAGGAATAAACAGGTGGAAGGTATTGTGTGTCTGGGAGGTGGAGGCACTGAAGGGGAGGGATGAGGGGGGTCTAGAACATAGCAGGAAATGGGGAACAGGATGCGCATTTGCTGTAGACGTGCAGCGTGGCACCGCCTCTTAGTGAATAACGGATTGGCACAGGGGCTTTCTGTTAATGGGGGGTCCCTTGTGTCGCCATGGTCAGAGATGAGGCGCCCTCCCGGTGAGAGTCACGCCGGGAAAGGGAACACGCTCAGAAAGATGGCTGTTGCGGGGCTGCACGTCAGATTCCAGTTACACCAAGGAAACCAGCGAATGACGCATGGGGGGGGGGGGGGTGAGTCTGTTACTGTTATAAATATATGATCCCTATAGCACAGATATGCTCTAAGTTATGCTGGTTATTACACTGTTATGCCTCATCGGCTCTCTGAGGGGTGCTGAATCTCGCCTGCTGCACACTCATATAGTTAGACGGATACAAGGGTTTCCCAGTGTGACATCACTGGAATGTAATTAACTGATTGCAAGCAATGGGGTGTAGCGGGCGACGGAGGCATTCCTCCAAAGTCATAATTCTCAATCTGTATCTTGTCATATAGATAGCAGGATAAAAGTTCAAGATACTGATGCTTATATGCAGGTTCATGATAAATTCTCGTTTCCCAGTTTCAATTTTTCTAGTAATATATGCTTGTGCAGGATGGTTCACTTTTCTTATATTTGTTCTTTTTTACATATGGGTCTGGTTGGGGAGCTCTTGACCACGGTTGTGATCAGCCACTACCCCAATTAGGATAACACCCCTCTGGGGCTTGGTTTGGTAGTCCTAAGGGTGTTTTGAGACTAAGTCTCCCAAACGCTATAGGCGTTTTAGTTTCTTCTTCCACCCACCCTTTTTTTTTTTTTTTTTTTTTTTTTTTTTTTCTGGGTGCACTGATACTTTAGTGACCCACTTTCTACTTTTCTGCCTTCTCTTTCTGCTTTTTTCTACTTACCTTTCCCAATCTCCTCCCCCTCTTCTTTTTTTTTTTTTTTTTTTTTTTCTTATTTATACCCCTTTCTTGGGCCTAGCCCGCATCATGGACCCCAGAGATACTCTCCGATTAATGTCTATCAACGTCAAGGGACTTAATACCCCTGAGAAAAGATCTATGGTCTTAGCCAATTTGAAACAAACAAAGGCCCATATATGCTTTTTACAGGAAACTCATTTTCGAGCCGATGCAATACCAAGACTTCACGATCGCTTTTTCCCAACCGCATACCATGGGTGCTCGTCCGAATCTAAGTCAAAGGGGGTTAGAATTTTAATACGTGCCGCAACGCCGTGGACACTGAAAGACCAGTGGAATGACAATGAGGGACGAACATTACTGGTGAAGGGAACCTTGGGCAGCTCCTTGGTAACTCTAGTGAATTTGTACTTCCCCAACACTGGTCAGATTAGATTCCTTGAGTCTATCCTGACGAAACTACAGGACTTTGCTGAGGGGGAAGTGGTGTTGGGGGGAGACCTCAACTTCACTATGGACCCATACCTAGACGCGTCGAGGCAAACTTCCCAAATCTCTTATGCAGCACTCAAGCGCTTAAAAAGGAATTTTCATGCCTTTCACTTGGTCGACGTGTGGAGGGTGCTGAACCCGACACAGAGGGACTACACCTTCTATTCTCACCCTCATGATTCCTATACAAGAATCGATCTTTTTATGCTTCCCCAATCCATGCTATCTAGGGTAAGATCGGCAACTATAGGGCCCATCACTTTCTCAGACCACGCTCCAGTCTTTGTTGACATAGACCTCATACCACATGTGCCTAGACAATGGCAGTGGAAGCTTAATGACTCATTACTTCAAGAGCCTGAGGTGGTGGAGGAGGTGACGAGGGAACTTAGAAACTTTTTTTCAGATAATATAGGCCCGGATAGTACACCTCAGATGATCTGGGAGGCACACAAGTGCACTATCAGAGGAATTCTAATAAAAATTGGTACTCGCCTCAAGAAGGCGAGGTCTCAGCAGATCCTTGAACTCTTAGATAAAATTAGGGTACTGGAATCCATACACAAACAATCCCTTGCACCTCAAACGCTTTTGGAGCTTACAACTCTGAGAAATCAATTGAGATCACTGGCGATGTTCAAAGCTAAGGCAGTGATCGCGAAATGCAAACGCACTTTCTACGAGCACAGCAACAAATGTGGTAAATTGCTAGCAAGGGCCTTGAGAGCCCAGAGGGCACAAACGTTCATACCTGAGCTCATGGGAAAACAGGGCCACAAAGTACATACTACGGAGGACATTGCGGAACAGTTCCGCAAATATTATACTTCTTTATATAACCTTCCACAACAAGTGTCGGCTAGTGACAAAATAAGAGAAAGAGAGGCTATACGACAATACATTCAGAAGTCGGGTCTCCCTCGGCTGCCTGATGAGGCATTAGCAACTATGGAGGAACCTATATCGGAGGAGGAGGTAGCATTGGCCATCACCCGCATGCAAAAAGGTAAAGCCCCGGGCCCAGACGGATACTCGCTGACATACTATAAGACATTCGGGGGTATCCTGACACCACACTTTCTTGCGGCCTATAATAACACTGGGGAGGGGACGAGTCTCCCTCAGGATTCATTACGGGCATTCATTTCGGTGATTCCAAAGGAGGAGAAAGATCCGTTGCACTGCCAGAATTATAGGCCTATATCCCTCCTTAATGTGGATCTAAAGATCTTTACCAAAATTCTATCCATGAGATTATCGGAATGGATCCCGTCAATTATCCACTCAGACCAGGTCGGTTTTGTGCCCTCCAGAGAGGCGAGGGATAACACCACGAAAGCAACCAACCTTATTCACGCAGCACGAATTAAGGGAATACCGATGTTACTTCTCTCTACCGACGCCGAAAAGGCGTTCGATAGGGTGAACTGGCCCTTCTTGACCGAGACCCTTTATCACATAGGATTGGGACAGAGGATGATGAACTGGATGTTAGCTATATATTCTAGACCATCGGCTCAGGTGAAAGTAAACGGACTATTGTCCTCCCCTTTTGATATTGCCAACGGGACAAGGCAGGGATGTCCCTTATCCCCTTTAATATTTATCTTAGCAGTGGAGCCCTTTCTCCGTACGGTGAGAGACAATCCCAACATATCAGGGCTACAACTGAAGGACTCCTTGTCTCCCAAAATAGCGGCCTTCGCGGACGACCTGCTCTTCTTTATATCGAATCCTCTAGTCTCCATACCTAACTTGATGTCAGAGCTCAGGGCATACGGTAAATTATCTAATTTTAAAGTTAACTTCCAAAAATCGGAAGCCCTAAACATATCCATGTCGAGTTCATTGGCTAAACTGCTGCAAACAGACTTTCCCTTTAAGTGGGCGGACTCATGTATCAAATACTTGGGCATCCGTCTACCAAAGAAGGTGGAAGACGTATTCACTTTTAATTTTCCCCCCTTGCTGAGAGACATTAAAAAAGATCTGCAGAAGTGGCAATCGGGTTTGTTCTCCTGGTTTGGTAGATGTAGCATAGTAAAGATGAATGTTATGCCCCGCATTTTATACTATCTTCAGACTCTACCCATTAGGATTCCAAAGGCTTTCCTAAGAGCAGCAAATAGGGAGTTGACCCTGTTTATTTGGGCCAGAAAGCCCCCGCGGCTCGCTCAATCAATCCTACGGTTGCCAAAAATGCTCGGTGGAATTGCTCTTCCAGATGTGGCTCTCTATCATTCAGCTTGCCATTTGACAAGAATAATTGACTGGTGTCGCCATGGGACACTAAAACAATGGATTCAAATAGAGAAGTGCCTGACGGATATGGAGCTAGAGGGACTGCCATGGTGTCAGCAGAATCTACCAGTCCGCATAACGGACCATCCTACAGTGGGTGAGACGTGGCGAATGGCCCAAAAAATATTTAGAGAACATTCGATTGTGCCCGCTCCCTCACCACTAACCCCAGTAACGGATAACCCTGCCTTTAGCCCAGGAGTGAACGAACCCAGATTCCAAACTCTTAAGGGGCATAACAGATCGCAGCTCCGTCACTTCATTAGGAATGGGAAATGGATGACCAGGGAGGAACTAATGGATGATTCCCTCCTGGCGAGTCTTTCTTTTTGGCAAAAGGTCCAATTAGCGCATTTTCTTAGAGCACAGCCCTCACCAGCACCTTTCTTGCGAGCATTGACAGCATTCGAACTTCTTTGTTCGGAGCAGGAGCCGTTGCGCCATGCCATTTCATTAACTTACCAGCTCCTCATCTCACCCCCCGAGGGATTTAGACCCCCTTATCTAGCTAAGTGGGAACGTGTCTTGGGAATAAAGCTAAACGAGAGACAGGCAGAGAGAATATTTCTCTTTACCTATAAGACTTCGATCTGTGCGGCCCAACAGGAAGCGGGGTTCAAGGTCCTATCACATTGGTATTTTACACCAGACAGAGTGCATCGGATGTTTCCTCAGAGCACGGATATCTGCTGGAGGTGTGGGGAGGAAGAGGGCTCTCTTCTTCACATATTCTGGTCTTGTAGGCTTCTTGCACCTTTCTGGTCAGAAGTACACCGGATCACACAGAAGTTTACAGATAGGGAGCTGCCCAGGACACCCGAATTCTTTTTATTACACCATCATGAAATACCAAGCAAGGCATACAGGAAATCAATCCTGCCCTCATTGACTACGGCGGCGAAAAGTTGTATCCCCCTATTCTGGAAAAAGACGGAGCCCCCGGGTATCGTGGTATGGTTGAAAAAGATAGTTGATATTCACAAAATGGAGGACCTTGTGGCCATGGACCAGGGACGTAGAGAACAGTTCTCTAAGAAGTGGTATTATTGGCTCCAATTTTTCTACTCAGAAGAGTATGCAAGGCTGGCGGCCTAGATATTTAGTAAGTTGGAGAAATTGAATGTGGAGACACTGCGGGCGGGGCTCAAGAGGGGGGGGGCTCTCCCACTTCCCCCTCCCCCCCCCCTTTTTTTTTTTTTTTCCTCTCTCTTTTCTTTCCCTCTTGCTCTCTCATCTCTCTTTCTCATCCCTCTTCCCCTCGCTCTCTATACTTTCCTTGTTTCCTTCTTTTTCCGTTCTTAGTTTATCTTTGTTCGCATAATACGGTTTACAGATAAGGGAAAAGGAGGAAGAACATAGAAAATTAGGAAAAGAAAATACAACAAGAGGTAATACGTAATATTAAACCTGGCACAGCAGGCCTCCTTGAATTGTAAACCGGTCAACTAGGGTGAAATTGTATAGGAGTATACACGTTATCAGGTTATATTGCTAGTCAGTAAGGATTAATCAGTAGAACTGTATGTAAAATGTGGAAAATTGATGTGCCCATTCTATTGATGTTTGTATATTGCTGTTTGCATGCCTCTTTGCAAATAAAGAATTTAAAAAAAAAAAAAGAAATGGCTCTACCGCTAGATGAAGATCGTGGCCAATGTTATGCCCATCTGGAGTTATTCCGAATCAAATCAAATATTTCCCCAATTATGGCCTTGTCCCTTGCGCACAGAGATTTCTCCAGATTCTCTGAATCCTTTGATGATATTATGTACTGCGGATGATGATATAATTAAAGCCTTTGCAATTTTACATTAGGGAACATTATTCTGAAAGTGTTCAATAATTTTTCCACACAATCTTTTCACAGATTGGTGAACCTCTGCCCATCATTACTTTTGAGACACTCTGGGTATAAAAAAAGCATCTTAGAGAGTCAATCATGTTAATGACCTGTTGCAAATTAACCTTATTAGTTGCAAAATGTTCTTCTAGGTCTTCCTTGTTGGTACCACTTTGCCAGATTTTTGTTGCCCTGTCCCAACTTTTTTGAGACGTGTTGAGCCATCAATTTCAAAATTACTTCTTTTTTTCTTAACCACTTCAATACTGGGCACTTTTGCCCCCTTTGCTGCCCAGGCCAATTTTCAGCTTTCAGTGCTGTCACACTTTGAATGACAATTGCGCGATCATGCAACACTGTACCCAAACTAAATTGTTATCATTTTATTTACACAACTAGAGATGTTTTTTTTTTATTTTTTGCTAAATAAATGAAAAAAGACAGAACATTTTGAAAAAAAAAAGTTTTTCTTAGTGTCAGTTATAAAAGTTTTCAAATAAGTAATTGTTCTTCACAAATTTTGGCCAAAATGTATTCTGCTACATTTCATTGGTGAAAACTAATTTCTTGAGGCCCAAAAATATCAGGACAGTACAGATATCCCCCAAATGACCTCTTTTTGGAATGTAGACAGTCCAAGGTATTTAGTAAGAGGCATGTCGAGTGTTTTGGAAAATAAATAAATAATTTAAAAAAATGTTTACATACCAGTGCGGTACAGCATTATCATATAACTGGGGTGGTGGTGATCAAGTACGGGAAAAAAAAATTAGGAATTTATTTTCAATTTTTTTTTTATTTGTATTTCTTATATTATATTTGTTTTTTGTTTTTTTGTTTTTTAACACACTTTGACCAGAGCAATATAATGTTACCATAGTATCCAAGCATGAATGAAATTGATTAACCACTTGCTGCCCACCCACCGTCATATGACGGTGGGATGGTACAGCTGTTATCCTTCCAGGTCCCCCAGGGGGCGCCCGCGGCGTCACTCGCATCCAGGTGCCCAGGGGGCCGCGATGTCCATTGGGCACCCGTAATTGCCCGGTAACTGAGCAGGACCGTGGATCTGTGTGTGTAAACACACAGATCCACGTCCTGTCAGATGGGTGGAGACCGATGGTGTGTTCCTTGTACAGAGGAACACCGATCGGTCTCCTCCCCTTGTGAGTCCCCTCCCCCCACAGTTAGAATCACTCCCTAGCAACATGATTAAGCCCTACCACGCCCCTCCTGGTTAACCCCTTCATTGCCAGTCACATTTATACAGTAATCAATGCATTTTTATAGCACGGATCGCTGTATAAATGTGAATGGTCCCAAAAATGTGTCAAAAGTGTCCGATATGTCCGCCGCAATGTCACAGTCATGATAAAAAATGCAGATCGCCGCCATTACTAGTAAAAAAAAAAAATAATAAAAATGCTATAAATCTATCCCCTTATTTTGTAGACGCTATAACTTTTGCGCAAACCAATAAATATACGCTTATTGCGATATTTTTTTACCAAAAATATGTAGAAGAATACGTATTGGCCTAAACTAAGGAAAACATTTGTTTAAAATAAAAAAAAAAATAGATATTTATTATAGCAAAAAGTAAAAAATATTGTGTTTTTTTCAAACTTGTCACTCTTGTTTTGTTTATAGCGCAAGAAATAAAAACCGCAGAGGTGCTCAAATACCACCAAAAGAAAGCTCTATTAGTGGGGAAAAAATGATAAAAATTTCATATGTGTACAGTGTTGTATGACCGCGCAAATTGTTATTCAAATTGCGACAGCTCTGAAAGCTGAAAATTGGCTTGGGCAGGAAGAGGGTGAAAATGCCCTGTATGGGAGTGGTTAATTTAGTTTGTTTTTGTTGTGATTAGCTGTGCTTGGCCACAGCCAATCACATGGCACAGTTAGGCTGTGATTTGGCCCATTCTGCACCATGTCATCACTGTGACCAGTCACAGCTAGCAACACAATTGTACACAACGGATGAAAGGAATGGCTTGAAAGGAATCCATCCATTGTTTACAACTGTCATGTGACCTGCTGTGATTGGTTACAGCGATCACATAGTACCGGCAGCGGGCCGGTACAGTGATCAGTTATCATTTGTGTCCGGAGGATGCAGCCAGTGACAGATCGTATGACGTCTACCTGGATCAATAGGCTGGGTGGGAAGTGGTTAAAATGGTACATTTTCTCAGTTTAAACATTTGATGTGTTTTTTTTTCTTTTCTATTTATGAGATTTGCAAATCATTGCATTCTGTTTTTATGTTTTTTTCACACAGCATCTTAACTTTTTTTGTAGTTAAGTGTTCTTGCATAGCAAGACCACTTACTGTTATCTCACATATATATTATTCTTATTATTATAGCCAAATTTACCACTCTAACTCCTCCCACAGTTTTTACACTACATAGACAAGTAATATACCGAAACGTGCGGATTGTTCCCGAATGGTGTGCTATTACTTTGTGGAACGTTTCGCCGAATGGTTCACGAAATATCGTCGTTTTTGCGGCGAAATTGGTCCCATAGGAATGAATGGGGAAACTAGAGTGGGAGATGACAAAAGCTGGAAAATCAGAACATGATTTCTAAACTGCCGCCACTCCCTCATTTTCAAGCCCACCTACACAAATCTTATATCAAAACGTTCAGCTATCCCTGCTGCCACTAAACATGTCAACGGCTAAGCCATAGTCCTGATAGTTTTCACAATATGACCATTTGTTTGCAACTCACGCCGTCCATTGACATTCATTGAAACTACACTCTAGCCCCCTCCAAATTTGAAGGGCAATTTCTAAACTGCGACTGTGCCTTCATTTTTAATATTTCAGAGACATACTATACATCAAAATCTAGGTCTGGGTCTTGTGATTCTCACAATATAAAGATCTTCGCTGTAGGATGTATAGTTTTTAAAATACGGCCATTTGTTTAGAGGTCATTTCAGGAAATTTTAGCCATTAATCAGAGTGTACTGTTAGTGTTTGTTTTGTTGCCATGGTTACCAAAGCTTCTGTTATACACAGGGGGGAAGGTGGCTGGAGCATCTCAGCTGATTACAGAGCCCGGGGGAGGGGACAGACACACCATGTACTGATTTATAATAGAGGAATATGATGGGGCAGTTTTGATGGGGTAATTCTGATGGGGCAGTTTTGATGAAGCAGTATTTGGGAAGCATAAACAGGGCATGAGCGTTGCTAGGAAACAGTGGTTGTAAACACAAGATGCTGAGACACTCCAAATGCATGTGACTTCATCTGCTAGACTTGATAATGCTTGTAGACTCCTCCCACAGTTTTCACACTACAGAGACAAATAATATACCGAAACGAGCGGATTGTTCCCGATTGGTGTGTTATTACTTTGTGGAATGTTTTGCCGAATGGTCCACGAAATGACGTTTTTGTGGCGAAATTGGTCCCATAGGAATGAATGGCGAAATGTTCAAAACTAGAGTGGGAAGTGACAAAAGCTGACAACCCCATGATCAGCCAAAACATTATGACCACCCCATGATCAGCCAAAACATTATGACCGCCCCATGTAAAAAAAAAAATATTTTTGAAAAAAAAAAAAATTTTTGAAAAAAAAGTTTCTTTTAAAAAAAAATTATTTTTGAAAAAAAAATATATTTGAAAAAAAAAATATTTTTGAAAAAAAAAAATTATTTTTGAAAAAAAAAATACTTTAAAAAAAAATAATAATTTCGAAAAAAAAAATATTTTTGAAATAAAAAAATTCATTTTTGAAAAAAAAAATTACCTTTGAAAAAAAAAATTACTTTTGAAAAAAAAAATCATTTTTGAAGAAAAAAAAATCATTTTTGATTAAAAAAAATTCATTTTTGAAAAAAAAAATTACTTTTGAAAAAAATGTTCAGCTCTTTCAGCGAATGATGGAACTTTTTTACTACTATTTATACTTTTTAAAATATTAAGCTTTTTAACACTTTTCACAGTTACTCAAGCCACTCCACCCCACCCAGTTACTCCGCCCACTCCAGTTGTAGAGGCAAGAACACTTTCACAATTTCCCCAGAAATTGTACCTTTTCTAGTTGGTGTTGTTTGCAGAGCTGTATCATGCTGCAAAAAAAATCAGTTTTGAAACCACACTGACAGTTAAGGCCATTGTTATACTTAAAATGATTTTGACACTGCTGCTGGTAATGTTTTTTTTTTTTAGAGGACACCATCTTATACTGCACTGTAAGCTAAAAGGCATTTGGTTCAATGTCTTCATGCAGAACAACACTCACTTGAGCAATCCAATTTAGTATAATAGGCACAATTCACAGAGCTTTACCACGAAGATAAGGATCTTCATTTTCAGCGGTTTGATTGTAATTTCCAAAATTACTTTTAACTCAGCTGAAAATAGCTGTCACTCTTTTAAACTAAAGATCCTGACCTTGGTATGTTAGCTCTGGGAACTGAGTCAAATGTCTCAATGTTAAAGCAGGTTTAAGCACTTCAGCCCCGCAAGGATTTACCCCCTTAATGACCAGGCCATTTTTTGTGATACGGCACTGTGTCGCTTTAACTGACAATTGTGCGGTTATGTGACACTGTACACAAACAAAATTTATGTCCTTTTTTTCCCCACACATAGAGCTTTCTTTTGGTGTTATTTGATCACCTCTGCGTTTTTTTTTTTTTTTTTGGGATATAAACAAAAATAGGTGGATCATTTAGGCCAATATGTATTCTACTTTTTTTTTTTTTACCAAAAATATCGCAATAAGCTTATATTGATTGGTTTGCGCAAAAGTTTTAGCGTCTACAAAATAGGGGATATATTTATGGCATTTTTATTATAATTTTTTTTTTTACTAGTAACAGCGGTGATCAGTGATTTTTAGCAGGACTGCAACATTGCGGAGGACAGATTGGACACTTTTGACACTTTTTGGGACCAGTGGCATTTATACAGCAATCAGTGCTAAAAATAGCCACTGATTACTGTATAAATGACACTGACAGGGAAGGGTTTAACACTATGGGGTGATCAAGGGGTTAAGTGTTCCCTAGGGAGGAGTTTCTAACTGGGGGGGGAGTATACTGACTGGAGGAGGCGAGAGATCGCTGTTCCTGATCACTAGGAACAGCAGATCTCTCTCTCCTCCCCTGTCAGAACGGGATTCTGTGTGTTTGACAAATTCCTGTTCTGGCTCGCTGTGGAGTGATCGCGGGTGGCCGGCAGACATCGCGGCCACCAGCCACCGCCTCGGTCTCTGCATCGCGAGCGCACCTGCTATTGCTCTTAAAGCAGCCAACGTACACCAACGCCAATTCGCACAACTGTACAAAGCTGCCACCGTATAATGACGGCAGCTGGTCGGCAAGGGGTTAACACAATTTTTAAACTGTGCTTGGATCTTTGCATTCTAGGAGGGTTCCCTGCTATTAATGTCTACTGGAGTTACTGAGTTTTACAATGCAAAAATAGGCCTGCTAGCCTTTGTAGAGCTAATTAATACAACATAAAGAGAATCTGTCATTATGCCTATTAAGGCTCCATTCACACTAGCGCGTTTTTTGATGCATTTTGCAGAAATGCATGGGAATTTTTTAACATGGGTTCCTATGGAACATGTTCACATCAATGCCTTTTTGTACCTCTGCGTTTTTGGAAAGGGTCAGGGACTTTTTTCATGCAAAATGCAGCGTTTTGCATGTAATAGAATTCAATGGACCAGCATCAAAAACGCAAGTGCAGCGTTTTTGCAGCGTTTTTGGCGCGTTTTGCGTTTTTGGCATTTTTTTTTTTTTTTAGACTATATACAGTCTAAAAAAAAAAGAGAAAACGCGGCAAAAACGCAGCAAAAACGCTGTAAAAACGCTGCTCAAAAACGTGGCAAGCATCACAAAAAAAACTCCAGAAACATTTAAAAGCAACATGCATAGATGTGAATCGAGCCTTAGGGGCAAATGACAGACTCTCATTAAAGGACACCACCCTCCCGCTAATATTCACCAATGTCACATTAGCCTGCTGCTCCTTTGGATCCCTTTAGAAAATACTTGGTCCTTCTGGGTATGAGCGAGCGTTTGACCTCCTTCCCTTTTTCCTAGCATGCAGTTCTTGGGTCTAAATGGCCAATTGGAAAGCCTGAACACTGTTATGAGAGTAATATGAGAAAGCCAATAATTCTGTGTAATCGCCGACTCCATCCAATACAACAAGGTTTGAACTTAGTTTTTTTTAGAGGACTAGAGTAGCAGGAGGTGCAGGAAAATGTAGTATCTGTGTGTGTGGGAGGGATGAAGGGTTGTTTTTATTAACCACTTAATCTCCGTAAGGTTTTACCCTCATCATGGCCAGGGTATCTTTTGCTATTCACCACTGTGCAATAACGCAGTCATTCAAAACTGTACACAAAATTATACTCGTAAAATTGTTTTCATGCAAATAGAGCTTTATTTTGGTAGTAATTAATCACCACTGGGTTTTGTTTTTTTTTGCTATATAAATGAAAAGATATAAACCGTTTAGAAAAAAAACCCAATATTTTCTACTTTGTTATAAAAAATATCCAATAACATCAAATTTCTTTATAAATTTCGGCCAAAATGTAGTCTGCTACATGTATTTGGTAAAAAAAAAAAAAAAAATCCCAAAAAGTGTATATTTATTGGTTTGTGTAAAAGATATAGCATCTACAAACTATGGTATATGCGATTTGAAAAGGTCTATCTCATTTCTTGAGACCCTAAAATGCCAGGACAGTACAAATAACCCCAAAATGAACCCCTTTTTGGAAAGTAGACAGGCGGGGTGGCTGGTGCTCCATCGGTCGGGGGGCAGCAGACAGACCTGACCACAGACCCACCGACACTCAAGCTCGCCACTCCGTACCAATGAACAAAACTGCCCACCCCCCTCCCGGTCACCTGCTCACCCTCTCACCCTCCAGGCCCCGTCAGCCCCGCACTTAGCCTGTGCAGGTCACGGCTGCGGCCGCGGCTTCCCCCCTCCATGTCCCAAGCGTCACTTCTCCTCTCGGCCAATCGGGTCTTCGGACTTCTGAGCAATGGGGTCTCAGGACCCACTTCCTAATTTTTTATTACATTTTTTTTTTTTTAAGATGTTTTTATATCCTCACCATAGTCACACTGTACTACTTGGGGGGGGGGGGGTTATGACTGTCTCTGCCATCATTCACTGATGCTGCTTCCAGTTGTGCTCATCTGTGATCCAGCACTACACCCTGTGTCCAAGCTGACCATTTGCCTTACTGTCTCTGACATGTTGTTTCATGTAGATAATGGAGGTGGAAATCCCAAGTAATACTTTTTTGTAAAATGGCAATCAATCCAGAACATCCATAAAATCAGCTACTGCTACTGCACTCTTCTGGATCCTGAGAGGAACCAACCAGTTGACAGCCAAATAGGCAGTGATGTAAATACCAAAAGAACACTCCTCTTCTGCTGTGAAGATAATAGAAGATTTAGTATCCAGTGCATAACATTTATTTAAAATATAGTTAAAAATATAAATAAAATATATTTTAATATATTTTATATACAGTATAAATAAATATAGCTATAGCACATAGTTGAAGTTCGATCCCCTAACCTATTATTTTTTTTAATTCTAGCATGGCTTCCACATTGTCGCAAAAGAAAACAGAACCCAAAAAAAGAAAAGTTGGGGATGAAGGAAAACAAAATAACTAATTTTTTGTCAAGGCAAATACTATGGCAGTTTTCAAAGACTATACATTGAAAAGACATTATATGCAAAAACATGCTGCCAAATTCAAGGCGCATCAAGGAAAGTGCCATAAGGAAAACGTAAGTTCCTTTATCAAAAACATTAAAAATGTTACAAAAAAATTGAGTTTTATTACTCAGATAGGTACATTATGTATATCAGTGCCTGTTGACTTGTAATCTGCCTGACTTTTTCTGCTCATCAGCTATCTTTACTGTTAGGGCTCATGCACACTGCAGCTCAAAGAAGCTGCTCCTATGGGCTTTTGAGCTTTTTTGAGCTCTTATTTTTTCTGCCTGTAAACTCCCCTCCATGTTAGCCAATGTGTCCATGCACACTATGGCTTTTTCAGGAGTTTACAGGTATATGCTATTACAGGCATAAAACAACCCCCACCAAACTTGCGTTTTTCAGAGGAGCTTTCGAGCAGAAAAGACACCTAAGTGCCCAAAAATTTGCAGAAAAGGGGGAAAGAGCATGAAAAAATCATGAAAAAGCTCAAAGAAGCTCGAAAAAACACAAAAAGATAGGAAAACTGAGCTGAGGGGAGGGTTTGTGAAGAAAAAAAAGAAAAAACACTTTTGCTGCGTACACACGGTTGAAATGTAAGACAAATGTTTCATGTGAGCTTGTTGTCGTAAATTCCGACCGTGTGTAGGCTCCATCGGACATTTGTTGTCGGAATTTCCGACAACAAAAATTTGAGAGCCAGTTCTCAAATTTTACAACAACAAAATCTGTTGTCGGAAATTCCGATCGTGTGTACACAATTCCAACGCACGAAATTCCACACATGCTTGTAATCGAGGAGAAGAGCCGCACTGGCTATCGAACTTCATTTTTCTCGGCTCATCGTATGAGTTGTATGACATCGCGTTCTTGATGTTCGGAATTTCCGACAACATTTGTGCGACCGTGTGTATGCAAGACAAGTTTGAGCCAACTTCCGTCGGAAATAAATCCAGGATTTAGTTGTCAGAATGTCCTATCATGTGTACGCGGGATAATGCTCAAATAAGCTCAAAGACGCTCAATAAAAACATTTAAAAGAACCCAATAAAGGACAAGCTTCTTCAAGCTGAAATAAAAGCCGGAATGCCTGTAAAAGCAGATTTTTTTAACTGTAGGATGCATGAGCCCTTAGTGTATTTTATGTGTGGCTCTAGAGCATTCTTCTTCCATTGCGGCCAAGGAAGGAAAAAAAATTGGACACTTCTGTACTAAGGCCAATTAGCTGACCTACATGTTTTTGGAGTGTGGAAGATAACCAGAGAAATTCATGCGAGCACAGGCAGAACATGCAAAAAGAAAAATATAGCAACCCCTCATCCTGATATAATTTATATAAAAAAAAAAATTAAAAAGAAAAACGAAATGAATTCAATGCGTCTTATGTGCTGGCACTTGGGCTAATGAAAAATAAATACTGTATATATGTCAGAATAAATTGCTGGATTCTTTCATATTTCTAGATCTAGAAAAAAAAGTACCAGTATTTTGTAGGACCTTTATCTGCAAAAGATCATGTAACATAAATACTACATAGCACCAATATTTAAAAAAGGGCCAAGATACATCCCTGGGAATTACAGACCAGTTAGCCTAACACCAATTGTATGCAAGCTCTTGGAGGGGATGATAAGGGACTATATACAAGAATTTACTAATGACAATGGTATCATTAGCAGTAATCGGCATGGATTAATGAAAAATCGTTCTTGCCAAACCAGTCTATTAACCTTCTATGAGGAGGTGAGTTGCCATCTAGATAAAGGAAGGCCCGTAGACGTGGTGTATCTGGATTTTGCAAAAGCATTTGATGCAGTTCCCCATAAACGTTTACTGTACAAAGTAAGGTCCGTTGGCATGGACCATAGGGTGAGTACATGGATTGAAAACTGGCTACAGGGGCAAGTTCAGAGGGTAGTGATAAATAGGCAGTACTCGGAATGGTCCAGGGTGGAAAGTGGGGTCCCCCAGAGTTCTGTCCGGGGACCAATCCTATTTAATTTGTTTATAAACGACCTGGAGGATGGGATAAACAGCTCAATCTCTGTATTTACGAAAGCTACTAGACTAAGCAGGGCAATAATTTCTCCGCAGGATGCGGGAACCTTGCAAGAAGATCTGAACAAATTAATGTGGTGGGCAACTACATGGAAAATGAGGTTAATGTAGAAAAATGTAAAATAATGCATTTGGGTGGCAAAAATATGAATGCAATCTACTCACTAGGGGAGAACCTCTTGGGCAATCTAGGATGGAAAAGGACCTGGGGTCTTGGCGTTGGTTTGCATACTATTGATGTTAGGCTAACTGGTCTGTAATTCCCCAGGGATATAATTTGGGCCCTTTTTAAATATTGGTGCTACATTGGCTTTTCTCCAATCAGCTGGTACCATTCCAGTCAGTAGACTGTCAGTAAAAATTTGGAACAATGGTCTGGCAATTACTTGACTGAGTTCCCTAAGTACCCTCGGATGCAAGCCATCTAGTCCCAGTGATTTATTAATGTTAAGTTTCCCAAGTCTAATTTTAATTCTGTCCTTTGTTAACCATGGAGGTGCTTCCTGTGATGTGTCATAAGGATAAACACTGCAGTTTTGGTTACTGAAGCCCCCCCGATTCCCTCGTGAAGACTAAGGAGAAGAATAAATTCAATACTTTCGCCATCTCCCCATCCTTTGTAACCAGATGTCCTTCCTCATTCTTTATGGGGCCAATATGGTCTGTCCTCTCTTTTACTGTTTACTTAAAGAATTTCTTGGGATTTTTTTTTTTGCTCTCCTCTGCTATGTGCCTTTCGTGTTCTATCTTAGCCGCCCTAATTGCACCCTTACATTTCTTGTTGCATTCTTTATAAAGTTTGAATGCTGATGATGATCCCTCAACCCTGTATTTTTTTCCTTTGCTTTTATATGCATTTTTACATTGGAGTTAAGCCATCCAAGACTTTTGTTTGCTCTTTTAAATGTATTATGCATTGGCTAATGCCCTTATTTAATGTGCTCTTAAAGCAAACCCATCTCCCCTCCGTGTTCTTTGTTCCTAAGATTTTATCCCAATTCATGCCTTCTAACATGGTTCGTAGTTAGGGAAGTTGGCTCTTTTGAAATTCAGCGTCTTTGTATTCCCCTTATGTTTCCTATTTGTGTCATCTATACTGAAGCCAATTGAACTGTGATCGCTGTTTCCTAAATTGCCCCGTATTTCCACATCCGTGATCAGGTCTGTATTGTTGATAATCCATAGATCCAGTAATGCTTTATTTCTAGTTGGTGCGTCTACTATCTAAACCATGAAATTGTCCTGCAAGACATTTAGAAACTGGCGAGCCTTAGACAAATGTGTGGTTCCCTCCGCCCAGTCTATGCCTGGATTATTAAAATCCTCCATTATGATAACATAATCATCCTTGCTGCTAATCCAACTTGTGATAGGAGATCCGTCTTCCCCCTCCTCCCTCAGGTTAGGGGGCCTATAGCATACTCCCAGTAATATTTTCCGCTTAGCTTCATCCCTTTGGAGCTCTACCCATAAGGATTCCGTCCTCCCTAGCTCCCTTAGTGATGTAATCTCTCACATTCACTTGTACATTATTCTCGATATATAGGCATACCCCTCCCCCTTTTTTACCCTCTCAATCCCTGCGATAAAGGGTATACCCTTGAATGTTTGCCAGGCAATCATGAGAACTGTTGAAACAGGTCTTTGAAATTCCCACAAAATTCAAATCCTCCTTGTATAACAGTATCTCTAGTTCACCCATCTTGTCCACCAGGCTCCTGGCGTTGGTGAACATGCAACGTAGTTTAGACCGGTCGCATACTATCCTCTTATTGGGTGTTCTGAGATTGCAACTAGGATTTATTACTATACTTACCTTGGTTTTATGTGCTTTAGTCAACCTACCACTAATGCCCCCAATACTACCCTCTGGAATATGTTCCGCACTGACTATCTCTACCTCTGGGCCCTCCCCCCGTTGCCTAGTTTAAAAACCCCTCTAACTTTTTGGCCATCTTTACTCCCAGCTGATCTGCACCCTCCTCATTTAGGTGCAGTCCGTCCCTTCTATAGTACTGGTGATCGACTGAGAAGTCAGTCCAGTCCTCCAGGAACCCAAACCCCTCCTTACTACACCAGCTCTTCAGTCACTTGTTTACTTCCCTAATCTCCCTCTGCCTTTCTGGTGTGGCTCGATGTACCGGTAGTATTCCTGAGAATACTACCTTGGAGGTCCTTTTCCTCAATTTAGCTCCCAAGTCCCTAAAATTGTTCTTTAGGACACTCCATCTGCCTCTGACTTTGTCATTGGTGTCAACGTGCACCACGACTGCCGGGTCTTCCCCAGCCCCTCCCAGTAATTTGTCCACCAGATCCATGATGTGCCGAACCCGAGCACCCGGTAGACAACATACAGTTCAGCGCTTCAGGTCTTTGTTACAGATTGCCCCCTCTGTCCTTCTAAGAATTGAGTCCCCTACCACCAGAATCTGTCTTTCCTTTCCCTTCGCTTCCCCCCCACTCTCACTGGAGGAGTTCTTCCCCCGGCAGCTAGGAGAGTCCCTCAGCTGCAGCAGTGCTGATCCCTGACTGGTTTCACCAATGTCATTCAATGGAGCGTACTTATTGGGATGCTCCAGCCCTGGATCGGCCTCCCTGGCACTTCCCCCTCTACCCTTCCTGACTGTCACCCATCTACTTTTTCCTAGAGCCTGCACCTCTTTGTCTCCACCCGCCTCTGTGCTGGCCCCTTCTGGCACCGACCGTGTACATTCCTGGCTCTCCTTTAGTATGGAGGGACTTCTCAGTGCTGACAGTTGCTTCCCCAGATTCAGAACTTGGGCTTCAAGGGAAACAATGTGCTTACATTTTGCACAGCAGTATTCACCCTCGATCAGATGATCAAGGAACGCCTACAGGCCGCAAGATGTACACCGAGTCGCATCTCCCCACACAGCGGGCATCGGACCTACTAATTTAATGAGGCTTGGGGATTATACCCTGTCCAAATTACCTAACAACTAGCTTCCTGACACTAATACACAACCAGAAAATACACAGGTACTCAAGACAATACACAGGTACCTCCTAATCAACGTGCACCCGCAGACCAACATACACCCGCAGACCAACGTGCACCCGCAGACCTATGTGCACTCGCTGACCCACGTGCACTCGCTGACCCACGTGCACTCGCTGACACACGTGCACCCGCTGACCCATGTGTACACACACACAAACACACACAAACAATACACAAGTACTAACGATCCACACACACTACTCAGACAACACTCAGGTACTCACAATACACAGGTACTACCTGACACTAATACTCAATAAAGCCCACGTGTACTCGCAGCACTCATGTTCTTACAATACGCAGGTACACACTGACCCTACACAGGTACTTGACCCCTGTTATAACCTCTTGTTTTCAACTCTGTTTTTTTTTAACTCACCACGTCCAGTTCCACTTGGTCTAAGTTGCAGCAAGCTCAAAGATGAGCAGGCTCACAATGAGTTCTACACAAGGTTATATAGGCCTCAAGCACCTGTGACCAATTAACTACTCCCCTTAATTAGTAGGCTGAAGGAAGCAAAAGAAAAAAAAAAAAGCTGTTTAAAAAGTGACAGAAAAAGGTGTTAAAAAGCTACAAGGAAAAGCCCCAAAAAGAACCTAAAAATGTAACCCAGCAATCACCAGTAGGGATGAGCCCAATGTTTGAGTTGAACGTAAGTTGGACTCGAACATCGGGTGTTCGCCGAATAGCGAAAAATTTGGGGTGTTTGAGGCAAATTCGAAAGCCGTGGAACACCCTTTAAAAAAAGTCTATGGGAGAAATCAAAAGTGCTAATTTTAAAGGCTTATATGCATGATATTGTCATAAAAAGTGTTTGGGGACCTGGGTCCTGCCCCAAGGGGCATGTATCAATGCAAAAAAAAGTTTTGAAAATGTTTTTTCAGGAGCAGTGATTTTAATAATGTTTAAAGTGAAACAATAAAAGTGTAATATTCCTTTAAATTTAATACCTGGGGGGTGTCTATAGTATGCCTATAAAGTGGCACATTTTTCCCATGTTTAGAACAGTCCCTGCACAAAATGACATTTCTAAAGGAAAAAACCTCATTTAAAACTACTCGCGGCTATAATGAATTGTCTATGGGAGAAATCAAAAGTGCTCATTTTAAAGACTTATATGCATGGTATTGTCATAAAAAGTGTTTGGGGACCCGGGTCCTGCCCCAGGGGATATGTATCAATGCAAAAAAGCACCCCCCCTCCTGAACCTCATCTGGAATATGCAGTAAGTAAGACCTCATCTGGAATATGCAGTTCAGTTTTGGACACCAGTTCTCAAAAAGGATATCGGGGAACTGGAGAAAGTGCAGAGAAGGGCAACCAAACTGATAAGAGGCATGGGGGAGCTCAGCTATGAGGAAAGATTAGAGGAACTGAATTTGTTCACTCTTGAGAAGAGGAGAATAAGGGGGGATATGATCAACATGTTTAAATATATAAGGGGTCCATATAGTGAACTTGGTGTTAAGTTATTCACTTTACGGTCAACACAGAGGACAAGGGGGCACTCTTTACGACTGGAGGAAAAGAGATTTCATCTCCAAATACGGAAAGGTTTCTTCACAGTAAGAGCTGTGAAAATGTGGAATAGACTCCCTCCAGAGGTGGTTCTGGCCAGCTCAGTAGATTGCTTTAAGAAAGGCCTGGATACTTTCCTAAATGTACATAATATAACTGGGTACTGACAATTATAGGTAAAGTTGATCCAGGGAAAATCCGATTGCCTCTCTGGAATCAGGAAGGAATTTTTCCCCCTGCTGTAGCAAATTGGAGCATGCTCTGCTGGGGTTTTTTGCCTTCCTCTGGATCAACTGTGGGTATAGTATTGGGTATATTGGATTGTACGGTTTTTCTTTTTTTTTGTTTTTTTTTTTGTTTTTGTTTTTTGTTTTTTTGTTTTTTTTTATGGTTGGACTGGATGGACTTGTGTCTTTTTTCAATCTGACTAACTATGTAACCGTACCAGGCCACATGCCCTCAACATGGGGAGGGTGCTTTGGGGTAGCCCCCCAAAGCACCTTGTCCCCCATGTTGATGGGAACAAGGGCCTCATCCCCACAACCCTTCCCCGGTGGTTGTGGGGGTCTGCGGGCGTAGGCTTATCGGAATCTGGAAGCCCCCTTTACCACCAGATCCCGACCCCCCGTTTGAAATGGTAACGGGTACATTGTACCCATACCATTTCACAAAAAAAGTGTCAAAATGTTAAAAAAACCACAAGACACATCTTGGGACAAGTCCTTTATTAAAAAATAAAAAAATAAAAATGTCCCACAAAGTCCATTCATCTTTTTCCTCTCGCTCCGCCGACGGACCGAACAAAAATTAAAAAAGAACCGCCTCCATGGGATGCACCTGCCTTCAGCGGGGGCGGGGCCACACAGTGATGTACCCGGGTGACCCCGCCCCCCTCTGACACACAGGGACTTCCCAATGGCTTCCCTGTGGCGTCAGAGGGCAGCGGGGCTACCTGGGTGCGTAAACGGATAAACTCAAGGTCCCCACTGTTTAGCTTCCAACCAGCAGTCTGGCAATTTCAGATGTGCTCTAATTTTCTTAGAATGAATATTTTACAGCTTTCAGAAGAAAATCAAACACTAAAGATTCCTGGCGCTATGGATACCTTGTAAAACATGCTCAAGGTGTCATTCAGAAACATATTTTGTATTACAAAAGAAATATACAACTTTATAAATGGATAATTTGATCTTGTTCTCTCTGGAGAGGAAACGCTTGAAAGGGGATATGATTTCAATGTACAAATAACATACTGGTTACCCCACAATAGGGATAAAGCTTTTCAGCGAAAGGGAATTTAATAAGACACGCGGCCATTCACTAAAATTAGAAGAAAAGTGGTTTAACCTTAAAGTCCTTAGAGGGTTCTTTACTGTAAGACCCCTTTCACACTGAGCCGCCCCGGGTGTCAGTGGTAAATCGGCGGTATTTTTAGCATCGTTATAACGGTGCTATTCAGCCGCTAGCGGGGCGGTTTTAACCCCTTGCTAGCGGCCAAATAGGGGTTAAGTCCGCCCGCCAAACGCCGCTGCAGCGGTGCTTTGCTGGCTGTATCACGGCACTGCCCCATTGTTTTCAATAGGCAGGAGCGGTGGAGGAGCGCTGCAAAGAAGCTGCTGGCAGTACTTTTTGTGACGCCCTGCCAGCGCAGCGCCCCTGTGTGGAAGCACTCGTGCTTTCACACTGGGTTTGCAGCTGAGGCTTTTTTCAGTCTAAGAGCGGTTAGGGTGTGGAATTCTCTTCCACAGGCAGTGGTTTTAACAGGGAGCATCGATGATTTCAAAAAACGATTAGGTGGGCACCTGAACGACCACAACATACAGGGATATACAATGTAATACTGACATAAAATAACACACATAGGTTGGACTTTTTTTCTTTTTTCAACCTTGCTTACTATGTAACTATATTTAATTTTGGCCAAGGCGACTTACAGGTGTCGAATTTTTTAATTTTATTTAGATGTACCTAGAGATTTTTATTTTTTATGAGTTTAAAGTGCCAGTGTTGAGACTGCTAAAATACTTTTTATTTCAAAATGCAGGTACTACTTGTGTCCTGTACAGCTTTTTTTCATGTTATAACAGCTGTATAGGATTTTTTTTTTTCTTGAAAATTAATAAGAAAGCATGGCCAAGGCACAGGTTTTACTTTATGACAGCAAATTGTTTTGTGAACTGTGTTTTGCATATGAATAATAGATTGTAAACTAATTTTTGCAGTAAATGTAAAAACGTGCATACCTTAAATAACGAATTAAAAAAAAAAAAAAAAACTAAATGACTCTTAGAAATTTCTCACTATACGCGGCACAGAGTAATCTATTACAGAATAATAGATTATTCATAAAAAAATTATGTGCCTGGTCTGTGGACTTTTCTTTGCAGGGATCCATTACATTTTTGTCAGGAGAAAAGATTCATTTTCTTTGACAGGATGGTTATAATTGTGTTTATATTCAATTACTGGATCAGTTCCTAGATTTTTTTTAGAATGATTTTCTTCTGAAGGCTGTAAAATATTTAAACACAAGATTCCTGGCACTATGGCTGCCTTGTGAAACATGCTCAAGGTGTCATTCAGAAACATATTTTGTATTACAAAAGAAATATACAAATCTATAAATGGATAATTTGAAATGTAGAGAATGCATAATTGAGTATTACTAATGCCCGTACACACGGTCGGACTTTGTTCGGACATTCCGACAACAAAATCCATGGATTTTTTCCGACGGATGTTGGCTCAAACTTGTCTTGCATACACACGGTCACACAAAGTTGTCGAAAAAATCCGATCGTTCTGAACGCGGTGACGTAAAACACGTACGTCGGGACTATAAACGGGGCAGTGGACAATATCTTTCATCTCTTTATTTATTCTGACCATGCGTGGCACTTTGTCCGTCGGATTTGTGTACACACGATCGGAATTTCCGACAACGGATTTTGTTGTCGGAAAATTTTATAGCCTGCTCTCAAACTTTGTGTGTCGGAAAATCCACTGGAAAATGTGTGATGGAGCCCACACACGGTCGGAATTTCCGACAACAAGGTCCTATCACAAATTTTCCGTCGAAAAATCCGACCGTGTGTACGGGGCATAAGAATGTAGTTCCTTTCATAACTCTAATTTCCTTCACAAATGAAAAATACCAGAAATATATTAGCATACAGTAGGTTTAGACAGACCATGGGACAGCTCCAGTTCATGTCCTTGTGTATCATTTTGGAGTTTTGTGACTTTTTTAAGTATAAAAAAAGCTGAAAGTATATGTATCTATGCTAAAAGTGTTTGTTACCCCAGTATTTCAAATTCCTGATATATGCCTGCTGTATCATGCACTTGTATGACAAAGTACCCTGTTCTCTTTGTATTGCTTCCTTTGTATGAAATCCCTGGTGTTCCTGCTAATACCTCTGCCTCCCTATTAAAAAATGACCACACTAGGCAGGAGAGCACACCTTGGTCAGCTCTCTAGCTATGCTGGGAGCTTCTGCTGTACATCCATTCACTGGGAAGATCAGTGTGCTGTTGCTTCTCCTCTCTCCAGCCCTTATGCAGCTGAGAACAGAGGGAAAGTGATCACTTAGAAAAAAAAATGGGAAAAAAAATGTATTTATAATATTTTTTATATCTATAAACAAATGTTTGCCTTCCATTTTAATTTTAACCACTACACATCCGCGCTATGGCCGAATGACGGCCACAGCGCGGACCTGAATTCCCGGGAGGCTGTCATATGACGGCCTCCCCTGTGCACGCTCCCTGGGCGCGCTGTGATCACCGAGTCACTGAGACTCGGCTGATCACTGATCCGAGTAAGGGACCGGTCCTGGCCCCTTACCATGTGATCAGCTGCCAGCCAATGACAGCTGATCACATGATGTAAACAAAAGATCGGTAATCGTTTTTTTTTTACTCACGCTGACAGCGTGAGTAGAAAAAAAGCCGATCACCGGCTGGGATGTGAGGGACATCGGTCCCCAAGTGGAAGAGGCACATCTGTCTCATCAGTGTCACCTAATAGTGTCAATTAAAAGAGCCCACAGTGCCACCTAACAGTGCCCACAGTGCCACCTAACAGTGCCAACAAGTGCCACCTATCAATGCCAACAAGTGCCACCTATCAATGCCCACAAGTGCCACCTATCAATGCCCACCTGTAGTGCCAATCAGTGCCACCTGGCAGTGCTGCCCATCACTGCCACCCATCAGTGCCCATCAGTGCCACCCATCAGTGCCCATCACTGCCGCCTATCAGTGCCCATCACTGCCGCCTCATCAGCGTACATAAATGAAGGAGAAAAATTACCCGTTTAAAATTTTTTATAACAAAATATAAAAAAATTTAAATTTTTTTTTTTTTAAATTCAATTTTTTAAATTTTTTTAACAAAAAAGTAAAAACTGCAGAGGTGATCAAATACCACCAAAAGAAAGCTCTATTTGTGGTGAAAAAATGATAAAAATTTAATTTGGGTACAGTGTTGTATGACCGCGCAATTGTCATTCAAAGTGCGTCAGCACTGAAAGCTAAAAATTGGTCTGGACAGGAGGTTTTGCCTAGGGTGTCCAAAATCCTTGCACCGGCCCTGGCAATTCCTATACATTCTCACTTGAATTTACCAAAACTATAATATCAAGACAAACTTATATACTCAACCCAATCATTTTCTATCCAATTGCACAGAACCTGACATGACATTTGTTGTTGGGAAATTTAAATGAGATTGTACAATCAAATTGTATAGTGTATGGTGAGCCTTAGACTGGAAGTCAGACCTACTTTTGAGCTAAGAATGTTGTCTCAGGTTATAATTGATTCTTGTCAATGTGATCAATGTCAGACTAAGCGACTATATGAGATTGTATTGATTACTAGTACTCATGGAGACTTGCTATCAATTCCAGTGTTATTGATCTATAGTCCTCCTATAGTCCTCCTGATTTCTTTAAATTGCATATAAACCTTACCAATGAATCTCTTTTTTTCTCCTATACTATACACATTTTGTTTATTAAGTGTTCAAAAGTGCAAAAAAAACCCCTGTGAATTATGTTAAAAATTAACAGCTGTCCTGTGCACACTTTATGTGTTATCTAAAGCCATCCTCCCAGTTCTTTTCATAGACTACAAAACCACTTACCTCTATGTTATGGAGAGGAGATTTTCCAGCCTTGATCGGTGTCAGCCTCGGCGGGGCAGGGCTGACACAATTTTTTTGTGATTTCAGCCTAGATAAAGGCCATTTGTCAGTCCATAACAGGGAATTAGGAGCCGAGGCATTTTTATAAGCTTGAACAATAATAATACCGGTGATGGAAAGCCCATCAATACTTCAATAGTGAGCAAATAAATAACCCCACAACACATAAATTAGGTAAAATCCCCAAAATCTGTATACACTCTTTGGGGGGGTGGGATTTACTAAAACTCAGAATCTGGTGCAGCTGTGCACAGTAGCCACTCAGCTTGTGACCTCAGCTTGTTCAATTAAGCTTTAACAGTAAAACCTAGATGCCGGTTGCTTTCTATGCAAAGCTGCACCAAATTTTACATGCTCCAGTTTTAGTAAATCTCCCCCTTTTTGTCTATAATATAGTGCCCAGAAAAATGTGTGCTCTCAATGTATTTACTGTATATCTTCCAATCTCTTGGTATCCCCTTTGTGCAACAGAAAAACTGAATTCTCACCAGACCAGTATCAGTGTTCAGTGAGTCATGGTAAGCGTAGAATAAAGCTGACCATAGATGGATTTTTCCTGCAACCATGGGTCAGTGTTGATGCGGAGCCATTGTGTTCTCCTGGCAGGGGGTAGGGGGGCTTGTGGGTGTTGCAGGGGGGCACATAGTAATTACTGCTAGCGGCTAATACTTATATAATATCCACTAGCAATAACCTGCTGGTTGTACCCAAGTTAAATCGATCGATCAACTTGGGTACATTCATGGTTCAAATCTCAGATATTCCCTAATGAACCAGCTGAGATTCAAGCTGTCTATGTCCTGCTATGCAACAATGGCCACCAGATGTTACTCTCTTCCTTTCATCACCTTTCTAGATATCCATTCCTGTCATAGATTCCTCTCAGAAGTGTAATGCAAAAAAAAAAAACAGAAAGCCAAGAACATAGTGTAGCTCAATATTGCAACCAAATAATTAACACATAAAAATATGGTTACAAAAATATTACAGTGCAAATAATCACAATCACCAGTAAAGACAAGGTTCCTGTTAATTCAGTTGTCCACTGCAAAGAACCACATACAGTTGGACGCTCACCAAAAATGTAGACCCTTTAGTATCTAGTATCTCCATGGAACAATTGTGGGTGGCCGGCAGACCTAGAGTCCACCTGGCCCGTGCGCGCTCCCCCGGCGTGCAGTGGGTGCACGTGCCCACAGTATCCCATGCATGAAACCACGTACGCGTACGTCGTTTCATGTAGGCAGGCCACTCTGCCGCAGTATATGTGCAATGGGCAATGGATATTATTGAATATATACTGTTATTCTGTACTTGCCAAATATGCTGCAGAAATCTCCCTCCACTGAGTCTGGCTGCATCCATTTTAACTGTGGGCAGCTGAAGCTCCTGCCTGTTCACTTCCTGGATTTACACAGACACACAGAGGCACACCTCCAGCTCTGCAGCTCTCATTGGCCCTCTTATGACTCACCCCCCTCCCTTCCTGGCAAACTCTCACGAGAGTGAGACAGAGAGCTGTGCATGATGTCATAAGCCTTGGCTTTTTTATTTTTATCCAGACAAGAAACAGAAAATGGGCTGCATAAGGTATTTACTGGCAGAAGAAAAAGGTTTTACTATCCAAAGTTAAAACAACAAGGGCAGAAGATTTAATAGATGGAAAGTTGAACAATTACTGGCCTTAATGTTTAACTGCTTGCTGACCGGCGCACGTTGATGTACATTGGCAGAATGGCACTGGCAGGCAAAAGGGCATACAGGTACATCCCCGTTAGGAAGCGGTGTCGCGAGCGCGCCCGCCGCGATCTCCGTGACCGTGGGTCCCACAGACTCGATGTCCACCGGGTGCCCGTGATCGTGTCACGGAGAGGAAGAACGGGGAGATGCTTATGTAAACAAAGCATTCCCCGTTCTGCTGGTGACAGGACAGTGATCTACCGCTCTCTGTGAACGAGAGCAGTGATCACTGTCCTGTGTGTTGAAGCCACTCCCCCCACAGTTAGAATCACTCCCTAGGACACACTTAACCCCTTCACTGCCCCTAATGGTTAACCCCTTCACTGCCAGTGTCATTCACACAGTAATCAATGCATTTTTAATCGCACAGATCGCTATATAAATGACAATGGTCCCAAAAATGTGTCAAAAATGTCCGATGTGTCTGCCATAATATCGCTTTCCCAATAAAAATCGCAGATCGCTGCCATTACTAATAAAAAATAAATAAAAATGCCATTAAACTATCCCCTATTTTGTAGACACTATAAATCAATCAATATACGCTTATTGCGATTTTTTTTTTAACCAAAAATATGTAGAAGAATACATATCGGCCTAAACTGCGACAAAAAATAGTTTTTTTTATATATTTTTGGGGGATATTTATTATAGCAAAAAGTAAAAAATATTGCATTTTTTTCAAAATTGTCGCTATTTTGTTGTTTATAGCGCAAAAAAAAAAACCGCAGAGGCTCTATTTGTGGGAAAAAGGACGTCAATTTTGTTTGGGTACAGCATTGCACGACTGCGCTATTGTCAGTTAAGGCGACGCAGTGCTGAATCGCAAAAAACGCTCTGGTCTTTGGGCAGCCAAATGGTCCAGGGCTGAAGTGGTTAAAGATGTATTGCACTACCACATAAGTATAAGTAGGGGGCATCTGCTAAGCTGCTAAAAGATTAAGATAAGTTTTTTTGTTTTTTTTTCTTGATATTTAATGTTGGTAGTATATTTAGGTAATATGCGCAATGGCATTAGAGATTTTACAGGTTTTTTTTGTATTTTAAAGTTGCACTTCTGTTTGTCAAAAGGCAGTAAAATCTGTATCTGTAGTGCATGTTCAAACCCTAATAACAGAAATAATAACATGTTATTAGATTCTTACTCCAGGAGTATATAATGAGTTTGGCAATTCTAGAGAAAGATTTAAATAATGTATTACAATGTAACCACTTACCGACCAGCGATGTACCCGAGGTGGTTATACCGGGATGATGCCTGCAGCCGTATTGTTTTTTTGAGCCAGTGGCCGGCTCTCTTACAAAAGCAATGCTAGCCGCTGGACTACTTCTACAAGCAGTGGGAGGGGACGTCACCCCTTCCCGCCACCTTCAGCGGCTTGCTTGGGCTCTCCTGTCCCGGCCAGGATCGGCTTTGATCGGCTGTTCACTATAGTAACCCAAAAGCAATGACATGACATCACTTCTGGTTTACTTGGAGATCAATGCCGCCATTTAAGAAAAAGTCTAAAGCACTCAGAAACACAGATCTTGGTGTTTTGGATGCTTTTAGCCCCGTTCATACTGAATGCAGCTTTGAAATCGTGCGACTTCACTTAAAATCGCACGATTTCAAAGCCACAGGTCAGAGTGACCTGGCTGACATCTGTGTGACTTCTAGTCGCGCCTGAAACAACAAAAAATAGCGCAGGAATTTTTTTCAAATCGGTGGGAAACTGCAAAGTCAGCCTCGCATCGATTTGAACAGTTCCATTGCTGAAAATAGGGTGCGACTTGTCATGCAGTTTGGACCTACAAAATTGCATGACTAGTTGCACCGGTGTGAAGGGGGGTTAAGGGCAAATGAGGGATCTATTCATAAAGAATCTGTCACATGCCTATTTCAAGGAAGTTTACATTAATTATGACAGCAATAAAAGTGATAAAAAAAGAAAATTTAAGCAACAGTGTAAAAATAAAAAAATGAATAATTTTGAAAAAAAAAGTGCCCCTCCTTCCTCCCGTGCTCATGTGCAAAGACAAACATGTGCGTCAATCCCACACGCATCCAAACAGCGATTGTCCCACATGTGAGGTATCACCAGGAACATCAGATCATCGGCAGTAACTCTAGCACCAGACCTCCTCTGTAAATCTAAAGTGGTAACCTGTAAAAGCTTTGAAAGCATCGCCTATGGATAGTAACATTTACGTAGTTTGTTGCCGTTGCACGGGTGTGCGCAATTTTAAAGCAGGACATGTTTGGTGTCTATTTACTCACTGTAACATCATCTTTTATATTTTACAAAAAAATTAGCTATGTATTGTGTTTTTTGCATTCAAATGTAAAAAAAGTGTGTTTTTTTCAAAAAATTGCATTTGAAAAACTGTTGCGCAGATACCATATGACATAAAAAAAGGAAAACCCGCCAATTTATTCTCTAGGGCCTCTGCTTTAAAAAACATATAATGTTTGGGGGTTCTAAGTTATTTCCTAGAAAAAAATACTGATTGTTACACATAAGCTAAAAGTGCCAGAAAAGGCTCCGTCTGGAAGTGATTGACCAAACCCATTCGATTTTAGTCAATTAAAATGTACTGGAGATTTTAGTAGACTAAAACAATTCAGATTACTAAAATACAACTAAAACTAAATAAAATTTGATGTAAAAATGAACACTGTTTTTATGTGAAAAAAAATAATTATTTTAAATGTTACTACACTACAGACCATGGTTTATTACATCAAGCCTCCTCTGTATCTGCTGCCCTGCAGTGCTGAACTGGTTGACAGCTATATCAAGAAGAGGAGGGAGCTGCTGAGCAGTAAGAGTTCAATAGACTGAGTCAGGCAGCTCTGCACTGTGGGATCTATAGTAGCGCTTCTACTGTAATCAGCATTTTCCAGAGAGAGATTGCTAGGAGGATTGAAAGAGCTGCATTTTCTCAGGCTGTACAGGACACAGCTTCCTCTTGCCATGAGGGAGCCCTGAGAGTACACATCACTGTCCAGGGTGCTGAAGGACAGAGCCACCTGGGTGCAGGACACAAATTGGACTAATTGCTGTGTCTGACCAGATGGTGAGTTTTTAATATCACTCAGACTGGTGAGTTTCTGCTGTGAGGATTTACTATCTGCTGCTAGAGAGACTGAACCCTTTAGGAACTGACCACAAAGCCATCTAGTAGCCTTATTGCCGCCTGCAGGCTTGACTGGGACTATTCTCGTGTGCACCAATGGTACAATCAGACCCCAACGCTAGCCAGCTGAAGAGCTAGAACAAAAAACTGTCCATTTACACCTGCTACACAGAGACCTTTACCTATTGTTTATGTTAAGAGGTACCCCTTGGGGGACATTGTACCTTATCCTAACCATTCTCCTAGAGTGCACTTATGACTAGTATAGTATTATCATTCACATTGCAGTTAATGTTTATATGCATTGTATATTGCTGGCTTTGCTGATTTATGTGTTCATTCCGGTCTAGTGGTACAGAACTCTATTCTAAGTTACTTTGGCATAGTGACTATACTGTCTAGCAGACAATGTCCTACCTACTATATGCTCATACCATCATTTACTCTAACCCATGCCAATACATTTGAGTTAATTTACCACTAAACAGTCTTTTGTCTATTTTCTGGTAGTAATTTACAGCCAGGTTAAAAGGTATCTATACTTCTTATAAGTGCTTGTAGTGATTTTCATTAAACCAAATGTGTCAGAGGGGCTAAGCTTGTTCTTGGAGTCGAGGCACAGAATAGAGAACTCAAACTACCTCCAAGCGACTTCTGCGAGGGCGGGCAGTTCATCCTTCTGTAGGCTGTTCTTCTCTTGCTTAATAATAATCCATGGGAATAGGATAGGATATATGGTAGTTTATATTACATGATTATATTTCAGAATATATACAGTATATGCTTATTGTACTGCATTATAGTATCCGTGTCTGAATTCTTACTACTTGACACAGGTTAGATGATTAATAAAATGTTTAAATATTTTCTAATGTTGGTAGTAGTCTGATCTTTATCCAGGAAATATGCAAATGTATGCAATAAAAACTTCTGCTTTAATCAATAATTTAGAGACCTATTTTAAATGCTGTAATGCAGATCAGTGCAATGGGACCTCGTTTTATCAGAACATGTAGTGAAATGTTCTTCAAATGATTTAACATTTGCTGTTCACAAATGTATTAATGAATGTTTTTATCATTCACTATGTATAAATATATTCAACTTAATTTGGGGCAACAAGTTTGATAAAATGGATCGTGTTATTTGTGCAGTTGTAACTAAAATGACAGTAAATGTACTGTTTTAGATTTTCAGTTTGTATATTTTCCCATTAATTATATTTAATACTACAAGGAATATTCCACATATATTCCATACAGTGGGAAAAATAATTATTTGATCCCCTGTAGATTTTGTAAGTTTGCCACTTACAAAGAAATGAAGGGTCTACAATTTTTACCATAGGTGTAATTTAAATGATAGAGACAAAATATTAACTAAAAATCCAGAAAAAAACATGATTCAAATGTAACACAGTAAATTAAGTTTCTGTACAGTGAGTAAAATAGGTATTTGATCCCCAAGCAAAACATGACTTAGTACTTGGTGGAGAAACCCTTGTTGGCAAACACAGAGGCAAGATGTTTCTTGTAGTTGGTTACCAGGTTTGCATGCATCTCAGGGGGGATTTTTCGTCCACTCTTCTTTAGAGATCTTCTCTAAATCCTAAAAGGATTATTTGCTGTCGCTTGGCAACTCACATTTTCAGCTCTTTCCATACATTTTCTATAGGATTAAGGCCTGGAGACTGTCTAGGCCACGACATGACTTTAACGTGCTTCTTCTTGAGCCACCCCTTTCTTGCCTTGGCGGTATGTTTTGGGTCATTGTCATACTGGAAGACCCATCCACGACCCATCTTCAGTGTTCTGGCTGAAGGAAGAAGGTTCTTATCCAAGAATTTACAATACATGGCCCTACCTATTGGCCCCTCAATGTGGCAAAGTCGGCCTGTACCTTTAGCAGAGAACCAGCCCCAAAGCATAATGTTTCCACCTCGGTGCTTGACTGTAGGGATGCTATTCTTAGGGTCATAGTCAGCATTTTTCTTCCTCCAAAAAACGTCGAGTTAAATTAATGCCAAAGAGCTCAATTTTGGTCTCATCTGACCACAGCACTTTCTCTCAATCCTTCTCTGAATCAGTTAGATGTTCATTGGCAAACTTACTCTGCGGCATGTGCTACAGATGGGAGTGAGGCTACACTGCTCAGTGTTTAGTAGCAAGACACAGCATAGTTTCAGCCTGTGTTCTGAGAGTTTCTTTCCTTTACTACAGAAAGATGAGCTACATTCTTGGTCTTCTCTGCATCTAGACTGAGTATCTATTACCGGGCTCATTTGGTCCCTTCCGGTATTTGGAGCGCATGCCACAGGGTTGTGTGCCAAGCCGGCATTACATGCTATTTACCAAGAGTTTACTTGTTAGTATTACATTTGTATTTTAATGTCTTTTAATAACATGGAATTATGCTATGGATATCTCCTGATTCTCCTTATATGCCATCTCAATTGAGAAATCTATTATCCTGCTGGGACGAACAGAGGAGTTGAGATCCATTTGTCACAGGATTCTGAGGATTGTTTTCACACTGACAGGCACAATATTCACTAGGAGTTGGTGTGTGAGGGCACATGAGGAAGGGAGTATGACAACTTGTTGCCCTTATCTTCACTTTACTGTCACAAGAACGTTGGAGCATGGATTGCACTTTAGAAGATTATTTGATATTATTTTGCACTTAGAAGAGAGCGTGAATATGCAATTTGCTTATGAACTTTATCTATGAATTGATATATGAACTTTATTATCAATTTTAATTTAAGTTTAATTTGGATAGGGTGGATATATGATTTTGCATCGTTTGATTGCCCTTGCATAGGGAATCATATTGTTCTGAGACAGCTCTGGTTTTGAAATATTGTATATTGTCTTTTATACACATAACGAGTTGACGTTAGGAGCACCTTCTTAAATTGACAGGACTAATCTGTGTACAACGCAAGCTATTGTGGTTGGTAGGGGATCAAATATTTATTTTGCTCACTGAATTGCAACTTAATTTATAACATTTATATTATGTGTTTTTTTCTGGATTTTTGGTTGATATTCTGTCTCTATCATTTAAAATAATGATAACAATGATATGATAATGATAAAATGATAACAAGTATAGACCCTTCATTTCTTTGTAAGTGGGCAAACTTACAGAATCTGCAAGGGATCAAATAATTATTTTCGCTACTGTATATATTCCATTGACAACATTTTTTATTCTGGCGGAGACCCATGAGCTGTGTTGGAGTCTCATCAATGAGATGAAATGATAACTGCCTGAACACTTCACATCAAACATTTCTACAGAGCAGGTTGAAGTCTTGTACTCAGGCTGAGGATTCTGTTACAAGTCTCATTCAAAGTATTCAGAAAATCTATTTTTGGAAAATATCATCTTAATATTATATACTTGGAAACTCACATCTCATATTAAGGCACCAGTGAGGTATTTGTCAAAGATCAGAACATCTCTAGAGAATTTGATTGCCGCAAAAACAGAAGTAAATACAAAACTGTTCTAATGTGTGCAATGGGGTATGACAAAATGTTAAAACGCATGGTGGAACCTCTAGATGAATTATGAATTATGTATTCTTGATAATGCCACTTGTTGTGATGAAGCTGAGGAGGAGAGTGATGGGGAACACAAGCATTTAATTCAGAGTGAGTACAGAAAGAGTCTATATTCAGATCCAAAATCAATCCTTCCACACTGCCCACAGTGTGAAGGGAAGCCTTGAGGTCTGCTTTGTCTGGTACTGGTAAAGTCATTAATTCGAAACCTATTTGAAAAAGACATTGCACATTCATACCAATGACTTTAAAATATACCTTAAACATATTTTCCAGCAGCTGTGACAAGTATGCAACAAACAGAAAAACACCAAATTCCTATAACTATATCAATTTATGAACAAAAAACCAACACTGTGTGCTCAGGAAAAATGAACAGGTCTCTCAAAATAATGATTTTTTTTTTTACTTGCTTCCACCTTTACCCACCTTTAAATTCCTAAACAATTATCGCAATGAATACTTAGAACATAAATAATAATAAACCAACATGCCACCACATGTGAAAAGTGTGCACAACTTGAATATCTACTGATATGGTCAATATAATTAATATCTCAAAGTGTCCACTATTCTTCATAAATAAAAATGTGTGCCTCTCCTGCAAAATTCTCACCATGTACAAACGTGTTTCACCACTCCCACAGGCCAGCAAAGTTACCAAATATTATTGCCTCTCATTTTACTAATCGGCAAGATGCGCTTTACAATAGTAATATTTACTCCCAGGTGTGCCTTCTCAGTTGTTCCTCAATCACAATCTCATGAAATCATGATTGAGAAACAACTATTGATAAGAGGGCATGCCTGGAGATAAATAAATGCCCAATTTATAAATTCTATTACCATGCTGTAGCACCAACTGGATTAGTTTAAGTCACCCAACAGCTCAAACTCTTGTGCACAGACAGTTTTCTCTCTTTTCTTCCATGCTATGATAGACAGTGCAGGTAGAAAGGAGAGCAAAGAGAGACTGTGATTGGCTGTCATTGTGCCACTGCAGTGTAGACTAGACCCACCTATTGCAGAAGGAAGCCTTCCTATTGGTCAAGGGCCAGGAGAATGACAATTAGCAGCCACACTGAGTTAAGCCCTACCCATAACCTGATGGGGGATAGAGCTCTGGGACCTAGGTGGAAAGTGGGCTGCCCGGGGAAAGTGGAAAAGTGTACCACATTCTGCTGAGAGCAAGAGATGCTGCCAGACTTCAATGCTAGACCCCGTGGCTAACATGCTAAAGTCAAGGTCATGTTACCTGTTCCTGTCTGCTGCTGCTGCTGCTGCTGCTGCTGCTGTGAGGAGGTCATGTGCTGCTGATGCTGTTGCAGAAGTTTGGCCAGTATGTGTGGAGAGGACTTGAACCTCCTGAGAGCCATGTGTTGCTGTGCTACCACTGCAGATTATGGTGTCATGCTAAGCTATACTGAGGGGACTGAGCAGTTTCCTTGCAGTTCTGATGTTATGCTACTGTGCGGTGTGAAATAACTGCTACACCAGAACTTCAGATTTTATAGGAAGGAGGCTACAGACATTGTCCATCACAGAACCATCAGTAATGGTGAGAGACCTCTGGTCATTTGTTACTACATGCTTTAATTAGCCTCTGGGATTACAATTACCCTTAGAAGGAAGGGCGAGCACTCCATTGACGCATCAGGACCCCAACTCCAGCAGAACTATATTACAGTATATCCAGTCTCACTGACCAGTGGAGTAGTAGGGGCCTTTTATAGGTATGCCAATTGTATGCAAGGTGTAGTTTTGGGCTGTAAACTATTTGAGACTGCATTGTGTATTATCTAACCTTTTTCCTTTCACAGGGGTTTGCCTTCAATAAAGCCTATTCCAAGTTTGTCGCTGTCACTCTGGTCCAAGTACAGGGAGAGTCATCAGCAGGGCAGAAGGACCAAAACAACCCAGCTGGTTTTCTGGGGAGTACTACAATGCAGCTGGCACTAAGAATTTTTGATTAAGCACCATGGGAAAAAATGTCAGTAAATAGAATTTCCACATGTTAAAAGGTAATTCCATTGTTTTGTATGTTAGACAAAATAAAGACCTCATAATGTTTACTATTTGCAGATTCTATTTTCTGGTTGAACAGTGCAAAGCCTAGTTCAAATAAGCTGGAAACATACTGTAGCTGTTATGGCCTACAATAGATCATCATTTTCCAGTCCCTTTTGCTGTCCTGATGGTCTGCAGCAAAGTGAATTTGAGTAGTTTCTTCATATGCTCTAGTGGTGCAGCCATCTGCAGCGAAAACTGCAAGTATATGGCTGAGAAACAGATGGGCATGTGCAGCTTTCTGTGGCCCACTGTTAAGTGTTTTGAACTGCTGTAGACCACAGCTGCTGCACAAAACTAAATCCTCAGTTGTAGCAAGCGTTGAGGCATATTTAAGGGATGGGAGGGCAAAGGGGAAAAGTTGGCTTCAACTTATAAAGATGGAGTTGTCCTTCAAGCGCCCCCCCCCCCCCCCCCAAAAAAAATAAAAAGTACCAACAACTTACAAAAGATTGGAGGTGGCTATGGCAAAGCCAAAGACCTGCCACGCTCTTGGTTAACTGTATGATACTATTGAACTGCCACCCTTATAGGGACAACAGTGTATGTGACTATATATGCCTGACTACTGAAGATCTTGACTTAAAGGGTACCAGAAGAATATCAATTGCATATGTAGCGCTTAGTCATTAAGGAGCCACTGAAACTTCGCCCAGGTTCTTTCCCAGTTAATTGACCCGCAGCCAGGCACATGAACACAGTCACTCTTTTCCTCAATAACCAGTCTAGGGGTGTTCTTTTTGTTGTTTTTTTTTTGTTTTGTTTTTTTAAGTAACTGGGATAGGATTGAGGGAATATAGTGGGATCCTTAAAAAGCAGAACAGATTGAGGACTATAAACTCATTTCTGAAAAGCTGAAGCATAAATCCTTGCTCATAGCAAACTGTGGACTTGGCTTGTGTGGAAACCGTTAACTACTGACTTCCTACTTTGGAGCAACAAGAGCAAAGTCCCTTCACATAGAGCCAGATAGTCTAGGTTCTTCAGGACAACAGTCAATGTCCCCTTTATCAAACACAAAGCTCACTCTCTAGCACAAGAGGGGCATCAGCAGCTCCCTGGACAGACACCTTCCTTCAATTGCACTGAACGCAGGGGCATATAACATGCAAAAAAGAATAGGACTAATAGTGCTCAATACACTCAAAAAAGCATGCTAAGTGCTATGATAAAGGCATAGATGCATCAAATGGAACCCTCTATTCCTCACCACTCTCCTGACCCAGAGTTGACCACAATAAAATGTCACTGGCATAGCTCCACCCTCTATGAGCGTTACGCCTGTATTCTGGACTTCCTACTGAGTTTTGGGTGGAGCACATATACTCTCCACTGCTTTTTTGTATGTTTCATACATAATTTGTTCTAATTCAGTTCAGGGTGGAGTATACAGTATATTTGTTTTTTATTGATTGCAAGCATCATTAGATTATCATTTATGTCTATATGGAAGATTGAGTTATAGAAATTTGTGGAAGTTCTTTCACTTTTCTGTTTTAGGTGTAGCACATATATTTCACTGATATTGATTTATTTCTCAACATATTGAACCATGAATTGTTGATTGATAATTACAGTGGATGATAGCTTCACTTTTCAGTTTTGGGTGGAACATTTATTTTATTAATATTATTAAGATCAACCCTCTTCTGGCATCCAGAGTATTGAGAAAGAGTCCCCCTTGTGGAGCGCTATAAATACAAGGAGTAGCAGGCTCTCTAGGCTCTCCTTCTTCCACATGGGAAAAGACAGGAAGGTATGCTGCATCATGTGGCCTCTCTTTTGGGGTGCCCAGTCAGGGTACCAAAAGTTAAATTGCAAATGGTCACAAGCACTGGCTTAATGTGAATAGGTCTCGTCTTGCTGCCCTCAAAAGACTGGGGGAGCCTGGAACAACTGGAACTACAAAAAAGAAAGAAAGGGCACACCGACCTAGTGCATTATCCTAAAACCATAGCTAAAATGTGGTAAGTATTATACTCACAAAATAACAATTACATCAAAGTTCATCACATATAGTACAGCATCGTCCAACCCACAGTACATAATACCATGTGGCAGGAGGTGAAAATCCAAAGTTGAATGAGGACTCTGATGAAAGAACTCTTCTTACCTAGAATGTATGATGTTGGCAGCCTAAGTTAGGATGAATTCAAGCTATGTTTGGAAGGTCTTTGTGAGAGACTGTGTATTATCAATTTTGCTCTTATAAAAAGTTTAGGAAATGTTCCTTGAGTTACAAAATGCCTGGTCTGGAGTTTTTGCAAAGGGGTGCTTGCAAGGCATACAAAACAATAGGGTTTGTTTCAGGGGATGGACACTACCAAGAGTAACAAGTGGTGAATGCTGCAAAGGTAGAAGGATCACCTTTCAGTTGCCATGAGTAAGAGGAGTACCAGAGGAGTGTTTGTTTTGCTAGTGCTGCCAACCAGTAAGAGTGTGGAATAACTTGGCAGGATTGACAGAGTGCTCTGGTAGCAGGGGAGTCTTAAGTGTAACCCACAGAGCCCATATGTATCTAGCCGGCAAATCATGGGAAGGATTAGAAGAGAGGATCCTCAAAAGTACAAAGCGTCAGCATCTTTGTGTCTCATGCCAATGCAGGGTTATAAGAATGTCACTAAGAGTGAGGTGGTATTAAAGCTAGGCTGGAGAACAGGATACAGGCTCTGCAGTATCCTCTCACAAGTGTACAATGTGAAAGGAAAACGGTGTACTAATGTTAACTGTAACGCCGCTGTGAAGTAGAGGAGACAGAAAGAGTTAATTGTGCCACAACATGTGCTCGCTTCTGAGTTGGAGTGCCACCTTAATGCAGATTTCTCATGGCCGTGTCTTCTGTTTGCTAAGTTGGGCATTAGTGAGTGAAGTTTCCAGAGTTCCCCTTGAGGGTGCCTAAAGCCCCACCCACACGTTTGCAAAATAAACAAATGTTAATAGTAGGCATAATTTGGACGTATGCAAATTATTAGGCAGACTAAGGGGACCCCCCAGACCTGATATTTAAAGGAATATTTTTTTTTTTTTGTTAAGTATCTTTAAGCATCATAAAAATCACTGCCCTGTTAAAAACGGCAATAACTTGCATACAAGCCTTTAAAATGAGGACTTTTGATTTTTCATGTTCGTGTCCCATAGACTTTGATAGAGTTTGCATGTTCGCTAGAACTTTTTGCCTGTTCGAGATGTTCTGGTGCAAACCGAATTGGGGGGTGTTCGGCCCATCTCTACTCTCACACTTTGAATGACAATTACTCAGTCGTGAAACACTGTACTCATATGAAATGTGTGTCCTTTTTTTCACACAAATAGAACTGTCTTATGTTGGTATTTAATCACCACTGGTTTTTTTGCACTATAAATAAAAGACTGAACATTTTGTAAAAAAAAAAAATGCATTTTCTTTGTTTCTGTTATAAAATTTTGCAATTTAGTAATTTTTCTTCATAAAATTTAGCCCAAAGTTATACTGCTACATACTGCTACATATCTTTGGTAAAAATATCCCAAATCAGTGTATGTTATTTGGTCTTTGTGAAGGTTATAGGGCAAGGGTAGGCAACCGTCACACAAAGCCTCTTTTGCCGACACTCAACTCCCTCCCCATCAACAGAGCAGTGCAGGGAAGTGTCAGTGAGACACAAATGCATTCCAATTTCAGAGTTCCCTATGCCGCACCTGCACTGAGGGGGAGGCACTGTGCCCCCACACATTGTAAAAGATGGGAAACAGTGTTTGGATGTCTAACTTTGCTGTAGCTGCGATCATCAACTTTTGTGATGGGCAAGAGATTGGGTGCAGTTCTGCTGGAGGGGGGTGGCGTAGTCCCAGTTTCCAGGAGGAGGAAGACTGTCATTGGCCACTGCTAAAGCCAATCACAGTCCTGCTGGCCTGATCCACCATCTGGAGGAAGATGATTCCCTTGGTTGCCACTACCAATCACAGAAAGAAGGGATTTCCCTGGGGTTGAGAACACCACAATCAGGTGACAGTTTGTGGAATTACTGTTGAGCTTTGGGAACTTACAACTTACTGCTGAACCCCTGCACCCAGTGTCCCTTTAACCCCCCTGACGGTTTTCCCGAGTGTGGCTCGGGGTTAAAATTCAGTCCCATTAGCGGTAACCCCGAGCCACACTCAGGATCGCATTGCAGGATCCTGGTGCGGCGTTACTTACCTTGTCCCCGGAATCCTGCGATGTCCCCCGCTGTGTCTGCGGGCTCCGTCCTCTGCCCGAAGCCTCTCCGTGCCAGGCTCCGTTCCCTGCGAGCGTTGCGACGCACGGGGGTGGAGCCTGGCGGCAAATTAAAAAAACTGTAAAAATCATAACACATACAGTACTGTAATCTTATAGATTACAGTACTGTATGAAATGATTTCACATCCCTTTTGTCCCCAGTGCTTTGTCCTATGCCCTGCATGCAGTTCTATATTATATATACTGTTCTTTCTGGCTGGAAACTGGAGATTGTCCATAGCAACCAAAAAGTGTCCCTTTACGTCAAAAATGGTTTTAGACCAGCTAGAAAACTGCTATAGTAAATTAGAACACTTGCAGAATTGAGCGGTAGTGAATCGTGGGGAAATTTATTTTATTATTATTTTATTTTTATTTTTTTAATTCTTTATTTTTATTTATTATATTATAATTTATGTTTTTGTGTTTCAAACTTTATCATACCCGGGATATCTACTAGACTCTTGTTTGGACAGATTTAAGTGTGTTATTGTTAAGAATTACAGACCTACAATATAAAACGCCAAATTTCCATGCAAAATAATTGTACCGCTTTCAGCACCTAAAATCCGAAAGAATCATACCGCCAGGGAGGTTAAGACACAGCCAGTATTCAGCGCAATGAAAATCACACTCAACCACTTTTTCTCAGCTGCAGGGGCCCAACTTATGATCCTGCACACAGGCCCACTCATATCAGAAAATGCCTCTGACCTGAGCTCATGATTGCGCATCCAATCTAGATGCTTACAAGCACATACAAGCACGAGTGCCAGGACAGGTAGATGTGTCTCATCTCTGCTTCTTTTCACCACTCTGCATATCACGCATTTCATAGATGAGCAGGGGGTTCAGCGTTGGGCCAGATGAACAGGGGGGGTACAGCATTGGGCATGATGAGCAAGGGGGGTTTAGCGTTGGGCCAGATAAGTGGGGGGGTTCAGAGTTGAGCCAGATGAGCGGGGGGGTTCAGCATTGGGCCAGATGAGCAGGGGGGTTCAGCGTTGGGCCAGATGAGCAGGAGAGGTTCAGCATTGGGCCAGATGAGCAGGGGGGTTCAGTGTTGGGCCAGATGAGCAGGGGGTTCAGTGTTGGGCCAGATGAGCAGGGGGGTTCAGAGTTGGGCCAGATGAGCAGGGGGGGTTCAGCATTGGGCCAGATGAGCAGGGGGTTCAGCGTTGGGCCAGATGAGCAGGAGGGGTTCAGCGTTGGGCCAGATGAGCAGGGGGATTCAGCGTTGGGCCAGATGAGCAGAGGGTTCAGCGTTGGGCCAGATGAGCAGGGGGGGTTCAGTGTTGGGCCAGATAAGCAGGGGGGTTCAGCATTGGGGTAGATGTGCAAGGTAGTACAGTGGTGGGGCAGATGTGCAAGGTAGTACAGTGGTGGGACAGATGTGCAGGGTAGTACAGTGGTGGGACAGATGTGCAGGGTAGTACAGTGGTGGGGCAGACCTGCAGGGTAGTACAGTGGTGGGACAGATGTGCAGGGTAGTACAGTGGTGGGGCACATGTGCAGGGTTGTACAGTGGTGGGGCAGATAAGCAGGGGGTACAGTGGTGGGGTAGATGAGCAGGGGGGTACAGTGGTGGGGCAGATGAGCAAGGGGGTACAGTGGTGGGGCAGATGTCTCACTGCTAAAGTAGTTTACAGCATTTACTTTATAAAGAAATCCTTTTTGTGATTGATTGTGAAGTTGACATTTCTTTGAAAAGATTTTTCGGCACGCTATGCTTAAAAGGTTGCCTACGCCTGTATAGAGTATACAAGCTATGGTGCCAGTCATTGACAATTGATCAAACCTGGTGTACTGACGGAATCTAAATTCTTGAGACACTAACAAGCCAGGAATGTACGAATATACTCCAAATGACCCATTTTGGTAAAGTAGACATTCCAAAGTATTTAATAAAAGGCATGTTTTTTTTTTCCTTAAAATTGTCATATTAACAGTTTTTTTTTCCCTCACATGGCATATGCATACTTGCAACTACACCCCAAAACATATTCTGCTACTCCTCCTAGGTATGGTGATATACCACACGTGTGAGACTTTTTGACAGCCTAGCCACATAGAGAGGCTCAACATGCAAGGAGCACCGTCAGGCGTTCTAGGAGCATAAATTACACATCTAATTTCTTGACTACCTATTACACTTTTAAAGACCCTGGAGCACCAGGACAATGGAAACGCCCACAAAATGACCTCGAAAAGCCAACACATAATCTAGGAGGCAAAATTAGTCTTTTAAACATGTATTTTTTTTCCACAAGTTTTTGGAAAATGTGGAAACTTTTACACAAAGTTGCCCATTTATAAGATATTTCTAACACATAGCATGTACATACTAAAAATTACACCCCAAAATACATTCTGCTACTCTTCCTGAGTATAGCGATACCACATGTGTGAGACTTTTACACAGCCTGGCCACATACAGAGGCCCAACGTGCAGTGAGCACCAACAGGTGTTCTAGGGACATAAATTACACGCCTAATTTCCTGACCAACTATTACACTTTTGTGAGGCACTGTAGGGCACTGATGGCACTGGTGAGAACTTTAGTGGCATTGTTGGGCACTGATGAGCACTGTGATGGCACTGATGTGGCATGGATGTGCAATTTGATGGCACTGATGTAGCACGGATGAGCACTGAGATGACACTGATGGGCACTGTGATGGCATTGATAAACACTGTAATGTTACTGATGTGGCACGGATGAGCACTGTGATGGCATTGATGTGGCATGGATGAGCACTGTGATGGCACTGATGAGCACTGTGATGGCACCGATGAGCACTGTGATGGCACCGATGTGTATTGAAGTTTTTTGATGGGCACTGTGGTGGCACTGATGTGGCATGGATGAGCACTGTGATGGCACTGATGTGGCACAGATGAGCACTGTGATGGCACTGATGAGCACTATGATGACACTGATCTGGCACAGATGAGCACTGTGATGGCACTGATGGATACTGATGTGGCATGGATGAGCACTGTGATGGCACTGATCTGACACAGATGAGCACTGTGATGGCACTGATGTGGCACTGATGAGCACTGTGATGGCACTGATGTGACACTGATGAGCACTATGATGACACTGATCTGGCACAGATGAGCACTATGATGGCACTGATGGATACTGATGTGGCATGGATGAGCACTGTGATGGCACTGATCTGGCACGGATGAGCACTGTAATGTTACTGATGTGGCACGGATGAGCACTGTGATGGCATTGATGTGGCATGGATGAGCACTGTGATGGCACTGATGAGCACTGTGATGGCACCGATGAGCACTGTGATGGCACTGATGTGTATTGAAGTTTTTTGATGGGCACTGTGATGGCACTGATGTGACACTGATGAGCACTGTGATGGCACTGATGTTGTATGGATGAGCACTGTGATGGCACTGATATGGCAATGTACTGGTACTGATGTGGAACGGATGAGCACTGTGATGGCAATGGTGGGTACTGATGTGGCACTGATGGGCACTGTGCTGGCACAGATGAGCACTGTGATGGTACTGATGAGCACTGTGATGGCACTAATGAGCACTCTGATGACACTGATGGGTACTGATGTGGCACAGATGAGCACTGTGATGGCACTGATGAGCACTGTGATGGCACTGATGTGGCACTGTGATGGCACTGATGTGTCTTGAAGTTTGAAGTTTTTTGATGGGCACTGTGGTGGCACGGATGAGCACTGTGATGGCACTGATGTGGCACAGATGAGCACTGTGATGGCACTGATGTGCACTGTGATGGCACTGATGTGGCACAGATGAGCACTGTGATGGCACTGATGGACGCTGATGTGGTGCTGATGGGCACTGTGATGGCATGAATGAGCACTGTGATGACACTGATGTGGCACAGATGAGCACTGTGATGGCACTGATGTGGCACTGTGATGGTACTGATGTGGAATGGATGAGCACTGTGATGGCACTGGTGGGTACTGATGTGGCACTGATGGGCACTGTGCTGGCACTGATGAGCACTATGATGGCACTGATGAGCTCTGTGATGGCACTGATGTGTCTTGAAGTTTGAAGTTTTTTGGTGGGCACTGTGATGGCACTGATGTGACACAGATGGACACTGATGGGCACTGTGATGGCATGAATGAGTACTGTGATGGCACTGATGTGGCGCAGATGAGCACTGTGATGGCACTGATGTGGCACGGATGAGCACTGTGATGGCATTGGGCACTGATGTGGCACAGATGAGCACTGTGATGACACTGATGTGGCACAGTTGAGCAAGAATGTGGCACTGATGAGCATTGTTGGCACTCCAAATCCAGCCCACTCATGCTGCTACACTTTTTCCCTCCTCTCCTTAGATGCTGTATCGATCAGTGTGAAGAGAGCACAGAGCTGAGACGGACATGACGCTGTTTTTTTGACAAAATTATCGCGCCATCATTGGATGGCATGATCACTTGGTAAAGGGCAGCTGTGATTGGCTCTTTACCCTGATCCGTGATGTGCTGGGTCCCAAGGACCTAGCCATCACAGAAACTCCCACTTGCACGCCCTGGAGGCATGCGAGAAGCATGGAAGGATGTCAAAATACCCTCCCAGAACTAGCCGGCCCCGCTGTAGCCATCATTCGGCTATAGCTTGGTTGACAAGTGGCTAAAGATGATAAAATGCAATATTAAAGAAAAGAAAAAAAACAAGTCAAAAACAAGTAATCAAGTCCATACAGCTTACAGTGTATGGCATCAGCCCTAACCATGACACCACTGTTTGTTTTTTTTTAATTGCAATTGCTTTCTATGTAAGTACATCTATTTCAGCTACACTATATTACCAAAAGTATTGGGACGCCTGCCTTTACATGCACATAAACTTTAATACCAAATGCTTTATTTATTACATTGCAATAATAGGAAGATTAGGAAATTCTTCAAATATGGATTTTAAAAACCCGGGTACTGTAATTTGACAAGTTTCAATTGAAGATCTTACCTTGAGAAAGTATCTCCAATAGCAAATTTAGACCACCAGTTCTCCTCAGAGATGGGTGCGACGGTTGTAGAAACTTTACACCAAATTGAAGTACAGGTTTTAGACCGGTACATGAATTTGGCACAAGCTACACCACTTTTCGAACGCCCATAATACACTTTCACAAAATCTATATGCACCAGTCTTTATGAATTCCAGGGTATGTCTTCATCGCTCCAAAGTACAGATGGCCTGGTCTTTCCCTTCATTCAACAGAACGCTATAGTCATGCTTTAGTCTGCATTCACACCTAGTGTATTTTAAACACACATTCTTTGTGCTTTTTTGTGCATGTTTTTCGTGCTACATGCATAGGGCAACCCAGGGGCGGACTGACCATTGAGCTACTCAAGCACTGCCCGAGGGCCCTGGGCCACTAGGGGGCCCCATCAGGGTTGCCAGCCTCAGTAAAACCAGGGACCGTATGGACCAGGGACAGCCAATAGACAGTATGGACCAGGGACAGCCAATAGAAACATGTCTGTGTATACTGTGTGTACATGTATGTGTATGTATGTGTATGTGTACATGTATGTGTATACTGTTTATTGCCCGGGGGCCCCATGAGTTGTCAGTCTGCCCCGGCAACCCATTTGTTTTCACTGGACTGTCCTAGCACGACTAACAAGGTAAAGTAGGTAATGTAGCTTTTTGTTGCATTGAGCCTTTTAAGCTTTTTTTACTAGTGTGTCCTTGCTAAATTTGGACTTGATAGCAAATGTTCCATTTATTGAGAAAGTTCACCATTTCTGTCTAGGTCTATCGATGGAGGTGATCAGAAATGTGATCTGTGGAAGTGGATGAATGATCTTTATGCCTGCCTATTTTGTAATTTTAGGATAAGTCAATGAATGCACAGGGCAATTCCTACACTTAAAGTATCAAATTAATATTGTCTGGCTCTGCCTCATATGAGTTGTATAGAGCAGGGGTAGGCAACCTTTTGAGCACTGTGTGCTGAAAAATGTTTTCAAAGAAATTGAGCGTGACAATTTAACTAAAAAAATGACAACTTCACACTCCCAATCTCGAAAAGGACTTTTTATAAAGTAAATGCTGTAAACTACTTGAGTAGTAGTAAAAAATTAACATCCTGCACTCTCACGCCTCAGATCAGCCAGAATTCATGCACCTTCATACTTCAGATCACTGTCCCCCCTGCACATCTGCCACACCACTGTAACCCCCTGCTCATCTGTCCCACCACTGCAACCCCCTGCTCATCTGCCCCACCACTGTACTTCCCTGCACATCTGCCCCACTACTGTACTACCCTGCACATCTGTCCCACCACTGTAACCCCCTGCTCATCTGCCCCATCAATGTTCCCCTTTTTTCATCTGCCCCACCACTGTACCTTCTTGCACATCTGCTCCACCGCCGTACCCCCATGCTCTTCTGTCTCACCGCTGAACCATATTCTCATCTGTCCTAACACTGAACTTATCTGCTCATCTGCCCCACCACTGTAACCCCCTTGCTTATCTGCCCCACCACTGTACTTCCTGCACATCTGTTCCACCTCTGTTTCCCCTGCTCTCCTGCCCCACCAGTGTTCCCCCTGCTCTTCTGCCCCACCATTGAAACCCCCTGCTCATGTGTTCCACCAATGTAGCTCCTTTCTCCTCTGCACATCTGCCCCACCTCTTTACCCCCCTGCTCTTCTGCCCAACCACTGTAACCCCCTGCTCATCTGTCCCACCAATGTACCTCCTTTCACATCTGCCCCACCGCTGTACCCCCTGCTCTTCTGTCCCACTGCTTTACCCCCTTCTCATCTGCCCCAACACAGAACCCCCTGCTCATATTTCCCACCACTGTAACCCCTTTCTAATCTGCCCCATCACTGTAACCCCCTGTTTATCTGTTCCACCGTTGGACCCCCTTCTCATCCCTCCCACCACAGTACCTCCTGCACATCTGCCCCACCACTGTACCCCCTTGCTCTTCTGTCCCACCACTGTAACCCCCCTGCTCATCTACCCCATCAATGTACCCCTTTTCTCATCTACCCCACCACTGTACCTCCCTGCGCATCTGCTCCACCGTCGTTTTCCCCATGCTCTTCTGTCTCACTAATGAATCACCTTCTCATCTGTCCTAACAATGAACCCATCTGCTCATCTGCCCCACCACTGTAACCCGCTTTCTCACCTGCGCCACGAATGTACCTCCTGCACATCTGTCTCACCTCTGTACCACTTTACACCAAACTTTACACCAAATTGAAGTACAGGTTTTAGACCGGTACATGAATTTGGCACAAGCTACACCACTTTTCGAACGCCCATAATACACTTTCACAAAATCTATATGCACCAGTCTTTATGAATTCCAGGGTATGTCTTCATCGCTCCAAAGTACAGATGGCCTGGTCTTTCCCTTCATTCAACAGAACGCTATAGTCATGCTTTAGTCTGCATTCACACCTAGTGTATTTTAAACACACATTCTTTGTGCTTTTTTGTGCATGTTTTTCGTGCTGCATGCATAGGGCAACCCAGGGGCGGACTGACCATTGAGCTACTCAAGCACTGCCCGAGGGCCCTGGGCCACTAGGGGGCCCCATCAGGGTTGCCAGCCTCAGTAAAACCAGGGACCGTATGGACCAGGGACAGCCAATAGACAGTATGGACCAGGGACAGCCAATAGAAACATGTCTGTGTATACTGTGTGTACATGTATGTGTATGTATGTGTATGTGTACATGTATGTGTATACTGTTTATTGCCCGGGGGCCCCATGAGTTGTCAGTCTGCCCCGGCAACCCATTTGTTTTCACTGGACTGTCCTAGCACGACTAACAAGGTAAAGTAGGTAATGTAGCTTTTTGTTGCATTGAGCCTTTTAAGCTTTTTTTACTAGTGTGTCCTTGCTAAATTTGGACTTGATAGCAAATGTTCCATTTATTGAGAAAGTTCACCATTTCTGTCTAGGTCTATCGATGGAGGTGATCAGAAATGTGATCTGTGGAAGTGGATGAATGATCTTTATGCCTGCCTATTTTGTAATTTTAGGATAAGTCAATGAATGCACAGGGCAATTCCTACACTTAAAGTATCAAATTAATATTGTCTGGCTCTGCCTCATATGAGTTGTATAGAGCAGGGGTAGGCAACCTTTTGAGCACTGTGTGCTGAAAAATGTTTTCAAAGAAATTGAGCGTGACAATTTAACTAAAAAAATGACAACTTCACACTCCCAATCTCGAAAAGGACTTTTTATAAAGTAAATGCTGTAAACTACTTGAGTAGTAGTAAAAAATTAACATCCTGCACTCTCACGCCTCAGATCAGCCAGAATTCATGCACCTTCATACTTCAGATCACTGTCCCCCCTGCACATCTGCCACACCACTGTAACCCCCTGCTCATCTGTCCCACCACTGCAACCCCCTGCTCATCTGCCCCACCACTGTACTTCCCTGCACATCTGCCCCACTACTGTACTACCCTGCACATCTGTCCCACCACTGTAACCCCCTGCTCATCTGCCCCATCAATGTTCCCCTTTTTTCATCTGCCCCACCACTGTACCTTCTTGCACATCTGCTCCACCGCCGTACCCCCATGCTCTTCTGTCTCACCGCTGAACCATATTCTCATCTGTCCTAACACTGAACTTATCTGCTCATCTGCCCCACCACTGTAACCCCCTTGCTTATCTGCCCCACCACTGTACTTCCTGCACATCTGTTCCACCTCTGTTTCCCCTGCTCTCCTGCCCCACCAGTGTTCCCCCTGCTCTTCTGCCCCACCATTGAAACCCCCTGCTCATGTGTTCCACCAATGTAGCTCCTTTCTCCTCTGCACATCTGCCCCACCTCTTTACCCCCCTGCTCTTCTGCCCAACCACTGTAACCCCCTGCTCATCTGTCCCACCAATGTACCTCCTTTCACATCTGCCCCACCGCTGTACCCCCTGCTCTTCTGTCCCACTGCTTTACCCCCTTCTCATCTGCCCCAACACAGAACCCCCTGCTCATATTTCCCACCACTGTAACCCCTTTCTAATCTGCCCCATCACTGTAACCCCCTGTTTATCTGTCCCACCGTTGGACCCCCTTCTCATCCCTCCCACCACAGTACCTCCTGCACATCTGCCCCACCACTGTACCCCCTTGCTCTTCTGTCCCACCACTGTAACCCCCCTGCTCATCTACCCCATCAATGTACCCCTTTTCTCATCTACCCCACCACTGTACCTCCCTGCGCATCTGCTCCACCGTCGTTTTCCCCATGCTCTTCTGTCTCACTAATGAATCACCTTCTCATCTGTCCTAACAATGAACCCATCTGCTCATCTGCCCCACCACTGTAACCCGCTTTCTCACCTGCGCCACGAATGTACCTCCTGCACATCTGTCTCACCTCTGTACCACCCTGCTCTCCTGCCCCACCACTGTAACTCCCTGCTCATTTGGCCCACCAATAAACCTCCTTTCACATCTGCCCCATTGCTCTACCCCCCCTGCTTTTCTGTCCCACCACTGAACCCTCTTCTCATCTTCCACAACACTGAACCCCCCTGCTCATCTGTCCCACCACTGTTAAAGGAATGGTGAACCCGCGCAGTGGAAATAGAGGTCTAATTGGTGAGATTTATGGAACTGCTGCCGCCCAACAAGCAGTCACCATAAATGGGGACGGCTGAGTAGATTAGTGTGATAGAAGGGTCTGGCGCTGTTCTTTTAATTGAATACCCTACCTGCGTATAGGTTTCTAAAACAAGGCATATAAATATAAGACATATAAATATAAATTCCTAAGTGTAAACAAAACGTGCAGATATCAGATAGTGATATACTTAAAATATTGGTAAATGTATAATTATAAATGATACGCAAGCTGTATATAAAAAATTTTGATGATGTCAAATCCCATGCATGATGTTGCTGGTTAGTATTCCAAATAACGTTAAGTGTGGGGGGAGGGGGAGGGAGGGGGGGGGGAGGAGGGGGTGAAGGTAGGGAGGGGAAGGGGGAAAGGGGGAAAGGGAGAGGTGTAGGAGATCTACTCCTGTTTGAGGAACTAAAAAGTGTTAGATTCACTCCTAATAAAGTGCAAACGTGCTGGTGAAGTTCAAAGGAAGTCCTTATTGTGTAATACACTTGTTGTCAAATTCATTTAAACTCTGAGTGCTATAGTATCTTGGCATATATCTTGTGCAGTATCTTGGTGCATGTGATGTTGTGGTTTTGATCCTTCAATAGTTTTAAAATCCTTGCTCTGAAAGTGCAGCCACTCACCGGATCGTTTCACCCCTGCAGGGGTATCAGGCAGTTACAGTTTTGCGCCACTGTACGGCGATCACTGGCGGGCTCAGGATCGTGGTGTATCATATGTAAAGAGAGAAGGAGTGCCCATAGCGTAAAATCGTTTTTAAAAAGGATTTATTAAACAAATGGAGAGGTACTCACAATTTCACAGTGTAAATCAAGCGAAGTAGTAAAAAAAGTCACAGTTAGCCTTCAGCGCTGGTAAAGTAGGTAATGTTGGGAAGCACAGATTAGGCCACGCCCTACACGTTTCGTCGTTAGGACGTCTACGGGAGCGTGACCTGTGCTGTGTCTTCCCACCCTTATATAGCGTGCGGTGTCCCCCTATTGATTTTTCAATTGGCATCCATTTTGCCTGTGATTCCGCGGACCGGAAGTTCGCCCGCGGCCATTTTGCCTATGTTTTGCAGACCGGAGTCCGACTTCCTGTATATGTAGCAGTGTCTAGTTGTTTGGTGTTTGTTTTGGCTGTTATGTGGCCATTTTGCCTGGGATTTTGGCAGACAGTAGACCATATTCAGTGTCTCTGTGTGCATACCCTCCAAAGTCCGGCGGCCATTTTACCTATGATTTGTTAGACACAGGAGACCATAAGGAAGTTTTTCTTGCTATTGATTTACCTTAGTTTCACTTTTAAGATGATCTCAATGCAAATTACTAATTAAATACAAGTATATAGTGTTGGGTATACCGCATACTGTAAAAAGGTTTTTACACATTTGTCAGTTTGCTCATGTGACAGTAACATACAGAATATTTATGCTAAATTCAAAAATAAAAAATCAATAAAAAACCACCGGCATATGAGCCTCTTACTATGGACGACTGCAGTATAAAAAACATACATACATCAACTCAAAAATTAAAAATTAAAAAATAAAAGCATTTTGAATAAAAAACGTTTAGAATTAAAACCATGTATATTCTATGTGAAATGTCATTTTTGCACATATTTTTATTTTTATGTGTTGCTCTGGAAAGAGGGAGGAGAGTGTTTTTATGGGGAGCTTGTTGTTTCAGAATCATATGTATCGACTATTAGATTGTCTATATTTGTGCATTGTATATCCACATTTGATTGCTAGCTGGGTGTGTTACTTCTATAGTGCACAAGTGGGAGAGATGTATTAGGTGTCTGTGTTAAGTTCCTTTCTGAATGGAAATGTGGACCTATGCCCACAAAATTTTTTTGGAATGGAAAATAAAAATTAGGATATTTAAAATATGCATATATATTAGAAAGAGAGAGAGTGGAAAAATGGAGAATCCCAGGGGTTTTTTTTCTTTAATTGGGAGGTGAATGTGAACCAATCCTTTCATATTGTAGGTATGTGTTAGGGAGAGGTGTTTTGAGGTCTGTATTATACCATTCATGCGTGTACAGTTTATGCGTATATATATGATTTAAGTGTGTGTGAAAGGACTCCTATTTGGGAGGTATATGGGACCTTTAGGCTCTTTGTCGGTACACTTTTCATACTTGTGCCATGCTTTTGGTACAAGTTCCGCTCATTTTTGGGGGGAGAAAAAAAGGCTGGTTTGATACTAACGTGCTTCTAAAGTCAGATATATAGGTGCTACATGTCTCCCATGTTGATGTTACTGCTAGTAATTGGTTAGGAAGCAATTGAGGTCGAGGTCTATATTCATACTCATAGGCTGTAGGGTATCCAGCAGGAATATCCACTTGGTTTCGTTTTGTGAAACCTTAGTTTTTTTATTGTCACCTCTCCAGTGGCCCTTAATTTTGCCTATTGCGTAGAATGTCATATGTGCCGGGTCTCTATTGTGATAGTCTCTGAAATGCCTAGAGACGCTGTGTTTGTTGAACCCTTTTCTGATGTTTTTAATATGTTCCCTAATCCTAACGTGTAACTCTCTGGTCGTTCTTCTTACATACTGCTTCCGACATGGGCACTCTAATACATAGGTAACATGGGTACTGTGGCAGGTAACGAGTTCTCGAATGGTGAACTCTTTCTCGTTGACAGTTGATCTGAATTTTGTTGTTTTCTTGTTGGTTTTTTTACTAGTTCTGCAAGGTAAGCATTTGCCACATTTGAAAAACCCTTTTAGGTCTTTTCCTATTTTTATCTCCCTAGGTGGATCTATTGCGTTGTGTACCAGTTTATTCCTCAGGGTTGGTGCTTTCTTATAAATGAAAACGGGTTTCTTAGGCAATATAGAATTGAGGACCCTGTCAGATTGTAAAATGGGCCAGTGTTTTTTAATTATAGTTTCCGCGTGTTTGTATTGCCTATTGTATCCAGTTAGAAAGGCTACTTCCATTTTTTCATTTTTTGTTCTTCTTTGTTGTGTTGCTGTTTCGTCTATCAGTTTATTTCTATCCATATTTCCGACTTTGTGTTTCAGTGCCACTAGGTCCTTCCTTTTGTATCCCTTTTCCACAAACTTGTTTATTAGGATGTCCGTTTGTTTATCGTAATCATGTTTACTGGAGCAATTCCTATATAGTCGCATGAACTGGCCTTTAGGTATATTTCCTAGCCATCGTGGGTGGTGGCAGCTACTGGTTGGGATATACCCATTTCTGTCCGTGGTTTTGAAATATGTTCTTGTTTCCAACTGTCCGTTGTCTTTATATATTTGTAGATCCAGATAATCCACGGTTTCTTTATTCCAGTTTCCCGAAAAGGTGAGTCCATAGGCATTGCCACTGATCTCATCAAAAAAATTCTGTAATTCTTCTACCGTGCCCCCCCATACAATGACGATGTCATCAATATACCTCCGGTATAATTTTAGATGTCTTCTTTCGATACTGTAGATCTGTTCCTCCTCCCATTTGTTGAGTAGTAGGTTCGCTACACTGGGGGCATACTTAGCCCCCATAGCTACTCCTTTTATCTGGGAGTAGAAATCACCTTTGTGCCAAAAGTAGTTGTGGCTCATGGCCAATTTTAACCCCTCCAATATATAGTTGATTTGTGTTTCCCTTAGGTCCGTTAGTGTATGTAAAGCCCATTCCACACCACTCAGACCGTCATCCTGTACGATGTTGGTGTACAGGGAATTTATGTCGACGGTTACTAGGATATCGTTTTCATTTATTTTGAAGTTCTTTAGTTCTCCAATTAACTGTTTGCTGTCTCTCAGGAACGATTTACCTTGTTTAACTAGGGGTTGCAAATAGCCATCCAGATACGCTCCCAACCTGGAGAACAGTGAATCGATGCCACTGATTATCGGTCTGCCAGGGGGGTTCTGTTGGTCTTTATGGATCTTGGGTACATAATATATAATTGGAGTTTTTGCTGTTTCCGGGGTTAAATATTTGGCTTCCTTTTTTGTTAGGATTCCCATTTTTTCTCCTTTTTTGACGTAGGTCTTCAGTTTTTTCTTATATTCTGTTTTTGGGTTACCCTTCAGTTTCTTATATGTATTAGGTATCTCCAGCAGCTTCTTCATTTCTGACTCATAGTCTTTTTTATTTAATATACCCAGGCCCCCTCCCTTATCGACCGGTCGGATGACTATGTTTTTCTTCCCCTCTATTTCTTTAATGGTATTCCATATGTTTGTTTTTATCTTTTTCGGTTTCAGTTTCCTAAGGTCTTGTTCAACCATTTTCCTAAAAGTCATCAGGCTCTCATTTTGTTAAACGTTAGGATTGAAGGTTGAATTATTTCTTAGTCCTGAATGTTGGAATAGCGGGGGGCCATCATCTGTTCGGATGTTACTGTTGTTACCTTTCATTAAATAAAATTTTTTTATGTTGAGTTTTCTTACGAATTTCTGGAGGTCTATATATACTTCGAAGGGGTCAAGATTTTTATCAGGAGCATATTTTAGACCTAAGTCCAACACCCTCAATTCTTCCTCATTAAAATTAGCTTCGCTTAAGTTAAAAATCCCTGTTCCTAATATTCTCTTCTTCTTTTTCTTCTTGATTCCTCCTCTCTTCCCCGCGTGCTCTTCTCCTCTTTCCCATCTCTGTGGTCTGTATGTGTAATCTGTTCTTTCTTCCCGTTGGGTTTCTTCTTGTGTTCTGTTCCTCGGGCCCATGTATGTGTTCCTGGTGGTTCTCGGGTTCCAACTCCGTTGGGGGTCTCCGTTGTTCCGATTCCTGATGGGGAACCTGAAGGGTTGCCATCCCCTTTGTCCTCCTTGAGGACCGTGGTTCCCCCTGTAAGGGGACCGTCTGTCTCTGAAGGCTGGAGGTCTCCCTCTGTATTCCCTGGGAAAAAAACTTCGTCTATGTGGTGGTTCTTCATAGGGGGTGTGCTGTTGCTCATTTCTTAGAGGGGAGTACCTATTGCTGTATCTTGGTGTTCTCAGTATGTTTGAGGTATTGTTTCGTTGTTGTGATCTATTTTCCTCTCTGGCTTGATCTCTGTAGTACCTGCGTTCTGGGCTAGGACCTTCTCTTCTAGTTCTTAATATTGGTAACTCTTCTGGTCTTGCCCGTGGTGTTCTGATTTCTGTAGATCTTGTCTCTTGACATATTGTGGTATCTTCTGTTACTGAACTTTCCGTGGACTCATCTATCATGGAGATGTTGTGGTTGTCCTCTATATAATTATCGTCTATCTGCCATTTATATACCTGCTGGTTTTTGTAGTCCAGCACATCTCTTCTGAACTTTTTTTGTTTCTTCTGCTGTATTTCTTTGTCGTATTTTGCCATGGCTTCTTGTAGCTTATTCTCTTTCTCTTTGTATTCCCTGGATTCCAGGAAGGGTGTAAGTTGGTCTCTTATTTGTAATATTTCTGTTTCTATGTTCTTTAATTTGTGTCGTCTTCGCGTTACTATTATTCCAAGCAACGCGGTTTCGCTGTCATTAAAGAATCAATACCAATCCTCCATCAATCCCTTGTCATTGACTGCGTCATTAGGTGAGATGTCCCACCTCAAGCGTCTTGGGGTGATTTTCTCTGCAATATACATCTCAATGGTTGCTATATCCCACCAAACTCTTATTTGCTTTTCAATATTGTGTTTCAAGTGTTTAAATAAGCTATCCATGTCTTGCCGATTGGCTACTTGTTCTTGGTTAAAGACTTCAGTAAGGTTAATATTTCTATTATTTAGGTATCTGAAGATATCCATTGCTGCAGGTTTCTGTTTAGCTCTGGGTTAAACAGTGAATGGTAAAGGAATGGTGAACCCGCGCAGTGGAAATAGAGGTCTAATTGGTGAGATTTATGGAACTGCTGCCGCCCAACAAGCAGTCACCATAAATGGGGACGGCTGAGTAGATTAGTGTGATAGAAGGGTCTGGCGCTGTTCTTTTAATTGAATACCCTACCTGCGTATAGGTTTCTAAAACAAGGCATATAAATATAAGACATATAAATATAAATTCCTAAGTGTAAACAAAACGTGCAGATATCAGATAGTGATATACTTAAAATATTGGTAAATATTGTATAATTATAAGTGATACGCAAGCTGTATATAAAAAATTTTGATGATGTCAAATCCCATGCATGATGTTGCTGGTTAGTATTCCAAATAACGTTAAGTGTGGGGGGAGGGGGAGGGAGGGGGGGGGGAAGGAGGGGGTGAAGGTAGGGAGGGGAAGGGGGGAAAGGGGGAAAGAGAGAGGTGTGGGAGATCTACTCCTGGTTGAGGAACTAAAAAGTGTTAGATTCACTCCTAATAAAGTGCAAACGTGCTGGTGAAGTTCAAAGGAAGTCCTTATTGTGTAATACACTTGTTGTCAAATTCATTTAAACTCTGAGTGCTATAGTATCTTGGCCTATATCTTGTGCAGTATCTTGGTGCATGTGATGTTGTGGTTTTGATCCTTCAATAGTTTTAAAATCCTTGCTCTGAAAGTGCAGCCACTCACCGGATCGTTTTTTCTTATATTCTGTTTTTGGGTTACCCTTCAGTTTCTTATATGTATTAGGTATCTCCAGCAGCTTCTTCATTTCTGACTCATAGTCTTTTTTATTTAATATAACCAGGCCCCCTCCCTTATCGGCCGGTCGGATGACTATGTTTTTCTTCCCCTCTATTTCTTTAATGGTATTCCATATGTTTGTTTTTATCTTTTTCGGTTTCAGTTTCCTAAGGTCTTGTTCAACCATTTTCCTAAAAGTCATCAGGCTCTCATTTTGTTGAACGTTAGGATTGAAGGTTGAATTATTTCTTAGTCCTGAATGTTGGAATAGCGGGGGGCCATCATCTGTTCGGATGTTACTGTTGTTACCTTTCATTAAATAAAATTTTTTTATGTTGAGTTTTCTTACGAATTTCTGGAGGTCTATATATACTTCGAAGGGGTCAAGATTTTTATCAGGAGCATATTTTAGACCTAAGTCCAACACCCTCAATTCTTCCTCATTAAAATTAGCTTCGCTTAAGTTAAAAATCCCTGTTCCTAATATTCTCTTCTTCTTTTTCTTCTTGATTCCTCCTCTCTTCCCGCGTGCTCTTCTCCTCTTTCCCATCTCTGTGGTCTGTATGTGTAATCTGTTCTTTCTTCCCGTTGGGTTTCTTCTTGTGTTCTGTTCCTCGGGCCCATGTATGTGTTCCTGGTGGTTCTCGGGTTCCAACTCCGTTGGCGGTCTCCGTTGTTCCGATTCCTGATGGGGAACCTGAAGGGTTGCCATCCCCTTTGTCCTCCTTGAGGACCGTGGTTCCCCCTGTAAGGGGACCGTCTGTCTCTGAAGGCTGGAGGTCTCCCTCTGTATTCCCTGGGAAAAAAACTTCGTCTATGTGGTGGTTCTTCATAGGGGGTGTGCTGTTGCTCATTTCTTAGAGGGGAGTACCTATTGCTGTATCTTGGTGTTCTCAGTATGTTTGAGGTATTGTTTCGTTGTTGTGATCTATTTTCCTCTCTGGCTTGATCTCTGTAGTACCTGCGTTCCGGGCTAGGACCTTCTCTTCTAGTTCTTAATATTGGTAACTCTTCTAGTCTTGCCCATGGTGTTCTGATTTCTGTAGATCTTGTCTCTTGCCATATTGTGGTATCTTCTGTTACTGAACTTTCCCTGGACTCATCTATCATGGAGATGTTGTGGTTGTCCTCTATATAATTATCGTCTATCTGCCATTTATATACCTGCTGGTTTTATATAAGGGTGGGAAGACACAGCACAGGTCACGCTCCCGTAGACGTCCTAACGACGAAACGCGTAGGGCGTGGCCTAATCTGTGCTTCCCAACATTACCTACTTTACCAGCGCTGAAGGCTAACTGTGACTTTTTTTACTACTTCGCTTGATTTACACTGTGAAATTGTGAGTACCTCTCCATTTGTTTAATAAATCCTTTTTAAAAACGATTTTACGCTATGGGCACTCCTTCTCTCTTTACATATGATACACCACGATCCTGAGCCCGCCAGTGATCGCCGTACAGTGGCGCAAAACTGTAACTGCCTGATACCCCTGCAGGGGTGAAACGATCCGGTGAGTGGCTGCACTTTCAGAGCAAGGATTTTAAAACTATTGAAGGATCAAAACCACAACATCACATGCACCAAGATACTGCACAAGATATATGCCAAGATACTATAGCACTCAGAGTTTAAATGAATTTGACAACAAGTGTATTACACAATAAGGACTTCCTTTGAACTTCACCAGCACGTTTGCACTTTATTAGGAGTGAATCTAACACTTTTTAGTTCCTCAACCAGGAGTAGATCTCCCACACCTCTCCCTTTCCCCCTTTCCCCCCTTCCCCTCCCTACCTTCACCCCCTCCTCCCCCCCCCTCCCTCCCCCTCCCCCCACACTTAACGTTATTTGGAATACTAACCAGCAACATCATGCATGGGATTTGACATCATCAAAATTTTTTATATACAGCTTGCGTATCATTTATAATTATACAATATTTACCAATATTTTAAGTATATCACTATCTGATATCTGCACGTTTTGTTTACACTTAGGAATTTATATTTATATGTCTTATATTTATATGCCTTGTTTTAGAAACCTATACGCAGGTAGGGTATTCAATTAAAAGAACAGCGCCAGACCCTTCTATCACACTAATGTCCCACCACTGTAACTCCCCCTGCTCTTCTGTCCCACTGCTGAATCCCCTTCTCATCTCTTCCACCATTGTACCTCCCTGCACATCTGCCCCACCTCTGAACCCCTTCTGCTCATTTTCCCCATCGCTGTACCCTCCTGCTCATCTGCTCCACCTCTGTACCCTCTTCTCATCTATGATATGCAGAGTGGTGAAAGGAAGCAGAGATTAGACACATCTACCTGTCTTGGTACACTCATCCTGCTGATCCAACTCTCGCATCCAGCCCACATGCTTGTATGTGATGTCACATACAAGCTCAGGTCAGGGGCATTTTTTTAAAGCAGTTGGGCCCCTGCAGCTGAGAAAAAGTTTCTGCCCGGAGCAAAAGTTGGGTGTGATTTTCATTGTGCTGAATACTGGCTATGGCTTAAAGGGACACAGAGTGCAGGGATTCAGTAGTAAGTGACGCAAAGGTTCGGGAATAATATCAAAGTTCTCAGAAGCTCAACAGCAATTCCACAAACTGTCACCTGATTGTGGTTTTCTCAATCACAGTGAAATCCCTTCTTTCTAAGATTGGTAGTGGCAACCAAGCGAGTCATCTTCCTCCAGATGGTGGACGGGGCTAGCAGGACTGTGATTGGCTTTAGCAGTGGCCAATGACAGTCTTCCTCCTCCTGGAAACAGGGACCGCCCCCCCTCCAGCAGAACTGCACCTATTCTCTTCCCCATCACAAAAGCTGACGATCGCAGCTACAGCAAAGTTAGAGAACCAAACAATGTTTCCCATCTTTTACAATGTGTGGGGGCACAGTGCCTTTCCCCCAGTGCAAGTGCGACGTGGGAAACTCTGAAATTGGAATGCATTCGTGTCTCACTGACACTTCCCTGCACTGCTCTGCTGATGGGGAGGGAGTCGGGTGGCGGCAGAAGAGGCTTTGCTTGAGGCACTCTTGCCGGGGGTTGCCTACCCCTAGTATAGAGTATTTTCTAGTAAAGAGAGTTTAGAATCTATGAAATAGTTTTACAAAATGACAATCTGGCAAATATCAGAAACCCAAGTTACATTGGTTAAAGAAAAGACACAAGTCTACAGTATCTAGTTCAGTGTGAAAAATGCTGCCTTATGCTTATGGATAGCCTAACAACTCTTAAAGTTTATATATATAGCCAAAACTTTTTTTGTTTTCGTTTTGGATTAAAAAAAAGGGAAGGGTTAGTAACCCTGTCAAGTTTTTTTTTTCATTACTGCTGAAAAGGTTCAACCTCTCTATTTGCCCTGGTCACTACTGTCACTGAGATAAAGTAATAGGAAGTTCAAAACTATACAGTTCTCACCAGAACACGCAGTAAGGCAAAATCTTACTAGACATGTGCAGAATTTAAAAAAAATCATTTTGTTTAGTTTCGTTATTTAAATCTAATATTTTGTTTAGTTAAATTTATTTAACTTGTTTTAGGAAATATTTCCGTTTAGATTTCGAATTCGATTCAAATTTTCTGAATTCAGTCAAATTGAATTAATTTCGCCGAATTCAGAAAATTTGAATCAGTATTCGAATTGAAATTGGCATTAGAATTTGAATTTATTTGTTTCAAAATTTGAATTTCGGAAGATGGTTTCTATAGTATTCTATTCTTTTATTTTTTTTTCTATTCAATTTTTTTCTATTCTATGCTTTTATTTTCTATTGTATTCTATTTTTATTTTCTATTCTATTCTATTCTATTCTAATCTATTCTATTAAAATTCAAATGTATTCCATTCAAAATTTTAATTTCGAAAAAAGGTTATATTCTATTTTATTCTATTCTATTATAGTCTATTATTCTTTTCCATTCTCTTATTTTTTATTCTATTGTTTTCTATTCTATTCCTTTAAAAGAGAAGTAGTGACCCGATGCTGCATCTGAACGATCGAACATCGCCAATAACTTGGTTCTCACAGCCCCCCGATTAGAGAGCTGCTGACTGTCAATCAGCAGCTCTCCGCTCTGCCCCCCCCCCCATGCTCACTAGAGCGCTAAGCTGTGGAGGGGTAGGGAGCAGCCGTCTCAGGCTCTCATCGGCTTGCTGAGAGGCTGAGATGGGCATCAGTCCAGGCACCTGGTAGATCCAGACTTTATTGTCGTGATGACGTGGTGCCTGAACTCTCTACCGCTCTCTACTGAAAACAGATCACAGGAGTGCAAAACAAATTGCACTCCTGTGACCCATAGAAGAAGCCCAGTCAAACGAGCTTAGACTGGACTTCTCCTTTAATTTATATTCTATTTGTTTATTTTATATTATAATCTGTCTTGTTTTACTCTATTGTTTTCTATTCTGTTCTATGCCTTTATTTTCTATTATATTCTGTTTACTGTATTCTATTATATTTCTTTATTTTCTATTCTATTGTATTCTATTCTTGTTTTTAGAATTCAATATTCATTTCATATTCATTATTCGAATTGGCATTCATTTCTGAATATTTTAATTTAGAAACTGGGATACATCACATTTTCCGAATAACAAAAAATGTGTCTGGATTTCGATTTAGAACGAAACGAACCGCACATGTCTAATCTTACAATGGGGACACCTGTTCCAGCGACATCATAGAGGAACTGCCTCTCCTTGCTGTTGTGTCTCTGGGACAGAAAGTAAATAGGAAGTCTCCCAAACTGTACAGAGACAGCAAGAAAAAAAAAAAAAAACTGACAGGAGTGTTAACCCTTACCTACTCTATACCAAGATCAGGGCCGCCATCAGGGGGGTACAGGCAGTACTCTTGTAAGGGGCCCGCTCCCCGCTTCCACTCACATGAAAAGAAACTGTCTTCTGATCTGCAGGCAGCCGCTAGCCCGTGCGGCGCCCACAAAAGAGAACAATAGAGAACACAAGCCTCAGCCTGGACCTCCTCCACCACCGCCGCGTTTCACTAGCAACCCACCCCCCGGTGATTGAGAATGGCACTCAATCCGCTCCATCCTTGCTGAGGCGGAGCCTGCTAGTTGCTGCTGCTAGGTTGCAATCACATTGGCCAGTACTCGAGCAGGGGGCGTGGTCAGATTTTTAGCCTGGGCGGTGAACCCAGCCCTTTCAGGCGCAAACAGATGTAAGAGAGAGCGCCGTGAAAGATAAGTAAAGAAAAATAGAGTGTACTGCTGTGCCCCCTTACTTAAGCCCCATACACACTATTAGATTTTCTGCTGATTTTTGTCTTCAGATTTACCAAAACCATGTAGTACAAGGGCCTGCCTGATTGCATACAAATTGAAACTCCTAAGGTTTGACCTCATATTATATGGTTTTGGTAAATCTGAAGACAAAAATCAGCAGAAAATCTGATAGTGTGTATGGGGCTTTAGTCATTCACCTAATCCAATAGATGGAACACGGGCACCTGAAGCTGACAAGCTGGCATGTTTGAGTTGCATTGTAAAAATGGATGAGGATAATTCTGAGTGGGGTTGAGAGTTACATTGTGGAGAGCCTATTCACTATGCAACTCTCATCCCCACCCAGAATCATTCTCATCCCTCTCCACATTTTATCCCAATGCTCAGCATCATCTATCCCTCTCCACAATATATCCCCATCCCCACCCAGAATCCTGGAGAGGGATGGATAATGGATAATGCTGGGCAGGGATAGGGATATATTGCAGAGAGGGATTGATGATGCTGAGCGTGGATGGGGATATATTGGGGAGAGGGATGAATGATGCTGGGTGGAGATACATTGAGAGTGTTAAAATAAAAGTGTACTGAAGGACTGAGTGAGATGGCCAGTGGGCGGGCCCTCGGAAAAGTTGGTGGTCAGGCCCCGGGGGGGGGGGGGGGGCTATAAGCATATAAGTCTTACTTGTAGGTACAATTAATATCTCCTAAACATGCATCATTTAGGAGATTTTAACATCATTGAGTGTGCCCTGATTGCTGAGGATGTTGTGCCACGATGGTGGCTCCCAAGCGCATGCATGGGAATGACATCATTATGGCCTGGTTATTCAAACAACTGGAGAGAGCAAACTTGGAAGGAAGACTAGACAGATATGAAAGTGTTGGGAGCAGTGACAGTGCAGCAAAGTGCTGAAGAGCACATTACAGCAGGTAAGTCTGTTATAATGTGCTAGTATGTGGTACATACTAGCATGAACTTGCAGGGGCCCATTTTAATATAATTATATTATCGGGTTTACTACCACTTTAAAATAACTTCCAAAACAGGATCAGCGCTTGATAAATATAGGAATACAGCATTACAAATTGGTGATGTATGTTGTATTTTGAAAATAAATGATTTAAAACCAAACTATACAGCATTAGATACAGGTTCTAATACACCCACAGACAGATATTTTATGTAAAGCAAACAGGTCTGCTGCTTGGAAGTAGCAGCTGTTTCATGTTGCTACATTAAAGTCAGCTTTAAAAAAAAAGTTTAAAATCCTAACCTAAGCCAATATTTTTTAATGATAGGGAGGCTTAAAAACTAGCTGCAATAAACATTTTGATAATTACTATGTTAAGCATAACTTTAATATAATATTTGCATAAGTATTTAAACATACAGTACCTTATTATTAGGAAAAAAATCCTAAAAAGTCGTTAACAGTAAAAAAGTCGTGTTTCACGATTAAAGTTGGACAAGATGTTATCCATAGGTGGCTGCAGCATTTGTCATGTACCCTGCTGTGATTAAGGTTATAAAAAAGCCATTGCACAGTACTCTGTCAGCTCACTGTAAGCACTATTTATTTTACTGTGACTATCCTGTGATTTTCTTCATCAGCAGAGCATTGGGGATGAACAGTTATTACTGTAATCAGGCTCTGAGGAAGCTTCCATTCTCACTAAAATGAAAATCGTAAACTCAACAGTTACTGTAAAAAATATATAACTGTTTATGATAATTAGGGATGAGCCGAACACCCCCTGGTTCGGTTCGCACCAGAACCTGCGAACGGACCGAAAGTTTGCACGAACTTTAGAACCCTATTAAAGTCTATGGGACTCGAACGTTCAAAATCAAAAGTGCTAATTTTAAAGGCTAATATGCAAGTTATTGTCCTAAAAAGGGTTTGGGTACCCGGGTCCTGCCCCAGGGGACATGTATCAATGCAAAAAAAAATTTAAAAACTGACGTTTTTTCGGGAGCAGTGATTTTAATGATGCTTACAGTGAAAAAATAAAAGTGAAATATTCCTTTAAATATCGTACCTAGGGGGTGTCTATAGTATGCCTGTAAAGTGGCGCGTGTTTCCTGTGCTTAGAACAGTCCCTGCACAAAATGACATTTTTAAAGGAATAAAAGTCATTTAAAACTGCTTACGGCTTTAATGTAATGTCGGGTCCTGGCAATATGGATGGAAATCAGTGAGACAAACGGCATGGGTACCCCCCCCCCCAGGTCCATTAGCAGGCCCTTTGGGTCTTGTATGGACTTTAAGAGGAACTCCGCACCCAAATTAAAAAAAGGAAAGGCGTGGGCCCCCCAGGCCCTATATACTATGAACAGCAATATACAGGCGGTGCAAACAAGACAGGGACTGTAGGTTTGTTGTTAAGTAGAATCTGTTTGTAATTTTGAACTGGTACATTTTTAAAGTGTAGCTCCAGCCAAAAAATCTATTTTTAAGCTTTTTGGAAAACATGGGGAATGGTTATCACCCCTGTGACATTTGTTTTGCTGTCTGTGCACCTCTTCAGAAGATTTTGCCTCACTTTCTGTCCCAATGACAAATGTTTTTTGAAAATGTGGGGGTTTTAGTGAAACAAGGATTGGTGATAAAGCATCAGTGAAGAGGAGACACGTTTTTCCCATATTAACTCTCACAGGAGAGAATTTCCCTTCCTAGGGGTAGATTTCATCTCACTTCCTGTTGTCTCCTTCCGTTTGCAAGTAGGAGTCATTTGTAAGTTGGATGTTTGAAAGTAGGGGCCTGCCCTATATACTCTGCAGAAATTGGGGCCTCAGGTGTTGGTGTTGCCACAACACTGTAAGCCCTTACAGTTACTCTTGGTGGGTGCAGGAACGGGCCATGCTGTGAAATATTAGATCAAGAATTGTAATGACATGCCATTTTTGAACAGTGGTAGAAAAATTGGGCCTTTGGTGGTGGTGGTTGTGGTGGTGTTGCCACAACACTGTAAGCCCTCACAGTTACTCTTGGTGGGTGCAGGAATGGGCCCTGCTGTGAAATATTAGATCAAGAATTGTAATTACATGTCCCTGTTGAACAGGGGCAGAAAAATTGGGCCTTATGCACTGGTGTGACAACACTGCAACCCCTCACAGATGCTATAGTTGGAGTGCAGGAATGAGCCTTGCTGCAAAGTATTGCATCAAAAATTGTAATTACATGCCCCTGTTAAACAGGGGCAGAAAAATTGGCCTTGGGCACTGGTGGCGGTGCCCAGAACCAAAAATCTTACAAGCTATCAGCATGAAAATTGAGGAGGAAGAGGATTGTTACACAGCATAACAGGATAGTCACTCAGCATCAGCATAGGCAGTCTTGAAGGGATGTCTTGAAGGGATCTTACATTAATAAAAAAAGCAATCGCTAACATCAGCATCAGGTGCTTGGTAGCTGGTGATCCAAGACTGATTCATTTTATGAAGGTCAGCCGATCGACCGATTCGGTGGACAGGCACACCCTGTGATCGGTTACAAAGCCTCCAGCAGCACTGAATGTGCATTCTGAAAGAACGCTGGATGCAGGACAGGCCAGTAGCTTAATTGCATACTGTGCAAGCTCTGGCCAGTGATCCATCCTCAAGACCCAGTAACCCAGAGGATTTCCAGTGGGAAAGGTGTCCAAGTCTGATCTTGCCCCTAGGTAATCCTGCACCATGTGAATCAGACGCTGGAAATGGTTGCTGGAACCGATCAGACCTTAGAGCTGCGAACTAAAAAAATTGTCTGAACGCATCGGTCAGACGGCCACCTTCTCCACCGCTCCTTCTGTGACTGACCAAAGGCTCAGCAACACGTTGTCCAGGAGAACCAGGAAATTGTAACCTCCCAGGCTCTGGAAACCTGTTGTACAAACCTTTCTGCAAGGCCTCCCGAAGATGTTTCATCCTCTGCTCCCTCTGCGTCGGCAAGATAAGGTCCGCAACCTTACCCTTGTAACGTGGATCAAGGAGGGTTGCCAGCCAGTAATCATCCCTACGAGGGTCCTTCCGCAGGCTTTGCAGGATCAGGGAGGCCATGCACCGTAGGTTTGCTGAGGCATTTGGTCCAAAGTCCTCTGGGTCACTAAGGATGACATGATCCGCAGCCACCTCCTCCCAGCCACATACAAGTCCATGGGTTTCTTCGGACTGTAAATAATCCCTTGAAGACTGCTGCTGATGCTGAGTGCCAGGCTCCACCTCCATGCTGACACAATCCTCCTCCTCCTCCTCCTCGTTCTCTTCCTGTGTGATCGGTGGGCACGCAGGAACACTGTCTGGATAAAGGAGGCCTTGAGAGGAAACAAAGTCCTCTTCTTCCTCCCTCTGTTCTGCCTCAAGTGCCCTGTCCATTATTCCACGCAGCGTGTGCTCCAACAAGTGGACAAGAGGGACAGTGTCACTGATGCATGCTCTGTCACTGCTCACCATCCTCGTGGCCTCCTCAAATGGTGACAGTACAGTGCATGCATCCCTGATCATAGCCCACTGGCGTGGGGGAAAAAAAACAAGGTCCCCTGACCCTGTCCTGGTGCAATAGTCGCATAGGTACTGTGAATAATCACATTTCCTGTTCCTGTGAAGTCACGACCAGCTGCTTTTCGTTTCCTGCTTCCTGGTTCCCAGTCTTCTCTGGATCCCTATAAGATCAGACCAGTGCCACAGGCTGCAAAGGGAAAACAGGATGCCAAATAGGACATTTATGAGACTCCAGGACTGGCGATTTTCACCACATACTGAACTCATCTAATTTAACCTAGCAGGATAAACACCCCCGGACGGAGGATCACTTCCCGGTTTCGCCATCGCAGGATTGTCTACATATGCCTTTTACCCCTGCAGGGGTTAGGCAGTCCGGTGAGTGCAAGCACGAGTGGGGGTGCAGTGAAGGACGGGACACTATCAATTAATGCTAAAACTATGCTTTTCTTCACCAGAAGGACACACTTTTAGGACTTTTTGATTGTGGACACTCATTTTTCATAAGTCCTTATTTTCTCCTTGTCAAAAGAAGTTTATTGAGTATACAATGTTATAAAGATACATAAAGTAAGTTTACAAGGATCTATAAAGTAAGCTCATTGTTTTACAGTAGGGTTTATATAGGTAAATATCATGAAATTTCAAATATTAAACATTGGGTTCACGTAAACCTAAATTAAAGATATATATCATTTCCTTAGTTACTTTTGTAGGTATTTAAATGATTTATACCTACTATACATATTGTTTACAAGTAGAGTGTATATAGGTCAAATAAATTCTGATAATGAGCTTTAATCGTAAGGTGGAGAAAAGGAAAGAGAAAGAAGAAAAAGGGTTGAAAGGTAGAGGTATGATCCACAAGGTTGTCCCGCTCGTCAGTTTATTATTCTTTTTAGTTCTCTTTGAAGCCTTAGAATGGGTGTCTCTGTAAGTCATTTAATCTGTTACCATGGCAACAGGACAGAGTCATTGAAGTTTGACAGGAACTGTTGTTTTATCCAAGGATGCCAAAGCTTTTCAAATTTTGGAATTTGATTTTGATCGATGGCTACCATCTTAGCATGGGACATTGTATTATTCATTCTGTGAATTGTTTCTGCTAGTACCAATGTAGGAGATTTCCATGCCTTGGCCACTGTTTGTTTTGCAGCAGTTATTAGTTGGATCATAAGTTTGAATTGAGAGAGTGTTAACCATTCCGGTTTTAGATTAAGTAAAGTTAAACATGGATCTGGTTGTATTATTTTTTTAAATATTTTAGATGCAATCACGAAGACTTCCTTCCAGAAGGTTTGGATTACTGGGCACGTCCACCATATGTGTAAATATGTGCCTATTTCTGGGCATCCTCGAAAACAAAGAGCTGAGGTATTAGGTGAATATTTTGCCACTCTAGCGGGTACAAGGTACCAGCGAGTTGGGACTTTATAATTTGTATCTAGTGCTAAGATGTTGGGTGAAGATGACTTAGATGTGAGCCATATGTTAGACCAGTCCGTGTCTTCTAAAATTCGTCCCAGGTCCTCCTCCCCCCTCTGAACGTAAGAGGGTCTATTAAGATTTGCTACTCCATATAATTGATTATAAAGTGATGAAATTGTACCTTTAGCAAATGGATCTTTTGTACAGATTGATTCAAAAATGGATAATTGGGATAATGGTGTATCCCCCTTTAGGAATGGTGTATAGAAATTTTTGATTTGGAGATATCTAAATATCTCAGAGTTTGGTAGATCATATTTTTCTCTAAGCGATGGGAATGAAAGGAATGATTTAGATGCTATGAAGTCATTTAGTGTCTGAATGCCTGATGTTGTCCAAGCTTTAAAAGAATTTGGATAGATCCATGCCGGATAAAAGGCCGGATTTCTGATAAAAGAAAGGAGAGGACTGTGTGGAGATTGTAACTGATATTTGGTTTTTAGTTTATCCCAGAGAGATAAGAAGTGTTTAGTTATGGGATTATGAATTTTAAAGCGGTCTTTAGGATCAAGCCATAATAAATTTGATATTAATAGAGGGTCATTTTCTGAAGCCTCTATAAATACTCATAATGGGATTTCCTGTTTTGCATGGTATTTGGACAGACTGGCCAAATGTGCTGCTCTGTAGTAGTTAGTAAAATTAGGGTATCCCAGGCCTCCTTTATTTTTGGGAAGATGTAGTGTGTGTATAGGTATACGTGGTTTAGAAGAGCCCCATATAAACGAAGTTGCTCTTTTTTGTACTATTCTCAAAAAATAGGAAGGAATTGGAATAGGGAGGACTCTGAATAGATAAAGCAATTTGGTAGAATAGTCATTTTGATTGCATTAATCTTCCCTATCCAGGATAAAGGAAGTTGCGACCATTGTTTTATTAGATTTGTGATCTGTCTTAATAAAGGAGGATAATTGGTTGAGAATAAGTCAGAATGAGATGCTGTTAAATGAATTCCAAGATATGGGATTGATTTTTCTGCCCATGTGAATGGGAGGGCAGCCCTAGCCGGGATCAATTCCATGTTTGTGAGTGAAATATTAAGCACTAGGCATTTCTTAGGATTAATCATAAGGCCGGATAGGGCTGCAAATCCATCAAGAGCTGGTATTAAGTTAGGACCAGAGACCTGTGGTGATGATAGAAAAAGTAATATATCGTCTGCAAATATACATAATTTGTGTGTAATACCTCCTACTTCAATGCCAGTTATAGTTTGGTTTGTTCTGATGTATTGGGCCATGGGTTCGAGTATAAGGGCAAATAATAAGGGAGATAATGGGCAACCCTGTCGGGTACCTCTTTCGATATTAAAGGCTTCAGATTTGTATCCAGCATATTTTATATAGGCTTTGGGTTTATTATATAATGCCTTGATCCATGTTAAAAAGTGGGGTCCAAAACCCCATTTTTGTAATGAATATTGCATATATTGCCAGGATACTGTGTCAAATGCCCTCTTAATATCGAGAGATAGAAAACATAAAGGGATTTTCCGTTTTTTAGCAATATGTGCCAATAACACTGCCCTGCGTATATTATCGCCTGCCTGTCTATTTGGCATGAAGCCTACTTGATCTCTATGTATTAATTTTCCTATAATGCTATTGAGGCGTTTTGCTATTATTTTTGCTAATAATTTAATATTGAGGTTTAACAGAGAGATAGGCCGATAATTCACACAAGAAGTATCATCAGAAAGGGGTTTTGGGATCATACAAACAATTGCCATTAGTGTTTCTTGCCGAAAAGAATGTCCATCTAGAAGTTTGTTAAAAGTTTCAGTGAGAATGGGAGAGAGTATTTCTGAGAATGTTTTATAGTATAAAGCCGAGTAGCCGTCTGGGCCTGGTCTTTTGTTAAGTTTTAGGTCTTTTATGGCGTTAGCAACTTCATCTATAGTTATAGGCTCATCCAAACTGCTTTTTTGATTCTGAGATAACTCAGGTAAGGTTATTTTTGAGAAGAAGGATTCAGCTTCTGTAGGATTAAATTCATTGTTTGTCTTGTATAAAGTTGCGAGATGTGAGTGAAATTTATGGACTATTTTAACTGGATTACAAGTGTAAACATTTTTTGATAATTTCAAATGTATTGGTTTGAAAGATTTGTTAGTTGAATTTAATGCCCGAGCCAAATATGTACCTGGTTTGTTTGTATTCATGTAGAAATTGTGTTTGGAGCGTTTGAGGGATTTATCAACTGACTCAGTGAGAAATAGATCGTATTCCAATCTAGATTTTTCCAGATGAGATTTTGTACTCTGAGATGGATTATCTTGAAATGATATGTAGGCTGCATTAAAATTGAGTTCTAGTTTTTTTGCTAGATTTTTGCGTTCCCGTTTAAATAGTGCCATTTGTCTTTGTATTGTACCACGCAAGACAGGCTTATGAGCTTCCCACAGTGTTATTGGGGAGATGTCTGTTGTATTATTAATTGATATGTATTCCTTTAAAGCTTGTTCAATGGCCATCTGATGTAGTGGGTGTTTGAGCATTATATCCGGTAAGTACCACGTTGGGTCATGTGCTTTTGGTATGGCTGAGGCTATAGTAGTGTATACTGCATTATGGTCAGACCACGGAATCGGAATTATATCTGATGCAATAATTTCTGGTATCATTCCTATTGTTAGAAAAATATGATCTATTCTGGTGAAGGTTTGATGAGGGTGCGAGAAATAAGTGAATTTCTTTTTCATTGGGTTACTTTCTCTCCATGAATCTACCAGATTGTATTTGGAAAGAAGTTGAGAAAAAGGTAATCTAGAGGTTATTTTGGATGGTGTAAAAGGTGATTTATCTAAAAATGGGAGGAGGACCTGGTTCGAATCCCCACACATTATCACTGTTCCTATTTTGTGTGTATTAATCACTTGTAATATATGTGAGAGGAATGGTGTAGGTTGTTTGTTAGGAGCGTAGTAGGAAATCACCGTGATTGCTGTATCCATTATATAACCCATGAGTATCAGGTATCTACCTTCTGGGTCTTTAATTTCTGATGATAAGGTGAATGGTGTGGATCGGTGAAATGCAATTAGAGTTCCCCTTTGCTTGGTACAGGCAGAAGCCGTGTAAATTTGTTGATAAAAAGGAGAAATATATTTTGGAGTAGAATCTTTGGTGAAGTGTGTTTCTTGGAGGCATACTATGTGAGCCTTCTTGTTATGGAAAGTACGGAAGGCTTTGGTCCTTTTTTGAGGGACATTTATTCCCTGAACATTCAGGGAAAGTATATTCAGTGGTGCCATGGCAATAGATCAAATAGTTTTGACTTACTTTTTGTTATGCAGAGCTGACTGCGCAGATCAAACTGTGTGGACTGAAGAGATGAAAAGATAGGAAAGAAACCAGTGAATTCTGGAGTAAAGAGTAAACAAAAAACATATGAGATTAGATGATACATTGTATAAATTATTTTTTGCACGTAATCACAATTTACCCGTGAAAGAGAATAAATATCTCTCTCAGGGGAATAAGTGCCTTCGTCACACTCCCACATAATATGGTTGGGAGAATGAGGAGGGCTAATGGGGGTACAGGGATCTTCCGCTTACAGGAGAGAAGTGCTATGTCAAAAGACATCAAAATGATGTTTCATTAATTGGAGTGCAGAATATAGTTTTTGTTGAAATTATTTATTCCAGCGTGGTTGTATATGGTTAGTCTTGCCCTAGGCTAAATAATTCAGTTAGAAAGGTACTGTTAATAACTTTGGTATTGATGAAGATAGTTTGAATTATTTTGGGATTTTAACCCTTTTAGAGTAAACAATTACATATTTTATTCATATGTAACTGTTTAGATATGTTAACTCATAAAATTGAGGTTGTATTGCTTCAGATTAGAATAAACAAAAACATAATTCTAGGAACTAGTTAGGTAATAATATATTTGTTTTAAGAAAAGAAAGAAAAAGCTTCCATTACTTCTGGATTATTGAACATATTTGTCCTAAAAAGTAATAAATCTATTGTTATTACCTGATAATATATAACTGAACAAGAATTTCCTTATTTCACTTATATATTCTAAGGCTATATGAATCAGAAGTAATAAGAAATATAACTGGAATGTAACATGATCCCACACAGTGTGTGACTATCAGAATGCAGTTACATTCAGTTATAAATATAGGTTTTTTATAGAGAACCATCTCTTAGTATAATAAATGAAGAGATATCAGGAATTAGGATGTCAGTCCATTGAATCTTCTTGGTCCATGGATGATGTGGCATAACGGCCTCTTTTGTGAGAATGATGATTCCCATTTTGTTCTGAAATTTTCTCGGTGCTGCCTGAAGGTGAAGATGACGCCATTCTTCTGCGTGTGGGAGAGTTGCTGCTTGTGGGTTCTGTCAGATTTAATTTTAAAAGGGTTTGTTGTAGTTCATCTGCTGATCTGCTTCTGTAAATTGTACCTTGGTAGTTAAATCTGACTGAAAAGGGGAAGCCCCATTGATACATAATGTTGTGGCGTTGCAGTTCCATTAGTTGGGGTTTCATGGATCGTCTTTTAGTAATAGTAAGTTGGGATAGGTCAGCAAAAATTTGATAATTGTGTCCTTGAAAATTAAGTTCCTTTTTTTCTCTTGCAGCAATTAGTATTTGTTCTTTCGTTCTGTAATAATGAAATTTTGTGATTATATCACGTGGGGGTCCATCTTTCTTTTTGGCTGTGAGGGCTCTGTGTACTCTGTCCAGTTCTAAACGTTCAATAGGGATATCTGGCTTTAGTTCTTGTAATAGAGCAGTAATAGTAGATTGCAGGTCTGTCACAGTTTCAGGTATTCCCCTTATGCGCAAGTTTGAACGTCTGGCTCTATTTTCGTAATCTTCGAGCTTAGTTTGAAGTATTAAATTCTTTTTTTTTAATTGTTCCAGTTCTGTTATATTTTCTTGGGTTGTAATTTCTATTTCATCCATTTTTATTTCTAAGGCTGCGGTGCGTTTTCCCAGCTCTCTTATTTCTTTGGTTAGGCTTTTTGTTATTTGGTCTGAGGTTTGTTTTAAAGCCTTATGAAGCATCTTTTCAAATTGTAATAATATTACTGGGGATATTGAGGAGGCTTGTGGAGAAGTTTGTGAGAGGATTTGTTCTGTATCTGACTCAAATGGAGAGTCTTGCTGTGACATTTTCTGTCTGTGAGAGCGCCCTGATGCTGTATCTTGTGAGGTGACTGGAGCTGCTTCAGCTGCAGTGAGTGCCTGTGAGCTCTTTGTGAGGTGATTTTTATTTCTGCCACGGTTTCCTCCCAGTACCATATTTCCTGCCCAAACTTTCACAGTTTGTTCCCTGGGGCAAAAAGGTTCAAATGGATACCTTTTGAGCCTGCAGGCTCCGCTTTGTCCTTCTCTTCTCTCCTCAGCGGTGTGGAGCTCTAACAATGCATGTCTGCTCTGCTAGGCTCCGCCTCCTGCCCTCATAAGTCCTTATTTTCTACACACAAAAAAAATTTCTTTTTTTCCTTTTTTGGACTTTTTATGCACATATGCTGGGGATTTCTATTTTTATTTCTATATTTTTACTTTCTAATAATTGTTTGCTCGGATTGTCAAATATTGGTTTGATTGCCACAATTGTTTATATATTGGATTATGTTTTTTCTTCCATTTTCCAGCTAATTCTTTATACACTATATAATTATTTGATATAATGATATTTTTGCATATATTTTAGGAGCACGTTGCACTTTATCACATTACTCCTATTAGGTGCACTGTTTACACTTGAGATACCTCAGCCCTTGCAAACACATTTGTTACATGCACAATATTAATATTTGGTACACGCATTTACAAATCTTTTTTGCACTCGTATGAATCACTACCAATGCACATATAGCTGGACAGCGCCAATTCCCCTGTTTATAACTTTTTTACTTTTTGGATTTCACCTCGGTAATTTTCATTTATAGGGGGGCAGCAGTCTTTCCTTGTTTCTATACTCCTAAGCGCAGAATTACTGTCATAAATAGGTACTCATTGATGGCCCTCTGCTGCAAGTGCAGCACCTGCAGCATGGCCAACGTTGAGTTCCACCTGGTGGGCATGTCACAGATTAGGCGGTTCTTGGGCAGGTTAAATTCCTTTTGGAGGTCAGCCAGCTGAGCACTGGCATTAAATGACCTGCGGAAATGCACACAGACTTTCCTGGCCTGCCTCAGGACATCCTGTAAGCCCGGGTACCTGCCAAAGAACCGCTGTACCACTAAGTTAAGGATGTGAGCCAAACAGGGCACATGAGTCAGTTGTCCCTGTCGGAGGGCGGAGAGGAGGTTGGTGCCATTGTCGCAAACCACCATACCTAGCTTAGGCTGGCGTGGCATCAATCTCCTCTGAACCTGCCCTTGCAGAGCTGATAGAATCTCTGCCCCAGTGTGGCTCCTGTCCCCCAAGCACACCAGCTCAAGCACCGCATGGCATCTTTTTGCCTGCGTGCTTACGTAGCCCCTGAATGCCTATGGAGCACCGCTGGTTCTGAGGACAAATCAGCACAGGAAGAGGCCATGGAGGAAGAAGAAGAGGAGGGGGTGGAGGAGAGAGCTGTGGCAGAATCACCACTAGTAGAATTTTGGAGGTGTGGTGGCGGAACAACCTTCAACACTACTGCACTCTGTCCTGCATCCTTCCCAGCTGCCAGAAGAGTCACCCAGTGTACGGTGAAAGATAGATAACGTCCCTGTCCATGCCTGCTGGACCATGAGTCAGCGGTAATATGCACCTTACCACTGACCGCCCTGTCCAGCAAGGCCAAGACATTGCCTTCCACATGCCGGTAGAGAGCCAGAATCGCCTTCCGTGAGAAAAAGTGGCGTTTGGGAACCTGCCACTGAGGAACTGCACATTCCACAAACTCACGGAAGGGGGCAGAGTCTATCAACTGAAAAGGCAGCAGTTGAAGTGCTAGCAATTTAGCCAAGCTAGCATTCAACCGCTGGGCATGTGGATGGCTGGGAGCAAACTTCTTTCGGTGGTGCAGCAGCTGGGGCAGGGAAATTTGCCTGGTACAATCTGACGTCGGTGTACCGATAGCAGATTGCCTGCAAGTACTTGGCTGTGACACACCTAATTCTACACCTTCATTCCTCTCAGTGCAGGTTTTAGAGAGGACTGAAGGTATAGTGGGGTTGGAGATCCCATGATGAGGATGAGGCTAATGAGGAGCAGGGAGAGGTCCGCTTTGTTCTTTGGTGTTGGTCTTTTAGGTACGCTTGCCAATGAACTGCATGGCAGGTCGACATATGTCTGGTCAAGCATGTGGTGCCCAAGCGGGTGATGTTTTGGCCACGCAAGATATGCTTGAGACATATGTTGCAAATAGCAGCAGTGGGATCTGATGCACTCATCTCAAAAAAGGCCCACACCAAAGAACTTTTGCAATAACGCGCAGAGACAGCAGCGCCCTGCACATGCGGAGCTCTGCAGTGTGATGAAGTCGGTGTGCCGCCCTTAAGCTGGCCCCTGGAGGGCATCCTGCCTCGTTGGAGATGTGCCTCCTCCTCCTCCTCCTATCAGGAACTCACGTGGAGTCCGTGACCTCATCATCCTCTCCCTCCTCATCACTGGAGCAAAGCTGGCAGTATGCTGCAGCTGTGGGAACACGACTGCCAGATTGCTGTCCTTCTTGGGCACCCCCTCTCTCTGGGCTCACGTTACTGCCTTCCTTTAGCTGGGTACCATCATCTGAGCCTTCAAAACGCTGGGCATCCTCCTGGAGCATGTAACCAACACTGTGGTCAAACAGTTCGGGGGACTCCTCAGGAGGATATGGTGGGGCTAGGGAAGGAGTGATTGATGCCATTGAGCCGAGGGAAGAGGCCGCGTTGGCAGCTGCTTTGCCAGACAAAGTACCCTGAGCCTGGGTGAGAGAGGAGGATGAGGACGGCTTGGTCATCCATTCTACCAAGTCTTTCGCATGTTGCGGCTCAACACAGCCAGCTGCCGAAAAAAATGGCAATCGTGTCCCACTGCCACGTGCTGATGAGGATGTACCGTCTCCACGACCAGCACTGTTGCCTCTAAACACAGAGCCTGCTTGCCCTCTTTTATTGGCTTGTGACTGTCTGCCTCTCCTTGTTGGCCTTCCAGACATACTAATGGCCTGCAGTGAGATGTAGCTGCACAAAGCTGGGATGTATATATATACTGATACTGCAGCTAGTAGAATCAAATGCCTGCCTGTAGTATTATTAGTATGAGAACACCAGCAATTGTCTTCATGTAGCCTTAGGTGCACACTGTGCAGAGGACACAGTACACTAACTGTAAATACTGTAGCTGCCTGCTTGTGGTATTAATAGGATCAGAACAATAGCAATTGTCTTCAGGTAGCTTTAGGTGCGCACTGTGCAGAGGATGCAGTACACTAACTGTAAATACTGCAGCTGCCTGCCTGTGGTACTAATCGGATCAGAAGAACACCACCAATTTTCTTCAGGTAGCTTTAGGTGCACACTGTGTACAGGACACAGTACACTAACTGTAAATACTGTAGCTGCCTGCCTGTGGTATTAATAGGATCAGAACAACAGCAACTGCCTTCAGGTAGCTTTAGGTGCACACTGTGCAGAGGACGCACTACACTAACTGTAAATACTGCAGCTGCCTGCCTGTGGTACTTATAGGATCAGAAGAACACCACCAATTTTCTTCAGGTAGCTTTAGGTGCACACTGTGCAGAGGACGCACTACACTAACTGTAAATACTGTAGCTGCCTGCCTGTGGTACTAATAGGATCAGAAGAACACCAGCAATTTTCTTCAGGTAGCTTTAGGTGCACACTGTGCAGAGGACGCACTACACTAACTGTAAATACTGGAGCTGCCTGCCTGTGGTACTAACTATCAGAAGAACACCAGCAATTTTCTTCAGGTAGCTGTAAATACTGTAAAAACACCTGCCTGCCTGTCAGTAGGAAGAGAATAACAGGAACGGATCTAGAGAAACTGAATACAGTATATATATATATATATATATATATATATATATATATATATATATACACACACACAACACCTAGGATGCATATATATATATATATATATATATATATATATATATATATATATATATATACACACAATACACTGTAAGTACAGCTAACTGACTCGCCTGCCTACTCTAACTTAAATCAAATGACACTGTCTCTCTGTCTATCTCTCCGCCGCCGCAACACACTGCACAATATAGTGTGGGGTGGCTTTGGCCAATTACGGCTCTCTGTACAGATTGGCCAAGCATGCGGGTCATAGTGCATGCTTGGCCAATCATCAGCCAGCAATGCACTGCGACGCCGCAGTGAATTATGGGCCATGATGCGCCACTCGAATTTGGCGCGAACGGCCATAACGGTCGCAATTCTCCGAACGGTCGAACATGAGATGTTCGAGTCGAACATGGGTTCGACTCAAACTCGAAGGTCATCCCTAATGATAATCAATGAAAAATATAGGAAAATGTTTAGGTAAGCTGCATTAAGTAACATTTTCAGTTGTGTGTCTTAGTTTTAGTTATTACAGGGTTCAAAAACCTCAGGCACATGTATTTGTCCCTTACATTGGTGCCCACCAGCATTGGCTGCCCATAGTGCACCCACCTCCATGATGTCACTGGCATCACTGAAAGCACAGGCCCGTTGGCAGCTGTGAATGTTGGGGTGTGGAAGAAGTCTGCCTGTACAACTATACTGTTCTTTCATTTTATTTGAACTAAGCAGCAAGTGTGTAAAATTTCTGCATTTCTGAACGTGTAGGGTTTGGGAAATATCTGAGGTCTTTAGGTCCTGGCATTGGGGCTGATCTAAAGTGTGAAAGTGCATTCAATGGGTCTTACCTGGGGTGTGAAGGTGCATGCATGCGTTGTTGGTTGCTAGGACCGCCAGTGTCCAAGCAACCAATGGCATGCTTGCCCCAGCATTCCCAGGAGAACAGAACTTCCTCTCTCTGGACCTGCTTCACCTCCCAGCTCCCGCCTTGCTTCTACACTGCTTTATAATTCTAATTACAGAGGTAATGGAGACTCTGATGAGCATGCTGATGTAAGGGGGGACTCTGATGAGGATGCTAATTTAACTGGGGGCTCTGATGTGGGCCCTGGTGAGAATGGTGCAGGCTTGATTATTTTTTGTTTGTTCTATATTAATATCTCAGGCTTATCTGGAATGTATTTACTTTGTTTCTTGGAGTTCTTACTCTGATGTTCAAAGCATGCTGGATAAAAAAAAAAAAAAAAAGGGGAAGAGCTCTAAGTAAAGTTTATTCATTCAAATTTGCATCATTCATTTATAAAACTTTTTTTTTTTTTTTTGACTTTTTTTTGGACTTTTTGAATATTTGTAAAATATAAAATGTGGCCCTTGTACTGAAAGGTTTGGCGAACCCTGATCTACAGTAAACACTAGTTATATTAAAACTAACTGGTAAAACTCGAAGAATGTTGTCCTTTGTTACATTTTATGTCTACAGACTGCATAGAAAATGAAAAAATAAAATAGAAAATAATGTACAAATTGCTGCCCATAAGAAGATGTGAGGGATGACGTGGCTAAAACATATTAAGGTTCCTTTATGCTACTTTCTGCTTCCAGAGGCCCCAGAAGTTCCTATACAATGGCACTTAGGCCTTGTGATCACCAGAGAGGCAGGTTGGAGGACTATGTTTGTCTCTTTACACAGAAGTACTAGATATTTCACAGGCTTTTGGCAGTTGAGTAAGGTGGCAGGAAGTTGTGTGCAGGTACCTTATGGCTGCTTAGCACATGTATACAAAGTAAAAGCTTAACAACAACAAAAAAATAAAAGCTGAAAATGGAACTTTACTGAAGAAGTATTTTTTTCATTATGCGCATTTATTTATTGCTGCTCTTACACTATGCTTTTTTCAGTTTTGTGCTATTTCTGCAAGTTGTCAGCTTTATTCCACTTTAATATTACAATTTCCATGTGTAACCAAAGAGTCTATCTTCTCTTTTCCATTGTAAAAACAGTGCTCAGCAGTACTGAAAACTTGCAACATTCTAATGGTTAAAAAGGAAAAGAGAGCATCTATTCATTTAGCTGTGAAGTATTATCAAGCATCACAGTAAAAATGTAACTTCTATTGTAGAGGATGCCTAACATTTTTTATAATAATAATAATAATAATAATAATACAAAATTTACAGTATGGAATTCTGTAAATAATCAGTGTCCACAACATCTTTTGTCATACTGCAATGATCTGACATTTTATTTTGACATTTACAGAAAACCATGGCAGCCTCAAATTGAAACAGACAGGTAATATGTTTTATAAATTAGAAGTGCAGCTTTAAAAATATACTTGCAATATATAACACAAAGCATATAACAGGTGCAAAGATTACTAAAGTGCAATCAATAGTGTATGAATAATATAGAAAAGCAATTGCATAAAAAAGAAATATGCAAAAATGAAATAAAACATGTACTAATTAAAGTGCAAGAAGTGCCATCAATTGTGCAAAACCTAAAATTCAGCTAGAGAGGATTTTCAAACATAAATACCAGTGCAATACATAAAAAGGGTGCAGATCTCTGCCAAAAATATAAAATAAATGGGACTAAAGTCCATGTGTTAAGTCCATTGCTAAACCATGTTGAAATGATGATCAAACATGCAGCTGTGTGACACCCATCACCAAAGTAAAAATGGAGGCTTACCAGAAAGCCTGCGACCCCCCCTAAGGCTGGATTCACACCTATGCATTTTTAGTGCTTTTTGCATTTTGCAGATTGGCACTACAGAATGTGTTCCACAGGAAACCATTTTAAATGGACTGTAGTGCAAATCTGCAAAATGCTAAAAGCACCAAAAATGCATAGGTGTGAATCCAGCTTTACTCAGGGAGGTCATGCAGCGCTTGACTGGATCTCTGATTCACCGAAGAAAAGCCCAGGTGCTCTCTTAGGTGTTCTTAATTGGTAAATCAAAAGGCTCTCAACAGACCAGGAAGTAGTGGCAAAAGCCATCAGTAGATCAGCTAAATCAGATTGGTAGAATGCAGGCAGATAGATACATAAATCCAAACAAATCCCTTGTAAATGCTCAGATAGCGATCGCGCATGCAGAGTAGCGTGTGTACGTATCAGTCCCGATTATCGTTTTGTCATAAATGACGTCATCAGGGGTACCTCTGATGACGTCATTTATGACAAAACGATCATCTTCTTATTTATATATTGTTTTGCCTAGTATCTGGGTTATAGTGCACAGCTGCTGTTTTGTTTTAGTTTCTAAGGGCGGATACAATTTTTACACTATTTAGGTATTGTTTTACCATCACAAGTGTGTCTATTTATTATGAATGAAGTATTTTTTTCAGTGGGTGCATTTACTGTATGTTCAATATAAGAACATTTTGCCGCCGTTCACATCGACATGATTTGATCTGCGATTTGAAAAAAAAATGTGATGTTAAAATCATGCGATACACAGCTCCTAAAGCGCCCCTGCCCACTGCAATCAATGGGCAGAGCTGCCAAAGCACCTGCAAAGCACTTCGGCAGTGGCACTACACGGGCGCTAATAATCCCTTCATCGGCCGCTAGCGGGGGTTAAAAGCGCCCCGCTAGTGGCCGAAAAGCACAGCTAAAATGACAGTAAAGCGTGGTTAAAAATAGCGGTGTTTTACTGCCGAAGGCCCCCACCGCCTCAGTGTGAAAGTGCTCTTTATCTTAGGGAAAAGAAATAGGTATTGATCAGATATACTTATATACTAGCTTGTCCGTTGTCCATCATAATGACTGGGTGATAGGATATTAAAAAGATATAAAATGAACAATTCAATACTTTACAGTACAAAAGGACTAAACTTCCTGTCGTGGGTACAAACTTTCTATACAATGCGCATTGTGTGCTAACAAAGCATCAGGCATTTGGACATCACAAGACTGATGCAGACTATACAAAGAAGAAGCTGAATTCTAAAGCCTCGTACACACGGTTTGATTGTTGGCAGGGGATCGTTTGTTGACAGACTGTTGTCCTAAAATCTTACCGTTAGTACACTCTTTTTGACAATTGTTGTCCAATTTTCCACCAACAAATGTTGGATGACAGGCTGGTAAATTTATGGCGGACAACGGTTTGACGTCCGATTTTCGTATTGGTCAGTACACATATGTCACACAAAAGCCGAAAGTACAAACACGCATGCTCGGAATCAATGCTCACCAAACACAAAATTATCAGAAGGGGCCCAAAGGGTGGCGCCCAAGAGCTGAAATTCCTCGTAGTACGTCACTATGTTCGTGTTTGTGGCATGACGATTGTGTACCGTTAGTATGCAAGACAAGATCCCGGCACATGCCCTTGTGACAAAAATCAGAAGCTCGGTTGGCCAACAAGTGTACCGTGTGTACGAGGCTTAACAGAACTCAAATAGACCATAAAGTGACAACGCAATGAAGAAATATCTTTCTAACCCTGAAAAAAAAGCCTCACACATTTTAAGGTTTGGTAAAAGCAATGTATTGAAAATGAATGTGATGCCCAGGGTGCTCTATCTTTTACAAACTCTCCAGCTCATGAATCCCCAGAGCTTCTTGAAAACGTTCTGTATGGAACTTATCAAATTCATCTGGACTGGCTACTTTCTGCATTTTACAAAGGTTATTCCACTCCTTCCAAGTCTAAAGAAGGCGTTGGTTTACCCCTCCCCAATCTAACTGGCTGCCACATACAGTACCTAACTCAGATAATTGACTGGTGCTGTCACTAGGACAATAAAGTCCAGGTTACCATTGAAAACAACTCTTGACAATTCCTCCCTCTCTTTTCACTTACTGCTATCTTGCAAGTGGAAGTTTCACAATTTCCCTCCCCAGTGTCATCCATTGATAATTTTCAGATTTCTCCCAAGTCACAGTGATAAAATTCTTAAACTGTGTAGGTAATGAATAATTGTTTTTGAACATTCCATTTTATCCCGTTACAGGTGCATAGAGCTTGGTTTCTGGAGATGCAAACAACTTACCTATTTCTTCTACTCACTACCCAAACCCATGTCCTTTACACAATCTCTTACTCCTTTTGAAATGATTTGTTTAAAAACATGTCCCTTAAGGGAAGAACTTTCTACTTCTCATCAACTTGATTCTCCGCAAAGTTGATTAAACCACGTGCCGACCAGCGCACGAAGATATACGTCAGCACAATGGCACGGCTGGGAAAATGAGCATACAGGTACGTCCCCTTTAAATCGCGGCATTGAGGACACGTGCACGCTGCCGGCAGGGCACTCGCGCACCCGCCGCATACTCCGTGACCGTGCCCGCGGGTCCCACTAACTCGATGTCCGCCGGGGGCCCACGATCGTGTCACGGAGTGGCAGAACGGGGAGATGCCTTTGTAAACAAGGCATTTCCCTGTTTTGCCTAGCAACATGACAGAGATCTACTGCTCCCTGCCATCGGAGCAGTGATCTCTGTCATGTTCTAGTGAGGCAATCCCCCCCACAGTTAGAATCACTCCCTAGGACACACTTAACCCCTTGATCGCCCCCTAGTGTTAAACCCCTTCCCTGCCAGTGTAATTTACACAGTAATCAGTGTCTGCCATAATGTTGCAGTCACGATAAAAATCGCAGCCACCATTACTAATAAAAAATAATATTAATAAAAATGCCACAAATCTATCCCTATTTTGTAGACGCTATAACTTTTGCGCAAACCAATCAATATACACTTATTGTGATTTTTTTTTTTTTACCAAAAATATGTAGAAGAATACATATTGGCCTAAGCTGAGAAAGAAATTTGTCTTTTTATATATTTTGGGGATATTTATTATAGCAAAAAGTAAAAAAATATTGCTTTTTTTTTTCAAAATTGTCGCTCTTTTTTGTTTATAGCGCAAAAACTGCAGAGGTGATCAAATACCACCAAAAGAAAGCTCTATATGTGGGGAAAAAAGAACGTCAATTTTGTTTGGGTGCAACATCGCAGGACCGCGCAATTGTCAGTTAAAGCGACATAGTGCCGTATCGCAGAAAGTGCTCTGGTCAGGAAGGGGGTAAATTCTTACGGGGCTGAAGTGGTTAACCATATGATTAATTTCTTACACTGTGCCTCCATCAGTAAACTATCTCAAGAAAAAAATGATAAAATCATGGTGAAATTGGACAGAACTCCTTCAGTCCCAGCCTGTATTTTCCTTGGTACCACAGATAGATGCTAGAGATGTAATGCAAGCAGAGACATTCTAATACACTCTTTCTGGAAATGCCCTAAGATACAGCAATTCTAGTCGAGAGGTAAGAAAATAGAGTATACATTTGCAGACATTTGCAGACATTGATCTCTGTCATAGGCTAGGCTCTAGTGCAGCTGTGACTTGTTTCAATTTTAAGTGCAATATTATAGTGCGACATCAGTGCATGTTTACATGTTTTTGATGTGCTTTTTAAAGTGTTTTTCCATGTTGCTGTGTTCTTTTGTACGGGATGGAGACTGCTCTATTGACAGATGCTGGTTGTTAAGGAGCCAGTACTCACCAGTGTCCTAACAACCAGTTACTTATCCCTAATGTCAGTGACCCCACCCCCCTATGATTTAATTGACCAAATATGGACATATCCATATATAGTCAATGACATCACTGGGTGACCCTGCCCCTTTGTTTACTTAAGCGGCAGGGAGAACTGGCAATGTCATTTCAGAGGCAAGCAATAGGATCGGTTGATGTTGTCAGGTGGCAAATGTTTCCCTTTTGTGCTGGTCAGCAACTGTTGTTCATTGTGATTGACTTGGACCTACATTGTTGGAAGCCATAATTGACAATGGATGTACATCAAGGACATTTAAAAAAAAGAAAGGACATGTCAGAAACTGTGTTGTGTGGGGCCAGGATCTGGGAGCCCCCTTATTGTTAAAGGGGACTTCCAGATTCCGATAAGCCTCCTGCCCACAGACGATCATAACCACTTGTTCAGAGTTTTAGGGAAGAGGCCCATGTCCTCATTAACATGGGGACAAGGTGCTTTGCCCTTATAAGGCGCCCAGGTGCTTCCTCCCAACCTTTTGTTATGAAAATGTGTTACAGGATTGCCTAAACCTGGGTTACCTGGTACTCTTTCTGGACATGCTTATCCTATTTCCTGCACTCTATTCTGTAAGTACCCCCCAGGGGGATACCCTCACTTGTAGCAATGGTGGAGACCAGGTGAAAGTGAGCCAATTCAAAATCATAGGTAAACATTCGCTCTGCTGAAAGCTTGCACAACACTCAACCTCAGAGTGACAATGTATCCCTTGCAGCAGAGCAGGACCCAGTACTAACATCAATGTCTGCGTCCAATTCTAGCTCCTTTTTTGGCACGCAATGCATGAACTACCTGAAAGCAAAAGCAATATTTTCTGTATCAATGTCACAATTCCCTGGACAGATTATGGTCTTAATACAACCCTCTGTGTCTAGGGAAAAGCCCCGCCCCTTCTGTTTCCCAACCTGATTCCGATCCTGATATGCTGGTCCTGGAGGACACAGGCACAGAATGGAATAAAGTGAATACTGAGGCATTATTGAAGGAAGCCGTGGAATATTTTTCTTTCCCAGACTGCTGTTATGTTAACCACTTCAGCCCCGGAAAGGTTTTACCCCCTTCCTGACCAGAGCACTTTTTACAATTTGGCACTGCGTCGCTTTGACTGGTAATTGCGCGGTCATGCAATGTTGTACACAAACAAAATTTGTGTCCTTTATTTTTTCTACAAATAGAGCTTTCTTTTGATGGTATTTGATTGCCTCTGCCATTTTTATTTTTTGCGATATAAATGGAAAAAAATGAACATTTTGAAAAAAAATGATATTTTCTAATTTTTGTTATAAGAAAAATCCAATAAACTCAATTTTAGTCATACATTGAGGCCAAAATGTATTCCACCACATGTCTTTGGTACAAAAAAATGTCAATAAGCGTATATTTATTGGTTTGCGCAAAAGTTATAACGTCTACAAACTAGGGTAGATTTTCTGGAATGTACACAGCTTTTAGTTTATGACTGCCTATCTCTTTTCTTGAGGTGCTAAAATGGTAGGGCAGTACAACCCTCCCCCCCAAATGACCCCATTTTGGAAAGTAGACACCCCAAGGAAATTGCTGAGAGGCATGTTAAGCCCATTGAATATTTAATTTTTTTGTCCCAAGTGATTGAATAATGACAAAAAAAATAAAAATTTACAAAAATGATATATTGCTCACACATGCCATGGTTATATGTGGAATTGCATCCCAAAATACATTTTGCTGCTTCTCCTGAGTACGGGGAGTATGGGAATACCACATGTGTGGGACTTTTTGGGAGCCTAGCCACGTACGGGGCTACGAAAACCAAGCACTGCCATCAGGATTTCTAAGGGCGTAAACTTTTGATTTCACTCCTCACTACCTATCTCAGTTTCAAAGGCCATAAAATGCCAAGATAACACACCCCCCCCCAAATGACCCCATTTTGGAAAGTAGACACCCCAAGCTATTTGCTGAGAGGCATGGTGAGTATTTTGCAGCTCTGATTTGTCTTTGAAAATGAAGAAAGAAAAGAAAAATGTATTTTTTTCTTTTTTCAATTTTCAAAACTTTGTGACAAAAAGAGAGGTCTGCAATTCACCATACCTCTCAGCAAATAGCTTGGGGTGTCTACTTTCCAAAATGGGGTCATTTGGGGGGGGGGGGGGGGTTGTGCCATCTGGGCATTCCATGGCCTCCGAAACTGTGATAGGCAGCGAGGAGTGAAATAAAAAATTTACACCCTCATGCCCCGTACACACGGTCGGACATTGATCGGACATTCCGACAACAAAATCCTAGGATTTTTTCCGACGGATGTTGGCTCAAACTTGTCTTGCATACACACGGTCACACAAAGTTGTCGGAAAATCCGATCATTCTGAACGCAGTGATGTAAAACACGTACGTTGGGACTATAAACGGGGCAGTAGCCAATAGCTTTCATCTCTTTATTTATTCTGAGCATGCGTGGCACTTTGTTCGTCGGATTTGTGTACACACGATCGGAAATTCCGACAACGGGAATTTGTTGTCGGAAAATTTTATAGCCTGCTCTCAAACTTTGTGTATCGGAAAATCAGATGGAAAATGTGTGATGGAGCCTACACACGGTCGGAATTTCCGACAACAGGTTCCTATCACACATTTTCCGTCGGAAAATCCGACCGTGTGTACGGGGCATTAGAAAGCCTGAAGGCGGTGCTTGGTTTTCGGGGTCCCGTGCGTGGCTAGGCTCCCAAAAAGTCTCACACATGTGGTATCCCCGTACTCAGGATAAGCAACAGAATGTATTTTGGGGTGTAATTTCACATATGCCCATGGCATGTTTGAGCAATATATCATTTAGTGACTGTGCAAAAAAAAAAAAAAATTTTTCCTGCAACTTATATCACAATATAAAATATTTCATGGACTCGACATGCCTCTCAGCAAATAACTTGGGGTGTCTACTTTCCAAAATGGGGTCATTTGGGGGGGTTTTGAACTGTCCTGGCATTTTATGTACAACATTTAGAAGCTTATGTCACACATCACCCACTCTTCTAACTACTTGAAGACAAAGCCCTTTCTGACACTTTTTGTTTACATGAAAAAAATATTTTTTTTGCAAGAAAATTACTTTGAACCCCCAAACATTATAATTTTTTTTAAAGCAAATGCCCTACAGATTAAAATGATACCTAACCCCACAGGCATCATTCTGGTATAATCACTCAAAGTCCAGCAACATACCAGTACGTTGCTGGTCCTTGTTGGGCATATATTGTAATCTTTTGAGATTGCAGAGAGATTGATCGGTGGGTATGCCCACCATCAGAATACCTCCCTTCATCCACCCACTTCTAATGATGGGCATACATGCACCATTTTGTTTTTAACTGTGGTGGTGAAATCACCTCCTACAGTGCTGGAGTCACGGCTTTATCTATCGTGGGAACAAACGCTGTTGCTGTCAAGATAAATAAATCCGCGCTGCAGCTGAATGGCGTACCTGCTAAGCAAATGATGGTTAACAATAAAACAAAACATTACAGTATAACATACCATGCAAAGCAAATACAATAAAACATAAAAATAAAACCAAGAAAGAACGGTAGATATAGAACAATAGTGAGTGAACAGTAGAGTGGAAAGTAGAGAGCGAACATAAGAAAAAGAACAATAGAGAGAGAGAGAGAAGAAAAATACAACCACAACTATTTTTGGCTTTTTTATTTTTTATTTTTTTTGTGTTTTTGTGTGTGGTTTTTTTTTTTCCACTTTTTTCACTTTTATAAAAACTGTAAAAAAAACTATAAACTGAACGTTGCAGATTAGGGTCTCTCAAAATATGATGGACATCACATCTTTCGAGACCCCGAGACCCTGTGTACATGTGCCTATGACTGTGGTGCTGTACCCTACATTAATACTCAACTAGTGTGTGATAGCGTTCAAAACAGTCACCAATGCAAATTAAGGTTGGTCAGGACAGGAGGGACAATAAAAGCAGGTGTCACCCCTAAATCCGCGCTTTCTACAGACACAACATCTTCTTTGGGTAGGGGCACCAGAGAGGACATGCGAAAAATGCCTCTCATGCAGCAGGCTTACTGCATTTGCGTTGGGAAGTTGGGCCAGAGCACCATCTGGAAATAGAAGGGCTCTTCCAGGAATTTAAGGAAGCATCCAGTTCATCCTGAAGCTCTGTATAGCACATGAGCATTCAGCAAAGCCAATTGAAATAAGTATACAAACACTTTTTTATATCAGCGTCTGGCCTTACAGGCACTTAGATACGACGCCAACAACTGGTCATTGAGGTCCACCCCTTCCATATTGAGATTATGTTCATGGACACAGAGGTGTTTCTCCACAACACCAGTCACCGTAGTAATTTGGACAGTCGAGTCTGCGTGAAGGGAGGAAAGAATGAAAACATTCTTGTTATCCCTCCACTTCACAGCTAGCAAATTATTACATCTCAAGCAGGCTCTCTCCCCCAGCCTAAGACGGGAATCTACAAGCCGCTGGGGAAAGTCCCAGCGATTAGATTGCACGGTGCCACATGCGCCATTTTGATGATCAAACAAGTGACTAAAAAGTGGCACGCCTGTGTAATAATTGTCTACATACAAGTGGTACCCCTTTCCGAATAAGGGTGACACCAAGTCCCACACAATCTTACCAGAGCTCCCTATGTAGTCAGGGCAGTTCTCCGGCTCTACGGAACTATCTCTTCTCTCGTAAACCATAAAACTAAATAAATAGCCTGTGGCCCTGTCACAGAGCTTATACATCTTGACCCCGTATCTGGCACGCTTGCTGGAAAGATACTGTTTGAATGACAAGCGGCCAGAAAACTTAACCAGGGACTCATCAACGCAGACAACTTGATGGGGAGTAAACAAGGCTGCAAAACGTTGGTTGAAGTGGTTTACGAGGGGCCGAATTTTGTAGAGCCGATCAAATTTAGGGTCACCCGAGGATGACAGAGTTCAGTGTTGTTGAAATGCATGAACCGCAAGATCTGCTCATATCGTGTCCTGGTCATGGAGGCAGAGAACATGGGCATATGGGGTCAGTGGACCAATATGACCGCAACTCACTCTTTTTAGTTATGCCCATGAGGAGATTAAAGAAATTGGGAATGTATCATCGCATAGTGGTCATGCGGATACAAGGTACGTATATGTGCCACGTCTAATATAAATTGTTTAGAGGACATAAAAGTGTGGGCAGGCACCAAGACTTTGTAGGCACAATAAGGATACTAAGATCATAAAAAGTCTGATTTTTATTTCAAAAATAATATATTAAAAGCGGGGAAAGACAAAAATAGGATAAAAACTGAGTATAGTATACATCATTTACAGAATATGCACTCCATACACAATATATCAAGAGACAACGGAACTACAGGATCAGTAAGAGACACAGACAACTTATTGATCTATATAGTTACAGTACATATCGTTGAATCAAACGCCATGTGATGGTGGTGGTCAAAATTCTGTATAAACTTATAAGCTCGACATGTTGCGCGCCTTAGCGCTTCCTCAGGAGCATGCAATACGATAACTGTAATGAATAGTACATTATTAACAGCATTTCCAAAATATTTTTGTATGTGTATAATATAGTATAAACACTTCCATATAGGTCAACAGATAATACATGGGGACCGCTTGAAGAGAACACCAGGGGAACAACAGCACTGCAAGCGTGTCAGGTCGGAAAGGGGCAATGTGGGGACGGATGTAACATAGTATAGATATGTAGTATAGAATAAGGAGGATATGTAGGTAAGATATAGCATATATTAGGTAAGGGGGGGGGGAAAGGAAAGGGGAGAAGACAGGGAAGGGAGAGAATGTGGGAGGGAAGGCAAGGGAATGGGGAAGGAAAGGTGGGGAAGGGGGGGGAGGGGGGAGGGGGGGAGAGGGGGAAGGCGGGAGAGGAGGGGGGGAAAAAAGGGGGAGGAGGGGGGAGAAGGGGGGAAAGGGGGGACAGGGGAAAGGGAACAGGGGAAGGGAAAAAGGAAGGGGAGCATGGGAAAATAAGAAGGGAGGGGGGGGGGTTGGGAAGGGAAAGGAGAGGATGAAGGAAGTTAGTATAATTGGAAGTGGTAATAACAAATGGACTATGCGATATATGTATGGTTATTAATATATGTATGTGTACAAATCTAGTAAATAATATAAGCAGATGATTCCCAATATAAAATAGTGGAAATCGCATGTCCATTAACAAATAGCTAGTTAGAATAAAGTACAATGCAATGAAACTTACCCTAGTCAGTGTAAGGCTATTGTTTAAGAACGGGAGGGGATGGAAAAAAACAGACCCTCAGCCGTTTCTCTATTAGACGGAGGTAATTCCCAGCAATTGGGTGGAACAGGGGAGAAAAAGTTGTCGGTCACAGACTGGCTTATAAGGTTCATCTAAATGTATGAACATAATAGTTCCCTGCGGTTTGTGTCCCCAGTCTTGCTGAGTCTGTTAAGGTAGGTAAAAAACAGATGGTGAAATAAAATAACATCTAAGTTGAGTGAAAGTGAAGGGGGGGAGGGATAGAGGCAATATACGCTTACCTAATTGTAGAGCTTGTAAATGTAGTAGTTGGTGGTGGAGCGTTAGAACGCCATCCCACCACAGGTAGTGGTTAGTGCAGAGTGTATCGCAAGAGACGCCAATTGCGGCGTCTCTTGTACACCCGCCCCACCTGTAGTCACCAATCGGCGTAGCCGACGTGACGTCATCCAGGTCGGCCGCTGGCGCGTACTGCGCATGTCCCGATTCCCGGCGCGGTTCCAGTGACGGAAGAGCGTCAGGAAGGGGAAAGGCAGCCGCGTCCAGGTATCCAGGCAACCAAGGGGGCTGGGCCCGTCGTGTCACTCATCATCCCCCAGCGGGCAGACCATGCAGCAACACAGGGAAGGGGAGGGGGGGAAAAGGGGAGAGGGCGAGTATAGCCCGAGCATCCCAGTATCATAGGGATGCGGGGAGGTCCCCCGCCACTACCCCCCTCCCATCCAGGGCCGCCGATGGGCGCCCGTCCACAATAGGGAAAGGGGGAGAAATGAAAACACAGCGGCCAGCCCACGCCACCACGGCAGCCACGGAATACCACATGCGCCAACACCTGCAGGCAAAGAACAATGCAGATGTGGCGCTGGGCGGCCGCACATTGCTCCTGATGATCCTACCCAAGTGGCGCAGACAGGAGGTGCACCCATGGTGTAAAAGACGGCCCCCATAATACATATGTAGAGAAGATGAAAATAAATATGGATATAGACATATTACAAATAAACAAATATTGTAAGAAAAAAGATTTATATTCACATAGATATGAATATTAGGACCGGCATCCAGGGGTCATGGTAACAGTTGAGTTGGGAAAAAACAAAACAGAAGGACAACAAAACAACAAAACAACAAAACCAAAACAAAACAAGAGATAGGCAGCGAGCACAGAGTATACAATATATAGCAGTACATAATGTTTTACTATAAATTCTTTTAAGCAGTGTATGATATGTATTACCCTGATATATACCCAGAGGCATATAGGGAGTTCAGAAATAGTACATATCCAGAGGCCTATAGGGAGTTCAAAAATAATAACTAGAGCCAATGGATCGGGCTCTCGGGCAGCCTGATTTCAATAAATGGAGGAAACAATTTAGTATGCATATATCATTGTGCATAACGTTTGAAGGTATTAAGTTAAAGGAATGGTTTATATGACTGGGTCTCATTGATCCCAGGGGGGACAGTAGCCCCCAAGCGCTCAATCCAGAGCGTTTCTTGTTGGCATACTTTTTTGTCCCACTCTCCACCCCTGGGATCCGGTGGGATAACTGTTAATGCAATGAATGAGACAAGGGAGGTATTAAATTTGTGATAGAGGTCAAGGTGTCTGCTGACTGCCGTTATCATTTTTCCTTCCCCAGAATAATAAATATGATCCCTAATTCTGCAGCGTAGATGTCTAATAGTCTTCCCAACATAAAATGCGCCGCATTGGCACATCATTAAATATACCACCCCTTTTGTATCACAGTCTGCATGAAATTTGGGTATAAACTTTTCTCCATTAGGTAGTATAAAGGAATTTCCTTCTTTCACCCAAGGGCAGAAGGAGCATTTACCACATTGGGCCATTCCCAGTTTGAGATGCATAATTTTGGGTGTAACGGAAAAATGGCTTGAAGTTAATTGGTCACCTAAAGACTTAGTGCGTTTGAATGTGATCTGTGGGAAGGGGCTGATATATTTATTTAGGATAGGGTCCTCCTGAAGAATCGGCCAGTGTTTGTTCAATATATCCCTAAGTTTATGATGTTGTTGGGAGAATTTGGTAATAAATCTCACTGGGGTGTTGGTCAGAACTTTTTTTTGTTTAAAAAGTAAAGAATTCCTTGATTGGCGAATGGCTTTGTTGTATGCACTGCGTAGTATGGTTTTCTTATAGCCTCTTAGTAGTAATCTCTGGCAAAGTGCTAGAGCTTGAGCTTTGAATTCCTCCAGATGTGTACAGTTACGACGTAATCTGAGATATTGTGCATAAGGAATACTCTTAATAAGCGATCTAGGATGGGCACTGCCCGCATGTAATAAGGTGTTTCCTGCCGTTTCTTTTCTATACAGAGTGGTAGCTAGACAATTATCTTGATCCTTGAAAATAGTTAGATCTAGAAAAGTTATTTTGTTTACATGAGTTGAAATAGTGAACTTAAGATTCATTGAATTCTGGTTAATTGTCTGGACGAATTCATCCAGTAGCTTATGAGTTCCTGTCCATACTAGGAAAATATCGTCTATATACCTCCGCCATATAGGAATATGGTCGGTGTATACAGACAGGTCCTCCTGTGAGAAGATATCACGTTCCCACCCCCCCAGGTACAGATTGGCGTAGGCCGGCGCGCAACAAGTGCCCATGGCCACGCCCTGTACCTGGAGGAAGTGGGAATCTTTAAAGCAAAAGTAATTACGGGTCAATACAAAGTGAAGTAATTCCAGTATGAATTCACAGAATTCCCAACTATAATGATCTTGTTCCCTTAGAAAGGTGCGTACCATCCCGATGCCCTGCTCGTGCGGGATGCTAGAGTACAGAGACTCAACATCCAAGGTCACGAGGAGGGCATCGGGAGGGACAGGCAGACCTTCAATTTGTTTCAGTAGATCCAATGTGTCACGTGTGTAAGATGGAAGGCTTAATACAGGTGGCATTAATATAGAATCTATAAAATGGCTGGCATGTTCAGACAGCGAACCAATACCGTCGACGATTGGTTTTTTCCATCCCCTCCCGTTCTTAAACAATAGCCTTACACTGACTAGGGTAAGTTTCATTGCATTGTACTTTATTCTAACTAGCTATTTGTTAATGGACATGCGATTTCCACTATTTTATATTGGGAATCATCTGCTTATATTATTTACTAGATTTGTACACATACATATATTAATAACCATACATATATCGCATAGTCCATTTGTTATTACCACTTCCAATTATACTAACTTCCTTCATCCTCTCCTTTCCCTTCCCAACCCCCCCCCCCCTCCCTTCTTATTTTCCCATGCTCCCCTTCCTTTTTACCTTCCCCTGTTCCCTTTCCCCTGTCCCCCCTTTCCCCCCTTCTCCCCCCTCCTCCCCCTTTTTTCCCCCCCTCCTCTCCCCCTTTCCCCCTCTCCTCCCCCCCTCCCCCCTCCCCCCCCCTTCCCCACCTTTCCTTCCCCATTCCCTTGCCTTCCCTCCCACATTCTCTCCCTTCCCTGTCTTCTCCCCTTTCCTTCCCCCCCCCCCTTACCTAATATATGCTATATCTTACCTACATATCCTCCTTATTCTATACTACATATCTATACTATGTTACATCCGTCCCCACATTGCCCCTTTGCGACCTGACACGCTTGCAGTGCTGTTGTTCCCCTGGTGTTCTCTTCAAGCGGTCCCCATGTATTATCTGTTGACCTATATGGAAGTGTTTATACTATATTATACACATACAAAAATATTTTGGAAATGCTGTTAATAATGTACTATTCATTACAGTTATCGTATTGCATGCTCCTGAGGAAGCGCTAAGGCGCGCAACATGTCGAGCTTATAAGTTTATACAGAATTTTGACCACCACCATCACATGGCGTTTGATTCAACGATATGTACTGTAACTATATAGATCAATAAGTTGTCTGTGTCTCTTACTGATCCTGTAGTTCCGTTGTCTCTTGATATATTGTGTATGGAGTGCATATTCTGTAAATGATGTATACTATACTCAGTTTTTATCCTATTTTTGTCTTTCCCCGCTTTTAATATATTATTTTTGAAATAAAAATCAGACTTTTTATGATCTTAGTATCCTTATTGTGCCTACAAAGTCTTGGTGCCTGCCCACACTTTTATGTCCTCTAAACAATGCCCATAAGGAGGGATAGGCCCAGGAAGGTCTTACATTCGGAGACCGTAATTGGTCTCCAATCTCTGGCAAGGGTCAGCTGGGGATTAGCGGCGATGAATTGACCAGCATATAAATTGCTTTGGTCCACAATAGATCTATAGAGATCTTTGGTGAAAAACAGCGAATAAAAATCAAGTGACGTAAAATCAACTGTTTCCACCTGAATTACGGGCTGGCCAGTGAATGGGGGAAGTACGGGTGCTGAAGTGGTGGCTTCCTAATTAGGATTGTCTTTGTCTTCTTGGTGGCAGCGGGACATTACCTGTGCTTGCCACCTCGCCAGCTTGAACTGCACTTATGGGACTCGCCACGTCACCAAGTGTTACTGCAGTGCTGGATGTACGACCAGGATGTACTAGGCCGCTGGTGCTTGCCAGTTCACCAGAAGGAATAGCGGCGCTAATACTGGCTCTCTGCTCCATACGAGGGACCTGCGGTTCTTGCACCTCAACGACAGCAGAAGAAGATCGGGGTCTGGTATGCCTGACCTTGGCAGGGACCACAACTCCGTCGTCAGAGCTATCTGTCAGGGTGCTGCTGTCATCTACAGGTTCGTATTCTGAGCCTGAATCTGACAGTTGAGTGACTTCCTCTTCACTATCTGTCATGCTCAGAAATGTGTAGGCATCTTCACTGCTGTACCTTCGATTTCCCATTTTGGGCTCTAAATTTACTGGTACAGTAGTGAGACTCACAGGTAAAAAAAAGCTCCTGACTGTTAGCTACTGATTCAAAAGCTATCAAAAAAACTGTTAGCGTTCGCAGGGATCAGGCCTGACTCTGCGAACGCTGCAGTTATGTGTGTTGTGTTTTGTAAGTGACAGTGATCAATTGATACTGATCTTGGATGGGCTGGGCTGGGCGGAGGGGCTAAACTCAGGTGCTAGCAGGTATCTGGGCTGATCTCGCTAACACTGCATTTTTGGAAACCCTAAAATGCTGGGGACACTAGTATAGATTTGATCAGATCAGATATTGATCCATTCAGACACTATACTACTAAGGGAGGCGTATGGTGCGTGTGTGGGTGTTAGCGGTACTGGCACTGATCTGACGCTGCCTGGGGCAACGTAGACCCTATCTGATGCTAAAACCTAACTTTGATCACCCGCCGGGTGATCAGGGGGTTAAACCTTTATTGGGTAAAATATGGCGGGTGCACTGACGCTATAAAGAAAAATCTAGCTAAACTGCATCACCCGTGACACTTATACTGTGATCTCAGGTGACAGGGGGTAATCAAGGGGTTAAACCTTTATTGGGGGGGTTGGGGGGGTCCCTAAACCTATCTGAGTCTAATACTAATACCCTAACACTGATTAACGTCACTAATGACACTAGTACAACGATCAAAAAAAAAATCTGATTGCTGTACTGGGTGACACAGTGACAGGTGGTGAAGGGGTTAATTGGGGGGGTGATCGGGGGGTGATCGGGGGGTGAATTGTGTGCCTAAGTGACCTGGTGTCAGTGTAGTATTGGTGCACTTACTTGTATGTCTTCTCTCCTCTCGGTCTGGAATGAAAAGACCGACACGAGGAGAGATGACATCACTTCCCCGTCAATGTTTACAGTTACACAGACAGGGAAAGGATCTCATTCATCAGGACCGATCGTCAGGTCAAGGCCAGATATCAATGGCCTGGGCCTGGGGATTGATCGGTTCCTGATCGAATCCGATCATCCTGGCCGGTGGGGGGCACATGTGTGCACCCCCCAGCCGGCCGCGCGCCCGCCGTACAATGATGGCGAATCGCCTGCCTGTGCCATTCTGCTGCAGTATAACTGCGGCGGACGGTCGGCAAGTTGTTAAAGAGGATGCTTCACGCAACATGCTAACATTAAAAAGCTCAGTGCCTCTGTCCACCTAAGCTTGGCTTTGTGCAACCTGACTCTTCTCTGTCTCACCATGCCCCTTTGGGTACAAAGAGACCTGTAAAGTTCTGCAAAACAATCAATGCTCATGAACAGAAAGAATATGTAGTCTGTAATGATTAAGTCACTCCTGAAAGGATTTTCACTCCCAACAACATTTTTGCTATCTAGTGGAAAAAGAGTTTTTCAAGATCTGGGCTTCTCCAATAGTTGACCCTGCCTACTTTATTCTAAACAAACATCTCACTATACCTATTGAAGATTTTCTTTCTTTCAAAGATTCTGCATCTGCATCTACCTTTTCTGATAGAAAGTTTGAAATGCTTCTAGAGCAGTGGTTCTCAACTCCTGTCATCAGGATCCACTAACAGGCCAGGTTTGCAAGATAATTGAAATACATCACAGGTGATATAATTTGCTGCTCAGTGATTGCAGTATTCTAGTCGGCATCTCCCTAAGGTAATACTTAAAATCTGGTCTGTTAGTGGGTCCTGAGGACAGGAGTTGAGAACCACTGTTCTAAAGGCTCTGTTTAATGTTGCAGGCCCGGCCCTGCAACCAGCTCTCACTGCAATTTACATATGTCAAACTACAGCTAACTGGACTAGGACAATGAGCAACCAACATGAGTATTTGAGGACGATGCTGTTACAGAGCAATTACAGGAATTTACTTTTTCCCAGTGTGTGGATGCCACAGAAGATGTCAGGAGACAAATGGCTATAATATCTGCTCTTGTGGCTTAAAGCTTGGACAACTGAAGCTGCCTGCTAAATGCACCTCACGTGTAAGCCTTCCAAGGTAAACACCTGTTTAGTGAGGCACTTGACCCGTATATCAAATAGGTCAACAAAGGAAAGGTTTTACTTCCACAAATTAAAATGCCTCTTCTTCAGGAGCCCCTAGCTCCTCAAATTATTTTTTCAAATTTTCCAGTTTGACAACAACTGTTACAGATTACTGAAGTTAGATGCACTCATAGCAGCTCCAAAAAGAACTTGGCAACTCATGGTGGGTTTAGGCACAGGACTGCACACAGAAGAGGAGGCATTGTTGCATGTACTAAGCATGTACTTCTACAAATTAAAATGCCAAAAACAGATCACTGAAGTTAGATGCACTCATAGCAGCTGCCATAAAGAACTTGGCAACTCATGGTGGGTTTAGGCACAGGACTGCACAGAGAAGAGGAGGCATTGTAGCATGTACTAAGCATGTACTTCAACAAACTAAAATACCAAAAACCTCTACTGTAGCTGCTGACTTTAAATATTAGGGAACTTACCTGTCCACGGAGCCCTCAATGTCGGCACCCCAGGCGATTTTCGGATCTACTCCCGGGAGCTGCAGCCGCCATTCTTGGTAAGGGAACTCGGCAGTGAAGCCTTTCGGCTTCACAGCTGGTTCCCTGCTGTGCATGTGCGAAGTGCGCTGTGCTTTCTAATTGGACCCGGCGGTGGGGGAAGGAGAGGGAGACTGAGCCCCGTCTCTGGAAGTGGGAAAGGGAACCTGTCAAAAACAGGTCCCCGTTCCCCCCTCCCCCCTGAAAGGTGCCAAATGTGGCACCGGAGGGGGGGAGGAAGTGTATAAGTGGAATTTCCACTTTTGGGTGAAACTCCACTTTAAGAACTATAGATTGATTTGCAGTTTTGTTTACTTACTATTTCCAGTAGTTCTGGAAACAGAAATGGGTGCACTTGGCACCCACGACTATGTGCTTCCTTTCGTCATACAGTGCCTCCTGCCCCCAAAACAGTTCTGAGCAGACTGAGAGCTCTTTGTACCCCAAACATCGTACGCAGACAAGATGTGAGGTAAAATTCAAAGGAATGACACATGCTTTATACCCCACAGGAGGACATTTCGCTCCTGATCTTATTACCCCAACAATTCAAGCTGCAAACAGTAATATAAATAACTTAGCTAACAATGATCTCAATTAGACAGTGAATAATTAAACAGTAAGTTAATCAACAAACATGTTATCACATACCTGGTGATTAGAGCCTGGTTATGCAGAGGAAGGCCTCTCTTGCACCCCTGACTCGGGGTCCCTGGTAGTGTATACAGGTAGCGCAGGAGTGCAGAGTCGCACGAGTGCCGGTTAATCATGCTTGCTGTTGGGCTGCTGATCCAGTAGTTTGCCAGGTGGCAGCAGGTCTCTGGGCAGGGACAGGCTGGTACTTAGTCTAAGAGCAGGTAGCTGGACAGGTACTAGCAACTTGTAGGTCTGGAGGGGCTGGAACTTAAGCAGAGTCAGACAATACACAAAACGATCAGATCAAGTACAGATGCAGAGGCAGGAGAATGGTCACAGGACAAGCCGGGGTTGATGCAGGTGAAAAACAGGAATAGTCAAAAACAAGCTGGGTCAATGCTTCAAGAGCAGATACAGGTAACAGGAAGCTGGATACTTACAGAATGCTGTAGACGAGACAGCACTGATCATGGGTGCTGATCCAGCTTAAATAGCCCATTTGCCACCCTTATCTGTCAAGGAATGCAATGTGCACATTTGTGCATGCGCATATGCGTTCGAATGTTTGCAATTCCGCACATATGCGTTTGCACGTTAGCACGCGCTAACGCTCCTCTTCAACCAGGCATTCAGGGAATAGGGATTCTCCTGCGGCTATTATTCTGTCTTCTGACAGAGCCTTCCTGACATTGCTCTCTCCCAATGGGCAGCCTCCAGATGCCCAACTGGGTCATCTTCTCTGGGTGGGCCTGGTTGAATGCTTGGATAAGTCTTCTGGCGTGGATGTTGTTTTCAAGTTCCCAAGAATTTTCTTCAGAACCGTCTTCAACTTGATTAGGTACTGGGTCTGATTCCTCCTTTTTCTTCAATCCAGAATAGCCTCAACCTCATACTCCTCTTCCCCATCCACCAATATTGGCTCGGGGGCATGTATTCCGCTCGGGAAAAGGATCAGGAATGGCAGGTTTTAGTAGGGTTACATGACAAACTGGGTGGATTTTAAAGGAGGCTGGTAATTTCAATTTATAGCTTCCTTTTCACTGGGAATGGCCCCACAAACTTCGGCCCCAGTTTCCTTGATGGAAAGAATCATTTCAGGTTCGTTGTGGATAGCCATACCCGATCACCAGATTCTAGAATTATTCCCCACCTCTTTTCCTGTCAAAAGTTCTTTTATTGTATTCCTACGCCTTGGTGATTGCCTCCTGCAACATTTTGTTGTTAGATTCCAAGACGGTTACTGTTTCTACCACAGCTGGAATGGAGCAATCAGAAATTGTATTTGGTAGGAAAAAATTGGAGATTGCTTAGTTGTGGTGTTTGTAATTGTATGCAAATTCAGCTAGTGGAAGTAATGATACCCAGTCATTCTGAGAAAAAGAAGAAAAATAACGTAAGTATTGCTCCTGGGCAGGGCTGGTGCAATGATTTTTGACACCCTAGACGAAAGCTCACCTCCCTTGGCTCCATCCCCTTTGCCCTGCCCATGTATACCCCACCTTTTTAATGAAGCACCCATCAAATGCAGCCTCACCAGCACCTATCAAATGCAGCCTCATCAGCGCCCATCAATGCAGCCTCACCAGCGCCCATCAAATGCAGCCTTGCTAGAGCCCATCAAATGCAGCCTCACCAGCGCCCATCAAAAGCAGCCTCACCAGCGCCCATCAAATGCAGCCTCACCAGCGCCCATCAATGCAGCCTACCAGCGCCCATCAATGAATGTTTGCTTGCTTCCATTCACTCGGGAGTAGGGACACAGACGCAGTACTCCGCTGCGCCTCTGACACTATGTGCGAACGGAGCGGTGGCTGCGTGCTGATGCTGAGACTTAGTTGCTTGCTGCAGAGAGAAGAGAGTAGGAATATCAGTGGCCTGGTGCCCTTGGCAGAAGTGTGCCCTAGGCAGCTGCCTAGTTTGCCTAGTGGTAGCACCGGCCCTGCTCGTGGGTCTGCTTGGTCCTTTCCGTTTGACCATTAGTTTGGGGGTGGTAGGCTGAAGAGAAGGATACTTCGATTTTTTGGGTCTCTGAGAGAGATTTCCAAAATCTTAAGGTGAATTGCACCCCCCGGTCAGATACAATGTTAGCTGGGATCCCATGCAGCCTCACTGTTTCCTTGATGAAAATCTGTGCTCTTTCCAGAGCAGTTGGTGTGCCTTTCATGGGTAGAAAGTGTGCAATTTTTGACAGCCGATCAACTGCTACATAGATGGCCATACAGCCTCCTTCTGATGGGGGAAGTTCCACAATGAAATCCATTGAAATCATCTTCCATGACCTGTCTACTTTTATTTCGGATACATTGGGTACATGCCGCCATGCTAATGCGTGGTCATGCCACAAGCTCAGAAAAAAAACACGTATTTCTTCTGGTACAAAAATTTTATCTTGCCATAATAGTCCATCCTTCATTTGTAAGGATGTCTCAGTAGGTGAGAGAACTCCCACAGAGGCTTGTTTGATTTGAGAGATTAAATCTTCTTGCAACAGGAGGAAGTTTCCAGAGGACAGAATGGTGTCAGAGAGCCCAGGCTCACCAAAGAAAGAGCATCAGGTTTAGTATTTTTTGACCTGGGCCTGTATGTTATGTGGAAAGAAAACCTGCAAAAGAACAATGGCCACCTGGCTTGATGTGGCCTCAAACGTTTTGCTGTCCTCAAGTATTCAATGCCCACCTGGCTTGACGTGGCCTCAAATGTTTTGCTGTCTTCAAGTATTCAAGGTTCTTATGGTCAGTAAAAATGAGTATTGGGTGAGCTACCCCTTCCAGGAGATAGCTCCACTCTTCTTGCAAGAAGTTCACGATCTCCCACATCGTAATTCCCCTCTGCCAGTGAAAGTTTACAAGAGAAGAACGCAACTGGGTGTAGAAGGGCCCTGGCCCCCTGGCATTGTGAGAGCACTGCCCCTACTGCTGATTCTGATGTGTCAACCTCCAACACGTATGGTAGAGCTGAGTCAGGGTGCCTTAGAATAGATGCAGAAGTGAACAACTCTTTTAAGGTTTTGAAAGCAGACTGGGCTTCGGGAGTCCAGGAAAACCAGTTGCTGTGCTTGGTCTGTTGGGTGATGGGAGAAATGATGGCTGAGAATCCCGTGATGAACTTTCGATAGACGTTTGCGAATCCTGCGAAATGCTGTATTCCTTTTTTATCTGTGGGAGCTGGCCAATCCAAAATGGCATTGACTTTTTGGAGATTCATCTTTATGCCCTCTGTAGAGATTACTGATCCCAGGAACTGGATGCTCTAACGCTCAAATTCACATTTTTCTGGTTTGGCATATAAGCCATGTTGTCTAAGCCGGGTCAGCACCTTTTTCACAGGTCCATGATGAATCTCTAGTAAAGGGGAAAATATCAGAATATTGTCCAAGTAGACAATAACAAAAAGGTCCAAAAAATCTTGGAAAATGTAATTGACAAAATGGTGGAATGTAGCAGGGGCATTGCACAGGCCAAAGGGCATCACTAGGTATTAAAACTGCCCAAATCTAGTACGGAATGCTGTCTTTCATTCATCCCCGGCCCGTATGCAGACCAGATTATATGCCCCTTGGAGATCTAGCTTTGTGAAAACTGTTGCTGACTTAAGCCTTTGGAACAGTTAAGGTACCAGAGGTAGGGGGTACTGATTCTTGACTGTGACCTTATTGAGCTCTCAGTAATAGACACAGCATCGAAGAGGATGGTCCTTTTTATCCACAAAGAAAATAACTGCCCCAACTGGAGAGGTAGACAGACAAATTAACCCCTTCTTCAAACTCTCATCAATGCCGTCTTTCAGAACTGTGAGTTCTAGTTAAGATAAGGGAAAGATTCTTCCAAAGGGCACCTCGACCCCTGGGAGTAACTCAATTGGGCAATCATAAGATCTATGAGGAGGAAGTCTCTGCCTCTTTCTTACTAAAAATGTCCAGAAAATCCCGATATGTAGCGGGAACAGATGTGCCTGCTTCAGGGTCAGAGTCCATACATAGCAAGGATGGTGTGGAACATGGTGATTCCAGTAGGCAATGTTGATGGCAGTAGGGTGAATGAAACTGGATCTCCTGTGTAACCCAATTGATGTGCAGGTTGTGTACCTGCAGCCAAGGTATGCCTAGTATAATGGGGAACAAGGGTGAGGCAATGGCATCTAGGCATAATAGTTCTTGGTGCCCGGTAGCAATCGTGGCAGGTAATAGGGTGGTCTCTTCAGTGACTAATCCAGACCTAATGGTGGACCCATCTGCAAGATGATTGTAGAGTCTCTGGGCCTTGGGTTGCAGAGGCAGTTGGTGTTCAGCGGCAAAGGATGGATCAATGAAGCAACTGCAGGCCCTGGAATCAATTATAGCTGGTGCTTGAATAGTTCTTCCTGGAAGCTGTAACAGAACAGAGATAGCCAGGTGAGAAGAGTTGCTTGGCAAAGCTGGAGACTTGGAAGAAGAAATAGACAGGCACTTACAGAGTTTGGCTAGGCAGGTTCTCACATAGTGGCCCAGTTCTCCGCAGTACAAGCACAGATTATTCTGGCGACGGCATTGACGTTCCTCGTTGGTAAGTGAAGTGTGAAGTAGGCCAAGCTGAATGGGTTCATAAGTGTCAGGAGCAGGTGCTGTGCGTTCAAAAGGAGCTGGGCCTGGTGAACTGGCCACCTGTGGTAACATCTATAAAGAGCGTCAGGGCTTTTATTTTCAGGGAATAGGTGCAGGAACTCCCTCCTTTTCAAATCACCCCTTGTCTCTGCCCCCTACACACCTCTGAGCAGCGACCTTGGATTCTACCCCCTATCCACTTCCCAGTACCCTCCCTTCCAGTGATACAGAAACAAATAATTTGTATAGAATTTGATACTGATAACAAGAAAAGCAATAAAATAGATCCCCTGCAGCCAACAAGAATAGACAACCCCCATTCAATAACATACCCCCAGCAACAATAGACCCCCACTAGCAATAATAGATTTCCCAACCGCCAGCAACAATAGACTCCTCCCTCAACAGTAGATCCCTTCCAGCAACAAGTAACCCCCCTCCCACAACAATCGATCCTCCACCAGCAACAATAAACCTCCCCAGCAACACTAGACCCCCCACAACAATAGATCCCCCCAGCGACCATAGATCCCCCAGCAGCCAGCATCAGTAGTCACTCCAGCATACTATAGTACCCCTCGCCATTACATACAATCTATGCTAAAGGCAGAGCAGGTACAAGGGGGGGCGGAAGGGACGAGGACGAGCCCGCATTCACGGGCCGCGAGTAGGGGCGTGACCTCACATGCGTGCCCCGCCCCCCTGCTACTCGCGGTTCCCGGGGTCCTGGCTCAGGCTCTCCATATCTCGCAGCTTCCGCAATCCGCTCTTTCGGTATTTCTGTTGTGCGGCGTGCCCTCCTGCATTCAAGGTATGTGGGCCAACTAGTGATCACTAATGGCTGGGCATATTTTTATTGTGCACACTGCTGGTCATATTTTGTTAAAGGTCACGCTGATGGGAATCTTTTTTTATGTTAAGGGGCACTCTGATGGGCAAATTTTATTTATTTATTTATTTATTTATTTATTTTTCAAATATAAACTTTATTAAACTGCCACGAGGGGAGAAGTCCCAATGAAATGAACATTCAGACAAATACAGAACATGTTTCACACAGCACAAACAGCATGATAGAGTTCAGTAAGCTGTGATACACTGCATGTCCAGAAACACAGGTAAAGGTATTAACATCTTATGTTTCAAATTATACTCTTAGATCCCTGTATCCCGTAACAGACGGATCTACTCCCTGCCTTTTCACCTTTTCCATAAAAAAAAAAAACAAAAGAAAAAAAGAAACGGAGGGAATGAGAAGAAGATATCTAGAATAGACATAAGAGAAGAGGTGAGGTGGACTTAGAAGAAACTAGAAAAGGGGGGGGAGGGAAGGGGGGTGAGACAGACAGAGCAAGGGTAGGCTGAAAGCGACACACTGTATTCCATAATGCTGTCAGAATGATCTAAGTACTCAGGAGAGAAACTCCTTCTTCTGAGTAGATAAATACATTCCAGATGCCCCAAGTGTCCGTATATTTCTCACGTTTATGTTGCGCTGAGAGGACTAGGTCTTCCATTTTATTTAGATCATCTACCTTACGTAACCATTCTGCAATGGTTGGTGAGCATTGTTGCTCCCAATGGATTGGTACACACGCTTTGGCGGCATTTAATACATGGCGTAATAGGGATTTTTTATATTTTTTAATCGGGATCATTGACAAATGTAAAAGGAAGAATGCTGCATCGTCTGGAACTATATACTCAGTAAATTTCTGTGTAATGCGGCAAACCTCACACCAAAAATTCCGTAGGTTAGGACAGGACCAAAAAATGTGAAGCAATGTACCTTCTCCCTCTCCACATCGCCAGCAGCGATCTGAGGTGGCGGGGAAACATTTGTGAAGTCTGGAGGGAGTGAGGTACCACCTTGTCATAATTTTATAGTTCGTCTCTTGAATTTTGGTGCATAGTGACGACTTGAGGGCATGGTTGATGATCTTTTGTTTTTGTGTCTCTGAAAAGTTGCGGTTAATGTCCCTTTCCCAGCTAACTAAACAGGGGAGATGTGGTTGTGTGGAGGGTGTATTGATTAGTGTGTACATGTTGGAAAGGGTCTTCGCTATCGGTTCATTACCTGCGCAAAACTCTTCGAAGGTCGTCAGCTGTCTGGAAAAGTCTTGAGGGTTAGGAATCAAGTGTAAGTAATGGGGTAATTGCACCGCTTTCCAAAAAGAAAGTTGGTACCTACCCGTCGCATTTGTTAGTTCTAATATCGTCGGCCAACGCCCGTCTACCACAAATTTAGCGGCATGGTCAAAGCCCGATTGTCTCAGTGACTCAAACTCAGTGGATTGGATGCCCGGTTCGAAATTTGGGTTTCCCAAAATTGGGTATAAAGGGGAGTTACTTGAGGAGAGAGAGGAATGAATGACCACTTGACTGCTACAGTACTTCTTAATGTGGTACCCAGTAAGGGATGCGTTTTCAAACTCGAGGGAAGGCTGCCATAGCACCAGAGAGCGCCATTCAAAGGTATGTCAGTTTGAGCTTGTTCAATCCGTACCCAAAGCTTAGTCATGGCGTTGCGTCTCCAGTCCAAAATGCGACCTAAGTGAGTGACTAAAAAGTATTGTCTGAGGTCCGGTAGCGCCAGACCTCCATACCGTTTGGGAAGTGTGAGCCATGTCCTACGGATGCGGGGTTTTTTGTTAGCCCAAATGAATCTAGTGAATAAAGCGTGTACTTGTTTGAAAAATGAATGTGGAATATGTACAGGTAGAGCCTGGAGCAGATATAAAAATTTGGGTAAGATGCACATTTTTATGAGGTAACATCTGCCGAACCAGGAATGTAGTCCTCTACTCCAATTGTCTAAAAGAGCACGAGCTTTAGATAAAATGGGTGGGAAGTTTAGTTCATACGTGCGTCTAATATCAATTGGAATGTTTGTACCCAAATAGTTTAAAGCTACTGTCATCCATTTAAATTGAAAACTAGTTTGCAAAGTCTGCATGGTAGAGGGAGCTATGGCTATGCCCATGGCCGCTGATTTGGTGAAGTTGATTTTTAGATTTGAGAGTGCACCATATGTATCAAATTCTTTCAGGAGGTTTGGCAGAGAGATCGTGGGGTTAGACAGTGAGAAAAGCAGGTCATCCGCATATGCTGACATTTTACATTGAGTATCACCTATTGAGAGCCCTTGGATGTTTTGATTCTGTCTTATTTTACATAAAAATGGTTCCAGGGAGAGCGCGAAAAGCAGGGGGGAGAGAGGGCACCCCTGTCTTTTTCCATTTGTGATGGGGAAAGGGGGTGAAAGTACCCCGTTTGCCTTTACTTGCGCTGTGGGGTTGGAATAAATCTTGCTTATCCAATTAATCATCTTATCTCCTAATCCAATGTGGCGAAGTACAGTGAACATAAAGTTCCAGTTGACCCTATTAAACACTTTTTCAGCGTCTGTGCTCAGGAATACACATGGGTAGTCTTTGGAGTTCGCCACATGGAGGACATTTAACACTTTAATAGTGTTGTCACAAGCCTCTCTGGAGGGTATAAAACCCACTTGATCTAGGTGAATTAAGGATTGTAGATGTTGGGACAAACGGGTTGCTAGGATTTTAGAAAATAATTTTAAATCAATATTCAGCAAAGAGATGGGTCTATAGCTCCCACATGAAGTCGGGTCTTTACCTTCTTTTGGTATCAGTGATATGTGGGCCAACAGTGTGTCTCTGGTAAAGGATGCTTCTGCTCCAACTTTATTGAAAAATGCTACCATACGTGGGCCTAAAATGGACAGGAATGTTTTGTAATATTGGGTGGTGTACCCATCGGGACCCGGGGCTTTTCCAAGTTTCATGGAACCAATGGCGTTTTGAAGTTCCTCTAGAGTAATTGGTGTATCCAGTTCCTCTCTTATTTCCGCGGTGAGAGCGGGAATCTGAGAGGACTATATATAATCATTGATAGCCATTTGTGAGGGTGGAGTGTGCGATAGGTTATATAATTTGGCATAAAAGTCTCTAAATGCATTCGATATCTGTTTCGGAAGTGTGACTCTCTGGGAATCTGGGCCCACGATATTTGGTATGTATGCTGCTTGTTTTTGTTCCCGAACTGCTCTGGCCAGAATCTTCTCACATTTATCACCAAACTCATAGCTAGTTTGTCTGCAGAGTTGTAATGCTGCTTTGGCTTTATAGTGTAACAAGTCAGAAATTTGTTTACGTAGTTTTCCTAATTCTATCTCTGAAGTCTGAATCTACCGAAGTCATGAATCTACCGTTTCTCTTCACCAAGTATATTTTCTCCTTTTTTCCCAAGTGATGCTTTAATGCATCCATTTTTGTTTTCCAGTATCATTTACACTGCAATTAATCAAGCTCTGAAGTGACCCGTGCAACTGTAAAATACTGACATATATTTTCATAACAGAGTCATTATGTATGTTTTTAGATTATTTTTCCTACTTATCTCATCTTTACTAATATTTCTAATGGCGCTTTAATGCGCAAGCTATTTTTATGAGTATTCCCTGCAATGCAATTAATCACGTTATCATGTGACCCGTGTACTTGTAAAATACTATTTTAAACTGTGGTTGGACAATGCATCTATATGTGATATGTAATTTGAGGTATTGATATACAATTTATGTACCGAACTGTACACCCCCAACCTATGTTCTAAGAAATGACCCAATTAATAAATCATTTTCTAAATTCATTTCTTTAATGCATCTGTGTGCTTCACTCAAAGTCCCGCCCCTCAACCCCTTCACACATTTTATTAATAGAAGTTTAGTCATAACAATTATGGCATACAATTTCCAATAACGAAAGAAGGTGTAAGGGAACAGTAAGTACAATTAAGTCCAGAGCGAAACCTCGCTTAGTAGGACGCATTGAATAACATTTTGTACAATACCAGTATACATGTCAAGAATTATAATCAGGAATATCGTATCTCATTAGCGGGAATGATTTAAGCTATATATTCAGCAAGATCAATCGACAATAAGAGACAGGGATAGCACTTTGTTGGAGGAAGTAAAACGACTTACATTACATAATAGAGGACTCTCGGATCTGCAAGGGCTCAGGGGTCAGGGGATGCACCCAAACCCGCCCCAGCAGGGAACACACTGCGGGCCAGGCCCCCCCCCCGAGCCCAAGACCCCAAAAGAGTTCGCCCTAAACGAACCCTATAACATTATGCTAATATGATAACTTTGAAACTCTATCCAACTAATGTCTGAGGTCAAGTGACCAGACAAACGTTGCTAGGTATTAGCTAGCTTGGGGGGAGGTCTTAACAACTAAGTAGCCCTGGACTCGAGGAGCCCAGGAGTTGTAGAAGTAACTCCCTACATCTCTAAGATAAGTAACTATTAAAGTCTCAGGGTAAACCAGCATTTAGGGGATTCAGCAAGAATAAATGAGAGAATACGAGGCTAGGGTAGGGAGACCAAGGGGGGAGAGAGGGGAAGGAAGGAATAGATTCGCCTGTGATAAGGGTTAATAGTAGAGTCACTCAGAGCACCTGTTGTCCTGTTTGGTTGGCGCCCGAGTATAAGGGAATATGGCAGAAATTAGCCCATGGTTCCCAGGTGAGTTCGAACAGGCAAACTTTGTCATGTATAATGCTAACTATCTTCTCTTGCGCCATAATCCAGGATATTTTATGCTTCACCGCTGCGAAAGAGACCCTGTGTTTTTTCCAACAAGAAGCTATTGTAATTTTGGTTCCCAGCAAAATAAAAAAGATCAGCTTTTGGGTATGTTTATCAGCAGTGTCCACTTTCAGATTCAGTAGGGCAATCTCTGGATTTTGAGGAATCTGAACAGCGGTTACTCTGCGAATCACTGAGAACACTTTGTTCCATAAGCTCCTTATTCGTGGACAGAACCACCATACATGGTAAAGTGAGCCTATATGGTTACACATGCGGAAACACATCGGGGAAGCATCTGGATATATCTTTGCAAGGAGAGATGGTACCCTATACCACCTCATGAGTAACATGAGTACCTTAATGCTAGCCTCCATCAGTGAGACATTTAAGATTCCTTTAAAGGAGCGATGGAAGCAGGAGAACCATTTATCCCTTTCCCAGGAAATGTTAAGATCTTTTTCCCAGGATAAAGCGTATGGGGGCTTGGACACCACTGAAGCAAGCGATGCATAAATGACGGAGATCCCCCCTCTCTGATCCGTTGCTCCCGCACACCATGATTCATAACTAGTGACTTTGAGAGGGTCTGATTTGGTTGGCCAAATGGAGTGAAGGAAGTGCTGTATTTGTATAAAGTGGAAATGTTCCCCTGGAGGCATCTCATGCTTACTAGTACAGAACGCCAGAGATAACGGGCCTGTGGATGTGAAATAACTACCTATTCTAATTAGTCCCTTATTTAGCCACCATTTGAATGCTAAATGTTCATTCCCAGTGGGAATTCGGGATTATGAAAAATATGTGTCAGGGGTTTGAGGTTTGAGATCAGGGAGGGGTTTCTGTGAAGCCGGTCACATAGAGCCAGCGAGTGATAATGTGGGGGCTAGAATGGGTGGCCTCTGTTTAGTGGGGGACCAAAGCAAAAAGTCAATAGTGTGAAGAGGGACTGCATGACGTTCCATTGATACCCAATCCGGTTTCAGGCCTTTGGAGTATACAATGGAAATCTGGGCCAGCTGAGCTGCCTGGAAGTACCACCAGATATTAGGTAAGGCTAGACCACCTTGCGATTTAGGCCGGAATAGGATATTCTACCCTTCGAGCCCCATATAAATTTTATGATTTTGGATTGGAGCAGCTGTATTTGCGATTTCTGAATAGGAATGGGCAGGGACCTGAATAAGTAAAGTATGCGAGGAAGGAGGGTCATTTTGACTGCATTAATACGGCCTAGCCAGGATAAGTTGTGTCTATCCCAAAGGGAAAGGTCTGATATCAGTTTACGGAAGATGGCCGGGTAATTAGATGAGTAGAGGGAGGCAATACTGGCGGAGAGGTTGACCCCTAGGTAAGGAAGTGAAGCCTTGTTCCAGGAAAACGGGAAGTGATTTTGTAAGCTACTTAAAACATTGGGAGGGACCGTGATGTTCAGGGCTAAAGACTTGGACACATTAACTCGAAGGCCAGATACTTCCCCAAACATGTCAAGCAGAGCAAAAATGTTAGGTGTAGATATCAGAGGGGACGTTACAAAGAGCAATAAATCGTCGTCAAAAAGCGCACATTTATGCTCTTGTTTACCACATAATACCCCCTTAATATCAGGATGATTTCTAATGCCAATAGCCAAAGACTCCATGGCTATGGCGAAGAGTAGGGGGGAAAGAGGGCACCCCTGTCTCGTTCCCTTTTCTATAGCTAGCGGTTCAGAATAGTAGCCCTGCAGTCTGACTTGTGCACTTGGGCCAGAGTACAGGGAGCGAAGTATGCCCAGGAAACGTGGACCAAAACACCAGCGCTCTAATACGCTGAATAGATATGGCCAGGTTACTGTGTCAAAAGCTTTTTGCAAGTCAATCGATAATAAATAACTGTTCTGTTGGGGACCCCCATCCCATTGAGAATTGAGAAGGGATATGATATCAACTGCTCTTCTAATCTGGTCAGGTCCTTGTCTCCCCGGGATAAAGCCCACCTGGTCTTTATGGATGTAAAGAGCTATACAAGATGCTAGTCTGTTGGATAAACCTTTTGTTAAGATTTTTAGATCGTTGTTGATTAGAGAGATAGGACGGTAATTAGAGGCCAGAGAAGTATCTTTATCAGGTTTCGGAATGACCGTTATGAAAGCCAGATTTAGGGCTTTATCCAGGGGAGGTCCAGACCCAAGAGAATTGAAGAATTTGACTAAGTACGGGGTTAATATAGGGCCACATTTTTTGTAATATCCTACGGGAAAACCGTCTGGTCCCGGGGCTGAGTTTTGTTTCAGGTGCTTAATAACCCCGAGAACTTCCGATTCGGAAATTGGTTCTTCTAGGAGGTCCGAGTGTTCAGGGGATAATTCGGGAAGGGTGAGGTTGTTTAGGAAGTCCGATATGGAGTGGCTAGGTGTTACTTGCTCTTTTTTATAAAGTGAGGTATAAAAATCATGAAATGTTTCCATTATGCGTTTTGGATTTTGAGACAGTTCACCCGATCGAGTGCGAATTTTGGGGAAGGTAAAGGATCACGGTCTTGGAGTCAATTTGGCTGCTAGCTTAGCTCCTATTTTATCAGTTTGGAAGTAGAAGCGGGCTCCTGACCATCGGAGCTGTTTCTCAGCCTCGGTAGTGAGAGCTAGATTTAAGGATGTCCGTACGGATTCCAGAGCCTCCAGAGAGTCCCTGGTAGGGTTCCTTTTATGAGCTGCACTCAGAGATTGGAATTTTAACCGGAGATTATTGATGTCTACTGTGCGTTCTTTTTTAAGGTTAGAAGTGTTTTAAATGATCTTACCTCTGAGGACTGCTTTGTAGGCTGTCCACAAAGTTTCCATAGAAACCTCTCCGGTATTGTTTAAACGGAAGTATTCTTGTATTTCTTTTGCTAGGATCGAACATTGGATTGGATCACTAAGGAGCCCTTCGTTGAGGCGCCATATGAATCTTTTGCCTGGGTTGGGTGATAGTTGTATATATAACAGGACCAATGAATGGTCTGAAATGGAGGTGTCCCTAATGACCGCTTTAGTAGCCCAGGGGATGTTATGAGATTGAATAAAGATGTGATCAATTCTGGTATGGAGGTGATGTGGGGCCGAGTAATGTGTGTAGTCTTTGGATCTGGGATTCATTTCTCTCCAAATGTCCACAAGGCCTAGGGAACACAGTGTGGAGGCTATCTGGGTACTTTGTTTAGGATGTTTCCTAGACCGAGGGGGGCCGGGCCCCGATTTGTCTAGGGAAAGATGAAAAGGGAGATTTGTGTCTCCTCCCATTATTATTTTCCCTTCCAGTTGCCGACCCAGTGTGGCCATCATGGTGGAGAAAAAGGAAGCCTGACCCTTGTTTGGGGCATAATAAGAAATAAAGGAGTACAATGATCCCTCAATGTAGTGATATAATATATATTGTGGTGGTATAGTGGGTATGATATTACACCAATGTAGTGATTTATAAGAATATCGGGTGGTAGTATATTGGTAGTATAACCGCAGCAACCCAATTCTTCCAGAGAGATGCACTTTATTGACTTCCAACACAGAACAAAGTCCAAAGTCCACAGATGACAAAAAAATCCGACAGAGTATAAAATTCAAAGTCCCATGTTCTTAGGTCTGTGTGTCCATACACAGACAAGCCTCACCTAAACTATAGACTGAATGCCGTGTTATATTCACCAGGCATTGAATGGCTGAGCAATTTGATTGGCCGTTTCAATTTAGGACTTTGATAAGCTTTAGTCTATCAGACAGACAACAACCCCCAGCCGTGAACAGCCGTGAACCACCACAATTTGCACTCCCGCATATCAACATCAACAAGTCCCCTTAGATATGTGTAATTAGATTAACAGATACCACCTGAACACCCTTTTGAGCCCTTGGAATACCTACATTCCTAATCTGTATTCTTGCATATCAACAAGCCCCTTTAGATATATTAGCCCCACAGGAGGGAGCCTCCGCTAGGCCAACCCAAAACACTCCTTGATCCCATTGTTACCCCCTCAAGTCTAATTACCATCAATAAATACTTCTTCTATGGTCCTTTAAACAATGTACCCTTTGAAATGTTCAATTAAGTTAACAGCCCATACCTCACACCCCTAGGTAGACTTGCATAAGACCAACACATCAAAGGGTTTTCAGCTGTTATATTAAAATTGAGTTGGCTTGGACAAATCGACCATTGTCAACTCAATTCTGGCCTGGTTAATATTGACTGTATGTGTGTACATATAATAATGTCCCACATAAATCGGTGAACATATTACAACATATACAACATATACCCCCACTTGGGTCGGTTCTAACTACTAGAACTGACCCATAAAACAAACAACAAAAAATATCATTATGATTTAAGGTACTGGATGCTTTACAATGGCTCATATAAAATATGAAGTTGAAACTGGTTACATCTCTCTTCGCCAGCCTCTAAAGTATCCCCATGAAACAGTTATTAGATAATATAACTTTTAGACCATGACTAGAAAAGGATTTGGTAAACATCAGTGGCCCATATAGCTGTTAGGCCTTATTATATCACATCAAGATCTTGAATATTGCGCAAAGACGAGCTGATGTCACAGTCCATCCTTTGGTCTGACTTCATCACATCTCTCACCATCTCACTGAAAGTAAACTTGGTATGCTCTGGGAACTCCAATCCACATAAGTCCAGGATTTTTTTTCATCTCCAGGCTCAAGCTTTTCATCGCGATACCACTCTACATCATACCACCCGATATTATTATATCACTACATTGGTGCCGTTCAAGTGACCAGAAGAGCATTTTCGGACTTAGTAAAAGAAGTCGGTGGTGACAACAATCATGTGAGGTGGACAGAAGTCTGATGAAGAACCAAGAGCTGTGCTGTGACTCTAATGTCTGGTTGTGACATAAGAGAGTCTGATCTACAAATTTAAACAAGTTGGGAACCCCAGAATTATTCTCTGGAGACTGGAAACAACAACAAAAAAAGGACTGTGTCGTGTACCAGAAGACCTGAACTGGAAGATGAAGAGTAACTAATGCGGTGAGTAAAATATTTCCTTTTTTTTTTTTTAATTATTAGTAATATAGTCAAAATGCTTACTCAGCGTGAAGCTAGTGTCAGTTCTGATAAAGTTAACAGATGGGTATTAAAATGTATTAAGCGCCATGGCGGTCCTTATGAAATTCCAGAAAAATGTAAGCAGACGTGGACGATGATGAAGGAATTTTTAGAGAAAAATGTTTTTGATAGCAAAATTTCAGAAAGTAAAAGAAAAGGTTGTATTACTGTATACAGGGCTTGTTATCTTGCTGTTTAACAATGGAAAGTTCTTTGAATGGTAAGGTTGAGGAAATTACCCAGTTACAGAAGGCAGTTGATAATAGCAACAATGTTTGTGAGAGGTTACAAAACCAATCAGACACTTAGACAGTAAATTTAAAATTGCATGTAGTTACCATTGGGGAAGCTTTGCTTGAGAAATCTAAACGTTGTGATGAATTATCAGAGGAAAATGAGAGATTAAAATTAAGAATTATGGAGTTAGAGAAGAGATCTCAGGAATGCAGATATGCATCAAATCTTGGATTCAGCAATCTGCAGCAAACAGAACCTCATATTAAATCTGATAATTCATTACCAGCTGCCCCCACTGTGACTACCACAGTTTATAACAATAATAACAATGCAGGTGAAGTTCAGCTTGTAATGAAGCCTTTGAAATCAAAAGAATTAGACGCAATTCTTAAAGAAATAGGAATGGTTCCTTACCATGATTTAAACAGATTTTTAAAATGGTTTTGTGACATGCAGCAGGTCAGAGATATGTACAATCTCAACCCATCTGACTTAGAAAGAGTTTTTCAACATTCTTTAGGAAGTGGTCTTTGGATGAGAATTAAACAGATCTGTGTTCAGCCTCTGAGGACAAGGGACATATTACTGGAATTATTATGTGTTTTGTATGGTGTACGTTCTGATGTTACTATTCATGGGAGGATCCAACAGATGCAAAATGAATCTCCATATGAATTGTCACACAGGATAGCAACTATTATGGAATTATTGGTCGGTAATAATCTTGCATTTGAGCGTGGTGGCTTGATACATATGAGTATGTTTCTAGATGCGTTGCATGAAGATATCAAACAAAATATTTTATTAGTTACCCCAAATCCTCATTATTTAAAAGACATATTGTTGAGAGTAGACCATTTATGGAGAAAGTCAAATGAGCAGGCTGTCAAAATTGATTTAGCCACATTGTTTAGGACAAATACTGAACATAAAGATCAGAAGATAATATCCTATGATAACACCCAGAGAGGACACTCCGGGTCAAACATAGGTGATATTAATATGAAAAACAGAGCTGACCAAAATAATAATAAGAAAAGGTCCAAGACTTGGATACCGTTTTCTCAGTTAAAACAGAAATATGACCACCTGAAGATTGAGTATGACAAGATGAGAGGGGATGAGAGGGGAACGTGATAAATTATTAGAGCAGCTGAAGGGGGTACAGGTGTCATAATGGCAGAAGATGTACATTCTCCAGATCTGTTTTTGAATGCAAATGACACTTCTCTAGCAGTGGGGGTGAATTAGCTCTGAACTGTATATGTGTAAATAGTGTTTTGTTTTAACTTCAAACAACGTTTAAGGACCTTGCTAATTAGTTTTGTTGGAGAGTTTTTTTGTCTTTCAGATATTGACATTTGACGGTGAATAGCAGGAGCACAGTCTGAAATTGCTGGCTAGTGGGGGAGAATTATGGAAGAAACGCTGAATAGACAATATATCACTATACATGGAATTATAAAGTTCATGGACTCTCTCGAAATTCATCAAGCAATGGACCTTTTTTTTTCTTCAACGCCCTAATTTTTAATTTTTCTCCCTTTTCCTGATATATTTTGCTTTTCATTTTTTTATTTTCTTTATGTTTTATTTCTTGAACTTTATCTTAAAACCAAAGAGAAGCATTTTAACCTAAAATAATTTTCATAACATCTGTACATATTACATAATGCGTATTGATCAATATATTTGACATCTAAGGTGAGATGCTGCACAATGGCTTGGCATAGCATAAATCATAGTATGTTGGGTGGTTTTCCTAAATTTATAAGAGGGGTGAGTGAAATTCATCACTCTAGTCATGATTTGAAACTTTGTTGATTCAGTTGTTTATAATATGCTAAAGGCTATGACATATATGGATGAAAAAGACCTTTCTACCTTTCATGGTGAGGATACTGGCAAGAATTTCCACTGCCGCTTTGTCTGGATAGAAGATCTGATCAACACTGATGACTCTATCTGAACCATCGTGTGGGGGTATATGTATATGTTGGTATACCATTCAGGTGGAATTATGGACTGAATGATCCAAGTAACTGCTCTATTGAAGGCAATGAGGGGTCGGCCTACAGCAAATTACAAAAGCAAATTGTGGCTGGCAATCAACAAAGATGGACTCATGAATGTCAAGTGCAAGGAAATAGTTTGAAGCACAGTTTTTACTGCCATATCCAAACCTTTTGACCTTGAAAGTGAGTGCTGGTACATTGATAGTTCTTCTTACTATAAAGATGAAAGTAGAGTGTTTGCGTAAAAGCATCTTTAAAAATGGAAAGCTTGAGCCTGGAAATGAAAAAAATCCTGGACTTATGTGGATTGGAGTTCCCAGAGCATACCAAGTTTACTTTCAGTGAGATGGTGAGAGATGTGATGAAGTCAGACCAAAGGATGGACTGTGACATCAGCTCGTCTTTGCGCAATATTCAAGATCTTGATCTGATATAATAAGGCCTAACAGCTATATGGGCCACTGATGTTTACCAAATCCTTTTCTAGTCATGGTCTAAAAGTTATATTACCTAATAACTGTTTCATGGGGATATTTTAGAGGCTGGCGAAGAGAGATGTAACCAGTTTCAACTTCATATTTTATATGAGCCATTGTAAAGCATCCAGTACCTTAAATCATAATGATATTTTTTTGTTGTTTGATTTATGGGTCAGTTCTAGTAGTTAGAACCGACTCAAGTGGGGGTATATGTTGTAATATGTTGGCCAATTTATGTATAATATTGTATTGGAGTGCCATGATGACCAGAAATTCAGTTGAATTGTCCAAGTCAACTGAATTTTAACATAGCAAGGGGACAGCTGAAGACCCTTTGATGTGTTAATCTTATGCAAGTCTATTTGAACATTTCAAAGGGTGTTCAGGTAGTATCTGTTAATCTAATATAATTACACATATCTAAGGGGACTTGTTGATGTTGATATGCGGGAATGCAAATTGGGGTGGTTTATGACTGCAGCTGTTCACGGCTGGGAGTTGTTGTCTATCTGAAAGACTAAAGTATATAAAAGACCTGAATGGAGACGGCCAATCAAATTGCTCAGCCATTCAATATCTAGGGAATATAACACGGCATTCAGTCTATAGTTTAAGTGAGGCTTCTCTGTGTATCGATACACATACCTAAGAACATGGGACTTTGAATTATATACTCTGTCGGATTTTTTGTCATCTGTGGACTTTGGACTTTGTTCTGTGTTGGAAGTCAATAAAGTGCATCTCTCTGGAAGAATTGGGTTGCTGCGGAAGAGTATTTACTAATTAATTATCATACCCACTTTACATCATATCACCCAGTATATTTTATATCACTACACTCAATCGTACCCTTCACTAAAAGATACCTGCCCGCTTGGTCTTTAATGACTTCGGAGGGGGAAAAATTAATGTTTTTTGCGAAACAGATGGCTACCCCCTTAGTTTTATTGTCAGCGTTAGAGAGAAAAAACTGAGGGTAGTTCCCATGTAAGAAGGAGGGGTTGTAAGAGGATGGGAAGTGAGTTTCTTGTAGTAAGAGGACTGCGATTTTTTGCGACTTGTAGTGATTAAACAGTTTACGTCTTTTGACCGGAGAATTCATCCCCTGCACATTGTGCATGGCTATACAGAGGGGGGAGGAGGATTAGGTGTGTCAGATTGCATGGATCAGAGGGGGGGATGTGTGCATCTTACAATAAGTGCTTACCTGAGAATTCAAGATTAGTGTGGGTGTCCAAGCCTTCACAACCTGGGAGTTGTGGAACCTGGGTTGTAGTCATGTTGCCGGGTGTCTGAGTGACCCTGAGAAGAGGCGAGAGGAGGGGGGGCTGACATTGGGGGAAGGTCGTCCCTGAGGGGAAGAGACAAGACATATCAAGAACAATGTAGAAAAAATTCTGAAACCAAACAAACATTCGTCTTATATCCTATGGACTATCTAAGTACCCTTACAGGAGGAGGGGGGCCTTCGCCACCCTTCTCAAGTTTTTTCCCGAGGAGCAAAACCCCAAAGAAGTGGGTTGTGGAGGCGTCTCCGAGTGGGGGAAAATACCACTCCGAAACTGGTCGGGGCGAAGTGCAACCACTCCAGCCATACCGCCAAAAAATAAAACCAAAAATAGAATCAGAAAAACAAAATTGTAGGAGTCCCGAGAAAACTTGAGGCTGAACCAAAATGTCTCAGGTGCAATTAAAGATCTGGCTTAAACCCTGCCAGAAGGGAACGGGGGCTTGCAGAGTTAGTGTCCCGATGCCAGAGGACAACAGCAGGCGAACCTGGGTAGAAGGAAACAATGTTGATTGCAGGCTTCTCATTAAGGAGGGCGTCCATCTTTGGATCTCTTGGCTTGTTGTTTCTGCCATAAAGGTTGGATGGGGCTCGTTGGGGGTGGTCTTTTCGCAGATTGAGGTGTTCTGGGGTCTATGGCGGCAGTTGATGCAGGGGAATGGGAAATAAGGCCCAGTTGAAGCAGCAATCGTTCCCCATCCCCAAAGTTCGTGAAACTGTAGGATTTGTTTAAGTAGGCAAAGTTGAGACGAAATGGAAACGACCATCTATAAGTGATCGATTTTTGCGATAGGATGAGCAGGAGTGGCTTTAAGGATCTCCGTCGTTGTATCGTGAAGGGGGAGAGATCTGCAAAAATTTGGATGGCATGACCTTGGATGGTGAGGTTTTCTGATTCCTTAGCTCTGTGCATGACTTCTTCTTTAACTCTGAAGAAGTGGGGTTTCACCACTATGTCTCTGGGCAGACCGTCTTGGCGTGGAGGTTGCAGGGCCCTGTGCGCTCGATCCAGTTCCAGCCCATAGTCAGGTATGTCAGGAATTAGATTTTTGATGAAAGAGTGAACTATGTTATCTGTGTCTTTGAACGATTCAGGTAGGCCTCTCAATCTGATGTTATATCTGCGCGACCTATTTTCGAGGTCATCGAGTTTTGAATACGCCATATCTAACTGTTCGTGTAAATCATGGATCCTATCGGTGTTCTGATTGGCAACTGCAGCAATTTGATCGGTCTTAGCTTCGATCGCTTTAATTCTTGCACCCAGCTGCTGCAGGTCGGCCTGTATAGTGGTGGTGATTTGTGAGGCAGTGTGGTCTAGCCCCCTTGAGAGCATATTGGAAAACGTTTCCATTAGAGCTGAGAAGTCTGTGGGAGTGGGAGCAGGGAAGACATTCTGGGCGCCTGATGTATAACAGCCCTCACGCATCTGAGAGAGGGGGGGGACATCCATGGGACTGCAGTCTACAGATTCTGAGGTAGATGTAGTCAAGATCCCCTCCAGAGGGTTACTTACAGTTTGGAGCTGCATCTTATCTTTGCGTGATGGCAGAGGAGAGAAGTCTCCTAAGGATTCCTCTGGATGCTGAGTGAGGCCTCGTGTTGCGCCGGCGGCCGCCATTTTCGGGGAGGCCGCGATTTGATGGCCAGGATCGAGGAAGCGGGATAAATCCCGTCTGACAGAGCCCCTGGTCATGCAAGGGGGTCCCTCAGGACTCCAGGAGGTGGTGAGGGGGTCCAGTCGGCTGATTCTGCTGCTTGTGGTAGCTGTGGCGGCTGATGTAGGCTGGAGCGGAGCGGAGCTCTCAGAACGAGCGACCGCTCATGGAGCCACCGCGCATGCGCCTTCATTGTTAACTGTTCATTTCTTTCTCTTTTTATACGCGCTCCGTGTCTGATCAGCAGGCCTCTAAGTACTGCCTTATGTGCTTCCCACAAGACGCCAGGGTCACAGTCTTGGTGATCGTTTTCCCGGAAGTAAAGGGACAGTGTTTGTGTCGCATCCGCTAACACTTCAGGAATCTGAAGAAGGCTTTCATTTAACCGCCAGATCCTCGTTCTGGCCGTGGATGTCCGGGTGAGAGTGTACGTGAGAGTGATAGGTGCATGGTCTGACCATGTGATGAGACCTATGGATGAGTCCGCCACCAATGCAGTTGGTCGTGGGGTATCAAAAAATAGTCTATTCTGGTGTAAAGTTTGTGTGTTTGCGAGTAGAAGGTATAGTCCCATTCCCCCGAATGTTGAAGGCGCCACACATTAACTAATTGCGCTTTATGAAGGGAATTAGCTATGCGCTTTCTATGCGATGGGGGTACCGAGGAATGTCCAGAAGACGTATCCGAGGAGGGGAAAGAGGGACATTAAACCCCCCCCCCCAAAATCAGCTGGCCAGCCTTAAATTCTCCCAGTTTGTCCAGAATGTTGGAGATAAAATTGCTCTGATGTTCATTGGGAGCATAGATTGACGCTAATGTGAGTGTGGTGTCCCCCACAAGCCCTTTTAGGAACACGAACCTTCCTTCCGGGTCTTTGAGCGCTGCTTGACATTGCCAGGGGACCTTGCTCGAGATTAGGATAGATACTCCTTTAGTTTTGGCCGTGGGGTTGGTGGAGTGATACGCTACTGGGAAGTATCTATTTTTAAGCAACGGGAACTTGTCGTGTTTGAAATGAGTTTCCTGGACAAATGCAATATCTGCCCGGGAGTTCCGGAGGTCAGATAAGAGCATCCTTCGCTTTTCTGGTATGTTTAGGCCCTTCGCGTTGATCGACACTACGGAGAAACGGAGCAGGTCTCTACTCAAAAGATCTGTAAGTACTAAGTCAACAAGTTATAACTTACATACACACGTTACCGCCCCACTAAAACAGGGAGATATGTGCGACCTAATTGGGGAGGAAGTCAGAACATGACTGGCAGAGAAGGATCCCTGTCCTCCCACCCACCCAGGCAGAAAAATTTGGAAAACAATATAGAAGCAAATAACTGAATTTCACATGCACAGCGGTATTATGAAATATACATTATTGAAACCAATACTGTTACTATAAAAAACATCACTAAGGATAAAGGCTAAAGGCAAACTTCAATATTTATCCCACCTATCTGGAGTCCCCTGTAGACCGCTCTCTCCCCACTGCCCAGACTGGAATGTCCCTATTACCTTCCCGTGCCCTTCTGGTACCGTGAAGTACCTCCCCCATCTCCCCTGGCAAAAGGCTGTAGGACGGTTCCCCGGGTTGCTCACGGCTCCCCTCTATTTCTCATCGGGGTCACCCAACTCCAAATTTAAAAGGCAGCCGGGGGTTGCTGCATCCCCACCCTTCCATCTACAACAGGTACCTCCCTTCCAAGTGTTGCCACATTCTGGGAACCAGCTAGCTTAGGGCCTCCCCTCCGCACCAACCTTCCCCCGGACATGGAGCCCCCCAAGGCAGGGCACAACATCCGATGGTGGGTGAAATTCCTGAGCCGGCACGGAAAGGAGATAGAACCTCAGATCAGAGTGTGTTTCTGGCCACATCATGCAAACCGCACTATTTACACCGCCCACTCATTATGTGTTGCCCAGAGCATCCTATAAGGAGTAACATTGCTGGACTGTATAGAAGAATACACCTTAGTCTCAGTTTGTAATCTCAGCTCATGAATAAAACCGTGGTTCTTGACAGCTCCTTCAGAACACGTAAATGGTATGCTTCTCCTTTAGTCCCCCGTGGGACCTCAATTTGCACAGTACTCCCTCCTATATGACCCAAACTCTGTATCTGTGTTCCTTTCGTTCACATGCAAAGGGATAGGCATAGGGATCAGTACTGTCCAGTGTACCAGCTGCGTTAATATGTTCCCCTCAAGAAGTTGGGCATGAGTCAGGCTAATATCGGAGAGTGGGTTTGGGAGGACCCAGAGACATCCTGTGGGTTGTTTGCATCTGTGAAGGGAGACAGCTCAAACGGCTTACCGATCGGGTCGGGCAGGAAGTTCAGACCCTGCCGACCGTGATGTGGAGGAGGAGGGTAGCCCAAACAAAGTCGAGTGATAAAAGGGATGACCCTCCTCAGGATTACGTTTGTATGGGTCACCGCAGTGTATGGATCACTAGCAAAGTCTCCGAGGTATACAGGGGATCCCCTGAGGGGGGTTTCCTGGCTCTCATTCAGAACACCATTATAGCTCCCAACGGATCCAGCTGGGAGACGGGCAGGGGTGAAGGAGGCCATGTAAGGAGGCTGTGAAAAAAGGTCATCCAATCCCCTGGGACACGGAGACAGGGGCACATTGAGCTTTGCTGAGTCAGATAATGGGAGATAAGCCACAGGGGGATGAAACGGTGGGTATGTGTGTGGGAGATAGGTACTCACGCCTCCCTGTTGTTTTCAGGGGATGTTGTGCGGGATCGTCGTCTATTCCTCGGGGGTCTAGGAGGTAATCCACCGCTCGTTGTAGGGTTGTTTCTGCGGCCCTGGAATCTCGGTAGCAAGCCCAGCCAGTCCGGGAGTTTCATCGGTTCGGCTGATAGAAAATCAAATAGAGCCGACAGCGAGTCTGGAGAGCGGAGCAAGAAAGAACGCTGTTCTTCCTGGAAGGTAACCGATAGGGGAAAACCCCACCGGTAGGTAGCGTTGTGTCTTCTCGCTAGGTCCAGGAGAGGTTTCAGGAGTGCTCTGCGCTGAAGCGTTGCCCTGGAGATATCTGGTAGGATTGTGAGCTCTGCTCCGTCCAGCTCTAATTCCTGTGTTTCCCAAGCCTTCTGTGCAATAACTTCTTTATGGGCATAGTGATGAAGTCGGCATATGACGTCCCGAGGTCTGGCCGGATCCTCTGATCTGGGGCCCAGTGCCTTGTGTATGCGATCAAACTCCATGCGTCCCTGTATCTGGTCACCTGTTACCCTCCGGAATATATCAGCCACCGTGTCCGCCAGATCTGCTGGGCCCGTAGCCTCTGGGAGGCTGCGGAGTCACAGATTATTTCTGCGGCTCCTGTCTTCCATCTCCTCCATATGTAGCTGTAAGCCTATCGATGTCTCGGCCTGAGCCCTATGTTGTGACTCCAGTGCCGTTACTCTACGGTCAATCGACGACATACGTCAGGGGCATATCAGTGGCCGTCGGGCGAATATGTGCGCACGCAGGTGCACGAAGGGCCCTTCCAGGGCAGTTCTGCTAAATTCTCCACCAGGGGCGCCGGAGCACTCCCGCGTGCACCCGTTCGCATGTTCGCGCGTGCGCCCGTGCGCGCTAGCGCTGTTTTGGCGCCAAGGGTCCTTTAAAAGACTGTCAGATGCTTCTGTCAGGTGCTGTTCGTCTGCAGCTCTGCACCTGAGTTCCTGTATCCTGCCTGTTGTATTGCTAGTGACCCGGCTCTGTCTGACCATTCTCCAGTCTCCTATCCAACCCGGCCTGCCTGACCTTGCTTATATCTTGTGACCCGTTGCCGAACTCCTGCCTGCCTGACTATTCTTGGATTATCCCTCCTGCTATATACTTGCCTGATCTCCTGCCAAACGGACTGTCTGACCCTGCATTGCCTGTGTCCTGTGACGCTGCCTCCAGCCTGCTCTGCCAAGCTTCAGATCCTGCTGCTGCCTTATCATCCACCTGCCTGCCTACTGACCTGCATCAGTCTACCTGCATCCGCAGCTCAGCCATCCCAGAGGGACGTCCTTCCAGTTCCAGTGCTTGCTTCTGCTGGAACCTGCATCAGGCCCTCCTACCCACTGTGCTCAAGAGACCACTGTTCCCACTTCCAGTGGCTCCTGAACCAGCGTTTAAGAGAGGTCTCCTTCTACCAGTCGGGCTCAACTACCAGGTACCTAACAGTACGAACAGCCATGACTGAGCCCGCAGGAGAGACCTCTCCCATCAAGGAGATCTGTACGCACCTAGCGGCACTTACCCAGGCAGTAAAGACTTTGCAAGACAGTTACAACAGACTGGAGGGTCAAGTGCTAAATCTTAGTGGTCCTGGAGGTGTGGCCCCTGCCTCCGCAGCTGCTGCAGCACAGGCTGCTGCACCACCCTCTGTGGTCATGCTTCCACCTGAACCAAGGGTCCCTATCCCTGAGAAGTTTTCTGGTGACCGAACCAAGTTTCTGGCCTTCCGCAGCGCCTGTCAACTTTATTTCGCCCTACAGCCACGGACTTTTTCCTTGGAGGCTACTCCAAGGAGTGGGATTTGTCATATCCCTTCTCCAGAGGGAACCTCAGACCTGGGCCCACCGCCTGCTTGAAACCAACTCTGTACAGATCCAGTCCTTGCCCGCCTTTTTTGAAGCCATGGCCCAGTTGTACGAGGACCCTCAGCGGACTGCCACCGCCGAGGCAGCTTTGTTCGCGCTCCAGCAAGGCCGTAGGCCGGCCGAGGACTATGTTACAGACTTTCGACGCTGGAGCGCGGACACTCAATGGAACAACGCAGCTTTACGTCACCAGTTCCGCATGGGGCTATCTGAGAGTCTTAAGGACGAGCTTGCCCGGGTAGGGATGCCTGATACCCTTGAAGAACTCATCACTCTTACCATCCAGATTGACCGACGCCTTCGTGAACGCCGGTCTGAACGTTCTTCCCAACAAACGCGGCCTATGTGGATGACTGCAAGAGTTCCGGTTCCTGCCTCCCGGTATCCACCTCCTGCCTGCCAAAGTCCAGTCACCCAAACACCAGATGCTCCAGAGCCAATGCAACTGGGACTTATGCGTTCTACCTTGCCCCCAGAAGAACGGGCGCGCAGACGCCAGCTAAATCTCTGTCTCTACTGTGGTGGGGCGGGCCACTATGTGAACAACTGTCCAGTAAAGACTCGTAAGTGTTTTTCTTCTACTCCGGCCAGTTTATCCGCTTTAACTACCAATACAACTCAACTTGCTCTCCCTCTCTCATTACAGCTCCAGGGAAGAACAATCCAGGTCAACGCCATTATTGATTCTGGGGCATGTAGCTGTTTTGTTGACTCTGTTTTCGCTACCCAACAAAATCTTCCCCTAAAGAACAAGACACATAGACTCTCAGTTTTTTTGGCCGATGGGTCCCACATAAAATCAGGACAAGTCTCTCAAGAAACCCTTCCTTTGTCTGCCACCTGTTTATCTTAACACAAAGAGATCCTAACTCTGGATGTTATCTCATCTGCATTATTTCCGATCATTTTGGGCATGCCCTGGCTCCAGGCCCATAACCCTCATGTTAACTGGGTCACGGGTGAGATCAAGTTCCAGTCACCCTACTGCCAAAAACATTGCCTACCTGAATCCTTTAAATCTGCTGCTACTCTACTTTGTATGGACATTGATCAAGACCTGCTTCAAACCATACCAGAGGCCTATCGGGAATTTGCAGATGTGTTCAGCAAGAAGAGAGCAGACTCCCTGCCACCCCATCGTCCCTGTGATTGCCCAATTGAGCTGCTTCCTGGGGCTGAGATTCCTTTCGTGCGCATCTTCCCGTTGTCTGAAAAAGAACAAGAGGCACTTAAGGTATACATAAATGAAAACCTCGAAAAGGGCTTTATCCGACCTTCTACGTCACCAGCTGGTGCCAGAATATTTTTTGTCTCCAAAAAAGATCAGACTCTTCGTCCATGTGTGGACTATCGGGAGTTAAACAAGGTTACGGTCAAAAACCTCTACCCGTTGCCCCTAATACCTGAACTGTTCCAGAAGTTGAGGTCTGCCATCATCTTCACCAAGCTGGATCAGAGAGGGGCCTACAATCTGGTCCGCATTTGGGCCGGAGATGAATGGAAGACGGCGTTCCGGACCCGTTTCGGACACTATGAGTATCTGGTCATGCCCTTCGGCCTATGCAATGCTCCTGCCACGTTCCAGCATCTGGTCAACGATGTGTTTAGAGATTTCCTGGACATCTTTGTAATCGTCTATTTGGATGACATCTTAATCTTCTCCAGTTCACTCAATCAACATAGAGAACATGTCCGTAAAGTTCTGGACCGACTTCGTTTGCACAGACTGTATGCTAAGGCGGAGAAGTGCGAATTTGAACAGGATGAGATTCAGTTTCTGGGGTTAGTGATCTCCCCAACCGGCATCAAAATGGACCCTCAGAAGGTGTCCGCTGTGTTAGATTGGCCAGCTCCCCTGGACAAGAAGGGCGTGCAACGCTTCATTGGTTTTGCAAATTTTTATAGAAAGTTCATTAGGGGGTTTTCTGCCATCATCTCCCCCATCACGCAGCTAACCAAGCAGAACTCTCGTTTCCACTGGAACCCGGAGGCTCAGGGGGCCTTTCAAGAATTAAAAAGACATTTCACATCAGCTCCGATCCTTAGCCATCCTGACCCGTCCTTACCTTTTATACTGGAGGTTGATGCTTCCGAAGTGGCCATGGGTGCTGTCATTTCTCAACGACAGGGCAACAAGGACCTGATGCATCCCGTAGGGTTCTTTTCTAGAAAACTTTCACCGGCTGAGCGGAACTATGATGTGGGAGCCCGGAAGCTACTTGCTATCAAGACAGCTTTGGAAGAATGGAGGTACTTGTTAGAAGGCGCAGTCCATCCGGTACTGATATATACTGACCACAAAAACCTTGAATATTTAAGATCTGCTAAGAGACTAAAACCCAGAAAGGCCCGATGGGCTCTATTCTTTACACGGTTCTGTTTCCACATTACCTACCGACCTGGATCTAAAAACGTAAAACCAGACGCGCTGTCGCGCATGTTTGACAACCCTAAGGACTTTTCTGTACCTGACACTATTCTGCCGGCAAATAGCTTCCTACTTCTTCAAACGGATCTCCTGTCCATGATCAGAGAAGCATCACCAGAACCTTCAAGTCTCCAGGGATCCTCTTTAACATCTCGAGATGGATTATTGTGGAGAGGAAGTCAAATTTTCATACCAGAGAGCGCCCGAGTCAAGGTACTGACATTATTGCATGACCACCCACTTGCAGGACATTTTGGGGTTCGCAAGACCTTTGAGCTGGTGCAACGCACTTTCTGGTGGCCTAATCTGAAGGAATTCTGCAGGAAGTATGTTAACTCTTGTTCCGTCTGCATTCAGAATAAGACTCCCAGGAACAGAGCCTGGGGATTACTGAGACCATTGCCTATACCAGATAGACCCTGGAGGATGATAGCAACTTTATAGTTGAACTACCATGCTCTGAAGGATGTTCGGCGATCTTTGTGGTCGTCGACCGGCTGTCTAAAATGGCCCACTTTGTACCCCTAAAAGGAACACCTTCTGCTGTTGAAACGGCCCGTGTGTTCATCAAGGAGATTGTCAGGCTGCACGGAATCCCCGCAAATATAGTGTCCGATAGGGGGGTACAGTTTACCTCACGCTTCTGGAGAGCCCTATGTGAAATCTTGAAAATTGAACTAGCCCTGTCCTCAGCATATCACCCCCAAACGAATGGGCAAACTGAAAGGACAAACCAGACACTGGAGCAATACATTAGGTGTTTCACATCTTTTGTGCAAGATGATTGGGTGTCCCTGCTGCCCCTAGCGGAATTCGCCTATAACAATGCCAGCCACTCTGCCACTGGTCAATCCCCTTTCTTTGCCAATTATGGTTTTCATGTATCTTTCTTACCAGATTTTCTTTCAGAATCCTCAGTTCCAGCGGTTCAGGACACAGTGCAGTTCCTCAGTCATAATAACCGGATGTTACGGGAAGCAGTATCCAAGGCACAAGCGGACAGCAAGAGGTTCTTCGATCAGAAAAGAAAAGGAGATCTAAACCTTCAGCTTGGTGATAAGGTATGGCTATCTACCGATAATATTAGATTGACTTGTCCTTCCAAAAAGCTTGCTCCTAAATTTATTGGGCCCTTCCCTGTGAAAAGGAAAATCAACGAGGTATCCTATGAATTGTGTTTACCTGATTCACTTAAAATCTACCCTGTGTTTCACGTATCACTTTTGAAGCCTGCTGTAGATGATCCCTTTCCTGATAGGGGCACCAGGGTCCCTGAGCCAGTTTTGGTGGATGGTAATGAGGAGTACGAAGTGGAGGCCATCCTTGATTGCAGAAAGAGATCTGAGCAAGTACAATTTTTGATTAAGTGATTCATGCCTATTTCTCTGCTCATCCTGAAAAGAAAAGTTATCTGGGCATCCGGAGGCTGCCCGTTGGGAGGGGGCAATGTCAGGAGCATATCAGTGGTCGTCGGGCGAATATGCATGCACGCAGGTGCACGAAGGGCCCTTTCAGGGCAGTTCTGCTGAATTCTCCACCAGGGGGCGCCGGAGCGCTCCCGCGCGCGCCCGTTCGCGCTAGCGCTGTTTTGGCACCAAGGGTCCTTTTAAAGACTGTCAGATGCTTCTGTCAAGTGCTGTTCATCTGCAGCTCTGCACCTGAGTTCCTGTATCCTGCCTGTTGTTGTATTGCTAGTGACCCGGCTCCGTCTGACCATTCTCCAGTCTCCTATCCGACCCGGCCTGCCTGACCTTGCTTATATCTTGTCACCCGTTGCCGAACTCCTGCCTGCCTGACTATTCTTGGATTATCCCTCCTGCTATATACTTGCCTGATCTCCTGCCAAACGGACTGTCTGACCCTGCTTTGCCTGTGTCCTGTGACGCTGCCTCCAGCCTGCTCTGCCAAGCTTCAGATCCTGCTGCTGCCTTATCATCCACCTGCCTGCCTACTGACCTGCATCAGTCTACCTGCATCCACAGCTCAGCCATCCCAGAGGGACGTCCTTCCAGTTCCAGTGCTTGCTTCTGCTGGAACCTGCATCAGGCCCTCCTACCCACTGTGCTCAAGAGACCACTGTTCCCACTTCCAGTGGCTCCTGAACCAGCGTTTAAGAGAGGTCTCCTTCTACCAGTCGGGCTCAACTACCAGGTACCTAACAACATGGAAGTCTCTCCTGCAGTCAGCCTGTCCGATAGAGAGTGAACCTCCTGCTTGACCGCTCGGATCTCTTTACGGTGCGATGCCTCCACCCGGCCTATCAGGGTTTCAATGTCGGCCTTCGTAGGCAAGGCCTGAAGAATGGCCCTCAACTGCGCCAAACAACAAAGGAGGCTGTGGTGACATTCGTGAGTCGGACGATAAGAATGGCGGCACGTTGGAAAAGAACTCCGGGCTTTGAGATCATGTAGGTGAGGGCGGTGGGATGATATGTGCAGAGCTCGATGAATGGGAAGCATGTGCCGTCGCCATCTTGAGTTACGGCGATCCCAACTGTAGCTGTTGAAAGATTCTTAATAGTTCCCCCTGTGCTGCGGTCGGAGGAGACACTTTGTTGGTTTTTTTTATCTTCTTTGCTGTACGCTTCTTAGAGGAGAGCATTATGCAGTCAAAGGAGCAAATCCGCCTGGGCAAGATAGGAGAAGGCCGGGAGCTTCACTAAAACATGTCTCTACTCCGCCATGTCCAGGCCAGGCCCCCCGCAAATTTTATTTTAAGGGGAACGCTGATGGGTATATTTTTAATGTGCACACTGATGGGCATATTTTCTTAAGGGGTACACTAATGGACACATTTTGTTGTGCCCATCAGAGTGCCCTTTAACATAAAATGTGCCCATCAGCGTGCACATTAAAAATATACCCATCAGTAGGGATGAGCCGAACACCCCCCGGTTCGGTTCGCACCAGAACCTGCGAATGGACCGAAAATTTGCACGAACGTTAGAACCCCATTGACGTCTATGGGACTCGAATGTTCAAAATCAAAAGTGCTCATTTTAAAGGCTAATTTGCATGGTATTGTCCTAAAAAGGGTTTGGGGACCCAGGTCCTGCCCCAGGGGACATGTATCAATGCAAAAAAACTTTTAAAAACGGCAGTTTTTTCAGGAGCAGTGATTTTAACCACTTGCCGCCCGCCCTATTACAAAATGACGGCGGCAAAGTGGTTTGATATTCCTGTCCGGACGTCATATGACGTGATCAGGAATATCGAGCCGCTGCGCGCCCCCAGGGGCGCGCATCACGGCGATCGTTGTTGCGGTGTGTCAGACTGACACCCCGCAACACCGATCTAGGTAAAGAGTCTCTGACGGAGACTCTTTACCATGTGATCAGCCGTGTCCAATTACGGCTGATCACGATGAAAATAGGAAGAGACGGTAATCGACTTTTCCTCACTCGCGTCTGACAGACGCGAGTAGAGGAGAGCCGATCGGCTGCTCTCCTGACAAGGGGGGTCTGTGCTGATTGTTTATCAGCACAGCCCCCCCTCGGATCCTGCCCAGGACCACCAGGGAAGCCGCCCAGGACCACCAGGGAAGCCATCCACACTGGGCCACCAGGTATGCACCCTAGACCCCAGGGAAATACCAGTATGTGCCCAGGCAGCTGCCAATCAGTGCCCACTCCAATGCCTACCACTGCCAGTGCCACCAGGTATGCCTATCAGTGCCTCATATCAGTGCCGCGTATCAGTGCCCATCAGTGCCACGTATCAGTGCCCAGCAGTGCTGCCCATCAGTGCCCATCAGTGCCCAGCAGTGCCGCCTATCAGTGCCACCCTATCAGTGCCCATCAGTGCCCAGCAGTGCCGCCTTTTAGTGCCCATCAGTGTCGCCTATCAGTGCCAACCAGTGCCACCCAGTGCCACCCAGTGCCCATCAGTGCCGCCTATCAATGCCCATCAGTGCTGCATATCAGTGCCACCTATCAGTGCCGCCTACCAGTGCCCATCAGTGCCCATCGTCGGTGCCCGTCAGTGCCCACTCATTGGTGCCACCTCATCGGTGCCGCCGTATCAGTGCCTGTCAGTGCTACCTTATCAGTGCCCATCAGTGAAAGAGAAAACTTACTTATTTACAAATTTTTTTAACAGAAACAAAAGTAAAACTTTTATTTTTTTCAAAATTTTCGGTCTTTTTTTATTTGTTTAGCAAAAAATAAAAACCCCAGAGGTGATCAAATACCACCAAAAGAAAGCTCTATTTGTGGGAACAAAATGATAAAAATTTAGTTTGGGTACAGTGTAGCATGACTGCGCAATTGTCATTCAAACTGCGACAGCGCTGAAAGCTGAAAATTGGTCTGGGCAGGAAGGTGTCTAATGCCGCGTACACACGAGCGGACTTTACGGCGGACTTTGCCCGGCGGACTGGATTTCGTCGGACAATTCGATGTGTGTGGGCTCCAGCGGACTTTGTTTTCTCAAAAGTTGGACGGAATTAGATTTGAAACTTGTTTAAAATTTATCCGTTGAAATCGAGTCCGGTCGAAAAGTCCGCCGTCTGTATGCTAGTTCGACGGACAAAAAGCCACGCTAGGGCAGCTATTGGCTACTGGCTATGAACTTCCTTGTTTTAGTCCGGTCGTACGTCATCACGTACGAATTCGACGGACTTTGGTGGATTGTGTGTAGGCAAGTCCGTTCGTTCACAAAGTCCGTCGGAAAGTACGTCGAAAAGTCCGCCGGGCAAAGTCCGCCGTAAAGTCCGCTCGTGTGTACGCGGCATAAGTGCCCTGTATTGAAGTGGTTAATGATGCTTAAAGTAAAAAAAAAGTGAAATATCCCTTTAAATATCATGCCTGGGGCGTGTCTATAGTATGCCTGTAAAGTGGCGCGTGTTTCCTGTGCTTAGAACAGTCCCTGCACAAAATGTCATTTTTAAAGGAAAAAAAAGTCTTTTAAAACTGCTTGCGGCTTTAATGTAATGTTGGGTCCTGGCAATATGGATGAAAATCAGTGAGACAAATGGCATGAGTACCCCCCAGTCCATTACCAGGCCCTTTGGGTCTTGTGTGGATATTAAGGGGAACCCCGCACCCAAATTAAAAAAGGAAAAAGCAGTATACAGGCTCTGTACTCTGAACAGCAGTATACAGACAAGACAGGGACTGTAGGTTTATTGTTAAGTAGAATCTGTTTGTAATTTGGAACTGGTACATTTTTACATGTTTAGCTCCAGCCAAAAAATCTATTTTAAGCTTTTTGGAAAACATAGGGAAGGGTTATCACCCCTGTGACATTTGTTTTGCTGCCTGTGCTCCTCTTAAGAAGATTTCACCTCACTTTTTGTCCCAATGACAAATGTTTTTTGAAAATTTGGGTTTTTTTGTGAAAGAAGGATTGGTGATAAAGCATCAGTGGAAAGGAGAAATGTTTTTCCCATATTAACTCTTACAGGAGAGAATTTCCCTTCCTAGGGGTAGATTTCATTTCACTTCCTGTTGTCTCCTTCCGTTTGCAAGTAGGAGTCGTTTGTAAGTTGGATGTTTGAAAGTAGGGGCCTGCCCTATATACTCTGCAGAAATTGGGGCCTTGGGTGTTGTTGTGGCCACAACACTGTAAGCCCTCACAGGGCCCTGCTGTGAAATATTAGATCAAGAATTGTAATTACATGCCCCTGTTGAACAGGGGCAGAAAAATTGGGCCTTTGGTGGTGGTGCTGGTGCCACAACACTGTAAGTCCTCACTCGCTCTTGGTGGGCGCAGAAACGGGCCCTGCTGTGAAATATTAGATCAAGAATTGTAATTAAATGCCCCTGTTGAACAGGGGCTGAAAAATTGGGCCTTAGGCACTGGTGCTGGTGCCACAACACTGCAACCCCTCACAGATACTATAGTTGGAATGCAGAAACGAGCCCTGCTGCAAAGTATTGCATCAAAAATTGTAATTACACGCCCCTGTTAAACAGGGGCTGAAAAATTAGACCTTAGGCACTGGTGCTGGTGCCACAACACTGCAACCCCTTACAGATACTATAGTTGGAATGCAGGAACGAGCCCTGCTGCAAAGTATTGCATCAAAAATTGTAATTACACGCCCCTGTTAAACAGGCGCTGAAAAATTGGGCCTTAGGCACTGGTGCTGGTGCCACAACACTGCAACCCCTCACAGATACTCTAGTTGGAATGCAGCAACGAGCCCTGCTGCAAAGTATTGCATCAAAAATTGTAATTACATGCCCTGTTAAACAGGAGCTGAAAAAATTGTCCTTAGGCACTGGTGGCGGCGCCCAGAACCAAAAATGTTCTTACAAGCTATCAGCGTGATCGTTGAGGAGGAAGAGGATAATTACTCAGGATAGTCACTCAGCATCAGCATAGGCAGTCTTTGAAGGGATCTGAGATTTCAAAAAAAAATATTCGGTTACATCAGCATCAGGTGCTTGGTAGCTGTTGGTGATCCAAGACTGATTCATTTTTATGAAGGTCAGTCGATCGACCGAGTCGGTGGACAGACGTACTCTGTGATCGGTTACAAAGCCTCCAGCAGCACTGAATGTGCATTCCGAAAGAACGCTGGATGCAGGACAGGCCAGTAGCTCAATTGCATACTGTGCAAGCTCTGGCCAGTGATCCATCCTCAAGACCCAGTAACCCAGAGGATTTTCGGTGGGAAAGGTGTCCAAGTCAGATCTTGCCCCTAGGTATTCCTGCACCATGTAAAACAGACGCTGGCGATGGTTGCTGGAACCGATCATACCTTGGGGCTGCGGACTAAAAAATTGTCTGAACGCATCGGTCAGACGGCCACCTTCTTCACCCCTCCTTCTTTGACTGACCGAAGCCTCAGAAACACGTTGTCCAGAAACAGGAGTTTGTAACCTCCCAGTCTCTGGGAACGCGTTGCACAGACCTTTCTGCAAGGCCTCCCGAAGATGTTTCATCCTCTGCGACAGCAAGATAAGGTCCGCAACCTTACCCTTGTAACGTGGATCAAGGAGGGTTGCCAGCCAGTATTGGCCCTTCTCCTTGATACCACGAATACGAGGATCCTTACGCAGGCTTTGCAGGATCAGGGAGGCCATGCAGCGTAGGTTTGCTGAGGCATTCGGTCCGGAGTCCCCTGGGTCACTAAGGACGACATGATCTGCAGCCACCTCCTCCCAGCCACTTACAAGTCTATGTGTTTCTTGGGACTGATCCCTTAAAGACTGCTGCTGATGCTGAGTGCCAGGCTCCACCTCCATACTGACACAATCCCCCTCCTCCTCTTCCTGTGTGATCGGCGGGCACGCAGGAACACTGTCTGGATAAAGGGGGCCTTGAGAGCTAAGGAAGTCCTCCTCTTCCTGCCTCTGTTCTGCCTCAAGTGCCCTGTCCATTATTCCACGCAGCGTGTGCTCCAACAGGTGGACAAGGGGGACAGTGTCACTGATGCATGCGCTGTCACTGCTCACCATCCTCGTGGCCTCCTCAAATGGTGACAGGACAGTGCATGCATCCCTGATCATGGCCCACTGGCGTGGGAAAAAAAACCAAGCTCCCCTGACCCTGTCCTGGTGCCATAGTCGCACAGGTACTCATTGATGGCCCTCTGCTGCGTGTGCAGCCACTGCAGCATGGTCAACGTTGAGTTCCACCTGATGGGCATGTCACAGATTAGGCGGTTCTTGAGCAGGTTAAACTCCTTTTGGAGGTCTGCCAGCCGAACACTGGCATTATATGACCTGCAAAAATGCACACAGACTTTCCTGGCCTGCCTCAGGACATCCTGTAAGCCTGGGTACCTGCCCAAGAACCGCTGCACCACCAAGTTAAGGGCGTGAGCCAAACAGGGCACATGGGTCATTTGTCCCTGTCGGAGGGCAGAGAGGAGGTTGGTGCCATTGTTGCAAACCACCATTCCTGCCTTAAGTTGGCGTTGCGTCAACCACCTCTGAACCTGCCCCTGCAGAGCTGACAGAACCTCTGCCCCAGTGTGGCTCCTGTCCCCCAAGCACACCAGCTCAAGCACCGCATGGCATCTTTTGGCCTGCATACTTGCGTAGCCCCTTGAACGGCTACGGAGCACCGCTGGTTCCGAGGACAAAGCACAGGAAGAGGCCATGGAGGAAGAAGAAGAGGAGGGGGTGGAGGAGAGAGGTGTGTCACAATCATTAGTAGTGGCATTTTGGAGGCGTGGTGGCGGAACAACCTCCAACACTACTGCACCTTGTCCTGCATCCTTCCTAGCTGCCAGCAGAGTCACCCAATGCGCGATGAAACTTAGGTAGCGTCCCTGTCCATGCCTGCTGGACCATAAGTTAGTGGTAATATGCACCTTACCGCTGACTGCCCTGTCCAGCGAGGCATGGACATTGCCTTCCACATACCGGTAGAGAGCTAGAATCGCCTTCAGTGAGAAAAAGTGGCGTTTCGGTACCTGCCATTGAGGAACCGCACATTCCACAAACTCTCAGAAGGGGGCAGAGTCTACCAACTGAAAAGGCAGCAGTTGAAGTGCTAGCAATTTTGCCAAGCTAGCATTCAACCGCTGGGCATGTGGATGGCTGGGAGCGAACTGGGGCAGGGAAATTTGCCTGGTACAATCTGACATCGGTGTACCGAAAGCAGATTGCCTACAAGTACTTGGCTGTGACACACCTAATTCTACACCTTCATTCCTCTCAGTGCAGGTCTCAGAGAGGCCTGAAGGTATAGTGGGGTTGGAGATCTCAGCTGATGAGGCGCAAGGAGAGGTCCTCTTTGTTCTTTGGTGTGGGTCTTTTAGATACGCTTGCCAACGAACTGCATGGCAGGTCAACATATGTCTGGTCAAGCATGTGGTGCCCAAGCGAGAGATGTTTTGGCCACGCGAGATACGCTTGAGACATATGTTGCAAATAGCAGCGGTGCGATCTGATGCACTCGTCTCAAAAAGGGCACACACCAAAGAACTTTTGGAATAACGCGCAGAGACAGCAGCGCCCTGCTCATGCGGAGCTTTGGGGTGTGATGCAGTCAGTGTGCTGCCCTTAGGCTGGCCCCTGGAGGGCATCCTGCCTCATTGGTGATGTGCCTCCTCCTCCACCTCCTCTCTCCTATCAGGCATCCACTTTGAGTCAGTGACCCCATCATCCCCTCCCTCCTCATCACTGGAGCTAACCTGGCAGTATGCTGCAGCAGGGGGAGCATGACCGCCAGATTGCTGTCCTTCTTGGGCACCCCCTCTGTCCATGCTCACCTTACTGCCTTCATCTAGCTCAGTATCATCATCAGAGCCTTCTAAACGCTGGGCATCCTTCTGGAGCATGTACCCAACACTGTGGTCAAACAGTTCGAGGGACTCCTCAGGAGGACATGGTGGGGCTAGGGAAGGAGTCACTGATGCCATTGAGCCGAGGGAAGAGGCTGCGTTGGCAGCTGCTTTGCCAGACAAAGTACCCTGAGCATGGGTGAGAGAGGATGAGGAGGATGAGGATGGCTTGGTCATCCACTCGACCAAGTCTTCCGCATGTTGCGGCTCAACACGGCCAGCTGCCGAAAAAAAGGCCAAGCGTGTCCCACAGCCACGTGCTGATGAGGATGCACCGTTTCCACAACCAGCACTGTTGCCTCTAGACACAGAGCCTGCTTGCCCTCTTTTATTGGCTTGTGATAGTCTGCCTCTCCTTGTTGGCCTTCCAGACATACTAATGGCCTATAGCTGCACTAAGCTGGGATATATATATATATATATATATATATATATATATACTAATACTGCAGCTAGCAAAATCAACTGCCTGCCTGTAGTATGAGAACATCACCAACCTTCTATAGGTAGCTTTAGCTGAACACTGTGCAGAACTCGCAAAAAACTAACTTGTAGCTTATTTAGCTGCCTGCGGTAGTGATAGGATCAGGAAAACACCACCAACCTTCTACAGGTAGCTTTAGCTGAACACTGTGCAGAACTCGCAAAAAACTAACTTGTAGCTTATTTAGCTGCCTGCGGTAGTGATAGGGTCAGGAAAACACCACCAATCTTCTACAGGTAGCTTTAGCTGAACACTGTGCAGAGCTCGCAAAAAACTAACTTGTAGCTTATTTAGCTGCCTGCGGTAGTGATAGGATCAGGAAAACACCACCAACCTTCTACAGGTAGCTTTAGCTGAACACTGTGCAGAGCTCGCAAAAAACTAACTTGTAGCTTATTTAGCTGCCTGCGGTAGTGATAGGATCAGGAAAACACCACCAACCTTCTACAGGTAGCTTTAGGTGAACACTGTGCAGAGCTCGCAAAAAACAAACTTGTAGCTTATTTAGCTGCCTGCGGTAGTGATAGGATCAGGAAAACACCACCAACCTTTTACAGGTAGCTTTAGCTGAACACTGTGCAGAGCTCGCACTACACTAACTTGTAGTTTTAGCTGAACACTGTGAGGAGGACGCACTACACTAACTTTTAGCTTTAGCTGAACACTGTGAGGAGGACGCACTACACTAACTTGTAGTTTTAGCTGAACACTGTGAGGAGGACGCACTACACTAACTTGTAGCTTTAGCTGAACACTGTGAGGAGGATGCACTACCCTAACTTGTAGCTTTAGCTGAACACTGTGCAGAGGTCACACTAAACTAACTTGTAGCTTTAACTGAACACTGTGAGGAGGACACACTACACTAACTAGCTTCACTCTAGCTGCCTGACTGTGGTACTAATAGGATCAAAAGAACACCAGCAATTTTCTTCAGGTAGCTGTAAATACTGTAACAAGACAAGCCTGCCTGTCAATAGGAAGATAACAGGAACGGATCTAGCTAAACTGAATACAGTGTATATATATATATATATATATATATATATATATATATATATATATATATACAACACCTGGGATGCATATATATACACAATACACTGTAAGTGCAGCTAACTCACTGACTGTCCTGCCTAATCTATCTAACTTAAATCAAATTACACTGTCTCTCTGTCTATCTCTTTCAACGCCGGAACACACACTACACAGGGCCGCCGTGCAGGCAGCCTTATATAGTGTGGGGCGTGTACTAAATCCCCTGAGCCATAATTGGCCAAAGCCTCCTTGGCTTTGGCCAATTACGGCTCTCTGTTCAGACAGCGCTGTGATTGGCCAAGCATGCGGGTCATAGTGCATGCTTGGCCAATCATCAGCCAGCAATGCACTGCGATGCCGCAGTGAATTATGGGCCGCGACGCACCACACGAATTTGGCATGAACTGCCCATATCGTTCGCAATTCGGCGAACGGGTGAACAGACGATGTTCGAGTCGAACATGGGTTCGACTTGAACACGAAGCTCTTCCCTACCCATCAGCGTGCCCCTTAAAATAAAATGTGCCCATCAGAGTGCCCCTTAACATAAAAGGTGCCCATCAGCGTGACCCTTATTTTATGTTAAGGGGCACGCTGATGGGCACATTTTATGTTAAGGGGCACTCTGATGGGCATATTTTATTTTAAGAGCAAACTGATTGGCACATTTTGTATTAAGGGGCACTTTGATGAGCAGTTTTTACATTAGGGGGCACGTTTTGTTGTGGCCATCAGAGTGCCCCTAATATAAAATATGCCCATCAGGTTGCCCCTTAACATACAATTTGCCCATCAGAGTGTCCCTTAATATAAAATGTGTCCATGGGCAAATTTTCTGTTAAGGGGCACTCTGATGGACACATTTTCTGTTAAGGGGCACTCTGATGGGCAAATGTTCTGTTAAGGGGCACTCTGATGGACAAATTTTCTGTTAAGAGGCACACTGATGGGCAAATTTTATGGTTAGGGGCACTCTGATGGACAAATGTTATGTTAAGGGGCACTCTGATGGGCAAATTTTATGTTAAGGGGCACTCTGATGGGCAAATTTTATGGTAAGGGGCACTCTGATGGGCATATTTTCTGTTAAGGGGCACTCTGATGGGCAAATTTTATGTTAAGGGGCACGTTTTGTTGTGCCCATCAGACTGCCCCTTAATATAAAATGTGCCCATGAGGGTGCTCCTTAACATAAAATTTGCTCATTAGAGTGTCCCTTAACATAAAATGTGCCCATCAGCACATTGATTCTTTCTTAAAAACGGGAGGGGGGGGCAGTTTGCCATCTTCGCCCTGGGCACCAAATGGCCTTGTCCCAGCACTGGCTGGAGGTGCTGGAACTGCATTCCCCTGCGTTCCTGCAGAAAAAAAACCCTGCAGGGCGTAAAGGTCCGGCGGATGGTTCAGATCTGCGCTCTCTCAATCTCTGATCAATCTGGATGGATAGCTTTATGAGATCGTCCAGAGAATGTGGGACCCTAACTCGGGCTAGCTTATCCTTTAAGGCTTCTGAAAAACCCATGCGGAACTGGTAATGGAGAGCCGCATCATTCCAATTGGTGTCCGCGATCCAGTGCCTGAAATCGGAAACGTAATCCTCGGCTGCTCTGCGCCATGTCATTGAAGAAGGTGGTCAGGGTATCTAGGGAAGTGGCCTTCTCTTCCAGTAGGCGGTGAGCCCATGAATGTGGCTCACCCTGTAGCAAAGAGATGACAAATCCAATCTTGGTGGTTTCCAAGGAAAAAGGTGTGGGCTGTAGGGCAAAGTATAGTTCACAGGCCGTGCAGAAAGCCCTGAATTTGCTGCAGTCACCGGAGAACCTTTCAGGAGTAGGCCCTCAGGGCTCTGGTGGTAACATCACCACTGTAGGTGCAGCAGAGCTTCCAGCGGAAGATGAGGGAGCAGCACTGGGGGTAGCAGAGAGTGCTGATAAAGTCTGTACACGTTTCTCTAGCCGAACATAACCTTCCTGCAAGTTTTTGATGGCTTGTGTGAGGCCTACTAGATGTTGGCACAGTTCCTCCATGGGAGGGGTTCATCGCTCAGGCTCAGACATGGCTGTCTCGTACTGTCACGTACCTGGTGGGTAGAGCCTGGTTATGCAGGGGAAGGCCTCTCTTGCACCTCTGACTCAGGCCCCCTGGTAGTGTATACAGGTAGCGCAGGAGTGCAGAGTCACACGAGTGCCCGTTAAACGCATTTGCTGTTGGGCTGTTGGGCTGCTGATCCAGTAATTCGCCAGATGGCTGCGGGTCTCTGCGGGCAGGAACAAGCTGGTACTTAGCCGAAGAGTAGGTCCCAAAGGTAGCTGGACAGGTGCTAACAATTTGTTAGCTCTGAAAGGGCTGGAACTTAAGCGGAGTCAGACAAGCCTTGGTCATACACAAAACGATCAGATCAAGTACAGATGTGGAGGCAGGAGAATGGTCAAAGGACAAGCCGGGGTCGATGCAGGTGGAAAACAGGGATAGTCACAAACAAGCCGGGTCAATACTTCAAGAGCAGATACAGGTAACAGGAAACTGGATACTCACAGAACGCTGTAGACGAGAAAGCACTGATCCTGGGTGCTGATCCAGCTTAAATAGCCCATTTGCCACCCTTATCAGTCACGGAATGCGCTGCACACATTAGCGCATGCGCATATGCGTTCGCATGGTCGCATCTCCACGCATGCGCATATGCGTTTGCACGTTAGCACACGCTAACACTCCTCTCCCTCCAGGCATTCCGAGAACAGGGATTCTTCTGCGGCTATTATTCTGTCTTCTGACAGAGCCTTCCTGACACATGTAATGTCCCACAATAATTTGGTAATAAATGGTCACCAGATAATCTCATCTATCTCCAAAAGATGACCAGACAGACAGAAACAATAGAACAATGGGAAAGACCTACTTAACAATAAACACATAAACCATGACCTGACCCCACCTCAGGCTATCCGTCAACAGTATCCAAGAAGACCCAGGGCTGTCCAAATCTCATTAACCAGCTTTCTTTTCACATACATCTGTTCACTGAGTTTCAGGTTGGCAGAGACCATCATGGCTTCCTTGATTGTTAAATGTAATAATGTCCTTTTGCATAACAGGACATCTTCCGAAATGCTTGTAGCTCCCTCAAATGCCAGGGCTCATAGTTAATGGGTAGGAGGCTTGCCCCTAGTCCCCATCAAAAGCCGCTGTCTTGGTTGGGTCTGTCACAGGTAGTGAGGAACATTGGTCCTTCTGTGTAAATTTTCGAAAAACAGAAATAAAATTATGTAAACTTAGGTAAATGCACTGCTTTCTTTAAAAATTGTAAAGGATAATAAATTAACCTATTTTTATAGTTTGTTTAAGTACAAGGAAAATTCACAGGAATTTAATTAATGTAAATGTAATGCTTTGTGAAAAGGGAAATATTTTTGTGTGATGCATTTTCTAACCAGACCAGATAAAGAAGTAACTCAGAGCTTTTCATCAGCTTTTTTATGATTCAGTGTTTCCAAGGTACCGAGGTGAGAAGTACGATAACACAATACCCCGTCATGCGGTGGAGAATTGTTCATCTTTCTCATTGTTTAATTTGAAGGACTGTACGTAAAATCAATAGCATGTAATTTAATATGGTCTCTCTTGATTTTTTATATTAATTTACTGCTTGTATAACCAAAATTGAAAATCTATTTAATTGTTTCATACATATTGTTTTTCCATTTGACTGAAATGTACAGGCAAAAAGACATACAGTGTGTATATATATATATATATATATATATATATATATATATATATATATATATATATATCTCAGATAGCGGTAAAAATCTGACAAGAGTTTTCACCCTTCCCTATTCTATCCAAAGCTAGAAAAAATGTTTTTGGCTTGACATACACTTTAAGATCCTATTTATATTTTGTGAGTGTTTTTGTTGTACATTTTGTGTATATAATTTCCAGCAATGCCTCAATTAATGAGCACATAATAGCTACCTTTGGCCTGTTTCATACGGGCTTCAGCATGTTCTATATATACCACAGTGGTGTAGTGGGTAGCACTCTCGCCTAGCAGTAAAAAGGGTTGCTGGGTCGAATCCCAACCGCGACACTACCTGCCTGGAGTTTGCATGTTCTCCCTGTACCTGCGTGGGTTTCCCCTGGGTACTCTGGTTTCCTCCCACTCCAAAGACATGCTGGTAGTTTAATTGGCTTCTGTCTAAATATGCCCTAGTGTTTGAATGTGAGTTAGGGACCTTAGATTGTAAGCTCCTTGAGGGTAGGGACTGATGTGAATGTACAATGTATGTGTAAAGCGCTGCGTAAATTGACGGCGCTATATAAGTACCCTTAACAATAATAATAATACATACCAATATATGAAGCCCACTTCAGATCTGAAAAATACTGGGTCCTTCCTGCCTGCAAAAATACAGTGGGGCAAAAAAGTATTTAGTCAGCCACCAATTGTGCAAGTTCTCCCACTTAAAAAGATGAGCGGGGCCTGTAATTGTCATCATAGGTATACCTTAACTATGAGAGACAAAATGTGGAAACAAATCCAGACAATCACATTGTCTGATTTTTGAAAGAATTTATTTGCAAATTATGGTGGAAAATAAGTATTTGGTCACTTACAAACAAGCAAGATTTCTGGCTCACAGACCTGTATCTTCTTTAAGAGGCTCCTCTGTCCTCCACTCATTACCTGTATTAATGGCACCTGTTTGAACTTGTTATCAGTATAAAAGACACCTGTCCACAACCTCAAACAGTCACACTCCAAACTCCACTATGGTGAAGACCAAAGAGCCGTCGAAGGACACCAGAAACAAAATTGTAGACCTGCACCAGGCTGGGAAGACTGAATCTGCAATAGGCAAGCAGCTTGGTGTGAAGAAATCAACTGTGGGAGCAATAATTAGAAAATGGAAGACATACAAGGCCGCTGATAATCTCCCTCAATCTGGGGCTCCACGCAAGATCTCATACCGTGGGGTCAAAATGATCACAAGAACGGTAAGCAAAAATCCCAGAACCACACGGTTGACCTAGTGAATGACCTGCAGAGAGCTGGGACCAACGTAACAAAGGTAACACACTACGCCGCCAGGAACTCAGATGCTGCAGTGCCAGACGTGTCCCCTTGCTTAAGCCAGTACATGTCTGGGCCCATCTGAGGTTTGCTAGAGAGCATTTGGATGATCCAGAAGAGGATTGGGAGAAGGTCATATGGTCAGATGAAACCAAAGTAGAACTGTTTGGTAGAAACACAACTCGTCATGTTTGGAGGAGAGAGAATGCTGAGTTGCAACCAAAGAACACCATACCTACTGTGAAGCATGGGGGTGGCAACATCATGCTTTGGGGCTGTTTCTTTGCAAAGGGAACAGGACAACTGATCCGTGTACATGAAAGAATGAATGGGGCTATGTATCGTGAGATTTTGAGTGCAAACCTCCTCCCATCAGCAAGGGCATTGAAGATGAAACGTGGCTGGGTCTTTCAGTATGACAATGATCCCAAACACACCGCCCAGGCAAAAAAGGAGTGGCTTCGTAAGAAGCATTTCAAGGTCCTGGAGTGGCCTAGCCAGTCTCCAGAACCCAACCCCCATAGAACACTTTTGGAGGGAGTTGAAAGTCCGTGTTGCCCAGCGATAGCCCCAAAACATCACTGCTCTAGAGGAGATCTGCATGGAGGAATGAGCCAACATACCAGCAACAGTGTGTGACAACCTTGTGAAGGATATATAACAAAGTATTGAGATGAACTTTTGATATTGACAAAATACTTATTTTTCACCATAATTTGCAAATACATTCTTTCAAAAATCAGACAATGTGATTGTCTGGATTTGTTTCCACATTTTGTCTCACATAGTTGAGGCATACCTATGAAGACAATTACAGGCCTCTCTCATCTTTTTAAGTGGGAGAACTTGCACAATTGGTGGCTGACTAAATACTTTTTTGCCTCGCTGTATCTTTGAGACTTACATTTGCTCCTGAAGAAAATTAGTCTGTTTGTGTACTTGCTTCTCCTACTTTGCATGTGAGTACTGTAGAGAAAACACAAATTTCATGAACTGTTAGAGGCAGATACAGAAACACATTATACACATTACAAAAGACTGTACTGTATGTTCTGTCTTATGCCCCGTACACACGATCTGAAAATCGGACGACAGATCATCCGTTTTTTTTTTTTTTTCATGCTAGTCTTATATCGAACCCGAAGAGTTTACTAAAGTTACGAAAATTCTCGTACGACAGAATAAAAAATCGGAAGTGATGTCATGTGTTGTAGTGTATTTGTATTGTATTTTCCGACAATAACTGTACTGATTAAAGGAAAATCGTACGATCTGGTATCGTACCAGAAACATTTTCGTGCATGTCCGATAAAATAATATTGTATAAACTGTCATGATCGGCTCTCAAAAACTCTGTACTAACGATCCGATTATCGTACGATCGCGGTAAGCGGAAAAATAAAATACAACGAAAGCGGTATTTTTCGTCCGATTTTCGGATAGTGTGTACGGGCCATTAAGCTGTGTATGTGAGTAGCTCAGGGTGAAGCATGGATCACAAAATTAAAGCATATGGGAACTCTCATAATGCCTCAAGGCATATGCCTTGAGGTTGGACACACAAACAGTAAGCAATCCATCCATAAAACACTGTTATCTAAAATCCAGAAATACCTTTTTTTAACTTAATATTCCAGGTTATATGTCTTTTCCCTCTCCTCTGCATGGCCTTAGCTAGTGGGCAGCACTAAGCCACAGAGTGGAGCTGCAGAGTCCCAAAATAAAGACTTTTTTAAAATATTATAAATGTAATTTTTATCCTGGGATTCCTTGCTTTCTAATTTTTGAGGCCAATGGGTATAAAGTACAACAATTTCTTTCTCAAAATTCCAGCTTAAAGCTATGTATATACAGATTAACAGGTCCACCGAGCCCCCCATCAGTTGTCAATCACACAGCTAGATCTGCCCCATTAGGCATTTGTGCCTGAGCTGGGGGATGCATAGAGAAGAGCACACCGTGTGTAAGCATTCTTTTTTTTGCTTTGAAAACAGTGAAGGTTTACATCCTCCTCTGTTGTTTATCCGCTGTTAGCCGCTTTTTGTTTGAACAAACACTGTGGCGTATGTGTACAGTGTTTACAGTTCTGTTTATTCATTCCCCTTAAACCCACTTCCCACTAATAAGCACAGTCTTGCCATGGTCATCAAGACTAAAATTTGTATTTTCTATCCCAGGTTTCCCCAGATCTTTCAATATCCACTTGCCGACTGCCCCATAGCACATTTACTGCTACAGGGCAGCCATGCTACGCAGGATCACGTATATATACGTTCTCCTGCACTTCTGGGTGGCTCACTCTCGCTGTGATTTTACACAGCGGGAGCTGATCAGCGGGTCCCAAAGACCCGATGTCTGCCGACACCCGCTGATCAGTCGGTACATGGGCAGAACAGCAGGCTGTCTATGTAAACAAGGCAGATTGCGTTCTGTCAGTACAGAAGGCATGGATCCTGTGTTCCAAAGCAGGAACACAGATCCATGCCTTCCACTAGTAAAAATACCTCCCCGAATACACTGAATCACCAGCTAGGCACCCTTTGATCGGCCCAAAATCTAAGTAGTACCTTCAGGTGCTTTAGGAGCATAAATTAAACATCTAATTTGCTTACTACATACTACATTTTTAGAGCCCCTTGAGCACCAGAACAGTGGAACCCCACAAAATGATCATTTTTTTGCCACACATTTTTGGAAATTGCAGAGGGAAAATAAAAATTAATTTTTTACACAAGATGGCGGAGTAAGCAGACATGCATCCTGGAGCTCTGCTAGAGATTTTTTTTTCCTAACCTAGTGACCCCACGCTCTATGCCCACTAGTTTTGGCTCCTATGCCTCACAAATCCTCCGGCCACCCGAGGTAAGGTAAGAAGCTTTGCTTTCCCCTGTGCACGTCTAATCCTCCCAGTCCAGAGCCACGTGTGGTGGGAAGCTCAAAGCGGAGCTCCGGTATGGCCACCCAAACAGATTCTGTGGACAACGCTGCTGCTCCTTCCCTGCTGGGCATCCCGGAGGTTATGGCAGCTATCACAGCCTGTCAGGCGGCGCTCACTAACAAGATCGAGACGGTGCAGCTAGATACTGGGCTCATCAGGCAGGACCTAGAAAAAATCAGGTCCCGGCTCACTACTATCGAGCAGAGAATCATCCACGTGGAAGATGAAGCTGGGGAACATACTACAGCTATCCACACCCTGCAGACCAAAGAGCGAACCTTGGAGTATCATGCAGAAGATGTAGAAAACCACAACAGGAGAAACAACCTAGGTATTGTGGGTATAGCTGGAAGGAGTAGAGGGTAAGAACCCCTTGGTGTTCATGGAAGACTACTGAGGTCTTTTTTACTCTCTGCCCAGCTTTCCTCCTACTTAACAGTGGAGAGGGTGTGTCGAGTGCCACCACAGCCCGGCCCCGCGGGGTCCCCCCGCATGATAATCCTTTGTCTCCTCAACTTCAGGGACCAAGATGAGATCTTGAGGGCCTCCTGGGTTGCATTGGAGCTCAACTATCACAATGGCAGGCTAATATTGTTCCCAGATTATACCATGAAGACCCAAAGGCTGTGCAGATCATTTGTGCTCGGTCAAGGCTGCTATGAGGGACAAAGGCATCAAGTACAGCATCCTGTTCCCAGGCCAAACTACGAGTGGTGGATGGAGAAATGGTCAGGTTCTTTACCAATCCCAAAGATGCTGCAGCCTGGCTGGAGACTTTACCGCCTACGAGATGACTGTACTACATTCTCTTTCAGGATTAATCACTCCATTATTTGTGCTCTATGCTTTGTTAGCACTGGTACAGCAGGGTTTGGGGTCCAGTACCATTCCTGGGGGGGGGGGCTTGGCCTTCTCATATTTGGGGGTTTTGCTAATCTGTACCCCTTCATTTATTCCCCCTTTTGCGGTATTGCTAAGTTCTCAGTACTCTTATGGAAGGGCCTTAACTCTGCTGTAAAGTGATCTTTGGTTTTCACCTATTTCAAGAAATCTATTCTATGGTGGGCTCTTGCATCCTTACTCTTAAAAAAGGCCTGGGTGAGTTCTCACTATCATGCCACTTACTCTAGTTATTCTAGAGGAGTAAGCATCTTGGTGCAGGTCTCTTCCTTTTCAGTTGCTTGATGTGAGGACTGACCCAGGGGGTAGATATGTGATTTTACAGGCCCTGATTACCTCCACAGTGTGTTGGTGGGGCTATATTTACCTCCCCCTGCTGATGTTAAGCTTCTATACAATTTTATGCAAATTGTGACTAGTTATGTGTAACGACACCCCGAGTATGAAAGGGGTTAAAGTCGTTTAGGACATTTCAAACCCAAACACAAAGGCAGCTACCGAACACTCCAATCAGCCAAACAAGGAACCCATACAAATAATCCACCCCAAAAACGAGACACAGCTCTGTCTTCAGGTTCCAAGCAGGAATGAATCTTTATTCAAAAAACACATGTTATACAGATCCCACTTCAAAACATTTCCCCCCCACCCTTGGAAAACAGGGCGGGTTAAACTGTCCAATAACAATGGACACGCAGGTCAGGTGTGCTTAACTTCTCATCAGTAAACAGTCTTAACAGGGGGGCAGCTGGAGGAATCCCCCCTCCCTCTTTCCTCACAGCAATACACATCCTGTGATCCAAGGCAGACAAACACAATAGAACATTGGAATACAGCCCCACCCCAAACTAGCACAGCAAACAGTACACATTCTATATACACATATATACAGCATTGAGTCTCTGACTAGCACAGATCATAGTGGGGTTCTCATTCACCCTGTGCCCCTATTAGTGACTCCCATCACAATGGCATATCCAGGGTCCCCAGAGTCTGTGTGGCTTGGGGGACATGGACCTGAATCTAAAGTAACGCCACCTCCAGGGTCCCCAGGCATACAGCTCACAAAGAGCACCGTCCCCCCAAATGCCAGGGACCATAATCGGTTTGCAGGAGGCTAGCCATCAGTCCCCTCCAAAAGCCTCTTTTCCGGCTAGGTCTGTCACATTATGGGTTTACTAACGTTATTGGGGATTTTAATTTGGTACCATGCCTGGCTCTGGACAGGTTCCACCCCTCTGCTAGATGATCTACTGGGTTGTAAAAATGGTCTTCCACCTTTGCACTGGTAGATATAAGGCGTCATTATCACCATTCTAGCAAAGAATATACTTTTCGTTCCTTTTCTTTCCCGTCCCTTTCCCGAATTGACTGAGCTTTTACTACCCAGAGTTTTCTACAGAAGGTTCTGTCGGCTGCTATTCTCCCTAGCATCTCAGATCATGCACCCCTGCTGATCACTATTTTACTGGGCCCATCTGTGGGGTGGGGGGTTGTAGAGGCTGTCCAGTCACTGGGTCTCAGATTCAAACATCCAGGAAGACTTGCCTGAGGCTTTATGCAACTACTGGATCTTCAATTTAAAAAACCAGCAGGCCTTAACTTTGAGTGGCACGTGTCTCACTTTTATGAGTGAGACACGTTCTTAGGGTTCCTAGTTATGACGATAGGTTCCTCAATACCATCATTAATACATCTAATTCTATGGTGATACAAAAACACGTCATGCAACATGATGACCACTTGTTTAAATCCACCCCGCTTTTTCGTCCTCTTTACACTTCCCTTGAATATTTACATCATAAATGATTATTCATTAACCATCAGGTCTTAACTTTGAGTGGGACGTGTCTCACTTTTACGAGTGAGACACGTTCTTAGGGTCCCTAGTTATGACGATAGGTTCCTCAATACCGTCATTAATACATCTAATTCTATGGTGATGCAAAAACACGTCATGCAACATGATGACCACTTGTTTAAATCCACCCCACTTTTTCATCCTCTTCGCTCTCCCCTTGAATATTCACGTCACACATGATTATTCATTAATCAATATGGTTGTTATGACCAACAATATTATGGATTTTTCCATTGATTGATCCATTTATTCCATTCTTTCTTCTTCCTCTTGTGTCTCATACAGATTAGTGTATCTATTAAGCAAACACATATATAATTATATATTTATATTTTTTATGCTGCCGCTTTTTCTTTGTTTTTTCTTTTTGAATTAATAAAGGGTCCTTCTCATTTTAATTCACAAGTATATCGGAACCCCCCCCCTCCCCCCCCCCACACACACACACACAAGTGAGGGGGTTCATGCGTTAAATACAGTATGTTTATAGTAATTCTCAGTTTTCTTGTGAATATGTCTTTGGAACAAAAAACACTCTTCCAATAATTATTTTAATTACACATTCTTGTTTTATCAGTGATTCATGATCTATATATTAATTAACTTGTGATCTGTATATAATAATTGTTTTATATAATGCCATATTGAAGCATATGGAATTTCCAATTTATTTTTATTCAATATGATTTGGTATAATATTTGTTTGAATTTTCATTTATTTCATTATAAAAGTATTATTCACTCATGGTTTTGTTGTTTCATGTGGGATGTCCTCTGAAGGGGATGCAGACTGTGTTTTGGATTTTATATCTCACAATAAAGGTGTTGTATCAGTGTGCGGCCGTCCAGGACAAAACAATTCTCGGCTACCCATATTAGTAGCATTAAGGATAAGGATGGTGCCCTGCTCACTGATCCTGACAGTGTCAATCATAGATTTCTGCAATTCTACAGCTCACTGTACTCCACTAGGGTAGACTCTACTGACTCTTACTTAGATCAACCTACTTGGATCAAATTTAATTTCTCACCCTTACAACAGAGGCCAGGGAAGGATTGGAGAGAGATATATCTTCGGAGGATGTGCAGGAGGCTATAGCACAACTTAAGCCTGGTAAGGCCCCGGGGGGGGGGGGTTTGGTAGATGGGATCCTTTTAGAATTTTATGCCCTCTACCAGGATCTATTAGCTTCCCAACTCACCTCCTTGTCTGCTCAGGCCTTCTCCCGGGAGTTCATACCTAGGTCAATGTCAGAGGTGGTGATTGTGTTGGTACCCAAGCCAGGTAAGGACCCTGAGGATTGCCTGTCCTATCGGCCCATATTTCTGCTCAATGTTGATGTAAAAATGTTGGCCAAAATACTCACCAACCGTTTGTCTTTGGTCCTTGATTAGCTTATTCATGTTGATCAGACCGGGTTTATGCCTGGTAAGGGAACCGACATTAATCTGCGATGTCTCTTTCTTAATCTATCCTCGGACCACTCCAATGGTGGCATGAGAGTCATTGCCACCTTAGATGCCAAAAAGGCATTTGATTCTTTAGAGTGGGGTTTCCTTTGGAAAGTGATGAACAGATTCAGGTTTGGCCCCAGGTATCTTGAATGATTGGGTAAGCTCTATAGGTCACTTAACGCTTATATCCGTACCAATGCACGGGCACCGCCCCCCCCCCCCCCCCCCCTCCAGGCAGTCACGAAAATAAATAAATACATTTTAAAAAATTTTTTTTTTTAAAATGGCACTTTAAAAAAAGAAAAAACGGTCCTTAAGTGCACTGTGTTTGGGCACAGGGCACCGGACACCGTGCACTATGGGAAGCGCAGCATCTATGCAATCACGAGATTGCAGACGTGGCGATTCATTTGCGGGCTTTTGACCCTCCTTGCGGCGCAATCAAAAGAGCCGAACAGCATCCGCCCGGCGCCCGTAGTATTTATTACTAGGGCCGGGCGCTTTGATTGACTTTTAAGTTATGGTGCCACTTCCGGTTTTGTCCACCGCCGCTGAGCAGAAGACGGCTGCAGTCTCAGTCTGCCTGTGTATCTACCGTGTCCTGAAATTCCCCCTCGTCAGTGTTATCTCTGGTCAGCGTGAGTAGGAAGCTTGCTTCACCTCCTCCCTGAGTCCTGACCTCTGATTTCCCCCCCTCCAGATTGTGCTCTCACTGCTCTGTGTTCACTGAACTCCAGGGTTTGGATGGAGCAGTGCTTCTCCTGGAGCGGGTGAGTGGGGGTGGGGGGTTGCTGCTGGAACAAAGTCACAAAACTTTAGGATTTTGGAGAGAGGGTGAATATGAAGCCAGCCTAGAACTGCAGATAGCTGTCACTGCATTACTGAACATGAAGCCAGTGGACACATCTCTCTCTCTCTCCAGTTCACTTGAATGTTCTGCCATATGTGTGACAAACACATCATAGAGGCTTTAGAAACTTTTAAGGCATGCAGCTTTGCCACATGACAAAACGCATGTCTGCTCATTGCATTTGGGGTGCCAGTGGGAGCATTTGATATGGCACAGTGGCTGAGTTTGATGGGCACAGTGGCTGCATTTGATGGCACCATGGCTGCGTTTGATGGCACAGTGGGAGCATTTGATATGGCACAGTGTCTGCGTTTGATGGGCACAGTGGCTGCGTTTGATGGTACAATGGCTGCGTTTGATGGCACAGTGGCTGTGTTTGATGGCACAGTGGGAGCGTTTGATAAGGCACAGTGGCTGCCTTTGATGGGCACAGTGGCAGCGTTTGATATGGCACAGTGGCTGTCTTTGATGGGCACAGTGGAGGCATTTGACGGTACAGTGGATGCGTTTGATGGCACAGTGGGAGCATTTGATATGGCATAGTGGCTGCGTTTGATGGCACAGTGGGAGTGTTTGATGGGGCACAGTGACTGCATGTGATGGTACAGTGGCTGCGTTTGATGGCACAGTGGCTGTGTTTGATGGTACAGTGGCTGCGTTTGATGGCACAGTGGTAGTGTTTGATATGGCTCAGTGGCTGCATTGTATGGGCACAGTGGCTGCTTTTGATGGCACAGTGGCTGCGTTTGATGGGCACAGTGGCTGCGTTTGATGGTACAGTGGCTGCGTTTGATGGTACAGTGGCTGCGTTTGATGGCACAGTGACAGCATTTGATGGCACAGTGGCAGTATTTGATATGGCACAGCGGCTGCGTTTGATAGGCACAGTGGCTGCGTTTGATGGCACAGTGGCTGCGTTTGATGGCACAGTGGCTGCGATTGATGGTACAGTGAGGCTGCAATTGATGTGTTTTTTTTTTCAGAATTTTTCAGTTTGTTTGCGCCCCCCCCCCAAAAAAAATTTTGCGCACCAGCTGCCACTGATGGTATGATTTCGGGTTGGTTTCTCCCTGCAAAGGGGTGTGCATCAGGGCTGCCCCTTGTCACCCCCCCTTTTTTCTCTGGCCCTGGAGCCATTAGCCATCTTGGTCCGGAACTCCCATCAGGTTGAGGGGCTGCGAGTCGGTTCTTAAAGGAGAAGATCTCATTATACGCCGACGATGCCCTTTTATATCTGCATGACGCTAATTCTTCCCTGCAGGTGGTGCAGGACCTTTTTGAAGAATTTGGATGTTATTCTAGGGTTTTTATTACTTCGTCTAAATCTGTCCTTTTTTACTCTGGATACCTGTGCGCGGGAAGTGGTGGTGGTGTCCCCATTACTGTGGGTCGATAGCTTCAGGTACCTTGTTATACAAGTTCAATGGAATCCTGCAAGTTTTTTTAACCTTAATTTGCACCTCTTATTTCTGCAGTTTCTGCCAGTGTTCCTCATGGGGAGCCCTTCCCCTTAACCTGATGGGCCCTATCATCAAGATGGTTTTTCTCACTAAATTCATCAATATTTTTTAAAATTGTTCTGCCTGGGATTCCTATGTCCTTTTTCAAGGAGGTGGGTCATTGCATTGGCACACACCTGGCAAAATCCACCTTGTTTCTTCCAGTGAGATGCGGAAGGTTGGCACTGCCTAATTTTCTGGTATATTACTGGGCTGCTATTCTGGTCACAGGTCGCTGGTGGTTTGTTATCCCTCGAACCAACGCAGGTGTGTGTTTGGAGGCCATGATTTTGGGCTCTCCTAAGAAGCTCAGTAATTTAGTATATAGAGGCCTATGGCATACACTATCTTTCTGCATCCAGCAGGACAACGCTCAGGATGTGGGTCTCTGCTAGGAGGTGCAACCAGACCAATGATCCCCCTGATCCCCTAGGAAACCCTAATCTTGAACATTTCAGATCGATTCCTGATCCTCAAATTTGGGCGAGATATGACATTAAAGTGTTGAGGATTATTATGCCCATGGGCAGGTTACTGTAATTTAGGGACATCTCCAGTAAATTTCAGTTACCCAGATGGATGTTCTTCCTCTATCCTCAGCTGCGGCATGCTGCCCGTGCCCAATTTTCACAGCCCCCCATAATGGCTATGGATCCCATTGAGGAGCACTAAGCTCAGGGGTCACTGCCCAAGCCCCTTACTCCCTCTACCTAGCGCTTCTTAGCCTGGATACCTCTAAGATGGATAGGTCATGGGAGGCTTGGAAGGAGGATATCCCCTCCCTGAATAGGGAGAATTGGGAGGACTGCTTTGAGAGCAGCTCAAAATTGGTAATTTCCTCCATTGGCAAGCTCATTCAAACTAAGTTCCTTCACAGGGTCTATTACAATCCCCAGAGATTGCACAGACTTTATTCTCAAAGGTACCCCGTTTGTGTGCGTTGCCACTCTGCCACAGGGACTTATTTCCATATGTTCTGGAGTTGTCCTAGGGTGACACGGTTCTAGACGGAGGTCTTTGAGGTAATTAATACTCGTCTGCAACTGTCCCTCCCGATATCTCCTGAACTGGCACTCTTGGGTTTACAGGATGATGATCAGGGGCCTCAATGTGTCTAACAGATAGAAGCGGGTCTTCACAGGCTCGTATTGCTACTGGTACTTTTCCCCTTGGGTTATGTTATTTCTAATTTTGTGAATTCAGTGCATATTTTTATGGTTACTAACTCACACTCATTTGTCATTTTGTTTGTTAACATTTTTTTTTTAGACAAAGTTATCAGTTTATTAAGATTTTTCTCACATACAGCATAGGCATACTTAGAATTGCACCCCAAAACACAATCTGCTACTCCGAAGTACCACATGTGTGAGACTTTTTCACTATCTGGACTGATTATTTACTGGACATTGTATCTTGTGTATTACACAAATCAACCCATTGTGTCAAACCCAATGTACTGTACAGGCGGTCCCCGGGTTACGAACACAATAGGGACTGTAGGTTTATTCTTAAGTGGAATTTGTGTATAAGTCAGAACAGTGCATTTTTAAGTGTAACTTCAGCCTGTGCAGGGATGTGGGATGTTCCGAGCACTTCTGGGCATACAGTTATGTTATTTAGGGCTCTTCTGGCCATGCAGTACATGCAGTACTGCAGTGTGGGATGTGTCTGGCGCTGAAAGATAGATGCTCGGAGGTATCCAGGACCAGCGTGGAGCGCAAGCAGCCGGCATTGAGGTCCGTTTGTAAGTAGGAGTCGTTCGTAACTCGGGTTTTCATAACTCGGGACTGCCTGTAATGGTCGCCTCTGTACAAGTGGTCAGGCATTATAGTGTAGTGTAGCTCTCCTATAGCAGTTCCAGTTCCTATAATTAAAGTAAGCCTAGCGTAATGGTACATGGCTACCCTCAGAAATGCCATGTTCACTGCCCAAGAAGTACAGGATGCTGAAGAAAGGAAGAACAAAAGAGTTTTTGTGGCTCCAGGAGTGTAGTTTTCTGCAGGTGATGGCTGGAACTGGTGTCCAGGGCCGGTGCTACCGCTAGGCCCTGGACAACAGTCCCAGCCATCCCAGCCTAGGGTGCAGCCACAGCCACTGGTTCCCCATCTCGCTGTGTGACAGTAGTAGTCCTTTAAGAGTGCAAGGTGCCGCCGTGTAGTCCTGTGAAGGAGGAGGAGAAGGCGCTGGGAGCTTGTCAGAACCTCGATCCAACAGCTGTTGGGTCAGTGGGTGGATCCATGTGCTCCCATCCCCCGGCTCCTCCCCTTCTCCAGAAGCCCAGATAATGGCCACCGCAGCTGAGCAGCTCCCTGATCTCCTCTCCAGGATTGACGTCCATAGTGGATATCTGCCAGAGCAAGAGTAGCAATCATTGGTGAGCCATCTGCCAGAGTCTCAAGGTACTGTGCATGATGGTCCTACTGGCCAACACTGACAGCATCCTGTGATGTCACTCCCTGACAGAAGACGCCCCAAACATCCCCACTACCAGCCGCCCATGACCTCACACATATGATGCCACCTACTATCCCCCTGTCATCATCATTATCCTCCTCATCATCCCCCTGTTCCTGGCATATTCCCACCCTACCTCCGAGTCCAGTCATCATACTTTTTATCATCATCCCTCCTGTACCCCACTGTCAGCTTCCTACCACCCCACCCCCTTTCATCTTCATCCCCCTGTTAGCTTCCTTCCACCCCACCACCTGTCATTTGCATCCCCATTGTACTCCACATTCAGCTTCCAACCACCCCACCCCCAATCATCTTCATCTCCCTGTACACCACTGTCACCTTACTACCACCCCTGTTATCTTCATCCCCCCTGTACTCCACTGCCAGCTTCCTACCACTCCACCCCTGTAATCTTTATTTCCCCTGTACCCCACTGTCAGCTTCCTACCACCCCACCCCCTTACATTTTCATCCCCCCTGTACCCCACTGTCTGCTTTCTACCAACATACCCCCTGTCATCTTCTTCCCCCCGTGTCCCACTGTCAGATTCCTACCACTCCACCGCCTGTCATCTTCATCCCCCCTATACCCTACTGCCAGCTTTCTACCACCCCACACCCTCAAATTTACTGGTGCACGTCACATATGATGGACGCAGGGACAGTTTTCTTCTTCCAGTGACCACACGGACACAAGGACATTTGTCCTTCCAGTAAAACCCGGGGGGGGGGTGCAAGTAGGTGGTCTTGTCTAGGGCACAAAATAGCCTAGCACCAGGCCTGCTGGTGTCTCAAAGGAGTATAGTCAGTTGGACATGCAGATGGGTCAGTTCAGGCACAGGTAGAGACATGGTCAGCAAACAGGCAAAAAATCAGTCCAGGCAATAGGAAGAAACGTGGTCAATAAACACACCAGGGTTAGTACAGGTGGCAGGCAGAGGCAACATTACACTGGTGTGGTGGTGATCAGGGACACTTTAACTGGTGTGGTGGTGATCAGGGACATTGTCATTGTTGTGGCAGTGAACAACTGGGATTGGTGTGGCAGTGATCACTGCCAGGGACAATATGACTGATGTGGCAGTGATCAGGACACTATAACTGGTAGGGTGGTGATCAGGGACAATATGACTGGTGTGGTGGTGATCATGGACTTTGTGAGTGGTCTTTAGAGACACTGTGAGTGGGTGGTGGTAATTAGGGACAACATGAGTGGTGTGGTGGTGATCAGGGACACTGTAACTGGTGTTACGTGGATTAGGGCCAGTGTAACTGGTGTGGCAGTGATCAGTGACACTGTACCAGGAAAGCAGCGTGGAGGTGATTTAGGCACACTAAGAATGTGTTATAAAAATGTAAAAAAAAAAAAATGTTCTTTTTTTTACAATATCTTTTTGTAACATAATGTCAACCTGGCAGTACTGTGATTGGCCACAGCTATGACATGGTACTGGGCTGCTGTGGTTGGCCCTGTACTATGTGATCTATTTAACCAATCACAAAGTAGTGTACAATAATGCCAGGAAATGTATATTGCTTACAACTGTCCATGTGATCGCTGATTGGCTACAGTGATCACATGGTACCAGGGTTGCTAAGAGTGAGAAAGGAAGCTGAAAAGGCTTAAGGAACTTGTGCAGACATGTGGCTATCATTACAGGTGTTTGATAGGCGGGGGGGGGGGGGGGGCAATATGTAGCCTCATCACAGCCAGTTTTAACCCTGAAAATGCTGACCAACCATGCCACAACCATGTACATTGCATGTACATGCAGTTGCAGGGTGGTTGCAGGATATCCCCATTCACAGCGTGTACATCCCTGTGTACATACCTGAGTGGCTGTATCATGTCCATAAATGATACATTAACCACTTGCCGACCGCCTCACGCAGATATACTGCGGCAGAATGGCACGGGCAGGCAGAGTAACGTATGGGTACGTTACTCCCCTCCCGCGGGCGGGGGGGGGGTGCGCGCCCCCCCCCTGTGCCCCAGGCGGTCGGCATCATTCCAGGAGCGATCCATCCTGAGGGGGAGGCCACTGATTCATGGCCTCTCCCTCACGATCGCTCCTGGCAAATGAGAAGCTTCCTCTGCTTCTGTAATGTAAACAGAAGTAGAGGAAGTGATGTCATCTCTCCTCGTGAAGCCTTTTCATTCCGGAGCCCAAGGAGAGAAGACATCTACAGTGAGTCTGCACCAACACTACACTGACACTAGCTAGGGTTGCCACCTTTTCTTCAAGCCAAACCCGAACATTTTAGTGGTGCATGGCAGCACAGCACTGCGCTTGGTTAACTCAACCCATTCACCTGAATGGGGCTGTGCTGCAACCGTTTGCAATGCACATGGCTACAGCACAGTGGCAAGGGTTTTTAGGGGTTAAAAACAGGTAGTGAGGAGGCAACATAACTCTTCTTTACCACCTATCAAATACCTTCAAAACATGATCCACTATGGATCACTCTTCAGAGTGCACTGCAACTCCGTTTACACTTGTGGTTGGGGGGACAGTAAAAAAAAAAGAAGAGGGTGAGCTGTGTTTTAAATGCTACCCAACCATTCCCCTCAAGCTGAAAAGGCAGCAGAGGGGGATGTATACCATTACCTGCCACAGCCAAAATGCTTTGCATCACAGTGCGACAAAACATGTCTGCACTGTTGGGTTCAGTGAGCAGTATTGACTGCCGAATGTGGCCCATTCAAGTGAATGGGGGCTCCCTGCATCCATGTGCAATGCATTAAATGCCAGGGCGATGCTGTGGGGTTTAAACAGGTGGTAAGGGGTGATATAACACCTCCTCCCTGCCTGTCAAATGCCCTCTGAAGAGCAATACAAATATGTATTGCTCTTCAGAGGGCACCACATGTGTAAATGAGCCGTAAGGCTGTTCAGCCATTCCAGTATATTCTGTGGAATCAGCTGGGGGCCAGGGGAAGGAACAGAATTATTTTATTATATATTATTATTATTATTTATTATTTATTATTATAAATTACTATTTAACCCCTGGGCAGGCAGAGTGACAGGAGGTAGGAGGGGGCAGAGTGACAGAAGGGGGCAGGCAGAGTGACAGGGAGGGGGCAGGATGACAGGAGGGGTAAGGATGACATAAGGGGGCAGGCAGAGTGACAGGAGGGGGGCAGGATGACAGGAGGGGGCAGGATGACAGAAGTAGGCTGACAGAGTGACAGGAGGGGGGCAGGATGACAGGGGGGCAGGCAGTGTGACAGGAGGTGGCAGGATGACAGGAGGGGGGCAGGCAGTGTGACAGGAGGGGGCAGGATGACAGGAGGGGGGCAGGCAGAGTGACAGGGAGGGGAGCAGGATGACAGGAGGGGGAAGGCAGAGTGACAGAGAGGGGGGCAAGATGACAGGAGGGGGGCAGGCATACAGGAGGGGGGCAGGAAGACAGGAGGGGGCAGAGTGACAGGAGGGGGGCAGGCAGTGTGATAGGAGAGGGCAAGATGACAAGAGGGGGCAGGATGACAGGAGGGGGCAGGGTGACAGGAGGGGGGTATGTAGTGTGACAGGAGGGGGGCAGTCAGAGTGACAGGAGGGGGCAGGATGTCAGGAGGGGGCAGAGTGACAGGAGGGGGGAAGAGTGACAGAAGGGGGGCAGGCAGTGTGATAGGAGAGGGCAAGATGACAAGAGGGGGCAGGATGACAGGAGGGGGCAGGGTGACAGGAGGGGGGTAGGTAGTGTGACAGGAGGGGGGCAGGCAGAGTGACAGGAGGGGGCAGGATGTCAGGAGGTGGGCAGGCAGTGTGCCAGGAGGGGGCAGGATGTCAGGAGGGGGGCAGGCAGAGTGACTGGAGGGGGGCAGGATGACAGGAGGGGGCAGGATGACAGGAGGGGGCAGGATGACAGGAGGGGGGCAGACAGAGTGACAGGAGGGGGCAGAGTGACAGAAGGGGGAAGGCAGAGTGACAGGGAGGGGGGCAGGATGACAGGAGGGGGCAGGATGACAGGAGGGGGCAGGCAGAGTGACAGCAGGGGGCAGAATGACAGAAGGGGGAAGGCAGAGTGACAGGGAGGGGGGCAGGATGACAGGAGGGGGGCAGGCAGACAGGAGGGGGGCAGGATGACAGGAGGGAGCAGAGTGACAGAAGGGGGGCAGAGTGACAGGAGGGGGGCAGGCAGTGTGACAGGAGAGGGCAGGATGACAAGAGGGGGCAGGGTGACAGAAGGGGGGCAGTGAAGGGGGGCAGGCAGTGTGACAGGAGGGGGCATGAAGACAGAAGGGGGCAGGATGACAGGAGGACCTGTGGAGTGGGCACTCTATTCCATGCAGGACACTGTATTATGCTGGCACCAGGTCTGACTCCCGATCATCACATACAACACAGAGGTGATAGCAAAGAATCCTAAGAATTCCCCCCTCCCCCTCCCTCCTCAGATCAGTGTTTTTCTTACCCAGACAAGTATTGTGGATGTAGCTGATTCTGTGGCTGGTCTCCTGCACGGTCTGTTCCCGGTCAGTTGTCTGTGTGATAAATGACATGCTGATCGACTGATCATCGGGCTCCCATTGCCGATCCAGCGCTCTCCTCCAATTCTACACTGATACCCGAGCACTGACAGGGCACTGCTGGCCAGACTCTTTCTTCTATAGCGGTCTCCTCCTCTGTAAAGTTTTCCAGGGTTCGAGTGCCCTCACCCTCAGTGTATGCTGGGTACCTCTTCTCCTCCTGTAGGATCCTGTGCAATGCCTGAGAAAGTCGGCAGGATACTATAGAAGCAGCGTCGGGACTTATTAAATTGTCCGAACTGCTGTATTAACATAAGAACCTGTGCCTGAAAAGCTAGTAATGTTCCTGCCCCGGCCCCCAGCTGTACAGATGGAGCTTTGAGCCACAGTGCGGTATGGATCATTTGTCCGGGTTCCAGGCAGCAGGAGACCCGGACACGTGATTCAAAATTACTCTAAACCCGTACTGTCCGGGTGAATCCTGGACAGGTGGCAACCCTAACACTAGCACACATAGGCACATAAACCCCCTCCCCCGATCACCCCCCCTGCACCCTCTGTCACCCCCTGTCACAGTGACACCAATAGCAGTTGTTATTTTTTTACTCTTACTTATTACCCAATAATGTTTAACCCCATGATTGCCTGGCGGGTGATATCAGATAGGTTTTAGGGTCAATTAGGGTCTGCGTCGCCCCAGGCAGCGTTAGATTAGTGCCAGTACCGCTAACACTAACGCACGCAGCATACACCTCCCTTAGTGGTATAGTATCTGAACGGATCAATATCTGATCTGATCAGATCTATACTAGCGTCCCCAGCAGTTTAGGGTTCCCAAAACCCAGTGTTAGCGGAAGCAGCCCAGATACCTGCTAGCCCCTGTGTTTTGCACCTCCGCCCAGCCCAGCCCACCCAAGTGCAGTATCGATCAATCACTGTCACTTACAAAACACACATAACTGCAGCATATACAGAGTCAGGCCTGATCCCTGCGATCGCTAACAGTTTTTTTGCTAGCGTTTGAATCAGTCGCTAACAGTCAGGAGCTTTTTTACATGTGAGTCTCACTAGTGTACCAGTAAAATTAGAGCCCCAAATGGCAAATCGAAGGTACACTAGTGAAGAAGCCTACACGTTTCTGAGCATGACAGATAGTGAAGAGGAAGTCACTCATCTTTTCAGATTCAGGCTCAGAATACAATCCTGTAGAGGACAGCGGCCTCATGACAGATAGCTCTGACGACGGATTTGTGGTCCTTGCCAAGGTCAAGCGTACCAGACCCCGAACTTCTTATGCTGTTGAGGTGCAAGAACCGTAGGGCTCTCGTATGGAGCAGAGAAGTACTAGTGCCGCTCATTCTTCTGGTGAACTGGCAAGCACCAGCGGCCTACTACACCCTGGTCGTACATCCAGCACTGCAGTAACACGTGGTGACATGGCGAGTCCCATAAGTGCAGTTCAAGCTGGTGAGGTGGCAAGCACAAGTGGTGTCCCACTGCCACCAAGAAGACAAAGACAGGCCCGTTGTGCTCATAGTGCCCTTCCTGCTGCATTCGCCAATCCTAATTGGGAACCCACCACTTCTGCAGCACCCGTACTTCCCCCATTCACTGACCAACCTGGCATTCAGGTGGAAACAGTTGATTTTACGGCACTTGATTTTTATTCGCTGTTTTTCACCGAAGATCTCTATAGATCTATTGTGGACCAAAGTAATTTCTATGCTGGTCAATACATCGCTGCCAATCCCCAGTCCTTGCCAGAGATTGGAAACCAATTACGGTTTCCGAACTTAAGATCTTTCTGGGCCTATCCCTCGACATGGGCATAGTTAAAATGAGTAAGTTGCGGTCATATTGGTCCACTGACCCAATTTACCATATGTTCGTGTTCTCTACCTCCATGACCAGGGTACAATACAAACAGATCTTGCGGTTCATGCATTTCAATGAACTCTGTCGCCCTGGTGAAGACCCTGGATGCGATCGGCTCTACCAAATTCGGCCCTTCGTAAACCACTTCAACCAACGATTTGCAGACTTGTTTACCCCCCATCAAGTTGTCTGCGTTGATGAGTCCCTGATTGAGTTTTCTGGCTGCTTGTCTTTCAAACAGTCTCTTCCCAGCAAGCGTGCCAGATACAGGGTCAAGATGTATAAGCTCTGTGAAAAGGCCACAGGCTATACATGTAGTTTTATGGTTTACGAGGGAAAAGATAGCCATGTAGAGCCAGAGAACTGCCCAGATTACATATGGAGTGATGGCAAGATTGTGTGGGACTTGGTGGTACCCTTATTCGGAAAGGGGTACCATTTGTATGTGGACAATTATTACACGAGCGTGCCACTTTTTAGTCACTTGTTTGATCATCAGATTGGAGCATGTGGCACCGTGCGACCTAATCGCCGGGGCTTTCCCCAGCAGCTTGTAGATTCCTGTCTTAGGCTGGGGGAGAGAGCCTACTTCAAATGTAATAATTTGCTCGCTGTGAAGTGGAGGGATAATAAGAATGTTTTCATTCTTACCTCCCTTCATGCAGACACGACTGTCCAAATTCCTACGGCAACTGGTGTTGTGGAGAAACCCCTCTGTGTCCATGAATATAACCAAAATATGGGAGGGGTGGATCTCAGCGACCAGTTGTTGGTGCCGTACCTAGTTGCCCGTAAGGTCAGACGCTGGTACAAAAAAGTGTCTGTTTATTTATTTCAATTGGCTTTGCTGAACGCTCATGTGCTATACAGAGCTTCAGGACAGACTGGATCCTTCCTTAAATTCCAGGAAGAGATCGTCAGAGCCCTTCTGTTTCCAGGCGGTGCTCCACCTCACCTTCCCAATCCAAATGCAGTAAGCCGACTGCATGAGAGGTATTTTCTGTATGTCCTACCGAGTACCCCTACCTAACGAGCCCCCCAAAGATGTCGTGTCTGCCGCAAGCGCGGATATAGGTTGTTCCTCCTGTCCTGACAATCCTGGTCTTTGCATTGGTGAATGTTTTGAACGCTATCATACACTAGTATTAGGGTATTAGCGTAGGGTACAGCACTGCACAGACTAGGACACACTTTCAATGCCATCGCATTTTGAGAGACCCGAACCTGGAACCGTTACAGATACAACAGTAATGCCCCATACACACGATCGCACATTCTGACAACAAAATCCATCAGATTTTTTCCGACGGATGTTGGCTCAAACTTGTCTTGCATACACACGGTCACACAAAGTTGGTCAGAAGCTCCGAACGTCAAGAACGCAGTGACGTACAACACGTTACGACGAGCTGAGAAAAATGAAGTTCAATAGCCAGTGCTGCTCTTCTGCTTTATTCCGAGCATGCGTGGCACTTTGTGTGTCGGAATTGTCTACACACGATCGGAATTTACGCAATTGGATTTTGTTGTCTGAAAATTTTAGAGCCAGCTCTCAAACTTTGTTTGTCGGAAATTCTGATGGATAAAGTCCGATGAAGCCCACACACGGTCTTAATTTCCGACAACAAGCTCTGATCGCACATTTTCTGTCGGAAAGTCTGATCGTGTGTACAGGGTATTACAGTTACAAAAAAGTGTAAAAAAAAGAAACACAAAAAAATATATAAAATAAAAAAAAACAAAAATAATTGTCGTTTTATTGTTCTCTCTCTATTGTTCTGCTCTTTTTTACTGTATTCTATTCTGCAATGTTTTATTGTTATTATGTTTTATCAAGTTTTCTTTTCAGGTATGTCATTTTTTTATACTGTTTACTGTGTTTTTTGTTAACCATTTTTTTGTTTTCAGGTACACCATTCAGCTGCAGCGTGGATTTATTTATCTTGACAGCAACAGCGTTTGCTCCCACGATACATAAAGCCATGACTCCAGCACTGTCGGAGGTGATTTCACCACCACAGTTAAAAAAAAGAGCATATATGCCGAAGCATGGGGGCAGCAGGGGTGGAGGAGCGATTTGCTCCTAACTTTTGGGGCGGATGCCCCCATCCTTTGGCCTATATTTTTTAGGCCATTCAGCTGCAGCACTGATTTATTTATCTCGACAGCAACAGCGTTTGCTCCCACGATACATAAAGCAGTGACTCCAGCGCTGTAGGAGGTGATTTCACCACCGCAGTTAAAAACAAAATGGTGCATGTATGCCCATCATTAGAAGTGGGTGAATGAAGGGAGGTATTCTAATGGTGGGCATACCCACCGATCAATCTCTTTTTTTCGTTCAGCCCACAGGCTGCATCAAAAAAGATTACAATATATGTCCAACAAGGACCAGCACTGTACTGGTTTATTGCTGGACCTTGAGTGGTTATACCAGAATGATGCCTGCGGGGTTAGGTATCATCTTGGTATCATTCTTTTGAACCAGCGGTGGGCTTTTATGTAAAAGCAATCCTAGGGGCTAAATAGCCTCTATACTGCTTTTACAAGCAGTGGGAGGGAATGTCCCCCCCTCCCTGTCTTAAAGGCTTTTAAAAATGTATGTAGTTTGTCGCCCCTGCACATTTGTGCGCAATTTTAAAGCATGTCATGTTTGGTATCCATGTACAGCCTAAGATCATCTTTTTTATTGCATCAAACATTTGGGCAATATAGTGTGTTTTAGTGCATTGAAATTAAAAAAGTGTGTTTTTTCAAAAAAAAAATGCATTTGAAAAATCGCTGTGCAAATACTGTGTGAAAAAAAATTAAACATCCACCATTTTCATCTGTAGGGCCTTTCCTTTAAAAAAATATATAATGTTTGGGGGTTCAAAGTAATTCTCTTGCAAAAAAAATAAATATATTTTTTCTTGTAAACAAAAAGTGTCAGAAAGGGCTTTGTCTTCAAGTGGTTAGAAGAGTGGGTGATATGTGACATAAGCTTCTAAATGTTGTGCATAAAATGCCAGGAAAGTTCAACCCCCCCCCCCAAATGATCCCATTTTGGAAAGTAGACACCCCAAGCTATTTGCTGAGAGGCATGTCGAGTCCATGGGATATTTTATATTTTGACACAAGTTGCGGGAACAAGACAGATTTTTTTTTTTTTGCACAAAGTTGTCACTAAATAATATATTGCTCAAACATGCCATGGGCATATGTGAAATTACACCCCAAAATACATTCTGTTACTTATCCTGAGTACGGGGATACCACATGTGTAAGACTTTTTGGGAGCCTAGCTGCGCACAGGACCCCGAAAACCAAGCACCGCCTTCAGGCTTTCTAAGGGTGTAAATATTTGATTTCACTCCTCACTGCCTATCACAGTTTCGGAGGCCATGGGATGCCCAGATGGCACAAAACCCCCCCAAATGACCCCATTTTGGAAAGTAGACACCCCAATCTATTTGCTGAATGGTATTGTGAGTATTTTGCAGACCTCGCTTTTTGTCACAAAGTTTTGCAAAATTGAAAAAAAAAAAAAACATTTTTTTTATCTTTCTTCATTTTCAAAAACAAATGAGAGCTGCAATATACTCACCATGGCTCTCAGCAAATAGCTTGGGGTGTCTACTTTCCAAAATGGGGTCATTTGGGGGGGGGGGTTGTGCTATCTTGGAATTTTATGGCCTTCGAAACTGTGATAGGTAGTGAGGAGTGAAATCAAAAATTTACGCCCTTAGAAATCCTGAAGGCGGTGATTGGTTTCGGGGCCCCGTACGTAGCTAAGCTCCAAAAAAAGTCCCACACATGTGGTATCCCCATACTCAGGAGAAGAAGCAGAATGTATTTTGGGTGTAATTCCACATATGCCCATGGCATGTTTGAGCAATATATTATTTAGTGACTACTTTGTGCAAAAAAAAAAAAATCTGTTTTATTCAATGGGCTCAACATGCCTCTCAGCAATTTCCTTGGGGTGTCTACTTTCCAAATTGGGGTCTTCTTTTGGGGGGGGGGGTTGTACTGCCCTGCCATTTTAGCACCTCAAGAAATGAGGCAGTCATAAACTAAAAGCTGTGTAAATTCCAGAAAACGAACCCTAGTTTGTAGACGCTATAACTTTTGCGCAAACTAATAAATATACGCTTATTGACATTTTTTTTACCAAAGACATGTGGCTGAATACATGTTGGCCTAAATGTATGACTAAAATTGAGTTTATTGATTTTTCTTATAACAAAAAGTAGAAAATATCAATAGTAGAAAATATCATTTTTTTCAAAATTTTCGGTCTTTTTCCGTTTATATCGCAAAAAAATAAAAATCGCAGAGGCAATCAAATACCATCAAAAGAAAGCTTTATTTGTGGGAAAAAAAGGACGCAAATTTTGTTTGGGTACAACATTGCATGACCGCGCAATTACCAGTTAAAGCAGTGCAGTGCCAAATTGTAAAAAGTCCTCTGGTCTTTTTACAGCCATAAGGCAGCCATAAGGTCCGGGGCTTAAGTGGTTAAAACAGTAACAATCACTATCCGCTATAGTGTCCTTGGAAGTAATGTACTCAGTGAAACTGAGTGGGTCTTGGAGTAACTAGTGTGTCTCCACCGCCTCTCTTGGGAATCGCCACCATCCTTTGCTGGTTTTATGCCAATCCCAACATTTCTGGGGCATTATGTAAGTTATGCATTAGTGTCTCCTTGTATGTGCAATTTTGTATCAAGGATATACTGACTTGATTGCTATGTTATTGATTGTAGAAAATAATATTTTGTATTGATTGTGTGTATATTTCCTCAGTTAGACTACTCACCCCTACATTCACGAGCATGGGGTCCTGAGGAAGCATTTAAAGTGAAATGCGTTAACCTCTCCTCTCTTGACTGATCGTTTTGGGGTTTGAAACAATAAATGAGTAGTATACATGTGTAAGATTGGTCCTTCAACACACAGAGGACCATACATATCTGTGTTTTGTAATTTATATATGTGGTTTTAATCATAATAAACTTTGTACAAACTTTTTTCTATTCATTGAGTTGTCCAGGGGCTTAACTACTACCATAGCGACCCACGCGGGCACTATAGGGCCCGCAGCTGAGTGGGGCCCAGTGAGGATGAGCAGGGGCGGGCTGGGCTGGTTGACCATAAAAAGACTGATGTGCTGTAAGCTGCAAACTGCGCATGTGCAGTTCCGCAGTTGGTCGAGTGATACTGCTCGGGCGAATCCAGAGGGAGGCTGACAGGGCTGGATAACAGCCCAGAAGCGTGCAGGAACGTTTTTGCTGTGAGCGGACATCTGTCCTGTCACAGTGCTGTCAGGACGTATCCTCACTGTTCTTATAGGAGCTCGTTTTGGGATCTCATTTCATCTGTCTATCCCAGTTTGGGTTCTGGTAAGCAGGATCTCCTGAAGGTTTGCTGCTGCTTTGCATCCGGTGTTTTTTCTATGTATGGTGGACAGTCTTTGGCCAGATTTATTCCGCTCACATTGTTTTCTTATCTGACTGTACACACGGGACGAGTGTGTTTATCCTGCCTCACCGGGACTGATCATCTCAAGGCCCAGGCTGGGTTTAAGCCACTTGCCCCAATTTGGCTTACTTCTGGTAAGCACACTACCTCACTAAAGCGTTCCCGTTTTATGCCTGATTCTCCACATATTTCTTCTGGATGAAATCCACGTCACTCATTTATGACAAGACTTAATTTTGTTTTACACAAGGGACTATTTAATGCACATGGGACTTCTTAATATTGATGTCTATTATGTTGTACATTTATAGCGCGGTTTCTCTGTTATAGATAAAGTAATTATAGAAAAAATCTTCTTGAAGTAGTCCACAATGAGAACACCGTTTGAGCCGAACAGAACAAGCATGGGGTTTAGCACCTCTGCGAATACTCGAGGTGCAGTGGACCGACTAAAAGGAAGGGCAACAAACTGGTAGTGTTGAGTGTTCAAAGCAAAACACAGGTAGTGTTGATGCGCTAGCAAGATTTGTGACATGCATTAAAAATCCTTAATGTCCACAAATGCCAGAAAATTTTTTGCACCCAAATCAAGACATTGAATCTTGATATACCTCCTTTAGCTTCAGGAATTGTGAATAGGTTTGAGTAGAAACCCTGAAATCTTTCCTTATCTGGAACAATGGCAATGACTCCCTGGGAGTGGAGTTGTGCATATGCAGTGTGGATGTCTGTGAGTCTATGAAGAGACAGATTGGCAGATTTGACAGCATGAAGTGGGACAGAGGTAAATTTGAAATTCTAGCTTGTAGCCCCTGGACATCACATGTATATGTGATTTTTTTTCGGTCCAGGTGGACGCAAAAGGCTAAAAGAGATTTCCTACATTTTGAGAAGTGGGGGTAAGCAGCAGTCAAACCCAGTCATCTCAGAATTCCTTCTGGCATTGTGAACCTTAAAGTGAAACTAAATCCTCCTATCCTTTACAGCCAAAAGAAGTGGCATTGGCTGTAAAGTATTAAAGCCATTTAATGAACAGATTGGACACTTTTGACACTATTTTGGGACCATTGACATTTATACAGTGATCAGAGCTAAAAATAGCCACTGATTACTGTGTAAATGTCACTGGCAGGAAAGGGGTTAAACAGTAGGGGGCGATCAAGGGGTTAACTGTGTTCCCTCAGCGTGTTCTTACTGTAGGGGGGATGGGCTACCTAGGACATGACAGAGATCACTGCTCCCGATGACAGGGAGCAGTAGATCCCTGTCATGTCACTAGACAGAACAGAGAAATGCCTTGTTTACATTTCCCTGTTCTGCCTCTCCTCGTCACTATCGTGGGCCACCGGCGGGCATCGAGTCCAGGATTATGAAGGGAAATACAGGTATGCCCTTTTGCGCACCTGTGCCATTCTGCCGACATACATTGGCCAGGTCAGGAAGCAGTTAAACTGATTTTGATCCTAGCTCCTATTAATTGTATGTCTCCGAGCAGGTGGAGAGGAAATTGCATGGGGGGGGGGGACAAGAAAATGTTTGCCCAGGGTCCAATCAATATTAAAAACGGCCCTGGTCCTGTTCAAAAGTACATACGTTGCAGTGCCATTTATTTTGAATGGCACACCAACACATGAAGGCAGCATTGCACTACAAAATTTAGGTCCCATCTGATTTTCAAGCACAGCCAGGTACACCAAATTTTCACCTAGAGTCAGAGAACAGTTAGTGACTTTGTTTTTTTTTTTATTTGAGGGTTAATAACTTGGATAGGGACGGGAGGTTATGGGATGCCTACATGACTTCAGCAAAACTTCAGGGACATCTTCCTATATACATTGATAGATAGTCTCCTTCACTTTCCTCTTGCACATTCACTTGCTTGCTCCAGCTGAATCACTCTGATTTATCTGACAGGCTCCCAATCAGATTAGCAATAGCCCATTACAGGCAAGAACTCGTAGTCCCCTTTTTGTGTAGCACAGTTGTAGTGAAACAGCTTGTAACTTCTCCTCTGTAGCCACTGATCCCAGCACCACCTCTTCAGGAACTGCCAACCCACCTGGCTGCAGCTGCCCCTTTCACCAGCCCTCCTGGCTGTTTTTTCACACCAGTCCACCCAACTGACTCTCCTCCAGCCCACCCGGCTGACTCTCAGGAGATCTCTAGGGAAAGGCTGAAGACAGGGCTAAAAAGAGGATAAAGAGGAAGTAAACTCGCACAGGCGGCTGTTCCTTCAGAGCGCATGCGCGGATGACGCCATTGGTGCAGTATACAGTAAATATCTCCTAAACTGCGTTTAGGAGATATTTACAGTACCTATAGGTAAGCCTTATTCTAGGTTTACCTATAGGTACAAATAATGCAGGAAGGTTTACAACCTCTTGAAGCACACTGTTGTCTTCAAGGTAGACTGGCTACACGTGGCAGTCTCCCCCCTTTCTTAGTCCCCACAGTGTTAACTACTCACTCTGTCCTTTCTCTTGCTCCCCTACCTCCAGGAAAGACTTCCTCCCCTGAGGGCCATCGACAGCCTCCTCAACACTGTATCTCCATCTTCCACCGGACTGCTCCTGCTGACATGGCCCATGTCTATTTATGGAGTGGTCTCAGCCCCCTACCAGACTAATTTTATCATAAGCCAGTAAATTTACCTGCACTAACTCCTAGCACACACTAGAGGGCGCTACACTCACCCTCCCTCAAAAGCAGCCATGTCCCTATCAGCTGGAAAAAACAACTCCTGAGCCCAGGAGAAAAAATGAAGGGCATCCCATAAGAAAAAAAGGAGGGAAAAGGGAAACAACTTGGAAGGGTCTTTGTACAAATAAATTATGTAGCAAAAATAGAAGATGTACATTTTGTTTTACAACCACACACAATATATACATACTAACTACAGGTCCCAGTATCTTCCCCAGAAGTCTCCCCACTCCCATTTCTTCTCAAAACTGCTGTAAAATGTCCATTCCTCCTAGTCATGGATGAACTCTGCTTGCAGTCTGGGTGACCCCCAATCTATTGCCCCACCACTGCCACTCCTCTCTGGCTCACTTGAAGACACGTTGTCTTCCTACAATGGCTCCTTCCAGGTGGGGCTGACAAGGTGTACGGGCGCAGCTGGCCTTCTGGGGGCAGCTTCTAGTTCCTGTTGGACAGCATTGACAGGTACCAGCTCTCTGGCCAAGCTGCAAGCTTTCCAGCTTTTTTCCTTGATGTCACTTGTCTTCGCAGAAGAGTCACCATTCTCAGACTCAACCCTGCCTTTGGTAGTCACTTCTTGACCCATTCTGGCCTTCTAGGACTTCTGTGGCTGTTCTGTGCAGAGACCTGACTGCAAGTTTACGCTGTAGGTGAGCAGCTCCTGCCTTGCTCGGTTTTAACCTAGTAAGCGGCTCATTGCAGTGCCCACACAGGATCCAGGCACTGACCACTGCGGTGGGCCTCCTGCACCCTTGATCAACCCAAGAGTGAATCCTCCTCGATGCTCCAGCTCTTTTGCTCCCTTGCCTCCACCACTGTCTGCCAGTGTCACCTCCTGTGGATTAGGCAACCAAGTTAACGCTGGGTACACGTGTACATGTCCGCCATCCTGCTCCTCTCTCTCTCTCCGCAAGCAAGGCTTATTGGGTCTCCTCTGGGTTGTGGCTCCACCTGTCCAGGCTGGCTGGCGCCCGTTCTGATAAGCAGGCCCTTTTCCCGCGTGCTCTATAGTACCGCTTTTTTGACTGGACTAGAATTTGCAGGCACAGACTGTATGCTGGTGGTTGTTATGTACATACTGATACTTGCAGAACTTGTCCAAACATGCCACTCAGCACCTACTATGCCCGAGCAACTAAAGGCAGATAGTAGTAAGCATTCACTGTGGTTGCCATGAGCAACAGCAAAGTATTTAATACATGCCACACTGTTTTTAGCAGGGTCAGGACAGTCTTTAGCCTCAGCCATGTTTGGACAACTGATAGACCCCCTCCTGCAGAAACCCACTGACTTACCCCGATCACCATGAGCAACAGCAGACATTTCCATGCACATTCTACTGTTCTCAGCAGGACTTCGAAGCCCACTATGAAATCTCTTTCCCCAGCACTATACAGACCTGTGGTTTCCATGGGTGACAGCACATAACACAGTTCTTACTAAATAGCAGGTTTTAGCACAAGTGTCCATCCCAACCGCATAAGGGGCAACTGGGCATACAGTACAATACTGATTTTGGTGGCAACTCCTGCCGGTTGCTATGAACAACGGTACTTGACTCTCACAGCACAGTCACGGTTTGGCAAGGAGCATAACACTATCTCCCTGTTTTTGCCCCTTTAGTGGTCCTGGTAGCAAAGTACAGCCCTCTGGCTCGATGAATCCCGGTTGCTAGGAGCAACGGCCATGCAGGTTACCGTGGGCAATATCCTGGACGAGCCCCCAAATGTAGCACACCCCTGTAGGGACTGCAGAAGAACTTGGACCCCCACTCCTGCACAGCCAGGCACACCATATTTTCACAAGCACCCAGAGTCAGAGAACAGTCCATAACTTTGTTTTGTTTTTTTATTTGAGGGTTAATAACTTGGATAGGGATAGGAGGTTATGGGATGCCCACTTGACTTCAGCAAAACTTCAGGGACATCTTGCTATATACACCTTTACACAGTCTTCTTCACTTTCCTCCTGCGCATTCACTTGCTTACTCCAGCTGAATCACTCTAATTTATCTGACAGGCTCCCAATCAGATTAGCAATAGCCCATTACAGACAGGAACTCCTAGCCCTCTTTTTGTGTAGCAAAGTCATAGTGAAACAGCTTGTAACTTCTCCTCTGTGACCACTGATCCCAGCACCACCTCTTCAGGCACTGCCAACCCACCTGGCCGCAGCTGCCCCTTTACTCCAGCCATCCTGCTGTCTCTCCACACCAATCCACCCCGACTGACTCTTCACCAGCCCACCCGGTCGACTATCAGGAGATCTCTAGGGAAAGGCTGAACACACGGCTATCTTCAAGGGAGACTGACTACATGTGGTGGTCTCCCCCCTTTGTTAGTCCCAACAGTGTTGACTACTCACACTGTACTCTCTCTTGCTCCCATTCCTCCAGGGAAGTCTTCTTCCCATGTGTTTTGGCAGAATTCTTCCAGCACCCGAGCCCCGGTACAAGGCAGGACAACCACTCCCAGACTAGGGGGCACCCCTGCGGGCCACTGACAGCCTCCTCAACACTGAATTTCGACCTTACACCCGATTGCCCCTGCTGGCATGGCCCATGTCCATTTATGGAGTGGTGTCCGCCCCCTGCCAGCCTACCTCTGAGGATTGGCCAAGGTTCCATAAATATTCAAGCCTCTCCTAACCTCCACCCTCTAGTTCAAGATGATTCTCCAACCTTCTAGACCAAGGGGAGGCACCAGGGAGCTGCCAGGATGAGTCACCCAGCTCTAAACATCAGTAAACCCCTGACCCAGGTTCAAAAGACTCATTTTACCATGCACTAGTAAATTTACCTGCACTAACTCCTAGCACGCACTAGAGGGTGCTACACATGTTAACACACATGTGTTAAGATACCGTAAACATGTAAATAGGCCTTTAGGTTCTAGTGTCCTTTTTAAGTAGTCTTTGCTCCCATCAGAAGGACTTTAGTAACCCATGTACAGCAGAAGTGCTCAGCAATGTCACTGGAAAAAGCTGCCAAGTATGCCATGCAAGGAAGCAAATGAATACTGTTAGTATTATGAACGAGAATTAATTCACAATATGATTTTCAAGTGCTTTTAATTCTGCCCAAGGTTTTAGTTTGAATTTGAAATGTACTTTCCCTTCACTGGATTGTTCAATATCCTCACCAATTCAAAAAACCTCCAAATGCAATGCCCCTGAAAATAGCTACAATTTGGAAGAACATCATTCCATTGTTTTCCAGACCTATCCAGAACAATTTGACTCATTTATCTTTTTTTTTTTTGCAGGGATGTATAGTGCTTGCTGTGCACCATAACACAGAAGGTTGCATGCTGCTTCGCACCTGTCATCTTAGTGATATTCCTATGTTTTCTATGTTTATCTTGTGTTACATTTTGTACACCTGGCACATTCTTTTGATCTAGGCTAGTAATAAACACAAGTAAGTGTTATAACAATTGCCCCCTATTAGACAAATGGATAAACTACAGGGCCATGTTATTTAAATCCACTATTTTTTTTATTGCTTGGGAGCTTTACTGATGGTACATAATTTTACTGGCACCCTCTGTTCCTGGGGATTGAGCATTCACTCGACATGCACTATACACTGTATGTTCATGCTGGGATTAAAATAATCAGGTGTTTGTTGAAATCTTAGCTTCTGTTTAACTCTAGATTAAATGCTCTTGCTTTCCCCAGGAGTCCAGTCAGATTGTTATCATGATTTTATATTGACTTTATCTCTGGTGTCTTGACAACCATAGATCATGTTGTAATCTGCAATGGCCTTCACAACTGGCAGATTCTCTGCTGATGTCTACTTTGACATTTTTCTGGGTAAACTCAATGAATATGAATGAAATGAAAAACCAATGAATCCACTGGTATTTTCCAAAAGGGGTCCAATATGTGGTCTAAACACATCTATTGCAATAAAGCAGTTTTAAAGGCAATTTTAAAAATGATAATAAATATGTCATACTCACCTGCTCTGCACAGTGGTATTGCACAGAGCAGCCCCAAACTTCCTCTTCTGGTGTTTTGCTGCAGACGAGCTTGACTCCTCCTCTTGTGTGTCTGACACCATAGCAAGCGCTTGCTATGGAGGCACATATGTGGGCTTGATTTGAGATTGGCTGTGTGCATCCATTGACACACACAACATGGATCAAGCCTGTCCCCTTCTCTCTGTTCACAGTATTTGACTGACAGCAGCAGGAGTGAATGGGTCTCTTTGCTTTCAGCCAAGGCTGTGAGAGTCGGGAGGAGAGAGGAGAGAAGACTGGCAGACTGGCAGAGCACTGGATTGATACAGGACTCAGGTAAATATTGGGGTGGGAGGGGGGGCACAGTAAGTGATAAAATATGTTTTACCTTAATGCAGGGAATGCATTAAGGTAAAACATGTTTTACCTTAAGAACCACTTAAAAGAAAAAAAGTTTGCCTAATTTTGTGTTATTTGCAAACAATGTACCTGTCTTAGCGCTTTTTTCAAAACTAGCAAACATGTGCCTGTTTTTTTAAATAAAATGCAAATTTCTAAAAAATCCTAGTGCCATGAATGCCCAACATTGTACAGAGTTCAGAAATCTGGAGAATATAATGTATTCAATTACACACGTTTAATTTTGGTACAGTGATGGTCAATAAAAATATGGAGTGGTAAAGTGTCAGTTAGTGGAGCAGTGCACTGTGACATTAATGGTCAGTGGATGCAGGACAAGAGTACCATTGCAGTGGTGATCAGTGGATAAGTGCATAGTTGCAATGGTGGTTAGTAGACTTGTCTCAGTACAGTGGTGATCAGTAGAAAAGCTCATTGCTACCATTAGTGGTCAGTTCATAGATGCATTAGTATTGTGGAGGTCAAGTATGTTATTGTCTACTTACTTATGGTGTTGGGTCTGTTGGGAGTAATATTAGAGCAGGTACAGAACTATGCAGGTTGTGACAGGTTGTGACACTCAACCAGAACTCTTCCAGCATGATATACATTTTTTGCTCAAAGGAGTATTTTAAAAATAAAAAATACAGATCTACAGAGAACACACAGTTTTTCCTACTCAAATTCATAGTGCTGAAAGAAACTCTTCTGAAAAATAACCCTAATTACTTTCATAAAAATATATATACTTCCCTTTAAATGTGTAATAGGAAAAGGCTCTGACTAAATGCATGAAGAACAACAATTTACGGGTAGAGAGGAGATATACTGGAACAATAAATAGAGTGCTTATAGATGTCAGTATAGAAATAGCATATGTGGAAGGGCCTAAATAGATTCTGTACTAGCATAGAGCTGCTGGTGCATTAGCACTAGACAAGAACATACCATAGGTGACACAAATGCTGCAATAAGATTTTAGGATTTCACAGCAATTTGTCAAATTTAATCACATAAGAAATGATAGCCCAGCTCTCTAAAGTGTTTTCGTGACAAAACCGTCCACTGCAACAAAGAAATTTTATTACAAATGTAGACAGCAACCACATTATAAATAAGTATAACACAAACAGCAAGTAATATTCATTCTAATTGCTTCAAATTACTAACATTATAATAAACTGTTACAACATTTTGAAGATCTACACATAAAAATAGCATTATGTGGTAATTAAAAAAAAAATGTTATTTTAGATCCATAAAAGTAATTTTGCATTTTTGTTCAGAGACTGTCATTGTGCAGATTAATTTACCTTGGGCATTTTTTCTACGATCATATGCAATGCTCAGGCATAGAACATTTTATGAGCTCCCAACTTCCTGCTTCGTTTTTATAAATTCCTGATTCCTCAGCAACAAGATACGTGTAAGAGGTAACAATAGTAAAAACTATTTCAACATTCATTCGTTCACTGTCTTCACATTTATTAAATTCAGATGTAAGATCTTGATTTTGGTTTTAATATGTCCCTTTATTATAATTCCCTGTGCAATTTTAGAGGAATGTCTCTCTCTCTGTGAAAATATGTGTATTTACAACTCTCTTTTTCTTTGTCTTTGAAAACACGGAGTGGTAAATTGTGCTGTTGGTTTTCTTTGCATGCTCTCAGGCTATCACCTTTTTCTTGTAAGTGTGGTACTAAATCTAGATGGTGAACTGGGCTAGAAGGGGGTGGCATGGAACATTTGGCCTTGGGAAGCATAAATATACCTGTATATCTACATTTACTATTTTTAAGATTTTTAGCATTGAAAAGCTACCTTTTACCATTTTAAGAATTATTGTATACCATAGTAGATACCTACCTGGCAAACCACTAGCACTATAACTATACATTTTCTACAACTGTAAAGAATTGGACAGCTTATCTGCCCCACCGCAGGCAGGTGCATTAGCCCCCTACTCCTAAGCCTGGGATTCCTCTAGAGGTTTTGTGAGTAAGGCTGGCCATACATTATACAATTTTCTTGTACAACTTTCCTTTAGATTTACCAAAACCATATAACAGGAGGTCAAACCTAAACACTTCCAATTTGTATGCAGTCAGGAAGGTCCTTGCACTACATAGTTGAAGCTAAATCTAGAGAAAAATGAATAAGAAAATTGTACGGTGTTTGGCCAGCTTAAGTCCTGCCACAAAGCTTGTAAAACTACCGTATGCTTATATTGGCCATGCTGCTGGGGTTCACAAAATTGTGAATGTCTTGCTGTGATAAGCATCCTAACAATTAATTCAGATGATTTAAATGATGTAGCACCCTAATGTTTAGGCGGGGCTGCTATTAAATTTAGTTGCCAGGCGATAGTAGCGTTGGTCAATTGTTACCAGGTGGCAATGTGGCTGGTGACATTGGATAAGACAAGGGCATAGCAAGGACAGATTATGAATAAATTGGGTATCTCAGCCAATGGGCAGGGATTTTCTTGGGTCCCTTGGCCTGCTGTGAGAGCTTATTTATTTGGGTGGAGTCAGGTGATCGGTGTTCTGTGCCACCTAGACGGCTGTCTGGTGGACGTGTGTTATGTTGCCCCGGGCTGCTGGGCCATAAGCCTTAGGCCAATACTGGGGACATCTGGCTGCTAGGCTGTCTGAGGTCCTATCCAGAAGCAGGAGAGCAGCGTAGGGTTGGGACTGCGGGCTTGTAGTCAAACCAGAAGTAATCCGTTGTGGTCGGTGGTAGAGGGGAAGCTGTTACCACTAAGGGGCCATCCACCTTGTTACCGGAGACTACTGTGAGTAAGCTGAGGCCAGTACCAGAGCAGATTTCTTGCCAGCCAGGGACGGTGAAGAAGTGGGAAAATTCAGCAAGTGCTAAGTCAGGGACCCAATGGGACAGCAAAGGTGACGCTTGTGGAGCATCAGTGAGTACCAAGTGTGTCCGGATGGGTTGAAGCTTGAAAAGTATCTGTGAGTGCCAAGCCAGGGGCCCAGCAGGGAAGCAGGGGTGGCACTTGCAGAAGATACTGAGTGCTACCAGTGGAAGAGCTCAAAGGATCCAGTGGCTAGTGGATCTGAAGTCTAGTGAGAGAGACTGAATGAAGACCCACAATGAGTGATGGTGGGGTAAACTAAGAACTGTTCGTGTTGCAAATAGTTGACTTCAATTGCCGTTAGTAACTACTACAAGCTTGTTGCCATAGGAGACAGTGGTCCCAGCTATACAGAAGTGGTGTCCGGCTTGAGGCCTTCACCTGTATAGCTGTCTATCTATAGAAGTCTCGGCGTCTGCCAATTAACCTTGCAACTACTTAAGGGTATCCCACATTCTGTTTAAGAGACAATAAATCTCTTTTTGCATGGGCTAGCACAAAGGAGTCATTAAACAAAGAGACAACAACAATTCTTTCCTTAAACCATTTATTATTTTGGTAATACATATTGGCCATGGTGTAGTTCAAGGGTAACCTGTTACTGTTTAAATGAAAATACAAATAAATATGAAGCCATCTTGGCTATATAACCATCAAAATTTATACAGTGTCCATCCAGACAATGCTGGACGACTATTCCCCCACTGAACAACCCATGACTGTTGCATTAATAAAAGGGGAGGGGGTGGGAGTCCCGGTCCTGCTCCACACGGTCTGACGGTAACGGCCGGACAGCTCTCTTTTATCTCCTCTGAAATTTGCGGGCTTAGGGGCCCGCCAGATTACACCAATCAGCTGTTGTTGCTACCCTGCGGAGGCTGCTGTCAACCAATGGTAATCCTGAAACACAGAACAGGGAACATGCATTCCCCTTTGGCTCTCCCATGTGGGTCCTGCATATTGCATGGACCCTTCATGGGCTAGCACAAAGGAGTCATTAAACAAAGAGACAACAACAATTCTTTCCTTAAACCATTTATTATTTTGGTAATACATATTGGCCATGGTGTTATTCAAGTGTAACCTGTTAATGTTTAAATGAAAATACAAATAAATATGAAGCCATGTTGGCTATATAACCATCAAAATTTATACGGTGTCAATCCAGACAATGCTGGACGACTATTCCCCACCGACCGAGGCCAGGAGAGCAGCTGCTGGCTGAGGTCCCCCCAACACCATGGCATTGTCAATTAAACGCTGCAGACCCATATTGAAAATATCAATACCAATGTCTGATAGGTGAACCAAATCTTCTCTAAATAATCCTGGAATAAAGCCCTCTAACTCTAAGTGGCGGAAAGACAAACTCCCAGATGATGCAAGGAAATTATGTATGGTCCTATTTAAACGTCTCCTAATTTTATCCACATAAAAGAAATTCCCCCAGGGGGACCAAAGGAGCCTAGGGACCATTTCATAAAAGGTGGCACAAAAATCGTTCTTCATCTTACGTCCTAACTTTGCCAATATCGTTCGCTCCCAAATGAATAACTAATACTACAGGGGAGGGCCAAATAGAAGATAAATGTAGTAAATGGTCTCTAAGGTTGCGCCATCTCAGACCCCGAACACCAGACCACAAAATCTTAAATTCATTAAAGTCCAGACCTAAATTGCTGGAATAGCTCCTGGATGTAGCCAGCCTTTCAGCCCAATAAACGTATGAGTGGCCTACTATCCAAATAATGTATTTAGGAGGATCTGAAAAATAAAAATCAGACAATTAACAATTCAGGGCAAACATAAAGCTTATACCTACTACTAACCCATCTGCCAACCCTCTTTTGACTTTCAGGAGGGAAACCCAATAGGTTAGCCATAGTGGCAGCCCCAATTCTGAAGGAGTGTGATGAGAATTTCAAACCTGAGAGGTTAAGGCACTTAAGGCATGAGGAAAGCACAGCAGAAAACTGGTATCTGGTCAAAGGAGACAAGTGCTGATGGATAAAGAAAGAACCGTCAAAGGAGGGTCTAACTGCGATATAATAAGCCATGTGGGATATGGGGCATAGCAACAGGTTGGGAGAGGAGGCCAGAGATATCCACTTACCGTTACCCACCCCAAAAGTTTTAGACCTGCAAAGAAAAAGACGTAAACCGTCCGGCTCCATGGACACATGAGAGAACAACAGAAAAGAAGAAGATGATTTGTTTTGAGCTGTAAACTCACCCACCCGCAGTGCACCAAAAAGGGTAACCGAAAATGCTGCCCTGAAAAGCAGGAGTTCAAAACTAGAAAAACAAACATCCTCTAAAACCGACATTAGTCTGATTAATAAAGAAACTAAAATAGGGCGCCTAGCATCCTTTGTAGGAGAGGACTTCCGAAATCCTTTAAGGATTTGACTGACCGAGAAAAAAGAGGTCAAAGCAGGTCTGCCAGAAAATTTAAGAAAAAAGGAAACCCCAGCTAAAATCTTACTAACTGAGGCAAGGCTGAGCTGGGCCTGCATCAGGTAGGACACAAAAGCCAAAGCGATATAATCATTTACATCTAATACATCCACTAACATGTCAAAGCAAAAAGAACACCATCTGGACCAGGCTAGGTTACAGTCTTGCCATGTCTTCTGTGCTACCGAATTCTGGAGATGAGCAGTTATTAGTCCCAAATCAAGCCCCAGAGGCAATCTGGGCAAGGGGTGCCGTGCCGATGCACTGATGGAACCAATTCCCGGAATCTGTGAAACTGCAAACGAGAAAGAGTGTCAGCTATTGTATTATCGATCCCTGCAATGTGACAAGCTTTCAACCAGATATTGAAACGCATGCAGTGCAAAACTAAAAAACGTAAGAGTTTGATAACTAGTTCTGACTTGGATGACAATGTGTTGATAGCAAAAAGCACACCTTTGTTATCTGTATGAACCAGTACCCTGCGATTCATGAACTTATCTTTCCAGATTACCACAGAAACTACCACAGGAAACAACTAGGACTATATTATACAGAATATCCGGAAGCCGCCAACTGGAATGCCATTCAGAGGCACACCAGAGACCATCCAGGAAGGCTCCAAAGCCAGATGAACCAGCGGCATCTGTAAAGAAATTCAGCTCAAAATTATCTATAAAAGGATGCTGCCAGGCCGTGGACCCATTAAAATTACAAAGGAAAGAATCCCATATTCTTAAGTCTTCTTTGACATTTGCAGAAATGCAAACATGAGAGTAAGGATTCTTCAAACCTCTCATAGCCAAAGCAAAGCCCCTAGAAAAAATTCTGGCAATAGGAATGACCCGAGCTGCGAACGCAAAAAGACCTAATAGAGATTGAGCTTCCTTCAACAAAACCTTGCGTTTAGATAAAAACAACGAGATCATTGCCCTCATACGGAACAACTTCTCTTTGGGTAGCCTAAACTCCATCAGTGATGAGTTAATAATAATCCCCAAGAATTCAATAGTAGGTGATGGAAATAAAGTTTTTTCATGCGCAATGGGAATCCCAAAGGAATCACAAATATGAAAGAACGAGTTCAATGATTCAAGACATAATTGTGAGTCCTTTGGGCCAATAAACAGGAAATCAATGTAGTAATGTAGTAAACCCCCAGTAGGGGAACATTCCGACAACCCAATGCAAAAATGTAGCAAAGGCCTCAACATAAAAACATGATAAGGAGAAGCCCATGGGCAAACATCTGTCAAAATAAAATTTGTCTTGGAAATGGAAACCCAGGGAATTGAAACCCTGCGGGTGTACGGGTAGCAGACGGAAAGCAGATTTGATGTCTGCCTTTGCTAACAACGCCCCCTGCCCAAAACGCCTCAAAAGCATTAGAGCTTCATCAAAAGAGGAGTAAGAGACAGGGGCTAAGATTTCTGAAACCTCCTCATTAAGTGAATTGTCAGCTGGGAAGGACAAATGATGGATAAGTCTAAAAGTACCATGCTCCTTCTTGGGGACAATGCCCAAAGGAGAAAGACGGAAATTAGAAAAAGGTGGACTGTGGAAAGGGCCAGCTACACGGCCTTCATTAACCTCTTTAGTTATTTTTTCCTGAACAATATCAGGATGCCTCCTAGCAGACAGTAAGTTTTTTACAAAAACGCAACCCGGCCCAGCAAATGAGGGAACCAAGAAACCATCCTGGAAACCGTCAATTAGGAGCCGTGCCATCGTGCGATCTGGGTAGAGATCTAACCACGGTTGCATTCTTGACAAACTCACTGGAGTCATGGCTTTTGCCACCAGTGTCCCTGGATAAGGATGGGAGGGAAGTTGCTGATGACTTCCGAAAGCACCTATTTGCTGGATGGGCCCCATTGCAGTAGGAGCACTCGTGTTTATACCTACAGTGTGACAGGAATTTACACTGTCCTTCATTAAAAGCAAAACAGAACCCTTTGAGAAAGGCATTCTGTGGGGCAACCGTTTGAGGTGCAAATGGGGGTTTCTGCGGCAGTATTAGGTTCAACCATAAGCCCACATCTTTACATCCCCATTTTAAAGATGGATGAACCGCCAATTTCTGTCTGAAATTTTCATCATAGGTGAACCATGAGGTACCACCAAAATGACGAAAAGCTTCCGCAATTATGTCTACGTGCTGAAATAAGCCTGAACATTTATCTGGGGATTGCTCACCCAGCACCGCTGCATAAATGCAGAAAGCTTGCAACCAATTCTGAAAAGTTTTGGGTACAGATCGTTTCCTATCTTCCTCAGAGCGGTCCTCGGCCTTCCTTTCAAATTTAGGTAGGAAATCTTTTTGAAGTAGGCAATAGCGGCAATAAATCTACAAATTCCCCCCTCCAAATCTTCCCTTTAACAGCGTCAGGCAAATGAAAACCTAACGGTGAAATTTCACACGGCATAGGGATCTTAAAGGAGGACTCCGCCACTACAAGATGAATGGCGCGCGGAGAGGGGTTAAGAGAATGAGGTATTTGAAAAGGTTTCTGCACTGGTGCACTAGCACTGGTAGCAAAGGGCACCTCTGACAAATTGCGCCATATAGGGCTGACATCATCCAGACTATGCTGTGACATACCATCATTTGTCTGATTCATAGCACCAGATAGCTGTGCCCCTTGTAAAGTATTATTATCAGCGACATGGAAAGCACCAGAGCACTGTGCACCTAATGCTGTACTAACATTAGCACCAACTGCGTGTGCCCCTTTAATTTCTCTCACAATACTAGCTAAAGTGTCAGCCAAAATATTTAAATCAGTGACATTACTAAGCGTGCGTGTCTCACCCATAGGCAAACTCCTGTTCTGCTCATTGCTAGCTGCAACAGCTGGCTGAGTAGCACTATCCTGACGTGGGGGGTCTTCATATAGGGGACACTGCGGGCTCGCCCTCTGCCAGCAGGGCACGGTGAAGCCTCTTCTCTGGCTTTCTTCTTTGCCCTCTTCGGCTGTCGGCGCGGACTGCGCATGTCTGCTGCGGACTCCTCCATTTTCTCCTGGGCTGTGCTAACAGACGGCTCGGGCGGAGCTTCGGAATGACCAGCCTCCAGGCAGTGAAGGAGCCACTCCTCCCCTCCGGCACTCTCCGCCTTCTCAATGAGGCGATGAAGCAGGCTCTCTCTTCCCACGGGCGAACGGTTCTCCATCCTACGCTGCGGTGTGAGTCCCGGTCCTGCTCCACACGGTCTGACGGTAACGGCCGGACAGCCCTCTTTTATCCTCTCTGAAATTCGCGGGCTTAAGGGCCCGCCAGATTACACCAATCAGCTGTTGCTACCCTGCGGAGGCTGCTGTCAACCAATGGTAATCCTGAAACACAGAACAGGGAACATGCATTCGCCTTTGGCTCTCCCATGAGGGTCCTGCATATTGCATGGACTCTTCATTCTAAAAGTGTCTGGGCCCCCACCTTTTCATCTTGGATTACACCCACCATGCCTTGCATCCTTCTCTACATGGAAGGATGTCAGCTTTCCCTAACTCTGGAGGTCACCGTTAGGCCTCGAGGGGCCCAGGACTTTGCTACAATTAATTAAAACATTTGTATATGTAAATTCAATATATCTGATTCATATATAGTTACATAGTAGGTGAGGTTGAAAAAAGTCCATCAAGTCCAACCTATTTGTGTGATTATATGTCAGTATTACATTGAATATCTCTGTAAGTTGCGGTCGTTCAGGTGCTTATCTAATAGTTTTCTAAAACTATCGATACACTCTGCTGAAAACCACCAACTGTGGAAGGGAATTCCACATCCTTGCCACTCTTACGGTAAAGAACCCTCTACGCAGTTTAAGATTAAACCTCTTTTCTTCTGAGTGGCCACATGTCTTATTAACATCTTGCTGACCACGTTTTAGCCGAATGACGGGTACAGCATGGCTCGATAACTCTGGGAGAGCGTACATTGACGTCCTCCCAGAATCCTGCTCTTGCACGCCCCCTGGGGAATATCCGTGACCGCCGGTGCTAATAGCAGCCGTTTACCACGTGATCGCTCCGTCAAATGACGGAGCGATCACTTGTAAACAAACTGGCGTCACGTCCGGTTCCTCTCTCCCCTCTCTGTACAGATCGGTACAGTGCGAGGGGAGAGGGCAGAGATCGGTGGCAGCACCTTACACTTTTCCACAACGTGGCCATATAGAGAGGCCCAACATGCAGGGAGCACCGTAGCTGGATAGCTGGATCTGTAGTGCCCACAGCGCTGATATGTGCCCATTCCAGCCATCCATCCATCCATACCCAGCCATCCATGCTCAGCATACCCATCCCTACTCAGCATACTCATCCATCCATCCATACCCATCTATACTCAGCATACTCATCCATCCATCCATGCTCAGCCATCCATACTCCGCATACTTATCCATCCATCCATGCTCACCCATCCATACTCATCCATACTCAGCATACTCATACATCCATCCATGCTCAGCCATCCGTACTCAGCATGCCCATCCATACTCAGCATACTTATCCATCCATCCATGCTCAGCCATCCATCCATCCTCCGCAATACTCATCCATCCATCCATGCTCGGTCATCTCATCCACCCCCATCCATAATTAGCCATACCCATCCATACTCAGCAATACCCAGCAATACTCATCTGTACTCAGCCATACCCAGCCGTACTCAGCTGCACTCAGACATACTCAGCCGTACCCAGCCATACTCAGCCGCACCCAGCCATACTCAGCCGTACACAGCCATCCCATCCATACCCAGCCATACTCAGCCATATTCAGCCGTATCCAGCCATACTCAGCCATACCCAGCCATACTCAGCCATACCCAGCCATACTCAGCCATACTCAGCCGTACCCAGCCATACTCAGCCGTACACAGCCATCCCATCCATACCCAGCCGTACCCAGCCATACATAGTCGTACACAGCCATCCCATCCATACCCAGCCATACTCAGCCATACCCAGCCTCACTCAGCCGTACCCCGCCATACTTAACCGTACCCAGCCATCCTATCTATACCCAGCCATACTCAGCCGTACCAGTCTGTACTCAGCCATACTCAGCCATACACACCCATCCCATCCATACTCAGCCATACCATCTATACCCAGCCATACTCAGCCATACCCATCCGTACTCAGCCGTACCCAGTCATACTCAGCCATACTCATTCATGCTCAGTCATCCCATCCATACTCAGCCATCCACATCTACGGCTCATCCATTCATGCTCATCCATGCCACATCAGTTATCATCCATGCCACATCCATGCCACTACAGTGCCTCACAAAAGTGTAATAGATAGTCAAATTAGAATTGAAAGTTGCATGCGCGCGCACACGGATGACTACGAACACCCGTGCGCGGTTATGCGCGTGCGCATGCGCATAACCACGCACGGGTGTTTGTAGTCATCTGAGCGCATCCCTGGTGCCAATTGGCACCAGACAGCCTATTTAAGGAGTTCTCTAACCACTGTTCTGTGCTGACTGGTCTTTCAGCTGTGCTCCTGTTACCCTGAACCTGTGATTTCCTGTCTGAATACACATTGCTGACCTTGGCTCCTGTTTGACCCTGCTTCTGGATCCTGTTTATCTGATCTCTGGCTTGATCCCGTCTCTCCACTGACCCTGCTCCTGGACTATGTTTACTTGATTCCTGGCTCCTGATCCTGGCACCTCATCTGACCTTGCCTTTGCCTGATGTCCTGTTACCGCGCTACCTGTCTGTTAATGAACCCAGCTTCTCCTGTGACCTCGCTCCTGCCTCCTGCTTGGCTCAGCGCTGCTGCTACTACAGCCCTGCGACTAGCTGCGACTTCCTGCAACAGGTCTCTGAGTCTTCATCTGCAGGCACTCGTGTTCCTCCTGGCCCTTGGCTCCTTCTGTTCCACTCTCAGCGGAACCCGGGCTGGACATACAAGAGAGGCACACCTCGTCAATTCAGTCTCCCCTCAGGTACGTGACATATAGTCTCACACATGTGGTATTGCTGTACTCAGGAGTAGGAGAATATATTTTGGGGCGTATTTTTTGGTATGTACATGCTATTTGTTAGAAACATTGTGTAAATGGACAACGTTGAGTAAAAAAAAAAATGCGTTTTCATTTTCTTTACACATTTTCCTAAAACTTGTAGAAAAAAAATGATTCAAAAGACTCATTATGCCTCATAGATTATACATTGGGTCCTTAATCAGGAGGAATAGTAGAATGTGTTTTGGGGTGTAATTTGTGCTATGTATTTGTACTTTCCTGGCTTGTTAGGGTCTCAATGTACGTCAGTACATTAAGTGTGATCAATTTACAGAGATTGGCACCATAGCTTGTGGACTCTATAACTTTCACAAAGACCAAATAATGTACACTGATTTGGGTTATTTTTACCAAAGATATGTAGCAGTATAAATTTTAGCCAAAATATATGAAGTAAAATTACTAATTTGCAAAATTTTATAACAGAAACAAAGAAAATCTTTTTACAGAATTTTCGGTCTTTTTTCTTTTATAGCGCAAAAAATAAAAAATAAAACAGCGTTGTTTAATTACCACCAAAAGAAAGCTCTATTTGTGTGAAAAAAAGGACAAAAATTTCATATAGGTACAGTGTTGCATGACTGAGTAATTGTCATTCAAAATGTGAGAGCACCGAAAGCTGAAAATTGGTCTGGTTAGGAAGGGGGTTTAAGTACCCAGTGGGTAAGTGGTTAAACTTCCTTCCGCAAAAAGTTTTATGGCATTTGTAAATTGAAATCATATCCCCTCTCAAGCGTCTCTTCTCCAGAGAGAATAAGTTCAGTGCTCACAACCTTTCTTTATAACTAATATCCTCCAGACCCTTTATTAGCTTTGTTGCCCTTCTTTATACTCGCTCCATTTCCAGTACATCCTTCCTGAGGACTAGTGCCCAGGACTGGACAGCATACTCCAGGTGTGGCCGGACCAGAGTCTTGTAGAGTGGGAGAATTATCGCTTTATCCCTGGAGTTAATCCCCTTTTTCCTTGTCAAAAGAAGTTTACTGAGTATACAATATTATAAAGATACATAAAGTAAGTTTACAAGGATCTATAAAGTAAGCTCATTGTTTTACAGTAGGGTTTATATAGGTAAATATCATGAAATTTCAAATATTAAACATTGGGTTCACGTAAACCTAAATTAAAGATATATATCATTTCCTTAGTTCCTTTTGTAGGTATTTAAATGATTATTACCTACTATACATATTGTTTACAGGTAGAGTGTATATAGGTCAAATAAATTCTGATAATGAGCTTTAATCGTAAGGTGGAGAAAAGGAAAGAGAAAGAAAAAAAAGGGTAGAAAGGCAGAGGTATGGTCCACAAGGTTGTCCCGCTCGTCAGTTTATTATTCTTTTTAGTTCTCTTTGAAGCCTTAGAATGGGTGTCTCTGTAAGTCATTTAATCTGTTAAACAGGACAGAGTCATTGAAATTTGACAGGAACTGTTGTTTTATCCAAGGATGCCAAAGTTTTTCACATTTTGGAATTTGATTTTGATCGATGGCTACCATCTTAGCATGGGACATTGTATTATTCATTCTGTGAATTGTTTCTGCTAGTACCAATGTAGGAGATTTCCATGCCTTGGCCACTATTTGTTTTGCAGCCGTTATTAGTTGGATCATAAGTTTGAATTGAGAGAGTGTTAACCATTCCGGTTTTAGATTAAGTAAAGTTATATATGGATCTGGTTGTATTATTTTTTTAAATATTTTAGATGCAATCACGAAGACTTCCTTCTAAAAGGTTTGGATTACTGGGCACGTCCACCATATGTGTAAATGTGTGCCTATTTCTGGGCATCCTCGAAAACAAAGAGCTGAGGTATTAGGTGAATATTTTGCCACTCTAGCGGGTACAAGGTACCAGCGAGTTAGGACTTTATAATTTGTCTCCAGTGCTAAGATGTTGGGTGAAGATGACTTAGATGTGAGCCATATGTTAGACCAGTCCGTGTCTTCTAAAGTTCGTCCCAGGTCCTCCTCCCACTTCTGAACGTAAGAGGGTCTATTAAGATTTACTACTCCATATAATTGATTATAAAGTGATGAAATTGTACCTTTAGCAAATGGATCTTTTGTACAGATTGATTCAAAAATAGATAATTGGGATAATGGTGTATCCCCCTTTAGGAATGGTGTATAGAAATTTTTGATTTGGAGATATCTAAATATCTCAGAGTTTGGTAGATCATATTTTTCTCTAAGCGATGGGAATGAAAGGAATGATTTAGATGCTATGAAGTCATTTAGTGTCTGAATGCCTGATGTTGTCCAAGCTTTAAAAGAATTTGGGTAGATCCATGCCGGATAAAAGGCCGGATTTCTGATAAAAGAAAGGAGAGGATTGTGTGGAGATTGTAATTGATATTTGGTTTTTAGTTTATCCCAGAGAGATAAGAAGTGTTTAGTTATGGGATTATGAATTTTAAAGCGGTCTTTAGGATCAAACCATAACAAGTTTGATATTAATAGAGGGTCATTTTCTGAAGCCTCTATAAATACCCATAATGGGATTTCCTGTTTTGCATGGTATTTGGACAGACTGGCCAAATGTGCTGCTCTGTAGTAGTTAGTAAAATTAGGGTATCCCAGGACTCCTTTATTTTTGGGAAGATGTAGTGTGTGTATAGGTATGCGTGGTTTAGAAGAGCCCCATATAAACGAAGTTGCTCTTTTTTGTACTATTCTCAAAAAATAGGAAGGAATTGGAATAGGGAGGACTCTGAATAGATAAAGCAATTTGGGTAGAATAGTCATTTTGATTGCATTAATCTTCCCTATCCAGGATAAAGGAAGTTGCGACCATTGTTTTATTAGATTTGTGATCTGTCTTAATACAGGAGGATAATTGGCTGAGAATAAGTCAGAATGAGATGCAGTTAAATGAATTCCAAGATATGGGATTGATTTTTCTGCCCATGTGAATGGGAGTGCAGCCCTAGCCGGGATCAATTCTATGTTTGTGAGCGAAATATTAAGCACTAGGCATTTCTTAGGATTAATCATAAGGCCGGATAGGGCTGCAAATCCATCAAGAGCTGGTATTAAGTTAGGACCAGAGACCTGTGGTGATGATAGAAAAAGTAATATATCGTCTGCAAATATACATAATTTGTGTGTAATACCTCCTACTTCAATGCCAGTTATAGTTTGGTTTGTTCTGATGTATTGGGCCATGGGTTCGAGTATAAGGGCAAATAATAAGGGAGATAATGGGCAACCCTGTCGGGTACCTCTTTCGATATTAAAGGCATCAGATTTGTATCCAGCATATTTTATATAGGCTTTGGGTTTATTATATAATGCTTTGATCCATGTTAAAAAGTGGGGTCCAAAACCCCATTTTTGTAATGAATATTGCATATATTGCCAGGATACTGTATCAAAAGCCCTCTTAATATCGAGAGATAGAAAACATAAAGGGATTTTCCGTTTTTTAGCAATATGTGCCAATAACACTGCTCTGCGTATATTATCGCCTGCCTGTCTATTTGGCATGAAGCCTACTTGATCTCTATGTATTAATTTTCCTATAATGCTATTGAGGCGTTTTGCTATTATTTTTGCTAATAATTTAATATCAAGGTTTAACAGAGAGATAGGCCGATAATTCACACAGGAAGTATCATCAGAAAGGGGTTTTGGGATCATACAAACAATTGCCATTAGTGTTTCTTGCCGAAAAGAATGTCCTTCTAGAAGTTTGTTAAAAGTTTCAGTGAGAATGGGAGAGAGTATTTCTGAGAATGTTTTATAGTATAAAGCCGAGTAGCCGTCTGGGCCTGGTCTTTTGTTACGTCTTAGGTCTTTTATGGCGTTAGCAACTTCATCTATAGTTATAGGCTCATCCAAACTGCTTTTTTGATTCTGAGACAACTCAGGTAAGGTTATTTTTGAGAAGAAGGATTCAGCCTCTGTAGGATTAAATTCATTGTTTGTCTTGTATAAAGTTGCGAGATGTGAGTGAAATTTATGGACTATTTTAACTGGATTACAAGTATAAACATTTTTTGATAATTTCAAACGTATTGGTTTGAAAGATTTGTTAGTTGAATTTAATGCCCGAGCCAAATATGTACCTGGTTTGTTTGTATTCATGTAGAAATTGTGTTTGGAGCGTTTGAGGGATTTATCAACTGACTCAGTGAGAAATAGATCGTATTCCAATCTAAATTTTTCCAGATGAGATTTTGTACTCTGAGATGGATTATCTTGGAATGATATGTAGGCTGCATTAAAATTGAGTTCTAGTTTTTTTGCTAGATTTTTGTGTTCCCGTTTAAATAGTGCCATTTGTCTTTGTATTGTACCACGCAAGACAGGCTTATGAGCTTCCCACAGTGTTATTGGGGAAATGTCTGTTTTATTATTAATTTATATGTATTCCTTTAAAGCTTGTTCAATGGCCATCTGATGTAGTGGGTGTTTGAGCATTATGTCCGGTAAGTACCATGTTGGGTCATGCGCTTTTGGTATGGCTGAGGCTTTAGTAGTGTATACTGCATTATGGTCAGACCACGGAATCGGAATTATATCTGATGCAATAATTTCTGGTATCATTCCTATTGTTAGAAAAATATGATCTATTCTGGTGAAGGTTTGATAAGGGTGCGAGAAATAAGTGAATTTCTTTTTCATTGGGTTACTTTCTCTCCACGAATTTACCAGATTGTATTTGGAAAGAAGTTGAGAAAAAGGTAATCTAGAGGTTATTTTGGATGGTGTAAAAGGTGATTTATCTAGAAATTGGAGGAGGACCTGGTTCGAATCCCCACACATTATCACTGTTCCTATTTTGTGTGTATTAATCACTTGTAATATATGTGAGAGGAATGGTGTAGGTTGTTTGTTAGGAGCGTAGTAGGAAATCACCGTGATTGCTGTATCCATTATATAACCCATGAGTATCAGGTATCTACCTTCTGGGTCTTTAATTTCTGATGATAAGGTGGATGGTGTGGATCGGTGAAATGCAATTAGAGTTCCCCTTTGCTTGGTACAGGCAGAAGCCGTGTAAATTTGTTGATAAAAAGGAGAAATATATTTTGGAGTAGAATCTTTGGTGAAGTGTGTTTCTTGGAGGCATACTATGTGAGCCTTCTTGTTATGGAAAGTACGGAAGGCTTTGGTCCTTTTTTGAGGGACATTTATTCCCTGAACATTCAGGGAAAGTATATTCAGTGGTGCCATGGCAACAGATCAAATAGTTTTGACTTACTTTTTGTTATGCAGAGCTGACTGCGCAGATCAACCTGTGTGGACTGAAGAGATGAAAAGATAGAAAAGAAACCAGCGAATTCTGGAGTAAAGAGTAAACAAAAAACATATGAGATTAGATGATACATTGTATAAATTATTTTTTGCAAGTAGTCACAATTTACCCGTGAAAGAGAATAAATATCTCTCTCAGGGGAATAAGTGCCTTCGTCACACTCCCACATAATATGGTTGGGAGAATGAGGAGGGCTAATGGGGGTACACGGATCTTCCGCTTACAGGAGAGAAGTGCTATGTCAAAAGACATCAAAATGATGTTTCATTAATTGGAGTGCAGAATATAGTTTTTGTTGAAATTATTTATTCCAGGGTGGTTGTATATGGTTAGTCTTGCCCTAGGCTAAATAATTCAGTTAGAAAGGTACTGTTAATAACTTTGGTATTGATGAAGATAGTTTGAATTATTTTGGGATTTTAACCCTTTTAGAGTAAACAATTACATATTTTATTCATATGTAACTGTTTAGATATGTTAACTCATAAAATTGAGGTTGTATTGCTTCAGATTAGAATAAACAAAAACATAATTCTAGGAACTAGTTAGGTAATAATATATTTGTTTTAAGAAAAGAAAGAAAAAGCTTCCATTACTTCTGGATTATTGAACATAATTGTCCTAAAAAGTAATAAATCTATGGTTATTACCTGAAAATATATAACTGAACAAGAATTTCCTTATTTCACTTATATATTCTAAGGCTATATGAATCAGAAGTAATAAGAAATATAACTGGAATGTAACATGATCCCACACAGTGTGTGACTATCAGAATGCAGTTACATTCAGTTATAAATACAGGTTTTTTATAGAGAACCATCTCTTAGTATAATAAATGAAGAGATATCAGGAATTAGGATGTCAGTCCATTGAATCTTCTTGGTCCATGGATGATGTGGCATAACGGCCTCTTTTGTGAGAATGATGATTCCCATTTTGTTCTGAAATTTTCTGGGTGCTGCCTGAAGGTGAAGATGATGCCATTCTTCTGCGTGTGGGAGAGTTGCTGCTTGTGGGTTCTGTCAGATTTAATTTTAAAAGGGTTTGTTGTAGTTCATCTGCTGATCTGCTTCTGTAAATTGTACCTTGGTAGTTAAATCTGACTGAAAAGGGGAAGCCCCATTGATACATAATGTTGTGGCGTTGCAGTTCCATTAGTTGGGGTTTCATGGATCATCTTTTAGTAATAGTAAGTTGGGATAGGTCAGCAAAAATTTGATACTTGTGTCCTTGAAAATAAAGTTCCTTTTTTTCTCTTGCAGCAATTAGTATTTGTTCTTTCGTTCTGTAATAATGAAATTTTGTGATTATATCACGTGGGGGTCCATCTTTCTTTTTGGCTGTGAGGGCTCTGTGTACTCTGTCCAGTTCTAAACGTTCAATAGGGATATCTGGCTTTAGTTCTTGTAATAGAGCAGTAATAGTAGATTGCAGGTCTGTCACAGTTTCAGGTATTCCCCTTATGCGCAAGTTTGAACGTCTGGCTCTATTTTTGTAATCTTCGAGCTTAGTTTGAAGTATTAAATTCTCTTCTTTTAATTGTTCCAATTCTGTTATATTTTCTTGGGTTGTAATTTCAATTTCATCCATTTTTATTTCTAAGGCTGCGGTGCGGTTTCCCAGCTCTCTTATTTCTTTGGTTAGACTTTTTGTTATTTGGTCTCAGGTTTGTTTTAAAGCCTTATGAAGCATCTTTTCAAATTGTAATAATATTACTGGGGATGCTGAGGAGGCTTGTGGAGAAGTTTGTGAGAGGATTTGTTCTGTATCTGACTCAAATGGAGAGTCTTGCTGTGACATTTTCTGTCTGTGAGAGCGCCCTGATGCTGTATATTGTGAGGTGACTGGAGCTGCTTTAGTTGCAGTGAGTGCCTGTGAGCTCTTTGTGAGGTGATTTTTATTTCTGCCACGGTTTCCTCCCAGTACCATATTTCCTGCCCAAACTTTCACAGTTTGTTCCCTGGGGCAAAAAGATTCAAATGGATACCTTTTGAGTCTGCAGGCTCCGCTTTGTCCTTCTCTTCTCTCCTCAGCGGTGCAGAGCTCTAACAATGCATGTCTGCTCTGCTAGGCTCCGCCCCTCCCCTCCGTTAATCCCCTTTTTAATGCATGCCAATATTCTGTATGCTTTGTTAACAGCAGCTTGGCATTGCATGCAATTGCTGAGCCTATCATCTACTAGGACCCCCAGATCCTTTTCCATCCTAGATTCCCCCAGAGGTTCATCCCCTAGTGCGTAGATTGTATTAATATTTTTGCCATCAAAATGCATTATTTTACATTTTTCCACATTAAACCTCATTTGCCATGTAGTTGCCCAACCCATTAATTCGTTCAGATCTTCTTGTAAGATTTCCACATCCTGCAGGGAAGTTGTTGCCCTGCTTAGCTTTGTGTCGTCCGCAAATACAGTGATTGAGCTGTTTAACCCATCCTCCAATTATGATATGATGAGGATAAAATTATATTTTCCTAAGTATAATTTTTATCCCTGTACTATCTATTTTTGTTGGCCTTGGATTTATGTCAGTAGTTAATAAACACAAGTTGCATTTCCATGATTATGCTGTTTCCATGACAAGCAGTACATTCCAGAGAAACCACTCAGCTTATAAATGAGCTTTTTTAAAACTAATATAAATTTACTGAAAAAAACAAACATTTGAAATATAATTGCATACCAAAATGCTATGCACCAAAGCCCAGGGCTTTTTTTCTCAGAGAATAGGTGCAGGAACTCCCTTCTTTTCAAATCACCTCTTGTCTCTGCCCCCTACACACCTCTGAGCAGCTACCTTGGGTTCCACCCCCTATCCACCTCCCAGTATCCTCCCTTTCAGTGAATACAGAAACAAGTAATTTGTATAGAATTTGATACTGATAACAAGAAAAGCAATAAAATAGATCCCCTGCAGCCAACAACAATAGACAACCCCCATTCAATAACATACCCCCAGCAACAATAGGCCCCCACTAGCAATAATAGATTTCCCAAACGCCAACAACAACAGTCCCCTCCCTCAACAGTAGATCCCTTCCAGCAACAAGTAACCCCCCTCCCACAACAATAGACCCTCCACCAGCAACAATAAACCTCCCCAGCAACACTAGATCCCCCACAACAATAGATCCCCCCAGCAACCATAGATCCCCCAGCAGCCAGCATCAGTAGTCCTTCCAGCTTACTATAGTACCCCTCGCCATTACATACATTCTGTGCTGAAGGCAAAGCTGGTACAAGGGGGGGGGGGGGCGGAAGGGGCGGATGCCCTGGGCGGTACAATTTATTGGGGTGGGGGGCGCAGTGAAGTGTCCTACCCTTCGCCAGCCCCGTCACTAGTTTGCTAGGACCGCGGGTTTCCCCAGCAACCAGTGATGCTGCGTGCGTGCGCCCGCCCCCTGCTCCTCACCGCAGGTCTCGGAGATGAAGACGAGCTTGCACTCACGGGTCGCGAGTAGGGGCAAGACGTCACGTGCGTGCCCCGCCCCCCTGCTACTCGCGGTTCCCGGGGTCCTGGCTCAGGCTCTCCATATCTCGCAGCTTCCACAATCCGCCCCTTCGGCCCCTTCAAGGTATGTGGGCCAACTAGTGATCACTAATGGCTGGGCATATTTTTATTGTGCACACTGCTGGGCATATTTTGTTAAAGGTCACGCTGATGGGCACCTTTTTTATGTTAAGGGGCACTCTGATGGGCAAATTTTATTTTAAGGGGAATGCTGATGGGTATATTTTTATTGTGCACACTGATGGGCATATTTTCTTAAGGGGTACACTGATGGACACATTTTGTTATGCCCATTAGAGTGCACTTTACCATAAAATGTGCCTATCAGCGTGCACATTAAAAATATACCCATCAGCGTGCCCCTTAAAATAAAATGTGCCCATCAGAGTGCCCCTTAACATAAAAGGTGCTCATCAGCGTGCCCCTTAACATAAAATAATGGTCATGCTGATGGGCACATTTTATGTTAAGGGGCACTCTGATGGGCATATTTTATTTTAAGAGCAACACTGATGGGCACATTTTGTATTAAGGGGCACTTTTTACATTAGGGGGCATGTTTTGTTGTGCCCATCAGAGTGCCCCTAATATAAAATGTGCCCATCAGGATGCCCCTTAACATATAATTTGCCCATCAGAGCGTTCCTTAATATAAAATGTGTCCATGGGCAAATTTTCTGTTAAGGGGCACTCTGATGGACGCATTTTCTGTTAAGGGGCACTCTGATGGGCAAATTTTATGTTAAGGGGCACTCTGATGGACAAATTTTCTGTTAAGGGGCACTCTGATGGGCAAATTTTTTGGTAAGGGGCACTCTGATGGACAAATTTTCTGGTAAGGGGCACTCTGATGGACAAATTTTTTGTTAAGGGGCACTCTGATGGGCAAATTTTATGTTAAGGGGAACTCTGATGGGCAAATTTTATGGTAAGCGGCACTCTGATGGGCATATTTTCTGTTAAGGGGCACTCTGATGGGCAAATTTTCTGTTAAGGGGCACTCTGATGGGCAAATTTTATGTTAAGGGGCACGTTTTGTTGTGCTCATCAGAGTGCCCCTTAATATAAAATGTGCCCATCAGGGTGCTCCTTAACATAAAATTTGCCCATTAGAGTGCCCCTTAACATAAAATGTGCCCATCAGCACATTGATTCTTTCTTAAAAATGGGGGGGGGGGGGCAGTTTGCCATCTTCGCCCTGGGCACCAAATGGCCTTGTCCCAGCACTGGCTGGAGGTGCCGGGACTGTGCTCGTCTGCGTTCCCCCGCGTTCCTGCAGAAAAAAAGCCCTGCCAAAGCCCAATGCTTATTAGCTAGGGATGTGTTTTTTAGGAGGAGAACCATGCTTTTGGGGTTTCTTTCTGTTAAAATACCATTTCAATACTTATTGACAAATAAGGCATTCTGCTGACACCAATAATAAAAAAAAAATCTAAAACGTGTAGTCACCAACACAGAAGTAAAGGGAAAAATCACACAACAATGATACCTTTTCTGGTGATGGCTGCCAAAGGTTGAATTTCCCTTTCATTTACTGAAAGTGACAGTGGATTTCCCCAAAGGGGACAATGACAGTAATAAAAAAGGCAGATTTTGAATCCTTACTCAAAATGAAAAGTTTAAGCTGGAGTTCCTCTTTAAGCAGTACCCAGAAATTGTGTTTTTTTTTTCTCCTGAACCCTTTTTAAATCCTGCTATTCTGAGTTCAGCAAATAAAAGCAAATTAATTCATACGCAGATAATAGTAAAACATAATAAGTCTGGTATTTTTTTTTTTTTTTTTTTTACTGTAACATTGAAGCTGACTTGAAAGATTACATAGAAGGATTGTTTCCCTAGCAACACCAGCTCATTTCTGAACACTAACATTACACTTGCTGCTTAACATTACAGAGCGCAATTATTGGCACTTTCAAGACATGTCTATTCTGTACAGACTTAATGCTATTACCACCGTAATATTGTGTTAAACTGTGAAAAAATAGTACAGCAAACAGTAACATTAGCAAATTCATACTAATGGAGGTATAGCAGGTGTAGCAGATGTAGTAATACAAATGTGATGGCTTTATGTAACATGCATTCATACTGGTAGGGTTAAACATGCAGATACTGTATGTTGCAATTTGAAATTTACCATCATGTGTAATGTGTGTGAAAATAACTACATCATGGATGGATGGTTAACTGTGGCTGTATTCCCGATAACATGAAAGAATATATATCATTCATGCTGTCCCTATTGAAACTGGTAGGAAACAGTTGGGGCTCATTTACAATTGCTTCAACTTCAACACACATTAAAGCACCTACTGCTTCAACATGCTTTTTGATGCGTTTTTGATGCTTCTGTAATGCTTCGGTGATGCCTTTCTGAAGCTTTAGTTAAGCTTGGCAGATGCCCTGTGTGTGTGTTGATATCTCATACCTGCAATACCTCCAAAACAAAGATAATCTAAAGCTGAAAAATAGCCTCTCAAAAGCTGCAGGTGCTTCGAGAGAGCTTTGTCATAGACTTCTATGGAGGCTCTGAAGATGCTTTGAAGCACCACTAAAGCTACATGGGGTATAATTTTTGAAGCAAAGCAAAAGTAATGTGTAAACAGGACTGTAGGCTACCCATTTTATTTAGTGATGGGTGCTTTGATTGGCATTCAGAGTGCTTTAAAAAAAGCGTGTCCAATGCCATGTTTTGAAGCAAATGTAAGCAAGCTCTTAAATTGACACTAAATGATGTCCTTATTCCCCAAAAATCATCCATACACATACAATGCTTAATGGCCCTGTAATCAATTTTTTTGTAAAATAATTTCTTACTTATGGTTTTCTACCTCCTTGTAACATCCTCTGAGAGCTCATAAATCTCTTATTTTCCCCCTCACTTGTGTTTGGAATGAGCAGTGCATGTTAGTTGTAGTCATGTACACTGCTATACGCACAGTACAAATCCCATAGTATATAGTCCTAAGTCCATCTCCAGAGTAATCAAGTGAGGGTTGCTACGTTCATCAATACAGCCACCCTCTTACAGGAAGTCAAATCACAGCAGCAAAAAAAAAGGAAATTGGAGATTTGGAATTGCTAAGTATAACAGAAGGTACTTTTTTCTATACATACTTGAACTAGAACTTAAACTAGGCTAAACTGTATAACTGCACTCAGTGGCCACTGTATCATACACGTGTCACAAAACTACTACACCAGCATATTTGAGTACTTGAAACTCTTAATACTTTTCTTCTTTTGATCGCCTGTTTTTTTCAAGTCATCAATCTGATTAACTTTTTTCATTGTATTTTTACTTATATTTTTACTTACAGTATCCCACAAAAGTGAGTAGAGTCCTCACATTTTTGTAAATATTTTAATATATCTTTTCATGTGACAACACTGAAGAAATGACACTTTGCTACAATGTAAATTAGTGAGTGAACAGCTTGTATAACAGTGTAAAATTGCTGTCGCCTCAAAATAACTCAAGACACAGCCTATAATGTCTCAACCTCTGGCAACAAAAGTGAGTACAACCCTAATTGAAAATGTCCAAATTGGGCCCAAAGTGTCATTTTTTGTGTGGCCACCATTATTTTCCAGCACTGCCTTAACTCTGTTGGGCATGGAGTTCACCAGAGCATCACAGGTTGCCACTGGAGTCCTCTTCCACTCCTCCTTGACGACATCACCAAGCTGGTAGATGTTAGAGACCTTGTGCTCCTCCACCTTCCGTTTGAGGATGCTCCACAGATTCTAAATAAGGTTTAGGTCATGCTTGGCCAGTCCATAACCTTTACCCTCAGCTTCTTTAGCAAGGCAGTGATTGTCTTGGAGGTGTGTTTGGGGTCGTTATCATGTTGGAATACTGCCCTGCGGCCCAGTCTCCGCAGAGAGGGGATCATTCTCTGCTTCAGTATGTCACAGTGCATGTTGGCATTCATGGTTCCCTCAATGAACTATAGCTCCCCAGTGCTGGCATGCAGCCCCAGACCATGACACTCCCACCACCATGCTTGACTGTAAGCAAGACACACTTGTCTTTGTACTCCTCACCTGGTTGCCGCCACACACGCTTGACACCATCTGAACCAAATAAGTTTATCTTGGTCTCATCAGACCACAGGACATGGTTCCAGTAATCCATGTCCTTAGTCTGCCTGTCTTTTTCAAACTGCGGGCTTTCTTGTGCATCATCTTTAGAAGAGGCTTCCTTCTGGGATGACAGCCATGCAGACCAATTTGATGCAGTGTGCGGTGTATGGTCTGAGCACTGACAGGCTGACCCGCCACCCCTTCAACCTCTGCAGCAATGCTGGCAGCATTCATATTTCCCAAAAACAACCTCTGGATATGACACTGAGCACATGCACGCAACTCCTTTGGTCGACCATGGCGAGGCATGTTCTGAGCGGAACCTGCCCTGTTAAACCGCTGTATGGTCTTGTCCACCATGCTGCAGCTCAGATTCAGGGTCTTAACAGTCTTCTTATAGCCTAGGCCATCTTTATGTAGAGCAACAATTCTTTTTTTCAGATCCTCAGAGAGTTCTTTGCCATGAGGTGCCATGTTGAACTTTCAGTGACCAGTATGAGAGAGTGAGAGCGATAACACCAAATTTAACACACCTGCCCGATTCACACCTGAGACCTTGTAACACTAATGAGTCACATGACACTGGGGAGGGAAAATGGCTAATTGGGCCCAATTTGGACATTTTCACGTAGGGGTGTGCTCACTTTTGTTGCCAGCGGTTTAGACATTAATGGCTGTGTGTTGAGTTATTTTGAGGGGACAGCAAATTTACACTGCTACAAAAGCTGTACACTAACTACTTTACATTGTAGCAAAGTGTAATTTTTTCAGTGTTGTCACATGCAAAGATATAATAAAATATTTACAAAAATGTGAGGGGTGTACTCACTTTTTTGAGATACTGTATCTTAAAAAATAAACCTGCAGCTAGTTGGATCTCCTGAAGGCTACTGCAATGCATTAAAGGCATGTGGTCTGGCTACAGGCATATACTGTGTGTGTACTGTTATACTGCCTGCTTTAGATAAAAATATTACTGAGGCTGTGGCCTATCACCAAGTAGTTTTTTGATGTTGCCATGGGGTGGTTTCACATGCAGGAAGGTGACAGATGTTAAAAAGGTTTTCTTTGAAATTGGCATTGACATTAGATGGTATCAATGGCGGGTAGGCACAAGATATGAATGGTGATGCTAGATAAATTCATTTTTCAGATATATTCATTATTAATTAAAAATACAGTGCCCCTGCTGCCCTGCATTTTATCAGAATATCCCAAACAACATAAATGCTGGGAATGCTTCTAATTGTATTATTAACAAGTCCTGCTATATAATTAAAGGATGTTGATCTCACCTAAAACTCCTAGCATAAAGCAACCTGCCAGACCTGTTTAAAAAGATTCTTAATTTGAGGCCCTGTGTGATCCAATTATGCTTAAATTTTATTTTAGAAAATATATAAACAATGTACATTTTATCCCAATTCCCATGAAATGGCAATGTTTTAATAAACAGGCCCTCCTGACAGTCCAGATTTTACTCATAAATCCACATCATGCAGCTAGAAGCAAATAGGGATGGACGAATGGTTTGGCCCGAGCATGAGATTGAGCCGAACATTTGCCAGGTAGGCCGTTTGCCTAAAAATAAAAACCGATGGTAAAAAAAAAATTAAGAAAAAAACGGCGTATGGATTTGGAGAGGGACCCCACGCGAAAAAACCCCCCCAAAAAACAGCATGGGACTTTATCCAGGCATGCAGCCTGGCAGGTCAGGAAAGTGGGGGACAAGGGAGTGCCACATCCCTTCTGAACCATACCAGTCTACATGCTCCTGCCCCCCACCCCAAAGCACATTGTCTTCACGTTGATAGGGACAAGGGCCTCATCCCCACAACCATGGCTGGTGGTTGTGAGGGTCTACGGCGGGGGGCTTATCAGAATCTGGAAACCCCCTTTAACAAGCGGGCCCGCAGATCCCTACCCCCCATGTGAATGAGTATTGGGTACATAGTACTCGTGGGAGCCGCCGTTCACCGCAGGGGCTTGGAAGGAATGGCACACGTGGGCCATTCCTTCAGAGTGCATGCACCAGTGATGTCACTGGCTGCATGCACTGGAAATATCTCCTAAACTGTACAGGTTTAGAAAAGGGTCAGCCTTCAATTATAACAATGTATAATTGACCATCGATAATAAACGTGTATAGGCAACTTGATTCCACTCAAACCACACATCTCCATCCCTGGATCATAGTATGAAAGGGGAGAATTTTGGAACTTTAAATGAGGTATATGGTCCAAATGAGCATATACCTCCATCCCTATTAATCGTTAAGAAAAGGGGGGGATTTGGGACTTTGAGTGAGATGTGTGTTATGCCGCGTGCACATGGTCGGACTTTACGGCAAACTCTGCCCGGCGGACTTTTCGACGTACTTTACGACGGACTTTCTGAATGAACGGACTTGCCTACACACAATCCACCAAAGTTTGTCGAATTCGTACGTGATGACGTACGACCGGACTAAAATAAGGAAGTTCATAGCCAGTAGCCAATAGCTGCCCTAGCGTGGCTTTTTGTCCGTCAAACTAGCATACAGACGAGTGGACTTTTCGACCGGACTCGAGTTAGACGGATAAATTTAAAACATGTTTCAAATATAAGTCCGTCCAACTTTTGAGCAAACAAAGTCCGCTGGAGCCCACACACGATCGAATTGTCCGAAGAAATCCCGTCCGCCGGGCAAAGTCTGCAGTAAAGTCCGCTCATGTGTACGCTGCATTAGACAAAAAATATTGCACAATAAAGAGAAAGTTTATTCATATAAATACACATGGGACATGGTACATAGCAGATATGATGAGCTGATGGGCATATAATAGACAAATATAAAAATTCCATTAATGCACATGATACATAAAATCAAAGAAAAGGGTATAATATAAACACATGATTGAATAAAAAACTGCATTGAAAATCTTGACGCATTTCGTGGATGAAGTTCCACTTCTTTAAAAGCAAGTGCAGAATGCGTATCTATAAAAAAAAAATCCAAATTACTCCATTAAATTAAATAAGGTTGTAGGGGGAGGAGAAAACCAAACACCCCAAAATTACTTACATATCAGCTCTAAAGTTGGCCATGGGATGCTAAAACCTGATAGTGGAGGAAAGCCGGGAAATATCCCTGCCCGGAGCCATAGTGGCGTAATACTGTGGGCAGCCAAAGCGGAGAACACCACACTTGAGTGGAGAGATGCAAAGTGTCCATGGTGAGCTGCATGATGATGCCTGAAAACAGCTCCAACCTGTGGGAAATGTAAAATGAAAGTTTGGTCAATGAAAAGTGTGGGGTATTACTAGTGAAGAGCATGGAGCCTATAGTGATGGGGTCAATGTGAAAGTGAAGGAGCAGAAAAAAGTGTAGTGAAGACCACCAGAGAACCTCACACCAAGACAAACAAAGGTGGTAGGGTACAACATCCTGAGATCATGACAGACCAATCCTGTCCAGCGATTCAGGACTTGCAAAGGTGTGAAAGGAAAAGAGCAGAAGAAGTTTAGTGAAGACAACCAGAGAACCTCACACCATAACAAAACAAACAAAAGATGATGAGGTACAACAACTTGAAATCACGACAGACCAATCCTGTCCAGAGATTCAGAGACTAACTAGAGTGCCGAAAAAACAAGAAACCCCAAAGGGGGGGGGGGGGTTTGAAGGAAGTAAGTGTACCTGGTGATCCCAGTGCTAGTGACATGGCTTCCATATGTGATCCAGGAAGTGCTACCTATACATTTAGATAATCTATTGGCCAGTATCTTTGTCAGCATTTTTAGATCACTGTTGATCAGAGATATAGGCCTGTAATTGCTGACATCAGAGTGGTCCTTACCCGGTTTGGGGATAATTGAAACATAAGCCTCCCTGGACCCCTTTGTGAGGGGTCCAGGGAGCTCCCCTCACAAAGGGAGTTGAAGAATTTTGTTAAGAATGGAGTAATAGTGGGAGCAAATACTTTCTAGTACCCAGTAGAGAACCCATCTGGTCCTGGGGATGAGCCCTTTTTCAAGTTTTTGATCACTTCCAATACCTCTGCTTCCGCAATCGGTTGATCTAAGGCTGATCTATGTCTGTTTTCCAGCTTAGGGAGCAGAATCTCATCTAAAAAAGCAGAAAGACCTGAAGGTCGGTATCCCCGCTCCCCCTTATATAGTTTGGCATAAAATTCATGAAACACGGCCATAATCCACTGAGGATTTCGTGTAATGCCCCATACACGCGATCGGATTTTCCGACAACAAAACCGTGGATTTTTTTCCGAAGGATGTTGGCTCAAACTTGTCTTGCATACACACGGTCACACAAATGTTGGCCAAAAATTCAGAACGTGAGAAAGCGGTGACGTACAACACGTACCACGAGCCGAGAAAAAGGAAGTTCAATAGCCAGTGTGGCTCCTTCTGCTTGATTAAGAGAATGCGTGAACTTTTGACGGACTTGTGTACACACGATTGGACAATTTGTTGTCGGAAAATTTGAGAACCTGCTCTCAAACATTTGTGTGCAGAAATTCCAGCAGCAAATGGTCCTTCAGGTCCCTGTGGATTCATTAGGAAGCATATTACCATCGAGTGATCTGACAGAGGGAAATCTCTGATGATCGACTTGGTAAGGACGCAGTAAGGAGGTGCAACCATTCCCTGATTTGTCTAACATGTTATCTAGTGCAATATTGGAGTCCCCCACCCCCATTAGTAGAGTGCCCACAAAATGAGGAGAGAGGGTGTTTATCATGGAGTGAAAAAACTGGGCTTGTCCGCCGTTCGGAGCATAATAGGAGACAAATGTGTATGTGGCCCTTTTCAGAGAGCCTGCCAGGAGAAAATATCTACCCTCAGGGTTTCTGAATTTTTTTGGGGGGAAAAGGCGGTGTTTTTAGTGAAAAAATTCCCACCCCTTTAGTCTTGTCTGCCGCGTTAGCTAAGTAGAATTGGGGAAATTTGGCATGTATAAATTTTGGGTTATAGTGTTTGGGGAAGTGTGTTTCTTGTAAGAGTAGTATCTCAATATGTTGGGAGTGGGTGAGCTGAAAATAGTTCTGGTGCTTCAGTGGCGAGTTCAGACCTTGGACGTTGTGAGAGGCTACCTTAAAGGGAGTTGGCATGTCATTGGGTAAAGCCATGGATCAGAAGGGAAATGCAATGCAGCACTGTGTAGAGACCTACCTTCCTCCATGTGAAACCGGTCTGAAACCAAATAAGGTAGACGAGGAGGTGTACCCTCATTAACAGCATAATTATATTGCTTTCATAGTGCCTGAAAGGAGAAAGAAAAGATAAGGTGAGCTAGGAAATGAGGGACAGAAGGAGAATAGCAAAAAGAAAGGGTCCGGGGAGGTCATGGGAATAGCTTCCCACTGGGCTCCCCAGTGACAAAGAGATGGGGACAGGCATGCCTACCCCTACTCTAAGGCAAAACCACACAAGATTCTGTCTGGGTGGCAAAACAACATCTGCCATCAGGAGTGTCAACATTTGACTACCGAAGGCAGAGGGAGGAGCATAACTACCGCTCCGGCCAAAGTGAGTTCTCAACACCAGATTATAAAAATGAAATCCCCTGTAGCATAACTTAGCTATGGTAATAATGAGCCTGTGAGGCCCTCCCTCCGCGGAGGCAGAATCTCCCGTCCGTAGACCCTCGGAGAGCGCTAGGCACTTCCATCAGAGTCGAAGCCTCCCTCCTCCAACACCACGCGCAAGGAATCCGGCAACAATCAGGGCCCATTCTAGTAAATCTAGGTTATACTGTTAAGGGACCAAAGACCACGCTAAGTTGTCATTCTAAGAGGAAGCATATAGCTATTCGTGCTACCAGGGTGACCGGGGGGGCATGGTGAGAAAGAGATTCTCACCCTAAGCCCAAATCCCGAGTCCCCCCAGACATCAAGTAGGCCTGGTTAACATAAGGCTAATGAGGGACGGGCCAAACATTCTATTAAACGTTAAACAAGACCTATACCTGACCGTGAAACTAGTAACATACTGTCCAGTGAACTAGGTAATCTATTAGAGGAAGTGTGAATTCAAAGGTGAACAAATAGACTACCAAATGAAGAGGTGGGACTCCCTAAGAAGTGAAATCACAAGCTAATGGTTGTAACTACAAAGGAGGGATGGAATAATGTCAGAAGTTCAAGGTGGATGAGAGTCCTTGGATCTTTTGGGCTGTTGTTTCTGCCACATCGGAGCGATTAGACTTTGCGGTGAGGGGCTCTTTGCCGATTGAGTATTCTTATGACCTGAGGATGAGGATGGATCTTGGGAGATGAGGCCAAGATGATCTAATAAACGCTTGCCATCTTGAAAAGTGGAGAAGCCATGTGTCTTGCCTTTGTATACCAAGGAGAGGCGAAAAGGGAACAACCACTGATATTTGATGGACTTCTGGGAAAGGTTTAAGAAGCGGTTTCAAGGTTCTCCGTCATTGAATAGTAGAAGGGGATAGATCTGAGAAGAATTGGATTGGGTGCCCCTGGATAGACAGCCTTTGTTTCCCCAAATAAATGTTGTTATCTGAGATTGAAACTTCTCTAATTGATGTTTCTTTACCAGAATTGGAAGGCAGCGAAAAAGATATAGGATCCTGGGAAAGAGGGTAATTTGGATCGAGTGCACCCTACCCAGCCATGACAGGTCACCCTGTTCCCAGCTGGACACATCCGCACCCAATTTTTTAAACATAGGAGGGTAATTGCTATTATATAGTTGGTCTACATTGGCTGCCAAGTTGATACCCAGGTAAGGAATGTGTGACGAATGCCAGACAAATTCAAAGTGGCCTTTTAGCCGTTCAACCAACGGTGCTGGGGTGGAAATGTTTAACGCTGCCGATTTGGTCATGTTTACTTTAAGGTCAGAGAACCTCCCAACGTCCTGTAAGAGTTTAACAATATTAGGAGTAGATATAAGGGGGGAGGTGATGAACAGTAGCAGGTCATCCGCAAATAGGGCACATTTATGCAAAAGTTGGCCACATCTCACCCCATGAATGTCAGGGTGCTTCCTAATTGCAATTGCCAGGGTTTTGATTGCAATGGCAAACATTATAGGGGAGAGAGGGAATCCCTGTCTTATCCCCTTTGAGATTGGGAAAGGGTCTGAAAAACAGCTTTGAAGCTTGACCTGGGCTCTTGGTTGATCATATAGAGCTCGTATAATTTGCAGAAACCTTGGGCCAAATCCTCATGTATTAAGGACCTCAAATAGGTATGACCAGCCAACAGTGTCAAAAACTTTCTGTAGGTCTACTGATAGTAGGAATCCCTCATGATGCGGACGCCCTTCCCATTTTGACTGCAAAAGGGATCCTATATCTACTGCTCTACGTATCTGATCTGGGCCTTGTCTCCCCGGGATGAATCCCACCTGATCTTTGTGGACATAGCTACCTATAAATTTAGATAATCTATTGGCCAGTATCTTTGTCAGTATTTTTAGATGATTGTTGATTAGAGATATAGGCCTGTAATTGCTGACATCAGAGTGGTCCTTACCCAGTTTGAGGATAACTGAAACATAAGCAAGATTGGCCTTGTTGTCCAGGGAGGACCCCTCACGAAGAGGGGTTAAGAATGAAGTAATAGTGGGAGCACTATTAAGAATGAAGTAATAGTGAAGTAAGAATGAAGTAATAGTGGGAGCAAAAATGTTCTAGTACCCAGTACTACCTGTCCACTGGGCTGCCAATAGTATAAGGAGGGGCTGGCCAAAGTATCACACATTATTTATGCATTCAGCTTTCATGGAAGTGGAGAGGGTTACCTGCCCAAAACATCTACCCATTATTCCCCCTTCCCCACCATAACATTTTTAGAATGGGCCACCAGAGGGGGTGAGGAATCTGATAAGTTGACCTTATACTTTTGTCTTTAAATACTCATTTAAATGTTATACTTATGTTGGCCAATAATGTTTGTGTCAAATCTGCTTGCAATGTTATGTGCAAAAGTAGTAATTTTTTTATCTTTTTTGACTCCACAGTTTCCTTCCAACCCACAGCAATGGCAGGATGCTGCAGCCCAGTTCGAGCATCAGTGGGATTTTCCCAATTGTGATGGTGCTATTGATGGCAAACATGTCAGGATTGTCCCGCTACCCAACTTGGGCTCCTATTATTTTCATTATAAGGGCTTTTGCAGCTTAGTCATGTTAGCGCTAGTGTCTGCCAACTACGAGTTCCTGTACCTGGATGTTGGGAAGAATGGCTGCAACTCTGATGGAGGTGTGATTATGCAGACTGAGTTCTACCATCGGCTCCAGAGTGGTACCTTAAAATTTCAACCTGCACAGGACAATGTTTAGGGCCTCAATTTTGTGTTTGTGGCAGATGAGGCCTTTGCTCTGGGGGAACATCATTTGAAGCCCTTTCCTATGAGGAACCTCACCCCAGAGCAGAGAATATTTAATTATCTCGTGCCAGAAGGGTTGTTGAAAACGCCTTTGGCATCCTCTCCAGTTGGTACAGGTTGTTTTTAACCTCTATTAACCTGGCTGAATATAAAATCAACCATGTTGTATTGTGCCTCTGCATCCTCCACAATTATTTACAGAAGAATGCTAGCAGCTACCTTGCCTCAGTGCAAAGTGATGTTGACCTTGCAGTGTCAGGCCCAGCTGAAGAGGCTGCATCTCATCTGTCGGTGGGCATGATGACGGCTCTTGAAACTGTCCTGCTGGGTTGCCCTCCCAAAATGCCCAAGATATCTGGCAACAATACATGTACTATTTTGTGGGTAGAGGGGCAGTGGCTTGGCAGCAAACTGTATCTGATCACGAATAAGTGTTTGCTCTGATCCTAAACTCCTGTTTCATTTGAACTACTGTTTGTGTTTCTTATCTGTCTCCTAAGTTCTCAAATGGCCTTAATTTTGGCCATTTTCTACAATAGTGCAAACGTACCTTATTTGCTACATGACATGACAATCTCTTCTTCAGCTAACTATTATGTTGTGCTGTGGGTCTGCTACACACACACACACAATGTTTTTATTGTTAATGTATCTAATGCATTCATGTTAAAAATATTAGGCCTTTTCAACTCCTTTAATTAATTTTTTTGATGCCATAAAATTGCCTGAGTTTGTCACATTTTAGAGCACATTGTCACTGTAACTACACCAACTTAACAAATACACTGGTACTGAGGATTGAAATAAGAAGCCACACATTGTTTAGTAAAAAACATTTTACTCCAAGCACATTCACATGTGCGTTTTAAGGTTTTTGAACAAACCAACACCTTGGTGTATAACATGTATGTTTGCCATTATTTTGCCTTTTTTGGGGCTAAACAGGCATGTTTGAAAACATAACATACACATCCCCAACTCAGGAACTTACAAAGTTCGACTTTAGTAAAGTGAAGGCCATATGAGACATTAGTATCCCAAGACTGTGTTGATGTTGCCTTCCTCAGATGGGGTGATGGGGTATGTTGACACTCTGAGGGTTATTTATGAAAGGCAAATCCACTTTGCACTACAAGTGCACTGCAAGTGCACTGCAAGTGCACTTGTAGTGCAAAGTGGATTGGTCTTTCAGAAATAACCCCCACTGTGTGTTTTGTGGCTTTAGCAAACTAGATGTAGGGAAAGACACACATTTTAGGCATGGGATCATGAGGGAAATAAGAATTTTTTGGCCCAATTTATGTGCATCTTCAATTTTTGGCTTTGCGATTCTTAAAAACACAGAAAGATTACAAGTAACATTACTTAGGGCAGTGTTTCCCAATTCTCCTTCTCCAGATGCATTCCCAGGTCATGTTTTCTATATTTTTTGCTTTTGGCACAGGTGATGATGTCATTTTCGAGGTTAGTAATTCACACAGTCGTTTTTATACTGCAGAAAACAAAGAAAACAGGACCTAGTGGTACACCTAGAGAAGTGGAGTGGCTAAACACTGACCTCAGACACTAAAGTCTAGGTTTACATTGGAACGATTTGTCATGCGGTTTAATAGAAAAAAATCACATGACAAGTCGCACCCTATTGGAGGCAATGGCACTGTTCCAATTGGTGCAACACCGATTTAGCGGTGCTGCACCAATTTGCAAAAGTAGTTCCTGCACTACTTTTTCCAATTTTAGGTGCGACTTCAACAGACATCTGGGCATGAAGCCACACAAATGTCTATCAAGTTGCACCTGAAATCATACTGACCTTGCTACTTAGAAATTGCGCTACTTCAAGTGAAGTAGTGCGATTTCAAAGTAGCATCAATGTGAACCAGGGCTTAAAAGTAATAAAAACATGTGAAATATGAAAACTGCAAACAGGAGCCAACAGGTGGAAGAAAACTTCAGGCCAGATTAACTTAAAATTTGGCAAGCATGACGACATAATCACGTATTATTCTCTGTAAAGCAGTGGCAGCCTCCTTTATTTGTCTAGATCATTCAAAGTCTGCATCATATCTGCACTCATACACTCATACAATTGTGCATCTTGGAAGTTTGTGTCCTTGTAGGAAGAGAAAAAAGTATTAAGGGAACGATGGTCAAGTGGCTGAGGCCCTACATAGTGAATTATGGTCAAGTTACTAGTCAAATTGGGAAAATACTTACCTACCCAGTCTATTGTTGCTTGCAACCTTCTTACCCTTCAGACACCTACACTACTAGGAATGTACACACTGCAACTACTCTGTAATCTTGGCCCTGGTGCCTGGGTCTACAAAACTCGGGTACCTAGCAAAACTGCCAGCTCCTTCCACCTCTTCCTTCTCCATGCTAATGTTAAGGCACTACATACTTTGCTAATGTGTGGAGTGGGTGTTTGGTTTAGACATCTAAACACTTAACATGTATACACATTTGAAGCCAGATTCAAAGAATACTTAGTTGTGCAAACAAGAGGCTCACGAGTAGTTTCTTCCACTTCTGGATCTCTTTGGCCATCTGTTTGACTTGCATAAGGGGATGTTACATCAACAAGTAGAAGGTCTGTGCTGGGATCAGGTGTCAAATCCAACGCCACAAAAGCAACATGCTTCTTGAGCTGACCACTCACTTTCCTCTAAAAAGAAACAATACACCATTCATTAAGCCACCCCAAGTCACATCCAGTGACGGAACTATCGCCATAGCGACCCACGCAGGCGCTATGGGGCCCGCAGCCGAGTAGGGCCCGGCGAGTCGGCGTGTGAGTGTGCGCCGGGTGAGCCGCCGAGCTGCCCGGCAGTTCACCCGCTCGGCGCTCGTACAGTCACACTGACTGTGCGAGTGGACTCAGCTGGGAGGCTCGGCAGGGGGAGGGATGGACGGGAAGCTGCCAGCTGGGAGGCTCGGCGGGGGGAGGGATGGACGGGAAGCTGCCAGCTGGGAGGCTCGGCGGGGGAGGGATTGATGGGAAGCTGCCAGCTGGGAGGTTCGGTGGGTGGACTGGCCAATCAGTGGGTGGCGGAGCAGAGAGATGACATAATCTCTCACCACCCGGTGCCCGGCCTGCATCCTGGCAGTTCCGCCCTCACTCACTGTGCAGGCAGCAGAGAGATTACATCATCTTTCTGCTGCCTGACTCAGACTGGGACACAGGAAGTGACAATCCCCATTCCCCACCTTAGCAGGAAAGTGACTATCTGCAACTTGTGGCAGGTGACGTGGCAAGTGGACAATCCGCAACTTGTGGCAGGTGACAATCCGCAATGGATGGCAGGTGGACAATTTGCAACTTGTGGCAAGTGACAATCCGCAACTTGTGGCAGGTGACGTGGCAAGTGACAATCCGCAGCTTGTGGCAGGTGACGTGGCAAGTGACAATCCGCAACTTGTGGTAGGTGACGTGGCAAGTGGACGATCCGCAACTTGTGGCATGTGATGTGGCAAGTGAACAATCCACAATGTGTGACAGGTGACGTGCAAGTGACAATCCACAACTTGTGGCAGGTGACGTGGCAAGTGGACAATCAGCAATGTGTGGCAGGTGATAGTGGACAATTTGCAACTTGTGGCAGGTGACGTGGCAAGTGACAATCCACAACTTGTGGCAGGTGACGTGGCAAGTGATAATCTGCAACATGTGACAAGTGACAATCTGCATCTGGTGGCAGGCGATGTGGCAAGTGACACACTCGGGGCTCCCACTGATTCTGCATTATGGTGAGTTGAACTATTTCATTTTCTATAACAATGTAATAATAGAAATAATGTGTTTTAATCATCCTGACACTATAATAACCATGGTGCCGTGTTGATTGAAGCACCAACATCAGCCATTTCCCTGATAAATTGCCCCGAAAAAAACGTATTTTCTGGCAGTGCCCCTCCCGAGACTAGACTCTGGATCTGCCCCTGGGTGAGGGGGGGCCCATACAACATTTTGCTATGGGGACCTGTGATTTCTAGTTACGCCCCTGGTCACATCTGTTTCTAGCATATGTTTTGCTGCATTAGTTGACCAACCTTGCACTTGGGACAATGTTTCCTCCTGACTAGTGGACTCCACCATACTGCACTGGGGTTTTTTATCATAGAAAAATGCATCGAAAAGGGAATGTGATGTCATTTTACAGAGGCCAAACACTGGACAAGTGCCAACACAAAACTCATGCAGTTGCCCCCCACCCCTCTTGTCTCCTATGGGATAGGGGATATATGAGGATCATTCTAGCAGGCTTGACTCTGTGTGACTGTGATCCCCGGGGCCTCTCCTCTACCCATGTCTACCCTGGCAAGGCTGCATTAATGGGCACTGATGAGCCAGGCAGAAACCAGAAAGTGTTCTTTACCCCTTAAGTTCTGCCCTAAGCCCAAACCTAGAATCACCACTGTCAGTGGCTAAATGAGTGTTTTTGAAGTTGTCACTTATGATTTTGGGGGGGAGAAGGTGGTCTTGTTGTCTCCCCTGTTGGGGCCTGGGCGAGGGTAGCCACCCTTTGTCCCCTCTGGCTTGTCTGTAGACTAATTTTTTTGTGCTTCCCTGTTGAAAGAAGAGTAAAAAAGGGCAAAAAACAAACAAAAAAATGTTCATATCTGCTTTATATTTAAATTCATCTTAAAAAAAACTATTCTAACAAAGATTAGAGAAAACATTATCTCAAATTTTCAAAACCTACTTGAGAAAGCATATATACAGACAGCTAATTTAGACATATACATATTGGTTAGATACAAATATTGCTTACTTTTTTTGATTATGTAATGGATGGACTCCATCTACTCTTGCTCGCGGTTCTTTAGATCAGACCATCGCTTTCAGATTTGGTCCTTCGTTCATTGCACCAAAAATTCTCCCTCCAAAATGGCGATGACCTTCTCCAAAATTAGATCCTTTCGGCTGTTGGGTCATTCGTATTTGCGCAGCTTGCAATCATAGTCGTGCTTCTCAAGGATGCGCACCATCTCCACCATCTCACCTTTGCTCATGGGGGTGGCTTTGTGCCTCCTATTAGCGCCACCACCGCTGGGCTGCATAGAATTTGCAGAATGCGCAGAATCTGACATGTTGTCCCTCCAGAATGTTCTGCCGTGTGTGTCGCATGCAGAAGAGAGATGGTCAGGCCCCAATGCCATGACGCAGCGGAGTTTCACGCATGCGCAGTGTATATAAAGCCATAAAGTATGGTCAATGTAATGGCCATAGGAACGATCTGGGAGTGGAGGATGAACGATCGACATCGCCAAAAGGAGACATAAAACGAAGGTACAATTGTAAATTGGGGCATCAGTGGTTAGTTGCCTATACTGCTTAGATTGGGGCCTATATTGGGACCAGATTATTTATGAGTTAAGTCTGACATTATGATTTGTCTTGTGTTCTGTCTTGCTGGCATCTGCTAATTGAATTGACAATGGTGGATAAATTCACTGCGCCAGACTTTTTGCCTGAATTTGTAGAGCAGTACCGGGAGCTGCTGTGTCTATGGAAAGTGAAGAGCAGGGATTATTCTAATAAAATCAAGAGGAAGGCAGCGATGGAGAAACTCTTGGAATTGGTGAAGCCTCTGTACCCCATGGTAGACATCAATTATTTGAAGGCTAAAATTGGTAGCCTTCATAGTACATACAATAGGGAGCGCATGAAGGTCCTGGAATCCCAGAGATAGGGAGCATCAGCAGATGAAATATATGTCCCCAGGCTGTGGTACTACAACAGCCTGCGTTTTTTGTCTGACCAAACCAAACCACGTAGCTAACTCTCAACGCTTCCTTCCTCATCGGCTGAGGCCACAGCTCCTGAGGTCCACCCTGGTCCTTCTACACAGGAAGAAGATGTGGAGGAGCCCAGCTTGACCCAGGTATAGCATTGTTGAACATATTTGTATCAAAAATAGAATGATTTTAACTAGACGTTATTGATCCAAAATGTATGCCTTAACAAAGTGGTTTCCATATCAATAGACTAGTGGCCAAAAATGACTGGGACAAGAATGAAAAATGCTGGGTTCAGAATGATAGTCTTTTCTATTTCTCCACATTCAATTTGCAACACTCAAGAACTCAAAATTGTGTGTTTGACTGATGACCAAAAACCAAAAAATATGTCCCATTTTTATACACCGGAAAGTGTCAGTCAGGAGGAGCCCGTGCCCTGAAGTGAGATGGAGTCGCAGATCCCTCCCCTACACCCTCCTAATAAAAGGGCCATGAAGAGCAGGAACCTGGATGAGGCCACGGCTGCCTTCCTCAGCCATGCAACAACCGCCATAAGTACATCCCCGGATGCACATGCTGCATTTGGCTGTATGACAGCTAATAAGCTACTAGATATGGAGGAGGAGCAAACGAGTATGTGCGAGGAACTAATCCTGCAGCTCCTCAACAAGGGGAGGAGGGGACAAATTTGCTCAAAAACACACATTTGTGATTTGGATGACACACCTCCACCACCTCCACAGCCACCACAGCAACCCCACCCACCAAAGCAGCATGGCGGACCGTGGCAATCCAGCCCCAACACCACCAACAAGCCAGCTGGCCTGGGGATTTTCACCCCTACATTTTCTAATTCTCTTTTTGTTTATTTTTTTAATTATGATTTGAGTTGCTATACTTTATTTATATTTGTCTGCAGAGAATGCACTTTTTCTTTAAATTATTTAATTTTGATTTGGAGTGCAGATAACATGTCAAAAATATTTTAATTTATTTTTTAAAGAGTGCACAAGAAAAAAAATGGCCTCAGCCGATGTGGAAGGAAGCATTGACAGTGATGGCCTGGGTTCAGTCTGGTCTGGCAAAAAAGGCAGGCTGTGGTAAGACCACAGCCTGGGGACATATATGTCATCTGCTGCTGCTCCCGATCTCTCGGAGTCCAGGACCATTTTGTGCTCCCTATTAAATGTACTCCTCAGGTTCCCAATTTTGCTCTTTACATAATTGAGGTCTGCCCTGGGATACAAAGGCTTCACCAAGTCCAACAGTTTTTCTCCATCCCTGCCTTCCTCTTGATTTTTATATGACCTTCTTATGCTCCCTATTAAATAAAAAGTAATTATTTTGAAAAATACTTGTCTATGTGTTTTACTTCAAAGGACAGTGTGTTTGGGAGTAGGCAGGTACATTTCGAAAATACAAAATAAATGTCAAATTACCAAGGGATACCAACATAGTTGTATCTTTGAGCTTTAAAACTACGAGATAATTGTGTTGTGGTAACTTGACCCCAAAAAAAAAATACATTATTATTCTGGATATCACTAGGAAAAAAAGCATTTTTAAATACGTTTGGCAGAACTCTGCCAATATTACCAGCAAAGCAGCTTCATTATTATCCCATTATAAAGAAGAAGAGAATGTGCGCTGCATTTCGTGATTTTATATTTTGACACGTCACGAATGTGATATCTCCATTACGAACGCTAGTTTTACAAGACCAACCACTTCCGGCTCGTCCTTGCTTCCGAGCATGCGTGTTTGTGCTTTGGACTTTTGTCCGACGGACTTGTGTACACACGCTCGGAAAATCCAACAACAGACATTTGTCCGTGGAAAATTTTAAAGCCTGTTATCCAACATTTGTCCCTGGAAAATCCAACAATTGTCCGATGGAGCATACAAACAGTCGGATTTTCTGGCAACAGCCTGTCATCACACAATTTCGGTTGGAAAATCCGATCGTGTGCGAGGCTTTACACATGCTGAGAAATGTCATCATCACATAAAGCTAATTATTAATCTGCATATTATACATGCAGCAAGAACATCCCACACAGATTTCTTCAAAATTATATATTAAATTTGTCTTTACATCTCAGATTTTAGCCTTTATGTTGCTGTTTTTAATGGAATTCAAAATGTAAGTATACTTCTTTGTTCAAACAATTAATGGTATTATTCATCTTTAAAGTGCATTAGTTGCCAGGTGGTGTGGTTTTTACATCATTAGGCTTTGTGCTTCCTTATACAATTATTCACTTTCAATATTCACTTTAAAAAGCTAAGATTTTTAAATGAATAGACTTATTTTATTTGTCTTTTCTTGACACTCATTTTTGTTAAAATTAAAAGCTTTATTGACAGCAAAGTGTGACTTAATGGTGAAGGGTACAAGTTAACTAAAGTTTAAATGCTAATCTTAACACGTTAACCAAATTGCTAAGCCTTTTCTTGTACTTATTTTATTCCCCTAGTTGTGGCTGTTGTCACTTTATATATGCAGCTTAGTACTGACTCAAATATTGCTAAACCTTCCCTACACCCCCCCACTCCCTCAGTCTGACTGGAGTCTAAGGACAATACATGACACTGACATATAATCACACACATAGGTTGGACTTGATGGATTTGTGTTTTTTTTTCAACCTCACCTACTATGTAACTATGATATATGTGGGTATGGGGTACATGTGACATTCTTTCCTGTCTTTCACAAGTCAGCACACAATGAAGGAACAATCTATTACCAGACCTGAGGAATGTCACGTGGAAGCAAATGATATTAACAAAATCATAAATTTTACAGGAATTTTTGGGGACTTTGACAGCACGTTGGGGTGGCAAGGCAGCACTGTGAAAGCAACATGAGAGAGAACCCCTTTTTTTTAAAAGAAATTGAGTAGCAATGCCTAGATAAATAGTAGGGAAAAATTAGAAAAATATAATGAAACAAATGTCGAGCAGAGGATGGCGTCAGTAGAGCAGTGGACGGCCTGGTCAAGAATAGTTTGAGGGAGAGTGGGGAAGGAGGATGACGTGAGACGTCAGACGGGAAGGGAGGAGCGGGAGGTGTGTCTGCCTACAGGCGTCCTGACGGGCTCTCTTACTACACCTCCGGGAAGCACAGACAGAGGGGACCGACCGATGGACGAGAGAAAGCGGCCCCGCCGCGATAACTAAGCAGCCGTTAGGGAAATAAGTGCCTCAGAAGCTCAAGGCCTGTATGCGGCGAGCGGAGGAGATCAAACGCCGCGACGGTCTCGGACGTCGGCTCGGAGCTCCCATCTCCAGTCTCCAGATACTCCCCCCCCCGCACTGAGCGCTGCCTGCACGAGAGCTAAAACGAATATGAGATCCCGCTTTGAGATGACATGAAGCCCTGATACACCACGGGAATCGAACCCCGGACTGCATCCTTGAAAGATCTGAGGAGGAAGACAGTGGGTCAAAGAGGGGGGTAAGAATTACACTAAACCTATCAGCTGACAAGGTAAGAGTGTATTAGAACTATGCTAAGAAGGGCTTGCATATGAATGAGGAAGTGAGAGATCCTGCAGAACTGTTGATCTAGGGTAATATTGGCCATATATGCAAAGCTGATGTGATGGTGGAGGGCTGGTGAGGTTACTGGCTCCTTTTTTGTTTTTTTTGTTTTTTTGGTTGTGTTTTTTCCTTCTCTTCTTTGGAATCTCTTGAAATCGCCTTAAAATCAATGGTAAAGAGATACCTGAATATTCAGGTATCCGAAACCTCTCATTCAAACTGGTCGCAAGGTATACGGAGGGGGAGCTGTGGGACATTACAACGGGCGGAAGAAGATAGTGCTAAAAACAAACGCTTTTATTAAACACATAAACTGTGATACCTGTGATACTTGCACCCCATAAGGGAGGGAAGGTGGGAGCATAGTCAAAAGTACAAGTACAAGTACAACCCCAATATACGAGTGTTTACTTTCTGTGACCTAGCGATACACTGGAACACGGTAGAAGCAGGACCGGCATACTCTGAGAGGTGAGGTAATCAGAGTTGGGCAGATTCCCAGGAAAATTTCTGAGCATCACGCAGCAGAAGTCTCGGACCTGTTTACACACCTGGAAGCGGATAGGGGGACAGTCTCTAGGCACTGTGGGCCCGAGAGGCTGAACACCACACACCTAGCTTACCACCCCATACCTACCCATTATACCATCTTAGCCCCAATCTGATTTGATATTTAGAACCTTGGATAAATAGACAGAGGACATCACCCGCCTCGTTGGACAGTATTCGGCATATTGCTTAATAGTCAACTAAAAAGGGGCTACCGGGGGGGGGGGCGTGGCCAGCACCTGAGATGTGAGGACGTGCTCAGCCTGAGCTCCGTCCATACCGCACAGATCCTGCCAAAATCCTGCGATCCAGGCCGACATCCGAGGGTCCCATATACCCCCACAGTACCCGGAGAGCACTGAGACCATCGGGGGATGGTCAAATACGGCCCACCGATGGAGGAGGCCCCGGGAATTGGGCCGTCGGTACCGCCATGCAGGCCGCACCAAAATGGCGCCGATCAGCATGAGGGAGACACACAGCAGCAGGCGGCCTCCACATCCACACCCTGGAAGCAGCTCAAGGGGAAGGGTGAGTTACAAAGATCCCCCTCTACCTTAAGCCCAGAAGACCCTCTCTCATTCTCCCCTGCAGAGAGACATGATCCTCAATCACCCAGAGCAGACAGGGATGATGCAGGCCCTGCAGAGCCATCACTAGCCCAGATCATGGCAGCCATCCAGCACAGCCATGCATCTCTTACTACACAAATGGACACCATCAAAACAGAATTATCCTTTCTGAAACAGGATGTCCACAATATTCGCCATAGAGTGATTAATGCTGAGCAACGTATTAGTGATATGGAGGATGAGACACGTCCCTTACAGGGCTCTGTGAGGGAATTGCGGCAGGCTCATGAATATACTGCAGATAAGCTCACGGATATGGAAGACCGCCTAAGAAGGAACAATTTACGTTTTTTGGGATTCCCAGAGGGTGCTGAGGGCAAAACACCAGAAACATTCATGGAAAGATGGCTACTGAATGAGTTCGGGGCAAACACCTTTTCACCAATGTTCGCCATAGAAAGGGCACACAGAATCCCCATGCGTCCTTTACCACCTGGGTCCCCACCACGTGCCATGATCATAAAGCTGCTACACTTCCGTGACAGAGAGGCTATTCTCAGAGTAGCTAGAGAGAGGGGCAAAGTTTCCTTTAACGGCAACAACATCACCATTTTCCCAGATTTTTCCGTAGCTACGCAGAAGCAGAGAGCCACTTTTCTGGCAATTAAACGCAGGTTACGTGAGCTTCACCTTCCATATGGCATGTTATATCCTGCACGTTTGCGCATCATCTACCAGGGCAAAGCCTATTTCTTTACGGATCCCAGAGAGGCATCACAATGGGTGGACACTTTAGCACATCCGAATCGCAGGAACCAGGATAGGAGGTCTCCCCCCCGATAGAGCCGCAATCTACACGAAGCCCATTTGGCAGCCTTTACTATACCCCATTGCAGCTGTTATGGGACTCTCTTTACTGCATCCTCAATAGCAGAAAATACATCTCCAACTATACACAGTCAAGACGGGACTATAACTCCTAAACCTCACTGAAGAAGAAGACACTTCTTACGTCACCCTCGGATGCCACTCAGCAACCTATCACCCTCCTTGACTTTTATTTTTCCTTTTTCTATTATTCTTATTATTAGTATTATTTTTTATCACCATAATTTTACAGGCCAAGAGACACCACACATTCTTTATTTTGTGCGGACAAATGCGGATGGAGGCCCAGAGCTGTGGACCTTTCCACGTCTCCTGAAATTAGTTGGCTAGGGGTCTGAGCCATGGCCCTCTTGCCAAATTGGTTTGGTTATGGGAACAAAGCTCTCATATGTTTGGGGATGAGAGCCGGGAGGGTTAGGGAGGGGGGAAAATCTGTTGGGGTACACTTTGAGGGGTTTTGTTACAACGTCATGGTTATCTACAAAAGACGCTGGTATTCAATGGTATATGCATACTTTAAAAATGATTCTTTGGTTCTACAGCTTTTGCAATCTAGGAATGAGATTCATAGATTGATGAGTAACATATCAAAGATAATTGTGATTGGGTCTATTTCCCAGGGCTCGCTGGACCTTGTCCGGGGCTAGGCTCTGGCGGACAATGGGAAATGGACACGAATAGTTATACATTGTTTATACGCATGTCTAAGCTCCGTATAGTTTCATGGAATGTTAGGGGCTTAACTCCAAGGTCAAAAGGTCACTGATGTTTGATTATTTGGCAAGACACGGTCCACACGTGATCCTCCTCCAGGAAACCCACCTACAGGGATCAAGAGTAATGGCTTTAAAGAGAGCTAAAATTGCCTATGCAATACATTCTACTTACTCCACATATGCAAGAGGCACGTCTATTGTTATAGCAAAATCGGCCCCTATCACCATAAAACATATTAAAACTGACCCTAACGGATGTTTTGTTATTGTAGTAATTGAATTATGGGGTAAGCCCTATACGGTCACAAGCCTATATGTCCCACCACCTTTCACTAAATTATTCTTTGAACGGGTAATGAGCTCCATCCTAGCAATAGCAGAAGGCCCTCTGTTGATAGCAGGGGACTTCAACATGGTACTCGACAATTCCATAGACAGATTCAGGTGCTCTACATTGCCCCCCACTCCCTTGTGCTCTTTTCTGACCCAATTTGATCTGGTGGAGACCTGGAGGTGGAAGCACGCAGATGGGAGGGAGTACTCATGTCAGTCTGAAACGCATGGTACTCTCTCCCGAATAGACCTATGTTTGGCTTCATCCGAATTATTGAATAGAGTGACTGAGGCCAGATATCTCCCAAGGGCGGTGTCTGATCATTCCCCTTTAATGGTGGACCTTGCCCTGGGCCCCCCCACCTCATACCGCATGTGGCGACTGAGCCCACTATGGTTAGAAGACCAGATGGTGGTGGACCAGGGCACAGTAGAAATGAAAGCATATTGGCTACGTAACCGTCAGAATGTCTCTGTCCCATTGACCTGGGATGCCTTTAAGGCCACCACGCGTGGCATTTTTGCTGCGGCTATTGGGCAGGCTCGTAAGGCATCCCAGTCCAAATTAAAGGACGCGGAGAAGGATCTTAGGGTGGCCGAGGCTGCTTACTCGGCCACTCCTTCCCCAGCAACACATAATACCTGGAAACATAGATCCAGGGATCTGGATCTAGTCCTTTTAGAGCGCACTCAAAAGAAATTGCTGTATCAAAACCAACGAATCTTTGAGTTTGGAGACAAAAATAGCCGATTATTAGCGTATTTATCTAGGCCTGATTATCAACCATGCAGTATTCCATGAATTAAGAATACAATAGGTACAGGGTGGAACAGAGTGGGGAAATAGTTGATGCTTTTGTGAAATTTTACTCCTCATTATATGCTCACTATACTATTGTAGAACTAGATGACTACTTGGCCGGCATCACGCTACCAAGGCTCCAAGAAGAACAAGCCTCACTTCTTGATGATCCTCTAACGGAGGAAGAGATTGGAGAAGCCATACAGTCCTTTGCCAGAAACCAAACACCAGGACTGGATGGCTTCCCCATAGAATGGTATATACAGTTTAAAGAATAGTATAAAAACGGGACAGTTACCACCCTCTATGTCAGAAGCATTGATAGTCCTCATTCCCAAGCCTCATAAAGACCACCTATTATGTGAATCATATAGACCAATATCATTAATTAACTCAGATGTCAAGATTCTAGCCAAAGTGCTCGCCCGGAGATTAAACTCAGTTATCACCACTATTATTGGGGCGGATCAGGCTGGATTCATTCCAGGACGATCAACATCCATAAATTTATGGAGACTGTTCACAAACCTGCAGGCCACTCATGATGTCGTGGAGAATAGAGCGGTACTGGCCTTAGATGCGCATAAGGCATTCGATTCGGTCGAATGGCCTTATCTGCTGGAAGTCCTGGCGAAATTTGGGTTCGGAAACACCTTTATCAAGTGGGTTCAACTTTTATATTCGCAGCCTACTGCCAGGCTGCGGATAAATACATCAGTAACCGATCCATTCCTGATTAAAAGGGGTACTAGGCAGGGCTGCCCCCTGTCGCCGTTGCTATTTGCAATTGCGATAGAACCTCTGGCGGCACTGATAAGATCCAGTGGGGAAATAAAGGGACTGATGATTGGGGGCCTAGAAGAAAAAGTATCTCTATACGCTGACGACATGTTAACCACTTGACGACCGCCTCACGCCGATGTACGTCGGCAAAGTGGCACGGACAGGCAAAATCACGTACAGGGTACGTGATTTGCCTTCCGCGGGTGGGGGGTCCGATCGGACCCCCCCCCGGTGCCCGAGGCGGTCGTCGTTTGTCCAGCGGCGATCGGTGATGAGGGGGAGACCATCCGTTCGTGGCCCCCCCCTCGCGATCGCCGCCGGCCAATGAGAACACTCCTTTGCTGCTGTATGCTAAACAGCAGCAAAGGAAGTGATGTCATCTCCCCTCGGGTCGGTATTTTCCGTTCCGGCCCGAGGAGAGACGACAAGTATGTGAGTGCACCAACACTACACACACAGTAGAACATGCCAGGCACACAAATCACCCCGATCCCCCCCCCCGATCGCCCCCCCGATCCCCCCCCAATCACCCCCCCCCCCTGTCACAAACTGACACCAGCAGTTTTTTTTTTTTTTTTTTTTTTTTTTCCTGATTACTGCATAGTGTCAGTTTGTGACAGTTACTGTGTTGGGACAGTGTATATTACCCCCTTTAGGTCTAGGGTACCCCCCTAACCCCCCCTAATAAAGTTTTAACCTCTTGATCACCCCCCGTCACCAGTGTCGCTAAGCGATAATTTTTCTGATCGCTGTATTAGTGTCGCTGGTGACGCTAGTTAGTGAGGTAAATATTTAGGTTCGCCGTCAGTGTTTTATAGCGACAGGGACCCCCATATACTACCTAATAAATGTTTTAACCCCTTGATTGCCCCCTAGTTAACCCTTTCACCACTGATCACCGTATAACCGTTACGGTTGACGCTGGTTAGTTCGTTTATTTTTTATAGTGTCAGGGCACCCGCCGTTTATTACCGAATAAAGGTTTAGCCCCCCGATCGCCCGGCGGTGATATGCGTCGCCCCAGGCAGCGTCAAATTAGCGCCAGTACCGCTAACACCCACGCACGCAGCATGCGCCTCCCTTAGTGGTATAGTATCTGAACGGATCAATATCTGATCCGATCAGATCTATACTAGCGTCCCCAGCAGTTTAGGGTTCCCAAAAACGCAGTGTTAGCGGGATCAGCCCAGATACCTGCTAGCACCTGCGTTTTGTGCCTCCGCCCAGCCCACCCAAGTGCAGTATCGATCGATCACTGTCACTTACAAGGCACTAAACGCATAACTGCAGCGTTCGCAGAGTCAGGCCTGATCCCTGCGATCGCTAACAGTTTTTTTGGTAGCATTTTGGTGAACTGGCAAGCACCAGCCCCAGGCAGCGTCAGGTTAGCGCCAGTACCGCTAACACCCACGCACGCACCGTACACCTCCCTTAGTGGTATAGTATCTGAACGGATCAATATCTGATCCGATCAGATCTATACTAGCGTCCCCAGCAGTTTAGGGTTCCCAAAAACGCAGTGTTAGCGGAATCAGCCCAGATACCTGCTAGCACCTGCGTTTTGCCCCTCCTCCCGGCCCAGCCCACCCAAGTGCAGTATCGATCGATCACTGTCACTTACAAAACACTAAACGCATAACTGCAGCGTTCGCAGAGTCAGGCCTGATCCCTGCGGTCGCTAACAGTTTTTTTTGTAGCGTTTTGGTGAACTGGCAAGCACCAGCCCCAGGCAGCGTCAGGTTAGCGCCAGTACCGCTAACACCCACGCACGCACTGTACACCTCCCTTAGTGGTATAGTATCTGATCGCATCAATATCTGATCCGATTAGATCTATACTAGCGTCACCAGCAGTTTAGGGTTCCCAAAAACGCAGTGTTAGCGGGATCAGCCCAGATACCTGCTAGCACCTGCGTTTTGCCCCTCCGCCCGGCCCAGCCCAGCCCACCCAAGTGCGGTATCGATCGATCACTGTCACTTACAAAACACTAAACGCATAACTGCAGCGTTCGCAGAGTCAGGCCTGATCCCTGCGATCGCTAACAGTTTTTTGGTAGTGTTTTGGTGAACTGGCAAGCGCCAGCGGCCTAGTACACCCCGGTCGTAGTCAAACCAGCACTGCAGTAACACGTGGTGACGTGGCGAGTCCCATAAGTGCAGTTCAAGCTGGTGAGGTGGCAAGCACAAGTAGTGTCCCGCTGCCACCAAAAAGACAAACACAGGCCCGTCGTGCCCATAGTGCCCTTCCTGCTGCATTCGCCAATCCTAATTGGGAACCCACCGCTTCTGCAGCGCCCGTACTTCCCCCATTCACATCCCCAACCAAATGCAGTCGGCTGCATGAGAGGCATTTTTATGTCCTCCCGAGTACCCCTACCCAACGAACCCCCCAAAAAAGATGTCGTGTCTGCAGCAAGCGAGGATATAGGCGTGACACCCGCTATTATTGTCCCTCCTGTCCTGACAATCCTGGTCTTTGCATTGGTGAATGTTTTGAACGCTACCATTCACTAGTTGAGTATTAGCGTAGGGTACAGCATTGCACAGACTAGGCACACTTTCACAGGGTCTCCCAAGATGCCATCGCATTTTGAGAGACCCGAACCTGGAACCGGTTACCGTTATAAAAGTTAGTTACAAAAAAAGTGTAAAAAAAAAAAAAAATATGAAATAAAAAAAAATAGTTGTTGTTTTATTGTTCTCTCTCTCTCTATTCTCTCTCTCTATTGTTCTGCTCTTTTTTACTGTATTCTATTCTGCAATGTTTTATTGTTATTGTTATTGTTATTGTTATTGTTATTATGTTTTATCATGTTTGTTTTTCAGGTGTGTAATTATTTACACTTTACTGTGCTTTATTGTTAACCATTGTTAACCATTTTTTTGTCTTCAGGTACGCCATTCACGACTTTGAGTGGTTATACCAGAATGATGCCTGCAGGTTTAGGTATCATCTTGGTATCATTCTTTTCAGCCAGCGGTCGGCTTTCATGTAAAAGCAATCCTAGCGGCTAATTAGCCTCTAGACTGCTTTTACAAGCCGTGGGAGGGAATGCCCCCCCCCCACCGTCTTCCGTGTTTTTCTCTGGCTCTCCTGTCTCAACAGGGAACCTGAGAATGCAGCCGGTGATTCAGCCAGCTGACCATAGAGCTGATCAGAGACCAGAGTGGCTCCAAACATCTCTATGGCCTAAGAAACCGGAAGCTACGAGTATTTCATGACTTAGATTTCGCCGGATGTAAATAGCGCCATTGGGAAATTGGGGAAGCATTTTATCACACCGATCTTGGTGTGGTCATTTGCTTTGAGGGCAGAGGAGAGATCTAGGGTCTAATAGACCACAATTTTTTCAAAAAAGAGTACCTGTCACTACCTATTGCTATCATTCTATCATGCTATCATTACATTCCCCGAGATAACAATAAAAATGATTAAAAAAAAAATATGAAAGGAACAGTTTAAAAGTAAGATTAAAAAAGCAAAAAAATAATAAAGAAAAAAAAAAAAAAAACACCCCTGTCGCCCCCTGCTCTCGCGCTAAGGCGAACGCAAGCGGCGGTCTGTCGTCAAACGTAAACAGCAATTGCACCATGCATGTGAGGTATCACCGCGAAGGCCAGATCGAGTGCAGTAATTTTTCCAGTAGACCTCCTCTGTAAATCTAAAGTGGTAACCTGTAAAGGCTTTTGAAGGCTTTTAAACATGTATTTATTTTGTTGCCACTGCACGTTTGTGCGCAATTTTAAAGCATGTCATGTTTGGTATCCATGTACTCGGCCTGAGATCATCTTTTTTATTTCATCAAACATTTGGGCAATATAGCGTGTTTTAGTGCATTAAAATTAAAAAAAGTGTGTTTTTTCCCCAAAAAATGCGTTTGAAAAATCGCTGCGCAATTACTGTGTGAAAAAAAAAAATGAAACACCCACCATTTTAATCTGTAGGGCATTTGCTTTAAAAAAATATATAATGTTTGGGGGTTCAAAGTAATTTTTTTGCAAAAAAAAAAAAACTTTTTCATGTAAACAATAAGTGTCAGAAAGGGCTTTGTCTTCAAGTGGTTAGAAGAGTGGGTGATGTGTGACATAAGCTTCTAAATGTTGTGCATAAAATGCCAGGACAGTTCAAAACCCCCCCAAATGACCCCATTTTGGAAAGTAGACACCCCAAGCTATTTGCTGAGAGGCATGTCGAGTCCATGGAATATTTTATATTGCGACACAAGTTGCGGGAAAGAGACAAATTTTTTTTTTTTTTTTTTTTTTTTGCACAAAGTTGTCACTAAATGATATATTGCTCAAACATGCCATGGAAATATATGAAATTACACCCCAAAATACATTCTGCTGCTTCTCCTGAGTACGGGGATACCACATGTGTGAGACTTTTTGGGAGCCTAGCCGCGTACGGGACCCCGAAAACCAAGCACCGCCTTCAGGCTTTCTAAGGGCGTGAATTTTTGATTTCACTCTTCACTGCCTATCACAGTTTCGGAGGCCATGGAATGCCCAGGTGGCACAAAACCCCCCCAAATGACCCCATTTTGGAAAGTAGACACCCCAAGCTATTTGCTGAGAGGTATAGTGAGTATTTTGCAGACCTCACTTTTTGTCACAAAGTTTTGAAAATTGAAAAAAGAAAAAAAAAAAAGTTTTTTCTTGTCTTTCTTCATTTTCAAAAACAAATGAGAGCTGCAAAATACTCACCATGCCTTTCAGCAAATAGCTTGGGGTGTCTACTTTCCAAAATGGCCACCTGGGCATTCCATGGCCTCCGAAACTGTGATAGGCAGTAAAGAGTGAAATCAAAAATTTTCACCCTTAGAAATCCTGAAGGCAGTGATTGGTTTTTGGGGTCCAGTACGCGGCTAGGCTCCCAAAAAGTCCCACACATGTGGTATCCCCATACTCAGGAGAAGCAGCTAAATGTATTTTGGGGTGCAATTCCACACATGCCCATGGCCTGTGTGAGCAATATATCATTTAGTGACAACTTTATGAAAAAAAAAAAAAAAAAGTGTCACTTTCCCGCAACTTGTGTCAAAATATAAAATATTCCATGGACTCAATATGCCTCTCAGCAAATAGCTTGGGGTGTCTACTTTCCAAAATGGGGTCATTTTGGGGGGTTTTGTGCCACCTGGGCATTCCATGGCCTCCGAAACTGTGATAGGCAGTGAAGAGTGAAAGCAAAAATTTACACCCTTAGAAATCCTGAAGGCGGTGATTGGTTTTCGGGGCCCCGTACGCGGCTAGGCTCCCAAAAAGTCCCACACATGTGGTATCCCCATACTCAGGAGAAGCAGCTAAATGTATTTTGGGGTGCAATTCCAAATAGACCCATGGCCTGTGTGAGCAATATATCATTTAGTGACGACTTTTTGTAAATATTTTTTTTTTTTTTGTCATTTTTCAATCACTTGGGACAAAAAAAATAAATATTCAATGGGTTCAACATGCCTCTCAGCAATTTCCTTGGGGTGTCTACTTTCCAAAATGGGGTCATTTGGGGGGGTTTTGTACTGCCCTGCCATTTTAGCACCTCAAGAAATGACATAGGCAGTCATAAACTAAAAGCTGTGTAAATTCCAGAAAATGTACCCTAGTTTGTAGACGCTATAACTTTTGCGCAAACCAATAAATATACGCTTATTGACATTTTTTTTACCAAAGACATGTGGCCGAATACATTTTGGCCTAAATGTATGACTAAAATTTAGTTTATTGGATTTTTTTTATAACAAAAAGTAGAAAATATCATTTTTTTTCAAAATTTTCGGTCTTTTTCCGTTTATAGCGCAAAAAATAAAAACCGCAGAGGTGATCAAATACCATCAAAAGAAAGCTCTATTTGTGGGAAGAAAAGGACGCAAATTTCGTTTGGGTACAGCATTGCATGACCGCGCAATTAGCAGTTAAAGCGACGCAGTGCCAAATTGGAAAAAGACCTCTGGTCCTTAGGCAGCATAATGGTCCGGGGCTCAAGTGGTTAATATACTTGGCGGACCCCCAATCGTCTCTCCCAACCCTGCTGGAAATTATTCGACAGTTCGGCCTCTTCTCAAGGTTTCAAGTCAATTGGGACAAATCCCTTATGTTTAAAATAGATCAGGAAGCGGTGTTTACTCCCCCTTCCTCTTGCCCGTTACAAATAGTTGACTCTTTCAGATACCTGGGGGTCATGATCCAACATCCTCTGTCCTCCTATAGCAAATATAATCTAGACCCACTAATTAATAGAATGAAGACCACACTGAAGACATGGACCAATCTTCCCTTAACGATCTCAGGTAGGATAAATATCTTTAAAATGATATTCCTCCCACGTTTCCTATACCTACTATGCAATTCACCAGTATATATCACCAAAACTAAATTTAAAGAGATTGATTCTATTCTTATCGCCTTCATTTGGAAGGGGGGAGCAGTGAGAATTGCAAAAAATACTCTTCAACTGCCGGTGTTGGAGGGAGGATTGGCACTACCATGTCTTCAGACATACTACATCACCGCACAACTGGTTCATGCCCATTGGTGGTTCTTCCCTGAAGCCAACAATGCGGCTACCTCCCTAGAAGCAGCCATACTCACTTCGTACGAATCCCTGCAGTATCTGGTCCACCGCCTATCTCTTAGAGGGAGGGAAAGCACTAAAATCCTTGAAATGACTCTACGGATTCTCAAACTAACTAAAATGCTGCCGGATACTGAGCACCGCACCTACTCTCCAAATACTCCATTATGGGGGAATCCAAATTTACAGGAATTCGCCCGTAGGACAGATGGGGAATATTGGTCAAAAAAAGGGGTAAAAACCATAATGCATTTATTCTCAAATAATACGTTTAGGTCATTTGAGGAATTTCGCCAGGACTACCAGCTGCCACGCACAGCCTATTTTCATTACTTGCAAATACGCCACACAGCAACCACTCAGTTTGGGTTGCGAAATATAACTGTCCAATTATCTCCGCTAGAGCAATTACTAATAGATCCTTCCCACGACAAACTGATCTCCACATACTATAAGAATCTACTGCACACCACAACGCACAGACTCAGCAACACGCTCACTAAGTGGAAAGCTGATATCCCTGAGCTGACGGAGGATATCTGGCAGGACATACTTCCCCTCCAGGTCCCCTCTGTCATCTCCTCCAGGGACAGGGTCATACAAACCAAACTATTATACAGAGCATACTTTACGCCATCCTTATTATTTAAACTCAGAAAACTACCATCGGCATTGTGCTCCAGATGCAGCATTATAGAGGCCACCTTCTTCCACTTGATGTGGGAATGCACCGAGATCAGGCGGTTCTGGTCAGAGGTTACTGCTTTTATCAGTTCCCTGACCCAATTGCCTTATATCTGCAACCCCCTGAGATGCCTACTAGGATATGTGGACGATGAGAGTATAACTAAAAACAAGCAAACTTTCCTGAGAATTGTCCTATTTTATGCCAAAAAATCTATTACTATTCATTGGAAATCACAATCCCCACCTACGATAGCATTCTGGCTGAACATGGTTAATCAGGCTATACCATTATATAAATTAACATACGAAGCCAGAGGATGCCCAAAAAATTTTCACAAAATATGGGGTCTGTGGACTAGCTCCGAAAACACTATTACACCTGCCATATAAAGCTAATAAAGAAGCTCCAGTCAATGATACCAAGTTTGATGAAAACTGAATACCAATATGCAGCTGTACAATATGAAAACATGTATGCCAAATATATACCATTGTCTTATACTCTGTATTACAATGAGCAATGTTTGCTCGAAATGTGTGTTTTTGTGTCTGTATGTCTGTTTTGTAGCAAAAAAACAAATAAAATTTACCTTTAAAAAAAAAAAAAAAAAAAAAAGGGGCTACCGGAAGGTAGTATGAGCCGGAACGTATCCAAAACTGGGAAAGGGGGCCCACCAAAAATGCCAAAAGATAACCAACCAGGGAACACAACTGGAAGCTCAATAAAGCAATACTTGGCCAAAGGGGGAAGTCCCTGGGGCGCCCACCAGGAGACACAAAAATCAAGTATGACAGATAAAAAGAAGAAGGGATCCAATGCGAGGGAAGAGCAGACCCCTGACCACTCAAGGGAGGACATATTAGTAGATAACACCTTGGAAGCATCCAGGCTAGACGAACATAGACAGGACCTACACCTACCCTCAAAAAATGAATTGGCAGAAATGCTTAAAACTCTAGAGACCTCAATAAAAGCCGAGATTAAAGCGGAGATCAATATGCTGAGGTCGGATCTAGGCAACCTCCTGACTAGAGTAGAAGGCGCAGAAGACAAGCTAGATAAACAAGAGCGGGAGATCTCTGAATTAAAAGAACAACTTAAAACATCCCAACAAAATCAGATAAAGATATGCTACAGGATGGAAGATCAAGAAAATAGAGACCGCAGACAAAATCTGAGACTCCGAGGGGTCCCAGAAAACAGGGGGGAAGACCTGAGGAGGACTGTGGTGACTATTCTTAACCCACTTCTAGAGCTGGAAGGAGAAGCCTTTCCAAAAATAGAGAGGGTCCACAGGGTGGGCAGGTTAGATACTAGACGGGCAGAAAGAAGCCGCGATATTATCGTAAGGTTTAGATTCTACGAGGACAAGGAAAACATATGGGTTAAATTGAAGGGACATTCCCCACTGCAATATGAAGAAGCAAGAATCCAAGTATTTGCGGACCTGGCCAATAGCACATTGGCGAGAAGGCGACATCTGAAACCCCTATTGGAGCAAATGAAAAATCAAAATATAAAATATACATGGGGATTCCCAGCCTGCCTGTTAGGCAGCAAAGATGGGAGATCTGCAAGATTAAGATTCCCGGGGGAATTAGAAGAGTTTTGTGAGAAACTGGACATGCAAGTACCCCCGAGGTTGGACTGGTCCGTGGAACGTTGGTTAGAAATGAGTGTAGGCTAGGGGAGAGGAGGGCGGAGATGGGGGGGGGATCCGAGGAAGGAGGAAGTGGGCTAGGATTAAAATTAAGCCCATAATATCAGGGAGGGGGACCCGTCAGTAGAAGCCTAGTTTACCCGGTCTATAAGAAAATACTGACCGGAGGGTTGGCACACCTAGAGTTCCACCTTTAGAGAAGGAGACCAATGGGGGGACACAATGTAAGTGACCCTCACTGGTCTAAAGGTCCCGATGGGACCAATGGGGGGGGAGGGGGAGGGAAGGGATGGCGGGGGGGAGGTGGGGGGTTGGAGACGGGGGGAATAGAGGGAAAAGGTCCTATCCAACTCCAAAATCAAGAAAGAAAGAAAACTCTCCAAGGTCTAAGGTAAAGGGAGAATTAAGTGGAAGGGGAAAAGGGTCATAGCCACAATAAAATTAACAACATATAACGTCAAAGGCTTAAACACCCCCAAGAAAAGGATGGATATCTTCAAAGAATTAAAATCATTGGGACCAGACGTAGTGTTCTTACAGGAGACACATATCTCATTGCAATCGAGACTTAGATTATTCTCAAATGAATACCCAGTCTGGTACCAAGGAGATACTATTACTAACAGGGCATGGGGAGTAGCCATTGGTTTTGCAAAGAAAATAAGGTTTGTGCTGGAGGAAAGATTAATAGACCCAGAAGGTAGATACCTGGGCCTCAGAGGCAGATTAAATGAAGAGGAATATACACTAGTCAACATCAATGCCCCAAATAAGAACCAGATAAAGTATTTGACAAATCTTCTGAGGAAAATAATGGAGTTCACGAGAGGACACCTGATAGTAATGGGGGATTTCAATTTCTGCCTGAACCCAGACTTAGACAGTACAGCCCGAACACAGGGGAGGAACTGCGCCTACTTGAAAGAGTTAAAGCAAAAACTCTCCACTTACCAATTGGTGGATATTTGGAGGGTTCAACATCCAACCAAAAGAGACTATACGTTTTACTCCCCTGTGCACGGGTCATACTCCCGGATTGATTGGGGATTGATCGAGCATCGGGAGATCGACAGGGTAGTGGAGACTGGGATTGGGAATATAACCTACTCAGACCACGCACCTATGACCATAGAAGTGACAACGGGTAGAAATCAGCACGATAGGGGGCAGTGGAGGTTAAACGAGGAGTTGATAAAGGAGGAGGAGGGTGTCAGTAGAATCAGAAAGGAACTAGAGAATTACTTTGAGTCAAACGACACAGGGGAAGCTTCGGGAGCTTCACTATGGGAGGCCCATAAAGCCTACATCAGGGGGGTTCTGATTGAAATGGGGGCGAGGAAGAAAAAGGATAGACGGCTTAAAATCCAAAAATTAAAGGCTGACCTTACGGGACTAGAACAAAAACATAAAAAACAAACGGGACACCTACCCCAAGAGATACACCAGCAGATGATTATTAAAAGATCGGAACTGAAAACTGTGATGGAGCAGGAGTCAAGGGTGACATTTAATAAAATAGCTTGGGAGAGATTTAGATGGGGTAATAAACCCAGTAAACAGCTAGCTAATATGGCACAAAAGAAAAAAAAACAGGAATTTCATAGAAAAAATTCAGACCAAAGAGGGGCATATGGAATACTCAACTAGAAAAATAGCAGAGACCTTTAAAAATTACTATAAAGACCTATACTCAGTCCCCAAACAAGACACCTCTCTAAAAAACAAGAGATCAAGATATAATAACTTCCTAAAAAAGGCAGAGCTCCCTAAGATTTCGGAAGAAGGAAAGGAAATATTAGAAAGACCAATTTCAGAAGAAGAAATAAGGAAAGCTTTAGCAGCAACGGCATCCGGGAAAAGTCATGGCCCGGACGGCCTAACAACATCTTATTATAAAACATTCAAAGAAATATTAATACCTAGGCTCTGTTGCTATATGAATGGTCTAGGCGACAGTTTTGAAATGAGTAGGGAGGCATTAAAAGCATCTATCACAATTATATTGAAAGAGGGCAAAGAGAAATCATTATGTTCGAGTTACCGCCCAATCTCTCTGCTGAACAATGACACAAAGCTTAATGCTAAAGTTTTGGCAGAGAGATTAAAGGAATTCATGAACATATTAGTGAACCCAGACCAAGTAGGTTTTGTCCCTAATAGAGAGGGGAGGGACAATGGGATCAGGACTCTTCTCTTGTTGGGGAAAATAAAGGAGAATGGACCCCCAGGACTACTTCTGTCAATTGATGCCGAAAAGGCGTTTGACAGAGTAGACTGGGGGTTCATGATTCAGACCCTGGAAACTATGGGACTGGGACCCAAAATGATCCGGAGGATCAAAACGTTATACCATCACCCAACTGCTGTAGTAAAAATTAATGGGTTAACATCTCAACCATTTGAGATGGAAAATGGCACGAGACAGGGGTGTCCCCTGTCTCCGTTGCTTTTTGTTTTAGCTATGGAACCCCTCTTGGCAACAATACGAAGAGATCCCAATATTAGAGGTGTGAAAGTGGGGGAGGAGGAGCACAAAGTCGCAGCATTTGCAGACGATGTGCTGTTCTATGTAACGGACCTGATCTCCACTATGCCCAATCTTGTTAAAGAAGTGAAGAAGTATGGTGAGGTATCTAACTTCCAAATAAATATGAAAAAATCAGAAATATTAAATATAAATATAAGTAGGACAGAGGAAGTGATTTTGAAACAAGAATTTGGTTTAAATGGACTAAGGAACTAAAGTACCTGGGTATTAAGCTAACTAACTCAATCCAAAAGATATTTACTATCAACTATATGCCTCTACTTGATGCTGTCAGACTAGATTGTAAGAGACTCCCCGGTAAGGCCCTTTCTTGGATCGGGCGTATCAACGTTATTAAAATGGTACAGATGTTACCAGTCCCACTCCCCCAGTATTACTTGAGGAAGTTAAGGAAAATAATTATGACATTCATTTGGGAAAACAAAAGACCTAGAGTTTCCTTCCAGACACTGAAACAAAAGAAAATGGATGGCGGTTTGACAGTCCCCGATGTGCAGATCTATTACAAAGCGGTAGTATTATCAAGGGTGGCCGAATGGGCAAAGAAGAAAAATTCAAAAAAATGGGTGAAAATAGAGGAAAATATTAGCAACGCACAATTAGGCACTATAATCTGGAATCCTCCACACTTTAGATTGTTAGATAAAAGCATGCATGTCATAACACGAAATGTTTTTAGAATATGGGATGGGGTATATAAGAAAGTAAATGGGGAATACAATTCACCACTGATTACACTTATAGACAATAATTTTTTCGCTCCTGGTATGGAGAATACTAAAGGAAAAGAAGCACTTTGGGGGAAATCACAATTAAGAGAAATTACGAAAGAAGGAAAAATTAAATCACTTCAACAACTTACACACGGAAGGGAACCACGGGGATTAGAGAGATGGCGATATCTCCAATTAAGTCACTTCATCAGCACGTTACCACATCCGATTAGGTCGGGGGAACAATTGACAGACGTTGAGAGGTTGTGTGATAGGGGAATCCCAAAGAATACAATATCCCAAATATACAAAATTCTGATGACCTCAGAAAAATTGGAGATACCGCCATTCATGGCAAAATGGGAGAGAGATTTAGGCACTAAGAAAGATTCAGTCACAATTAAAAGAATTTTGAAAATGATTGCTTTTTCGGCATTAGATACCCGAACGGAAGAAATGAACTACAAATGCATCAGTAGAAGTTACCTTACCCCGGAGATAACTAGTAGATACCAGAAAGGGCCAGCCAGTTGTTGGAGAGGATGCCAGGAAGTTGGTACAATGGGACACCTATGGTGGAATTGTCCCAAAGTTAAAAAATTCTGGAGTAAAATACTAGGTTTAATTAAAGAGATCACGGGAATAGAGGTTGAAGAAGATCCCTGGGTAGTTCTGTTCCATGGGGGGGCAGGGGATCCAAAAAACTATAAACAGTCACTGGTACCGCAGCTACTGAATGCGGCAAAAAGAACGATACCGAGGAATTGGCAGAGGAGAGAGCCCCCTGAGATATGGGAGTGGTTTGATGCTGTGGAGGAGACTTGTAATATGGAGACGCTAGGGAGTATGCTCAAGGAAATAGGAAGCGTGAATAGGGGTAGGTGGGATCGCTGGAAAAAATTCAAAAAAACATGGAATTATGCCAAAGAATATAAAGCCTAAGACTAAAGGAGGAGAATAGAAGAAAATAGACCTTGGAGAGGAGGGATGGGGAGGACCTGGGGAGGGGATGGGGAGGGATGGGGGGGTGGAAATGGAAGTAAAAGAAAGGGGAGAAAAATTTAGAAATAGGGGTATGGTTAAGTATATAAACGGGAGAGGTATGAATTAGCATTTTTTTTGATACTATGTTTGTATTTTGTGTCTTTCCTCCTTTTTTGATATAGCAAAGGCCACAATGATGAGACTTGAGTGGGTCTTTGTCTAAATGAAAATGAACTGAAAAGTTGATTCAAGACCCCCGAAAAGGATATCTGAAGTGGCAAAAAAAGAAAAAAAAGAAAAAAAAAAGAAAAGTAGAGCAGTGGACAATGTCAGTAGGGCAGAGGATGGTGTCAGTAGAGCAGAGGATGGTGTCAGCAGAGCAGTGGACAGTGTCAGTATGGCAATAAACTGTGTCATTAGGGCAGTGGACGATGTCAGTAGGGCAGAAGTTGAAATCAGTAGGGCAATAGATGTTGTCAGTCAGTAGAGCAATGGACGTGTCGGTAGGGCCGAGAACGGTGTCAATAGAACAGTGGATGGTGTCAGTAGGTCAGTTGATGGTGTCAGTAGTTTTTTTTAATTATTATTATTTATTTTTTTTTACAATTGTATTTTTTATTATTTTTTTTAGGAGCCCCTTTGGGAGGCTTTGGTGAAATAGCAGGAGTCTAAACAGACCCCTGATGTCTCACTTTTGAGACAAGGGACTGCGGACAAAGATTCCCCAGTCCCTTTCTCTGCAGCCTCAGCTGCACTGGACAGTGAATGAATGGGCAGTGCTCTGTGCTGAGCAGCTTCCTGTTTCATTCAAAAACCAAAGCATAGTAAACACCATTTACCATGCTTCAGTGATGAATGGACACAGTAAGAGATCAGTACCGGTCACTCACTGTGTTCATTCAGAAAAGGAAGGGAGGTAAATGACACATTTATCATCCCCTTTCCCCACTCTCCCTCCTGAATAGATGGCCCACAGGAGCCGGCGGTAGAGGAGATGAGGGAAGCCGGCAGAGCTGCGGGGGAAGGGTGGGGGACCAGGGGAGCACAATGGGGCCAGACAGCCAAAAAAAGAGGAATAGAGACAAGGGGGATGGCAGGGGCAGCATTTACTGTAACCGATCCCCTTTCCTCCTGCACCCACTAAATGCTGGCTGGGGAAGTAGGAGGCTTTTATCATCTGCAGGAGGAATGGCAATCTTTATAAGTAAATGCTGCCCCTCCTGTCCAAGTTCCGGGGGTCGACAATGAAGGATTGAGGTCTACGTGTCACCTAAACATGATTGATGGGTAGATAGCAATCAACTGGTTGCCGGCCCCCGCTTTAAAGTATATCTAAAATTAAAGCTTTTTATTTTAGCTTTAAATAGAGTAAGGAAAGGTTAAAGTTTTTTTGGTACCTGTGTCCCATTAGAGTAGTTGTGGTCAACTTGAAAATCATAGAGAGCCTCAAGTGTGACCCCTGACAGCACAGCACAATGACAGCATGTTTTATTGTATTGAGGCTCATTGCATCAAGTTAGAAAGCCAGTTCAAAATGGATCTTCCGTAATGCATCAAAAATGATACTACAATGCACAATGAAGAGACAGTGGAAGCAAAATAAGCCTTCTCACTGGAATCAGTGGCCACAATAATAACTCTCAGCATTGTTGTCAGCGGCAGCAATAATAACCGCCAGTATTGGTGTCAACAGCCTGCATTGGTGACAGTAGCATTAATGACTCCCATAATTGGTCTCAGCAGCTGCAGTAATGACCCCCTTAGCATTAGTGTCAGTGGCTACAATATTGACCCCAAACATTGATGTCAGCAACTGCAAAAGTGACCCCCCAGCACTGATGTCAGCAGCAACAATAATGACCCCCAGCATTGGTGTCAGCAAATGCAATAATGACCCTAAGAATTGGTGTCAGGGAAAGCAATAATGACCTCTAGCATTGCTGTAATGGAACACAAAAATTACCTTATGCATTGGTGTCAGTGGCTGCAATAATGACCCCCGGCATTGGTGTCAAAGAACACAATAATTACCTCCAATATTGGTGTCAACAACCACAATAATGACCCCAGCATTGGTGTTCAAGAATGAAATAATTACCTCCAGAATTGGTATCAGGGAATGCAATAAAGACCCCCAGTATCGGTGTCAGTAACAACAGTAATAACCCCCAGAATTCATGTCAGTGGTTGCAACAATAACCAGCTTCATTGCTGTCAGCAGCCGCAACAATATCCTGTAACAATTGTATCAGTGACTGCAATATTTACACCTCCCAGCATTGTTTTTAGCAGCAGCAACAATGACCTCCAGCATTGTTTCTAATGATTGAAATAATGACCCCCAGAATTAGCATCTACTTCCCCCAAAAATGACCCATAACATTGGTGTCAGCAATCACAGTTGTACCCCCCCAGCACTGGTATTGGTGCAAATAATAATAGCCCCCAGCATAAGGATAAGTGTTCACAATAATAACCCCTAGCCCTGGCGTCGGTTGGCGCATTAATAATCCCCAGGACTGATGTTAGTGGACCCAATAATAGCCCCCAGCATTGGTGTCCATGGCAGTACTTTCTCTGGGGGCCAATGGCTGTTAACTCCCACATGCTCGCATGCCTTGCCTAATATCTTAAAACTAAGGAGTGCTGAAGGTTATTTATGAGTAAAAGTCACTTTTCCTGTAGCACATTCTACAGCAAGAATGAGAAAAACATACATTTTCACAGAGACCCTCCAAAATACATACCAGACTCTTTGAGGTACTCCATCCAAAAAAAAAAAAAACAAGAAGAAAAGAACCCTTTAAAAATCCATTCCAGACCTTTAATCCAAGAATGCAGCCTGCCTGGCTAGTAAAAGGGAAAAAGGGGGGGACAGGCAAGCGTGCATCCTCACCCCCTCCTGAGTCATACCAGGACACATGCCCTCAACGTGGGGGGGGGGGGACAACCTGGCAAAGCACCTTGTCCCTAAGTTGATAAGAAAAAGGGCCTCGCCCCCATAACCCTGGTTCAATGCGAATGCGCAATGTCATGTGCAGGATGCGATAGATTCCAACTCCCTCTGGCCTCCAGCTGCTCTGCTCACTAGTTGCTGGATGACTGTCAGCTCCCCTGTGTTCCTGTGCTTCTGTATATTCTGATATTGGATTACCTGTTACCGACCTGGCTTGCCTTTGAACTCCATCTTGTCTTGTCTCCCTCCCTGGCTGTGACCCCGGCTTGTGCTACTGACTCTGCTGCTGCCTAATTACCTGTGTATGACTCTCGCTTGTACCTGATCCCGCTAACCTCTTCTGCTAATGACTGATCACCCATGCATGACCACTAGCATGGCTCCTGATTATGCTTTCTGTCTTTCCCTGCTGCCAAGCATGCCTTGAACTTCTGAGGGACACCTGTCCCCCTGCTGTGCATCCTGCTTGTTTCTGCCATCAACTCCCTGGTGCTACCACAGCTGGGAACCCGTGCTTCTTTGAGCATCACATCTCCTGTTATCACCTTCAGGGGTGCTCTGCACTCAGCCGCAAGGGGAGCCCTTTCAGCACTCCTATCAGGTATGTGACACTGACGTTACTTGTAGTTTATTCATCCACAGGAAGCTGAATGAATGATGCAGTTGTGTGGGCGGAGCATGGCCACACTGTTTTCAAATTCTGACAGCAGTTGCGGGGAGAAGATAGCAAAGGGGGGGGGGGTCGGGGGGAAAAGGTGCAGATACTGAAACATGTTACATGTTCCACCCTGAAACAGATGGAACATGTAACATGTTCCAAAGGTGAATTTATCCGTTAAAGCTGCACCCTGGGGAAAAAGGCTCTTGAAGTGGGGTTTCCTTCACTGCAAGGGTTAAATTCTCATTTTCTCTAGGGGGAACAAAGAAAGCAACTATACCTACTTTATCCATGTCTTTTCTGGCAACCAGTGCTTTTCTCCTCTCTCTAATGCTCTGGGTTGTGGATAGGCCCTCAATGTCTTTACTTACAATGCAGAACTGCTGGTCCTAAATTGTATGTGATAATGCCAAAGTGCCTGGGACTGATGAAGTGGTGAAGAAAATTGGCTTCAGGGGACTGGTTGTGCAGCTGACAAGAAGTCTGTAGGAGGGAGGAATGGTGAATATTAGTTGCTTTTTGTGTTCTTCCTAGGCAAAATAAGCATTAAACCCATGTAGTGGGGCTTACTATGCACTGAAATGGCAAGGTAAAACTTTACAGAATTATCATTGTGAGACTACAAGTCCCAGTATGCTCGATAGCTATGCCTCTATTGTCTCTTCTGTCCTTCCCTGATTGGTTAACATCAGACTATGAGGAGGAGAGGTTGTTAAGAAAAGGACTGAGAAAGATGTAGTTTCAGGTCGGGAACCGGCTAACTGTGAAAAGTCAGAGATCCATGTTCCTACTTAGCAGAAACACAGGATCTCTATTTTCCCTTGTCACAGAACAGCAATCTGCCTTGTTTAGATAGGCAGAACATCATTCTGCCTCTTTCGGTAATGATCTGTGGGTCCTGGCAGACATCGGGTCTGCCAGGGGCGATGACTGGCTCCCGCTGTGTCCACCGGCGGCAGGCTTGTGTGCCCAATACCCGAAAGTGCAGAATCACAGGAGCCGCTGCCCCGCAGTAAATGTACGTGGGGCGATCGGCAAGCAGTTAAATGTTATACCTACAAGTGTTCGCATGATCTCTCTGCACATCTCGAATAGAACCCCAAAAATGTAAACTATCATGTAACTGTGATAAAACACAAGGAGGCAGAGCAAAAACAGTAAACATGATTTGGGGGCTCTAGGATTCCTTCTTCGGGCCTTGAGTATGATGGAGAGCTTGCAGGTCTCTAAAGTGGCCCAATCACCAAGGTTTAATTGTTTTATTGCATTAAAAAATAGATTTGTTTTAGGTTGTCATCCTGTAATATCCCATATAGTAGCCCATTTTTGTGGCCAACACTTTGACTAGAAAGGTCTCAAAGTTATAGGCATTGTCCAGTAGGGAGCTCCATTTAATGTTGCACAAAGAAAAGGTTACTGACCTTTTGACCTAACTTGTGTCCAAAGAGGTCTCTGCTTTTCACTTTAATGAGGATATTGTCTTACCTTTATTAAGTCTGGCACTGTTTCACCCCAGGAGATTTCTTTCTATTGTCTGGATGTGGTGAGGGCCAGACAGAAGATACATTTTCAATTGCTATTCCAGCGGGTCCCTAAAAATATTCTCCCTTTTCTGGATCCACTATTTCTAACTGGATTTGACAGATTGTTGTGCAAGCCTGTGAGTTGTGAGGTAAAGTGCCTCCTTTTCCTCCACTAGAGCAGTGAGTATTTCTTGGGCTCTTCACCGCTTTTACCCAAGCCTCCCACATTTTTCTAATTGAATCCATTTAAAAATATATGTAAAAATATTTATAAATGAACCTCTTAATTTATAACAACTTAAAAACCAATTTAGAAGAGCTCTGCTGTCGTAGCATAATCACAGGTTCTTATTCCTTCTATTCTGTAAAAAGGGTATGAGCTCATTCCTGCAAATGACCTACCCCTAATTTTTTTTACTTATGCATTTCGCAATACTGTCCCTACAAAATGCCAGAAGTCCACTTTTATGTGCAAAATATTTATTTATTTATTTCCACTTTTTGTTTTGTTCTATGTTTAATAAGTCCAAGCACCATCTCCAGGGCCATCTTTAACGCAGGGTAAATGGGGCAGCTGCCCTGGTCCCTGTTATTTATGTGGGGGCCTAATGCAGCTGCCAGTTTGAGCCTGCACTGCCCACAAATAGTATTCGCAGTTACATAGTTATTCCTGGGTAGCTGGTACAGTGATCAGCCCCGCTTGTTCTCCCGTCTGGTTAATACACGCAGCCACTAAGAGAGAGAGGTACAGCTGCGGGCGGTATGTGTTGAGCCCGGTCTGCTTGTCCTGCTTCTCCCTCTGTCAACAGCTGCAGGACTGAAGTGACTGTGACAGGGAATAAAGCAGAACGGAGCTGTGTGTACCTCCCGCCCCCACCCCTACCTGTCAGACTTGTGTAGCACAGAGCCAAGCAAAGTGTTCTGGCTGCATGCTACAGGTCTGATTGGCAGGGACAAAGAGCCAGTGCACACTGAACAGAGATGTGCATGCTGCACTGCTGCGAAGCTTGCTACTTAAACAGGTGGGAGAGAATTGTGGAGAAGGGGGGAGGGGGTGTTTAAGAGAGAACTGTGAAAAGGAGAGAGTGAATTTGTGTAAGCTGCCACCCATCACAGTTTAAGGTAGGGGGTTCAGAGGTGAGCTGCAGGGGGGGCATACAGAAGTGAGGTGGGGGGTTCAGAGCTGAGGTCTAAATGGGGGGGATGCAGAGATGAGATGTGGACGGGGTGATGCATAGGTGAGGTGTGCATGAGGGGGATGCAGAGGTGAGGTGTGGACAGTGGAAATGCAGAGGTGAGGTGTGGATGAGGGGATCCCGAGATGAGGTGTGGATGGGGGGGTGCAGAGGTGAGCTGTGGACAAGGGGGTACAGAGGTGAGCTGTGGACAAAGGGGGTACAGAGGTGAGCTGTATGCGGGGGGGGGTGCACAGGTGAGGTGTAAACAGGGGGGATGCAGAAGTGAGGTGTGGACGGGGGGGATGGAGAGGTGAGGTGTGGACGGGGGGTGCAAAGGTGAGGTGTGGATGGGGGGGTGCAGAGATGAGGTGCGGATGGGGGGGATGCAGAGGTAAAGTGTGAACGGGGGGTGCCGAGGTGAGGTGTGGACAGGGGGGTGCAGAGGTTAGCTGTGGACAAGGGAGTGCAGGGGTGAGCTGTGGACAAGGGAGGTACAGGGGTGAGATGTAGACAAGGGGGATACAGTGGTGAGCTATGGACAAGGGGGGTACAGAGGTGAGCTGTGGATGGGGGGATGCAAAGGTGAGCTGTGGATGGGGGGATGCAGAGATGAGCTGTGGACATGGGGGTGCAGAGGTGAGCTGTAGACGGGGGGATGCAGAGTTGAGCTTTGGACAAGGGGGGTACAGAGGAGCTCTGGACGGGGGGATGCAGAGGTGAGCTGTGGACAAGGGGGTGCAGAGGTGAGCTGTGGACAAGGGGGGTGCAGAGGTGAGCTGTGGTTGGGGGGGATGCAGAGATGAGTTGCGGACAAGGGGGGTGCAGAGGTTAACTGTGGACTGTGGGGGGGGTGCAGAGGTGAGCTGTGGACCAGGGGGTACGGCAGTGAGCTGTGGATGGGGGGCAGAGGTGAGGTGTGGACAGGAGTACAGAGGTGAACTTTGGACAGGGGGTACAGAGGTGAGCAAACTCCCTGCCCCCAACCCTGGCTTTTCTTGTGGAGAGACAGAGTATCGCCAAATATTCCACGCATTGCACAAGAAGCAAGAGGCACAGAGTACCACACTCAGTAATGCATAACAAACAGGGCTCAAGAGCGCATACTGTGCAGTGATGAGGTGTATTTATCACACAGGGCACAGAAAAAAATCAGCACAAGGGACAGTACTTACATATCCTGTCCCAAAGTAACCATCTATTGCTCATCTCTGCACATCTCTTTACATATTTCTAGGAGTTTTCTCTCTATTGGAGGGTCCCCTCACCTCCTCAGTCCATGTTGTGAAGGCAGTGAGGAGATGATGTGCTGTAACCTCTAGCAACCAACAAGTAAGTAGTAATTATGCATAGCAACCTCTAGCAACCAATCCGTGAGCAGTAATAATGTGCAGTAACCTCTAGCAACCAATCAGTACACCTGGACCAGTTCTTTATGTCTACATTATTAAAGTTTTTTTTAAATAGATCTATGTGTGCGTTTGCCTGTTGGAGAGCAAAATTACATGGGGGGGGGGGGGAGCAAGGAAATGTTTGCCCAGGGACTAATCAATATTAAAGACGGCCCTGACCACCTCCTGGGGCAAATTATCTCATCAGCCTGAATTTGCAAGCAAATGTTGCAGACAGTGCCGGTGGAACCACTCTGCAGCATTCAGGAATAGGAAGATGTGGGAGGTGGTGTAGGAATGGGTGGGGATCCAAAAGATTAGGTTTTTAATTAACCAGATCCTATGTTGAAACTGGTAAATGCGGTATTATCAATACCCTGCTCTTATTCAATATAAACAAGTCACCACAGGGCTTCTCAGGGCTGTATTTTTTAAGAAAAGTAAACTTTTTCTCAACATAAACAGTAGAAAATGCAGTTATATCATATAAGCTGCTTTACACATCATAACAATATTCTAAGCATAGTTATGGCCAATAAAACAAGAAAATGTTCTAAGTAAAATGACAATCCTTGCATAAGGGGGGTTGCTTTGAGCAGCAAAGATTGTGTGCCTACAGGCTCCAGTGAAGGAAGACTTTGGTTGTTCTTATTTCTTATAACTTCCTACTTGAATGATTGTTTTGGAGAAACAGGTTATTTGGTAAGCATTTGTGATAACAACATATATCTTGTGTATTTTTCTTGTTCTTTTCTATATTCAAAAAGGGCTATGAATTGCAACTTTCTAATTCTTTTCCTTTTCTTAAACTTCCTTTTAATGCCTCTGTAATCTCAATAATCTTTAGAGGTATTTATTTCAAGAACAAATATTGTATAAATATGTCTATGTCTAAAAAATGTATTCATACCCTGTCCAAACTACCAAGCATAGATATACATTTTCCCTCTATTTCACTAAAATACTCTTCATTCACAAGAGGCAGTCATTGAATCAGTCTGCAAAAATAAGGGGATGAGTGCTCTCAAAAATATTTAATATATATTTAATATATATACACAGAGTATATTTATCCTTTAAAATGTATAGGAATGCAGGCTAACTTAAAGTTTATTGGGTATTTGAACTGTATTAAAAAAAAAAAACATAGAGTGATCTAAGATAGCTGTGATTAATGTTCCTAAATTGTAATGCAATAGTGGATTAATCCTGCAGACTTATTTGCAAACTTGTGTGTTAAATAGCTCTTCTAATTTTCAGGCTTTAAATGGCGGCAATGTGTTTCTGAACTGCACATGTGCAAACAACATAACATTGCGTGCATAATGATGACATTGCGTGGGGTGCACGGGGATGCAGCAGAAATTTTGTGAAGGTGTTTAAAAATAAAAGCCCCACACAGATGCCATTTTTTCCGCGTGGGGATAGGTTGCACTTTGGGCTTCTGCACCCCTGACTAAGCTCCTGTTAGAGCAAAACATGTAAGGTATGTTTGGGAGCACTTTTTTGATTTTGGTGCACACATGGTTTTCATCGGTGAGGTGGCAGGTGACTCGTGACTCTGGTATTTGTTGAGGGTGGCTTGCAACATAGTTTGGGTTGGTTTGATAGAGTGGGGACAGTGTGCAGGGGATTAAGATCTGTCTCCCCTGGAGATCACCGAACTCATAATTCTGATACCTCCATCAAGGTTGACCTGCTGTTGGTCCAAGTTGGGTAGAGTAAGGTCAGTGTGCAGGGGGTTAAAATTTGAGTTGATCTCTTTTTCCTGAATATCAGTGAACCTGAACTTGATTTATATCTCCATCTAAAATTGACTGCATGAGGACACATGCTGGAAGACCTCCTTTATAAACCTCTATAATGCAGAGAGATAAAAGCTCTTCTGAATCGAGTCGCAGTTGGGGGAGCATGTTTTTTGTTACATTACCAGGCTACCATATACTGTAGTCTGGGGAAGATTTCCCAGAAAGCAAAAATATTAATCTTTCTCTCTTTTTTTTTCTGGAGTCTTTATGCCTCTCCCTATATGTAACAAACACACATACAGTCTTCTTTATACATTTTTATTGAAGGTTAATTTTTACCCTGGTGGCCATTGGTGCATGGATAGATGCTCCCCTGTTCTGTAGTAGATATTCACATTGTGTCACATAAAAGGAAAATAAGTATATATATATACTGTATATACATTACAGTGAAGGCTTCTGTGAGTTATATTTAGAATATAAAAAAATCCTGCACCGCAATTCACAAATCAGAATTGCCAATTTAAGTTAATCATGTGGTAGCCAATGTGTTCATACTATAAACTGCACAGGGTCTGCACTATTTTTTTCTGAAGTATGTTGTGACAACAGAATCCTGCTGAATAGGTTTTTAAGGTTGTTTTTAATGAATTAATTTAGAAAAAAGTAGTGATCTGTGCAATGTAAGGCTTTATAGTGTGCTATTTTAGAATAACAGGTTGTGTTCATAATTTTTTACAATCATTTTTTCTTTATAGGTTATAAGTTATATGAATAGTGTGGGGATTAAAGTCCAATTGTTTAAACAAAGACAGGCTGTTTATTTCAGCAAAAGAAAGATTAAATATACCCAAGGCATACAACCACAAAGCAAAGTCACAAATGTCAAAATAATTTCTGCTCCGCTCTTACACATATGATATATTTGATAAGTCTCTTATTCCAGGTAGTCTATTTTTGGGGAAAAAGCAGCAGTCCAGCAACAGATTCCTATTCATTGGCAAAATTAGTGTAGAAGCTTTGAGCGTTTCAGCTCGGAATGGTTCCCTAATGCTGACAAACACACTCATCACCATGGCTCTGTCCTTCTGAGCTTAATTAGCAAATCTGTCAGGGAAAAAACAAACAGGTCATGGGATTGGGGCTCCATCCACCCTGCTTGTAAGGATTCCCCGGGATACCAGTAGGTAAAGACTTATTTATTTATCACAGGGACTAGCTAAATGCACCTTAAAATGTATATTTAAGTTTCTGTAGAGCCACATGCTTCCCATCATACCCTTTTCCAGATTTTACAGTCATCACGTTACAGTAGCAATAAACACCGGAAAGGGCGTGGTTTGGTGCTTGAAGAAGATGGCTGCATGTTAGAGACGCCCCGGTTCACTTCAGTAAGGGAAATCCACAGTCTATCTTGTGCTCTTTCACCACAGGCAAGGTTGAGAGATAAGCACAACCGCTCAGAGGGCCCTACTCTCAACTCAGCAGGAAGTTGTCTGAAATATTCAGAATACAACAGCCAGATTCCCTGCCCAGCTAACCCAGCTCCTCCAGTCTGCCTCATGGTTCCTCCACAGTCCACACAGGACTTTAAACTGGTAGGAGACCCCTCTCTACTTTCCCTAATGCAACAAATTACGAAAATGTCTGACCTGCAGACAATAGCCATGAACATTAAATCCACACTCTCGGCTGCAATTTCTGATTTGTAATCGGACCTCCATCCCATGGCCACCCGCTTTAAGGCAGTGGAGGAGTAGGAAGCCCATCATACCACCAAACTGGAGGAAATGTGCAAGGATTCAGATCACCATAACTATCACTTAATTGAGTTCCACAAAGATATCAAGCATCTATATAACAGGGGGAGAAAGGAGAACCTCTAAATATGGGGCATATGCGAAACCGTGGAGCACATGCAGATGCCACATTGATCACTTAAACTGAGCAGGAGAGACACCAATCCACCCAGAGATTTACTGTGCTGTTTTGGTCATTTCTGACTTAAGAAGAGGTGATGCAGTGGGTTAGACAGCAAGAGCTAGTAACCTTTGATGGAACCGAGGTTCAAATTTTTTAAGATCTTTCCATGATAACATTTAGTTACATAGTTACATAGTAGGCGAGGTTAAAAAAAGACCATCAAGCCCAACCTAAGTGTGTGATTTTATGTCAGTATTACATTGTATATCCCTGTATGTTGTGGTCGTTCAGGTGCTTATCTAATAGTTTTTTTTAAATGATCAATGCTCCCTGCTGAAACCACTGCCTGTGGAAGAGACTTCCACATCCTTACCGCTCTTACAGTAAAGAACCCTTTACACAGTTTAAGGTTAAACCTCTTTTCTTTTAGTTTTAGTGAATGGCCGCATGTCTTATCAAATGTCCTTTCGCAGAAAAGTTTTATCCCTATTGTGGGGTCACTAGTACAGTATTTGTACATTGAAATCATCTCTCCTCTCAAGCGTCTCTTCTCCAGAGAGAATAAGTTCTGTGCTCGTAACCTTTCCTCATAATTAGTCCTCCAGTCCCTTTATTAGTTTTGTTGCCCTTCTCTGGACTCCCTCCAGTTCCAGCACATTCTTCCTGAGTACTGGTGCCCAGAACTGGATGGCATAATCCAGGTGCGGCCGGACCAGAGTCTTGTAGAGTGGGAGAGTTATTGTTTTATCTCTGGAGTTAATTCCCTTTTTAATGCAATATTCTGTTTGCTTTGCTTGCAGCAGCTTGGCATTGCATGCCATTGTTGAGCCTGTCATCTACTAGGACTCCCAGGTCCTTTTCTATCCTAGATTCCCCCAGAGGTTCTCTGCCCAGTGAGTAGATTGCATTCCTATTTTTACCACCCAAATGCATTATATTACATTTTTCTACATTAAACCTCATTTGCCATGTAGATGCCCACCCATTTAATTTTTACAGATCTTCTTGCAAGGTTGCCACATCCTGCAGAGAGGTTATTGCCCAGCTTAGCTTAGTAAATACAGAGATTGAGCTGTTTAACTTATCCTCCAATTAAGAGGGTAGTGATAAATGGCGAGTACTCGGAATGGTCCGAGGTGGAAAGTGGGGACCTCGGACCATTCCGAGTACTTGCCATTTATCACTACCCTCTGAATTCCCCCCTGTAGCCAGTTTTCAATCCATGTACTCACCCTATGGTCCATGCCAACGGACCTTTCCTTGTACAGTAAACGTTTTTGGGGAACTGTATCAAAAGCTTTTGCAAAATCCAGATATACCACCACTACGGGTCTTCCTTTATCTAGATGGCAGCTCACCTCCTCATAGAAGGTAAATAGATTGATTTGGCAAGAATGATTCTTCATGAATCCATGCTGATTACTGCTAATGATACCGTTGTCATTACTAAATGCGTGTATATAGATCATCTGCTCCAAGAGCTTGCGTACAATTGATGTTAGGCTAACTGTTCTGGAATTCCCAAGGATATATCTTGGCCTTTTTTAAATATTGGTGCTACACTGGCTTTTCTCCAATCAGCTGATACCATTCCAGTCGGCGGACTATTTGTAAAAATTAGGAACATTGGGGGTTATTTACTAAAGGCAAATCCACTGTGCACTACAAGTGCAAACTACAAGTGCAAAGAGCACTCGAAATTGCACTGAAAGCATTTTAGCATGCACATGATTGGATAATAAACTCAGCAGAGCTTTGCCTCATTTCAGATCTACCCCTCAGATTTACAGCACTTCCAAGTGCCCTTTCAGTGCAATTTCAAGTGCACTGTGCACTTGTAGTTTGCACTTGTAGTGCAAAGTGGATTTTCCTTTAGTAAATAACCCCCAATGGTCTGGCAATAACTTGACTGAGTTTCCTAAGGACCCTCGGGTGCAAGCCATCTGGTCCTGGTGTCCTCTTTTAGCCATGAGGGTGCTTCCTGTGACGTGTCGTGAGGATAAATATTGCAGTTTTGGTTACTGAAGCCCCCTGATTCCCTTGTGATGACTGAGGAGAAGAAAAAGTTCAATACCTTCGCCATCTCTCCATCCTTAGTAACCAGATTCCCTTCATCATTCTTTATGGGACCAATATGATCTGACCTCCCTTTCTTACTATTTATGTACTTAAAGAATTTCTTGGGATTTTTTTTACTCTCCTACGCTATATGACTTTTGTGTTCTATCTTAGTCGCCCTGATTGCACCCTTAAATTTCTTGTTGCATTCTTTGAAAAGTTGGAATGCTGATGATCCCTCAGCCTTGTACTTTTTTGAAGGCCTTCTCCTTTGCTTTTATATGCATTCTTACGTTGGAGTTATGCCACCCAGGACTTTTAATTAGCTCTTTTAAATGTATTTCCCATTGGGATGCTCTGGCTAATACCCTTATTTATTTTTGCTCTTAAAGCATACCCATTTTTCTTTCATGTTCTTTGTTCCTAAGATATTATCCCATTTAGTATCTTCTAGCAAGGATCTTACTTTATGGAAGTTGGCTCTTTTTAAATTCAGTGTCTTTGTATTCCCCTTATGTTTCCTATTTGTGTGATTTATACTGAAACTAATTAACTTGTGATTGCTTTTTCCTAAATTGCCCCGTATTTCCACATCCGTGATCAGGTCTGTATTGTTGGTGATCAGTAGGTCTAGTAACACTTTGTTTAGTTTTGCTGCTGATATTCACAGACTTCTCACAAACTTATTTCTTTATTACCGTATTTATCGTGATTTCATCAATATATTTTGATTTGTCACATCTGTCAAAAAAGATATATGTTTTTTTGGGTTTGTATTGTTTTCAAGCCTGATCGTGTTTTTAATTTTTTTTATTTTTTGATTTTTCTATCCTGAATATTTTTTGGTGTATTTTGTGTGTCAAGTTACCACCACACCATTATTATCTTGTATTATTTAATCTCAAGAAGGTTGCTTGGTGTTGGTGTCTCTTGTTAATTTCACATTGTAGTTTTGAAATGTACCTGCCTCCTCAGAAACAAACTGTCCTTTTTGAAGGAAAACACACAGGCAATTATAATTGAAACACAAAATCCTTTATTAAGGGCTCAGAACCAAACAAAGAGGGAGGCAATGCTGGAGAAACAGCAGAAATTGGAGAAGCCTTTGGCCCTCAGGGCACACATCAATTATTTTACTGCAAAATTGGTGGCCTGAGGAGTCCATATCTAAGGGAGTGCAGTCTGGTCCAGAAGTCCAAGAGATCCTGAACAGCAGCAGATGACATGTATGTCCCCAGGCTGTGGTCATACAAGAGCCAGCATCTTTTGTCAGACCAGACTGAACCCAGGTCATCACTCTCTGGTCTCCCTTCCATGCTTCCTTCCACGCTGTGGCTCTGGTGGTGGAGTTGTGGCAGGAGGAGGAGGAGGATGGTCCAACTCCCACAGGTGGGTTTTGTGTATGATTTCGCCCCTCACCCCCTTAGTTAGTGTTTTGTAAAGAAGGTCCTCACACAGGTCCTCCACCTTTTCCTGGCTGGAAGTCCCAGGTTGGACATCGGAAGCCTCAGCTGGGGTGGAAGATAGGGTGGAAGGAAGAGTGGAAGGAAGAGTGGAGAGCGATTCCCTGACTTCAGTCTGGTCTGACAGAAACCACAGTCTCTCATAGTACCACAGCCTGGGGACATAAACGTCATCTGCTGCAGCTCCGGATCTCTTGGAATCCGTGACCTTCTTGCACTCCCTAAGATAAGTGCTCCTCAGGCCACCAATTTTGGCTTTTAAATAGGGGATGGTTGCTGTGGGGACCACCGGCTTCACCAACTTCAACAGTTTCTCCAGCGCTGCCTGCCTCTTTTGTTTATTATTATATTGGGGGTGTTTCACCTGCCACAGACAGGGCAGCTTCCTGTACTTGTCTATGAACAGGGGAAGTAAGTTGTGGTCATTGAAGCCATCCATTTTATCTGCAAGACACAACACAAGACAAACCCTAATGTCAGGCAAAACTCTCCTAATCTTGTTAAAATATAGGCCTCAATCTAGAAGCAGTATAGGCCCAAGTTTAGATCTTACATTCGTTATCACGATCGGCGCCTCCGATACTCCTTCCTCCGTTCACAAATCGTATGTACTACGCACGTGTGTTACGCTTTATATACACTGCGCATGCATGAAACTCCGCCCGCCCCTGACGTTCTTTTTAGTCTATTCCCCACCCCTTCTCGTTCGGCGCAGTGGGGGAAGAGCACATGGCGGAGACACAGCAGGTGCATGCTAATTACAGCAATGAGGAGGAGGAGGAAAGCCCGGAGCCAGAAACGTCCCGATCCCAGAAGAGACGATTTAAGGCCTCAAATATGTCCTTTGGGGAGATGTTGGAGATGGTCGACATCCTGAAGAGGGCCGACTATGACGGGAAGTATGGACCTTACCCCAACCTCAATGTCAGAAGGGCCAAGATCATAGGGAAAGTAGTCAAGAGTCTGCAGAAGAATTTTGGGGTACGACGATCCAAGGATCAACTCAGGAAGCGGTGGTCAGACCTCAAATTAAGGGAGCACAAGCAGTACAGAAGGATCAGGAGAGTGCTGCAAAAAAGTAAGTAGTTGCGCTGTGTTCCTATCTTTATTTTTATTACTTTCGTGCTGCTCCATGTGCTTTTCTTTACAGTTGTACAGTTTAAAATGGCAACTTTCATGTTCATGGGCACATTGTTCGTTCGTATGAAACATTGTTCGCTCGGAAAAGAAAACACCATTGTTTTGGCCATATGCATTTGAATACATTTTTTCTAGCCTACTTCTCTTAAAATAATTTTTGAGTCTAGATGGGTTTGTAACTAGAATGTAATGCAAACTAGATTGTGAGGACACTCAGCAGCTGTTTACACATCTGGACGCTGGAGCACTAGTGTGGGACACCAGAACACCCTTTTTATTAGGGGGCCCACACAGGTGCTCCAGTGTATACTATAGGGGTGTCTCCATCTGTGAAGCTTGTTCAAAACAGGTAAGTATTCAAGCTTGACAAAGGAAAACAATATTTCTTCATCTTGGAACTCTGCCAAAACAGACAGTTGTACCCCACTTCCAAGCAATGTTTCATATTCCTATTTCTGCCATGAAATATCTGTGTGCTAAGTATACCTATTTTTTTTTTTACATAGGAGAGAAAAGACTCGGAGGACAACACTCATCCGAGGAGACCACAGACCCCCCACCTCATGAGGAAGGTGAAATCCCCCAAAGCCAAGCAGAGGAGGAGGAGGAAGGAGACGTGGTGGAAATAGTCACCACAACAGGTGAGTGTCTGTGACCACAGGCTCAGGTAAGAGACGGATGCTGGCATATTTATAATACATGGTATGCTTTTGTTTCTATATTTTTAGGTGATCGTGATGTTGTGGATCCAGGTCATTTCACCAGTGAGGGTGCCAGATCCTGATTGGGGAGATCATGGGGTGTAATAGAGACTTGGAAAACATCCAGAAAAACATCAATGATGTTCAAAACAAAATGAACAACATTGCTGTTTTAGGGAGAGTTTAAAACACCTCCAAATCCCTTCCTTGTTTGTGGTCTTTGTAATTTAAACATTTTTCAAATTTTTTGCCATTTTATAGAAAAGCCAAATTTTGAAGATGCACACAGTGTGTCAACATGTGCTATCTGCCATCACGGGAGATCAACATATGCGTTTTGGGGTATTGCCTTCTATTTCAACAAAAGTTGAACTTTGTAAGTTCCAGATTTGTGTATTTCTTGTTTGTTTTAAACATGCCTGTTTTACCTTAAATGGACATTTCTACTTTTATTAATGTGACCCAAAAAATTGTTATACAACAAACATGTTGGTTTGTTTTAAAAACCTTTTAGAAATGCACATGTGATTGTGCTGGTAATAAAAAGATTGATACTCAAGAATGTGTGGATTATTGTTTCAATGCTCCTAAAATTTTGTTAAGGTAAAATTGGTGTTTTCTGTGACAATGGGGGTTATTTCCTAAGGGCAAATCCACTTTGCACTACAAGTGCGGTTTCAGTGCAAGCTCAAGTGCACTTGTAGTGCAAAGTGTATTTTCCTTTAGTAAATAACACCCAACAGTGCTTTTTAAGGTTACTCAATCACAACATTTTCAGGACTCCCCACATTTCTGTCAGGGTCAGCTAAAAGAAACACAAGCAGTAAATGTCAGCAAAGATTTTAGCAGTTAAAATTATTTTTTTATTTGAAAAAAGTATCAGACATTGTCTGGCATATTGATGGCCCCCCCACCTGCAAAGTCATCAAGGTATCTAAGACAGACCTCGCGGGCACTCAGGGGGGGCAAGCCAGGACGGACACTTTCAAGTGCTGTCAGGGTTGGTTAATTTCCTTGAACTCCGGCCTCAGGCCCAACTGAGGCAACATAGTTTGCAGAATTTTGCCTTAAAAAGTTGTGTAGAACACAGCACGCCACACCCATGTGTATGGGTGTAAGAAATAGGCGGAACCTGTTAGCCATGATTCCAAACGTGTTCTCCACCACTCTTCTGGCTCTGGCCAGCCGGTAATTAAAAACCCTCTGGTCCGGGGTGAGGGTCCTCAGCACAACCGCTTCATCAGCAATGAAGACGAATGGGAGTCCTTCCATATTGTCTTCTGGAGGTGGCAAGTCCAAGCTACCATTCTGAAGACGCCTGTAGAACTCCGTCTGGGCGATGACTCCACCATCGGACATCCGGCCATTCTTCCCCACGTCCACATACAGGAACTCATAAGTAGCCGACACCACTGACAACATCACAATACTATTGAACCCCTTATAATTATAATAGTATGACCCCGAGTTGGGTGGTGGGATGATGTGGACGTGTTTCCCATCAATTTCCCCTCTGCAGTTAGGAAAGTCCCACCGCTGGGCAAAGTGGGAAGCCACAGTCTGCTACTCCTGTGGGTTGGAAGGGAACTGTGGAGTCAAAACAAGAAAAAGAAATTAATCATTTTGCACATAAACAGGGAAAGCAGATTAGACACATACATTCTTGGCCAACATCAGTATAACATTTATTTTAGGGAGTATTTAAAGACCAAGGTATAAGGTCCACCTATCAGATTCCCCCCCCCCCCCCCCCATGGGCCATTTGTAAAAAAAATTTGGGGGGGAGATGTTTTGGACAGGTAACCCTCTCCACTTCATTGAGAGATGAATGCATAAATAATGTGTATTACTTTGGCCAGTCCCTCCTTACTTTACACTATTAGCAGCCCACTGGACAGGTAAGAAGTGTCATAATACAAAGAGATAAATACACACTGTACACATTTTAGCACATTTTTACATTCTGCTATTACCTATCAAGATAATAATAGGATACAAAAACTTTTAACATTACCATTTGAAAGTATTCAGGTAGGCCCTTGCACTACATGCTTTGGGGAATTCATCCATAAATCTGACCACAAAAGAGGTGGGTATAGTGTGTATGGGTTTGGCAAAGTCAGCAGATAGAGAATTGTTATCAGCTGAGTTAGCAGTTGAGGGGAGGGAGCATTTTGGAACACCAAAAAAAGCCTCTGCCACCCTACCTGAATTTAAAGCACAAATCTCATTTTTACACATTTTAGGGGGTGTTTGGGGTAAAGCACTACTTTGAAGCTGACAAAATACATTGTTAAGTGACTACACGAGGTGAATATAGGGCCAGGAGAGCATGCTGGGGAGGTAAGTGAAGGCAAATATGTATGAAGGGCAAAAAAATTGTTAAAAAAAACAGCATGCATTAGAATACATTAGCAAACATTCTATACAATAAAATGTGATGTTAAAGGATAAATCTTACCTTAATATACTCCTTCTGCAGGACCTGGATGATGACAGAATAGGTCTCTGGGATAATGATCCCCAAAGCCTGGGGGGAGATGCCTGTCGAGAACTTGAGGTCCTGCAGGATTCTCCCCGTTGCCAAGTACCGCAGGGTGGCGACTAGCCTCTGCTCCAGAGTGATGGCTTGCCGCATGCAGGTATCCTGCCTGCTGATATAGAGGGTCAGCAAAGCCAACAAACTGTGAAATATGGGGTCCGACATCCAGAGAAAGTACCTTAAATCATCAGGATTATTCTCACGGATCTCAAGGTGCAAAGGCATATGACAGAACTGGTCACGCTGGACCAACCAATTCTTGGTCAATGAACTCCTCCCCACCCTGTTCATGGACTGGACTTGTGTCAAGGTAAGGACCCCAACACCAAGCCAACACACAGCACGAACTCTACGAGGAGTACGTATATGCAACATGGCTAGAAAACGGTCGGCTGCTCAGAATGAAGTAACAGAACACACTGAAGAACAGCAAGGTCTGTGAAGAGCGACCTGAAAAACAGCAACGAGCGGACAAGAACGCACTGAATAATCAAATACAAACTCACTGCACGCACTGAAGACCAGATACAAACCCACAAGCATAAACTGAACAGCAGAAAACGATCCGAAAACCACAAGTCTGAAAAAGCACGAATCGTCTCTCACCAAACTTTTACTAACACAAGATTAGCAAAAGAAGCCCAAAGGGTGCCGTGCTTGATTCGGAACTGCCCTTTTATAGTCTCGTCGTACGTGGTGTACGTGACCGCGTTCTTGGCGATCGGAAATTCCGACAACTTTGTGCGACCGTGTGCATGCAAAACGATGTTGTAATATGAAACAACAAAAGAAAAAATGAAACTGATGTTGTAATATGTTCGCCGATTTATGTGGGACATTATATTATTATATGTATGTACACATACAGCACAATATTGACCAGGCCAGAATTCAGTTGACAATGGTCGATTTGTCCAAACCAACTCAATTTTAATATAACAGCTGATGTCCCTTTGATATGTGGATCTTATGCAAGTCTACCTAGGTGTGTGAGGTATGGCCTGTTAACCTAATTGAACATTTCAAAGGGTACATTGTTTAAAGGACCATAGAAGAAGTATTTATTGATGGTAATTAGACTTGAGGGGGTAACAATGGGATCAAGGAGTGTTTTGGGTTGGCCTAGCGGAGGCTCCCTCCTGGGGTGCTAATATATCAGGGGGGACTTGTTGATGTTATTATGCAAGAATACAGATTAGGAATGTAGGTATTCCAGGGCTCAAAAGGGTGTTCAGGTGGTATATGTTAATCTAATCTAATTACACATATCTAAGGGGACTTGTTGATGTTGATATGCGGGAGTGCAAATTGGGCCGGTTTATGACTGCAGCTGTTCACGGCTGGGGGTTGTTATCTGTCTGAAAGACTAAAGCATATCAAAGGCTTGAATGGAAATGGCCAATCAAATTGCTCATCCATTCAGTGTCTAGTAAATATATAACATGGCGTTCAGTCTATAGTTTAGTATCGTCTGTCTGTGATTATGAAGGTGCAGATCTAGGAACATGGAACTCTAAATGATATTTACTCTGCTGGATATTTTTGTCATCTGTGGACTTTGGACCTTGTTCTGTGTTGGAAGTCAATAAAGTGCATCTCTCTGGAAGAATTGGGTTGCTGCAGAAAAGTACTTACATAATCTTTATAATAACTACTAATTAATTATCTACCAACTATATATCATATCACTACATTTGGTGCTGTGACCCGTTCTTTGAAGGATATATCACTACATCTACACCACTATACAATATATTACAATATACATTTTTCTGGGTTTCACCCATTTCCTAGGGCAAAGTGAAAGGGCCCTTATGCAGTCATAGACAAAATTGGACCCTCTGTTTACTTATTAGACTTGGGAGTGGATAGGGCAAGATGGAGTCATGCATGTCAGATCAAAGCATTTAAAGGAAAAATGGATTTAATGGATGAAAGAATTGTCTAACTTTCTTCCTGAGATTGTCTTTCAGGTCCCAGGAGTAATGCGAATACCACGGACTACACCAACATGAAAACATCCCCCCTGGACAAATACAAGCCTTCTCTATTAGCATGTGTGTTGATAACAGCGTCAATCACTCTACTACTTTACATCACAAACATCAGAGTGGAAACGTGTCAAGTTAAAGAATTGAAGTGCTTACCAGTGAAGAATTCTGATCGAAGTAAAAGAAGTGTAGTGGATCATACTACAGAACTTACTGTTTTAGTGGAATCAGAAGGCATCCAGATACATGGGGATACTGTAAAGGGCATAGTTGGGGGGTGGATAGTCGTTAGATGTGAGATCATGATGCCAAAATCTGATTACTTTGTTGAATCTGCTGTTTGGACTTACCCAGAAAGAAGCGATCGTCACAGGAGTACAGATATAATATTAGTGGAGACAAAGAATGGACCATAAATGCAAATGACTTTAGAAAGGAATTTCACAATATTTAAGGAGGGTATTATATCCTGTAGCCCTCATGATGTGGAGGATGGAGTCTATACAAAAATCCTACATATAATGGTCACAAATTCTAGAGACTGTCCTACAATTTTACAATGGCCAGAACATGGACTTTTCCTTGAGCGGACTCAAAATTTAGTGTATAGCGATGTTTCATATTTATCATTACCATTATTGTTGAATTTTACATCATTTAACATTCCAGAGAGTTGCCCAAAATCAATGGGATTATGGTTTAAAACGGTCTTTCAAACACATGTAAACTTATTTTGGGATGCTACACAAGGGCTTAATTTTAAGAAAGTTTCAAAGAGGGATCTGGGTACTGATATCATATCAGGCCTCAGTTTGGGTAGTTCGATTTGGAATAGGGTTGATATAGAAAGTCTAAATATAAGAGAACAGAATTTTGTGGGTGGATTACAGCAGATACTGCTTAAAGGGGGAAGAGTGGATTTAAACACTCTAGCTGAAATGAAAATAGATATTCAGAACATTCAGGCCATTGCTGCAGATTTGCAGAACATTCAAATGTCGGTGAGTGCACTGAATAAAACCCTTCAAACCAATAATGTATCCAAGTCTATAGTCTGTGGTATTATAGGAAACTTGCTGAGTGAACACCTGAGCCTAGGGCTTCAAGAAATCAAACAAGGAGAATGGCCAAGGATAATGAACTCAACTTTATTATTCAATCTTGTCAAAGACAGTGGTGTTACTTGTAGGAACTTTGCCCTTGCTAATGTAAGGAGCCTGAATACTCTTTGTAATAGAGATCGCATAGGAAAGTAGGAAATACCTCTGACTGTCAATATCCCTACATAGTCAACAACACCCTTACCCGTATACAAGATGATCGTTCTTGGTGAGGTGGAGGGGAGAAATGGCACTGATATACTGAAACAACTGCTACCAGAAAGCAAACTCGTCGTCAAGGTCAACCAAGTGTGGAAAACCATGGACTCCAACTGCTGTACCAGACGTGCCCAGGCTTGGCTTTGTTCCTGTTCTTTTGAGCGGTTGGAGTACATAGAGGGCTGTGCTGCTGCACACTCTGGAAACTGCCTGGTTCGATTGCAAAAATTTGAACCGGCCTGGAAGAGAATAATTCATGGAGAAGGCCCAAGGGTCTGTGCATTGAGGGTTCCCTCATTCACTTGGCAGAAACAAGTTCAGTGCCGGACCCCTATCACAGGATGGTGTGTGAACCTCACAGATGGACTGCTAACAATTGGAGAAGAAGACATTCGAGCCAATATCCAGATGAATCAAGTATCTATGGACATTGAGCAAACTGATCTTGGCAATTGGGACTCTATGATTTCTCCTTTATTTAAGAAAATACCACCACTTACGGTTGAATTGGATACATTATTTAAGAGGGATAGTAGGAAAATGATAGAATTACAAGAACTGGTAAAGGAAAACCTCATTAGTTCTAATAAAATTGCTAAAGAGTTTCAGGAGCCTTGGTGGAGCATACCCAATAACACTTTTACTCACCCGCTATTGAGAACTCTGTCCATGATTTTTGTGTTTATTTAATTTATATTATTATGTTTTTTGTTTGGTTTATATTGTTGTGGTAGAAGACAACTAAGAACAATCCAGAGAAAGAAGGCAAGCATAGAGATGGCTTCAATCTTAAGAGCCAGAGATGTCTGAGCAGTTTGGTTGTGAATCGAATCTGATTCGAACCGATCCAAGTAGAAGTATATGTTGTAATATGTTCGCCGATTTATGTGGGACATTATATTATTATATGTATGTACACATACAGCACAATATTGACCAGGCCAGAATTCAGTTGACAATGGTCGATTTGTCCAAGCCAACTTAATTTTAATATAACAGCTGATGTCCCTTTGATATGTGGATCTTATGCAAGTCTACCTAGGTGTGTGAGGTATGGCCTGTTAACCTAATTGAACATTTCAAAGGGTACATTGTTTAAAGGACCATAGAGAAGTATTTATTAATGGTAATTAGACTTGAGGGGGTAACAATGGAATCAAGGAGTGTTTTGGGTTGGCCTAGCAGAGGCTTCCTCCTGGGGTGCTAATATATCAGGGGGGACCTGTTGATGTTAATATGCAAGACTACAGATTAGGAATGTAGGTATTCCAGGGCTCAAAAGGGTGTTCAGGTGGTATATATTAATCTAATCTAATTACACATATCTAAGGGGACTTGTTGATGTTGATATGCGGGAGTGCAAATTGAGGAGGTTTATGACGGCAGCTGTTCACGGCTGGGGGTTGTTGTCTGTCTGAAAGACTAAAGCATATCAAAGGCCTGAATGGAAATGGCCAATCAAATTGCTCAGCCATTCAGTGTCTAGTGAATATAACATGGCGTTCAGTCTATAGTTTAGTATCATCTGTCTGTGATTATGAAGGCGCAGATCTAGGAACATGGAACTCTAAATGATATTTACTCTGCTGGATATTTTTGTCATCTGTGGACTTTGGACCTTGTTCTGTATTGGAAGTCAATAAAGTGCATTTCTCTGGAAGAATTGGGTTGCTGCGGAAAAGTACTTACATCATCTTTATAATAACAACTAATTAATTATCTACCCACTATACATCATATCACTACAAACAAATTTGAGCCAACATCCGTCGGAAAAAATCCATGGATTTTGTTGTCGGAATGTCCGATCAAAGTCCAATCGTGTGTACAGGGCATATGAGAAAGCTCATCCTAGCACAAAAGATATTGTGTGAACATGGCGACATTTCTTATGTTTTTTATTTTATTTTTCATCTTTTTTTATTTTATTTTTTTAAAATAAAATAAAAAATTGCAATAAAAAACAATAAAAAAGTAAAATGAAAATATTTTATTTTTTTATTTTTTATTTCATTTTTTATTTGGTAATTTTTTCATCTGTTAATTTTGTCTTTTATTTGTCAATTTTGTTGAATTTTCACCAGTAATATAATACACACCTAAGATCACATTATTAAATAAGGGCAGCAGTTTACATAACTCCACAAGATGTCCCTATTGAGGCACCACCTGCATTATATCAAGCCCTATATACAACAAAGAGAGGAGTGATTCGCGTCTCGAGAAGGTTGAGATAGTGTTTCTCAACTCCAGTCCTGAAGGTGCCCCAACAGGTCATATTTTCAGGCTTACTATTATTTTGCACAGGTGATTTGATCAGTTTCACTGCCTTGGTAATTACCACAGCTGTTTCTTCTGAGGGATATACTGAAAACATGACCTGTTGGAGCGCCTTGAGAACTAGAGTTGAGAAACACTGGGTTAAGAGATATGGTACTTCCTGATTGTCTTTTTCTATATTTGATTGGAAGGGGAGGAGATATAACATCTCCCAGAGTTCATATAATTGGTTGACACACAAGGGAACTTCCTGCTTTTGACAACATCGCCTGTTGATGACAAAACGCGTCAAGATGATGCTCTTGTGCGTCACTTCTGGTCCAGTGAGTGGAAAGAAAGCCGGGCTCTAGGCAGCATCCATTTCGCCACACTACCAATGGACTGTTTGTATTCATATAGTGACAGTTTTATTTTGCAATTTTATACATTGTAGTTTTACAGGAATGAACCAAAGTGTCAGGACCTGGACTTGAACCTGGGACCTCAGCTGTGTCTGAATCTTCTCACTGAGCTATCTGAGATGCTGGACAGGACCCTGTCAGATACTTTAGACAGCCCTGCCTTGTACCTTGATTTCAGCTGAACCTTGAACTCTTTGCTCCTCTCACAAACTTCCTGATATAAGCCATATCTCTGCACTTCCTCCTTGACAGAATATTGTGCTATCTCCAGCCTGTATCCCACTCCTGTCTTCCCTGCTGCCATTCATATTTGCTACTGCTCATTATCGACCCTTGGCTTGTTTCTCAACTATGCTTCTGCCTGATTCCAACTTGCAACTACTCGTTAGCAAACTTTTGGCTTGTTTACTGACCACGCTTCTGTTTGATCCTTACCTGCTCATCCGCTACTGAACCCCGGCTTGCTCACCTCCTGGTGGGGCGATCCTGAGGACCACGACCTGGTACTAACATGCAGCAAAATCCATCTCCACCATCAGGAGCTCTGGTGAACACTGGTTAGTTCTTAGACTCCGCACCTCAGGTGAGCCTGTGTCATCTGCTAGGGTGACTGCCTGTGTACCTATCCTGCTGGTCAGTGGTAGTCCTGCAACTGCTATTGCAATTGGTTTTGGAGCCTGACCCCTGATCGTGACACAAAGAATTTTATACTATGAGAGGCCATCCCTCTATTTTTTTCTCATGTACCAAATAACCATGTGGGAGAACCCCTTGGATTGCAACAGGGAAGAATACTGAATTTGTGGGATGAGCCGAACACAACCCGGTTCGGTTCACAGCAGAACATGCGAACAGGCAAAAAATTTGTTTGAACACGCAAACACTGTTAAAATCTATGGGACACGAACGTGAAAAATCAAAAGTGCTAATTTTAAAGGCTTGTTTGCAAGTTATTGCCATAAAAAGTGTTTGGGGACCCGGGTCCTGCCCCAGGGGACATGTATCAATGCGAAAAAAAGTTTTAAAAATGGACGTTTTTTTGGGACAGCGATTTTAATCATTCTTAAAGTGAAACAATAAAAATCAAATATTCCTTTAAATATCGTGCCTGGGGGTGTCCTTAGTATGCCTGTAAAGTAGCGCATTTTCCAAGTGTTTATCAAAACTACATTTCTGAAGGAAAAACTGTAATTTTCTGCCAGCAGAGTTACCCAGTGTGCCGTGAAGGAAAGGTAACGTCCCTGCCCATGCCTGCTGGACCATGAGTCAGCAGTAATATGCACCTTACTGCTGACCGCCCTGTCCAACGAGGCCAAAACATTGCCTTCCACCTGCCGGTAGGGATGGCCTTCCATGAAAAGAAATGGCGTTTTGGAACCTGCTAATGAGGTACAGCACATTCAACAAATTCACGAAAAGGGGCCAGAGTCTATCAGCTGAAAGGGCATTTAGACGCTGAGCATGTGGATGGCTGGGACCAATTTTCTTTTTACGGTTCAGCAACTAGGGTATGAAAATTTGCCTGCTAAAATCAGATGGTGATGTACTGCAAGCATATTGGCTGCAAGTACTTGGGAAACCTATTGCTATACCTACATTCATCTCAGTACAGGTTTTTGAGAGGACTGGAGGTATAGTAGGGTTGGAGATTCCAGATGAGGAGCAAGGGGAAGTCCGCCTTTTTCTTTGATGTGGGTCTTTCAAGTGCTGTTGCCAATGGACTGCATGGCAGGTCGTCAAATATGTCTGGTCAAATATGTGGTGCCCAAGCGGTTGCTGTTCTGGCCACACTTGATCCGTTTCAGACTTAGGTAGCAAACAGCAACAGTGCGATCTGCTGCACATGTGTCGAAAAAGGCCCACACCAAGGAACTTTTTTTGTTTTCAATTGTTTTTTATTGAAAATGTTCAAATTACAGTATTTAAAGAACAAGTAGTACAACGGGAAAAAGAAAGGACAATAAAAGAATATACATTTGGTTGGATGTGTTGGAGATATAGTCTCAAGGCACAAATAATTAGTCATTCAACACTGAGTGTTCGAACCTCTCCATCCCAAATAGTCAGCCTAACTGTCTCAACCATGACGTAAAGGACCAAGAGGGACTGTACGAGGAGGTTGCTTCCAGTTTATCAGCAATTAAATGCAATATGGTGTTGATTATATAAAGAAGAGAACGTATATAGAAAATAAAGTATGGGGTGGGAAGGGGGGGGGGCTAACTGTGGTCTGACCTTCACATGAGCAGGGGGGGGAATTATATGAGGGTGATATGTAAAACACAGTGAAGAGATGATTCATCTGTTAACTTTAAACCAGTTTATCCAAATTTTCCATTGAGTATCAAACTGTTTCTTATTGCCACATCTACTAGCCAGTAGAGATTCGTATACAAAGTGGGTTTGAGTTGATATAAATACCTCAGACACGTTTGGTGCTTTGTCCGCTTTCCAGTGTCTTGCTATTAATGTTCTAGCAACCAAGAGAATATGTGTAATCACTACTCTGAACTTGGGGGGGAAGATTTCAATACCTGTATTTAGTATTGCTAGGCTTGGGTTAGGGCGTGTTAGAACCCCAGTGATGCTAGATATTCTACTAAACTCATTGAGAGTGTTGTGTGCGTGTTGTAGTGATACAGCTGGTGATGTTAGGAACAAAATTATGTTGTCTGCAAATAGGTTTATGTTGTGGGGTCTCCCTTGAAAGGGAAAGCCTGTCATATTAGGGTGGGTTCTAATTCTCTCAGCCAGCGGTTCTATCAGGAGGTTGAAAATCGAGGGGGACAGAGGACATCCCTGCCTCGTGCCATTGGATATGGTGAAAGTAGTTGATAGCATGTTGGATGTGTAGACTTGTGCACAGGGGGATGAGTAAAGGGCCAATATGGCAGAGAGAATGGGTCCGCTAAAGCCAAACTTTTGCAAGTTGTGTTTCATATAGACCCAATGTATTCTGTCGAATGCCTTCTCCACATCCAAAGAGAGGAGCAGAGAAGGCACTTCACAGGACTTAGCGTATTGCATAATATTGATGACTCTCCTTGTAGCATCAGAGACTTGTCTGCTGGGGTGAAGCCCGATTGGTCAGGCTTTATAAGGGAGGGAAGGATAGGGAGCAGCCTATAGGCTAGGATTTTGGCATATAATTTAACATCAGTATTGAGTAGCGAATCGGTCTAAAGTTGGACGGGGACATGGGCTCTTTCCGCAGCTTGGGAATAGTAACCACATAGGCCTTAAGTATCTCGAAGGGAAAGAGGACATTGCAGCTGCATAGACCGATTGTGAGGTTGGAGCTAAATTATTTTGAAAGATTTTGTAGTAGTCATTTGGTAGTCCGTCAGGACCTGGGGATTTGCCCAATGGTAGAGTCCTTATCGCTTTTTTGATCTCAGGTTCCGTGATGGGCGTATTGAGGGAAATAAGTTGTGCTTGTGACAGGGAGGGGAGTTTAATCTTTGTCAAAAAGGCTTGTATACTTTCATCAGTTGGTTGGGGGGGTGTTATGGGGCGTACACACGGTCTGACTTTTTGACCGGACTGGTCTGAAGGACGCAGACGGACCAAATCCGTCGAACATTCCGATCATGTGTGGGCTTCACCGGACCTTCAGCGGACTTTTCCAGTCGCAAATCTAGCGGACTTTAGATTTGGAACATGCTTCAAATCTTTACGCCGTAACTCCGCCGGACTCAGAAATCCACTCGTCTGTATGCTAGTCTGATGGACAAAAACCTGACGCTAGGGCAGCTATTGGCTACTGGCTATCAACTTCCTTATTTTAGTCCGGTGTACGTCATCCCGTACGAATCCGTCGGACTTTGGTGTAATCGTGTGTAGGCAAGTCCGGTCGTTAGAAAGTCTGTTGAAAGTCCGCCAAAAGTCCGTCGAAAGTCTGTCGAAAGTCTGTCGGACAGGCTGTCGGACTTTTGTAGCTGAAAAGTCCGACCATGTGTACACAGCATATAATAAGGAATAATATTCAGCAAAGGAGTTAGCTATTTCTTTGGAGTTGAATATTTTTTTCTGACGAGTGAATTAGGTATGGGATTTTTGACTTGGTCCGAGCTGTTTTAGAGTCTCTGGGCAAGAAATTAACCAGCACGATTGTCATAGAAATAGTGGGACAATTTAAGTGATTGGATGTGTTTGTCATATTGTTTGATGAATAAGAGCCTGAGATCAGAGCGATGTTGGGGGAGTTTTTGAGCTAAGTGTGCATTAGCGTTGTTTTTGTTTAGGGCCTCTAGTGTTTTAATATCATTAAGGAGTTGGGTCCTCTGCCTCTTCTCCCATGAACAGATTTGTAAAATGATCCCTCTAATAAAGGCTTTGTGCGCACACCACAACATTGCAGGGTCAGATACAGAGTGAGTATTCATAGCAAAAAACTCAGATAGGTTGTTTGCAATGTTGGCAGCATGAAGAGACATTTGAAATATACAAGAATTAGCCAGCCATATATAGGCAGGGCTTGGAGTGTGCCCCTCCACCACCGTTATAGACACAGGTGCGTTGTCTTACCATGTGATGTTGTGTATGGTGGAGGAGTTTTACACTGTCTGTATAAGTAACTTATCAACAAGTGTCAAATCAATTCTAGAGTATGAATTATGTCTAGAAGAGTGGAAGGTATAATCTCGTTCCTTCGTGTGTTGGCACCTCCATGCATCATAGACATCTTCTGAGTTTAGTAAAGGTTGTAGCATAGGTGGTGGGCGTTTAGCCCTGGAGGTGGTGTCTATCGTATAGTCCGCTGTTATATTGTGATCTCCACATATCACCAAAGATCCTTTCTGGATGGTAGCAACCAAGGAACTTTTAAAAGTTAGCGGGGGGTCAACAGCGCCCTGCACCTGCGGAGCTCTGCAGTGTGATGCAATAGGGTGGCTGCCCCCTAGAGGACATCCTGCCTCGTTGAAGTTGTGCCTCCTCCTCCTCCCAAGAACCCAAGTACAGCCAGTGACCTCATCTTCCTCTCCCTCCTCATCACTGGAGCAAACTTGGCAGTATGCTGCAACTGGGGGAACATGGCTGCCAGTTTCTTGTCCTTCTTGGGAACCCCCTCTCCCTATGCTCACGTTACTCTCTTCCTCAACCTGAGAACCAACATCGAAGCCTTCAAATTGTCGCGCATCCTCCAGAAGCACGTACCAGACACTGTGGTCGAATAAATCTGGGGACTCCTGCGTGCATGCTGGTGGGACTATGGAAGGAATGACTGTGGACAAGGAGCCGGTGGAATCGGCCGCATTAGCAGCTGCGTTGGAAGGCAAACTACTCTGAACCTGGGTGACAGAGGATGAGGAGGATAAGAACGGCTTTGTTACTCCACCAACTCTTCTGCATGTTCTGGCTCAATAACACGGCCAGCAGCAGAAAAGAAGGACACGCGTGCCCCAGGGGCACCTGCAGAGGATGCACCATGTCCACAACCAGCACTGTTGACTGAAGACACAGAGTCTGCTTGCCCTCTTTTAGTGGCCTGGGAGCATCTGCCTCTCCTTGGTGACCTTCCGGACATGATGTATATTTTGTTTTGCAACACCAAACTACACTGTATTAGATACTGTGTACACCAGAAGTGTAGTAGAAACTGTACACACTGTATTAGATACTGTGTGCAATGCCTGCTAGGTATTAGCAACTGTACTATGGTTGCACTGTATTGTGTACTGTGTACACCACCAGAAGTGTAGTAGAAACTGTACACACTGTATTAGATACTGTGTACACCGCCTGCACTGTATTAGCAACTATCCTTTGACTGCACTGTATTTTATACTGTGTACACCACCAGAAGTGTAGTAGAAAGTGTACACACTATTAGATACTGTGTACACCGCCTGCACTGTATTAAAAACTGTACTATGGATGCACTGTATTGTGTACTGTGTACACCATCAGAAGTGTAGTAGAAACTGTACACACTGCATTAGATACTGTGTACACCGCCTGAAGTGTATTAGAAACAGTACACCACTGAATGCACTGTAGATATAGGCTACACTGGATGCAGAGTATATATATATATATATATATATATATATATATATATATATATATATATATATTATATATATATATATATATATATATATATTTATATATATATATATATATATATATATATATATATATAAATATACTGCCTGAAGTGTATTAGTGTCAGAAACCATGAAATCAGACCGAGACAGAAGTACAGTTAAATCACACTTGTTTAATAATAAAAGTAAAAAGAACAAACATAGTCAAAAGATAGCCAGAGTTCAGTAACCGGAACGGATAGGCAGCCAAACCAGAAGTCAGGAATCAAAGTAGTGGATGTACCCCATACTAATTCACATAGGGTGGGGGGCCGGGATCTGGGGGCCCCCTTATTAAAGGGGGCTCCCCGATTCCGATAAGCCCCCCGCCCGCAGACCCCGACAACCAATGGCCAGGGTTGTCGGGAAGAGGCCCTTGTCCTCATCAACATGGGGACAATGTGCTTTGGGGTGGGGGGGCCCGCAGGGTCCCCCCCTATGCCCCAAAGCACCCACCCCCCATGTTGAGGGCATGCGGCCTGGTACGGTCCAGGAGGGGGGGCACTCGCTCGTCCCCACCCCCATTCTTGACCGGCCGGGCTGCGTGCTCGGATAAGGGTCTGGTATGGATTTTGGGGGGACCGCCACGCCGATATTTCGGCGTAGGGGGTTCCCCTTACAATCCATACCAGACCTAAGGGCCTGGTATGCCCCTGGGGGGGAAACCAAACCAGTTTTTTTATTTAAAACTTGGTGTGGAGTTCCCCCTTATGATTCATACCAACTAATGTATGTTTTCATTTGTTAATGCCAAAAATGTGGCAAAGTCGTACAAAGTAGTACTGCTCCCAAATCGCAGTGAAACCGCGGTAAAATCGCGCGACTTTGAAGTCGTATAAGTGTGAAAGGGGCCTAAGTAGGGAGGACTGACGAGCAGGATATGAACAACAACTGAGTAACTGTGGAGAGAGATGGGAGCTGGCAATTAACCGACAGCTGAGTGGCCAGCTCAGAGAAGGAAGGGCTAAGCCCAGCCCTGACAATTAGAAACAGTACACCACAGAATGCACTGTAGATATAGGCTACACTGGATGCAGAGTATATATATATATATATATATAATTATAAACGATTAGAACATGGCCCAGGCCATGTTATAATCCTTAGATCCCTACCTTAACACACGCTTCAAGGCAATAACACTGCCACCCCTAGCGCTATCATACAGCCAAATAATGGGAGAGCCTCCCATTATTTAGGCCTGGCTCCTATACAGTTGATTTCACAGCACAGAGCACTGGCCGATGACATCACCAGACACGATCTCGGACTGCGCATGCACAGTACCGCCGAAACGGCAAATAGACACAGGGAGATCATTCTCCCTGTGGTGCCGCTCGTCTGTCCACAAACGGCGTACGACAGCACCATCTAGTGGAGGGAACACAGATGCCATAGGAAAGAAGATCACACACTCGACCAGAATGTAGAGGACACCCGATAGCAGGAAACATTACTGCAAAAGGCCATATATTCCAAACCATATGGGAACATAAGGGGAGAAAAAGGGTAAACAGAACCAATAGAAAACTACTGAAAACCATAAAATGATATAAATTGAGAAAAGATTAATAAGCTAGTGCCAGCAAATCTTTTTTATAATTACATAATATTAAGACGGAAAAGACATATAATGATAATCAGGTCCCAAAAAGAGTAACCAACCAAAAGTCAGGACAAACGTTCCACAGCATCAACATACGGGAGACAGAGCAAGAGAACGGGTGTAGCAAAACACCATCAGAAGGCCATGTAAGAACATATCCAAAAACACTCCATCTCTAACCATAATGCCAGCATGTCTATAGAAAAAGGTTTATATGAATTCATTTAATTAATTCCAGGATGATTGGTAGCCGAAAGTCTCTTTATTCATAATGTTTCTGCTCTCAGAATCATGGTATCCCAGTCACTTCCTCTAGGGTTGGGAGGAATCACCTCAAGTACAGAGAAAAAAACAAGGCTATTATTAAACCTATGATGTAAACCAGTGTTTACATCTCCCACATCGGTAAGTACCCCAAGTGGATCCAGGGGGACGATCCGATGTGGTCAAATAGTGACTAGATGTTAAAGTGTCTCGTAAAGAAGTAGCTCGTCTAAACACTAGTTCAGGGATAGGACGTACATATTTGGAGAGTGTCTGATCTTCAGCCAGAAGATGCCAATGACAAGAAATAGACATGACTCGTGAGCGGAGAAATGTGTAACAAATCTAATCATATTAACAGGGGGTTTGGAGGAGGATTTATACAGAAGATCAGACCTGGATCTTAGTCTTGCTTTATTAAAAGCTTTCCTTAAAAGTGTTCTAGAATAACCTCTGGCCAATAATCTATTTTGTAATAGATCAGCCTGGTTAAGAAAATCATCATCTTTTGATCAATTTCTGCGTAACTGCAGATATTGCGCATAGGGTATACTGAGGATGAGGGGAGCCGGATGTGGACTGGAAGCGTGTAAGATTGTATTCCCAGAACTGGGTTTCTGTTACAGATCAGTCATTAGATCTCCCTAATCATTAATCATGATAGTGAGATCAAGAAATGAGATTTGACTGGAAGGTAAAGCTATGAGTGAATTTCAAATAAAATGTGTTGGGATTCAGAGCATCTAAAAAGGATAGTAATTTGTCCTTGGATCCTATCCAAATAATGAGCAAGTCATCAATGTAACAGAACCAATGTAATACCTTAGTTAGCCACCGATCAAATCGTTCATCAGAAAAAATCCATCTTTCCCAGCCTCCCAAATAGAGATTTGCATAAGATGGGGCACAACAAGTGCCCATCGGGACTCCTTGTCTTTGTAGGTACATCTGATCCATGAAGGTGAAAGTGAAAATGAATCAAAGTAAATTTAAAACAAAATGATTATGTGGCCAAGTGGTCCTATCCTGCTCCGTGAGGAAGGACCCGATCACACAGATGCCCCGCTCCTGTGGGATACTGGAATTCAAAGCCTCTATATCCACTGCCACAAGCAGAGCATGCGGGGGGGGGGATAAGCGGTATCCTGGATATAGGAGGGAAGACAGGTCACATGAGGCATTAACACAGTGTCAACATATCTACTAGCTTTCTCTGTAAGGGATTCATTCCCAGAGATGGTGGGTCTACCTGGGGGTTTGGGAAGATCCTTATGCACTTTAGGAAGTGCATAAAATGTTGCCAAACATGTAAATTTAGGATTAAGATTCAAGGATTAAGAGTCAAAAGTTTGTATTAAAATAAATCAAAATATAATTCTGCCCAATAAATGTATCTCCAAAGAGGAATGAATATAGCTTACCAACGCAAGGCTGACACGAGCCAAAAGGGACCTCTCGAGCCCTAAGGGGCAATTACCCGGGTGAATGTGGGAGCCAGGTCACGGTACAAGAAATATAAAGCAGCTGTCAAGGATAAGCAGAGGAATAATGCATAACGTATAGCATAACCAAAGTTATTTGCACAGTGTGCTTGCAAATCGATGTGCAAGATACGCCACACTAGAGGAAATATAAAAAATACATAGCTCGGATATTACACACCAATTAGATGCTTATCATATGATAAGGTAATTGCCCCTTGGGGCTCAAGAGGTCCCTTTTGGCTTGTGTCAGCCCTGCATTGGTGAGCTATATATATTCATTCCTCTTTGGATATACATTTATTGGGCAGAATTATATTTTGAGCTTTTAGATTCAGGTTGCAGAGTTGTGGAATTGCTCACCTCTGTGGCAGATAGAGATGGGTTCCACTGCTATCCAAAATTCTGCAACCATTACTGTATTAGTATTAATTTATTGTTTTGAGGCTTGCTCATAAATATGTTTGTTTTCTATAGAGACATCTACACATATACAAAAAACTCTGAAGCATACTCCTGAAGAAGCGGTCTCACCGCGAAACATGTAGAGGCTGAACTAATTAAGGACGATTATCTGACCCCCCTCTCATGGATGGATGCACGTTTATACTTTCAGTTCCCGTTCAGAGATTTAAGTGTATTGTACTTTCCTCTAAAGGGTCATTTTAATCATGTTTTGTTCTAAATAAATTTATATTTTTATATAATTATGTATGTGAGTCTTTACTGTACTATGAAAGTCCATAGTTGCCTCAAACTCTCTGCCCCTTTTCTCTTTAATTGATAGGACGACGGTACATTATTATATCTCTATATTTTTTCAGTAGTGATAATCAATCGTGACTGATTATATATATATATATATATATATATATATATATATATATATATACACTGCCTGCACTGACTGAATAGAGTAAACATTGAATATATAGTCTATGCTAAATGCAGAGTATATATATATATATTGTACAGGACGCAAAGGTTGGGTCCTGAACGGGTGCTATATAGCACCAATATTTGGGTTATGGTCCCTTTAAGGGAGGTGTGGTAGTACTCAGGAGGTCACTCAGGATGGGTGAGGAATTCCCGGGAATAGCTTTAATCAGGAGATGATTGACTCACAGTTCTCTGTGTTAATAGAGAGATATTTGGGACCCAGAATTTCGGAGGCTCTGAAGTGATATTCGGGTGGGAAAGAGCCTCCACCTCTTATTACAGGGATTCCAGCACACACACGGGGTTAAGAGCCTCCAGGAAGCAGCTCTTAAAGGCAGGAAGTAGTGCTAGGAGTGGTGGTGAGGAGGAGTTGGTGAATACACCTGTCTTGGAGAGCTTTGAGTCTGCTGGAGGTTGCTAAAAGATTTAAGGACTGTGTAAACCTTGGGGTGAAGACCCATCCACAAACTGTATGTGCCCTTTTACTTTGTGCTGAAGATAAGCGGACTTTATTTTGTATTTTTGGTTGTGTGCTGCTGGAAGCCTTATTTTGATTTGCTTGCTGAAAAAATAAATAGCCTTCTTGTTTAAAGTTTATCGGCTTTGCACTTGGTCCTGTGGAGCTACAATCCCCCAAACTTTACAATACATATACTAGACTGATTGTATATACAGTATCTCACAAAAGTGAGTACGCCTCTCACATTTTTGTAAATATTTTATTATATCTTTTCATGTGACAACACTGAAGAAATGACACTTTGCTACAATGTAAAGTAGTGAAGGTATAGCTTGTATATAGCTTGTGTAAATTTGCTGTCCCCTCAAAATAACTCACACAGCCATTAATGTCTAAACCGCTGGCAACAAAAGTGAGTACACCCCTAAGTGAAAATGTCCAAATTGGGCCCAATTAGCCATTTTCCTTCCCCGGTGTAATGTGACTCGTTAGTGTTACAAGGTCTCAGGTGTGAATGGGGGGCAGGTTTGTTCAATTTGGTGTTATCGCTCTCACTCTCTCATACTGGTCAATTGTTGCTCTACATAAAGATGGCCTAGGCTATAAGAAGATTACCAGGACCCTGAAACTGAGCTGCAGCACAGTGGCCAAGACCATACAGCGGTTTAACAAAACTCAGAACTCAGGACAGGCTCAGAACAGGCCTCGTCATGATCGACAAAAGAAGTCATATCCAATGGTTGTCTTTAGGAAATATACGCATGAGTGCTGTCAGCATTGCTGCAGAGGTTGTAGGAGTGGGGGGTCAGCCTGTCAGTGTTCAGACACTGCATCAAATTGGTCTGCATGGCTGTCGTCCCAGATGGAAGCCTCTTCTAAAGATGATGTACAAGAAAGCCCGCAAACAGTTTGCCAAAGACAAGCAGACTAAGGACATGGATTACTGGAACCATGTCCAGTGGTCTGATGAGACCAAGATAAACTTATTTGGTTTAGATGGTGTCAAACATGTGTGGCGACAACCAGGTGAGGAATACAAAGACAAGTGTGTCTTGCCTACAGTCAAGCATGGTGGTGGGAGTGTCATGGTCTGGGGCTGCATGAGTGCTGCCAGCACTGGGGAGCTACAGTTCATTGAGGGAACCATGAATGCCAACATGTACTGTGACATACTGAAGCAGAGCATGATCCCCTCCTTTCAGGAACTGGGTCGCAGGGCAGTATTCCAACATGATAATGACCCCAAACGTACCTCCAAGACGACCACTGCCTTGCTAAAGAAGATGAGGATAAAGGTGATGGACTGGCCAAGTATGTCTCCAGACCTAAATCCTATTGAGCATCTGTGGGGCATCCTCAAGCGGAAGGTGAAGGAGCGCAAGGTCTCCAACATTCACCAGCTCCAGGATGTCGTCATGGAGGAGTGGAAGAGGACTCCAGTGGCAACCTGTGAAGCTCTGGTGAACTCCATGCCCAAGAGGGTTACGGCTGTGCTGGAAAATAATGGTGCCCACACAAAATATTGACACTTTGGGCCCAATTGGGACATTTTCACTTAGGGGTGTACTCACTTTTGTTGCCAGCGGTTTAGACATTAATGGCTGTGTGTTGAGTTATTTTGAGGAGATAGCAAATTTACACTGTTATACAAGCTATACACTCACTGCTTTACATTGTAGCAAAGTGTAATTTCTTCAGTGTTGTCACATGAAAAGATATCATAAAATATTTACAAAAATGTGAGGGGTGTACTCACTTTTTTGAGATACTGTATACATATCAAATACACTGTCACTAACTGAATAACCTGAATGCTTAATCTAAATCAATCTCTCTGTCCACACCAGCAACACTACACACGGCCGCCATGTAAGCAGCCTTATATAGTGTGGGGCCATGATTGGCCAAAGACACCCTGCCTTTGGCCAATTATGGCTCTCTTAGCAGAGGGTGCTGTGATTGGCCAAAGCATGCAGGTCAGGTGCATGCTTTGGCCAATCATCATACAGCAATGCACTGCGATCTAGCAGTGCATTATGGGACATTCCGTGGCGCTCAAATTTCCAGTGAATGCCCCATTCAGTTCGCTCTTTGGCGAATGGGTGAACACCCGATGTTCGAGTCGAACTTATGTTCAACCTGAACATCAAGCTCATCCCAAGTGGAAACAAGACATCAGGAACTGTGGGACAGGTCCCCCTAAAGATCTACAAGCTTTATTGAATTTCCTTACTATAAGGCCAGGAAGTCACCGACATCTGGTGAGTGCAGTGTGTATATATTATTACACGTGGTGGAACACACAGGAGGGACCCTGGGAAAGAGGCACAGAGCACTCACAATTGCATTAAGGAATGTTTTCACTATGTCACCTAAATTCATAATTATATATATTTTTTTGTTTTATTTGCATTATTTGTATCATTGTTCAGTACATATTATCACTTCAGTGGTATTTACAGCATGTCAAAATTGTTTTGGTATTATTAGTAGGGATGAGCTTTATGTTCAGGTCGAACATGAGTTTGACTCGAACATTGGCTGTTCGCCCGTTCGCCGAATAGCGAACAATTCGGGGTGTTCACGGCAAATTCGAAAGCCGCGGAACACCCTTTAAAAGTCTATGGGAGAAATCAAAAGTGCTAATTTTAAAGGTTTAATATGCATGGTATTGTCATAAAAAGTGTTTGGGGACCTGGGTCCCGCCCCAGGGGACATGTATCAATGCAAAAAAAAAGTTTTAAAACGGCTGTTTTTTTTGGGAGCAGTGATTTTAATAATGCTTAAAGTGAAACAATAAAAGTGAAATATTCCTTTAAATTTCATACCTGGGGGGTGTCTATAGTATGCCTGTAAAGTGACGCATGTTTCCTGTGTTTAGAACAATCCGAGAGCAAAATTACATTTCTAAAGGAAAAAAAGTAATTTAAAACTACTCACGGCTATAATGAATTGTCGGGTCTTAGCAATACAGATAAAAGTCATTGAAAAAAAAGGCATGGGATTCCCCCACAGTCCATTACAGTCCCTTTGGGTCTGGTATGAATATTAAGAGGAACCACGAACCAAATTTTTTTTTAAAATTGCGTGGGGGTCCCCCCAAATTCCATACCAGGCCCTTCAGGTCTGGTATGGACATTAAGGGGAACCCCACGGCAAAATAAAAAAAATGGCATGGGGGTCTCCCTCAAAATCCATACCAGACCCTTATCTGAGCATGCAACCTGGCAGGCCACAGGAAAAGAGGGGGGGGTGAGAGAGCACCCCCCCTTCTGAACCGTACCAGGCCACATGCCCTCAACATAGGGAGGGTGCTTTGGGGTAGCCCCCCAAAGCACCTTGTCCACATGTTGATGGGGACAAGGGCCTCTTCCCCACAACCCTTGCCCGGTGGTTGTGGGGGTCTGCGGGCGGGGGCTTATCAGAATCTGGAAGCCCCCTTTAAATTTTGGCACGGGGTTCCCCTGAAGGGCCTGGTATGGAATTGGGGGGACCCCCACGCATTTTTTTTTAACATTTTGGTTCTGGGTTCCCCTTAATATTCATACCAGACCCGAAGGATCTGGTAATGGACTGTGGGGGAATCCCATGCCGTTTTTTAAAAATTACTTTTATGTGTATTGCCGGGACCGACAATTCATTATAGGAACGATAGAAAGTTAATCCCGTGCTATCATGTGTGGGTGTCTGCAAGGATGGAAAAGCTGCTTGCACCGAATAGGGTCCCACTCGACCCTATACTGACAGGGAACTAAATGAAAGGTATGGTGCTGCGCTAATCCAATAATAGACTGACACTGCTGCTAAAGGTAGCAGTATGCATAACAATCCCTAATGGGAAACTGCATAAACTGATTGTGTATCACAATGTCAGACTGTGGAGCATAAATAAGGTAATATGTATATAGAATACAGCGCTGTCAGTGATAATTGTAAGACATGCAAAATATAATCAGCTGTCTGTGCACGTAATTCAGCTGCAGTTAAAAAATATGGGATACCCACATCAGACAAGATAATAACAAAAAGAAAACTGCGCTAAAAAGCAAAACTTAGTGTTGCACACATATAGTTTTAAGTCCATCCGTTGCATACACACAGGTATCAGATATCAGTCCTTGCAGGGTTCACAAAGGTATCTATCCACATCCTCAATCAAGGTGACAACACACTTATAACCACCGTAGAAACGAGTGTAGAAGATAGGACAGTCCTCCACCTATAAGCCAACTGCCCCTTACCAGCTCCTTTGATCTCTGGTAAGGAGATCACAAAACGCTTTTTAGCTTATGACCCAGCTACAGTCTTGGGGTGGAACATCAGACAAAGTATCCGTAGTTTCCTTAAATGAGTCTCCTCAGCATCTCCATGGGCCAGTCATAAGAGAAAAAGAAAGGCTTCCATAGTGTATAACGTCTAAAACTTTTATTAATAAAAGGTAATGCACTTACATCAATCTCGAATAATAAGGCATCAAGCAGAAAACAAGCCGGCCGGCTCTCTAAAAACAATCGCCCGTATCTTCCGGGACTGCGTGGTGGTGTATAGTGTTAGTGGCGTCAGCACGCCGCTCTCCCTTATATAAATAAGGTGCCAAGTGCATAAATAATAAAATTGGCATGCTAGTACATAACAGAAAATGGTGTATATAATGTTCAAAAAAGTGACACAGTGCCAAACAATTCAGTGCAAAATAATGCAATACTAGGAGTGTAATGCCCTTCTAGGGACGTAACATAAACTTATATACCCATAGATTGAAAACATTGGTATATTATGAAATAGTAAAACATTAATAGATAAATAATAGTGCACGTAAATTCAACTGGTGAAGAAAGTGCAATTCAATACCTCTTCGTGACAAGAATCCTTCACTAATAAGTAGTGGCCCCTTACCTTTTGGACATGCTGGGATTACAGTGTGCCCCTATGTGTGCATGACACATACTTTCGCATTACTTTGCACTGTATTGCATTGCACTTTCTTCACCAGTTGAATTTACGTGCACTATTATTTATCTATTAATGTTTTACTATTTAATCACTTGACCACTGGGCACTTAAACCCCCTTAATAACCAGACCAATTTTCAGCTTTTGGTGCTCTCACATTTTGAATGACAGTTGCTCAGTCATGCAACACTGTATCTATATGAAAATTTTGAGCTTTTTTTCACACAAATAGAGCTTTCTTTTGGTGGTTGTTAATCACCGCTGGGTTCTTTATTTTTTGCGCTATAAAAGAAAAAAGACAGAAAAAACTGTAAAAAATGCATTTTTCTTCGTTTCTGTTATAAAATTTTGCAAATTAGTAAACCGCTACATATCTTTGGTAAAAATAACCCAAATCGGTGGATATTATTTGGTCTTTGTGAAAGTTATAGAGTCCAAAAGCTATGGTGCCAATATCTGAAAATTGATCACACCTGAAGTACTGACAGCTCATTTCTTGAGACCCTAACATGCCAGAAAAGTACAAATACCCCCCAAATGACCCCTTTTTGAAAAGAAGACATTCCAAGGTATTTAGAAAGAGGCATGGTGAGTTTTTTGAAGTTGTAATTTTTTCCCACAATTCTTTGCAAATCAAGTTCTTTTTTTTTTCCACAAAATTGTCATATTAGCAGGTTATTTCTCACACACAGCATATGCATACCACAAATTATACCCCAAAACACATTCTACTATTACTCCCGAGTATGGCGATACCACATGTGTGAGACTTTTACACAGTGTGGCCACATACAGAGGCACAACATGCAGGGGAGCACCTTCAGGCGTTCTGGAGCATCCAGGCCAATTCTGACATTTCTCTCCTACATGTAAAAATCATCATTTATTTGCTAGAAAATTACATAGAACCCCAAAACATTATATATGTTTTTTTAGCAAAGACCCTAGAGAATACAATAGCGGTCATTGCAACTTTTTATCTCGCACGATATTTGCGCAGCAATTTTTCGAATGCATTTTTTTGGGAAAAAAAACTGTTTTGTGCTTTAAAAAAAAAACAAAACAGTAAAGTTAGCCCAATGTTTTTGCATAATATGAAAGATGAAGTTACGCCAAGTAAATAGATACCTAACATGTCACCTTTCAAAATTGCACACGCTTGTGGAATGGCGCCAAACTTCGCTACTTAAAAATCCCCATAGGCGACGCTTTAAAATTTTTTACTGGTTACAAATTTTGAGTTACAGAGGAGGTCTAGGGCTCTCGCTCTACCGATCGCAGCGATACCTAACATGTGTGGTTTGAACACCGTTTTCATATGTGGGCGGGACTTACGTATGCGTTCGCTTCTGCATGCGAGCACACGGATGGGGCGCTTTAAACATTTTTTTAAATTATTGTTCATTTTACTTTATATATCTTAGTTTGACACTTTTTTCCAAAAAAAAATTTTTTTGATCACTTTTATTCCTATTACAAGGAATGTAAACATCCCTTGTAATAGGAATATGGCATGACAGGTCCTCTTTACAGTGAGATATGGGGTCAATAAGACCCCACATCTCACCTCTAGGCTGTGCCCGAAATAAAAAAAAAAAAAAAAAAAAAAAGATCCTGGCTTCAATCGTAGCGGTGAGTCGGTAGAAGCACCGGAGGGTGGCAGGAGGGGGGACGTCCCCTCTCGCCTTCCGTAAGAACGATCAAGCAGTGTAACAGCTGCTATGATCATTCCTATGGTGTAGGGAATCGCCGGCTGAAAAAGCTGATATCTGAATGATGCCTGTAGCTGCAGGCATCATTCAGATATCCCCGCACAAAGTCAAGGACGTCGTATGACGGCAGGTGGGAAGTGGTTAAAACGCTTTTTTTTTTTTAACACAAAGTTGTCCATTTATACAATATTTCTAACACATAACATGTACATACCAAAAATGACACCCCAAAACTCCTCCTGAGTACAGCGATACCACATGTGTGAGACTTACACAGCCCGGCTACATACAGAGGCAGAGTATGGCTGAGCATGGCCGAGTATGGCTGAGCATGGCTGGGTATGGCTGAGCATGGCTGAGCATGGCCGAGTATGGCTGAGCATGGCCGAGTATGGCTGAGCATGGCTGGGTATTGCAGAGTATCGCCGAGTATGACTGGGTATGGCAGAGTATGGCTGGGTATCACAGAGTATTGCAGAGTATGGCTGGGTATTGCGGGGTATTGCAGAGTATGGCTGGGTATGGCAGAGTATTGTGGGTTATGGCAGAGTATTACGGGTTATGGCAGGATATTGCTGGTTATGGCAGGGTATGGCTGAGTATGGCTGAGTATGGCTGAGTATGGCTAAGCATGGCTGAGCATGGCTGGGTATGGCAGAGTATGGCAGAGTATGGCTGGGTATCACCGAGTATTGCAGAGTATGGCTGGGTATTGTGGGGTATGGCAGAGTATTGCGGGGTATTGCAGAGTTTTGCGGGGTATTGCAGGGTATGGCAGAGTATTGCGGGGTATTGCAGAGTATTGCAGAGTATTGTGGGGCATTGCAGAGTATTGTGGGGCATTGCAGAGTATTGTGGGGCATTGCAGGGTATGACAGAGTATTGCAGGGCATTGCAGAGTATTGCGGGGCATTGCATTGTAGGGTATTGCAGAGTATTGTGGGGCATTGCAGAGGGCATTGCAGAGTATTGTGGGGCATTGCAGAGTATTGTGGGGCACTGTGGGGTACTGCAGTGTATTGTGGGGCATTGCAGAGTATTGCACAGCATTGCAGGGCATTGCAGAGTAGTGAGGGATGGCTGAGCATGGATGGATGGCTGGATGTCACTGTGCAGTGCTGTGGGCACTACCACTACCACAGCGCTGCTACCATCCATCCATCCTCCTCTCCGCTCACAGTGTACCGATCGGTACACAGGAGGGGAGGAGAGGAACCAGCGTCATGAGATGACGCCGGTTTGTTTACATGTGATCGCTCCGTCATTTGACGGAGCGATCACATGGTAAACGGCCCCGATTAGCGGCCATTTACCGAGATCCGTGAGGTCATGGATGCTCTCGAGTGCGCGCCCTAGGGGGCGCGCGAGAGCGGAAATCTGGGAGGACGTCCCTGGACGCCCTCCCAGAGTTAAGCAACTGCCCTGTAGCCTTCATTTGGCTATGGGCCGGTTGTTAAGTGTTAATAATGTACCAATGTTTTAAATCTATGGGTATATAAGTTTACATTACGTCCCTAGAAGGGCATTACACTCCTAGTATTGCATTATTTTGCACTGAATTGTTTGGCACTGTGTCACTTTTTTGAACATTATATACACCATTTTCTGTTATGTACTAGCAAGTCAATTTTATTATTTATGCACTTGGCACCTTATTTATGCTCCACAGTCTGACATTGTGATACACAATCAGTGCAGTTTCCCATTAGGGATTGCTATGCATACTGCTACCTTTAGCAGCAGTGTCAGTCTATTATTGGATTAGCGCAGCACCATACCTTTCATTTAGACAATTCATTATAGCCGCGAGTACTTTTAAATTACTTTTTTCCTTTAGAAATGTCATTTTGCTCTCGGACTGTTCTAAACACGCGAAACATGCGCCACTTTACAGGCATACTATAGACACCCCCCAGGTACGAAATTTAAAGGAATATTTCACTTTTATTGTTTCACTTTAAGCATTATTAAAATCACTGCTCCCGAAAAAAATTTGGTTTTTGAAACTTTTTTTTGCATTGATACATGTCCCCTGGGGCAGGACCCAGGTCCCCAAACACTTTTTATGACAATAACTTGCATACAAGCCTTTAAAATTATTACTTTTGATTATTTATGTTGGTGTCCCATAGACTTTAACGGTGTTCGCGAGTTTGAACAAATTTTTTTGCCCGTTCGCATGCTCTTCTGCGAAACAAACCGGGGGGTGTTGGGCTCATCCCTAATTATTAGTTTATGGTATAGCAAGTTCTATCTAAAATTGATTGATTATTGGTTAACCCTTTTTGACATAACAGATAGCAGCTACACTGTTAGGATTAAGTTCACCTGCTGGTGGCACTACCCTGTTCTGGGCTGTTTTCTGCAGCTCCAGTGTCCACCAGCAGGTGTCTCCAAGGAGCCAGCAGGCTTGGGTTATCAGGCAAATTAGTGTTCCACTGCCGGGGGGCTTTTTGAGGCTTCTCCTCCCTTCCCCGCACGTGATGTTCCTTCCTTGCTGCCTGTTGTTCCTGATTGCCTGATCCAGCCTGCACGCCTCTGCCCTGTTCCTGCTTTAGTTTCCAGCCTTGATCCCCCCTGCCTTGCTCCTGCCTCCCTCTGCTGAGTACCCAATTGTGATCCCCCTTTCTTGTATCCCTGTATACCCCTGTCATTACATTGTATATGTTTGTATTTATTCAGTAGTTTGGTTCTTTAGTTACCTTGTCAGTAGTTAGGTTTGTTAGTAGTTCTTGTTCATTGGGGGTTTGTTTCTTGTTTGTCGGTTGGGGTTGTTCATGTTTGTTGTTTGCTGTGTTCATAGTTTGCTGTGTGTTTCACTGTGAATAAATATCACTTTAATATACAGTATCTCACAAAAGTGAGTACACCCCTCACATTTTTGTAAATATTTTATTCTACCTTTTCATGTGACAACACTGAAGAAATGACACTTTGCTACAATGTAAAGTAGTGAGTGTACAGCTTGTATTACAAATTGCTGTCGCCTCAAAATAACTCAAGCACCTGTTTGACAAGTACATATAATTTCAATTTTTTACAGAAAGGCCAATTCTTTTTTTCATCAAGATTCTCTTTATATGGTTATGGTGTGTAGGCACCACCAACACTCAAAGCCCAAATTTTCCGCCACTGTTTGACCGGCATATCATTTAAATATTTTACTGCAAGGTCAATTCTTGCTTTCATCAACAGTACCTCTACAGGGTTACGGTGTTACAAAGTTACATTGCAACATAGTTAGATAGGTTAAAAAAGACACAAGTCTATCAAGTTGAACCAATAAAAGAAAGAAAAAAAAACAACCATACAACCCCATATACACAATCCTATACCCACAGTTGATCCAGAGAAAAGGTGAAAAACTCCAGCAAAGCATGAATTCTCTACAGCAGGGGAAAAAAATCCTTCTTGATCCCCCGAGCAGCAATCGGATATTACCTGGATCATCTTTACCTATAAATGTTAGTACCTAGTTATATTATGTACATTTTTTAACCACTTAAGCAAAAAAAAAAAGTTTTTTTGCTAGAAAATTAATTAGAACCCCCAAACATTATACATTTTTTTAACACCCTAGAGACTAAAATGGCGGCTGTTGCAATACTTTCTGTCACACCGTATTTGCGCAGCGCTCTTACGAGGGCACTTTTTTGGGAAAAAATACACTTTTTTGAATTAAAAAATAAGACAACAGTAAAGTTAGCCCAACTGTTTTAATATTGTGAAAGATAATGTTACGTTGAGTAAATTGATACCCAACATGTCACGCTTCAAAATTGCGCCCGTGGAATGGCGACAAACATTTACCCTTAAAAATTTCCATAGGCGACATTTTAAAAATTCTACAGGTTGCATGTTTTAAGTTACACAGGAGGTCTAGAGCTAGAATTATTGCTCTTGCTCTAACGATCAAGGCGATACCTCACGTGTATAGTTTGAACACCGTTTTCATATGCAGGCACTACTCACGTATGCGTTCGCTTCTGCACGTGAGCTTGCGGAGACAGGGCATGTTTAAAAATTGTATTTCTTCTTATTTATTTTATTTTTTATTTTTACACTGTTCTTTAAAAAAAATCGTGTTACTTTTATTCCTATTACAAGGAATATAAACATCCCTTGTAATAGAAAAAAAGCATGACAGGACCTCTTGAATATGAGATCTGGGGTCAAAAAGACCTCACATCTCATATTTACACTAAAACGCAATAAAAAAATGGTCCTTTAAGAGCTATGGGCGGATGTAACGTTTTGACGTCGCTTCCACCCTGCAATGGTATGGAGATGAGTGGGGGCCATCTTACCCTCACTCGTCTCCATACCCAAGAAGGAGAAGGATCCAAACGCCTTCGCTGCTACCGACGGCTCCGGTAAGCGGCGGAGGGCACCTGAGAACAGGGGGGCCCTCTCCCGCTGTCAATAAAAGTGATCTTGCGGCAAATCCGCCACAGAGACCACTATTATCGGAAACCGGATCGCCCGCTGAAGAAGAGCATACCAGGGTTATGGCAGCTGGTGACGTACTACATGTTTTTTCAGCTCTTTAGCACCACCCTTTGGGCTCCTTCTGCTAATTTCGTTTTAGTAGAAGTTTGGTGAGTGTTGATTTGCGCTTTTCTTTTCGCGTTTTTCATTTCGTGCTTTTCAGTTCGTTTCTGAACAGCCGTTCGTCAACCAGACATGTTGCCGAATCGGAGGAGATAACGTGTTTTTTTATTATTGGCCTTGGAGTTATTGCTTTGACATTTTTTTTTGGTTGAATAATGATTTGATTTGGCATATTTTCTATATTTTTGAATGCATAGAATGCACTTTTTGGTTAAGTTCTATTGGCAGATAGCATGTGTAATTTTTTTTTTTTAATGCACAATAAAAAAAATGTGGAGGTTAATACTTGGCTATGTGTTTCACTTCAAATGACAGTTTGGGAGTAGGCAATTACAATGTAAAATTGACAAGGGACACAACATAGTTGTATCTTTGATCTTATAAACTAGGGGATAATGGTGTTGTGGTAACTTGACCAAATAAAAAAAAAAAAACATAATAATATTATTCTTGATATCACTTAGAAAAAAAAAGCCCTTGAAAATTCGTTTGCAATAACTCCATCAGTTTTACCAGCAAAGCAGCTTCATTATTATCCCATTAGAAGAAGAAAATTGTGCGCTGCATTTGGAGATTTCATAATTTGTCATGTCACAAATGTTAATTCTCCATTACAAAACGCTAGTTTACAAGACCGACCGCTTCTGCTTCCAAGCATGCGTGTTTGTACTTTGGACTTTTGTCCGACGGACTTGTGTACACACAAACAGAAAATCCGACAGCACGCATTTGTTGGTGGAAAATTTGAAGACATGCTAGCCAACATTTGTTGGCGGAAAGTCCGACAACAATTGTCCGATGGAGCATACACACGGTCGGGTTTTCCACCAACAGCCTGACATCCAACATTTCCCGTCGGAAAATCCAATCATGTGTATGGGGCTTTAGCCTTCAGTGCACAACTTTACATTTATCAACATTAAACCTCATAGAAGAAGAGTCATTAACCACTACTCTCTGAATTCTGTCTTTTAGCCAGTTTTCTATCCATTTACAAACTGGTCTTTCCAAGCATGTAGACTTTACCTTACCCATTAGCCATGTGTGGGGAACTGTGTCAAACGCTTTTGCAAAATTCAAGTATACTACTGTATGTGCACAGCCATCCCTCTGTCCAAGGTTTTACATACCTCTTCATAAAATGAAATTAGGTTTGTTTGACAACTTCTGTTTTTCATTAATCCATGCTGTCTGTTGCATAAAATATTTTTTGATCACAATCCCAAAACTATACCTCTCACACGTGTACAGATAGAGATAGCGGCGCTAATATAAATTGTGTAAAATAATGGGTCCGAGCAGTATAATGCCTATGACCCTCTACTTATGCATAAAAATATTAATAATAATAGTGTCATGATAAATATTAATTTTATCATGAAAAGAAATTTCCTTAACACCCAGTGAAAAGTGTCACTATAAATAATAAATTACAAGAAATGAATGATCAAGTTCAACAGTTGTTTTTCAATCTTCTACTCTTCCACCACACCACCGTGATAGTGACACCACTCCCTCTGAAGAGCGCACTCACCAGATTGTATAGCCTCCCACTCTCATGCAACCCAGGTGTGGTTCAATTGTTGTTTTGCCAAACACGAGAGTGGGAGGCTATACAATCTGGTGAGTGCGCTCTTCAGAGGTAGTGGTGTCACTATCACGGTGGTGTGGTGGAAGAGTAGAAGATTTTTCACAAGAAGATTGAAAAACAACTGTTGAACTTGATCATTCATTTCTTGTAATTTATTATTTATAGTGACACTTTTCACTGGGTGTTAAGGAAATTTCTTTTCATGATAAAATTAATATTTTTCATGACACTATTATTATTAATATTTTTATGCATAAGTAGAGGGTCATAGGCATTATACTGCTCTGACCAATTATTTTACACAATTTATATTAGCGCCGCTATCTCTGTCTGTACACGTGTGAGAGGGATAGTTTTGGGATTGTGATCAGTTTATGTATTTATTTAAGTGGCAGCTTTTTTTCACTGTACACTGTGTATGTACACATATTTTGTATTCATTTACACATCTTTTATATAGCTTTGCATTTTTCTTTGGCGCAGTGGAGTAAGAGAGATTCAGGGGCGGTTTATTTGTATATCTCTTGCTACAAATCATAAAATATTTTTTCCCAGCAAGAACTCATCTATGTTGTTTTTTTTATTAAACTCTCCAGTATTTTCCCGACTATAGAAGTTAAACTAACAGGTATATATTTACTTGGTAAGGACTTTGATCCCTTTTAAATATAGGCACCGCATATGCCCTACGCCAGTCCAGTGGTAATATTTCAGTCAATAATGGTTCCCTAAAAATTACAAACAATGGCTTTGAAATGATAGAGCTCAATTCTTTAAGGATCTGTGGGTGGATGCCATCTGGTTCTGGTGCTTTATCCACCTTTATTCTGTCTAAATATTTCTGGACCATATCACTTTTGAGCCATTGTGGATCATTTGGGGCTATGTCAATACCATCTCTATTATGGACATGAGCTCCTTTGTATACACAGAGCTGAAGAAAGTATTTAATAAATTTCCCTTCTTTTTGTCCCCAGTCACCCACTATAGATACTCAGACCTGACCTTTTTACTACTAATATATTTGAAGAATTTTGGGGGGGTTTGTCCTACTATCTCTTGCAATCTGTTGTTCGTTTTTTATTTTTGCGTCCTTGATTTCATTTTTGAATATTCTGTTATATTCTTTGTAACATTTAAATGATGATAATGTTCCTTAATTTTTATATTTTTTAAAAGTTATTTTCTTATTATTTATAGCCATTTTAGCTTTGGCCGTGAGCCACATTTTATTTTTAGTCTTTTAAACGTATTGCCCATGGCAATATACTTTGCAGTGAGTTCGCATACAGTCTTTTTGAGGAATTCCCATTTCTGTTCAGGGTCTATTGATGCCAATATTCCCTACCAGTCTTATGCCCCGTACACACGGTCGGACTTTGTTCGGACATTCCGACAACAAAATCCTCGGATTTTTTCCTACGGATGTTGGCTCAAACTTGTTTTGCCTACACACGGTCGCACAAAGTTGTCGGAATTTCCGATCGCCAAGAACGCGGTGACGTCAAGCACGTACGACGAGACTAGAAAAGGCCGGTTCAGAACCAAGCGCAGCACCCTTTGGGCTCCTTTTGCTAATCTCGTGTTAGTAAAAGTTTGGTGAGAGACGATTCGCGCTTTTTCAGACTCGTGGCTTTCAGATCGTTTTCTGCCGTTCAGTTTGTGCTTGTGGGTTTGTATCTGCTCTTCAGTGCGTGCAGTCAGTTCGTATTGGAGTTTTCTGTGCGATCTTGTCCGCTTGTTGCTGTTTTTCAGGTCGCTCTTCACAGGCCTTGCTGTTCTTCAGTGCGTTCTGTTACTTCGTTCTGAGCAGCCGACCGTTTTCTAGCCATGTTTCGTATGCGTACTCCTCGTAGAGTTCGTGCTGTGTGGGGGCTTGGTGTTGGGGTCCTGACCTTGACACAAGTCCAGTCCATGAACAGGGTGGGGAGGAGTTCATGGACCAAGAATTGGTTGCTTCAGCGTGACCAGTTCTGTCATATGCCTTTGCTCCGTGAGATCCGTGAGAATAATCCTGATGATTTCAGGAACTTTCTCAGGATGACGGACCCCGTGTTTCACCGTTTGTTGGCTTCGCTGACCCCCTATATCAGCAGGCAGGATACCTGCATGAGGCAAGCCATCACTCCGGAGCAGAGGTTGGTCGCTACCTTGCGGTATTTGGCCACAGGGAGAAGCCTGCAGGACCTCAAGTTCTCGACAGGCATCTCCCCCCAGGCTCTGGGGATCATTATCCCAGAGACCTGTTCTGCCATCATCCAGGTCCTGCAGAAGGAGTATATGAAGGTAAGATTTTTATCCTTTAATATCACATTTTATTGTATTGAATGTTTGCTAATATATTGTATTTCTTTCCTCATTCCCTAATTACCATGATTGTATTATGCTGTGAATGTCCCCTTTGTCCTCATGCATGCTGGATTTTTATGTAATTATTATTTTAGGTCCTTCATACATATTTGCCCTTCAATAACCTCCCCAGCATGGTGTCTCCTGCCCTATATTCACCTCATGTAGTCACTTAACAATGTATTTTATCAGCTCCATAGTAGTGCTTTACCCCAAACACCCCATAAAATGTTTTGAAATGTTATTTTTGATTTAAATTCAGGCAGAGGGCCAGAGGCTTTTTTTTGTGGGGTCCCCAATTTTTTTGTAACCCTCCCTCCCCCAACTGCTAAGTCAGCTGATCCCAATTCTCTATCCTCAATCATCTATCTGCTGACTTTGCCAAACCCATACACACTATACCCATCTCTTTAGTGCTCAGATTTATGGATGAATTCCCCAAAGCATGTAGTGCAAGGGCCTGCCTGTATACTTTCCAATGGTACTGTTTAAAGTTCTTGTATACTATTATTATCTTGATAGGTAATAGCAGAATGTCCAAATGTGCTCAAATGTGTACAGTGTGTATTTATATCTTTGTATTATGACACTTCTTATCTGTCCAGTGGGCTGCCAATAGTGTAACTAAGGAGGGGCTGTTCCAAGTAATACCCTGTATTTAGGCATTCATCTCTCAATGAAGTGAAGAGGGTTACCTGTCCAAGAGTTCCCCCCCCCCTATAATGTTAGAAATGGCCCATGAGAGGGGGGGGGGGAATATGATAGGTGTACCTTATACTTTGTTGTTGTTAAATTCCCCTTAATAAATGCTATCTGGAGGTTGACCCATAATGTTTGTGTCTAATCTGCTTGCCAGGTTTCTGTGAAAAAATAGTAATGTTTATTGTTTTTTCCTCAACAGTTTCCTTCCACTCCACAGGAATGGCAGACTGTGGCCTCCCACTTTGCCCAGCGGTGGGATTTTCCTAACTGCGGAGGGGCAATTGATGGGAAACACATCCACATCGTCCCACCACCCAACTCGGGGTCGTACTATTATAATTACAAGGGGTTTAATAGTATAGTGATGTTGGCGGTGGTGTCGGCTAATTACGACTTCTTGTATGTGGACGTGGGGAAGAATGGCCGGATGTCCGATGGTGGAGTGATCGCCCAGACGGAGTTCTACAGGCGTCTCCAGAATAGCAGCTTGGACTTGCCACCTCCAGAGGACAATGTTGAAGGTCTCCCATTTGTGTTCGTTGCTGATGAAGCATTTGCGCTGGGGGACCACCTGATGCGGCCATTCCCGATGAGGACCCTCACCCCGGAACAGAGGGTTTTTAATTACCGGCTGGCCAGAGCCCGAAGAGTGGTGAACACATTTGGAATCCTGGCCAGCCGGTTCCGATTATTTATGACACCCATCCATATGGCGGAGTATAAACTGAACCATATAATACTTGCCTGCTGTGTTCTCCATAATTTTCTACGAAAACATTCAGCCAACTATGCTGGCTCAGTTGGGCCTGAGGCCGGAATCCCAAATACTTCAACAATGACGGCACTTGAAAGCGGCCGTCCTGGCTTGCCCTCCCTGAATGCCCGTGATGTCCGGTTACGATACCTGGAGTTCTTTGCGGGTAGGGGGGCTATCAATATGCCAGACAATCTGTGACACCTTTTTCAAATAAAAAACAACCAAAAGAAATTCTTGGTGGACATTTACTGCTTGTATTTGTTTTAGCTGACCCTGACAGAAATGTGTTGAGTGCAGAAAATGTCGTGATTTGGTAACCTTATAAAAAACAGTGTTGGCTGGTACTTCCTAAATGCAAAAACACATTTCACTACAAGAGCACTTGCAACTGCACTGAACCTGCACTTGTAGTGCAAAGAGGATTTGCCCTTAGGAAATAACCCCCATTTGTGCATAAAACAACAATTACATCACCCCAAAAGTGTTGTAGTGTTGAGACAATAATCCACACATTCTTGAGTAAGGCACTTTTTTATACCTGCACAATCACATCTGCATTTACCAAAGGTTTTTAAAACAAACCAACATGTTTGTTGTATAAAATGTTTGCAGTAGCATTATGAAAAATCAAAATATCCATTTCAGATAAAACAGGCCTGTGTAAAACCAACAAGAAAGCCAAAAAACTTGAACTTACAAAGTTCACATTAGGTAAAACCTGAAGGCTATATCAGACATCAGTATTTAGGAACTGGGTTTGATATAGCGTTCAGATGGGGGGAAATCACCCCTGGAAAAACCAAATTTGGAAGATGCACACCAATTTTCAAATGTCCACATGTGCTATCTGCCATCAGGGGGGATCAAGGGACGTGTTTTGGGGGAGCAAGCCCTTCCTCAACGCTACTTTATAATTGAGGAAGGGGTTGCCCCCCCAAAACGCGTCCATTGATCTCCCGTGATGGCAGATAGCACATGTTGGCACACTGTGTGCATCCTCCAAATTTGGCTTTTCTAAACATTGAAAAAAGTTTGGTACCATAAAACAGGTGATTTTGTGGGGTTTAAATTCGCCCCAAAACATCAATGATGTTATTATTTTTTTTAATAACATCAGTGATTTGTTGCTGGATGTTTTGCAATTGGAGATTACACCCCATGATCTCCCCGATCAGTATCTGGGCACTTTCAGATGTAAATCATTCTGGAGCCCTCACATCACAATCACCTAAAAAGAGATAAAGAACAAAAAAAAAGGTCTCAAAAATCTGCCACCAGCCATCTCTTTTACCTGAGTCTGTGGTCGCAGACACTCACCTGTTGTGGTGCCAATCTCCACCACGTCTTCTTCTTCCTCCTGCTCAGCTTCTTGGGTTGGTGGTATTTCAACTTCTTCCAGGGGGGGGGGTCTGTGTTCTCCTGGGATGAGGGGTGTCCCCCGAGTCTTTTCTCCCCTATGTAAAACAAAAATGGTATACTTAGCACACAGATATTTGATGGCAGAACTATAGAAATAGGAAACATTGCTTGGAAGTGGGGTACAATTGTCTATTTTAGCCGAGTTCCAAGATGTATATTTTTTATTGCCCTTTGTCAAGCTGCAATACTTTACCTGTTTGGTACAAGCTTCACAGATGGAGACCCCCCTATAGTATACACTGGAGCACCTGTGTGGCCCCCTAATAAAAATGGTGTTCTTGTGTCCCACACTAGTGCTCCAGTGTCCAGATGTGAAAACAGCTGCTCAGTGTCCTCCCCTTACACACAATCTAGTTTGCATTTCATTCTAGTAACAAACCCATCTACACAAACAAATATTTGGCATCCAAGTAGGCCCCCAAAAATGTGTGAAAATGCATATGGCCTAAACAATGGTGTTCTAGAGGCCGAAAGAAAAATGTTTGATACGAACGAATAATGTGCCCATGAACATTAAAGTTGACCTTTGGAAACGTTACAACTAATCAAAGCATATGGAGCAGAACGAACGTAATAAAGACAGAAAGAATAGGAACACAGCACAACTACTTACTTTTTTGCAGCACTCTCCGGATCTTTCGGTACTGCTCTGGCTCTCTCAACTTCAGGTCCGACCACCGCTTCCTGAGCTGATCTTTAGACCTTCGTACCCCGAAATTCCGCTCGAGACTCCTGACCACTTTCGCCATGATTTTGGCCTTTCGGATGTTGGGGTGGGGGTAAGGCCCATATTTTCCGTCATAGTCGGACTTCCTCATGATGTCGACCATCTCCAACATCTCCCCAAACGACATATTTGTGGCCTTAAAACGTCTCCTTCTGGATCGGGACGTTCCCGGATCCGCCCTTACCTCCTCCTCCTCCTCCTCGTTGCTACAATTAGCCCGCACCTGCTGTATGTCCGCCATCATGCTCTTCCCCCACTGCGCCGAACGAAAAGGGGCGGGGAATACACTAGAAAGAACATCAGGGGCGGGCGGAGTTACACGCATGCGCAGTGTATATAAAGCGTAACACGCGTGCGTATTACGTTTGATCTGTGAGCGGAGGAAGGAGCATTGAACGCGGCGATCGTAAGAACGAAGGTAAGAGACAAACTTGGGCCTATACTGCTTCTATAGATTGAGGCCTATATTGTAACAAGATTAGGAGAGTTTGGTGTGACATTAGGCTTTGTCTTGTGTTGTGTCTTGCAGTGAACATGGATATGGTACTGGAAGATCAGGACTTCATTTCAGTCTTCATAGAGATGCTAAGGGAGATGCCCTGTCTGTGGGAGATTAAACACCCCCATTACAAGAACCAAATAAAGAGGAAGGCAGCACTGGAGCAATTGTGTGAAATTGTGAAGCAGGTGATCCCCACGGCAGACATTACTTATTTAAAGATCTTCATTGGTGGCCTGAGGAGCACATATCTGAGGGAGCGCACTAAAGTCCTGGATTCACAGAGATCCGGAGCAGCAGGTGACATCTATGTCCCCAGGATGTTGTACTACGACAGGCTGCACTTTCTGGCAGGCCAGACTGAACCCAGGCCATCCCTCTCCAGTCTTCCTTCCACGCTTCCTTCCCCCCTGGCTGAGGCTTCTGACGCCCAACCTGGGCCTTCCAGGCCACATGTGGAGGAGCCCAGATTGAGCCAGGTATAGCATTCCTCTAAATATTTCTGCTTGTCCAATCAATGATGTTAACTAGATGTTAGTTGGGAGTACTAATTTATGATTGTGATTGATGATGCAAAAACTAAAACCATGTCCCTTTTTCATACACAGGGAAGTCTCAGCCAGGAGGTGGCTGATCTGCAGGTCCCTCCACCCCCCCTGGAAACAGAAAGTGGCAGGAGGAGGAGTAGCCTAGAGGAGGTGGCCATCAGATTTTTTTGTAGGGCTACAGAGGTCCTGGGAGCACCACACACCAGGCAGGAGAACCTTGCGGCATTCATAGCCTATAAAATGCAGAGGATGGAGGAGGGCCAAAAAGCCATGTGTGAGGCCCTCATATCAGAGGCTCTGGCGAAAGGTGTGAGGGGCCAACTTACACCTCACACACAGCTTTGGGATGGTCCTCCTCCTCCTCCTGCAGGTCCTACTCCTCCTCCAGGTCCTACTCCTCCTCCTGCCACATCTCCAACTGCACAGCCACAGCCCGGAAGGAAGTGTGAAAGGAAGACCAGACAGTGAGGACCCTGGATCCAGTCTGGTCGGCCAAAAGATGCAGCCTCTTGTGGTACCACAGCCTGGGGACACTGATGTCATCTGCTGCTATCCAAGTCTCTGTGAATCCCGGACCAGACTGCCCTCCCTTATATATGGACTCCTCAGGCCACCAATTTTGAGGTTTAAGAATTGATGTCTGCCGTGGGGGTCCCAGGCTTCACTAATTTCTCCTGTTGATCCAGTGTTGCCTTCCTCTTTGTTTGGTTCTGAGCCCTTAATAAAGGATTTTTGTTTTGAATTATACTCTCCTATGTGTTTTACTTCAAAAATGATGGTTTGTTTGTGAGGATTCAGGTACATTTCAAATATACAATGTGAAATGAACAAGGGACACCAACAACAAAAAATCTCATGGAGATTAAATAATAAAAGATATCAATGGTGTTGGGGTAACTTGCCACACAAAACACACACAAAAATATTCTGGAGTAAAAATAAAAATAACATTGAACAAAGATCAGCCTTGGAAAAAATCCAAACATTAAAGAAAAAAAAAGGCTTAAAAACAAAAAAAAAAACATAAAAAATATAAAACTGTCAGATGTGACAACTAATAACAATATATTGAGGGAATCCCACTAAAAAAACACAAATAAAACTTTGTGAGAAGTGTGTGTGAATATGAGCAGCAAAACTACTTAATTCTTGTCACATTATAAAGAAGAAGAGAGTGCGCTGTATTAAACCATTTTTTACATTGCAGCGTGACGAAAGTGCTGTATCCATTGCGAACGCTAAGTTTACCAGAACGAGCTGTCCCGTGTCGGAATTTCTTCTGAGCATGCGTGGCACTTTGTGCGTCGGAACAGGCCACACACGGTCGGAATTGACGCGATCGGATTTTGTTGTTCGGAAAATTTTATCTCCTGCTGTCCAACTTTGTGTGTCGGAAAATCCGATGGAAAATGTCCGATGGAGCCCACACATGGTCGGAATTTCCGACAACACGCTCCGATCGGACATTTTCCATCGGAAAATCCTACCGTGTGTACGGGGCATTAGTCTTTGAGAGCAGCTCTCATCCTTGGAAAATTTGCTCTCTTAAAGTTAAGTGTTTTTATATTTCCCCTGTATTGCTTACAGCTAACATTAAGCCCTGGTTTACACTGAAGTATTTTGACATGCGATTTGACGTGTCAAATCGCATTTCAAATAGGAGGCAATTGCCGTCAATGGCACCGTCCTAATGGGTGCGACACTGCATCTGCCCATTAATACATGTCCGATCGCTGGGAGGAGAACTGGCTCCCATTTAACCCCCCAATGATGCGGCTCTACACTCACCCTCAGCTAATTTCCACTTGTCAAATGTGAGCAGGCGAGTGGAAATTTTGAGGGTTGTTATAGGCAATCATTAGGATTTTTTTGGTTTGGATAGAGTGAGGAATAGAACTTCTGCCAACATGTTAACACTGTTTGTGTTCTTTTTTGGCAGATTGCCTTTCACTCAGAGCAGAAAGTGAGGGAAAATGTTTTCAATTCCTTTGTTTAACCACTTCAGCCCCGGAGGATTTGGCTGCCCAATGACCGGGCCATTTTTTGCGATTTGGCACTGCGTCGCTTTAACTGACAATTGCTCAGTGGTGCGACGTGGCTCCCAAACAAAATTGACGTCCTTTTTTTCCCACAAATAGAGCTTTCTTTTGGTGGTATTTGATCACCTCTGTGGTTTTTATTTTTTGCGCTATAAAATTAGAATGACAATTAAAAAAAAAAAAAGCAATATTTTTTACTTTTTGCTATAATAAATATCCCCCAAAAATATATAAAAAAACAATTTTTTTCCTCAGTTTAGGCCAATACGTATTCTTCTACATATTTTTGGTAAAAAAAAATCGCAATAAGCATTTATTGATTGGTTTGCGCAAAAGTTATAGCATCTACAAAATAGACGATAATTTAATGGCATTTTTATTAATATTTTTTTTTTACTAGTAATGGCGACGATCAGCAACTTTTATTATGACTGTGACATTATGGCGGACACATCGGACACTTTTGGCGCCATTTTGGGACATTCACATTTATACAGCAATTAGTGTTATACATATCCACTTATTACTGTGTAAATGTGACTGGCATTGAAGGGGTTAACCAGTAGGGGGCGGGGAAGGAGTTAAGTGTGTCCTAGGGATGTGTTCTAACTGTAGGGGGGATGGGCTACGTGTGACATGACACTGATCACCGCTCCCGATCACAGGGAGCTGTGATCAGTGTCCTGTCACTAAGAAGAATGGGGAAATGATTGTTTACATTAGCATTTCCCCGTTCTTCCTCTCCGTGAGACGATCGCGGAACTCCCGGCGAACATCGAGTCCGCTGGACCCGAGCATCAGCACCCACGCTGTGCAGCGGGTGCGCGCACCTCCGGCGGCGCGTGCCTGCTATCCAGACCCCATGAGATCACGTACATTAACGTGATTTTGTGCAGGGGAGCCAAACTGCCGCAGTAAAACTGCGGCGGCTGGTCTGGAAGCAGTTAAAGAGTGATGATGTCATCCATCCAGTCATTGAGCAGCCTGGGACATGAACCATCTACTAAGATAATGAGGCAGTCTTCCCATTGACACAAAAAATTAGGCAGTTTTAACACTGTCACCAATGTTGGGGCAGTCTTTCCACTGACATTACCAATGTTACATAGTCCTGACTACTACACCCTATATAAGAAAAACAATGGGGGTAAATAATGATTGTTGGGAATCAATCCAATGTCTCTACCACAGTTCAGTGTTCAGTTCTCTAACCAAAATGCATATATGAAAAAAAGAAATTTGCATCAGAGGGTGTAAAGCTCCCAACCAGGGCAAAGAAGTGGTTAATTGGACAGAAATGAGACTTGTTGGAATGTACAACGCTTGTGTTTGTTTATTACATATCAATAAAAGGAATAATTCTTGTTAGGCACATGGTGTTGCAAAGAAAATAAATAAACAAAACTATTATAATAATATTTTTGTTTATGTATTTTCCTACTACACCTTATAAACTGTTCTGTATGTTACTCCTGGCCACTACACTCTATATATTATGTCTTGATCCCTAACCTCTGCATATTACATACTGCTGACTAAAATGTTTACTGTCTCACCAAATTATGATTGCTAAGTAGTCCCCGACTATGTATTTTAATGGAGTTCTCCTTTAAGGTAGACACAGGGTTATGTATACTTTCCGTGTGCAGAAAAGCATATGGAATTAAATTTTTATTCCTAAGCTACTCATCTCATGTCTTGAGGTATTTTAGGATCCTAGCCATGTCCCTGTAAAGAGCAATTACATTTGTGCCTTAAGCAGAATTTATCAAATAATGAGGATTTTGAACTACAGATTGAACTACAGAATAAATTATTGGTAGATATACTTCTGGATAGAGGCTTCACCAAAAATGTTGAAAAAAGGAGATAAAAAAAATTGTACCAGAGCTCCCGAGATAACCTATATTGGGGAGAGGGGGGGTTGAAATGAAAAATAAGTCAAGTACTCCTATTTTTTCCCTCTGTACTTTATGCAGCAGTGCTTTTGTGACAGTGTTATAAGAATTCAGAACCTGGGAATTTTTTTAGTGGCTAAAATGTTATTATCATTCATTGTTAAAAAGGAAATGTACCAAGTTTATCCATGTAAAAGTTCAACACAAAAAAGTTAGATAAGCATAATGTGCAGTGCTACTACAGTCAATCTCCGTGGACATTTGGATTTTTGTAAAAAAATAAAGTTTCTAGTATCTATACACACAGTAAGCTTGTTGACTCAACACCTGTTACAAATGGAGAACTAAAGTCACAGGGTATTACCTTGAAATGTAAATTTAAAAAACAAGTCCCTAAATGGGACTAAGGCAGTTCTGTACTACAAAAATAACTATCAAAAACAAATTATATATACAGAAACATGGTGGATTTACTAAAGTTTACTGTTTTCACTACAAAAAAACATTTAAAACCATTTCTTTACAACTATATGCTTGTCCTTATAACTCTCTTTAATTATGTCCAAGAAAAGGCATTTATTACTAGGGATGGGCTTAAAGTGATTGTAAGCGATCACCTTGTAAAACAGCCCATTCAGTTTAAAATGGAAATGAAAGGCAAAACATTTGTGTATAGATAAAAAAAAAAACATGATAAATACCCTTTTTCCCTTTTTTTTATAAGTGATTACATGCCCTCTGTTCCCTCTGTTCTCAGATGCATCCCTCCTAGGGCGAGGAGAAAAAAGCAACAGCACACTGGTCTTTCCTGTGAGAGGTTGTTCGGGGGGGGGGGGGGTGTCAGGACAAGTCTGATCATTGGAGGAGAGCTCACTGAGTTCCCAGAATAGCTTGGGAACTCGCCACAGAAAAGCAGAGGGACTGGCAGGGATTTCACACAAAGGAAGCAATACAAAGAGAACAGGATACTTTTTCATACACGTGCATGGTATAGCAGTCACATTTCAGGAATATGAAATGTTGGGGTAACAAACACTTTAACTCTTCCTGTCTGTCTCCATGATGATAAAAGGCATGTAATATATTTCTCCATAAAAGTAAAGCCGTGTTTTTTGTATCCAAGAAGCTTCCAAAGCATGATTTCAATACTCAGCTAATAGGTTATGGGCCCAGGCACCCAGCACACCCAGCAGCAAAGCTAGCAAGCCCAGCAGCACACAGGCACTGGAAAAGAGAATTCTGCAAAACAGTGAGTACAATGAGTCTGTAAATACTGTATGCAAGCAGCTGAAAGATGACAAGTGGTTCAGATGTGAAGTTTGCAATTGCAAAGCTGAATAATGCCAATTACCAGCTGTGGAAGTTCAAGCTAGAAGTGCTTTTGAACAAGGATGACTTGTGGCAAGTGCTGAATACAGACAGACCCACAAATGGAGAGAAGGAGGACTGGGACAGGAAGTACAGACAGGCAAAGCAACTATAAGCTTACTTGTGGAAGATGACCAGCTTATCCACATAAGAACAGAGAAAACAGCCAAAGGTATGTGGACTTCATTACAAAAGCTGCATGAGCATTTAAGTCTAAACAGCAAACTGCTTTTGCTAAGAAAATTGTACAAGATGAGACTACAAGAAGGCCAGCAAATGTGTGACCATGTGAATGCTATGCTAGAGTTCATAGAGCAACTGCGTGTCATTGGAGAGGACATCAAAGATAACCATATTGTTGCCCTGCTCCTCTGCAACCTTCCAGAGACATACTGCTCTTATTAACGCTTTAGAAACCAGACCCGAGCAGGAACTAACGCTTGACTATGTCAAAGGGAGAATGAATATGACAGAAGGAAAGAAAATACATATTGTGATGACAAAGCTCATAAGATGTATAAAGGCATAAAGCTCAACAAAGAAAGCAGAGCCTGTTTTCGCTGTAAAAAGGCCGGTCACTTAAAAAAGGACTGTTCTATCTGGAAAGCTGAGCAGCGAAAGCTAGAGCTATCCACAAAAGAAAGAGTCAAAGCAATCACAATGGAAACTACAGACACATCATGGAGTGGTACCTTTAAAGTGACACAAAGCAGAAAGCCACGTGGCTGGTGCATAAACTCAGGAGCGGCAAGCTACAGGACTAGCAATGACACCTTCTTCACAAACACTGATTACAGTGCAAAAGATGTTTTCCTAGCAAACGGGAGAAGCATCACTGCAGAAGGTAGAGGGCAGGGCTTCCTGAAGTGCATTACACCACAAGGAGGCAAGCGGAGTATCCTTGTAAAGAAAGTGCTGTATGTTCCAGAACTAGAAGGCAGCCTTCTATCAGTGAAAAGTCTTGCAAACAACGGTCTCACAGTTAAGTTCCAGGGTGATGAATGCACAATTCACAATAATAAGCGATTCCTTGCACCTATACGGACTCATCACCACAGACCAGCAAGCCAATATAGTCTCTAATGACATACACAACAAATGTATTCACTTATGACACAGGTGGCTGGGGCACAGAAGTCCAGAAGCTATACAGGACATTATAAAAAAAAGTTTATCAGAAGATTTGACAATAGCACCTTGCAAAGTGCTCATGAAATGCAAGTGCTGTATTGAAGCAAAAGTCAACATGCTCCCCTTCCACAGGTGTCTCAAAGAAAAACTACCCATCCCCTGCAAATCATACACAGTGAAGTATGCGGTCCAATGAAAACTCCCACTTCAGGAGGGAACAGATATCTACTGACTCTCTTTGATGATTATTCTAGGTACACAACTACTTACCTGATAAAACACAAGAATGAAACATCAGAGAGAAACTTAAAGGGTTCATTACCATAGCAACAAATTCCAACAGAAATCAGGAATAATATGCACCGACAATGGAGGAGAATACATAAGCAAAGAAGTGGCCTCATACCTGAAGAGATAAGGAATATCAGACAACCACACCATACACTCCTGAAGAAAGTGGTGTAGCAGAAAGGAAAAATCGCATTCTTATAGAAATGACCAGGTGCATGTTGTCGGATGCCAACCTACCTCACAAGTACTGGGGAGAAGCAGTCATGACTGCAACCTACCTACAGAACAGACTACACTCAAGAGCCATTAAAAGTACTTAATTCGAAAGTTGGTATGGATCAAAGCCTAGCATAGGGCACATCAGAGTGTTTGGATGTAAAGCATATGTCCATATTCCAAGTGAAAAGCGATCCAAGCTGGAGAACGGAGCCATAGAGGGCATTCTTGTAGGCTACAGTGAGCAAACTAAGGGTTACAGAATGCTACACCCAAAGACAAAATGACAATAAGCTGTAGTGTTTACTTTGATGAGAGCCCATCACCAGAAACACCGATTCCTGAAAGTGTGAAGTGAATATACCAAGCAAACCAGAAGAAAAGGTCAACCAAAGCAAACCTTTGCAGGAGTCAGAACAAGAGGTAGAACTCACATTGCCTAAATCAAGTTCCCCACCAGATCCTGCTGAACTGCCTGAAGACAGAAGATCCACTCGGACTACAAAAGGCGATACCCCCCACAAGCTGTCATACACTGTCAAAACACACAGCATACTTGAACCAACATCCTGGGAAGGCATAGAAAAACTGACAAAACATGAAGCCAATAAATGGAGAAAGGCAGCAGTAGAAGAACTAAAGTAACTTCAAGAAAATAAAACCTGGACACTTACAGAGCTCCCTCCTAACCACAAAACTATAGGAAGTAAGTAGACTTTCAAAGTAAAGTCAGATGCAGAAGGGAATAACCACAAATACAAAGCCAGACCAGTTGCCAAGGGTTACTCCCAGAAATTCAGTGAAGATTATGATAAAACATTCACTCCTGTCGTAAAACACTCCACCGTCAGAGCGCTTCTTAGCATTGCAGCTGGGAGGGGCATGCAAGTGAAACACCTAGACATTAAAACTACTTTCCTATATGGAGATATCAAGGAAGATCTCCACATGGAGCAACCACCAGGGTTTGAGCAAGGAAACAACCTTGTGTGTAAACTTCAGAAGAGCATCTACGGTCTTAAGCAACCTGCAAGGATGTGGAATGAGAAAGTGAACAAAGTACTTACCAGAGAGGGATTTTCAAGAAGTAAAGCAGACCCCTGTCTCTACTCCAAGAATCAAGAAAACAAATGGATATACATCCTTATCTATGTCAATGACATTGTAGCCTGTTTTGAACAAGAAGAGGATTACAATCAGATAGTTCACAAGCTGAAAGAAAATGTTGAAATCAAAGAACTTGGGAACATTAACTACTATCTGGGAATCCAAATAGAGAGAGAAGAAGATGGAAGTTATCTTCTTAACCAATCTCAGAAAATCTCAGAAAGCTTGGAAAAAATCCATATGCAAGATGCAAAGGAAGTGAAAACTCCTGTTGAACCAGACTATCAAAAGAGAAATGAAGCAGAACACTTGCTACCCAACAATGACATGTATTGCAGAGCAATCGGTATCAGTGGGCATACTATGCAGGAAAGTTTCAGCTCCCTGTCAGCGTGACTGGAACACAATAAAAAGAGTGATGCAATACCTCAAAGGAACAGCTACCAGCAACATCAAATCCGAAACTGGTCGGATATGTGGATGCTGATTGGGCCAGGGACTGCACAGACTGCAAATCCACAATTGGATTCATCTTCCAATATGGTGAAGGAACCATAAGTTCGTCTAGTCAAAAGCAAGCAACTGTCGCTCTATCTTCAACTGAAGCAGAGTACATTGCAGCAGCACACGCTTGTCAAAAAGCAATATGGATTCATCAACATTTTGTGGACATTGGGATAGACATGTTATCCCACTCAGATTAAAACTCAATTCTTTCAATGTCTTGCCACTTGGGATGGGGGATAAGTTAGCACGCATTCTGTGACGTTTAGCACTTCTTCAATTATTCTTGGGATAGACATGTCAAATATCACCTACTGAGGGACAATCAGGAGTAAGGTGTTATTGACATTCAATACTGCCTGTCAGAGGAGATGACTGCTGATGCACTCACCAAGCCTTTGTTGAAGGAACGTCGTTATTTCCAGAAGAAGCTGAATATATTTTCACAGAAATGAAGGAACATGCTGTTGAGAAGGGGTGTTGGAAGAACTAAAACAATTTTTCAGAAATAAAAAAATGATAATTGGCATATGCGTATGTATTCACCCCCTTCGTTATGAAGCCAATAAAAAGCTCTGGTGCAACTAATTACCTTCAGAAGTCACATAATTAGTGAAATTATGTCCACCTGTGTCACATGATCTGTCATTACATATACACACCTTTTTTGAAAGGCCCCAGAGGCTGCAACACCTAAGCAAGGGGCACCACTAACCAAACACTGCCATGAAGACCAAGGAACTCTCCAAACAAGTAAGGAGCAATGTTGTTGAGAAGTACAAGTCAGGGTTAGGTTATAAAAAATATCCAAATCTTTGATGATCCCTAGGAGCACCATCAAATCTAGCATAACCAAATGAAAAGAACATAGCACAACAGCCAACCTGCCAAGAGACGGCTGCCAAAACGTATGGATCGGGCAAGGAGGACATTAATCAGAGAGGCAGCACAGAGACCTAATGTACCCTGGAGGAGCTGCAGAGTTCCACAGCAGAGACTGGAGTATCTGTACATAGGATGACAATAAGCCGTACGCTCAATAGAATTGGGCTTTATGGCAGAGCGGCCAGAAGAAAGCCATTAGTTTCAGCAAAAAACAAAATGGCACGTTTTGAGTTTGTGAAAAGGCATGTGGGAGACTCCTAAAATGTATGGAGGAAGGTGCTCTGGTCTGATCAGACTAAAATTGAACTTTTTGGCCATCAAAGAAAACGCTATGTCTGGCGCAAACCTAACGCATCACATCACCCATGTGAAACATGGTGGTGGCAGCATCATGCTGTGGGGATGTTTTTCAGCAGTCGGGACTGGAAAACTGGTCAGAGTTGAGGGAAAGATGGATGTTGCTAAATACAGGCACTCTGTGTGTGATTTGAGGCTAGGAGGGAGGTTCACCTTTTCAGCAGGACAATGACCCCAAACACACTGCTAAAGAAACACTTAAGTGGTTTAAGGGGAAACATGTAAATGTGCTGGAATGGCCTAGTCAAAGCCCAGACCTCAATCCAATAGAAAATCTGTGGTCAGACTTAAAGATTGCTGTTCACAAGTGCAAACGATCCAACTTGAAGGAGCTGGAGCAGTTTTGCAAGGAGGAATGGGCAAAAATCCCAGTGGTAAGATGTGACAAGCTCATAGAGACTTATCCAAAGCGACTTGGAGCTGTGATAGCCGCAAAAGGTGGCTCTACAAAGTATTGACTTTAGGGTGAATAGTTATGCACATTCGCTTTTTCTGTTATTTTGTCCCATTTGTTGTTTGCTTCACAATAAAAAAAAAATCTTCAAAGTTGTGGGCATGGTCTGTAAATTAAATGATGCAAATCCTCAAACAATCCATGTTAATTCCAGATTGTGAGGCAACAAAACACAAAAAAATGCCAAGAGGGGTGAATACTTTTGCAAGGCACTGTATATCCAGCACTTGGAAGTGTTTCTCTATCTGGATCCTTTCAAACTTGTAACAACTATTCACTTAAGATATGTGGATAAATACATTGTTAGGTTTGCAGTGGGTTTTTTGGAAATTATTTCTTTCCACTATGTAAAAATTATCATACTTTTTTTGTACAACAGGTATAATATATTATACGACAAAATTTATCACAAAAGTGAGTTTCACAAATCTAAAATAATTTGTTGGAAGCCATTTCTATTCGAAGAAGACTATTACTGCAAGAAATATGCATGCTTCTATTGCTGACTTCCCACCCATTTCTGAAAATGATTCGTTTTCTGGTCAGTCCTATTGCTTCAATACTTCAGTCATTTATGAAGAGCAAAAGCATTTTAAATTGAGATCAGAAAAACTGTCCATTTATTTCTCTTTGTGCATGTTTAACTGAATTAAACTTTAACGGGACCATTCATGTAAACAATGTTTATTTTTCATGCAGGCTGGTTTGGCTGTTATAATATGGGATGTTGGGGTTGGGTGGTAGCTCCATTTGGTACCATACCTGAAGCTGATCACTAACATTGAAGATCTTCTAGTTGTCTGGAGAGTTGCCCACCTATTCTTCCCTCATCCAAAGATTTTTTTACAGCTTTGCTGGCAGTTTGACCTTTACAGTGCAAAAAAGGGCCATTTCGTACTGTGTATGTTTTCTTCATCAACATTCATTCCTATAGGAAAACAGTACTGAAGCTGAACATGGAGCCCACCATGAATACAGCTTTCCAATAGCATGAGCAGTATAAGATGCCATTTTAGGGAGCAAGGCTGGTTGGACCTGAGCAGGGCAACACAGAGAGGAACACTGGATCAGTTTTAAAGATGCATTTATCCTATTGGGAGGCATTCGGGGAAGTGAGGTGTGAGGATAATGTGGTCTGATGTATTCCAAACTGAAGAGTTCCAAAAAGAAGAATGAGGAAGTAGTACTAAATACTGTTCCGGACTCATTTTCTCCAACATTCGTAAATCAATAAAAAAAAAAAAAATGGTCATATTCAAATCTCATGTAAAGGTTAGGCAGCAAAAGGAGGTGATACAGTTGACTAATCAGAGTCCCACTTAAGACACATTTGACAGAAAGCAGACAAATTTAGAAGGAAGGGAAACCTTATCTAGCAGGATATTCAAATGACTGCTGATGACTGCCGGTGAGGCCCTGTCATAAATGGTCAAGTCATAAACAGTGCAGTGACACATCTGTAAATCTTTCTTTATCTAAAACAGAACTTTCATAAATCTCAACCTCTCAACCTTAATTTATATTCTATAACGGTTATGGTAATGGATTTATCGTCCAAAAAAGGGGCTTCATGTACTAGACAATACCAATCCGTTTGACACCAATTTATTTTTTTAGGTCCAGAAGGCTAAAAAGACACCTTCTAACGTCTAAGCAAAATATTCATCAGATCTAAATCATCTGTGGTATCTAACAAATTTGTAATTTATTTCTAAAAATAATATGCTTGATTGATATATTGTAAAACCTTGTCAGATGGAAATATAGATGTATACAGAATAGGTGGCATTGGGGTGTGCCTGCTGAGCATAAAAAAAATACTCTCCAGAACACCCCTCAACCCTTTTATTGGGTACAGTTAGTTCTGTGGCACCTTCTAGAGGGCCAAGAAAAACTTCCATGGATACTGAGAGGCATGTTTCTGAGGACCAATGATTTACAGTGGGGACAGAAAGTATTCAGACCCCCTTACATTTTTCACTCTTTGTTATATTGCAGCCATTTGCTAAAATCATTTAAGTTCATTTTTTTTCCTCATTAATGTACACACAGCACCCCATATTGACAGAAAAACACAGAATTGTTGACATTTTTGCAGATTTATTAAAAAAGAAAAACTGAAATATCACATGGTCCTAAGTATTCAGACCCTTTGCTCAGTATTTAGTAGAAGCACCCTTTTGATCTAATACAGCAATGAGTCTTTTTGGGAAAGACGCAACAAGTTTTTTACACCTGGATTTGGGGATCCTCTGCCATTCCTCCTTGCAGATTCTCTCCAGTTCTGTCAGGTTGGACGGTAAACGTTGGTGGACAGCCATTTTTAGGTCTCTCCAGAGATGCTCAATTGGGTTTAAGTCGGGGCTCTGGCTGGGCCACTCCTTTGTTATTTTAGCTGTGTGCTTAGGGTCATTGTCTTGTTGGAAGGTAAACCTTCGGCCCAAACTGAGGTCCTGAGCACTCTGGAGAAGGTTTTCGTCCAGGATATCCCTGTACTTGGCCACATTCATCTTTCCCTCGATTTCAACCAGTCGTCCTGTCCCTGCAGCTGAAAAACACCCCCACAGCATGATGCTGCCACCACCATGCTTCACTGTTGGGACTGTATTGGACAGGTGATGAGCAGTGCCTGGTTTTCTCCACACATACCACTTAGAATTAAGGCCAAAAAGTTCTATCTTGGTCTCATCAAACCAAAGAATCTTATTTCTCACCATCTTGGAGTCCTTCAGGTGTTTTTTAGCAAACTCCATGCAGGCTTTTATGTGTCTTGCACTGGGGAAAGGCTTCCGTTGGGCCACTCTGCCATAAAACCCTGACTGGTGGAGGGCTGCAGTGATGGTTGACTTTCTACAACCTTCTCCCATCTCCCGACTGCATCTCTGGAGCTCAGCCACATTGATCTTTGGGTTTTTCTTTACCTCTCTCACCAAGGCTTTTCTCCCCCGATAGCTCAGTTTGGCCGGACGGCCAGCTCTAGGAAGGGTTCTGGTCGTCCCAAACTTCTTCCATTTAAGGGTTATGGAGGCCACTGTACTCTGAGGAACCTTAAATGCAGCAGAAATTTTTTTGTAACCTTGGCTAGATCCGTGTCTTGCCACAATTCTGTCTCTGAGCTCTTCAGGCAGTTCCTTTGACCTCATGATTCTCATTTTCCCTGACATGCACTGTGAGCTGTAAGGTCTTATATAGACAGGTGTGTGGCTTTCCTAATCAAGTCCAATCAGTATAATCAAACACAGCTGGACTCAAATGAAGGTGTAGAACCATCTCAAGGATGATCAGAAGAAATGGACAGCACCTGAGTTAAATATATGAGTGTCATAAAAAAAGAGAAGGGGGTTCAACAAGGACCCCCTGAGCGGACTTTAGAGGCACAACAAACCTGAGAAAGCATAATCAAAGTAACAATATAATCAATTGTATTCAATATAAATACATACAATACAAAGACATTGACAAAAGATATTAAAAAATCATCTAAATAAAAAAATATACATGATACAGGCCCCGATGTGTCTACCCATTTCGTATAGAACTTCTTCAGGACACATTCAGGTTTCAGTAAATACACAAGAGGGTTTCACTTGTAAAGAGGCTTTCACAAGTTCAAAAATGGTAGTTCAAATTTATTTAAATATAGACGTCAGGGTCTTAGCAATAGAGGTGGATCACCATCAATTGTTTCCATTTACAACCAATCTTGGGGTTCAGTTCCAATGAGGAAGGGCCAATAAATAGCCAATAATAAATAGTATCACTGCAGCAACCATGGGGGGGGCACCAATGAGCTCATAAACCGTGTCTGCTCAATGGACCATGTGGAACCGTGCAAATGCACTGGGGGAGCTTAAGATAGAATTGGATGTAGATCCCCAGGATATATATGAGTGTCGCAGCAAAGGTTCTGAATACTAACGCCATACACTGTTCGAATTTCGAAAGAAATCTCTTTTGAAAATCGTATCAAAGAATTTTCGTACAAATTTCGCACCATTAGTGGGCTGCAACAACGACCGATTTTCGTGCGGCAATTAAATTTGAGGAATCGGACATGTTGGAAATTTTTTGAAAAACAAACAATTTTCTAATCAATGATGGGAGAATCGTGCCAGAAATGTAATAAGAAAAGAAAATTTACGGAGAGAAAAGATTTCTGCCCACAAAAATTCTTTTCTATAGCAACAAGAGGTGAAATTGAAGGCTCCGTCGGCGGAATTTCGAAAATCAATGGTGGCATCATCGGATCACAAAAAAAACGAACTTTCTGATTTTGAAAAGAAAATTTGTTCGAAATTCGACCATGTATGGCCTGCTTTAGTGATATTTCAGTTTTTTTCTTTTTTAATAAATCTGCAAAATGTCAACAATTCTGTGTTTTTCTGTCAATATGGGGTGCTGTGTGTACATTAATGAGGGAAAAAAATGAACTCAAATGAGTTTAGCAAATGGCTGCAATATAACAAAGAGTTAAAAATTTAAGGGGGTCTGAATACTTTCCATCCCCACTGTGTGTATATATGTGTATATATATATATATATATATATATATACATATATATATATATATATATATATATAGGATTGGACTTTCTCTGCAAGCGATTGAACTCTGCACCAAACCCAAGATCCAGCAGACCTCCAGTTAAGCAATTTTGCTTTTAAATCCTTTTATTTTTTGTTACTCATGTATTGTTTATGTTATTTATTGTATAATTTTTCTTTTATTTTCATTAATCACTTTTCTACTAGGGTATTTTTATTTTTTATTTTTAACATACGTTGAAAACTGAATTTTTTTGCTATTAAAATAACTTAAAGCGGGATTCCAGCCTGAAAAAAAAAATGTAAAAGTCCTCAGCTACAAACACTGTAGCTGCTGACTTTAAATAAGTACTTACCTGTCCTGGGTGCCCGCGATGTCGGCCGCCCGGGGCCGACCCGTCCCTCGGCTCTCGGTTCCCGGCACCGCCATCCTAGGTAAGGGAAATGGGCAGTGGAGCCTTGCGGCTTCACTGCCAGTTTCCTACTGCGCACGAGCGAGCGGCACGTCGCTCTGCTTTGTGAATGGCCCCGTGGTGTTCTGTGAACACACACAGTTCCCAGAAGACAACGGGGCCGCATCATCGAGAAGAAGAACACGCCACGGAATAGGAAGAGGCAGATTAGGAAGACTGCCTAGCAACAAGGATTTAGGTAAGTTTAAATTTTTTTTTTTTTTTTTTTGGATTTTTGGTGATTTTTTTTTTTTTTTTCAGGATGGCCCTCCACTTTAACCACCTCAATACCGGGCACTTTCACCCCCTTCCTGCCCAGGCCATTTTTCACCTTCCAGCGCTGTCACACTTTGAATGACAATTACACCATCAGGCAACACTGTACCCAAATTCATTTTTTATATTTTTCTTCACACAAATAGAGCTTTCTTTTGGTGGTATTTAATCACTGCTGAGATTTTTATTTCTTACAAAAAAAGAAGACAGAAAATATTGAACAAAAAACGTTATCTTAGTTTCTGTCAGTAAATTTTGTAAGTAAGTAATGTTCTCTTTCACTGATGTGCGCTGATGAGGTGGCACTGATGGGCACTGATAGGCTGCACTGATGGCCACTGATGAGGTGGCACTTATGGGCACTAATGAGGCGGAAATGATGAGGCGGGACTGGTGGGCACTGGTGGGCACTGATAGGCAGCAGTGGTGGGCACTGATAGGCGGCACGGATAGGTGGCACTGATGGGCAGTACTGATGGGCACTAATGGGAGGCATTGATGGGCAGCATTGATGAGCAGGCACTGATGGGCACTGAAAGGCTGCACTGACTGGCATTACTTATGGGCACTGATGGGCACTGATTGGTGCTGATGGCCATTGATTGGTGGCGCTGATGGGCACTGATTGGTGGCACTGATGGGAACTGCAAGGGTATTCCTGTAATCAGGGCACTGATGATCTCCCCTGCAAAGAGATGCCACTGATCGGCACTCCTCACCACACACTCTGTCAGTGTGAGACAAGGAGAGCCGATTCAGGGCACTTCCTTGTTTACATGTGGCCGGCTGTGATTGGACACAGCTGATCACATCGGATCTGGTGGACAGATTACTGGGAGGGGCTGGGGAAGACCCATTGGTTGGCATCAATGACAAAGTCAGAGGCAGATGTAGTGTCCTAAAGAATGATTTTAGGGACTAAATTGAGGAAAACGACCTCCAAGGCAGTATTCTCAGGAATACTACAGGTACATCGAGCCACACCAGAAAGGCAGAGGGAGATTAGGGAAGTAAACAAGTGGGTTTGGGTTCCTGGAGGACTGGGCCGACTTCTCAGTCGATAACCGGTACTATAGAAGGGACGGGCTGCACCTAAATGAGGAGGGTGCAGATCAGCTAGGAATGAAGTTAGAGAGGTTTTTAAACTAGGCGATGGGGGGGAGAGTCCAGAGGTAGAGATAGTCAGCGCGGAACATATTTCAGAGGTAGTATTGGCAGTATTAGTGGTAGGTTGACCAAAGCACATAAACCCAAGGTAAGTATAGTAGCAAGTCCTAGTTGCAATCTCGGAACACCCAATAAGAGGATAATATGCGACTGGTCTAAACTACGAGGCATGTTCACCAATGCCGGGAGCCTGGCGGACAAGATGGGTGAATTAGAGATACTGTAGTACGAGGAGGATTTAGATTTTATGGGAATCTCAGAGACCTGGTTCAACAGCTCTCATGATTGGCTGGCAAACATTCAAGGGTATACCCTTTAATGCAAGGATAGAGAGGGTAAAAAAGGGGAGGGGTATGCCTATATATCAAGAATAATGTACAAGTGAATGTGAGAGATGACATCACTAAGGGAGCTAGGGAGGAGGTGGAATCCTTATGGCTAGAGCTTCAAAGGGATGACGTTAAGGGGAAAAAAATACTGGTAGTATGCTATAGGCCCCCTAACCCGAGGGAGGAAAGGGAGACAGATCTCCTATCACAATTTGGATTAGCAGCAAAGATGGGAAGTATTATCATAATGGGGGATTTTAACTACCCCACATATTCATCTAAGGCTCGCCAGTTCCTAAATGTCTTGCAGGACAATTTTATTGGTCAGATGGTAGACACACCAACTGGAAAAATAGCATTACAGGATCTACTGATTACCAACAATACAGACCTGATCACGGATGTGGAAATACGGGGCAATTTAGGTAACAGTGATCACAGGTCAATTGACTTCAGTATAAATCACACAAATAGGAAACATTAGGGGAATACAAAGACACTGAATTTCAAAAGAGCCAACTTTCCTAAACTACGAGCCTTGCTAGAAGGCATAAATTGGGATAGTATCTTAGGAACAAAGAACACAGAGGAGAGATGGGTTTGCTTGAGGAGCATATTAAATAATGGCATTAGCCAATGCATCCCATTGGGTAATAAATTTAAAAGAGCGAACAAAAGTATGTAAACAGTAAAAAAGTAAGGACAGACCATATTGGCCCCATAAGGAATGAGGAAGGACATCTGGTTACAAAGGATAGGGAGATGGCGAAGGTATTGAATTTATTCTTCTCCTCAGTCTTCAGGAGGAAATCGGGGGGCTTCAGTAACCAAAATTGCAGTGTTTATCCTCATGACACATCACAGGAAGCACCTCCATGGTTAACAGAGGACAGAATTAAAATTAGACTTGGGAAACTTAATATTAATAAATCACTGGGACCAGATGGCTTGCACCCAAGGGTACTTAGGGAACTCAGTCAAGTTATTGTTCCTAATTTTTACTGATAGTCTACTGACTGGAATGGTACCAGCTGATTGGAGAAAAGCCAATGTAGCACCAATATTTAAAAAGGGCATACATCCCTGGTAATTACAGACCAGTTAGCCCAACATCAATAGTATGTAAACTCTTGGAGGGGATGATAAGGGACTATATACAAGATTCAGTAATGAGAATGGTATCATTAGCAGTAATCAGCATGGATTCATGAAGAAGGCCCGTAGATGTGGATCTGGATTTTGCAAAAGCATTTGACACAGTTCCCCATAAACGTTTACTGTACAAAATAAGGTCCGTTGGAATGGACCATAGGGGGAGTACATGGATTGAAAACTGGCTACAAGGGCGAGTTCAGAGGGTGATGATAAATGGGGAGTACTTTGAATGGTCAGGGGTGGGAAGTGGGGTCCCCCAGGGTTCTGTGCTGGGACCAATCCTATTTAATTTGTTCATAAACGACCTGGAGGATGGGGTAAACAGTTCAATCTCTGTATTTGCGGACGATACTAAGCTAAGCAGGGCAATAACTTCTCCGCAAGATGTGGAAACCTTACAAAAAGATCTGAACAAATTAATGAGGTGGGCAACTACATGGCAAATGAGGTTCAATGTAGAAAAATGTAAAATAATGCATTTGGGTGGCAAAAATATGAATACAATACACTGCAATATGAACGCTATACACTGGGGGGAGAACCTCTGGGGAAATCTAGGATGGAAAATGACCTGGGGGTCCTAGTAGATGATAAGCTCAGCAATGGCATGCAATGCCAAGCTGCTGCTAACAAAGCAAACAGAATATTGATATGCATTAAAAAGGGGATCAACTCCAGAGATAAAACGATAATTCTCCCGCTCTACAAGATTCGGCACTGCGTTGCTTTAGCTGACAATTGCACGGTCGTGCAACGTTGTACCCAAACAAAATTGATGTCCTTTTTTTACCACAAATTGAGCTTTTTTTGGGGGGTATTTGAGCACCTCTGCAGTTTTTATTTTTTGCGCTATAAACAAAAAAAGATCGACAATTTTGAAAAAAAGCAATATTTTTTACTATAATAAATATCCCCAAAAAAATATATTAAAAAAAACAATTTTTTTCCTCAGTTTAGGTTGATATGTATTCTTCTACATATTTTTGGTAAAAAAAATCGCAATATGCATATATTGATTGGTTTGCGCAAAAGTTATAGCGTCTACAAAATGGACGCGATCTGCAGTTCTTATCGGGACTGCGACATAATGGATGACACTTTTGACACTATTTTGGGACCATTGTCATTTATACAGCGATCAGTGCTATAAATAGCCACTGATTACTGTATAAATGACACTGGCAGGGCAGGGGTTAAACACTAGGGGGCAATCAGGGGGTTAAGTGTGTCCTAGGGAGTGATTCTAACTGTGGGGGGGTGGGCTACCACTGACATGACAGCGATCACTGCTCCCGATGACAGGAAGCAGTAGATCCCCATCATGTCACTAGGCAGAACAGGGAAATGCCTTGTTTACATCTCCCTGTTCTGCCTCTCCATCTCACAATTGGGGGATGTTGGTGAACATCGAGTTTGTGGGAGGCGCGGGCACGCTCCCGCAGTGTGCAGCAGGTGTATGTGCCCGCAAGTTCGCAAATTTAAAGCTACATACAGGTACACCCCTTTGCCTGTACGAGTCATTCTGCTGACATATTTGTGTGTGCGGCGGTCGGTTAAACACCCAAACCATAAAATATTTTATGAAAACAGAGGCCATGTAGAATAAAACAGTAGCAGTTACAATTTTTATGCCAGATGATATTTGAACAAAAGGGTTTATCAAATGCATATTTATATGAAAAAAATCACTAAAATGAATTTTAGTACACATAAATACAATATAATACCCGTTTTTGATTAAATAAAAAATATAGTGATGTATCAATTTAAAAATATATGGTTGTATCATGTAAATAGATACATAATTGCATGCACCTGTGAAATGGCAAAAGTGATGGAAAACTGTGGTGTCAAAAATTTTCCATAGGTGACACATTAAACGCCCTTACAACCTATACATTTTTTAACCATGTTAACCATGAATTATGGTCCCAGAATTATTTCTCCCATTCTGATGTTTGCAATGTTTGCAGCAATACCCCACATGTGTAGCGCAATTTCTTTTTACTTGGCAAGTCTTGAGTTTACATGCATGTGTGTGTAGGGGGGAGGGGTACCGGTGACCAGGCCTCTTTATGGAGTTATCAGGAATATACTAGAGACCAAATGTCTCCCCCACCATCCACAACAGTTGAACGAATATTGTAAAGAGCCCCCTAATATATAATTGCTTTGTGCTAGTACTCCTTTAAATATATTGTTGCTCTGAAGTTAGAAGTAGTAGGGATGTTTCTATAGAGAAGAAAGGAAGTCTTGTTTTTAATATTGTGTTAACTAAAAAACTAGCATCTGGACCAAAGTGATGTAAAGCCTGTGTATTGTTATAAAAGCTGTTATAAAAACTGTCTGAACATTGACAGGCGAGAAATGCTATGAATAACTGTATGTACATGGGGGATATGTTTAGCCTGGCTTAGATTGGTAATGACCCATGGGTGGGCTATATCTTGATGTATACTATAAATATGCGGGACACGGACCAATAAATTCAACAGTGTGTAGATCTGATCTCTGTTGGGTCATTATTTTGTATACATTGTTCCCTGCGCAGATCTGTGTGGTGGAATAGAGGAATGCTGGCAAATAAGGTAAGGTAATGCAGACAGTAATAAGGTGAGAGCTAGGAATAGAGGTATATAATGACAGAGTATCCTATCGGCAGTTAATCAAGCACAGATGTTGTTTGTTTCACTTGTTACCCTGCTGCTGTCCAAAGGTAGCTCAGTTGCCCCTTCCTAATACAGTTATAGTTGAATCAATAGCTGAAAATAAAGGGAAAAAAATAAAATAAGAATGCAGCTGCCACATATAAGGATTATACAGTAAACTGTATTAATAAGTTACAAAAACAAACAGGAACATTTGCAGGATTTAGTCTTACTTTAATATGAATAGGGAAAGTGTTGGTTTGCTTTAAATGGAATCCTTCAGAATAGAAAAATGAAAACTGCCATTTCTGCTTTCAAGATTTGCCTTGCAATGACAGCTTCCATATTTCTGACAGGTTAACTTTAATAAAAACTCCTCCAGGATCAGTAGGGGCAACACAATGTATTCTCAAACCAGATATCTTGACAAAATGTATTAAACCAAAATAGGTAAAACAAGTCAACTACATAAGATGAATACAAACAATATTTGTTCAAAGTTCAATGACTATAAAAATGGCATTCTTTGTATTAATGTATACAGTATTATATTAAAAGGCAGTGGTTTAAGGTATACAGTCCTAATAATATATAAGAAAATGTGCTGTACAATTTGATAAAACACAATTATACTTCTTCGCATTATCCTTATATTTTAATCTATAACTTTCATTGTAATGTAACAAATATCATTTAAAATATACAATGCCGTCTCAAGTGTTACTATTTGAAATAATGACTTAGCATTAAAAGTTTGTTTAATTGGCAATAGTGTGCCGTTATTTTCCATCTTTTTGTCAGCTCATAATTAACTTTTTGTTTTGCATCATTTCATATAGTAATAGTGAAAGCCTGTAATTTTAAACATAAAGCGCACTCTCTATTTCAATAGAAATTAGTTCATTCTCTTGTTTCACTAACTGTGATAATGAATCATTTTGTACTGCAATCATTTTATACTGAGAATTTCCAGATGTGAATTAAGCAAATCTAAAATAAAATTGTTCTACACGTTTGACTGATTGTATGTTGTTTTTCAGTTACATTGAATCATAAGTTATTAATGGAGATATAAGAGCACAGCAAACCTCTTACCTATTGACAATGTATAAAGAAAAAAAAATAGAATGGAAAACCATATGAATTAAATTGTTAAAGAGTAAAACCTAAATAGAGTTATGATTTTGGTTACCAATGGAGTATAAAACAATAATTATTAGTGCAAATATGCAAAGGTATATAAAAAGAATTAAACACAAATGTAAAAGGTTACTGTATATGCACTGCCTGCTTCTGATACCACTAATGCATATCATGTTCAAACACAAAATAGAAATTTGGAAAGACTCAAGTCCTCACAAAGACAACAGTTAAAAATTTGGTCAATTAAAGAGGAAGTAAAGGCAGGGAAAAAAAAAAAAACACACCCTGTAAGGCAAAGGCATAATGAGCTAGTATGCATAGCATACTAGCTCCTTATGACTAACTTACCTGAGATGGAAGCCCCTGAAGTGACCCTCGTTCTTCTCCTTCATCGCCGCCATCTATCCCGGAGTGACTTCCGGGTATTGCGGCTCCGGCGCTGTGACTGGCCGGAGCCGCGATGATGTCACTCAGTGCATGCGTGAGGGAGCTGTCACTAACGGCATGATCGCCGTTATCAGCAGCATGCTCAGTGCGCCTGTGCACCGCTGTCTACGGTGCATGCGCCGTAGACATGGGTGCCAGTCCTTTGCAAATATCTCCTAAACCGTGTAGGTTTAGGAGATATTTGTTGCACCTACAGGTAAGCCTTAATCTAGGCTTACCTGTAGGTAAAAGTGGTCCCAGAGGGTTTACAACCACTTTAATCAAAGCACTAGATATATTCAGTTACTCACTTCCAAATTCTCCACCACAATTATATTGATACTATGTGTACTCAAATCAAAGCAATAGTTGGCCAGTTTTCTCCAGTATACCACTTTAAGATTAAATTGTAAGCATCTACACTATGTCAGTATAAACAATGACAATACTTAAAAAAAAGTATGGGATTTTTTTTTTTTAATCTTGCTTGCCTAGGTGGATGCTGCATATGTCCCCCTGCAGCTCTAACGCTGAGAACCAAGCGATCAAACACCTCCAATCGCTTGGTTCTCGGAGCTCCCTGAGCAGAGAGCTGGTGACTGTTAGTCACCACTGTCTGCTCTACTCTGCACTTCTGTGATCCACAGGAGAAGTACAGCCAACCAGTTTTGGCTGTACTTCTCCTTTAACATCCACTGACAACATGTAAAAGGACAGGAATGAAAAAGGAAAAATAAATGTGGTATTATGGTAAATTCTTTTTTATTTTAGTTTTGGAGAACTAGGAGGGTTAGTCACTGATGTCTGTACTCCCATTGGGGAGATTCACCCTCTCTAACTGTCCTGATCATCAATGTCATAGGAAAAAAGTGAGGGTAAAACTAAACTTTTGAGTTTACACCAGAACAGGAATAGAAGTGAAAAGTGAAATTTTCCAATGGGGACATGTGTTCCTGTGAAAATTTGTTCCTGTCTTAAATGGAAAAATCACATTGTAAACATATCTTCTCACTTCTTGTTGAGCCTACAGGACAGATTGAAGGAACAGCTCCCTAAATAAATGACACAGATGACAGAAATACAGTGGTATTAACCCTCCCGCTATCTAAAATGAAAAAACAATCTTGGCTCAGAAATACTTTAATTTTCTAGTAGCCAAAAAGACAAACAAAAGAAGACCTGCAATGTTTTGCAGTTTCTGCACCACTTATTAAAGTGGTAGTAAACTTAAAGTGATCCTAAAAATGTTTTTTTACCTTAATGCATTCCTTGCATTAAGATAAAAAAAATATTTTATATTGCTCTGTCCTCCTTCCCTGTGTGAAGGGGAAGAGAGGGGAGAAGAGAGGCAGCTGCCTCTCTTCTCCCCTCTTTCTTTTCAAACAGGGACCCGAACAGCCACTGGCTCCTGCCCAAACTGCTCTTCATATTTAGGATTTAACTTTAAAAGTAAATATATGCAGATGTATTATTTTACTTGAAACTTATGTACAGTATTTATTTCCCTGCTATATTCCTAATAATTGTATTTTCTTTTCTCCGCTTAACCTCCTGTTATCCATTATTCTTTAGGCTTAATGTACACGGGACGTTTTGAAACCTCTCTCAAACTATTTAACTTGACAGACAGTAACCCACATTTAAAAATGTCAGTTTTGCCGCGTTTGCATGCCACGTTTAGCCGCTTTTGCTCTTAGAAGCGTTTTTTTTAAAACGAAACACGACTAAATGCGAGTTACTGTGTTTACATGCATTTACAAGCTGTTATAGGCATTTGGCATTTCAAATGCCTCTGGACATCTGTCCTGAATGCATTTTTTTACATTTACAAAAAAATGCTTCTAAACTCAACTGCCTGGAACCAATTACAAATGACCCTGTGTACATGTACTGATAAGACAACATAGAGGAGAGTTCAGGAGCAGCTGAAAAAAAAACGCTCAACTGCTCCTAAACATCTGTTTACCAACAGCAGTGTATATGGAGCCTTAGTGTCTTCCTGCTCTGTTCTACCAACTATATTTCATGTAAAGTATGGCTGGAAATACTACTCCCACAATCATAGTGCATATGCTTGAATTTGTTAACCTCACATAGTTACATAGTAGGTGAGGGGTTGAAAAAAGACACAAGGCCATCAAGTCCAACCTATGTGTGTGATTATATGTCAGTATTACCTTGTATATCCCTGTATGTTGCGGTCCTTCAGGTGCTTATCTCTTGAAGCTATCAATGCCCCCTGCTGAGACCACCGCCTGTGGAAGGGAATTCCACATCCTTGCCACTCTTACAGTAAAGAACCCTCTACGTAGTTTAAGGTTAAACCTCTTTTCTTCTAATTTTAATGAGTGGCCACGAGTCTTGTTAAACTCCCTTCTGCAAAAAAGTTCCCTATTGTGGGGTCACCAGTATAGTATTTATATATTGAAATCATATCCCCTCTCAAGCATCTCTTCTCCAGAGAGAATAAGTTCAGTGCTCGCAACTTTTCCTCATAACTAATATCCTTCAGACCCTTTATTAGCTTTGTTGTCCTTCTTTGTACTCGCTCCATTTCCAGTACATCCTTCCTGAGGATGGTGCCCAGAACGGGACAGCATACTCTAGGTGCGGCCGGGCCAGAGTCTTGTAGAGCGGGAGAATTATCGTTTTATCTCTGGAATTAATCCCTTTTTTAATTCATGCCAATATTCTGTTTGCTTTGTTAGCAGCAGCTTGGCATTGCATGTCATTGCTGAGCCTATCATCTACTAGGACCCCCAAGTCCTTTTCCATCCTAGATTCCCCCAGAGGTTCTCCCCCAATGTATAGATTGCATTCATATTTTTGCCATCCAAATGCATTATTTTACATTTTTCTACATTGAACCTCATTTGCCATGTAGTTGCCCACCTCATTATTTTGTTCAGATCTTTTTGCAAGGTTTGCACATCCTATGGAGAAGTTATTGCCCTGCTTAGCTTGGTATCGTCTGCAAACACAGAGGTTGAACTGTTTACCCCGTCCTCCATGTCATTTATGAACAAATTAAACAGGGTTGGTCCCAGCATAGAACCCTGAGGGACACCACTACCCACCCCTGACCATTCCGAGTACTCCCCATTTATCACCACCCTCTGACCTGCCCTTGTAGCCAGTTTTCAATCCATGTACTTACCCTATGGTCCATGCCAACGGACCTTATTTTGTACAGTAAACCTTTATGGGGGACTGTGTCAAATGCTTTTGCAAAATCCACATACACCGCATCTACAGGCCTTTCTTTATCTAGATGGCAACTCACCTCCTTAAATTTCATCTGCTTTTTAGGGTTTTTTAAATGTTATGATTTTGTAAAAATGAATCATATTACTGCCACTATCCTGCTGAGTTTTTGAATAACCCTTTTTGCTGCCAGAGCCTGTTCTCCTTTATATGCCAGTATCCAGTCTGTGTGGACAATGTGACCATTTGCTGGCTTGGCAGAATCCAAAAGCAGCCTAACTCCTCAAAAACACACAGAAATTTTATTCAATGCAATTTTACTTCAGATGAGTAGTCTAGCTGTAATGTGTGCCATATGCCTCACTTATGATTTATATGATTTCATAGATTTGGTATGGTGTATGTGCAGGGAGGTTGTTTGTTTTCACTTAGGGGGATCAGACATCTTGTCACTGTAAGAATATGTGCCAACAGTTTTTTTTTTTCCACACCTCTGATTGGGAGTCTTAGGAGATGTGTCAAGGGTTTCAATCGTATTGAGGTTTTAGTTAGTTTACAAAATAGGGAAAGAGGGTGGATTGAAATAAGAACAAGTTTGTGAACATCCCTAAAGAAAAAATCAGTTACGCTGTGTTGGTAGTGCAAATGTTATAAAGAGTGATCAGACTGTCTTGCAAATGACTGTGTAAGATGATATAATGGTCATCAGGATCAATTTTTGATTGAGAAAGGTTAAAAGAAATATCCCTATGAAAAAGTAAAAAAAGCAGGTGACCCCTGCTGATATACTATTTGGGGCTGTATAAACTAGAGGGTAATATTTAGCAGCAACCGTGAAGGTGCTTGTGTCCTATCAAGGTGCATTTCTTGGAGCAATATCATGGGGTTACTAAAACTGGAGGATGCAAAATCTGGTGCAGCTTGGCATAGAAACCAATCAGCTTCCAGTTTTTTTTGTCAAAGCTTCATTGAGCAAGCGGAAGTTAGAAGCTGATTGGCTACCATGTGCAGCTGCACCAGATTTTGCACTCTCCAGTTTTAGAAAATCAACCCCTATGCCTGCTTTCTGTCGCCCAACATTTTTTGACATAAAGCTAGCCATCGTGGTGTTGTGAGGGTGAAATAGGTATTACCACATCCTAATTCTGCGGTGCTCCTTATATTGTTGTTTTGGGCAAATGCGTTTTGACTGACTTGTTCCTTCGCTGCTCTTTTAGCGAATCAACCTGCTAGTGTATGCAACTGACTATGTCGGTATTTAAACTTACTGACAAGCAGCCCATAGATGATACAGTTTTTTTTACATTCAACCAGTGGGTTGAACAAAAAAAAATGACTCAATTTCCCCATCCACACACTCGATGAGAATGGGGGAATCCTCCCCACAGGGTTTTTGTATTCTGACAGCAAGAAGACTTCCCCGCCATCAGCATACACTAATCAGCGATGCCAGCTATAGTCAGCGGCACTGATTGAGCCGGGAAAATCCGACAGGGCAGTTGTACAGAAATCGTTCAGTAGATTTGTTTCTGTACAACATCCCTGCTGATACATGGATCGAAATTCAGCTGGTCCATGCTGAATCTGCTAAATTTCTATCTATGTGTGGTTGGCTTAACTCTGTGTACAGCAGACTGGGAAGGCATTCAGACAATCTAAGCTGTATCTCTATTTACAGCTTATTTCACAGTAGTGAAGAAATATATATGAAAGTCGCAAAGGGAACAATAAATGAATTAGATCAATTAAATCATATACAATGTGTATCTAATTAGTAAAGTGCACAATAAAATGAACCATCAGAAATTTCTGTATTAAACATATGTGATCAAATCTTCTTGTGTCTACTCCAACACCATGAATAATAAAGTGCAAACGTGCTTCAATAAACTTGCTTAAAGTGCTTCACCCGAAGTGATGCACTCACCAGATAGCCTCGGCCACAAAGTGACCACAAAGCATGACTTTTAGGAAGGAATCATTAATTCAGTGCTGTATCTCCTTCACGTATCTTATTCCAATCAAGCAATCATTTATGGAGGAAGCTGAATCCCAATCCATTATGTAGGTAATGAATGTAGGTATCTTCACCTTATAATATCTCCTCACTGCAAAGATCAACTTGCATCAAGTATGTCTGTGAAAAAGGTCCACAACAAAGAGCCACAGAAGGCAGGATATAGTATAATACCGCTTATGTTTTATTGCTTAAAAATAGCACTTACATAGTCCAGCATGGGATCACAAACAATCCGCTCAAGGGGAAGCAGAAGCCGGTCCAACGCCAGTATAAAACTAGCAATATGTGCATCTCAGCTGTGCAGACAAAAATATAGGGCTCCTGTGGTTGTTTGTGTCAGGCCTCGCTTCTATGCATTTCACGCTAGAGCACGCGTCATCAGGAAGTCATTTCACAGTAGTGTCATTCTAACATAGTGAATATGCATATGGGGGAGTTCTTTTTCAAATGTCGCTTTATTCAAGTTATATACCTCCTGAGACCTAGTTTGTATCGAGAATATGGTAGCTGGTTGACTGAAATTCTCAGACAGTTTAACTCAACAAGAAGGCACACAAGTAAAATTTAAAATAGTTTAATCTAGCCTTGAGATATACAGAGGATATTTTTCTGGGTTTCTTGCAGGTATAAAGTTATTTAGTTTCCATTATCTTTGAACTGCATGGTTTATTAAGGTGGGTAAAGTAGAACATTCCAACACCTGAAGATACAAAAACTAAGCATAAATCAATGTATTGCTGCTACTTTCCTCTCCAGACATCTAGCTTGGGTGGGTCTTTGACCTTTGACCAAGCTCTATTGCTTAAAAAAGTAAAGAAAAATCAGGTCACTGAGTGCCCTGTCTAGCAGTGGTTCTTCCATTTTAAAAATAGCTGAATGAACAGATCTTTTGGCAAATAAAAAAGCTCATATATATAAATTACAACTTTGTGTTTAGCTATTTCATTGGAATACAAAAAAGAAGCATTAGTTTTGTTTTTTTACATCTTCACTTGGTCAACACATGGATGCTTTTAGTCTTGGCATTTGTTCAAATGATCTAAATTAGGACAAAATGAGAAATAGGTAGTATTCTACGATGCCTACTTTTGTCTGAAATAAAATACAAGGATCCTGACCCCGCCCCCACTTGGCCTTATATGGTTCCTGGTTATCCATCTGCCATAATTGTTATGTGCACAATTAAATATTAAACAAGAGTTTATGTAATTATATTCATTTTAAAATGTTTGAGAAGCAGCTTTCAGATTCAGAATTCAGATTCAGAATACTTTATTAATCCCAAAGGGAAATTATATTAACGTTTACAATTGCATGGGCATCACTCCAAAATCCTCCTGCCAAGTCCTGTACAATTCTTAAATAGCTCAATTGTAAAAAAAAAAAAAAAAAAAGAAAAGAGAAATGAATTATTTAAAAAACTGTTGCCTAAATGTATATATCAAAAATCTGGACAATATAGAGGCATTTGTAAATGATGCCATGTGTTTAGCTGTGTTATTTTTAATTCTGTATTATTAGCAAGTCTTTATGCAAATTGTCTTTATTTAGAAAGTGTGTTACAATGAACACATACAGATATGGAACACGTGAACACTAAAAACACGTAAATAACACTGTATATTTCTTCATTACAAACTGCATGTTTTCAGTGCCTGAACAATAAAGCTACGGTATATTTAACGGAATGTATAGTGTTTTGTAAAAATGTTTTTTAATTATATTCAGGACTAAAAAAAATCTTAAAAAATGTTCTCATTTTGAAGTAAAAGCAGCAAGAATTCATAGGACACCTACTAGTTAGTAGAAAAAAAGCTTTTTTTATATTATCAAGTAATTGTACAAAGGCATATTGGGGAAAAATCAAAGTGACAGTTCAATACAACAGTGCATGCAGTTGGCTAAGACCACATGTGAATACAGTAGTAACAAGAGTAACATTAAATTCTGAAAACTGAAGAGTGAGCACAATCCCTGTACTGCAACAGTAACAGGCATAGAAATCCATGTTCAAGGCCCTGAGGGTGTCTAGAATCCTTTGAAATTGTGTTTGTGCTTGACCCAAGTGGTCAACAATATGTGTTGAATTTAATTAAGTAAGCTAGAAGTTTACCTACCTTAATATCAATCTAAAAGTTTTAGGCTCGGGGACAAGGCTGCGACATGGTGGTGTAAAGATGTGCAGTGCCTGAGCTCCGCACTTGCCACCTCAAAGGAAGAGGCTCTCGATCGTTTCTGCCTGCACAATCCATGTCCAAACATGGACTGAAGCAGCGAGAGAATCGCTGAACACAACCCACCCCTATCCAGAATTTTTTCACCCCAGGAATGCCGCGCACTCATTCTGCCTCCCGTGGCAACATGGTGCCAGGCACCGCCATGAGGGACAGTGTGGCACCTCCAACAGAAATGCAGCAGGTAGGCAGCCATACACAGCTTCCCTCTGCTGCTGATAGGGCTCCATCCCCTAAGGGTTACCGTCTCTCAGACATACCAGCCTTGCTCAGGGAAGATGTGCCTGCTAGCTCTATACAGCCTAGCATGTCGGTTACTTACACAGACAATGGTGCTGTAGCTGTCCCTGCTTCTCCTGCTATATTATCTCCTGTTAAAATGTCAGCTATAATGTTGTCTCTCCCCATGAGACAGGACATGGAAACCATTGCAGCTAGGATGGTTTCATCCCTGTGTCAGGATATCACTACAGTGACCCAAAATATGCAGGCTCCTGAAGTTACTGTGAGTTCTCTCTCTACTGACCGAGATTCCATTATGCAAAGGTTAAACACCTTGGAAAACTTGCATAAACACCAGCAGGCTGCTATGACCCATTTACAGCATGATGACCCAAAGAATCACCATAGGCGAAATAATATTAAGCTACACGGTATCCCAGAGGCCATTAGACCATCGGACTTATGGAACACTGTTATTGGTATCTTTAATGATATCTTGGGCAGGCCCACCTCTTCGCCTATTGAAATGGATAGGGTGCACAGAGTTAATGTCCCTGGTGGTGGCGAATGCACCCAACCAAGAGATGTACTATGCAGGATACATTTTATCCTTATGATAGAGGAGATCATGCAGAATTCTTGGAATAGGGGCCCCGTTCAATTTGATGGTACAACTATCCACCTCCTTCCGGATCTATCTTGCAGAACAATCTACATGAGGCGCCAAGTGAAACCTCTGCTGGATAAAATTAGGGACTGTGGTGGCACTTATGTCTGGAACTACCCTTTTGTTACTTTAACATTTTCTAGAATTTCCTCCCAGTCTGAGTCACCAATGGCTCCTATATCTCTTTCCCATTTTGTTTTGGCTTTTTGCATCACTTCTCTAATTCTGGGTAATCTTATAGAGTAGTAAAGGTTGGATATCAATTTTTGCGAATCGGCTCCCATAATTATATCCAGGATTTGGGGATATTCCAAGATGCTACTTACGTTTCTGAATTGAGAACGTAAGGCATGTCGGAGTTGTAGGTATTTAAAGAATAATTGTTGCGGAATAGAGTATTCTTCCTTAAGAGTCTGAAACGTTTTGGGCCTAGCGCTTACCATTACTTGGTGCAGGTATATAATTCCATATCTGGCCCACATAATGGGGTCTGGGATTTTTTTGAGTTCCACAAGCTGGTCGTTAGCCCATAAAGGAGTGTGCGTGTGGATATTCCCTATTTTAAGTTTTTTCTGGGCCAGTCCCCATATTCGTTGGTGATGTTTAAGTAACCCGTCATTAAATTGTGGACCTTTCCTATGAACCTGACCCCCTCGTAGTATAGTTTGAAGAGGGGTAGATAAGGGACTGTCTTGGCTACTCGCTACTAGTGTACTGTATCTTTGTCTTTCATTGTTATGGTAGTGGTGGATATGTGACAGTTGTGCCGCTATGTAGTATTCCTGCAGATCTGGCAGCGATGTTCCCCCCATATCTGTAGGGTTTTTAAGGATATTCCAAGCTACCTTATGTCTTTGATGTCCCCAGACAAAGGTGTTCAAAATAGATTCCATTTTTTTGAAAATCCCTATGGGGATATATAGTGGGGCATGCCATACCATGTAGAGGATCTTAGGTAGGATGATCATTTTTATAATATTTATCCTCCCCATTACTCCCAGAGGTAGTTTGGACCATGCTTGCGTTTTAGTTTTTATCATGTTAAACAATGGCTCTATGTTATTGGCTGTATATTCGCGTAAGTCTCTTGTAACCAGTACCCCTAGATATTTGATAGTGTTTACTCTGACTAATGGTAGTTCTGGGTGTATATTGTTTGGGGGAAATTGGTCTATAGGGAGTATCTGTGATTTTTCCCAATTTATCCGTAGGCCTGAGAACTTCCCCATTTTGTCTATTGTGTCTAGAGCTGCTTGAAGTGATGGGCCCTGATCCGCTAAATAGAGTATCATGTCATCAGCGTAAAGTCCGATCTTCTCTATATAGTCGCCTATTCTGAGACCCACTATGTCCATGTCAGCTCTTATAGCTATGGCCAATGGTTCCGCAGCCAGGGCATATAGCAGTGGAGAGAGGGGACACCCCTGGCGTGTGCCCCTCTCAAGGGGAAATTGCTCTGACATACAACCATTGACGAAAACTCGTGCTTTTGGTGACTGGTAGAGTATTTGTACCCACTGTACAAAATTGGGACCGAATCCATTTTCCTGTAGACATTCCCATAGAAAAGGCCATTCCACTGAGTCAAAGGCCTTTGCTGTGTCTAGGGCCACCACTACTCTGGTACCTCGATTGTCGTGTTGTGCTTGAATATTTAGAAAAAGTCTTCTTATATTCATGGCCGTATTTTTCCCAGGCATAAAGCCGGTTTGGTCTGGGTGTATTAAGGAAAGAATAACTTTGTTTAGGCGGGATGCTAGAATTTTGGCCAGTATCTTAATATCCACTTGAAGTAGTGAGATTGGGCGGTAGGATTCGGGGTATCTGAGGTCTTTTCCTGGTTTAGGTAGAACTATTATCTGTGCTTCCTGCATTGATGGAGGGAGTGATTTATGTTCAAATATTTGTTGGTATAGTTTTTGCAATTTCGGGACTAGTATTTCAGGGAATGCAGTGTAGAATTCTAGTGGCAGGCCATCTAGTCCGGGGGCCTTAGATTTAGCTAGTTGGGACAGTGCTTCAGATATATCGTCTTGGCTGATGGGGGCGTCTAGTTGCTTGGCCTGTTCTAATGTGAGTCTAGGGAACTGAATTCTGTGTAGGTGGTTTTTAATTTCTTGTGCGGAGTATATTGTCTGAGTTTTGTATAAATTCCTGTAGAAGTTTAGGAATATGTCTGCTACCTGGTGTGGGTCTGTCACCTCTTCTCCCTGTGGGGTGGCTAGGGTCACCACTACTGGGGGTTTTTCATTTAAATGTGCTAAATATGCCAGTAATTTACCTGTTCGCTCCCCGTGTTCAAAAATGTTTTGTTTTTTGAAAAAAACCTGTTGCTTAGCTTTCTCTATGTGCATTTGGGTTATTACTCTGGATTGCATTTGTACTTTATGGAGATTATCTGTATTGGGTTCTTGTGCGTATACCTGTTCCAGTTCCTGCAGTTTGTCAGTGGTCATCTGTAATAGCAGTTTAGATGAGATTTTAAATCTGTTTATTCTTAGTGATAATAGTCTACTGGCTTGGTTTTTAAAGTTGTCCCATGCTGCAGTGTCTGAATCTGTGGTTATTAAGTTGTTTAGCATATACTGTAGTTCTTGCCCCACGCTCTCGAGATCTGGCAGGACCGATAACCAGAATGGATTCAGCCTCCACCCAGAGGCGGGCACCGCTTTTAATAGAGATGCTGTTATCCAACAAGGTGAGTGGTCTGATAGAGCTCGTGGAGCCATACCCGACCCTGTAATTTTGGGTAGCAGTGCATTTGAGGCCATTATAAAATCAATCCTGGACATCGTGTCGCAGCTTACCGAGTGACATGTGTATGCTTTTTTGGTCGGGTTTTGCCATCTCCATACGTCTGTTAACGCAAATTCTGTAAAAAGTCTGCAGAGTCTGGTTTGGTGCGGCACATTCCTGGACGCACCCCCCAGGTCTGGTCTGTCCAAATTTGGATTCATGGTTTGGTTAAAATCGCCCAACCAAATAGCTGGAACTGATGGGTTTTGTGCCATAAATGCCAATCCCTTCAATACTACCTCAATCGAAAAAGGGGGGGGGATATAACATGCCAGAATCAATAGGGAGTTGCCTCCTATGGTGGCGTGTAGGAAGATGTATCTTCCCACTCTATCTGTTTCTAATGCGATTAGTTCAAAGGGCACTCTTTTGGCTATTAATATCGATACCCCCCTTGATTGATTGGTATGCGTACTGTGGTATAGCCATCCTATCCATGGTTTTTTTAAGGCTACCTGCATCTGACCTGTGATATGCGTTTCTGTTAACGCTATAATATCTGCTTTTTGTGATTTTAGAAATGTTAATGTTGCGGTTCGCTTAATCTTATTCCGCATTCCGCGGACGTTCCATGTTAAAAACTTTACACTGGCCATGTTAGTTTCTGGATGTGATTAGTGTATTTGCCATCTTGTAAGATCTCATACTGATAATACCCCCTCAGTCTGCCTTTTCCATAGTACCAGTGTGCTAATGCATATTTGTTGTTGTCTGTGTATTGCCTATTCAGCCACTTTAAGGTCATAGCAATTCTTATGTTCCCAAAGTAAAACATGTAACATATCCCTTTAACTGTTCCCATCCCTCCCAGCTGCACATCTCCCCAACCTGATGTGAGCATATAAACCCAAACTGTCAGCATATAACAAATCATCCAGCGGTTACCTTCCACTGGAGGCACATTTCTTAAAAGCAATATATGAGTTTTTCTTTTGTGCTGATCCAACTTTGCTAAAGGGGCGACTGTTCCCCTGTCGAACGTGGAGCATTGATAATCAGGACTACCACACATTACAGTTATTGAGTTCCTCTTGCCCTTTTCACCCTCTTTGCAGCGGGTTAATTTAAGTCCCTTGTTCCAGGATACTATAGTAGCGTTCGTTCCTGTTCTTTAGAGGTCTTGCAAAGCAGATCACTTTAAACTGTCCCCAATCTTTTCAAACTGTAAAGGCGCAACCGGTAACCTGCGCAATCCTATTTTATAATCCCCCAAGTTCCATAGCTACGTTATACATGAGCTAGCGTTCTTGTTCCCATCCGCCCCACCCGCACACAAGCTGTGTATGTTCCCATTCTTCATATCCCGCGGGGATCCCGCGACCCTAGTATTAACGAGTTTTGTTCAAAGTCAGAAAGTACTCACTGTTGTTACGTGTTCTTAGACAGTTTAAGCGGGTCCGTTTCTGCGATCCAGCCATGCTGCCGCTGCCGCCGGGTCGTCGAAGAACTGTACTCTTCCGTCCTCCTCCACCCGCAGCCTAGCAGGAAACAACATGGCATATTTAAGATGGAGGATCCTCAATCTGCGTTTCACCTCCTGATATTGTGCTCTTCTCCTTTGCACTTCGCTGGAAAAATCCGGGAATACTGCAATCTGACTATTCCCGATCTGTATATTTCCTCTTTCCCGGGTGAGTTTGAGGATTTTGTCTCTGTCCCGAAAGTTTAGAAATTTGGCGATGAATGTGCGGGATGGCGCCCCGGGTGGTGGTGGCCGCGCGGGAATGCGGTGCGCTCTCTCCACCGCAAACATTGCTGAAAAGGCTTCTCGGCCGTATGTTTTGATCAGGAGCGTTTCTAGGTATGTTGCTGGGTCTGCGCCTTCCTCTTTCTCTGGCAGTCCTATGAATCGGAGGTTGCAGCGCCTGAGGCGGTTTTCCATGTCATCTTGATGGGCATGGAGTTGTTGTATCTGCCTCTGCATCTCCTCTGTAGTATGTCTCATGGGGTGTAAGGCATCTTCCGCGTTGCTGATCCTGGTTTCAGCCTCTGTGACTCTGTCTTTCAGTTTTGAGAAGTCCTGTCTTATCAGGGATATATCAATTTTCACTTCGTCTATCTTTGCAGTCAAGGTACCTTGTAGGGCGGCTATGGCATCCAGAACTTTGGCGGTATCTGTCGCCTGAGGAGCGGGGTCCGCGCCTGCGCCGGCTCCATTATCATGTTGCATGTCTTTGTCCTGGCGGCGATATTGAGCGAGCTTGTCTGCCGTCCCAGTGTTCCATCTCGGTGGGGACATAGTCTACTTCTGTCCCGGGATAGGAGGGGGAGCCCGTGGGGTGGAATATTCCTGTGAAGCGCTCCACAGGATCTCTCTCCTTTGGGGGGTTTTGTGTGCAGGTTCACACTTTACCACATACCTGGTCCCCCCCCCGGGGGGGTGCTGCACTCTTTGAGGATGTCCTGGGGTCCAGGTTCTTGCGGATCAGTCCTCTCTAGGGGAGCCAGGCAGGCCAGGGGAACTAGTGGAGCCGTTTCTGGGAGTAGCAATATGGCCGCCACTCTCAGGGCCAGGCCAGAGCCACGGGCCGCTCCACAGGCTGGTAAAGGGCACAGAGGCACAGCTTCAGGGGCCACAGGCAGTCCGGGGGCCGGTGTATACAGGGGTCAGCCTCGGGGGGTCCCAGCACGCCCGTGGAACGGATCGGAGCCGCCGCCGGGTGTAGCAATATGGCCGCCACTCTCAGGGCCAGGCCAGAGCCGCGGGCCGCTCCACAGGCTGGTACAGGGCACAGAGGCACAGCTTCAGGGGCCACAGGCAGTCCGGGGGCCGGTGTACACAAGGGTCAGCCTCGGGGGGTCCCAGCATGCCCGTGGAACGGATCGGAGCCGCCGCCGGGTGGAGCAAAATGGCCGCCGCTCCAGGCACTAGGCCGAAGCCGGGGACTTTCCTAGATTTCCGGCCCCAGAACGGAGCGCTCCAGTTTTCGCGGCCTCGGGGAGCGATCCTGGCAATCCAACCGCTCCAGAGGCTTTGCAGGCACCAGGGTATCTCTGCTGGGGTGTGTTTGTGGGTAGGATTGACAGGATGCAGGCAGGATGGCTGTTGTAGGATTTTGGGCAGAGGAGCTCTCTATGCAGACGTCCTACTCCATAGCTCGTCAGGCCACGCCCCTGGAACTACCCTTTTGGCCTCACTATTTGCCTTCACAATGACAGTATCTTTTAGAATGACTATAGGCAACTGCCGGAGGTTTTTCCATTTTCTTGACATTGCACCCATCGACCTGCCTGATTGGTTAGCGCTGGATAATGTTCCCCCTGGTCCTTCACTCCCGCAGCACAGGCAACGTAGGTCCTCTACCAGAAACAACTCCAGTCCGCAATCTACTGGCCCATTCTCTAGAGAGCTGTAATTTGTTCTACGCTGTCTTCACTGCAATAATGCTACTCCTATTACACTGTTTCTGGCGTTTTTGTGCCTGGTACCATGTTGTCAGCTATAACCACTCACCATGGATGTTTTAATTTCAATGATTGCTGTGGGCCACCGGACAGGGCAGGACTTAGGGTGGTGGGGGCCCCTGGGCTTGATTCACTTTCGGGCCCTACCCTTCTATACATATGCACAGCTCTATAAAACAGAAATAGAAAAGGACAAGGTGCGCCAGACTCAGTGCAGTATTAAAGAACTTCTGTTTAATTGGACAAGACAAAACAGCCAAATGGCTACTCAAAAAAGTAGATAATACAGTATATAAGCGTATAAGTGGGGGATACTGTACTGGTATTCGTCCTGGGTCCACGATTAGTAAAAGCAATAAAAATGGATAAAATGATAATTACTGTATTTATCAGCGTATATCACGCGCCGGTGTATAACACGCGCCGGCGTATAACACACACCCCAAATTTAGGAGGGAATTTTAAGGAAAAAACTTTTAGGAGGAAAGTTTAAGGAAAAAAACTTACATTTAAATGCCCATCAATGCAGCCTTATCAGTGTCCATCTGCAGCCATGTCAGTGTCATTGCAGCCTTGTCAGTGTCAGTGTAGCCTTGTCAGTGTTAGTGTAGCCTTGCCCCAGTGTCATTTGCAGGCTTATCAGTGTAGCCTTGCTCCAGTGTCATTGCTGCCTTGTCATTGCAGCCTTTCAGTTTAAAAATGGCGCCACCGAGATACAGAGCCAGATGTCCTATGTATCTCGGCGGCTTTCGGCCGCTCTCGGAGGCTTTCGAAACGGGCAGGGCTGGGGCCCCGTTTTGGCCAGGGCCTATGGGCTGGCCCAATAGTAAGTCCGGCCCTGGCCCCGGATACCACTTTTAGCATGGAACTGCCCTATATGCTGAACATGGTCTCACCAATACCCTATGTTTGCTACCGCTCATTATATGTGTGTGTGTTTTGTAGTTATTGTTGTTCACCAATGAGAGACTTAGGCTTGGGTATTGCTTAAAATATTTCTATATCCCTATGCTTCATATAACTGTAGGGTTTTCACTATGACGTACCTTACTATGGGGCAGGCTGAAAGTAGCTATATTGATGTGGGTTCCAAGGGGACCCTGGGGGTGACCTCCAATATGCCTCCCCTTAGTTTTCTGTCTTGAGGGGAATCATTACCCTCTTTATATATATATATATATATATATATATATATATATATATATATAGCGGATCTGCTGAATCTAATGGTTGACCCCTTTTGTGGAGTTCATTATCTTATTATATCTTTACCTCTCTCCTACCAGGATACTCCCCTTGTGAATCCAATAGGTAAAACAATGGGTGTGTTGTGTTTACATTATGTTTTTGTTTCTTGTGTCTTAATTATTGTGGTATTTTACACATTTTTCATGTTCTAACCATCCTGAGACAGGATGGTCCAATTCCTTCAGAATATATTGTTCATTAGTACTTGTTATGTGGCAGTGTGTGACTCTGCTTTGATACTTTAATATTAGATTAATTTCCCGCCCCTCATAGAAATCAGAGTTTCTGCCTGGTTTTGACTTTTCAGGGCAGGTAGAAACCTGTTGGCTTCCATAGCCATCCCTTATTAGGGTACTGAAGTGGTGCTAGACTCTTTACTAGCATCTTTGTTTTTGTTGTTTCTCATTTCTCGTTTCCTTATCTACTTTCCTTCCCCATTCTCGCTGGAGACTTCAATGGTGTCCTTAATCCTGCATTCGATACTTCATCAGGCAGAAGCTCCATTTCATACCCCAAATTAATAGATTCAAGAGATTTCTAGTCCAACATAACTTAATGGATGTTTGGCGCATTCTCCACCCTACGGACGGGGATTATTCCTGCTATTCTGCAGCTCATAACTCCTACTTCTGCATTGATTTTTTTCTTGTAAGCCATTACGCCTTGACATACCAACCTCAAAGTAGGATCGGTAACATATTGTGGTCCGACCATGCGCCGGTGTATCTGTCCCTGCCCCTACCTGATTTGCCTGGTTACGACTGGACATGGAGATTGAACGACTCACTGTTGCAAGACGGCATATGCTCGACAGAAATTCACACCACTATTTCCAATTTCATTTCTGACCATGGTAATGACGATACCTCTGTCCAGATTCAGTGGGAGGCATTAAATGTTTGTTATGCGGGGGCTTTATCAAGCATGGCTCTAGACTTAAACAAACCTGTCTTGCCCAGATGCAAGAGCTGGCACTTCGTGTCGCTGAATTGGAATGGTCCCATAAACTAAGCCAATCTTCGACCACACAACTTGCCTTATTTGATGCTAGACTTAAATTACTGCATCTATTCGAACAGAAGACCTTGTCCATAAGGAACAAAACACGTAAGCTGTTCTATGTTGAGGATAACAAGCCAGGTAGGATGTTGGCCCGAGCCCTCCATGCCAAGAATAGTAGTACATCAAGCTTAAACGCCCAGATGGCCAGATTGTTCATCATCCTAAGGAAATTAATGAGCTATTCCGCTTGTTTTACGCCACATTATATAGCCTACCTACTTGCCCTCCTAATATGTCATTAAAGACCTTTCAATCCAAAATAGATGAGTATGTCACTACCACAGCTCTTCCGACTATCCTTACGACTGTAGCGCAAGAGCTTGAGCGACCATTTATAGAGGATAAACTGATGGTGGCGATATCCTCTCTTAAGCCTAATAAAAGCCCAGGACTGGATGGCTATTTGGCTCGCTTTTATAAATCTTCTCAGGACTCTCTCCTACCGCTTCTTACAAAAACATACAACACTATCTCCCCTGATTCTCCCTTCCCAAAACAAGCCCTAGAAGCTCATATCGTAGTACTACCCAAGCCCAGGAAAGATCCTACATTATGTGGTAGCTATCGCCCTATTTCACTAATTAATATTGATATTCGCTTATACTCTAAATTAGTAGCCAATCATCTTTTGCTATCTAACCTGATCCATCTTGACCAGGTAGGGTTTAACCCTGAGAGGGAGGCTAGGGATAACATCCTTAAAACCATTACCCTTATAGACTGTCCAAAAATGCCAAATCCCTGCCTGTTGGATCTCGGTCGATGCCGAAAAGGCATTCGACTGGGTTCACTGGCAGTTCCTTGAGAGCACGCTTCAGCAAGTGGGCCTTGGGTCTAACATGCTAAGTAAGATCTTGGCTCTCTATGGAAACCCCATGGCAAGGATTCGCTCTAATGGTCTCCTATCAGATCCCTTATGGAATCGTAATGGAACCCGCCAGGGATGCTCTCTTTCACCGTAATTATATATACTTACTATGGAACATCTTGCCATTGCCATAAGACAAAATCCTGATATTCAGGGTCTTTATATCGGCCAACATTAATTTAAGTTATTGCTCTATGCAGATGACCTCTTATTATGTGTTTCTAATCCACATATATCTATGCCAGCCATTGCCAAAGCATTTACAGAGTTTGGCTTAGTAAATAACTTCAAAGTAAACTACGAGAAAACTGAGGCCCTCAACATATCCTTGCCCAAAACTACTTTATCCCTAATTCAGCCTACATTTGTGTTTAAATGGCAGCAGAAGGCTATTAAATACAGATTCCTACTTCCTTGTCTACCCTAACAGATCTCAATTACATGCCCCTCATGCGGACGATTCATACGTGTCTTAAAACATATGATAAATCGAACATCTCTTGGTTTGGCCATATGAATGTCGTCAAGATGGACATTCTGCCTACATGTCTATACATCTTCCAGGCAATCCCTGTCCCCCCTCCGTGAGTCTTCTTCGAGACGGTCAATAGGACTATTCGTAATTTTATCTGGCAACATAAGAGGCCTAGGATTGGCTCTTCCACTTTAGCGCAACCAAAGATTAGAGGAGGTGTTGCTCTTCCTAACCTCTTGCTTCCGTGCTGCATCGCTATTCAGGATAGTTGATTGGTACCAAGGTAAATCCACTAAGCTGTGGACATCATTAGAAAATAACCTGATTTCTCCCGACCTCACGTCGTTACCGTGGACAGGCTCGACACACAGACCCCCTACTAACCTACTGCCCCTTATGACTACTGCTACGCTACGAATTTGGGACAGTTACCTTTCCAAAGGTTTGCTGTCCTTCAGACCTAGCCCCTAGACCCCACACTTTGGACTCCATTTTTTCTCTCCGACTTGTATTAACTCTAAGTTTCTTTCATGGCAAAAATCTGATGCTCCCCTATTGTGCCATACGCTCTAAGCTGGTAAAGTAATTCCCTTATCTAGCATGCTCTCTGCATGCCATAACCCGACTGGTGCCTGGCTTGAACACACTCAATTGACACACTTTCTGGACAAAACACCGAACATCGCTGACTTGAATAGGTCGCAAATAGCCTTTGAGTCGTTGCTGTCCCAATCTAGCAGACATGACCACACATTACCCCAGATATACCAGATTCTGGTTCAGATCTCTTTCCCAGATCCTCCACCATTCCTTTCAATGTGGGAACGGGAACTTAATGTATCTCCTTATGATATGGAATGGGGCAAAACACTGGCACTTTCCTTTAAAATGTCTGTCTCATCTCATGCTCAAGAATTAACTTACCGAGTTGTGTCTAGGTGGTATCGCTGCCCCACTATTCTACATAAAATTGATCCTAATGTACCAAATACGTGCTGGAGATGCTTATGGGCTCCCAGCACCATGACACACATATGGGGCACTTGCCTAAGAAATAAACCCTTCTGGGATAAAATTCTCCATCTCTATGATACATTAGTGGGGGATAAATTCCCAAATGAACCTTGCATAACTATACTGTCTATGTTGCCAGGCTCCTATAAGCGAATCAAAAAGAGCTTAATTCGTCATTTTTGACGGCCGCTCGCTCAGTTATCGCTAGATTGTGGAGCCAAACGGCGATCCTTTCTCTAGCTGATTGGGCTTGTGAAATGGACAAGATCGAACACCTAGAACGTATGGTCACGTGGGATACTGAGAAGAGTGAATCCCACGCTTTTATGTGGACTGTATGGTTGTACTTTAGGTTCTCCTCTAATTTTGATGATTTTGTAGCAGATACAGTTACTGATGCTTCTCCTGGACCCTCTCATGTGTAAATGACTACCTCCCTATCTTCCTGTGTGTGTGCGTGTGTTTTTTTTTTTTCTTTTTTTGAGGGGGGGAGTTTCTTTCTTCTTTTTCTTTTCTTTCCTTACCCTTCTTTCACTTATATATGCATAAGGTCATGGTCATCTTCACGGTAGCACCACCATATTTTCACGCCATGTATGTTAAGCTTTGTTTTCTGCAACTTTGTTATTGATTAACTATGGGCTATTTAATTAATAATACAGTCAGTATGCTCATTTTACCATGCCTTAAATACCTATATTTTATCGTACTTATGCAATACTTGTTCTATTGTTATTGTTGTGATATCACCGTATACTTGTATATCTGTTGGAGTAGGGTTGATACTCCCATGCTTTCATTTTGTATGGTTTAATCTTGCTTAAAACTTAATAAAACAGATTCAACATAAAAGTTTTATGCTCTACGTAAAGCATTTTTTAAAAACAGTTGCTCAATAAATATAGTTTGTATTCTCTTCTGGTATGAAGCTATTCGCTAATGGTATCCTTTGAAGAAAAATGAATTTACTGTATGTACCGTGTTTCAGTGTGTAGCATAGCTTTTTCAGTAGTGGTTACTAATAATCCCATATTTTTTCAAAGTCTACTCACAAAAGACCCAAAAGAATTAAGAATAGCTTTTCAACCTCATTTACACCCTTGGGAGGGCACTGAGGAATTGTCTGACCAGTAATGCTCCATGCTGTTCAAACAGCTATTAATTACAACCAGGGCCGTCTTTAAGGCAGGGCAAAAGGGACAGCTGTCCTGGGCCCTGTCATTGTTGTGGGGCCCAAAGCAGCTGCCTCATACTTGCCTTTGTTTATATGTAAATAGCGGCATTGATATATAATTAGCAGTGGCAAACATATGTAAATAGCGTCGGACTGGCAGCATTCATATGTAAATAGAGGCATTATTTATATGTATATCATGCCCCCCGAGGACATATCCACCATAACCTATACTGAATGCTGCCCACTTGGGAGATATGCTTTAAAGTCCTGCCTACAACTATGGTCATTAAGCCTACTATCAGCCTGTTCTGCAAAGGTAAGCAAATTTGTTGGGAGGATAGTGTGGGGTGTGCAGTGTGCAGTGGTAATCACAGAAGGAATTACAGTTTGGGGTGCACAGGTAAGCGAGGAGGGGATTTATGGAGGTAAGGAAGGTGGATGCAAAGATGAGCAGAGGAGGCAGGTAGAGTTAAAGGGGAGGGGGATTGGAGTTGAGAGGTTGGGGGAGGTTTGGGGTGCAGAGGTTAGCATGGGTTTTAGGAAGCAAAGGTGTACTGACAGGGTGGATAAAGATGTAGGTCACATGTAGGACAACCCATTCATTTCAATGGGCTGCTCTATGTGCTACAAATGCGGAAGAAAGTCCCAAACTCTTTTTCAAAATCACACAGTGCCAGGGCAAATGTCAGCAGATGCCTGAGGGTGTCATTAACAATTAATTGCACTGTTGTGTATCTGCTAAAGGGCAGCACGTTTAGGTGGTGTCACGAAAGCGATTTTGCATGCATTTCCGACACACACAAATGTGGACACAGGCTAAATGCCTCAGTTACATTGGTGGTCAGTGTAAATCTTCTCATTACATTAGTGTTTGGTGTAGAATTATTTCATTGACACTAGTGGTCAGTGTGAATGTCCCTCTTACATTGGTGGTCAGTGTAAATCCCTCCTTACATTGGTGGTTATTGAAAATGCTTCTATTACATTAGTGGTCAGTGTAAACCCCTATTACATTAGTGGTCTGTGTAAACCCCTATTACATTGTTGGCCAGTGTTGAAACTCCTCTTTTAAATTGGCAGTCGGTAAAAAAAACAGCATTGGCATTGATCACACCCTACCCTCCCCCTAGCACTGCCATTGATCCCAGGAGTCCTAGGATCCCTGGGAGTTTTCTGGCCATTAATGGGTCCCCTCACCTCCCCAGTCCATGGTGTGCAGGCAGTGAGGAGGAGATGATGTGCTGTAAACTCTAGAAACCAATCAATAATATGCAATGATGTGCAGTAACCTCTAGCAATCAATCAATGAGAAGCATTGATGTACAGTAATCTCTAGTAACCAATCAACAAGCAGAAATCATGTGCTGTAACCTCTAGCAACTAATCAGTGAGCCGTAATGTGTGCTGTAACCTCTAGCAACCAGTCAGTGAGCAGTAATGATGCACTGTAACCTCTGGCAACCAATCACAATCACTGCCTGATCTGATTCATTAAACTGATTTTGAGTCAAGCTGCTATTTATCGTATGTTTTAGAGCAGGTGGAGAGTGAAACTGCATGGGGGGGGGGAATTTTGCCCATTTGTTACAATGTAATCAATTACCCAGTGACAGTTCAGTCTCCAAGGGTTTGAAACAATCTAGAGACATGGGAGCATGGTCAGAGATCCCCCAGGGACAGCTGTCCTGGGCCCTGTCATTGTTGTGGGGCCCAAAGCAGCTGCCTCATACTTGCCTTTGTTTATATGTAAATAGCGGCATTGATATATAATTAGCAGTGGCATACATATGTAAATAGCGTCGGACTGGCAGCATTCATATGTAAATAGAGGCATTATTTATATGTATATCATGCCCCCCGAGGACATATCCACCATAACCTATACTGAATGCTGCCCACTGGGGAGATATGCTTTAAAGTCCTGCCTACAACTATGGTCATTAAGCCTACTATCAGCCTGTTCTGCAAAGGTAAGCAAATTTGTTGGGAGGATAGTGTGGGGTGTGCAGTGTGCAGTGGTAATCACAGAAGGAATTACAGTTTGGGGTGCACAGGTAAGCGAGGAGGGGATTTATGGAGGTAAGGAAGGTGGATGCAAAGATGAGCAGAGGAGGCAGGTAGAGTTAAAGGGGAGGGGGATTGGAGTTGAGAGGTTGGGGGAGGTTTGGGGTGCAGAGGTTAGCATGGGTTTTAGGAAGCAAAGGTGTACTGACAGGGTGGATAAAGATGTAGGTCACATGTAGGATAACCCATTCATTTCAATGGGCTGCTCTATGTGCTACAAATGCGGAAGAAAGTCCCAAACTCTTTTTCAAAATCACACAGTGCCAGGGCAAATGTCAGCAGATGCCTGAGGGTGTCATTAACAATTAATTGCACTGTTGTGTATCTGCTAAAGGGCAGCACGTTTAGGTGGTGTCACGAAAGCGATTTTGCATGCATTTCCGACACACACAAATGTGGACACAGGCTAAATGCCTCAGTTACATTGGTGGTCAGTGTAAATCTTCTCATTACATTAGTGTTTGGTGTAGAATTATTTCATTGACACTAGTGGTCAGTGTGAATGTCCCTCTTACATTGGTGGTCAGTGTAAATCCCTCCTTACATTGGTGGTTATTGAAAATGCTTCTATTACATTAGTGGTCAGTGTAAACCCCTATTACATTAGTGGTCTGTGTAAACCCCTATTACATTGTTGGCCAGTGTTGAAACTCCTCTTTTAAATTGGCAGTCGGTAAAAAAAACAGCATTGGCATTGATCACACCCTACCCTCCCCCTAGCACTGCCATTGATCCCAGGAGTCCTAGGATCCCTGGGAGTTTTCTGGCCATTAATGGGTCCCCTCACCTCCCCAGTCCATGGTGTGCAGGCAGTGAGGAGGAGATGATGTGCTGTAAACTCTAGAAACCAATCAATAATATGCAATGATGTGCAGTAACCTCTAGCAATCAATCAATGAGAAGCATTGATGTACAGTAATCTCTAGTAACCAATCAACAAGCAGAAATCATGTGCTGTAACCTCTAGCAACTAATCAGTGAGCCGTAATGTGTGCTGTAACCTCTAGCAACCAGTCAGTGAGCAGTAATGATGCACTGTAACCTCTGGCAACCAATCACAATCACTGCCTGATCTGATTCATTAAACTGATTTTGAGTCAAGCTGCTATTTATCGTATGTTTTAGAGCAGGTGGAGAGTGAAACTGCATGGGGGGGGGGGAATTTTGCCCATTTGTTACAATGTAATCAATTACCCAGTGACAGTTCAGTCTCCAAGGGTTTGAAACAATCTAGAGACATGGGAGCATGGCCAGAGATCCCCCAGGTAAGTATTTAACAGTAATGTGAGTACCAAGGTGGTAATAAAAGCCAGATCTATATGGGAGAACACAATGTTGAGGTCTAAGCAACATGTGTACATTCTGGTGTCTGGGTGTATCCGTCCCTAAACATCAACAACAAAATCAAATGTGAAAATCCTGTCTATAAAGCTGTCATGAGGTTTTCCCTAGGTGATTCATTGAAATGTCTGGCTGTAAAGCTTCCATGAGGTCTTTCCAATGTGATTTTTTTGAATGTCAGGGACTGCATTAGAATCCCTCATAATCAGGAGTGGGCCTTTTGCTATTTCAAAGACTTGAAGGTTTAGTGAATTCAAGAAATTTGAAAGTATATGTGAACCCTATTTTGTAAAACAGTCCATTCAGATTAATATAGAAATGAAAGGCAGACCGTCTCTTTGTATGTACTGTGTGTGTATATATATATATATATATATATATATATATATATATATATATATATATATATATATATATATATATATATTATATATTTATATATATATATATATATATACACAGCATATATATGAGAGAGATATATATGTGTGTGTGTGTGTATGTATGTGTATGTATGTATATATATATATATATATATATATATATATATATATATACATTATGTGATCTCATAATCTTTGTTTTCAGCTGCATAAGAGGCTTAGAAAGGTGGGGGTGGAGAAACAGCAGACACTGATGTTCCCAGTGAATGACTGTGCTGGGAGGCGTGTCAGCAGTAGTCTTGGCTATTAAAGAACAGTCAGGCTGTTCTCCTAGCACAGTCAGAAAACTAACCACGCTCGGATGAAAGTACTTCTATGTCAGTTTGAAATAGGGGAGCAAGGGGACTGGCAGGATCGCCAATGTTTTTCCAACAAAGAAAGTAATACAAAGGGAACAGGATACTTTTTAACACTTTTTAGTACATGGTACAACATACACATATCAGGAATCTGAAATGTAACATATTCTTTACGTTTTTGGGGGGTTGCACATAAATATTCAGTAAAGTCAATGTTTTTCTTGTTTACTTCAGATTAAGTATATTTAAATGGTTGTGTACTATCGGTCTGTTTTTAGGGTCAGTATTTCAGGTGAGATGGATTTGGTGATTAAAATTTACTTCACTCTTGTATGAAAAATGGGATTGCTGGGATCATATACATCAGTGCCTAGTAATTACATAGTTGGTGAGGTTGAAAAAAGACACAAGACCATCAAGTACAACCCGTGTGTGTGCTTTATGTTTATATTACATTGTATATCCTTGTATGTTGTGGTCATTAAGGTTCCTATCTAATAGTTTTTTTGAAATTATCGATGCTCCCCGCTGAAACCACTGCTTGTGGAAGAGAATTCCACATCCCTACCACTCTAACAGTAAAGAACCCTCTACGCAGTTTAAGGTTAAACCGCTTCTCTTCTAATTTTAGTAAATGGCCGCATGTCTTTTTAACCACTTCAATACTGGGCTATAGTCATATGACGTCCGAAGATGGGATCTCCCATCCTGGGCGGACATCATATGACGTCCTCGGTATCGTGATGCTCCTGCGGGCCCCGGGGGCCCACAGCGGGCACTTGTGGATGAGGTGTATCCCTTGGACACAGCCCATCCCAGTTAGGAAACCAAAGTAGATATGGCGCTGTTCTACTGCTAACACATAGTGGTGTAAAAATACTTAAGCTGCTTCCTTTGGAAAAATCCTGAAGACTAAGAAGATATTAACCCTGTAAATTATAAGTGTATAATGCAAAATAAGCTAAACCAAAAATTACTTATACAGTGTGGTCTTGCGTTGAAACTAAAATCAACCAAAGTGTGTCATCCTTGGTGTGGAAAATCAATATATATAATAACCTTTTAAAAAAAAAGTACTATAAAAACTGTTGTGCGTGCTGAAACACACTAGGGTGCAATTGTAATTAATATGTTTATATCTGATACCTGTTAGGATAAAAGAAAGAAAGAATAAAACACTAAATACATTATTGTGCATACTGAAACAATTTAAGGTGCAATATAATTAATATGCTTTCTAAAGTGCTATTAGTGTTATTAAACCTACAACAAGCAGATTTTCTATGTCTGCATTTCCATATTGTCCATTTCAAATAAACTGATAACAATCATCAAAAAAAAAAACAAAATTACTAAAAATAAATAGATTATGAATTATAAAGTGCTCTTGTGCCCATGAAGAAAATCCTCTTTCTAGTCTGATGGACTTTTCAGTGAGTGAACACACCGTGTATATCTTAGTTTGTGTTCCTATTGCGGCTGCACTCACCAGATTCTTCTCCCCCTCATGGGGTTAAAAGCATCCACAGTATATGCCACTGTGTAGCAATACAGGAAGAAGACCGTCCTTAGAACTGGCTATAAGGAGATTCCATCATATATTGTACGTCATGGAAGAGAGAGAAGGAGCCCAAATAGCGTAATACTGTATCAAACTGTTTTATTAACAAACGCATGGAAAGGTACTCACATACGGTAGAATTAAAAAGGCATTTGTTGCTGACACCAATGTTTGTGACAGGAAGTGATGCAAGTACGTATGCTGACTCCGCCCTACGTGTTTCGTCACTCTGACATCATCTGGAGCGTGCATAGGGCTTGCTACAGCCCCTATTTATAGTACTTGGTGGTTTACATGCTTTATTGATAATTGCGGCCGCCATTTTTTGAGTGATATTGCAGACAGAAGTCCCGTCAGCCATTTTGGGTGTGATATGCGGACCAAAGTCCGCTATGTTAAAGCCTATGTGTAAAATGACCATCCTTTATAGTGCAAAGAGTTCAGACCCAGGATTCCTATATTGATGGACTAAATATCATGTCAATTTATATAAGAATATAAAAATAACTGAGTGATAATAACCACTCAATGTGGATAGGTTGTCCTGTCCCCCTAACCTGAATGACAGCAGGCGTGGAATGTTCGCTCTGGCGGCCATTTTTGGTGTGATAATGCAGACTGAAGTCTATCATAGACTTACTTCCCAGAAGACGGAAGATCTAGGTCCTGGCGGCCATTTTGGGTGTAATAATGCCGACCGAAGTCCGTATTGGAATAATTCCCCCCAATCATGAGCTCAATTGGTGTATTTGGCAAGGCAGAAGATCATAATCCCCATATACAGTGGAATGAGTAAACCACATACTTGATTCGTTATGTAAATTTTCGTATGGGATCACCAGTACTATAAATAGTGTCATTAATGCAGGTAATGTTGAAACACATGTACAAATGCTATGTTCTAATCCAAATATCCCGACATCAAATAAATAAATAAATATATAGTACATCACAGCATGAGTAAATACAATAAATTAAAAATATATTATTAAAAATACGATATTGTTAAAAAATGATATTATTAAAAAAATTATATTATTAATAAAGGGAAAATTTTATTGGAAAATTAAAATAAAAATTAAAAAAATAAGATTAAAATATGCCTCTCAATGTACATGTTTTTTCCACACTTGCATAACTGCATGTGAAATGTATAAATATAGTGTAAATTTGCAGGTATGTAAAATATTTGTAGAGACAAGGGAATATAAAGATAAAGAAACCGCACTACAGGAAGCGTTTAAAAAATATGATAAAGAAATTCAACAGAGAAAACAGAAAAAAATTAAAAGAGACGTGCTGGACTACAAAAACTAGCAGGTCTACAAATGGCAAATGGATGATGCTTATGAGACTGAAAATAATATCTCTATGTTAGAGGAATCAAGAGAGAACACCCCAGAACCATATATATGCCATAAAGGAACTCATTACATGCACTAGCACTCATGTGACGTATGTATTGGAATTTCCTTGTCACAAACAGTACGTGGGCAGAGCAACAAGAGAATTACACGTAAGGATCCGTGAACATATCAATAATATCAAAAAGGATTCAATAAACATAGCTTCTCAAGGCATTTTAGGGACTACCACAACAAGGACCCTACATGTATGGTCTTTTATGGCATAGACAAAATAAAAGGACACTGGAGAGGAGAGAATAAGAAAATCAAAATCTCCCAAAACTAAACCAAATGGATCTTCCAATTAGACACCCTTCAACCCAGGGGAATGAATATAGATATAGACCTCAATTGTTTTTTAACTAATTTTTAAATATAATATTAATGTGATATAGGCTTCCTTTTTTCTTATATATTATTTGAGGCTTAATACACCTTTTTGGCACATGCCCCCTTCCAGTACAAAGTCTCTACAAATATTTTACATACATGCAAATTTACACTATATTTATACATTTCACATGCAGTTATGCATGTGTGGAAAAAACATGTACACTGAAAGGCATATTTTAATCTTATTTTTTTAATTTTTATTTTAATTTTCCAATAAAATTTTCCCTTTATTAATATAATTTTTTTAATAATATCATTTTTTAACAATATCGTATTTTTAATATCATATTTTTCATTTATTGTATTTACTCATGCTGTGATGTACTATATATTTATTTATTTAATTGATGTCGGGATACTTGGATTAGAACATAGCATTTGTACATGTGTTTCAACATTACCTGCATTAATAACACTATTTATAGTACCGGTGATCCCATACGAAAATTTGCATAATGAATCAAGTATGTGGTTTACTCATTCCACTGTATATGAGGATTACGATCTTCTGCCTAGCCAAATACACCCAATGAGCTCATGATTAGGGGGAATTATTCCAATACGGACTTCGGTCGGCATTATCACACCCAAAATGGCTGCCAGGACGGAGATCTTCCGTCTTCTGGGAAGTAAGTCTATGATAGACTTCAGTCTGCATTATCACACCAAAAATGGCCGCCAGAGCGAACATTCCACGCCTGCTGTCATTCAGGTTAGGGGGACAGGACAACCTATCCACATTGAGTGGTTATTATCACTCAGTTATTTTTATATTCTTATATAAATTGACATGATATTTAGTCCATCAATATAGGAATCCTGGGTCTGAACTCTTTGCACTATAAAGGATGGTCATTTTACACATAGGCTTTAACATAGCGGACTTTGGTCCGCATATCACACCCAAAATGGCTGACGGGACTTCTGTCTGCAATATCACTCAAAAAATGGCGGCCGCAATTATCAATAAAGCATGTAAACCACCAAGTACTATAAATAGGGGCTGTAGCAAGCCCTATGCACGCTCCAGATGATGTCAGAGTGACGAAACACATAGGGCGGAGTCAGCATACGTACTTGCATCACTTCCTGTCACAAACATTGGTGTCAGCAACAAATGCCTTTTTAATTCTACCGTATGTGAGTACCTTTCCATGCGTTTGTTAATAAAACAGTTTGATACAGTATTACGCTATTTGGGCTCCTTCTCTATCTTCCATGACGTACAATATATAATGGAATCTCCTCATTTATTTATTATTTATTTCAGGTACTTTATATAGCGCCGTCAATTTACGCAGCGCTTTACATATACATTGTACATTCACATTAGTCCCTACCCTCAAGGAGCTTACAATCTAAGGTCCCTAACTCACATTCATACATACTAGGGACAATTTAGACAGGATCCAATTAACCTACCAGCATGTCCTCATAGCCAGTTCTAAGGACGGTCTTCTTCCTGTATTGCTACACAGTGGCATATACTGTGGATGCTTTTAACCCCAGGAGGGGGAGAAGAATCTGGTGAGTGCAGCCACAATAGGAACATGAACTAAGATATGCACGGTGTGTTCACTCACTGAAAAGTCCATCAGACTAGAAAGAGGATTTTCTTCACGGGCACAAGAGCACTTTATAATTCATCATTTATTTTTAGTAATTTTGGGTTTTTTTGATGATTGTTATCAGTTTATTTTAAATGGACAATATGGAAATGCAGACATAGAAAATCTGCTTGTTGTAGGTTTAATAACACTAATAGCACTTTAGAAAGCATATTAATTATATTGCACCTTTAAATTGTTTCAGTATGCACAATAATGTATTTAGTGTTTTATTCTTTCTTTCTTTTATCCTAACGGGTATCAGATATGCAATTGTAATTAATTTGTTTATCTTAGTGTGTTTCAGCACCCACAACAGTTTTTATAGTACTTTATTTTTTAAAGGTTATTATATATATATTGATTTTCCACACCAAGGATCACACACTTTGGTTGATTTTAGTTTCAACGCAAGACCACACTGTATAAGTAATTTTTGGTTTAGCTTATTTTGCATTATACACTTATAATTTACAGGGTTAATATCTTCTTAGTCTTCAGAGTTTTTCCAAAGGAAGCAGCTTAAGTATTTTTATACCACTATGTGTTAGCAGTAGAACAGTGCCATATCTACTTTGGTTTCCTAACACTGACATTGCTCCACTTAGTGGTAGTAATTAGTAGAGGCAGCAGTTCTATTAACCCCCTCCAACTCTCTATTCAGTACTCAGTCCTTTGCACAGAGATTTCCTTTTTTTCTTACAGCCCATCCCAGATCCATGTAAAAAGCCAATAAAAAATGGCTCTTTACCACGTGACCGGCTGTGTCCAATCACAGCCGGTCACATGTACTGTCTACATGCACGGCGCTCGTGCACGCCCCTAGGGCGCGTGCAGAGCAGCGATCGGGGACGAGGCTTGTCACCCTGACACAGCCCGACCCCGATCGCAGTAAAGAGCCAATGTAATTGGCTCTTTACCACGTGACCGGCTGTGTCCAATCATAGCCGGTCACAGAATGTCAACAAACCGCCGTAACGAGATGTTACTGGGTTCTCCTCCTCACACACCGATCATGTGTGAGAAGGAGATTGCGGTAACATCTTGTTACCGCTTAGTGTTCACCAACCACACTGATTACCCCCCTAATAAAGAGGACCTGTCACCAGCCATCAAAGTACCTGTCACCAGCCATCAAAGAACCTGTCATCACCCATCAAAATACCTGTCACCAGCCATCAAAGTACCTGTCATCACCCATCAAAGTACCTGTCATCACCCATCAAAGTACCTGTCACCAGCCATCAAAGTACCTGTCACCAGCCATCAAAGTACCTGTCATCACCCATGTGTGTACCCGATTACCTTTCACAGTCCATCTGAGTACCTGAGTACCTGTCCCAGCCCATCTGTGTACCCAAGTACCTGAGTACCTATCACAGCCCATCTGTGTACCCGAGTACCTGAATACCTGTCACAGCCCATCTGAGTACCCAAGTACCTGTCGCAGCCCATCTGAGTACCTGGGGAGCTGAGTACCTGTCACAGTCCATCTGAGTACCCAAGTACCTGAGTACCTGGCACAGCCTATTTGATTACCCAAGTACCTAAGTACCTGTCACAGTTCCTCTGAGTACCCGAGTACCTGCCACAGCCCATCTTAGTACCTGTCAGAGCCCATCTGAGTACCTGTCACAGTTCATCTGAGTACCCAAGTACCTGAGTACTTGTCACAGTCCATCTGAGAACCTGAGTACTTGTCACAGTTCATCTGAGTACCCAAGTATCCGAGTACCTGTCACAGTCCATCTGAGTACCTGTCACAGTTTATCTGAGTACCCGAGTACCTGAGTACCTGTCACAGTTCATCCGAGTACCCGAGTACCTGGGTACCTGTCACAGTTCATCTGAGTACCCGGGTACCTGTCATAGTTCATCTGAGTACCTGAGGACCTTGCACAGCCCATCTGGGTATCTGTCACAGTTCACCTGAGTACCTGTCACAGTCCATCTGAGTAACTGTCACAGCCCATCTGAGTACCTGAGTACCTGTCACAGCCCATCTGAGTACCCGAGTACCAGTCACCAGCCCATCAGAGTACTCAAGTACCTATCTGTTGCCCATCAGAGTACACGAGTACCTGTCACCAGGCCATCAGAGTACAGAGTACCTGTCACCAGACCATCAGAGTAACTGAGTACCTGTCACCAGACCATCAGAGTAACTGAGTACCTGTCACCAGCCCATCAGAGTAACCGAGTACTTGTCTCCAGTCCATCAAAGTACCCGAGTACCTATCTGCAGCCCATCAGAGTATCAGAGTACCTATCTGCAGCCCATGCCTCATAGAATATACGTTGGGGTGTTTGCTTTTCAAAATGGGGTCATTTTGTGGGTAATTCCACTGTCCTGGTGCTCCAGGACCTTCAAAAGTGTGATAGGTAGGAATGAAATGAGATGTGTGATTTATGCTTCTAGAACGCCTGAAGGTACTACTTCAATTTTGGGCCTCTGTATGTGGCCAAGTTGTGTAAAAGTCTCACACATGTGGTATCTCCATACTCAGGAGGAGTAGCAAAATGTGTTTTGGGGTGTAATTTTTGCTTTATACATGATATGTGTTAGAAATATATTATAAATTAACGACTTTGTGTAAAAAAAAAAAAAAGATTTTCATTTTCTTTCCACGTTTTCTGAAGACTTGTGTAAAAAAAAAAATAACCATTCAAAAGACTCATAATGCTTCATAGAATATATGTTGGGGTGTTTGTTTTCCAAAATGGGGTCATTGTGTGCGTAATTCCATTGTCCTGTTGCTCCAGGGCCTTCAAAAATGTAATAGGTCGTTAGGAAATTAGAGGTGTAATTTATGCTCCTAGAACACCTGACGGTGCTCCCTGCATGTTGGACCTCTGTATGTGGCCAGGCTGTGTAAAAGTCTCACACATGTGGTATCGCCATACTCAGGAGTAACAGAATGTGTTTTGGGGTGTCATTTTTGCTATATACATGTTTTGAGTTAGAAATATCTTATAAACTGAACACTTTGTGTAAAAAAAAATACAATTTAATTTTCTTTCCACGTTTTCTGAAGACTTGTGGAAAAAAATGAACCGTTCAAAAGACTCATTATGCCTCATAGAATAGACGTTGGGGTAGTTGCTTTCCAAAACGGGGTCATTTTGTGGGTAATTCTACTGTCCTGGTGCTGCAGGGCCTTCACAAATGTAATAGGTCATTAGAGATGTAAGTTATGCTCCTAGAACCCCTGATGGTGCTCCTTGCATGTTGGACCTCTCTGTGTGGCCAGGCTGTATAAAAGTCCCACACATGTGGTATCGCCATACTCGGGAGGAGTAGCAGAATGTATTTTGGGGTGTAATTGGAAGTATGCATATGCTGTGTGTGAGAAATAACTTGTTATTATGACAATTTTGTGGGGAAAAAAATTCTTCATTTTCCCAAGAATTGTGGGAAAAAATTACAACTTCAAAAAACTCACCATGCCTCTTACTAAATACCTTTGACTGTCTACTTTTCAAACAAGGGTAATTTGGGGGGTATTTGTACTTTCCTGACATTTCAGAGCCTCAAGAAATGAGATAGGCCGTCAGTGCATCAGGTGTGATCAGATGTAATCAATTTTCAATGATTTGCATCATAGCTTGTAGACTCTATAACTTTCACAGGGACTAAATAATATGCACTAATTTGGGTTATTTTTACCAAAGAGATGTAGCAGTATAAATGTTGGCCCAAACTTATGAACAAAAATGACTTATTTGCAAAATTTTATCATAGAAACTAAAAAAAGTTTTTTTTTCAAAATTTTCGCTCTTTTTTTACTTATGTCGCAAAAAATAAAAAACCCAGTGGTGATTACCACCAAAAGAAAGCTCTATTTGTATGAAAAAAATGATACAAATTTTGTTTGGGTACAGTGTTGCATGACTGAGTAATTGGCATTCAAAGTTTGAGAGCTCTGAAAGCTAAAAATTGGTCTAGGAAGGAAGGGTGTATAAATGTCCTGTATTGAAGTGGTTAAATTCCCTTGCTCAGAAGAGTTTTATCCTTATTGTGGGGTCACCAGTAGGGTATTTGTACATTGAAATCATATCCCCTCTCAAGTGTCTCTTCTCCAGAGAGAATAAGTTCAGTGCTTGCAGTCTTTCCCTGTAGCTGAGATCCTCCAGTCCCTTTATTAGCTTTGTTGCCCTTCTCTAGACTCTTTCCAGCTCCATCACATCCTTCCTGAGGAGTGGTGGCCAGAACTGGACAGCATACCCCAGGTGCAGCCAGACTAGACCCTTGTAGAGTGGGAAAATTATCTTTTTATATCTGGGGTGCATCCCCTTTTTAATGTATGCCAATATTCTGTTGGCTTTGCTTGCAGCAGCCTGGCATTGCATGCTATTGCTGGGCCTGTCATGTAGTAGGACCCCCAGGTCCTTTTCCATCCTAGATTCCCCCAGTGTATCTCCCCCTAGTAGTAGAGTAGAATACATTCATATTTTTGGCACCCAAATGAATTATTTTACATTTTTCAACATTAACCCTTTCGCCGCCAGGTCCGTACGTTGTATGGACCTAACTGCGGGGGTATCACACACAATCCGGTGGCTACAGACTCCTGCCTGTCAGGTGAGAGCATTCAGGCAGCTCCCACACACCCCTGGTACCGGCGGGCGGCACCCCCCGCCGCGGCACCCCGCCATGTTTACTGGTCTCTGCTTGCCCATTGGCAGGCCCGGGTTCTCCATGGCAGGTGCCGGTGGGTAGAGGAGAAGGAGAAGAGTGGACACACGTCGCGCTCTCCTCCCCTTCTTCTTGTGACCCGGGAAGGGACGTCTCTGACATCTCTTCTGGGTCAAGCTCTCGGTGTCTCCGGCTAGCTTTGCCGAGAAAGGATGATTTGCAATGCGGTCTGCATTGCAAAACATTCAGTGGAGTACAGGAGAGACCCTGCATATCTCAATAAAGAGAACCTGTCACCTTAAAATCATCACATAGGAGACTGTTTGTCCCCTATGTGATGAAAGCACAGGGTAAGTAAAAAAAAAAAAAAAAGATTTTTTTTTTGCAAAAAAATTAAGTTACACCCAAACACATAAAATCCCCCCACCCCCACATATACAGATGCACGATCGTAAACGCATGCGTCAGGGGGAATACTCGTGAAAACGTTGATTGCGATACACATGTTACAAATCGCTGCGTACACTGAAGTGGGAGCAATAATTCTAACACCAGACCTCCTCCCTAACATTAAACTGATACCTATAGGGGGCTTTTGAAGCATCGCCAGGGGCGTAACTAGAAATCACAGGGTCCCATAGCAAAATGTTCTATGCCCCCCCCTGCAAACAGCCCCCCCCCCCCCGCAAACAGAACCCCCCACACAAAAAATAACTAATGCCATTAAACAACAGATTACCACCCTCATTTGGCACAGTACCCAGGCAACAGCTTATATTAATTTCGAACAACAAAACAAAAATTTAAATACCCATATCATAAATAAAATGCAACATTTAAAGCAGTGTACTGTATGCTGCTATTCATGGGCAGAGTGCAGTTGTTATTCATGGGCACAGTGCAGTTGTTATTCATGGGCACAGTGCAGTTGCTATTCATGGGCACAGTGAGGCTGCTATTCATGGGCACAATGAGGCTGCTATTCATGGGCACAGTGAGGCTGCTATTCATGGGTACAGTGAGGCTGCTATTCATAGACACAGTAAGGCTGCATTTGACTGGTGGGGGGTAACATGCAGGAAGACAATGAGATCACCAACACTGCAGCACACCAGTGTGAGCCCTCATCATAGTACATATCACCAGGTACTGCACAGGCTGCTGAAAGAAACCTCCTTTTCGGCAGAGAGGGAGGGGAGAGAGGAATTTGGGAGCGAGCAGGAAGGGAGAGAGGGGGGAGAGGCTGGTCACAGCTAACTCACTTGGAAGGAAGGACCCAGCAGGAGGCTCAGTCATCAGCTTCCAGAGCATCCCATACAGAACACCGTCTGTTCTCAGTTTAAATGTTCCCGCCCACACAACCTATTCACAGACGCAGCACACGGAATGCTCAGAGTGTGAGCAGGCACAGTGAAAGAGGGGGCTGAAGGAGGAAGAGCGGATCCACCCTCTTCCATTCGGCTATGAATTAATACAGAGTGTCAGCTCAGAAGCAGGGAACAGCACTGTATCAGGACATATGTCTGCTCACAGCACAAACGTTCCTGCATGCTTCTGGGCTGTTATCCAGCCCTGGCAGCCTCCCTCTGAATTCGCCCGAGCAGTATCACTCGGCCAACTGCGGAACTGCACATGCGTAGTTTGCAGCTTGCAGCACATCAGTCTTTTTACGGTCAATCAGCCCAGCCAGCCCCTGCTCATCCTCACTAGGCCCCTCTCAGCTGCGGGCCCCATAGCGCCCACGTGGGTCACTATGGTGGTAGTTCCGCCCCTGAGCATCGCCTATAGAAAATATAGGGTACTGACATTTGTCGCCATTTCATGGGCGCACATAAAGTTAAGGTTTGGCATGTTGGTTATCTATTTTCTCGGTGCAACCTCGTCTTTTATATTTTACCAAAAATTTGAGTAATTTATTGTGTTTGCCCTAAAATTCATGTTAGTGTGTTTTTTACTGAAAGTTTGCGTTTCCTAGTCCTTTGTGGTAATAATGTGTGACATAAAAATTGCAACTACCACTATTGCCCTGCTTAGCTTAGCATTGCCCGCAAATACTGAGATGGAGCTGTTTAGCCCATCCTCCAGATCATTTATGAATACATTAAATAGGATTGGTCCCAGGACAGAACCTGGGGGACCCTGCTTTCTACACTAGACCATTCTGAGTACTCCCCATTTATCACCACCCTCTAGAATCGCCCCGTAGCCAGTTTTTACTCCATGTATTTACCCGTTGGTCCATGTCAACAGACCTTAGTTTGTACAGTAAATGTTTCTGGGGAACTGTATCGAATGCTTTTGCAAAATCCAGATACACAACATCTACAGGCCTTTCTTTATCTAGATGCCAGCTCACCTCCTCATAGAAGGTTAATAGGTTGGTTTGGCAAGAATGATTCTTCATGAATCCATGCTGATTACTGCAAATAATACAGTTTTTCTTACTAAAATCTTGTATATAGTCCCTTATCATCCCCTCCAAGAGCTTTCAAACTATTGATGTTATGCTAACTGGTCTATAGTTTTTTTTTTTTTTTTTTCTTTAAAGGTGTTTATTTTCATTTTTAACCATCAAAAGAAGGACAAAACAAAATCAAAAGTATAGACAGTCGGTACATATATACATAGTGCAATCAGCATCACAGTTCGGATAATGAATAAATGACCGATTATGACGTCTGGAGAAACATTTATACCCAGGAAAAAATAAAACTAAACCATACACACACATACTCATTCACACTCACAGCACACACGACCCCCTTACCACAGGAAATTTCCAGTAACTCACAGGCAATCGAGTTGGTCTATAGTTCCCAGGGATATATTTGGGACATTTTTTTTAAATATTGGTGCTACATTGGCTTTTCTCCAATCAGCTGTTACCATTCTAGTCAATAGACTGTTCGTAAAAATTAGGAACAAGTTCCTTAAGGGCCTTCAGGTGTAAGCCATCTGGTCCCGGTGACTTATTAATGTTAAGGTTCTCAAGTCTATTTCTAATTATATCCTCTGTTAACCATGAGGGTGCTTCCTGTGTCGTGTCATGAGGATAAAAATTGCAGTCTTGGTTACTGAATCCCCCCATTTCCCTTGTAAAGACTGAGGAGAAGAACAAATTCAAAACTTTTGCCATCTCTCCATCTTTTGTAACCAGATTGCCTTCATCATTCTTTATGGGGCCAATATGTTCTGACCCCCATTTCTTACTATTTATATACTTAAAGAATTTCTTGTTTTTTTATTACTCTCCTCCACTATGTGCCTTTCGTTTTCTATCTTAGCCGCTCTGATTACACCCTTACATTTCTTATTACATTCTTTGTAAATTCGGAATGCTGATCATGACCCCTCAGCCTTGTATTGTTTAAAAGCCTTCTCCTTTGCTTTTATATGCATTTTTTCATTGGAGTTAAGCCACCAAGGACTTTTATTAGCTCTTTTAAATGTATTTCCCATTGGGATGCACTGACCTTTATTCAATATGCTCTTAAAGCACTGCCATTTTTCCTCCGTGTTCTTTGTTCCTAGGATTTTATCCCATTTAATATAGCAAGGAGAGCAGTTTACGAAAGTTGGCTCTTTTGAAATTCAGTGTCTTTGTATTACCCTTGTGTTTCCTATTTGTGTGATTTATGCTGAAACGAATTGACTTGTGATCGCTGTTTGCTAAGTTGCCCCCTATTTCCACATCCGCAATCAGGTCTGTATTGTTAGTAATCAGTAGGTCTAGTAACGCATTGTTTCTTGTTGGTGCATTTACCATCTGACCCGTGAAAATGTTCTGCAAGACATTTAGGAAATGGCAATGTTGCGTGACATTGGGCAAACCAGTCAGGGACCAGGATTGCTGGAGCAGAGTGACACCCCTAGCTGCCAGGGCAAAAACTCCTCCAGTGAGGGCGGGGGTAAAGCCAAGGGAAAGGAAAGACAGATTCTGGTGGTAGGAGACTCAATTATTAGAAGGATAGAGAGGGCAATCTGTTACAAAGACCTGATGCGCAGAACTGTGTGTTGTCTACTAGGCGCTTGCTTTCGGCACATCACGGATCTGGTGGACAGATTACTGGGAGGGGCCTGGGAAGACCCAGCTGTCATGGTGCACATTGGCACCAATGACAAAGTCAGAGGAAGATGGAGTGTCCTAAAAACTGATTTTAAGGACTTAAGAGCTAAATTGAGGAATAGGTAGTATTCTCAAAAATATTACCGGTACCTTGAACCACACCAGAAAGGCAATGGGAGATTAAGGAAGTAAACAAGTGGCTGAGGAGCTGGTGTAAAAAGGAGGGGTTTGGGTTCCTGAAGAACTGAGTCGACTTCTCAGTCGGTTACCGACTCTTTAGCAGGGATGGACTGCACCTAAATGAGGGGGCAGTTCGGCTGGGAGAGAAGATGGCTGAAAAGTTAGAGGGGCTTTTAAACTAGGCGATGGGGTCCAGACATAGAGACAGCCAGCGTGGAACAAATTTCAGAGGGTAGTATTTGGGGCATTAGTAGTAGGTTGACTAAAGCACCTAAACCCGGGGTAAGTAAATTAACAAGTCCTAATTGCAGCCTCAGAACAACAAGGAGATAGTACGCGACTGGACAAAACTACGAGGCTTGTTCACTATCACTAATGCCAGGAGTCTGGCTGACAAGATTGGAGAACTAGAGCTGCTGTTGTATGAGGAGGATTTTGCTTTTGTGGGAATTTCAGAGACTTATGCCCCGTACACACGGTCGGACTTTGTTCGGACATTCCAACAACAAAATCCTAGGATTTTTTCCGATGGATGTTGGCTCAAACTTGTCTTGCATACACACGGTCACACAAAGTTGTCGGAAAATCCGATCGTTCTAAACGTGGTGACGTAAAACACGTACGTCGGGACTATAAACGGGGCAGTGGCCAATAGCTTTCATCTCTTTATTTATTCTGGGCATGTGTGGCACTTTGTCCGTCGGATTTGTGTACACACGATCGGAATTTCCGACAACGGATTTTGTTGTTGGAAAATTTTTATATCCTGCTCTTAAACTTTGTGTGTCGGAAAATCCGATGGAAAATGTGTGATGGAGCCCACACACGGTCGGAATTTCCGACAACAAGGTCCTATCACACATTTTCCGTCGGAAAATCCGACCGTGTGTACGGGGCATTAGTTTAACAGCTCCCATGATTGGCTGGCAACCATTCATTGGTATTCCCTATATCGCAGAGATAGGGAGGATAAAAAAGGGGGAAGGGTATGCCTGTATATCAAGAATGATGTACAAGTGAATGTGAGGAAGGACATCACTAGTGGAGCAAGGGAGGAGGTAAAATCCCTATGGGTAGAGCTACAAAGGGGAAAGTACAACTGGGAGTATGCTTTAGGCCCCCTAATGCCAGATCCGTGAAATACATTTTTGTCAAAGTATAATTGCACGTATAGAAAAGTAGTAAAAGGAAATCCTTATCAATAGGTTTGGCATATCTACCTCTTGAGGATAGGGTATATTTATGATGAGCAGACTTTTTTAATTATGGGATAAATCCATAAAGAGAAGTTTGTAGCCATATAGCATAATATAAGAGAAGGCTACTGATCAAGTCATACTCTTGCCTTGGAATATAAAATTCAGTTCACAATATATGTGGCTCCCTGTTGGTACATGAGTCCCAGGCCTGACTTCTTCTATCACTATAACAGTGATACCACTATATATCACTATAACAGAATCCCCCACGCCTGTTGTGGACCAGACTGTTCCCTGGGCACCACACCTCCAGGAATTAATACATGCATCATTAGGACCCCATCCTAAAGAAGCATAAGCGCAAACTGCTGTTTTTCGTATATGTGCAATTATACTTTGACAACAATTGGTAACAATTACTGGACACTGTAAAGTATACCTTTGTAAAAATTAGGTTTTTAATTGGGCTTACTTGGCCAGTGTAGGATGTACAATATATGCTTTAAAAATTGTTATTTTTTTCAAATAGATTTGTTGTATATGATCCCAGTGTTGCATATAAAGTTCCATTTTTCCTTGACATGAGTGAAGCTCAGGATGGCAGCAACTGGAATGTTCTAGTGTTAAACCTCCTATTATATAAATCTAGGTATTAGAATTCATTATGAAGACAGAGTATGAAGAGTAAGTGGCGTTAAATGTTTTGGCTATCCATGTTTCCTTAACAACATGTATTTTGATTGGGTGGGGCTGTGCAGATTGCGGATGGTGGGGGGCTGTGCAGACTGAGGTTGGGGGGCAACCTTGAAGCCTGAGGATAGGGGGGAGCAACTGTGAAGCCTGAGGATGGGGGTTGAACTGTGAAGCATAAGGATGGGGGGACCGTGCAGAAGAGCTAGAGGGGGACTGTGTAGACTGAGAATTGGAGGGCTGTGCAGATTGAGGATAGGGGGATGTGCAGACTGAGGATGGGTGGGCTGTGAAGCCTGAGAATGGGGGAAATGTAAACCCTGAGGATGAGGAGGATTGATCACTCATGCACTATATTGTACATTACAGACTTCTCACCAAAGTATTAATTGTCTTAAAGCATAACTCCAGTTTTGTTGAGAAAAAACACTCCCCTCTAGGAATCTATGTACATTGCAAGGTGTTTAACAAACTTTGTTTCAGATTCCTACCTTTTTTTTCCGAAGAAATCACCATTTGTGTCTCTGTGCCAATGTGCTAAGTGAGTCAAATGGGAGTGGTTTCATAATCATCAACCAGCTGCTGCAGAATCAGGGCTCTGATTAGAAAAGTTGCTGGGTCTGCATCCCTTTAGACCTTATTTCCTATTTGGAGTATCTTGCCAAAAATGACATTTTTGTTGCAGGGGATGCCAAAAATCTGACTTGTATCTTAGTGCAGACTTCTGGGAAAATCAGTGAACCAATTACACAAGCAGGAAATTATGTTTCTGGGGGGTGTTCTGTGTACAGAACACCTCCAGGTAGCCATATTGCATTGCACTTTACAGAAAAATCACAGAGCTGCAGATTAAAAAGGAACGGTTAATTGAATTAATAACATTCAATTACAATATGACTTGTGTCGCAATTGTATATGCTACCCTTTAACAGTTGCTGGTTGCTAAGCAGTCCCTGAATATTTTAATGAAGGTGTTCTTTAACCACTTCAGCCCCAGAAGGATTTACCCACTTTCTGATTAGGCTATTTTTTGCGATACGGCACTGCGTTGTTTTGCCTGAAAATTGCACGGTCATGCAACGCTGTACCCAAACAAAATTGGTGTCCTTTTTTCCCACAAATAGAGCTTTCTTTTTTGTGCTATAAACAAAAAAAGTGACAATTTTGAAAAAAGAAACTATATTTTTTACTTTTTGCTTACTTATAATAAATAGCCAATAAAAAAAAAATTCTAAATCAGTTTAGGCCAATATGTATTCTTCTACATATTTTGAGTAAAAAAAAATCACAATAAGCATATATTTATTGGTTTGCGCAAAAGTTATAGCGTCTACAAAATAGGCGATATATTTATGGCATTTTTTTTTACTAGTACTGGTGGTGATCACTGATTTTTAGCGAGACTGCGACATTGTGGCAGGCAGGTCGGACACTTTTGACACTTTTTTGGGATCACTGACATTTATACAGCGATCAGAGCTAAAAATCGCCACTGATTACTCTATAAATGTCACTGGCAGGGAAGGGGTTAACACTAGGCGGCGATCAAGGGGTTAAGTGTGTTCTAGGGAGGTGTTTCTAACTGTGTGGGGAGTGGACTGACAGGGAGTAGAGAGAGATCGCTGTTCCTGATCACTAGGAACAGCAGATCTCTCTCTACTTCCCTGACAGAAAGGGGATCTGTCTGTTTACATTGAAAGATCCCTGTTCTGGCTCTCTGAGGAGCGATCGTGGGTCGCCGGTGCACAACGCGTGCACGCCCCTATAGCTCTTAAAGCGCCCCCCATACAGCTATGACAATTTGCACAGGGGAGCCAACCAGTCACCGTATAACAATGGCGGCTGGTCAGCAAGTAGTTAAGGTAGTCTCAGATAAAATATTAACTCTCTATTTTCACTGTATGCAAAATCATATGTAACGGAAGAATTTTATTTATTTTTTTAATGCTTATGCTGATGTTTATACATATTTGTGAGACTATTGCTTGTGGCACAGCAACATAAGAAAATTTTATGGGTACAAGAAGGCTTTTGGTTTAGTTAACCAAGCCCCTTTAAGCCCCTCCCACTGTCAAAGCAATTTGGTTGCATTCACTATTCACTGTGGCACACCATTAGTGAGATACATTATTTTTCCACTTGAGGTTCCTAAACAAGCCCCAGGTCTTTTATGATCCTAGCAATAGCCCAGCCACAATGAAAACCATGCCCACTCTTTGCCACAGTGCACTAAGCATGCTACATTTTTTTTTATCAAGCAATGGGGCCCAGCTTATGATCTTGCACACAGGTTCGCCGATTTCATAAAATGCCCCTGCACGAAGCGTAGATTTTTGCATCTGGAGAGGTTTTCCAGATCATTTATTTTAAAGTGAAAGTAGCAGAGGATTTCTTCAGTTTACTCTTGACATTGAAGATCAGAAAGGTTGTGTCTTCCAATGTATTCATTCTGTCTTCTATAGCTTTGATTTATTTTGCAAATCCTGCTTAAGCAAGTAGAGATTAATACTTATGCTGTCTATTTGTGAAGTGAGCATTGTTTTACATTTTTTGATTGCCCGCATAATTTGGGACAAGATGCATTCTGGGTCTCTATGTTGCGTTCCTTTAGAGTCTCCTGTTAAGTGGAGGGCTCTATGTCTACCAGGGAACAGATAGGAGAGCAAGGAGAGTCTCTGGTAGGGCTGTCATAAAAAGCAGGCGGGAAAGCAGGTTGCCAGGGCTACTTTAGGAGCCCTGGAGCTTATTAAATATGTGACTGACATTAAGCGTTTTACCTTGCCTGATTTTCATCATAGCAGTCTGCAAGTGTGTAGAGGGATTAGTAGGGTGACCAATTGTGTTGACCTCAGGGTAAATGGAGTCGGGGTGAGGTGAGTCTAGTGGAGCTGCCTTTTCCACATCCTACCTGATCCTTTCAGCAACCAGGCCACATCCCCAAAGTTCTGTAATATTAAGTACACGCTAATTTTAAGTTTGTATCAGCTATTTCAAATACAGGTACAAATGCAAAAACTGAGATTTTCACAGAATTTTATTGAGGGTGGAAACTTTGTTTTCAAATCAACAGGTAATTTGAAGAGTGATCTGGTAAATAAGTTGTCCACTGTTTCCATAAGAGTATCAAAAGTCCCTAAATTTTAAGAATTTGAGTTACCCCACTAGAAGCATAGTTGAACATTATAAATTGTACGCATCAGAATATTGTGATCTTGTGATATTTAAAAAGAGATGTAGAGGGTCTGTTGATGTCTCCTAGAAAACCAGGTCACTGATCTTTTATGTTTCAATGCAGGATCAGTTCCCTGCATTAAAGGGTCTACAGTATTTTCTTTACATAAGCTCAGTGTGTCTTATACTGTAAGCCCTGTATATGGTTAACTCGTTAAAAATAATTTTTATCACCATCACTAACTGGAACCTCTCTGGCCACACCTCTGGCTACTAGTCACATCTGTCAAAAAGGCCCTGAGCTGCCCATGCATACCATGTTATAACATATTAGTACACAACTGCACATCTATTGCCATAACATTTTTCATACATCACAAATATGACTAAAATTAAAACGTATTTATTATTATAGATTGTTATATATTTCTATGTTTTCAATCTAATATTAGTAAAAATGTGTTCTGATAAAAATGTGCAGCTGTACATAGGCCAGCAGATTATTTTGTGTAGTAAACACAAGTACTTAAGCAGCCATAATAAAGATTTATTCCCCAATTTATTCCCCAATTATCAATAAATGATGGTGTTGAGATGAGAGTGAGGGGGTAGAAAGTTTGATCTTGAATAAAGGAGATCCCTAATGCTCACCACTGCCTTTAGTCAAAACATATTCAATTTAATTGGCTTCTGAAATAATTACTGATATCATTATGTTTCATTTTATCTATCTGTTCTTCATAAATAAGTCCCAGTTGAATGCATTTTGCTTCTAGCATATGATCTAGTGAAACAACTATTTTGAACTGCAAAGTCAATGTGTCCTTACCAAAGCACATTTTAACACTATACAAAGTACAAAATAAGCTGCACGCAATATTCTAGGTAAAATGTATTTAATATTTTATCTTTCAAGGAAAATGTCTCCCAGATGCTTTGGATAGAGGAGGCGTGGTTTTCACTATGTAGAAAGATTATTCTTTTATTGCTAAAATGGGCAGTATTACAATTATTCTCTACCCCCTGCCTCTCTGCATGTGTAATTGTGTATTTGAAGATTTTCTAATGCTACATGTAACAATTAGATAGCAGTTAAGATCTGACTATTTGTCTTAGACAAAATTATATGATTATACTGATAGCAAATAGTTCACCCAATCAAAACCACAAGAACAATCAGTGGTGTCCATTTATAAAACAGAGGATCCTGAGGATCACGGCTGATCTCTGGGGTGTACCGGTTTATGTACCTGAGATAAGGAGCAGAGAACATGTTCTCCGCTTCTCATCACAGTTTATGACCGTTCTGTCACAAACGGCCAGTTTATAAAAGTGAGATCACAAACGGTCAGTTTATAAAAGTGTGATCTGAAGCCGTTAGCTGTTACACTGAAATATCTCCCTTCCAGATTCACCAGCTCAGAGGAGGAGAATCTGGGAGAGAAGATGGTGCGATTAGAGGAAGAAAGCTTCTTTCTTCCTAATATCAGCACCAGTGGGTTAAAAATGAATATTAACAACATATAAATATATACTATATACAAGTGTATAAATATATATATATATATCTGTGTGTGTGTGTGTGTGTGTATATATATATATATATATATATATATATATATATATATATATAGATATATGTAGCGCTGGTAGATTTGCAATCTACGCACGTTAGGTAAATGTAGTAACTTGTTCGTTAGGAAGGTTAAGTTTGCCTCTGTTCCAGCTTGGCTGACGTTGTGTGTGTTTCCATGCTGACCGGTGGGTGTCGCTGTTATCACTGGTTAGTGTTGGAAAGGCAACGTGTTGAAGCGTATGGATGCTCTTCTGTCCCGGAGACAACTCAGTGGAGGTGGTCCTCCGAGTTGCATTCTTGGCGAGGGTATTTATGGGACAAACGCCATATTTTGGGGTTCGTTTTTCAGCCACCTGCTGGCCCTTCTGGCCGACAGGTATGCGTTAAAGAGATACCTTGTGGTCCTCCGTTCCGGAGGCCCGCGATACTACGGCGCAGGGGTGGGTCCAGAGGCTTGTCTGGGGCCTACCACCGCGGCCGAGGAATGGTCCTGAGCTGTCGGTCCCGTGTGACGAAGCTGGACAACCGAGAAGATCCCAGGGGAGGACCCGTCTTGGAGAGATCACGCAGCGTGCTGGTCTATAGAGGGGCCTGGTGACTCAGTTGGAGGACGTATCCTAAAGTAACTATACAGCATAGTGTCGCCGGGTTGGCTTAAAGGTTCAGGCACTGTGACTGACATTCATTACAGAAAATCTGATACATCCTGTGGCAGAGGATCGTACGGATTTTGTTCCCAAGCAAGTCTGTGGCAGAGACTTTGATTTGTGCTGCGTACTGGCTGCTAGGCTGGTGAGAGAGGCCTATTCAGATGAGCAAGGAGTGTGTCCCACGAGGGGAGCGCATTCCATACAATATCTGAATTCTACCCGAACATTTGTTAAAAGAACCCTAAAGGAAGATGTTTGAATTTCTTCTGCAGTTTCCCTTTCGTCTCTTTCCTGCTTTAATAAAGCATTGAAAATGTACTCCAGTGTTAGTGCGTGTATCGTCCAGAAGTAAACTCAACGGAACCCTAGACCCGCTGCCGGTGAAACAGAGGGAAGCAGAATGAAGGTAACAGACCTGCTTAATGCAGCAGCTCCACCGAGAGTTATTGCTACAAATATATATTTATGGTTTAAGCCCTATGGTCGATACGGGTATGGACAACATTTAGACTTAACATAAGACTTACAACATGAAATGGACCTGAAGTGTGCTCTGGTCTGATGGACGGTATACAAAAATCAGGGGGCAAAAACATTCAGGTAGGGGTATAGTTTTTTATTAGCTTCAGTTTATTTATCGAGCAAGTTTGGTGAATGCCTGTGCCATCTCCACTTGAGGATTGGGGATGTACCGGGCGAAGCAAGCAGACTTCCACCTGCCTAGTCTCTTAATGACGTGGTCTGGGACCCCATGGTGAGATGCAATCGAGGCTGCTCCAATGCGGAAGGAGTGACAGGAGTACTGGCTGGGGTTGAGGTGTAGGTTGCGAAGAAGAATCCCTACGTGTTTCACAATCTGGCAGGCACTCAAGGGTTTGACCGGAAAAGGTAGAAGGGGACTAGTGTTCAGGCAGGAGTGATAGTAGGCGATTGAGTATGGTGACTGGACACCAGATATTGTTAGTTTTATAGAGGTGGATGTCTACCCCAGGGCCTGCCTGCTGGGTTTTAGAAACTGCAAGGTGGAGGACGAAATGGTCTTGGTAGTGAACCAAGTGACGTCTACGTAGCACATGGCCTCCGGGGTTGCTGCAGGTGAACTCGCCAGGCCGCAAGAACCTGTAGTAGGCCAGGTGTATGGCCGCTTGTAGGATCAGGCTGGGGAGAAGACCAAATGGAGAAGTAGTCAGGATGGTGGACATATCCCTGAATATGGCACTTGTTATAGATAGACGTTTGGCATTGACTATCGGTTGATGTTTCTGGATGCTGCGTAAGATGGCTCAGATCGCGTGGGATGCAAACAAGGATGGTTTAGCGGGGTCTTTTAAGGCCAGAAAATGTTGGATGCCGGCTAAGTATAGCCGGATAGCATTATGAGATAAGGCCAACTGAGTATGGCAATATGAGATAAAGGCCAGTATGTGCTTGATGTCTATTGTTTTCTCGGAGCAGAGTACGAGGAATTTGTTGAAGGCGTTCCAGGCTGTATGGTAAGCCTTAAGTGTGTTGTGGGACAGTGATTGGTTGATGAGCTGTGTCGCTCCGCATAGATGCTGTTCTAGTCCAGGGTCAGCTGAGACCAAGTGGGGATACGGACTGACGCTGGATCGGCTCCGGGAAACTGCTGGAAAAAGGAGGTGTAATTAAAGCATGACAGTGCATCTGCTGCGAGATTGCATTTGCCCGTAATGAACGAACAGTGGATATTAAATTGATGTTGTAAAAACAGTTGTACCAGCCTGCACAGGAAAGACATAACCAAGAGGGACTTGGACCTGCCTTTGTTAATGATATCTGCCGTGGCCTGTTGTCAGTGGTGAAGGCCACGGTTTGTCCTGTCCAGATATGACCCCAGAGCTGGGCGGCTACCACTATCGGGTAGAGCTCAAAGAGAGAGGATGTTCGAGTAAAGCCGGGAATTGAAAGTATCTCTGAAGGCCAGGGTCCTGCAAACCAATGGTGGCCAAAAATTGCAGCGAAGCCTGTGGAGGCTGCGCCATCTGTCACTACCTGTGGTGATAGGGATGATATAGAAGGTATAAACAAGAATGTACCATTCCAGGTGGAAAGGAACTCCTCCCACATAGATAGGTCCACTACTGCTGTGGTGTCCAAGTTGAGGATCTGATCAGGGTCCTGTGCCTGTGAGAGAAAGACCAGGAGATGTGACACAAAGGAGCAACCCTGGGGGATGATCCGCATAGCAAAATTAAGCATTCCTAACAGGGATTGCAGCTGCTACTGGGTACAGCCCCTAGTATGGGTGAAATCTCGGAGGACTGTCCTGATGTCAAGGGGGAGGCTGGCCTGCTTTGAGCAAGTGTCTAGGTTGACTCCGAGGAAGGTAATGGTGTGTGCTGGACCGTCAACTTTATTTTCAGCAATGGGAGCATTGAGATTCCCAAATACGACTCTCAGTTTGTCAAGGTCTCCTGGGGGCCCACTGGGCTGTTCAAATAACAAGAAGTCATCCAGGTAATGGATGACTTCTTGACACTGAGCTTTATGCAACAGTATCCAGGTGAGGGACTGCGCAAAGGTGCCGAAGAGCCAGGGGCTACTCTTCGAGCCAAAAGTCAGTTTAGTGGCGAAATACTATGCCTCTTTCTACTTAATGCCATGCCAGCACCAAAGGGATGGGTGGATAGGCAGAAGCTTGAAGGCGTCCGAGATGTCAGCCTTAGAGAGCCAGGCGCATGAGCCCGCTCTGATGATAGCTTGAATTGCCATGTCTACGGAGGCGTACTTCAGGGAGAACTCCTCAGAGGGGATTAAGGAATTGAGTCTGGAAATATGGGAAGAATGAGGTGCAGCCAGATTGTACCCCAGACATAATTTATTTGAGAATTTGTCCTTGACAAGCCCAATAGGGCTGACTCTCCAAGTACTGAAAGGAGGCTGAGTGAAGGGACCTATGATGAAGTCCCGCTCCAGTTTGGCCTATAAGAGCTGGTCTATGGCCTGCTCATCAGTGGCCTCTCAGCGGAGGTTCCTGCATTCATAGGTAGTGTGGGGCAGAGAGATGAGGCTGGTGTGAAACCCTGCTGTGAATCCCTGGATAGGGAAGGTGGCCAGGGAGGGAGTGGGGTGTGAAGTGAGATAGAGCCCCAGCCACAGGACCAATGCTTGGCCTCGCATAAATTCCTCGGATGTGCCCTATGGTATAGGGTGCAGATGTGGAGCAGGCGGAATCGGCTGAAGTTGCACGAACCATAGTTAAAATTGTTGCAGATAGCTGCACCTCCTACGGTCCGAACAGGGCATCTGAACTTGTCCACCTGAGGCGTCTGTACAGGGGCTGACGGGCCTTGAACTGCACTGGAGGTGGAGGGGAACTGGAAGGGGCGATTGACTGTCGCATTGGCGCACCAGGTGGCGGTGTGGGTAGAGGACTGGCAGCGCACAGTGGTGAGCGCAAGCCGGCAAAGTGACAGCAGAACAGCTCTGTGTCCATGAGGCTCCAATTGGTGCTTATCTGAGCCTGGCTGCTGCCTTAGCAGAGAAGGAACGATGATAATCGTAGAATGAAAAGCCTCCGTACTTATAGCCCAGGTCTATGACAGTGTGCAGGTATAAGTCCAGCTCTTCCCTTCTGCTGGGAGAAGCTGAGCATAGGACATTCCTCAGCATGCCGAAGGCCAATGTAAATTCTGGGACGGACAATTTACGGTTGAGCCTGGGGTCTTTGACTTTAAGGACCACTGACACGTCTCCCCAGGTGTAAGCCTTGTTCTCTGCCAGATTATGGACCGAAATGAGAAGAGGCAAGGTTGATGTCCTTGCCATCCAGGATGTCCTTCCTAATGCTGGCTGGGACCAAATGAGATGGGTAGACAATGGGACTCCACCCTGTGGTACCTGCAGGAAGGGGTGTCGGAACTTGAACTGTGGTCGGGTCAGGGATAGCAGTGGCCGGGCGAGCCTCCAAGAGTGCTACTCTGGTTTGGACATCCATGACCGTGGTAGACAGAGATGATACCATGCTGTGGAGTTGCGAAATGGCAGAGGATATTGATTGGAGGCATGCCTGCTGGGTGCTGGGCCCTGCTACGGCTGGCGGAGGGAAGAGGTGCCTGAAGAGCCGGCCTTCCTGGCTGTGGCGGGGAAAGGCACACCCCTGCGCTTCAGTTCTGCCGTCAATTTGCGGATGGTCCATCCCCTGAGGGACTGTATGCTGCCGCTCTCTGAGACCGGAGAAGGTGACAGAGGGGCCATGAGGTCTTCACTGCTGGCCTTGGACATCGCTCTGGGTGACTTGTGCCCTAAATTCAATGTCCTGTCTTTGGGGTCGAAAGTTGGTTGACCGGAACCTAATGAGGGTGACATTAAATTTAAGTTTGCTTCTTTTCCTAAAAATAGGCATACATACCCGGCTCGTGCTTTTTTTTTTTTTTTTACTTGGGGGGAATATCGTCCAACCTGGTACAGGGTGGACCTACTGAACTTGACTGACCTAGAGGAGAAATGAAAGATCACAACTGGTGAAGGTTTTGACTACCTAACATGGAGAATTGATTTGTAATGTGTTTAAGTGACCGGGGCATGAACTTGAAATAAAAATTAGTAAAATGTTTATGTCTTGATGGAGGCACGAATCGATGTGTAGTGACCGTGACAAATTTATGAATTGAACTGTGAGACACTGTATAAAATGAGGCTGAATCAGCTGAGGCCTACCGGGATGAAACAATGTCTGTCGGATGCCCCTAGGATTTGATCGGGTCGCAGCATGTGACAATGAAATGTTTGCCTTAGAGTGAAATGGATAAAAACGTCTTGCCATGACAGAGGCACGAATTGGTCGTGCCGCAGCTCCAACTGACAGCGAACCGAACTCTGGAACATGTACGGAAATGAGGCAAAAGAAGAAACACTAATGGCCACTGGAACGAATCAGTGCATCTCGGATGCGACTGGATTTGGATCGGAGCGCAGTACGTAACAGTGAAATGTTTTGCCCTGACAGAGGCACGAAATTTTTTTTTTGCCATAAAAGAAGTACGGATTGGTTGCATCGCAACTGCGATTGAAAATGACCGGATTCTGGAGCATATACTGAAATGGGGCCAAAAACAACTGGGGCACACCGGAACGAATCAGTGCATCATGGATGCGACTGGATGCGAATCGGAGCGCGGTATGTGGCAGTGAACTAAAGTTGATTGCCATGACAGAGGCACGATCAGTCATGCCGCTGTTGTGACTGACATTGAACCGGACTCTGGAGCATGTACTGAAATGGGGCTAAAAATACCTGGGGGACGCCGGTACGAATTGGTGCATCTTGAATGCGACCGGATTCATATTGGAACGTGATACATGACAGTGAAATGATGTGCCATGACAGAGACATGAATTGGTGAGCCGCAACCTGCGACTGACAACGAACGTGACTCTGGAGCATGTACTGAAATGAGGCTGTAAACAACTGGGGCACATCTGAACGAATTGGTGCATCGTGGATGCGGAGCGCGGTACATGAGAGTGAAATGATTGAAATGGTTTGAAATGTTTTTGAAATGGTTTAGCCTTGATATGGCATTAATTGGTGTACAGAAAATTTGCGAATGACATCGATTTGTCTGTGGAGCATAAAACAGTGGGACACGCCTAAACGAAGCGGTGTCCTCGCATCGGTGTGAGATGCGTGAAAATGAAGAAATGTTTGGTATAATATCGTTGCGAGTGATTGCCAGACATTACGGCTATGTGTAGGGTTTTTACGAATGGTTTGTAAGTTGGTATTGATGTTTAGTGACAAGATATCTAACAATGCGTGAAATGAAAAAGTCAACCGAACCCCTACCTGCGACAGCCGAGCCAGACGCGTTGTACCTAACTGCGAATGGAGACGAGAGCCTCGAAAAACTTTCAACGCGGGAACTCACTGACGCTGATGAGTTTTCGAAGAGTTGGCCTAGTGACGTGGTATCGCGCACAGGAAACCGACGAAGACCACAAACGAGCGGGCAGGTTTTATACCCCCCAGGCACCTCCCATAAATTCAGGCCACAATACTGGCCTTCTTATATATATGATATATTATTATTATATAAATGTATAATTCTCTGAAAAAATCCATCTAGATCCTGCTGGCCCTCCGTCATACCAATTGTTTCTGACTGTTTCCTAGAGATGGATCCCTCTCAGTCCTGTCCGCAAAAATTAGTCATTTTAGATTTTAATTAATTCGTTTAGCTAGGCTACAAACTTTCAAATTGTAGAAATACACTAATACATATGGGTTTGTCCATCTTCGTTTAAAGTGGATGTAAACCCGAAATTTTTTTTTATATCATACTGTAGAGTATAAGATTTCCTATCATTTGAGCCCAGTCTTACCACACAGAGTTAATCCATCTCTGTGCAATCCTCTTTTATTGTTCAGTGAGATAAATCTTGACAAACTGAAAAACTTTGTCAAATCCTCCCCCTTGCTGTGAGTTGAAGGTGATTTACATAAGTGCACTAGCCTAAGAGACATGCAGTATTTTTTAATTCCCTCCCACTCCTTTCTTCTGCTGCTCTGCCAGGATTGGCTGTTCCACACCTCAGCATGATTTGGCATGCTGAAGTCATGTGGTTACTTTCCTGTCTTTTCACTGGATGTTAGAGATCATAGCAGAAGTTCAGTGTAAGAAATACACAGGAGAAAATGCATATTGACAAGGGAGTGTAGAGATGGGCGGGGAGTCTACTGACGGTGAGATAAATCTTGACAAACTGAAAAACTTTGTCAAATCCTCCCCCTTGCTGTGAGTGACAGGTGATTTACATAAGTGCACTAGCCTAAGAGACATGCAGTATTTTTTAATTCCCTCACACTCCTTTCTTCTGCTGCTCTGCCAGGATTGGCTGTTCCACACCTCAGCATGATTTGGCATGCTGAAGTCATGTGGTTACTTTCCTGTCTTTTCACTGGATGTTAGAGATCATAGCAGAAGTTCAGTGTAAGAAATACACAGGAGAAAATGCATATTGACAAGGGAGTGTAGAGATGGGCGGGGAGTCTACTGACGACTCCACCCACCGAGCTCCAGACAACAGACCCACCCACAGAATATGCAGTTTTTCAGGTCTAATAACAGACAGAGGGGAGACATTTGACAGGTAAAGATACATGCAGGAGGCATGTGCATCCTTATAGATAACCCCTATGGCAGTAGTTTAGAAAGGATGACATTGGGTTTACATCCACTTTAATACAATTCCAAAAGGGAGGTTAACTGAAATACACAATGTGGGTGTTTACCACCCTATAAAGTATTATTCTAAATGGAAATGTATTTCAGTTAAGAATCAGCACCACGTCCCAGGATAATAGACAATACAAAAGAAAGAAAGGTTGGGACCTTAGAAGTGCTGATAAAGCTCCCCTTGGAATAACTATTCATACACTATATAGAATAAAAATATAATTGTATTTGATAGATAAAAAGTGTGTCTCCCTTTACCTGTTTTTCTCCACTCTTTAGCCTTTGAGTGGAGAATCCTGGTTTGACCATTTGGTGAGCACCATTGAATATGTGAGCTCTAATGGGCCGTACACACGATTGGATTTTCCGACGGTAAATGTTCGATAAACGTGTTGTCGGAAATTCGGACCGTGTGTATGCTCCATCAGACATTTGCTGTTGGAATTTCCGACAACAACTGTTTGAGAGCAGGTTCTCAAATTTTCCGACAAAAAACATTGTTGTCGAAATTTCCAAAGCGTGTGTACACAAGTCCGAGGCGCAAAATTCCAAGCATGCGCAGAAGTACAAGACAGAAGTGATCGGTCTGGTAAAACTAGCGTTCTTAATGGAGATAGCACATTCGTCACGCTGCAAATTTTGAAATATTTTAATGCAGCGCATTTTCTTCTTCTTTATAATGCTAGAATAAAGAAGTTGCTTTGCTGCTGATATTTACACACAGTTCTGACAAACTGATTTCTTTATTATTTCTCGTGATCTCCTGAATAATTGTATTTTTTTCGCCAGATCTCCAGAATTTTTTTTTTTTTTAGTGATCTACTTTTTATTTTTTTTATCAAGATCTCCTTAATTTTTTTTTGTTTTTTGTTTATAGTGATCTCCATAATATATTTTGTCGTTTTGTGTGTCAAGTTACCACAGCATCATTATTATCTTTTTTTAACCTCAAAGAGGTTGGTTGGTGTTGGTGTCCCTTGTTAATTTGACATTGTATTTTTGAAATGTACCTGCCTACTCACAAACAAACTGTCCTTTTTGAACTAAAACACATAGCCAAGCATTTGTTAAACAAAAATAGTAATTTATTAGGGGTCATAACAAAATAAAGAGGAAGGCAACGCTGGATAAACTGTTGAAATTGGCAAAGCCTTTGTTCCCCGTTGGCCCATCTCCTTTTCTTGCATCTTACTGGCCGTCATATACGCAAAGGCCCCTGGACATTAGGGGTGTTTGTGAGGATCGCAGTAGCCTGCCGAATCAAACCAAGCGCTGACTCGACCACGTTCCTCCCCTTCCTGGGTCTTTTTGTTGGAAGGTGGAGGGTAGGAACCTGCGATTCAGTCAGGCTACTGGGCACGGCCACTTCCTGGCTGCCACTTTCCATGGCCACCTCCTGGCTGCCACTTTCCACGGCCTCCTCCTGGCTAAGACTTTCCTGTGTATGAAAATGGGACATGGTTTTAGTTTTTTGGTCATCAATCATACACAATTTTGAGCTCATGACTGTTGCAAATTGAATGTTAACAAATAGAAAAGACTATCATTCTGACCCCAGCGTTTTTTATTCTTGTCCCAATCATTTTTGGCTACTACTGTCTATTGATAGATAAACCACTTTGTTAAATCAGAAATTAGTGATCAATAATAGCATCTAGTTACCATAATTAAATTTTTGACAAGAAATATGTTGAACAATGCTATACCTGGCTCAAGCTGGGCTCCTCCACATCTTCCTGGGTGGAATGCCCAGGTTGTATATCTGAAGCCTCATCTGAGGTGGAAGGAAGAGCAGAAGGAAGAGTGGAAGGAAGAGTGGAAGGAAGGGTTGAGAGTGATTGCCTGGGTTCACTTTGGTCTGACAAAAACTGCAGTCTGTCATAGTACCAGAGCCTGGGGACATACATGTCGTCTGCTGCTGCTCCTGATCTCATGGAATCCTGGACCTTCTTGCTTTCACTATTATATGTGCTCCTCAGGCCACCAATTTTGCACTTCAAATAGGTGATGTCTGCCGTGGGAATCACCGGCTTCACCAATTCCAACAGTTGATCCAGCGCTGCCTTCCTCTTTATTATGTTATTATAAAATGGGTGTTTCACTTACCACAGACAGGGCAGCTCTCTGTACTTATCAATAAAGTTGGGGAGGAAGTCATGGTCATGAAATTTATCCATTTTCTCTGCAAGACACAACACAAGGCAAACCTTAATGTCAGATTAAACTCTCCTAATCTTGTCCCAATATAGGCCTCAATCTATAAGCAGTATAGGCCACTAACCACTGATGCCCCAAGTTAAAATGGTACCTTCGTTTGCACGATCGGTACTTACGCTATTCCGTCCTCCACTCACAGATCGTACATATGACGCGCGTGTTACACTTTATCTACACTACACATGCGTTAAACTCCGCCCCTGACCTTCTTTCTAGTATATTCCCCGCCCCTTCTCTTTCGGCGCAGTGGGAGAGCACATGGAGGAGAGACAACAGGGGCATGATATTATCAGCAACGAGGAGGACGAGGAAAGCCCGGAGCCACAAACGTTCCAATCCAGAAGGAGATTTAAGGCGTCAAATATGTTCTTTGTAGAGATTGTGGACATCTTGAAGAGGACCAACCATGACGGGAAATATGGACCGTACAGCAACCCAAATGTGAGAAAGGCCAAGATCATGACTAAAGTTGTCAGAAGTCTGCAGAAGAATTTTGGGGTATGACAATGCAAGGAGCAATTGAGGAAACGCTGGTCAGACCTTAAATTGAGGGAGCAGGATCAGTACAGAAGGATCAAGAGAGTGCTGCAAAAAAGTAAGTATTTTGTCGTGTGTGCCAATTATTATTACTTGCATGCTGCTACATGTGCTTTTCTTTACTGTTGTACATTTTAAAATGGTGTGGGGACAGTAATCATTGTTCACAGTAAACATCGTTCGATCACAGTAAACATTGTTCGTTCACACTAAATATCATTCGACCCTTAATACGATATTTTTTGCAGATGCAGGTTAACTACATTTGTATGAAAAGAAGTTTAGTACATTGTTGTCTAGATGTGTTTGTAACTAGAATGAAATGCAAACTTGATTCAGTGTAAGTGTACTCAGCAGCTGTTTACATATCTGGACGCAGGAGCACTAGTGTGGGACACCAGAACACCTTTTTAGGGTGTCCCACGCAGGTGCTCCAGTCGATACTTGGGGTCTCTCCATCTGTGAAACGTTAATAACAAAAAAGGTAAGTATTCCAGCTTTAGAAGGGGGAAAAAAACATGTTTTCAGATTGGAACACTGCCAAAACCGACAATTGTACGACACTTCCAAGCAATGTTTCATATTCCTATTTCCTGCCTCAAATATCTGTGTGCTAAGTATACCTTATTTTTGCTTCACATAGGGGAGAAAAGACTCGGGACATCCGAGGACACCAAGAACCCCACACCTCCTAAAGAAGGGGAAATCCCGACAAACCCTGAAGAAGATGTGGAGGGAGGAGAGGTTCAGGAATTGGGCGAAATAGTGACCACAACAGGTCAGTGTCTGAGACCACAGCTTTGGGTAATAGATGTATGCTTGCATCTTTATAATACATGGTGTGTTTTTTTATTTTTAGGTGATGTGGTGGATGTTGTGGAAGAAGAAACTAATTTCACCAGTGCAAATGCACACATCCTCATCGGGGAGATCATGGTGTGCAATCGGGAATTAGAGAAGATAAAGGAATATATCAATGATATTGAAAAAAGACTCAACAACATCATTGATGTTTTAGGCAGAGTATAAAACACCCAAAACATGTTTACATTTTGTCATTATATTTTATAAATTTTCAAAAAGTTTTAAAGTAATTTGAAAGCCAAATTTTGAAGATGCACACAGTGTGTCAACATGTGCTATCTGCCATCACGGGATATCAATGTATTGCCTTCAATTCATCCAAGTTGAACTTTGTAAGTTCCTGAGTTGTGTATGTTATGGTTTTAAACATGCCTGTTTAATCCAAAAAAGCATATTTCTACTGTTAAACATAAAAATGTTATACACCAAAGATGTTGGTTTGTTAAAAAAACATTTTCTAACGCACATGTGAATGTGCTTTGAGTAAAATGTTTTATACTCAACAATGTGTGGCTTCTTATTTCAATGCTCAATACCAGTTTTTGGTGTAGTTTACGATGACAATGGGGGTATTTACTAAAGGAAAATCCACTTTGCACTACAAGTGCACTTGTAGTGCAAAGTGGATTTGCCTTTAGTAAATAACCCCCATGGTGCTCTAAAATTTGCCACAATCATTCCACTTTAGGGACTCAAAGCAATTAATTCATGGAGCTGAAAAGAATAATTATTTTTATCATTAATGCATTACATACATTAACAACAAAAAACAATGTGTGTGTGTGTGTAGCAGACCCACAACATAATAATAGTTAGCTGAAGAAGAGATTGTCACCTTATGTATCAATTAAATTACGTTTGCACTATTGAAGAAAATGGCCAAAAAAATTACATTGGAGAACTTAGGAGACAGGTAAAACAAACACAAGCAGTAAATCAAATGAAATATTAGTTCAGTGTATCAAAAAATATTTATTTAAAAAATGTTTCACACATTGGCTGGCATATCAATGGCCCCCCTACCCGCAAAGTACTTGACATACTTCTGTCTAACTTTGCGGGCGCTTTGGGGGGGCAAGCCAGGATGGCCAGGTTCAAGTGCCGTCAGAGTTGAATTTTGAAATCCGGCCTCAGCCTCAACTGAGGCCACATAGTTCATTGCATTTTTTCAGAGGTAATTGTGGAGAATCCAGCAGGCAAGTACAATATGGTTCAGTTTATATTCTGCCATGTGGATTGCTGTCAGAAATAGGTGGAACCAGCTGGCCATTATTCCGAACGCATTCTCCACGACTCTTCTGGCTCTGGCTGGCTGGTAGTTAAAAACCCTCTGATCCGGGGTGAGGGTCCTCATGGGGAACGGCCGCATCAGATGGTCTCCCAGCCCAAACGCTTCATCAGCGACGAACACAAAAGGAAGACCAGCCACATTGTCTTCCGCAGGTGGCAAGCCCAAGCTGCCATTCTGGAGCCGTCTGTAGAACTCTGTCTGGGCGATGACTCCACCATCTGATATCCGGCCATTCTTCCCCACGCCACATACAAAAACTCGTATGTCGCCGACACCACTGCCAACAGCACAATACTATTAAACCCCTTATAATTATAATAGTATGACCCCGAGTTGGGGGGTGGGACGATGTGGACATGCTTCCCATCAATTGCCCCTCCCCAGTTAGGGAAGTCCCACTGCTGAGCAAACTGGGATGTCACAGGCTGCCATTCCTGTGGGCTTGAAGGAAACTGTGGAGCCAAACAAGAAAAAAAAATAGTACTTTTGTACATGACATTGCAAGCAGATTAGACACAAACATTCTTGGCCAACATAAGTATAACATTTATTGAAATGAGTATTTAAAGACAAAAGTATAAGATCCACTTATAAGATTCCTCACCCCCTCTGATGGCCCATTGTAAAAATTTTAGGGGGGGGGTGTTTTGGACAGGTAACCCTCTCCACTTCATTGAGAGCTGAATGCATAAATAATGTATATTACTTTGGCCAGCCCCTCCTTACACTATTGGCAGCTCGCTGGACAGGTAAGAAGTGTCATAATCCAAAAATATGAATACACACTGTACAAATTGAAGTACATGTCAGGTCACCTTGAGGCTAGGTGACAGATGCACACCGTTGGGATCAGGAGTGCACCGCAAGGTAGTGGACCCTACAGCTGACTGCTGCGGATGGGAGTCAGGGTGGTAAGGAAGGCAGGGCCGCTGGAACACCAGCACGGATCCCACCGGGGTTAAAGCGTAAGATTCCCTGGGGCGCGGAGTCTAAGAGCCAGCAGGTGTTCACCAGAGCCTCTAGTGGTGAGGATGGACTGGGCTGCAACTGGCTCCAGGTCGCGACCCCCAGGGTCCCATAGCTCACACCCAAAGTAGGAAACAGGAAGATAGGGATAGTAAGGGAATAAGCCAAGGTCGGGACCACAAGCCGACAAGGACAACAGAGTTCACGCCAAGGTTCAAGGTCACAGGCAAACAGGGATAGTCGGGGACACGCCAAAGGTCAGGGTCACGGGCAGACAGGAATAGCCGAGAACAGACCAAAGACGGTAACTGGAATCAGACGCAGGAAACACAGCAAGTACACACGAAAGCTAACACACAATGGTTGATCAGCACTGCTGGCTTGCAGTGCACAGGTTAATATAGGGTTCCCTGATAGGGCCTGGGGTGGGGCCATGCTTAGAGGAGAGGTTATAAAACCAGTCAGGTGAGAGTCAGCTGGTCTTTAGAGATGAACACATGGAGACAGGTAAGCTGACATACAAAACTCTATTGCATAACCATGACAGTACGTTTTTACATTCTGCAATTACTTATCAAGATAATAGGAGAACAAAACTTTAAACAGTACCATTTGAAAGTATTCAGGCAGGCCCTTGCACAACATGCTTTGGTGAATTCACCCATAAATATGACAACAAAAGAGGTAGGTATTGTGTGTATGGGTTTGGCAAAGTCAGCAGATAGAGTATTGGTATCGGCTGACTTAGCGGTTGGGGGGAGGGAGGGTTCCAAATGAGTTTCCCCCCCCCAAAAAAAAGCCTCTTGCACTCTGCCTGAATTTAAGGACAAAAATAACATTTGGACACATTTTAGGGGGTGTTTAGGGTAAGCACTACAATGGAGCTGACAAAATACATTGTTAAGTGACTAGACTAGGTGTGTATGGGCCCAGGATAGCATGCTGGGGAGGTTAGTGAAGGCAAATATGCATGAAGGACAAACAAGGAACTTTACAAGCTTCCAGCATGCATGAGGATAAAGAGGACTTTCACAGCATATTACAATCAGGGTAATTAGGGAATGATGAAATAAATACAATACATTAGCAAACATTAAATACATAGAATGTGATGTTAAAGGAGGAAACTTACCTTAATATAGCTCTTCTACATAAAATAGCTCTTCACCTGAATGATGGCAGAACAGATCTCTGGAATAATGATTCCCAGAGCCTGGGGGGAGATGCCTGTCGGGAACTTGATGTCCTGCAGACTTCTCGCCGTCGCCAAGTACCACAAGTTGGCGACGAGCCTCTACTCGGGAGTGATGGCTTGCCGCATGCAGGTGTCCTGTTTGGTAATATAAGGGGACAGCAAAGCCAATAGACGGTGAAAAACGGGGTCTGTCATCCGGAGATAATTCCTGAAATCATCAGGATTATTCTCCGGGATCTCCCGCAACAAAGGCATGTGCGAGAATTGGTCACCCTGGAGAAACCAATTCTTCGTCCATGAACTCCTCCTCACCTTGTTCATAGACTGGACTTGGGTCAGAGAAAGAACTCCAACACCAAGCCCCTGCACAGCACGAACTCTACGACGAGTAGTTACCCGCAAGATGGCTAGAAAACGGTCAGCTGGTCAGAACTAACTAACAGAACGCACTGAAAATCAGAAAGAACCTGAGAAGAACGATCTGAAAATCAGAAACGAGCAGACAAGAACGCACTGGAAACAGATTCGAGCTGACAAAACGCACTGAAAGACAGGAATGAACCCACTAGCACAAACTGAAGAACAAATACAAACTGAAAAGCACAAGGCTGAAAAGCACGAATCGTCTCTCACCAAACTTCTACTAACACGGGATTAGTAGAAGGAGCCCAAAGGGTGGCGCACTGGCTATTGAACTTCCTTTTTATAGTGCCGTCGTATGTGTTGGACGTCAGCGTGTTCTTGCCGATCGGAATTTCCGACAACATTTGTGTGACCGTGTCTATGCAGGACACGTTTGAGCCAACATCCATCGGAAAAAAATCCACGGTTTTGTTGTCGGAATGTCCGATCGTGTGTACATAGTATACGTTTTTTCTTTTGGTAATGTACTGATTGACATAAGAAAGTGAACAAAAAATGAGGTGGACTATTTCCACCCTAAAACTAACATTTATTCAAGAATAACATGTCTTTATATGGTTCGGAATTGAACAAATGTTCTAATTCTCATATCTCTATATGGTGTATTGGTTATAACTTAATATATTAGAATCGCTGATTCCTATGTGCGAGTGAATAATATATAGTATTTTCTTGGTGTGTTTTGGTATGTAGGCACAAGATAGCAATCTGGAGATGAGGTATTGGGTTAGACATAAATTGAACTAGTAGATGGCAGTGTCCCCATCTGCATATTGAGGGTTTTTTAAGCTGTTATTTTTTTTTATTGCGAATGTATTTTTTTGTTTTTTACTTGAGCTTGTGGTGGGACGTGGCAGCATTACATGCCACGGTGACCAGATCCCCTCGTTTGCCCGCTGGCTGGAAGGGAGATGAGGGCAAATTTTAGTATACTGCCAGGCCTTGGCCATACATCCCGTGTGTGGAATTTCGGTGCATGCGCTGTAGCATATTGGACAGTGTCAGCTCTACAGCTGTCTCAGCTTAGAGCTGACATCAAAGGAAGGCGATTTTGGCACCAATTCCACACTATATAAAGTATGGTTTGAACACTGACAGACATGTATTTTTGATAACCCTGTGTTGTTTTCTCCTACATTTTCACAGTGGCAGAACCTCCAAATATCACAGTATACAGTATCTCAGTGTAAAGTAGTGAGTGTACAGCTTGTATAAGAGTGTAAATTTGCTGTCTCCTCAAAATAACTCCACAAACAGCCATTATTAACTAAACCGCTGGCAACAAAAGTGAGTACACCCCTAAGTGAAAATGTCCAAACTGGGTCCAAAGTGTCAAAATTTTGTGTGGCCACTAATATGTTCTATCATGGACTTAATAAAGTAGCGAATGTTTCTTGATAGAAGCATGCCCTTGTTATACCCAAACCAGAAGATAACTGCCAATAATAAGCGGACTTATGTCCCATATCACTTTTTTAGCCAAAGACAACGCCTACTGCTAAACCACACAGCTGATTGGCTACATGGCTGTCAAAGCACACAACATAAGGTGTGCGCCGGTCTTACCAATCACACGTCCAGGAAGAAGCTACGCTATCAAGTACAGCGAAACGCGTTGATGTCATCACAACGCCGTCACGCTCCAACAGGCGGGTTACAATAGACGAGCGGAACAGCTGAGACTACCAGCTGAGCGTCACAAACACATGCGGATATCGACCTGGAAAGCCTGACTGACCGGGAGGGAGACAGGTGTTTGTACACCACGCGGCAAAAGGCACAGCATCCGATTCCCATCACCAGCAGCAGACACGCCGCCGCTCCTACGGGCCTGTGGGACTTGGTTAACTTCGCAAGAGGACTCGATCCTGGATTTACTTTTTTCCCTCCCCCAGGACCAAGAAGGGCAGTAATGTATGAGTGATCTCAGCAAAACTCCTGCTTTAACATATGCATAGTGGTGAAAATTAGGACATTCTGCCAGCATTGCTGCTAACCATATCGGCTTCATGCCTAACCCACATGCTTATGAGCAGTGTTTATACATTGGAGTCTGTTCAAACCTTGCGGTGACCTGTGCTACTTAAGTCTACCACCACCAGACTACCCTGACCAATAAGCGTGTTCTGCTTAATATGCTCTAACTACTAACCTGTATTTACAATTACCACTTCACCAATACTGGTCAAATTCAGGTTTATATTCACGCTAACTGTCCACCTCCTGTCAGCCAGCTGCCAGGCAACCACCTTCAAGTGACCCCTCAATAGTTCCCTCTCCCCCTTTTTCCTCCCCGCTTCCAATATATGCTCCTCGGCAGCAAAGTCCATTTAAATTTACACCACATACCAGGCGGCCACACTACTGTGCCTGTCCATAATAATTTGACTCACTAGCTGCTGTAAATTGTTTAATAAATTGATAATTTTATATAACTACCTCTGGTCACTCTTTGCTGATGTAACCGCTTTCCCACTTGATATCCTCTATATCAAGAGTCCCTTCCCTTACCCTCCCTTACCGCCCCCCTTGGTTATCACTAATAATTTCCAGAATGCACCACAGATGCTCAATAGGGTTTAGGTCCGGAGACATGCTTGGCCAGTCCATCACCTTTACTCTCAGCTTCTTTAGCAAGGCAGTAGTCGTCTTGGAGGTGTGTTTGGGGTCGTTATCATGTTAAAATACTGCCCTGCAGCCCAGTCTCTGAAGGGAGGGGATCATGCTCTGCTTCAGTATGTCACAGTACATGTTGGCATTCATGGTTCTCTCAATGAACTGTAGCTCCCCAGTGCCAGCAGCACTCATGCAGCCCCAGACCATGACACTCCCACCACCATGTTTGGCTGTAGGCAAGACACACTTGTCTTTGTACTCCTCACCTGGTTGTCGCCACACATGCTTGACACCATCTAAACCAAATAAGTTTATCTTGGTCTCATCAGACCACAGAACATGGTTCCAGTAATCCATGTCCTTAGTCTGCTTGTCTTCAGCAAACTGTTTGCGGGTTTTCTTGTGAATCATCTTTAGAAGAAGCTTCCTTCTGGGATGACAGCCATGCAGACCAATAAGATTCAGTGGGCTGCATATGGTCTGAGCACTGGCAGGCTGACCCCCCCACCCCTTCAACCTCGGCAGCAATGCTGGTAGGATTTATACATCTATTTCCCAAAGACAACCTCTGGATAAGATGCTGGACATGAGCACTTAACTTCTTTGATCGACCATGGCAAGGCATGTTCTTAATGGAACCTGTCCTGTTAAACTGCTGTATGGTCTTGGCCACTTGGCTGCAGCTCAGTTTCAGGGTCTTGGCAATCTTCTTATAGCCTAGGCCATCTTTATGTAGAGCAACAGTTTTTTTTTTCAGATCTTCAGAAAGTTATATAGTTACATAGTTAGTAAGGTTGAATAGACACCAGTTCATGCAGTTCAACCTGAGTGGGTGTGGATGCGTGTCTACAATTGTCCCTATCCCTTTACATTGTGTCTCATTAAGATGCTCATCTATTATTGTTATTTATTTAAGGTACCCATATAGCACTGTCAATTTACACTGCGCTCCACACTTACATCAGTCCCTACCCTCAAGGTGCCCACAATCCAAGGTCCTCAACTCACATTCATATACTAGGGCCAATTTTTTGGACAGAAACCAACTAACCTACCAGCATGTCTTTGGAGTGTGGGAGGAAACTGGAGTACCCGGAGGAAACCCACGCAGGCACAGGAAGAACATGCAAACTCCAGGCAGGTAGTGTCGTGGTTGTGATTCGAACCAGCGACCCTTTTTACTGCTAGGCGAGAGTGTTACCCACTACACCACTTAGCCACCCTGTGCCAAGTACTTTGCCATGAGGTGCCATGTTGAACTTCCAGTGACCAGTATGAGAGAGTGAGAGCGATAACACCAAATTTAACACACCTGCTCTCCATTCACACCTGAGACCTTGTAACACTAACGAGTCACATGACACCGGGGAGAGAAAATGGCTAATTGGATCCAATTTGGACATTTTCACTTAGGGGTGTACTCACTTTTGTCGCCAGCGGTTTAGACATTAATGGCTGTGTGTTGAGTTAATTTGAGGGGACAGCAAATTTACACTGTTATACAAGCTGTACACTCACTACTTTACATTGTGGCAAAGTGTAATTTCTTCAGTGTTGTCACATGAAAAGATATAATAAAATATTTACAAAAATGTGAGTGATGTACTCACTTTTGTGAGATACTGTATACGGTAGTCAGAGCCCACCTTTTAACATAAATATTTTCAGTGTACACTTAACCCTTCCCAGACATAGGGGTTGATTTACTAAAACTGGAGAGAGTGCAAAATACTACTTAAGGGTAGGGATGGGCCGAACACCCTGCTGTTCGGTTCGCATCCAGAACATGTGAACAGGCAAAAAATTTGTTTGAATGCCGTTAAAGTCTATGGGGCGCGAACATGAAAAATCAAAAGTGCTAATTTTAAAGATTAATATGTAAGTTATTGTCATAAAAAGTGTTTGGGGACCTGGGTCCTGCCCCTGGGGACATGTATCAATGCAAAAAAAAGTTTTAAAAACAGCCGTTTTTTCGGGAGCAGTGATTTTAATAATGCTTAAAGTGAAACAATAAAAGTGAAATATTTCTTTAAATTTCGTACCTACGGGGTGTCTATAGTATGCCTGTAAAGTAGCGCATGTTTCCCGTGTTTATAACAGTCCAAGAGCAAAATGACATTTCTAAAGGAAAAAAAGTCATTCAAAAGTACTAGAGCTAGTGCTGGCTATTAATGAATTGTCCGTCCCGACAATACATATAAAAGTCATTGAAAGTAATTGAAAAATAACAAAAAATAAAATGCGCGGGGATCCCCCAAAATTCAATTACCAGGCCCTTCAGGTCTGGTATGGATTTTAAGGGGAACTCCGCACCAAAATTGAAAAAAAAATGGTGTGGGGTTCCCCCAAAAATCCACACCAGACCCTTATCCGAGCAACGGGAATCCTGCGTTGCATCAGAGGGGGGCAAGGTCACCCGTACACATCACTGGGAAACCCCGGCATGTCCCCTTGTCAGAGGGGGATGGGGTCACGTGGCGGGTGGCCCCGCCCTTAGCTACATAAGAGCTGTCAAACTAGTGCCGCGTCATTGGCTGGGTGCGTCCGGTGGAGGCAGGATCCTGTTCCTCGCTGGAGATCATCCATCACTGGAGATCGAGAATTGGATTACATCGCTGGAGTAGGAGCATGGATTTGTTGGATTACATAGCTGGAATCTCTTTTTTATTTTTTATTTTTAATAAAGGACTTGTCCCAAGCCGTCTCCTGTGGTTTTTTAACATTTTGACACTTTCTTTTTGTGAAATGGTAAGGGTACAATGTACCCCTTACCAATTCACATGGGGGGAGGCAGGATCTGGGTGTCCCCTTTGTTAAAGGGGGCTTCCAGATTCCGATAAGCCCCCGCCCGCAGACCCCCCACAACCACCGGGCAAGGGTTGTGGGGATGAGGCCCTTGTCCCAATCAACATAGGGACATCCTCCCCATGTTGAGGGCATGTAGCCTGGTACAGTTCAGGAGGGGGGGCGCCTCCCCCCTTTTCCTGCGGCCTGCCAGTAAACACTTTCCCCAAATCGGAACGCAACCAACATATGAATGATTATTAAAATGAGCTCTTAAAACCCTCACAGCGTTCCAAATAAAATTTAGACTCTATGAATATTCCGAAAAATTAAAAAAGTTGAATAATAAAGCAAACAATAAACAGTTAATATGGGAAAATGGGACTATAAGTGCGTAAAGTTATTGAGGAGTGGCAACCCCTTGTGGCAATAAAACAGTATACAGGCACAATGTATGTATCACAATGTATGTATCATAAAAACATGAATTCACCAAAAAAAGGAAAAAAAAATAAAAATAAAAATAAAAAATTATAATAAAAATAAAAGTAAAAATAAAAAAATAAATAAAAATAAAAAATGAAAATAAACCGAATGAAAAAACAAAAAATATATAGCAAGAAAAAACATGCAAAAAAAATGCATGTAAAAAAAGGGAGAAGGGGGGGAGAGGGGAGGAAAAGGGGGGGAAAGAAAGAAAAGGGAGGGGGGAAAACCCCATTGGCAACCTTATGATAAGAATCCCAAGGTCGAGAACGCACACCAACATGCAATAGATAAATATCTACGCATTATTCATAAATGCGTTCACGTCCCACTCGACATTCATGCCGAAGGGAGCATAGGTCTGGGCTTGGTAGATCCATTTAGTCTCTAGACGTGAGACTTCCCTGACCATGTGGTTACCTCTCCAGTGCCCACAAAATTTGTCTATGCCCAAAAAACTGGTACCCTCTGGGTTGCAATCATGCTTTAAAGCATAATGTTTGGAGAGGCTATGTTTTGGGAAGCCACGTCTGATATTAGCCACATGCTCACTAAGTCTGACGTGGATCATGCGCTTTGTCTGTCCAATATATTGCCTATCACATGGACACCTAATCACGTAAACCACATATTTCTCAGGAGGTTTTTATTGCAAAAACCTCCTGAGTGGAAGTTGATTGAAAAGAACCCGTGCTCCCATTAGTGTTCAGCTTGCAGATGGGACATCTCCTACATGGATAGAAGCCACCTATACTCTGAAAAAAGGAGACCTTCTTTGGAGGATGGATTATATTCGGAGCCACCTGCAGCCTTAATGGGGGAACTCCCCGGTAGACTCCCCGGATGTCTGCGCAATAAGTTTGTTCTTTCATCCTTTTTTATATGAATATTGAGTTGTTCCTGTGGAGTCCATCTCCCAGCTGAGATTGTTAAGAAACAAGCCATCTGTCTCTGGTGGATCTATGAGAGTGGATCCTATTGGTGGATCGTTCGTTTAATACAAGTTGTGAATTTGCTCAATGTGTATGTCCTATACACTGACGGTAAGAGTCAGTTGTGTTGGGTGTCGCTGACGGTTCTCCTGTCTTCTATCCTTTTGGATTCTTCAAGATGGACTGCAATTTTATGTCATTGATTACGTTTATATGCTTTTTACCATCTTCATTTATTAGCGCTGCACCTTTACTTATACCCCAAATTATTCGCTGTTCAGAGAACGAGCGAACAGCCAATGATAGCCCATCCCTACTTATAGGCTTTTCCTCAACCTTCTGGGCACACCTCCCATGGATTGGCTGCAGCCCCATAAATATCCAAGGTGCCTGCTCTGCTCTCCCCCTGCTATGCTTCCAGAATCCTCCAGAAGACAGGGAGAAGTAACATCAGCCTATAAAACACTAAGCAGCCTTAAACAATCAACCCCTGCTCCACCATTACAGAGGAACTAAATTAAATTGACCTAGTAACCTACTCTAACTAGGAGAGTGCTACATCTTGACAAAAAACCTGGAAGCTGATTTATTCTTTGCAGAGCTGCACCAGATTTTGTGCTCTACAATTTTAGTAAGTCACCCCCAGGGTGTGTATAATGTCCATCTTCCTGAATGCAGTTTGAACAGCTCTAACAGCAACCCATATCATTTAAAGTAACAATTTTAGGTAATCATATGACCTAGAGATGTCTGTATTCAGTAAAGTAAAAAATGGCAGTTTAATTTAACACTATCTTTTTCAGAAAAAAAATGAATTTTATTGTACAATAACAAAATAAGACTGACCATAGACAATAGAGGGTGATCACACGTGTAGGTAGAATCCAACTGTACTCACAAGCAGATCTTTAGAATACTGTTCATTCAAACAATTATTTTCTGTTTTTCCACACCCAGCCAGAATGAATGCTTGTGCCCCTTCCTATACTCATTTATTTCTTGGCTGGTGGAAATAAAGAATTTTGCATTCACCATATTCCTGTACAACAAATTACTGATGATATTATGGGAGAATCCCTATGTTTACAGTATTTGTTGTACAGCTCAGAGATAATGACAATGGGATGTTTTTATTCCACTGACATAGACTTCTAGACATCTACTTCAATGGGATTCCTGAATGTCAATTCTTAAGCAAGGAAAGAGCAAACGAAAATATATTATAAACTAACTGCAACAGCAAGAGGCTAGCAAAAAAAAAAAAAAGAAATCTTGTAGGAAACATTTTAGGAGAGTGACATCAAGGTCGCCAAAGCTGACCTTCCCAAGAAATGATAACTTCTTAGTGGCCGGATAACCCTCTTGATTAAATATGTCAAAGGAAAACTCTACTTTTATTGAAGTTGACTCTTAACCACTTCCTGACTATATAACTTACATATATGGTGGCAAAGTGGCACTGCTGCACAGGATCATGTACCTAGTACGTGATCTGACACCTCCGGGTTGGGGGTACGTATGCGCGCCGGCCCACTTCCCCTGTGAATATACACAGCGGGAGCTGATCCGCGGGTTACTTGCAGACTCAATGTCCACCGGCAGAATGGCAGTCTGCCTATGTAAACAAGGCAGATTGCCGTTTTGTCAGTAGGGAAGGTATGGATCCTGTGTTGTGCAAAGCAGGGACAAGGATCTATGTCTTTCCCTAGTAAAAGCACCTCCCACACTGTAAACACAGGCTAGGCACACAGTTAACCTTTTGATTACCCCTAATGTTAACCCCTTTCCAGCCACAAATATATCCCATAGTTTGTAGAAGCTATAACTATAAACAATATATGCTTATTGGGATTTTCTTTTACTAAAAATATGTAGCAGAATACATATTGGCCTAAAATGATGAAGAAATTTGAAATTTTTAAATTTTTTTTGATATGTTTTATAGCAGAAAGTAAAAAATATTGTTTGTTTTTCAAAATTGTCAGTCTTTTTTTATTAATAGCGCAAAAAATAAAAACTCCAGAGGTGATCAAATACCACCAAAAGAAAGCTCTATTTGTGGGAAAAAGAGACTTTTGGGGTACAGCGTTGCATGAGCGTGCAATTGTCAATTTAACCGCTTCCCGACCACCTTACGCAGATATACTGCGGCAGAAGGGCATGTACAGGCAGAATCACGTACCTGTATGTTGCCCTTTAAGAGCTTTGTGAGCGCGATCGCGGGTCCCACGAACTCGATGTCCGCGGGGATACCCGCGATCGTCTCATGAAGAGGAGGAACAGGGAGATGCTAATGTAAACAAGCACTTCCCTGTTCTGCCTAGTGACACTGTCACTGATCACAGCTCCCTGTAATCGGGAGCAGTGATCAGTGTTGTGTCACACACAGCCCCTCCCCCCACAGTTAGACTCACTCCCTAGGACACACCTAACCCCTACAGTGCCACGTAGTGGTTAACCCCTTCACTGTCAGTCACATTTACACAGTAATCCATGCATTTTTAAATGCACTGATCGCTGTATAAATGTGAATGGTCCCAAAATTGCGCCAAAAGTGTCCGATCTGTCCGCCATAAAGTCACAGTCACAATAAAAATCACTGATCAGTGCCATTATTAAATAAAAAATATATATTAATAAAAATTAAACTATCCCCTATTTTGTAAACGCTATAACTTTTGCGTAAACCAATCAATAAACGCTTATTGTGATTTTTTTTTACCAAAAATATGTAGAAGAATATATATCAGCCTAAACTGAGGAAAAAAATTTTTTTTATATATTTTTTTTGGGTGATATTTATTATAGCAAAAAGTAAAAAATAATGCGTTTTTTTTTTTCGAAATTGTCGCTATTTTTTGTTTATAGCGCAAAAAATAAAAACCGCAGAGGTGATCTAATACCAACAAAAGAAAGCTCTATTTGTGGGAAAAAAAGGACGTCAATTTTGTTTGGGAGCCACATCGCACGACCACGCAGTTGTCAGTTAAAGCAACGCAGTGCCAAATCACAAAAAATGCTCTGGCCTTTGGCCAGCCAAATGGTCCGGGGCTTAAGTGGTTAAGTAATGCAGTGCCGTATTCGCAATAAATGGCCTGGTCAGGAAGAGGGGTAAACCTTCCGGAGATCAAGTGGTAACTAATAAACACTGTCCCCTAGGCAAGGGGTGTGGCCTGCTGCGGACCAGGATGGCTGCCTGAATTCCGAGCTCCTCTCCATGGCCTGGAGAACGGCAACCCTCAGCTACCTTCCTTCCCACAGCTTACACCACCAGAGCGGGGAGGACCCGGGACACTCCAGGGCATGTCGCTGCGGCGTTACAAGCTGCCGAATCCCCGCCGTCTGACTGATTATTATCCGCCGCCATGCAAGGGACCCAAGATGGCACCGACACCAGTAACAGCCACGGCTCCTATGATGGCTCTGATTGCCTACCAGCTGCCCCTACAGCGCTGCCTTGTCAAGGAGACCCAGCCACAGCGTCCACAAAAGAAAGTATGGACACCCACCCTCCTCCAGAGGAGCCCCTAGGAGGACTTCACCCTGACAGAGGTGAGAGGCTGGCTACCTCCCCTGCACACTCCCCAAACAAGGAGCCACATGCTAAAAAGCAACTATGGTCCCATTACGTTGCAGGGACACAGGGATCCCAAAATGCTCCCTCCCTGGCTGCTATCCCTGCCACCGATAACACTGTCTCTGAAGCAACACTGAAATCTATGCTTCTTACACTGCAGCAAGATTTACATAGGGAGCTTCACATATCAATATCCCAGATGCATGACAGGATAGACTGCATAGAAGAGCTTACAGATGCTCTAGAAGAAAATTTGCAGGATTACTCTAAAGCGCACAATGAGCTGTTAGATGCACATGATCACCATATGGAAGAAATCCACCGCATTAAAATGAAATTAGCGCATTTAGAATACCGCTCTAGGCGAAACAATATCAAATTGAGAGGCATCCCTGAGTCAGTCAGACCGAACAAAATAACACCATACTTGCAGCCACATTAATCTCCGCCTTACTCCCACGTCTCAACGCCTGTGATACATTAATTGACCGGGCCCACAGAATCGCTAAACCGCCACACCTTTCAGATGACATCCTTAGAGATGTTTTGACGCGTATACATTTCTTCCATGTTAAGGAACAAGTTCTCTCCGCAGTCAGATCCTCGAAGCCCCTGCCGGCCCCCTACGCTAATATTAAACTATTCACTGATCTGTCTCCTGCCACAGTGGAAATGTGCAGAGCTTTTGCCCCAGTTACATTTTTCTCCAGCAGAAAAAAATAGCCGAAAGATGGCTACAAGAAACTCACCAACTGGGGTCTCCTTCCCATTGCTCCTAAAGAAATGGAACAAGCTATCTCCTCATACAAGCCATCTGATTCTAAAAACACGGCAACTAAAGTGTCCAACAAAATATGACCTAAGTCTAAGCCCAGGTCCCCAGCCTTTCTCATTTCCAGCCTGGGCGAAACAGCCTTCACTTTTTTCTCACCACCCCTCAGGTTTAAAGTTGTGCTAAGCACACGGTTTTTTGACTTTTGATATCATTACAGATTATTCAACAACTGTTTTATTTCTTTTTCAGAATTTTAAAATTGTTTGTACTTTAGCAACTGATTAGTTTTTTGTTCATCTTCCTGTAGCACATACAGCATTGATTTATCTGTCTGTGTATCTCCCAACTCTCAGCGGTAGGTGAAGTCTCTCTCCCTCTGCCCAGGCCCCCATAATTGCTCTGCTATCATGGCGCTCTCAATCACCTCTCTTAATGCAAAAGGCCTAAACTCGCCATTTAAACGCAACCTGCTATGGAAGGAAGCATTACAACAGCATGCAGATGTAATCTGTGTTCAAGAGACACACTTTTCTAAACTTAAACAACCCCAATGTATTCACAAAAAATATCCCCACTGCTTCTTTGCGAACGCCTCTAAGAAAAAGAGAAGAGTGATGATTGCCATTAATGCGGCAATAGATTTCAAACTCCACCATTGTGAAAGTGATGAGGATGGCAGATTCTTAATCCTATCAGCCAGGTTTGACAACCGCCCTCTTACCTTATTCAACATTTATGCCCCCAACACAGCCCAGAAAAAAATTCTATGCCAACCTCCTTGCCAAATTGACTCTATTTAGATCTTCACCCTTAATAATTTGTGGAGGCTTTAATGACGTAATTGACCCTTCACTAGATACTTCCAATCCTTTACAATGTAGGCCCTCAGAGTTATCCACTATTCTTAAACAAGAGGATTTATACAACTCCTGGAGGTGCATGCACGATATGGAGAGAGACTACACCTACTTCTCCCCACCACATCAATCTTATTCTCGAATTGACATGTTTATAACAGATAAGCATCTACTACAGTCTATCACCGCTTCCCATATAGGAACCATATCACGGTCTGATCACGCTCCAGTCACGATAAAGCTAGCATCCCCTTCACAAACCACCAGACATACGGTTTGAAGATTGAACACCTCTCTCCTAAACAATCCCACTTTTGAGTCTCAGATACAGTCAGAGATTGACAATTATTTCCAGCAAAATGTAAATTCTGTAACTGAACACGCTATACTTTGGAATACTCATAAGGCTTGTCTGAGGGGTCTTTTCATAAAACTTGGGGCCCAAGCAAAAAAACAACACTCCCATACTACTGAGTCCCTCCTAAAACAAATTCGATCTCTTAAACTCATGAACAAGAGATCCCCTCCAGTAATATCTCCTTAGAACTTAAAAATCTTAGACTCCAACTCAGTGATCACCTTCACAAAAACTTTGACTATTACATAAAGAGACTTCGATTATATACCTGCTCATCAGCCAATAAACCAGGGAAATTTATGGCCAGACAATTTAAAAAACAAATTTCCAGCAAGAGAATCGCCTTTCTCACTGGTTCTCAAGGACAGCGCCTGACTAATCCGCTAGATATTGTCAATGAATTTGGCAATTTCTACACAAAACTTTACAATCTTACGGAAATAGACCCCCAATCTTCTCCCTCCCAAACTGACATAACAAAATTTCTATCCTCTATCTCCCTCGTCTCTATTTCTTCAGAACAACTTGACCTCTTAGAAACTCCTTTCTCACAGGATGAAATCCAAAAATTGATAAAAAAACTTACCACTACATAAGGCACCAGGACCTGATGGACTGCCCAAATGAGTACTATAAACGCTTCACCCAACCCTTAGTCGCCCATCTATGCAACATGTACAACCAATTTGCTACCACAGGTATAATACCTAATGAATCCCTCGATGCCTTAGTGGTCACCATTCCCAAACCGGGAAAGTCTCCAGACAACCCTGTCAATTACCGTCTGATTTCACTCCTCAACACAGATACTAAACTTTATGCCAAACTCCTTGCACCACGCCTCTCCACTATCATCCCCCAGATTATTCACCCTGACCAAGTGGGATTTGTGCCCGGCAGACAGGCCTCAGATGGAACCAGACGTTTCATTGACCTTATCCAATGGACTGAGCATATTCAAGCCCCTTCTCTCTTCCTATTTTTGGATGCAGAGAAGGTGTTTATTGGCCGTACATGGAGGCAGTGCTCCGCAAATTTGGACTGTCGGGCACCTTTCTTACTGCCATATTAGGTTTATACACTCACCCATCTGCGCGCATTTGGACTTCGGGTGTCATTTCCAACCCCTTCCAGAGTACTAATGGCACCAGACAGGGGTGCTCGATGTCCCCTCTAATATTTGCCATGATAATGGAACCCTTAGCATAGTTCATTAGATCTGACCCATCGATCTCGGGGATAAAAATTGGAGAAGTTGATCACAAAATTGGCCTATATGCAGATGACGTGATTATAGCCCTAACCAATCCTTTGTTGTCCCTTTCTGCAGTCCAAAGAGTTCTTCATATGTTCATATGTTCAGTGCCGTATCCAAGTTGAATCACAGTAAATCCCTAATGCTTAATCTTGGCCTAGATCCTCAGACTGTAAAATCCATTAACTCTACCTCACCATTTGCTTGGGCCCCCAACTCCTTTCTCCCATATTTGGGAATCCATCTAACATTCCCTAACCAGATATTATTGAGAACCAACCTAGAAGACCTCGTGGGCAAGCTCACACAGCTAGTAAAAGAACTGTGTAAGGTTCCAGCCTTTTGGGCTGGTAGGGTAGCTCAGGCAAAAATGTATTTACTTCCCCATGTTTTATATTTTTTTCGTACAATACCCCTACCTCTGGCACAAAACCAGATCAAGAAACTCCAAGGGATCATTAATGGTTTCATTTAGCAAAAAAAACGACCTAGAGTAAAAAAAGCTATCCTTGTAACCCCAGTTTAATACGGGGGCTTGGGTGCACCAGACATCCAAGCATATCACCGAGCAACTGTTTTAGACAAATTGAAATCTTGGTGGTCAGATAACCACCACACAACCTGGAAACAAATTGAAGCCACCATACTGCCTATGAACACTAAACTCTTCCTCGCCGCGTTATGGCTTAACCTTCATCCTAAGCGATACCCTCTTGATACCATCACGTCCTCCAAAATGCCCCGTACACACGGTCGGATTTTCCGATGGAAAATGTGTGATAGGACCTTGTTGTCGGAAATTCCGACCGTGTGTAGGCTCCATCACACATTTTCCATCGGATTTTCCGATCGTGTGTACACAAATCCGACAGACAAAGTGCAACGCATGCTCAGAATAAATAAAGAGATGAAAGCTATTGGCCACTGCCCCGTTTATAGTCCCGACGTACGTGTTTTACGTCACCGCGTTTAGAACGATCGGATTTTCTGACAACTTTGTGTGACCGTGTGTATGCAAGACAAGTTTGAGCCAACATCCTTTGGAAAAAAATCCTAGGATTTTGTTGTCGGAATGTCCGAACAAAGTCCGACCGTGTGTACGGGGCATAAGAGTTTGGTCCGCACTACTGCAATTCACTGGAGGGATTTCAGTGTACACTCTAACAACGTTACCCTTTGAGGCAATGCACCTTATCTCCCCTGACTTACCCCTTTCGGAGTGGACAAAAGCCGGCAGGTTTGCATACCTTCGATCATCTAACACACCAGTTTGGTCTATCCAAACACACTTTCTTTCGCTACTTGCAGATTAGATCCAGCCTGTCAAAATTGTGCTGGTCACCCTCGGACTGTGTCTTGCTCCACCTGATCAAGTTCTACAACCCGGATACATCCAAGACCAAAGGAATCTCTTTAGTGTATAAACTGTTCACGAAGCCAGCTACCAACCTGCTTTCTTCCTCCACGCAGTATTGGTCTTCTTTTTTGGATCATCCACCTCCAGTTCTACAGTGGCAGAAAGCCCTCACATTGCCTCTACGTCTATCTCACTAATATTAACCATTGGGAATCACTACAGAAGCTTTTTCACAAATGGTACTTTACCCCGGAAAAGCTAGCGAGGATATATCCGAATACCTCGCCCAAATGCTGGAGAGGCTGTGATAAAACTGGATCTCTTTCACACATATGGTGGGAGTGCCACCACGTCAGGAATTTTTGGAGGAAGGTGCAGAATCTGATTGGATCTCTGTGTGGATTATCCCCATCTATGTCTCCACTCGACCTGCTCCTGGGACTCTCAATCCCCGCATGGCCGAAACACTTACAAACGCTGGTTACACACATCCTAATAGCAGCGAGACTAACAATTGCGAAGAAATGGAAATCAACCGACCCGCCCTTATTAAAAGATACTATTTGATTACTAAACCTGCACTTCCAGATGGAGTTTTCCTTCGCCAAGGCCAATATGTCCATTAATAGATTTAATAACACCTGGAAATTCTGGATCTCTGAATCGAGAAGTTCACCACTGTGCTAGCAATATTAACTTTTCCTGGATTGGATCCCACATCTTTCACCGTGTCCATCACATACCCCTACAACACCTCGCTATGATAATCAATGCAGTTCCCATTGTTTATCCCAATACCATTATTACCCATGGGAGTTCACCTCCTCTCTAGGCTAACAGACTGCTACAACGATAAGCTTTTCTATGTCTTTGTTATACAAATGTTTATCTAATGCTATACCTTTTAGTCTTGATGTAGCTTGATAGAGGCTACTTATACGTACTCTCTTACCATTTTTGCTGTTTATTTGTGCATAAATACGCCAGGGTATGCCCAATTGGTGATGTTCTGCATTCCTTTTTCTTCTTACAATGCAATAAAAACTTTAAATATAAAAAAATAAACACTGTCCCCTGTGTAAAGCTGGCACCTAAATAAATACTTATCCTGCTCCTTAGTACTTTTCTGCATAGTCCTGCCCAGTGCTATATGAACTTTGCACCCAAAACTCTCTGGCTGGGTACTCCACCTAGTGTTTAACACTGCCCCATACATTTCTATTGATAGTCTCTACTTATGGGAGCCTGAAACCCTGAAATCTTCCAGCAGAGCATGTCACTACTTCTCTAAACTGACCTATAACAATCTACAACTGTTAAACCATGTCTATTTTTATAATCCCCATTCACAATATTTCCAACCACTTTCCACTGCAGTATGCTGTACACCTGATAGTAGGCTATCACTCTTGATTCCTGGGCAGAGACAGAAAGTTAAGCCAATGGCCATAATTGGTAAATGATGTAATCCAGCATTCTTGCACTTTTGTTTACATTCAGCTGCTACTCAGGAATCTCCTTGTCAGCAGATGAATGGGTCCGGAGATGCACCATTGTTTGCTAGGATATAGGTGCCCCCTACCTTCCTAGCAACTAGTGATGATCTGACTGTACATGGGTTCGGTTTGAGGTGGGCTCATTGGATATTACTAAATAGTACTAAATTCAAACTTAATTAAGTCAATAGGAGCCAAATATTAAAGAAAAAAATCTATGAAGGCCATTTCTACACTAATAGGCAAGGGGTTGTCAAACGAATGGCATGGAAGGCTGGGCACTATCATTGGGAACATGTACCAAAGCACTAAATGTTTTTAAAAAATCCTGTATTAAGGGGAACAGTGGTTTTAGTAAGGCTTAAAGTTAAACAATAAAAAATGCAAAATTCCATTAAATAACATGCCTGGGGATGCACTGACCCTTCCTGTGATGTGGCACATCTTTATGATGTATACAATATACTACAGCAACACTGTAATTTTTACAAAGAAAAAATTGTGTTTATAGACAAAATTACTGCTCCCGGCTGTGTCACTCTGTTTGTAAATAAAGCAATAGAAATTTTCTATGTAAATCTATGCCAGACCCTTATCCTAGATGTTTGTGGAGGGGTGTGATATGCAAACAGAAAGCAGGAAGTGACATACACGGACACACGTGTTGGCGTCCATTTAAAGCCTGGATGCTCCACATGATGAGTAGACCGCATTGGCAACCAGCCTCTGATGCAGCCAACAGAGATCGGTAAAACCATTCAGGCCAGTACAGCCCATCTCTGGACTACCTGCTTTTGATCAGTGGTGGCTTGTGCTCAAAATTTTTGGGGGGGCGCAACCAAACTGAAAAATACTGAAGAAAAAACATCAATTGCAGCCTCACTGTGCCATCAAACACAGCCACTGTGCCCATCAAATGCCACCACTGTGCTCATCAAAGGCTGCTACTATGCCCATCAAACGCTGCCAATGTGCCATCAAATGCTGCCACTGTGCCCATCGAATGCTGCCACTGTGCCCATCAAATGCAGCTACTGTGCCCATCAAACGCAGCCATTGTGCCATCAAATGCTGCCACTCTGCCCATCGAATGCTGCCACTCTGCCCATCCAATACTGCCACTGTGCCATCCAGTGCTGCCACTGTTACCCCCCCGCCTGCTTGCCGTCTGCCCGACACTTATCCTGCCTTGGTGGTGCAGCAGGTGATGGCGGAGAGGTGTCCTCGGAGCGGTGTCCTCCATAAGTCTCCTACCGTCCTCTCCCATCAGGCGTCCAATCACAGCGCCTGTTGTTTTAGCCAATCAGGTGAGGGGTAACAGATCCGAGCACCTGATTGGCGGAGAGGCAGTTCAGTGTTAGGACAGCGAGTATATATTCGCTGTTCTAACACACCTGGGTGAACTGCGAGCGCCAAGCATGGCGTTCGCAGGTCACCTTTTTTGATGCCTATTAGCCTATGGCTCTAATAGAAGTGTGAGTTCCATCGTGAACAGGTTAAATTCCTGGGTTATGACATTTTCATTGCTGGTATTTAGATGGACCCAGAGAAACTTTCGGCAGTCCTACAGTGGCCCCCACCCATGGGTTTACATCCTCTACAGCGTTTCCTGAGCTTTGCCAACTATTATCGGAAGTTTATTCGTAACTTCTAGTCTCTGGTCAAGCCCCTGACTAATATGACCAGAAAGGATGGTAACCCACAGAGTTGGTCTCCAGAGTCCGTTAAGGTCTTTGAGAGTCTCAAGGCTGCCCTTGTTTCTGCTCCTGTGTTGGTACATCCTGATCCTACGTTACCTTTATCCTTGAGGTTGATGCTTCTGAAACTGATGTTGGTGCCTTTCTGTCTCAACGTCCTACCTCTAAGGGCGCTATGCATCCTTGTGTCTACTTTTCTACGAAATTGTCACCTGCGGAGTGCAATTATGAGATTGGTGACTGAGAGCTGTTGGCAATCATTTTAGCCCTAAAAGAATGGAGACATCTCCTCGAAGGTACCACTGTGCCGGTTCTCATTCTTACTGACCATAAGAATCTCACATTCTTGTCTGGGGCTAAACGCCTTTCTCCCAGAAGGGCACGGTGGACTCTTTTCTTGTTAAGTTTCAATTATATTGTCTCATTCTTACCCGGAACTAAGAATGTAAGGGCTGGCGTTTTGTCATAAAAATTTTCCTCCACTTCCAAGATGGAGTCTATTCCAGTACCTGTGATTCCTCCTGATCGTATTCTGGCTACGGTTCGCCCCAGTCTCACTTCTCCTTTGGGTGACAAAATTCTTGCTGCTCAGGTCCATGCTTCTCCTGAGAAACCTTGTGACCGCTGCTTTGTCCCAGAGAGTCTCCGTACTGCCGTGCTCCAGATTTACCATACTCCCAAGGCTGCTGGCCACCCTGGGAAGAATAAACTCTTTTGGGTCATTTCCCAACAATTCTGGTGGCCTAGTCTATGTGCTGATGTAACCGTCTTCGTAGCTGTCTGTTCCGTGTGTGCTCAGTGTAAGACTTCACAACATCTTCCAGTGGGTTTTTACAACCCATACCCATTGGAAAGAGGCCTTGGACCCACCTGTCTATGTATTTCATTGTGGAGTTACCCAACTTCCAGGGCAACACAGTTATTCTTATGGTGGTTGATCGGTTCTCAAAAATGTGTCATTGTATTCCACTTAAGAAGTTGCTCACTTCTAAGAAACTGGCTTCTATTTTTGCTGGGGAGATCTTTTGCTTACATGGGCTACTCAAGGTAATTTTCTCGGACAGAGGTAGTCAGTTTGTGTCCTGGTTCTAGCGAACTGCGTATCACCCGCAGTCTAATGGGGCTGCAGAATGAGCCAATCAGTCCTTGGAGCAATTCCTACGTTGCTATATTTCTGACCATATTAACAACTGGTCAGACCTATTACCATGGGCAGTGTTTGCTCACAACAGTGCCTTGAATTCTGCTTCCCGATTGTCCCCGTTTATGGCGAATTATGGTTTCCAACCTTCCATGCTGCCTGACTCATTTGTTCCGCAGAGTATTCCTGCATTAGAGGAGCATCTCCGTGGTCTTCGTTCCACTTGAGCACAAGTCCAGGAGGCTTTGTGACATGCTAATGATAGGTACAGACTCCATGCTGACCGCAGACGCCTGCCTGCGCCTTCCTACCAGGTTGGGGACAGGGTCTGGCTGTCATCTCACAACTTCCGACTTCGTGTTCCCTCACTGATGTTTGCACCTCGGTTTATCGGGCCTTTCCGTATTCTTCGCAGGATTAACCCAGTGGCTTACGCATTAGACCTTCCCTCTAATATGCATATTTAGAATGTATTTCATGTCTCCTTATTAAAACCTTTGGTCTGCAACCGCTTTACCACCCCGGTGCCACGTCCTCACCCTGCACAGGTTGAGAACCATGAGGAGTATGAAGTACAGTCCATTGTATAAATAAAATTTCGCGCAAACACATAGAGTGAAACAACGATGACTCAATAAATAATGGCTGATAAATCACATGTGTGGTGCAAAACCAATAACAAAACAAAAAAATGTCCAATAATGGTGAAAGGTGTGGACTTCTATTTTTCGGTTGGACACTTTAGTGAAAGATTAGCTGGATGATATACTTTCACATAAAATCAATGATTAGATGGCTTCCTTCCCTTAGAAAAAGTCTCCCATTGCCCTTACCTTAAGGGGCTTAAGATAAAGCCTTAATGTAGATGCAGGTGATAATCTGGGAGTAGTTGGAGGATGTCCCCTGGTGGTGGTTCCTGGTGTGTGGATACTATGGACACTTCTGATCCGGGACGATTCAGGATCCTGGGCTCCAGTCCAACCAAGTGGGGAGAAAGAGAGAAGGAACACGGGGGCTTCCAATAGTGTAGTTCGTTAAAAATAATTTTATTTTATCAAAAAAAACTTTCCAAACAATGGGTGAAAGGCATACACACTGTGGATACAGTGTGCAGCGGTGACAGGTAAAGATGGCAGCGGGACGCCGTCACCTGGTACAAAGCTTCCGGTTCACACTGACAGCTTCTGGGTTAGAGCAGTGTGTAATGTCGTGTGCGGTGGTTGACGGGATCCTACGCGTTGCGTCACGTGACCTCGTGACTTCATCAGGGATTCTAAATTGGTCGATACCTCCGTGACTTTATACTCAGTAGCCGGAAATTGTTTCGACGCCATGTTTGTGTAGCCTAAGTAGTCTAATATTTAAATATTTAAAGCATTTGCACTTTTTAATCACTTCTGATTACATGTGAATCAATACCCCATTATTTATTAACTTTAAACTTGCACAGTATGCTAACTTTTTAACATTTCGATAGGACAGCACTTTCTGATGCTATTAGACTACTTAGGCTACACAAACATGGCGTCGAAACAATTTCCGGCTACTGAGTATAAAGTCACGGAGGTATCGACCAATCAGAATCCCTGATGAAGTCACGAGGTCACGTGACGCAACGTGTAGGATCCCGTCAACCACCGCACACGACATTACACACTGCTCTAACCCAGAAGCTGTCAGTGTGAACCGGAAGCTTTGTACCAGGTGACGGCGTCCCGCCGCCATCTTTACCTGTCACCGCTGCACACTGTATCCACAGTGTGTATGCCTTTCACCCATTGTTTAGAAAGTTTTTTTGGATAAAATAAAATTATTTTTAATGAACTACACTATTGGAAGCCCCCGTGTTCCTTCTCTCTATCTCCCCACTTGGTTGGACTGGAGCCCAGGATCCTGAATCGTCCTGGATCAGAAGTGTCCATAGTATCCACACACCAGGAACCACCACCAGGGGACATCCTCCAACTACTCCCAGATTAATACCTGCATCTACATTAAGGCTTTATCTTAAGCCCATTAAGGTAAGGGCAATGGGAGACTTTTTCTAAGGGAAGGAAGCCATCTAATCATTGATTTTATGTGAAAGTATATCATCCAGCTAATCTTTCACTAAAGTGTCCAACCGGAAAATAGAAGTCCACACCTTTCACCATTATTGGACATTTTTTTGGTTTTTTATTGGTTTTGCACCACACATGTGATTTATCAGCCATTATTTATTGAGTCATCGTTGTTTCACTCTATGTGTTTGCGCGAAATTTTATTTATACAGTTTATTTTGATGGTGATTCAGTGAGCACTATTTGATTTTGCAGCATCACTCTTTTGTTTCTACACACATGTTAATCATTTAACGCATTTATATAGTAGCGCAGAGGTCCCATCACTTAGTTTTACAGTCCATTGTTGACTCCCGTAGGTTCCGTGGGTACATACAGTACCTGGTGCATTGGAAAAGGTACGGTCCGGAGGGATGCTCTTGGGTCTCATCCTCGGATGTACATGCCCCTGTCCTCCTCCTTGATTTCCATTTTCCCCTCAAGCCTGGTGGTCTTCCGAGGGGGAGGGGTCATTAGGGAGGGGGTACTGTCAGGGCTGGGCTTAGCCCTTCCTTCTCTGAGCTAGGCGCTCAGCTGTCACCTAATTGCCAGCTCCTATCTCTCCACAGTTACTCAGCTGTTGATGATATCCTGTTTGTCCATTTGTACACCTCCTCTTGACCACTGTTACCTAGCAATGCTCCCCCATTTCTTCACAGTTACCTTCCACCTTAATACAATCATCTACTTGTCCATAGTATTTCCAATGCAGATCGGGAGAACCATTGTGGTTTGACTTAATTCATCCTCCCTTTTTGAATTTCAGTTCAACCTTGATTTAACATTTGTTACTCTTCATAGGTCGTTTAGACCTGGAGATATCATCCCAGCTGTATTACAGTATTTTTACAACTCCTGCAACTTGGGTGGAATTGTACCATCTGTCTAGAGACGGTCCTTTTGTTTTTTTATAGTAAAAAGGAAAAAACCAAAGCGTCAAAGAAATCCAAATATTCATATGAGTAAGTGATAATATAAAAATTGACAATTGACAGCTGCAGTGAATAAAACTTTGCAAGTGCAAAATGATACTAGTAAAGAAAATAAATATACCGCGCTAAGTGCAAAAAATGTTAAACTAATATCACATTTGAAACCGATGCGACTTTGAAAAAAAAAAAAAAAGCCCCATGCAGATACTTTGTTGCAAACATCAATAACCTTGAAGCAATAAAAGTTCCAAATCCCAAGTAAAGTGCTCATGCTCTACAAAGTGGATATGATTCCATGCTTGATAAGTGCTTGATATGTGCTCACAAGACGGTGCCCCCCACATAGATGTGAACTCACCCCTCCAAGTGGACCAACTATTTCTAGTTTGGTCAAACACACATGTGGGGCAGACCTCGTGGATTTTCTGTGGGCAGATGCGGTTTAAGATAGTTATTTCCTCATATGAATGGATGTAATAAGGAGTGCCTCATTCCTCTATGTACTAGCGATGTTTGGGGCAGATGTTCCTCATAAAAATGACAGAAAAAGCCTCATTGCGCAGCAACCTTTAAAACATTTTTCCAAATAAAAAAACATGGTATTAGACTCACATGTAAGGGTGCTTGAAGGCCTGGTACCCGGTGTAAACAGCAGATAAGTTCCCAGGATATCTGCCCATAAGCAGTGGTAAGCCACCGCCGCGGTATACTGGTTGATTTCCGGGACCAGAAGTGTGTCGTGATGATGCAATAAATAGGACCAACCTCTACATGGTTCAGCCAATCAGACAGGCCATCTTCAGGAAGCTTTTTTGCTAATCATGTTTGTATGGTGAGTGAAGTTCCATAGATATGTGCTACCATAGGGTTGGTTGAGCTATTACAGGTTTTTATATCAAGTTTGTTACAGACCCTTATCCTACTGTACATTAAAAAAGGCCATGGGGTTCTCCCAATTCATATAAGGCCCTTTGGTTCTGGTTCGAATTTTAGGAGGGCCATAATGCAAAAAAAAAGCATAATGCCCCTTCCCCCATATTCTATACTAATGCACTATTCCCGACACACACGTTCCTGTAAAAATGGCTATGTAAAAGAGGGCGCTGCAGTGACCAATGGCTGGTGCCATAGATAGTCAGAGTGAAGAGAGAGTCACCAGCACATCATTGATCTCCAGAATGGGTCCAAAATTTTATTCAGCTATCAGCTAATATTTTATTCATTGTTACAACGGAATCAATGTTTTGGAGCTTCGCAGGACCCCCTTCAGCAGGGGGGCAAGACTGTTCTGCTGTAACAACGTGATTGCTGCATAAAGTTTTGGACACATTCTGGAGATCCATGGTGTGCTGGTGACGATCTCTTGCTCTGACCATATACTATAATATATAAAAGTGAAGCGCTAAAAGTATCAATGTGACACCATGTAAACAGTGAACTTAAAAATAATAAAAATTTGGAAAAACAAAAATTTGTGCTAAGCACAAAATATAACACTTCTGAATAACATAATATTCAAATATCCTGTAAATAACAAAGTGTTCAAACAACAATGTGAATGTGTCTGAACCCCAAAAAAATATAAGTAAACAAGTGCTGCAAGCACAGATAGAAATGTTGATCTAGTGTCCTGTATGAAAGCAAAAATAATGTTCAAAATTGTAACGTAGGTGTATCTAAACACCAAAAAAATTATGAATGAACTTCATGAGCAAAAAGTCCAATCAATTGACTTGATAGTAGGTCCTTAGTGAGAAATGGTGCACAGATACAGACAAAGGACATGTGGTACATTCAAAAGGCGGGTATTATTCAGGATATAATTGTAGATAAATACTTCTTACCAGACAAGGTGGACCCAACCTACCATACAGCAGTGGGTCAATCAGGCTTACATCAGCTAAAAGCCGGGCGGTCAATGATGGCACCAACTCCAATGGAACATATGCAACAATCAACAATGCAAATGTTCAATCGATTGGCCAGAGATGAATCCGATGGTATGGCATGGCCAGGTTCAGGAACTCATCAGACAAGAAGGCAGTAAGGCTTCAATGGAGGGTCAAGGACCAGCAATTGGATAAAAATGCTCTCGCATTCAGACCATAATACAAATAAAAAAGAAAAAACTCCACATGGAGCAGGTCAGAAAAAGAGGGAAAAGATTTTAATCTTTAAAAATTACAAACATCAAACTCAGATGCATGTATAAAATTGTGATCACAAAAAAAATGTTAAAAGCTATATGGGAAGCATGTATAGCAAGTCCGACGTGTTTCGACCTAGAGGCCTTCAACTGGGGCATAACGTTGCTCCCCCACATTGCTCATATATATATAACATATCCCATTATCTGTGGAGAAAAAAAGTGCTGGCCTGCCCCCGGTCAGTGGACCGGAAGTAATGGCCCCTGGCGTGAGTTCCACGCCTCATTGTGGAATCCTCAATGTGACAGACCTAGCCGGGAAAGAGACTTTTGGAGGGGACTGTATGCTAGCCTCTTGCCGATCGATCGGGGGCCCTTGCATTTGGGGGAACGGTGCTCTTTGTGAGCTGTATGTCTGGGGACCCTGGATTTGCCATATTGGAATAGTGGCTGATTCATAATGCTGGGACAGATACTGTTAGGAGATGCTGATGTAAATTCCAACACCTGTCTGTCTATTGTCTGCTAAAATGTGTATTGTAAAAAAGTCTACTATGGGATCTAAGAGTCATTAGATCCCCATTGCTATTTGTGTTAATTAACTCTGCTATTGTGTGAAGAAGAGTCTATGTTGATTGTGATAATGTTGATTGGATTTTCTGAACTACAAGACGGCCAGTCTGGCCTAAAGGTCATGTCTGAGTCAAATAGGCTGTCTAAAGGGATTAGTTAATTAGCTCGTTAATTAGGTTAACCACTTCAGCCCCGGAAGGATTTACCCCCTTCCTGACCAGAGCACTTTTTACAATTCGGCACTGCGTCGCTTTAACTGCTAATTGCGCGGTCATGCAATGCTCTACCCAAACAAAATTTGCGTCCTTTTCTTCCCACAAATAGAGCTTTCTTTTGATGGTATTTGATCACCTCGGCCGTTTTTATTTTTTGCGCTATAAACGGAAAAAGACTGAAAATTTTGAAAAAAAATGATATTTTCTACTTTTTGTTATAAAAAAAATCCAATAAACTAAATTTTAGTCATACATTTAGGCCAAAATGTATTCGGCCACATGTCTTTGGTAAAAAAAATGTCAATAAGCGTATATTTATTGGTTTGCGCAAAAGTTATAGCGTCTACAAACTAGGGTACATTTTCTGGAATTTACACAGCTTTTAGTTTATGACTGCCTATGTCATTTCTTGAGGTGCTAAAATGGCAGGGCAGTACAAAACCCCCCCAAATGACCCCATTTTGGAAAGTAGACACCCCAAGGAAATTGCTGAGAGGCATGTTGAGCCCATTGAATATTTATTTTTTTTGTCCCAAGTGATTGAATAATGACAAAAAAAAAAAAATTTACAAAAAGTTGTCACTAAATGATATATTGCTCACACAGGCCATGGGCATATGTGGAATTGCACCCCAAAATACATTCAGCTGCTTCTCCTGAGTACGGGGATACCACATGTGTGGCACTTTTTGGGATCCTAGCCGCATACGGGGCCCCGAAAACCCAGCACCACCTTCAGGATTTCTAAGGGCATACATTTTTGATTTCACTCCTCACTACCTATCACAGTTTTGAAGGCCATAAAATGCCAAGATGGCACAAACCCCCCCAAATGACCCCATTTTGGAAAGTAGACACCCCAAGATATTTGCTGAGAGGCATGGTGAGTATTTTGCAGCTCTCATTTGTTTTTGAAAATGAAGAAAGACCAGAAAAAATTTTTTTTTTCTTTTTTCAATTTTCAAAACTTTGTGACAAAAAGTGAGGTCTGCAAAATACTCACTATACCTCTCAGCAAATAGCTTGGGGTGTCTACTTTCCAAAATGGGGTAATTTGGGGGGTGTTTGTGCCACCTGGGCATTCCATGGCCTCCGAAACTGTGATAGGCAGTGAAGAGTGAAATCAAAAATTTACGGCCTTAGAAAGCCTGAAGGCGGTGCTTGGTTTTCGGGGTCCCGTGCGCGGCTAGGCTCCCAAAAAGTCCCACACATGTGGTATCCCCGTACTCAGGAGAAGCAACAGAATTTATTTTGGGGTGTAATTTCACATATTCCCATGGCATGTTTGAGCAATATAACATTTAGTGACAACTTTGTGCAAAAAAAAAAAATTTGTCTCTTTCCCGCAACTTGCGTCACAATATAAAATATTCCATGGACTCGACATGCCTCTCAGCAAATAGCTTGGGGTGTCTACTTTCCAAAATGGGGTCATTTGGGGGGTTTGAACTGTCCTGGCATTTTATGCACAACATTTAGAAGCTTATGTCACACATCACCCACTCTTCTAACCACTTGAAGACAAAGCCCTTTCTGACACTTTTTGATTACATGAAAAAATTATTTTTTTTTGCAAGAAAATTACTTTGAACCCCCAAACATTATATATTATTTTAAAGCAAATGCCCTACAGATTAAAATGGTGGGTGTTTCATTTTTTTTTTTCACACAGTATTTGCGCAGCGATTTTCAAACGCATTTTTTGTGGAAAAAACACACTTTTTTTAAATTTTAATGCACTAAAACACACTATATTGCCCAAATGTTTGATGAAATAAAAAAGATGATCTTAGGCCGAGTACATGGATACCAAACATGACATGCTTTAAAATTGCGCACAAACGTGCAGTGGCAACAAAATTAATACATTTTTAAAAGCCTTTAAAAGCCTTTACAGGTTACCACTTTAGATTTACAGAGGAGGTCTACTGCTAAAATTACTGCCCTCGATCTGACCTTCGCGGTGATACCTCACATGCATGGTGCAATTGCTGTTTACATTTGACGCCAGACCGCCGATTGCGTTCGCCTTAGCGCGAGAGCAGGGGGGACAGGGGTGCTTTTTATTTATTTTTTTTTTTTCTTTATTATTTTTTTGCTTTTTTATCTTATTTTTAAACTGTTCCTTTCATTTTTTTTTTAAATCATTTTTATTGTTATAGGGAATGTAAATATCCCCTATGATAGCAATAGGTAGTGGCAGGTACTCTTTTTTGAAAAAATTGGGGTCTATTAGACCCTAGATCTCTCCTCCTGCCCTCAAAGCATCTGACCACACCAAGATCGGTGTGATAAAATGCTTCCCCAATTTCCCAATGGCGCTATTTACATCCGGCGAATTCTAAGTCATAAAATGCTCGTAGCTTCCGGTTTCTTAGGCCATAGAGATGTTTGGAGCCACTCTGGTCTCTGATCAGCTCTATGGTCAGCTGGCTGAATCACCGGCTGCATTCTCAGGTTCCCTGTTGAGACAGGAGAGCCAGAGAAAAACACGGAAGACGGTGGGGGGGGGCATTCCCTCCCACTGCTTGTAAAAGCAGTCTAGAGGCTAATTAGCCGCTAGGATTGCTTTTACATGAAAGCCGACCGCTGGCTAAAAAGAATGATACCAAGATGATACCTAAACCTGCAGGCATCATTCTGGTATAACCACTCAAAGTCGTGAATGGCGTACCTGAAGACAAAAAAATGGTTAACAATAAAGCACAGTAAACGGTAAAGTATAAAAAATTGCATACCTGAAAAGCAAACATGATAAAACATAATAACAATAAAACATTGCAGAATAGAATACAGTAAAAAGAGCAGAACAATAGAGAGAGAATAGAGAGAGAGAGAACAATAAAACGACAACTATTTTTTTTTATTTTTGTTTGTGTTTTTTTTTTTTTTACACTTTTTTTTTGTAACTGTAACCGGTTCCAGGTTCGGGTCTCTCAAAATGCGATGGCATCTTGGGAGACCCTGTGAAAGTGTGCCTAGTCTGTGCAATGCTGTACCCTATGCTAATACTCAACTAGTGCATGGTAGCGTTCAAAACATTCACCAATGCAAAGACCAGGATTGTCAGGACAGGAGGGACAATAATAGTGGGTGTCACGTCGATATCCGCGCTTGCTGCAGACACAACATCTTTTTTGGGGGGGTTCGTTGGGTAGGGGTACTCGGGAGGATATATAAATGCCTCTCATGCAGCTGACTGCATTTGGTTGGGGATGTGAATGGGGGAAGTACGGGCGCTGCAGAAGCGGTGGGTTCCCAATTAGGATTGGCGAATGCAGCAGGAAGGGCACTATGGGCACGACGGGCCTGTGTTTGTCTTTTTTGGCAGCGGGACACTACTTGTGCTTGCCACCTCACCAGCTTGAACTGCACTTATGGGACTCGCCACGTCACCAAGTGTTACTGCAGTGCTGGTTTGACTACGACCGGGGTGTACTACGCCGCTGGTGCTTGCCAGTTCACCAAAACGCTACAAAAAAAAAGTGACAGTGATCGATCGATACTGCACTTGGGTGGGCTGGACTGGGCTGGGCCGGGCGGAGGGGCAAAACGCAGGTGCTAGCAGGTATCTGGGCTGATCCCGCTATCACTGCGTTTTTGGGAACCCTAAACTGCTGGGGACGCTAGTATAGATCTGATCGGATCAGATATTGATGCGTTCAGATACTATACCACTAAGGGAGGTGTACAGTGCGTGTACGGTGCGTGCGTAGGTGTTCGCGGTACTGGTGCTAATCTGACGCTGCCTGGGGCAAAGCATATCACCGCCGGGCGATCAGGGGGCTAAACCTTTATTCGGTAATAAACGGCGGGTGCCCTGACACTATAAAAAATAAACGAACTAACCAGCGTCACCCGTAACGGTTATACGGTGATCAGTGGTGAAAGGGTTAACTAGGGGGCCATCAAGGGGTTAAAACATTTATTAGGTAGTATATGGGGGTCCCTGTCGCTATAAAACACTGACGGCGAACCTAAATATTTACGTCCCTAACTAACGTCACCAGCGACACTAATACAGCGATCAGAAAAATGATCGCTTAGCGACACTGGCGACAGGGGGTGATCAAGGGGTTAAAACTTTATTAGGGGGGGTAAGGGGGGTACCCTAGACCTACAGGGGGGTAACACTCACTGTCCTACCACTGCTAACTGTCACAAACTGACACTATGCAGTAATCAGGAAAAAAAAAAAAAAAAAAACCTGCTTGGTGTCAGTTTGTGACAGGGGGGGGGTGATTGGGGGGGATCGGGGGGCGATCGGGGGGGGATCGGGGGTGTAATGTATGCCTGGCATGTTCTACTGTGTGTGTGTGTGTGTGTTGGTGCACTTACATGTCATCTCTCCTCGGCGCTGGAACGGAAACTGCCGAGCCGAGGAGAGATGACATCACATCCTCTGCCTCTGTGTACTATACAGAGGCAGGGGATGTTTCTCATTGGCTGGGAGCGATCGCGAGGGGGGGGGCCACGATCGGATGGCCTCCCCCTCGTCTCTCATCGCTCCCAACCAAATGCCGACCGCAGCTGGCACCGGGGGGGGGTCCGATCGGACCCCCCGCCCGCGGGAAGGCAATCACGTACCAGGTATGTGATTTTGCCTGCCCGTGCCGCTCTGCTCACGTATATAGGCGTGAGGCGGTCAGCAAGTGGTTAATTAGCTTACAGCTGTATTGTTAGAGTAATATGAGCAGGAGGTCTGCACCTCCACTTTGAGTGTATAAAAGCCTGTATTTTGTCAATAAAGATAGATTCCTGTTTGAACTTACATACAGCCTGCCTGGTGTTTGTTCTGAGCTATCACAACTGGGTTAGAACGGCACATAGCTGAAGTTCTAATACCAGAGCATTGGATGACCGAACCATCAGACGTAGCAATCTGATTCTATAGCTGCAGAGGAGTGGAACCGAGCGAGCAAAGGGGCTCGTTACACTCAAAATTATTTTCTTCCAATAGAAAGCACCAAGGTTCACCCCCTCTGTAATAACCCGGAAAGTGTGACCAACAACATGAGCCTCACACCTCATTTCCAGGTTTCAAAAGGATGGACCATGCAATCAATCTAGGTGATTCGGAGTCAGCTGGAGAGGCGCGTCGCTGAACGACCATGTCCGCACACTGCGACAGTGTCGTTCACGCACTCGCCAAAGTACTTCATAGCCGAGTCACAAGACCGAACACGTGACTTACCACAAGTCACGTGGGCTGCGTATCCCTCATAGCGCAATGGCGTCGCACAACAAGACACTCCAGGGAGACGCATAGGCCAGTGTGAGCCTCGTTTGGGTTGCTGGGCTAGCGTCACTCCTATGCCCCCACGAAAGGGCCTAACGCATGACTATCACACACCTTCGGTTCATGCCAAGCTAGCGTTACGGCCTTCCTAGCGTCATGACTTGCTGATGTCACCTAATTGCACTCTGAAGCTTCACACTGAAGCAACACAAGCCTCGCTGTGAAAAGTAGGCCAACGTGACCCCGGAAGTAGCAAATATGCAATACATGTAGACAGGACAACAATTTGGCAGCAACATATAAAAAATAGAATAAACATATATGGAACTGAATTGGCATGCGATTTACATGAATACCATAATCGCAAAAGAGTTAATAAGAACCCAAATATTATTAAAATGTTGGGACAAAAACGCACAATAATGCTGTTAACAGTGATACAAACAAATATTGTGCATATGTCATATTATAGATGGACCAGCAATATATGTCACATTACACAATGTCAAAATGACAGAAGGCAGGCTAGTGGCAAAAATATTAAGTCAAGCTTGATTGATGAAACAATTTATGTCCAGTCCATATATCCAGTAGGTTTCTAATCTGGATACCCCACGTAAACAGGAGTCTCCCCTCCAATGTGGGACAAATTTATCAATAATTTGGAACTGGGTACCCCTGGGGTTCTTGTCATGATGTTGTGAATAGTGGCGAGGCACACTGTGATTCGTACGGCACCTGATGCTGGCCAGATGTTCATTGACCCTCACCGAGAAGGTCCTAATAGTGTGTCCCACATATTGTTTACCACAGGGACAAGTAATGAGATAAACTATATATCTCGTGGCACATGTTGTAAAGTGCTTCATTTTATAATCACGGGAGGTGACAGTAGAAGTGAAAGTATCAGTTTTATATATATATATATATATATATATTATGGAGGCAGACATTGCACCTGTGGCACGGATAATATCCCTTAGACTGTTGAAAAAAGGTTGCCCTCTTTGGTGGGCCTTACCAGACTCTTAGGACCTGGGATAGATTTTAAGGGGAATGCCCATGAAAAAATCAAGGAAAAAAAGATGTGTCCCCCCCAGAAATTCATACTAGACCCTATTTCATGCACCCCACTCTCCTGAACAATACCAGGCTACATGCTTTCAACATGGGAGGTTCCTTGACAGTGGGGAGCCCCTGGCAAAGCACCCTGTTCTCATGTTGATGTGGACAAGGGCCTCTTAGCCTGGCCCAGTGGTTTTGAGGGGATCTGCGAGCATGAGGCTTTTCAGAATCTGGAGGTACCCGTTAACAATAAGGGGACATCCAGATACCGGCTCCTAATGTGAATGTGTAAAGGGTACATAGTATACCCACTCATTCACAAAAAAGCCTTTAATTAAAAAAAAATCCACAATGTACATCCATCAATCACATTGCCCAACTCCCACGTCTGGCAAAAAATAAAACATGCCACTCGCCAGCACACATCTGTTCCAATTGCTTCACTTACACCAAATGAGGGTCTAACAGATAAGAACTGAACAAAGTGGCATAGTCTCCCAGGTGACATTACTGAACATATCTGGATATGATAGCATATGGTCAATGACAGCACTGGAATCCCATTAAAATGGAAGGGTGCGGTAAAGTTTCTGGAGAGGTCCTCACACTTTTTTTTTTTCTTAACAGGGGTCTCCATTAAACTATCCCTGGATCCTTTACTTATATGATGGGGGATAGGGATCGGCAAGGTCTCTGTACACAGTCACTGGTGTCCGTGAGCGGTCCTCGCAGGGTCTGGGGATGCCGATTTCTGGTAGGACTTTTATTGTTGTACTTGAAGATTCAGACCCGCCTCCCTCACCCGATGCGATGGCTGGCCACTGGCTCTTCTGGCGCTGCCCACTCTAAGTGGATTCTGGGATCTGGTTGGGACCGTTGGATGCGGAGTGATATGATATGTTTGAGGGTGAGCAGCGGTCGCCCCGCAGTGTAAATGCAGAGGACGGCACTTTTCACCAGGCTGCGTGGGAGAACTGCCTGAGCCGAGGAAGGTCAAGGTGCTGGTGCTGGATGGATTCTGTGCCAGCCCAGCTCCAGCATAACATGTTGAATAAATATATATACTGTATATTAATTCTTTGCAGGGGGAGAGCCTGGCCCTGGAGTAGTACCTGGTGGTGCAGGAAGGAAAACCTGGTAACAGCATGGGGAATAATATACTGTAGGTGAAAAAGTAAGACTAAAGGGGGATCTATGGGGACCCTGGCCCGCTCTAAAGGGGATCTATGGGGACCCTGCTCTAAACAGGGATCTGTGAGGAACCTGCTCTAAAGGGGGATCTATGGGGACCATGCTCTAAAGGGGGATCTATGGGGACCATGCTCTAAAGGGAAATTTTATGCTGCTGCTGGGTCTGAATACAACCAAAAAATATAAAACGTAAGAATTTTGAAAATGTTTTAAACATTTTATAACAGTATACCACAAGCAGTCTTTATATAAATGTTATGTTAAACATATTTGTACTTGTAGAACTAAGCTAGAGAGTAGACAGAGTGTTATTGATGTGAAATGTCATTCACTATGGTCTGTACTTTTTAAAATGTCCACCACAGCCTTGGTCTGTGCCTATCCCTGGTGGGGGATTTATGGCCATGTAAGGGACATCACTGGTTGTTAAAGACTATACAGCTAAGACAGATAACAGCCAAGGTTTGGTGCGAACTCATGTTTGGACTGAACCTTGTGCTCATCCCTACCAGCAACCAGGAGTCCTGAGCAGGAAGCTGTTACATTAAGCAGTGGCAATAATACTGAACTCAGACCTCATTTCTACTGCTAAATAGAGCATGCAGTAAAAGTTTTAGGGGGAATTCAATAAAGCCGCTGCACCACTTTTCTGGCAATAATCCATCTTGTTAATGTATTGCGCCAAATTCATGAAGCATATGTCACACCTTTGATTAAGACAGCGACTCATGTGCCAAATTCAGGTAGTTCATAAATGTGCCACTTTTACATTGTGCCGCAATACCTGTGCCAAGTGCAAAATAAAATACCCACGGTTCATATCTTACAAAAGTGAAGCTAATTAAGACCAACTCTCTTTTGGCATACAGGTAGAGATCTTGGCACAGACAGATTTTGCAAAAGCGTCTCGCGTGCATTTTAAAAGGGGCACAACATACACCAAATTTAGGTACACGTTTAAGACAGATACAAGAAATTGGCATACAATGCACCACTTGAAAAATCTGTCTGTGCCAGTTTGTATGAATTCCAGGGTTAGTGCACACTTTAGAATTTCTTTGTATTGCAAAGACATAAATTTAAATATAAACATAAAAATAATTAATTTACTAGACACATTTTGGCTCATATGCAGTAGTTGTTTATTAATATTCTAATTACTTTTTATTTTTGTTCATACTGTGTTTGTGTTTTAGTAATGGTTTTAGTGTACTTTTGCTAAAAAAATATCATTTCCGAAGACATTTGCAGAAGTATCATGTGTAATGCTGATCTACACAATTAAAGAAGAGGTCAGCAATGGCAGCCTACGTAATTATACTGTGAAAGGTGTGTATAGAAAAAGAGAGCTCCCGTCTGAGTTCAATCCTCTTCAACCCACAGAATGTGGGGCTTCCCTAACTGACTTTGATTCAGCCAACATCACCCAAAAATACTATTATAACTTAGTGTGCGTGTGTGTACAATGTATCATTTTTAAAAAACATTAATGGAACACATGTTACAGATTATGAGGTCAATTAAGACATACGTTGTATCTATAGTATCCTTTAACCACTTCAGTCCCGGAAGGATTTCCCCTTCCTTAACCACTTCAATACAGGGCACTTATACACCTTCCTGCCCAGACCAATTTTCAGCTTTCAGCGCTGTTGCAGTTTGAATGACAATTGCGCGGTCATCCATCACTGTACCCGAACTAAATTTTTATAATTTGTTCCCACAAATAGAGCTTTCTTTTGGTGGTATTTGATAACCTCTGCGGTTTTTATTTTTTGCTAAACAAATAAAAAAAGACCAAAAATTTTGAAAAAAGTAAAAGTTTTGCTTTTGTTTCTGTTAAAAAAATTTGTAAATAAGTACGTTTTCTCTTTCACTGATGGGCACTGATAAGGCAGCACTGACAGGCACTGATACGGCGGCACCGATGAGGTGGCACCAATGAGCGGGCACTGACGGGCACTGATGATGGGCACTGGTAGGCGGCACTGATGGGCACTCGGTGGCACTGGTTGGCACTGATGGGCACTGATAGGCGACACTGATGGGCACTGAAAGGCGGCCCTGCTGGGCACTGATAGGCGGCACTGATAGGTGGCACTGCTGGGCACTGATAGGTGGCACTAATGGGTACTGATAGGCACTGATACGTGGCACTGATGGGCACTGATACGCGGCACTGATATGAGGCACTGATAGGCATCCCTGGTGGCACTGGCAGTGGTAGGCATTGGAGTGGGCACTGATTGGCAGCTGCCTGGGCACATATTGGTATTTCCCTGGGGGTCTAGAGGGCATACCTGGTAGTCCAGTGTGGTGGCCATCCTGGTGGTCCTGGGCGGGATCTGAGGGGGGGCTGTGCTGATAAACAATCAGCACAGACCCCCCCCTGTCAGGAGAGCAGCCGATCGGCTCTCCTCTACTTGCGTCTGTCAGACGCGAGTGAGGAAAAGCCGATCACCGGCTCTTCCTATTTACATCGTGATCAGCTGTGATTGGACACGGCTTATCACGTGGTAAAGAGTCTCCGTCAGAGACTCTTTACCTAGATCGGAGTTGCGGTGTGTCAGACTGACACACCGCAACAACGATCGCCGCGATGCGCGCCCCCAGGGGCGCGCAGCGGCTCAATATCCTGATCGCGTCATATGACGTCCGGTTAGGATATTGAAACCACTTTGCTGCCGTCATTATGCTATATGGCGGGCGGCAAGTGATTAATGACCAGGCCATTTTTTGCGATACGGCAATGTGTAGTTTTAACTGACAGTTGCATGGTCGTGCGACGCTGTACCCAAATAAAATTGACATCCTTTTTTTCCACAAATAGAGCTTTCTTTTGGCGGTATTTGATCACCTCTGCGTTTTTTTTTTTTTCGCGCTATAAACAAAGAGCGGCCATTTTTTTTACTTTTTGCTATAATACACATCCCAAATTAAAAAAAAAAAAAAGAATTTATCAGTTTAGACCGATATATATTCTTCTACATATTTTTGGTTAAAAAAATGCAATAGGCATATATTGATTGGTTTGCGCAAACGTTATAGCGTCTACAAAATAGGGGATAGATTTATGGCATTTTTATTATTTTCATTTTTTTTACTAGTAATGGCGGCTATCTGTGATTTTTAGCAGAACTGCGACATTGCAGCGGACAGATCGGACACTTCTGACACTTTTTTGGGACCATTGATTTTTATACAGCGATCAGTGCTATAAATAGCCACTGATTTCTGTATAAATGTCACCGGCAGGGAAGGGTTTAACACTAGAGGGCGATCAAGTGGTTAAATGTGTTCCCTCAGCATGTACTAACTGTAGGGGGGATTGGCTGGCAGGGACATGACAGAGATCACTGTTCCCGATCAATGGGAAGAGTAGATCTCTGTCATGTCTCCTGTCAGAATTTGGATTCGCCTTGTTTACAAAGGCAGATCCCCAATCCGCCTCTGTATACCGCGATCACAGGTCGCCAGTGGACATCTAGGGCGCCCGACCCTGCGGGCACGCTCCCGCTATCGTGTACAGCTACGGTGAATTGCGCAGGAGAGCCGACCTTCCACCATATAACGACAGCGGCTGATCAGCAAGCGGTTAAATGTATGTAAACAAAAAAACTATTTTCACTATGTTTAGCATCATGCCTCACTCTACATAATTTTCTTCAGAAAATATTTTTTGTAAAACTATTGCAAAGTTTCTTACATGAAGATTCTGCTAGTAACAGCACTTGCTATTACAGGCTGACAACCCTAACCTACTAACGTGAGATTAGCAGAAACATTATCAGCCTGTCATGTGTTTTCCCTTCTGTAAACATTGGGCTGCATATTAATCACTTAAGCCCCGCAAGGATTTACCCCCTTCCTGATCAGAGCACTTTTTGTGATACGGCACTGCGTCGCTTTAACTGACAATTACGCGGTTGTGCGACGTTGCACCCAAACAAAATTGACGTCCTTTTTTCCCCTTACAAATAGAGCTTTATTGTGGTGGTATTTGATCACCTCTGCGGTTTTTATTTTTTGCGCTATAAACAAAAAATGAGCGACAATTTTGAAAAAAGCAATATTTTTTACTTTTTGCTATAATAAATATCCCCAAAAAATATATTAAAAAAAATATTTTTTCTCAGATTAGGCCGATATGTATTCTTCTGCATATTTTTGGTAAAAAAAACTCGCAATAAGTGTATATTGATTGGTTTGCGCAAAAGTTATAGCATCTACAAAACAGGGGATAGATTTATAGCATTTTTATTTTTTTATTAGTACTGGCGGCGATCTGCGATTTTTATCATGACTGCGACATTATGGTGGACACATCGGACAATTTTGACACCATTTTGGGACCATTGTCATTTATACCAGTGGTCATCAACCCTGTCCTCAGGGCCCACTAACAGGCTAGGTTTACAAGATAACTGAAATACATCACAGGTGATATAATTTGGTGCTCAGTGATTCCAGTATTCTAGTCTGCAAGGTAATACATAAAATCTGGCCTGTTAGTGGGCCCTGAGGACAGGGTTGATGACCACTGATTTATACAGCGATCGGTGCTATAAAAATGCACTGATTACTGTGTAAATGACAATGGCAGGGAAGGGGTTAAACACTAGGGGGCAATCAAGGGGTAAAGTGTGTCCTAGGGAGGTGTTCTAACTGTGGGGGGATGGGCTTCCACTGACATGACAGCGATCATTGCTCCCGATGAAAGGGAGCAGCAGATCCCTGTCATGTAACTAGACAGAATGGGGAAATGCCTTGTTTACAAAGGCATCTCCCCGTTCTTCCACTCCGTGACGCGATCGCGGGCCCTTGGCGGTCATGAAGCATGCGGCAGGCTTTCCCACAATGCCGCGATTTAAAGGGGACGTACCTGTACGCCCATTTGCCCAGCCGTGCCATTGTGCCGACGTACATCGTCGTGCACTGGTCGGCTAGTGGTTAAAGTGTAACTTAAGGCAAAACTTTTTTTTTGTTTCAGAGTGAAGAAGAATTAGAACAGTTAGGTTTTTAATACTGCTTGTTCCCCCATTAGGGAGATTCACTCTCTTTATTTGTCATGTTTACCATTATCATTAAAGGTGAAAGTAAAAGAACACTCCAAATTTTGTTTTTTCGTCAGAACATTAATAGAGGGGAAATCTTCCAACAGGGACACTAGTTCTGGTGACCCCGTTGACAGCTAGGGATTCCCTTCCTTTGGAGGGATTTCCTCCCACTTCCTGCTTTGGCTATGGGACAGAAAGTGACGGGAAAGCTCCCCAATCGGACAAAGATACCAAAAAACTGACGGTTATAACCCTCCCTTGCTGCATTCAAATTAAATAGAAAGGTTTTACCTTTAGTTCGACTTTAGACCTATCAAAAAGATAGCCCAACAGCCTGAGAGCCAGCCAGAGTTCACATGACAGATTCACAGAAAAAGAAGAAAACTGTGTACAGCGAGACATGATAACAAACACAATAAAATAGTTTAAGGCCCCATTCACACTTTGCGTAGTGGGAAGTAGCACTCCTGATTTTGTGTGGATGATTTTTAAGAGACTCCATGTTTGACGCATAGGGCAGCCTATTTAAGTGAATAGGCTGCCCTGTGCATGACATACTCTAAAAAGAGTTTGAGGCCCCTTTCAAACTTTGCGTAGCGGGAACTGAGGCTACCACTCGTGATTTTGTGTGGCCGATTTTCAAGTGATTCCACGTGTCACACATAGGACAGCCTATTCACTTCAATGGGCTATCCATTTTGCCTTGATTGCAGTACGATTCTGTCATTAAAAGGGTGGGACCCAAATGCGCATTGCGCTTTTTGCACTGATTGCCACACGATTTGGAATTGCAGGCATAATTGTGGTGATTCCTCCTGTCTCTCCAAATTGCCAAGTGTAAATGGGGTCTAAGGGTTTACATACACTTTAAACCAAAAACGATTGTTAGACAACATCTAAACACATGTTTGATACTGCATATACAAGTGACACAGAAACAAAGGCTATTTTCTCTAGCTATTTCAATGATGCAAAGATGTGCAAGAACCTTGCAGAGGAGTGCAGATATATTATTATGAAATTTAACAAGTCAAGGCTTCAACTAGAATTCTTTCAGCACAACAAATAAACAAGTCTGACTCATCAGTACATTAATGTTAAAGAAATGTCTTCAAATATACGACACTATAAACTCTATTCATTTTTTCATGTCATTTATTTTAAACCATTTCTTCCAGAATAATTTTCTATGTGAAGTGAGTAAAATATAGATATGTAAGAAAGCTGCATTTTTTTTGCTTGATGCATAAATGAAAACACACGCAGAGCTATTTAAAGCTGGAGAAGGCTCCAGCTTCAGAGTAGGGGTATTTAGAAACGACTTTAGGAGAATATATATTATATATTATTTCAGTCCTTTCTAGCCTTCAAAACTATTTTCAAAAGAGAATTAAAGCCCAACCTTCATTCCAGGTGCATCAAAACAACAGGCGCTCAATGTCTTACACACATTTATACAGTTTATACATATTGGTACATTATTTGTATCATAATTTGAAAGTTTCAGAACTTTATATATTTTGTAGTATTGTGTGAACTTTGTAGATATAACTATATATAATGTATATATTAAATTTAGGTCTGTCCAGATTGAAAGGTTAGCAGTTCTGTACTGTAGTTGAACTTACATCAGGGGCGTAGATAAGGGGGGGGTCATGGGGGTTCAAACCCCCCCCAGAGCATCCTGCCAAAACGCTAGTCAGTGGCCCTGCATTTTGCGGTAAATACTGCATAATCGTTATTTTTCTTTTGTGAATTTACTTTTTTTTACATCAGGGGCATAGATAAGGGGGGGGTCAGGGGGGTTCAAACCCCCCCAGAGCATCCTGCCAAAACGCTAGTCAGTGCCCCTGCATTTTGCGGTAAATACTGCATAATCATTATTTTTCTTTTGTGAATTGACTTTTTTTACCACATGCGATAATTTATGAAAATGAGTAATGTGACCATGTTATTGCGTGTGGTAAGTGTTAGTGAATTGACCCCTAAGGGTCCTTTCACACCTGCGGACCGTTAAGGTCAGCCTAAAAAACTGACAGGCGGACCTGAACGGTGCACCATAGACCTCAGATCCGAAAAAGTGTGACGGAGGAAAACCCTATTTTTCCATCCCTCTGCGGATCAGATCGGATGAAAACGGACAGGTGGTCCGTAGTCATCCGATCCCCACATAGGGGAGAGAGGCGCTCTGACAGGTCCATCCTTGCACAGAGTTGGACTTGTCATCCGTCGGCTTAGCGGGGATCAATGGAGCGATCCCCGATGAGCAAGCGGAGGAGTAAAAACGGATCCGCACGTGTGAAAGGGGCCTAAGACTGGATAATAGCCAATCTTTTTTTAATGACACACATTTAGAATAAAAAGAGTAAAAACCAGTACACTGCTTGCCAGATTATGGTGCTCTTCCTTTGCACTGCTCATATTGAACAGAATTGAACAAAATGTCACCTGTATCATTTAACTAAAATTCTTACAAAAAAGGTAAACAATGTGATGTGTGATGCACATCATGATGTCTACTGTACTCCCAGTCCATACCAGTGGCTATGCGTTAAGCGCAGCTGTTGGTGTCAACCAGTGGTGGCTGGTGGGTTTTTTTTGGGGGGGGGCAGCAAACCACCCCCCCGGGCCCCCGGTGGAGTGGCACTAGCACAACTGCCATCTAAACACAGTGGGCACTAACACCCCCCCTCCACCACCCACTGTCCTTACCGTGGATGCGAGCAGTGAGAGCAGCAGTCGGAGCTGCTGTGGCCATCTTCCAGCATGGCGGACTTCGATGTCCTCTCCCGGAACACTCTCTGCTGTATGTCTCCTATCTGATCCTCCCAGCGCTAGGCATCCAATAGGATCGCCTGATGTTTTGGCTAATCGGGAAACAGGTTTCATACCTGCTTCCCGATTGGCCAGGAGGATCAGTGTTGCAACAGCGAATATTCATTCGCTGTTGCAACACACCTGGGTGGGCTCCAGGTCACATGCTCTGCGACCCAAGCCCACGCTATTTTGAAGCCTATTAGAGAGATCCTATTGCTCTAATCAGGTGCTTCAAAAAACCCTGGCCGATATAATTTATGTGCCCGGTGCCCTGAAAGGGACCGGACACATGAATAGGGGGCAGCCGTGGATAGATTCATGCTATGCATGAATCTATCCACTGCATATGGGGGGTGCAGAGGAGAGAGGGGGTGGCGCCCGGGCGCCCCTAATGGATGGGCCGCCACTGATGTCACGAGCAGTAACACACAACATGGAGTTTAGGCTAACATCTTCCCCATTCTACAGTCCCGCACCCCAAGCAAAATCTTCTTAGCAAAAATGTACCTATTATACAGTATCTCATAAAAGTGAGTATACCCCTCACATTTTTATAAATATTTTATTATATCTTGTGACAACACTGAAGAGAAAGACACTTTGCTACAATGTAAAGTAGTGAGTGTACAGCTTGTATAACAGTGTAAATTTGCTGTACCCTCAAAATAACTCAACACACAGCCATTAATGTCTAAACTGCTGGCAACAAAAGTGAGTACACACCTAAGTGAAAATTTCCAAATTGGTCCCAATTAGCCATGTTCCCTGCCCGGTGTCATGTAATTCGTTAGAGTTAGAAGATCTCAGGTGTAAATGGGGAACAGGTGTGGTAAATTTGGTGTTATTGCTCTCACTCTCTCATACTGGTCACTGGAAGTTCAACATGGCACCTCTGGCAAAGAACTTCCTGAGGATCTGAAAAAAAAGAATCGCTGCTCTACATAAAGGTGGCCTAGGCCAGTGATGTGCGAACCTTGGCACCCCAGATGTTTTGGAACTACATTTCCCATGATGCTCAACTACACTGCAGAGTGCATGAACATCATGGGAAATGTAGTTCAAAACATCTAGGGTGCCAAGGTTCTCCATCACTGGCCTAGGCTAAAGGAGATGGCCAAGACCCAAAAACTGAGCTGCAGCATGATTGCCAAGACCATACAGCGGTTTACCAGGACAGGTTCTGTGAGGGGTGTCTAATTTCCAAAATGGGGTCATTTGGGGGGGTTTTGTGCCACCTGGGCATTCCATGGCCTCCGAAACTATGATAAGCAGTGAAGAGTGAAATCAAAAATTTGAGAGGAGAAGCAGCTGAATGTATTTTGGGGTACAATTCCACATAGGCTCATGGCCTGTGTGAGCAATATATCATTTAGTGACAACTTTTTGTAAATATTTTTTTTTTTTTTTTGTCATTATTCCATTACTTGGGACAAAAAAAAAATATTCAATGGGTTCAACATGCCTCTCAGCAATTTCCTTGGGGTGTCTACTTTCCAAAGTGGGGTCATTTGGGGGGGTTTTGTACTGCCCTGCCATTTTAGCACCTCAAGAAATGACATAGGCAGTCATAAACTAAAAGCTGTGTAAATTACAGAAAATGTACCCTAGTTTGTAGACGCTATAACTTTTGCGCAAACCAATAAATATACGCTTATTGACATTTTTTTTACCAAAGACATGTGGCCGAATACATTTTGGCCTAAATGTATGACTAAAATTTAGTTTATTGGATTTTTTTTATAACAAAAAGTAGAAAATTAGTAAAGGGATGGTGAACCCGCGCAATGAACATAAAGACTTGATTGGTATGGTTTGGAACTGCTGCCTCCCAACAAGCAGTCACCCTAAAATGGGGACAGCTGAGATATATTAAAAATGGTAGAAGGGTTTGGCGCTGTTCCTATTTAGTTTCCTACCTCCATATAGGTTACTGGATTAAAATAAATTCTTAGGTGCACCGTGCATATATCAAATATTAAATACAATATGGATTCCCAAGTATACCGTGCATGAGTCAATTAAATATTCTGCTGCAATATTATGCAGTCATAGGTGATACATAACTTAAATGCTTACATATGTGATAATGGGGGAAGAAAGGGGGGGAGGGGGGGGGGAGAGGAGAGTGAGATAGGGAAGTGGGGAGGGGGTGTAGGAAGTCTGTTCCTAAGGAAAATTACAATAACAGGATAAAGTGCAAATGTGCTGGTGCAATCCAAAAGGCAACAGTGACAAGATAAGGTGCAAACGTGCTTCAAAATTCTTTAGTAAGTCTCTTGTGCCATATTCTTGTGCTGTGGTGATAATCCTTCACTTATAATATCTCTTTGCTCTGAAAGTGCAGCCACTCACCAGATCACTTCACCCCTGCGGGGGTAGTAGGCGGTTACAGTTTTATCGCCACTGTACAGCGATCGCTGGCGGGCTCAGGATCGTGGTATGTCATATATAAAGAGAGAGGGAGTGCCCATAGCGTAAAATTGTTTTAAAAAGGTTTTATTACACAAAATGAAAGGGTACTCACACTTTTACAGTAAAAATCAAGCGAAATGGTAAAAACGTCAGAACTGTCATAAATATCCTTCAGCGCTGGTACAGGAGGTGATGTTTGGGAAGCACAAATTAGGCCACGCCCTACGCGTTTCGTCGTTAAGACGTCTACGGGAGCGTGACCTGTGTTGTGTCTTCCCATCCTTATATAGTGTGTGTGGTGTCCCCTTGTTAAATTTTCAATTGGCATCCATTTTCCCGCGGACCGGAAGTTCGTCCGCGGCCATTTTGTTTGTATTTTGCAGACAGAAGTCCGACTTCCTGTGTAAATAGCAGTGGGACTACTGGTGGCCATTTTGCCTGAGCTATTTATAGACAGTAGTTCAAGTTACCTGTCTCTGTATATTTGTATTGCATAGTCCGGCAGCCATTTTGCCTGTGTTTTTGTGGACAATGGAGACCGGCGGCCATTTTGCCTATGTTTTTGTAGACAATGGAGACCGTAAACAATTCCCCTTGTTTGTATTGCATAGTCCGGCGGCCATTTTGCCTGTGTTTTTGTGGACAATGGAGACCGTAAATAGATCTCCCTATTGATGTCAACTGCAGATATATGGTGTTAGATCTATCACACACTATAAAAGGTTTATTGTACATTAATCGGCTTGCTTTATATGACGCTAAAAGTCAAAATTAATACTAAATTCAACATGATTTAAAACCCATAAGAGATACATGAAGAAACTTAAAAAACAATACACAATAAAAATTGGGATTAAAATTAAAATTAAAATCATGAGGAGCACATAGAGGATCATGAGGAATACTTAAATGAGAGCTTACTAAATATATATCATTCTTAAATAAAATGGAAAAAATAAAACTTAACTTCATATATTATATAGCATTTTTTGTGTATCTGAAGAGAGGGGGGACATATTTTGTTATTTTTAGGGGGCTTGTTGTATATTAATCTTTTGGGGTGTCCATATTTACATTGTATATCCTCATTTTTAGGTGTAATTACTTCTATAGTGCGTACGTGAGAAAGGAATCTTAGATTTTTTATATATATAGCATTTCTTTATGGATACTATGTCCCATACATGAACTATATGAAGAAGATATATGTAAATTTTTTTTTTTTTTTTTTAAATAGTATAAAAATATATATATACTGATATAAAATGGCTTAAGAAAGACGGGGAGAGTAAAACGGGAGGAAAAAGGTTAGTTTCGAAATCTGTATTATACTATTCGTGCATGTATATATATATACTAGAGGGAGTACTGGGTCTATTGGTTATTTTTCATGTTTATATCCTATTGCGGTACTTTCTACTCCTTTATGGGGAAGAGGGAAAAGGGGGTAATTAGATGTCAGAGTGTTTATGTGTCAAGAGTATAGGTGCTCTATGTCTCCCATTTTGATATGAATATTAATAGTTTGTTAGGAAGCAGTTGAGGTCAAGGTCGATGTTCATGCCCATAGGCTGCAGGGTATCTAATAAGAATATCCACTTGGTTTCGTTTTGTGAGACCTTAATTTTTTTATTCTCGCCTCTCCAGTGACCCTTGATTTTATCTATTGCGTAAAAGGTCATCTGCGCCGGGTCTCTGTTGTGGTAATCTCTAAAATGCCTGGACACGCTATGTTTATTAAAACCTTTCTTGATGTTTTTAATGTGTTCTCTGACTCTGACATGTAACTCTCTCGTTGTCCTTCCTACATATTGCTTCCGACATGGGCACTCTAACACGTAAGTGACGTGGGTACTGTGACAGGTAATGAGCTCCCGAATATTGAACTCTTTTCCATTGGCAGTAGACCTAAATTTCATTGTTTTCTTGCTGGTTCTTTTACTGGTTCTGCAAGGTAAACATTTGCCACATTTAAAAAACCCTTTTAAACCTTTTCCTATTTTTATCTCCCTAGGTGGATCTATTGCATTGTGTACCAGTTTGTTCCTCAAAGTTGGTGCTTTCTTGTAGATGAAAACTGGTTTCCTAGGCAAAATAGAGTTAAGGGTCCTATCAGATTGTAAAATGGGCCAATGTTTTTTAATTATAGTCTCCACATGTTTGTATTGTCTGTTGTACCCCGTTAGGAAAGCTACTTCCGATTTTTCATTTTTTGTTCTTCTATGTTGTATTCCTGTTTCGTCTAACATTTTGTTTCTGTCCATTTTCCCAACGGTGTGTTTCATTGCCACTAGGTCCTTTCTTTTATATCCCTTTTCCACGAACTTGTTTATTAGAGTGTCCGTTTGTCTCTCATAATCATGTTTGTTGGAGCAATTCCTATATAACCGCATGAACTGACCCTTAGGTATATTTCCTAGCCAGCGGGGATGATGGCAACTGCTAGTTGGGATGTACCCATTTCTGTCCGTAGTTTTGAAATATGTTCTTGTTTTCAGCTGTCCATCCTCTTTATATATTTGTAAGTCCAGGTAATCCACAGTCTCTTTGTTCCAGTTTCCTGAGAAAGTCAATCCATAGGCATTACCATTGATCTCATTGAAGAAATTCTGTAATTCCTCTATCGTACCCCCCCATACCATGACAATGTCGTCAATGTACCTCCTGTATAATTTCAGATTTCTTCTTTCCTTGCTATAAATTTGTTCCTCCTCCCATTTATTGAGTAGTAAATTGGCTACGCTGGGGGCATACTTAGCCCCCATGGCTACTCCTTTTATTTGGGAGTAGAAGTCACCCTTGTGCCAAAAATAGTTATGGCTCATGGCCAATTTTAGTCCCTCCAAGATATAATTGATTTGTGTTACCCTTAGATCCGTTAGCGTGTGTAAAGCCCATTCGACACCACTAATGCCATCTTTCTGTACGATGTTGGTGTACAAAGAATTTATGTCGACGGTTACTAGTATGTCGTTATCATTTATTTCAAAGTTGTTTAAATCCCCAATTAGCTGTTTACTGTCTCTCAGAAACGATCTACCCTTTTTAACTAGGGGCTGTAGGTAGCCGTCCAGGTATGCTCCCAATCGGGAGAACAGTGAATCAATGCCACTGATTATCGGTCTGCCGGGTGGGTTCTTTTGGTCTTTATGGATCTTTGGTACGTAATATATAATTGGAGTTTTGGCTATTTCAGGGGTTAGATATTTGGCTTCTTTTTTTGTTAGAATCCCCATTTCTTCTCCTTTTTTGACATAGGTCTTCAGTTTTTTCTTATATTCTGTTCTTGGGTTGCCCCTCAGTTTCTTGTATGTGTTGGGTACCTCCAGTAGCTTCTTCATTTCTGACTCATAGTCTTTTTTATTTAAAATGACCAGGCCTCCTCCCTTATCGGCCGGTCGGATGACTATATTTTTCTTCTTCTCTATTTCTTTAATAATGTTCCATATGTTTGTTTTTATTTTCTTCGGTTTCATCTTCCTAAGATCTTGTTCGACCATTTTTTTAAAAGTCATCAGGCTCTCATTTTGTTGAATATTCGGATTGAATGTTGAATTATTTCTTAGCCCTGAATGTTGGAATAAAGGGGGGTCATCATCTGTTCGTACGTTCCTGTTAGTATCTCCTTTCATTAAGTAAAATTTTTTTATGTTAAGTTTCCTTACGAATTTTTGGAGGTCTATATATACTTCGAAGGGGTCAAGATTCTTATCAGGGGCATATTTTAAGCCTAAATCCAACACTCTCAATTCTTCCTCATTAAAATTGGCTTCACTTAGGTTAAAAATTCCTGTACCTAATACTCTCTTCTTCTTTTTCTTCTTGATTCCTCCTCTCTTACCGCGTGCTCTTCTCCTCTTTCCCATCTTTGTGGTCTGTATGTATGCTCTGTTCTTTCTTCTCGTTGGGTTTCTTCTTGCATTCTGTTCCTCGGGCCCATGTATGTGTTCCTGGTGGTCCTCATGTTCCAGCTCCGTCGAGGGTCTCCGTTGTTTCGGTTCCTGGTGGGGAACCTGAAGGGTTGCCCTCCCCTTTGTCTGTCTTGAGGCCCATATGTATCCCTGTAGGGAGACCGTCTGTTTCTGAAGACTGGGGGTCTCCCTCTGTATTCCCTGGGAAAAAAACCCCGCCTGTGTGATGGTTCTTCATAGGGGGTGTAATGTTGTTCGTTCCTCAGAGGGGAGTATCTATTATTATATCTTGGTGTCCTCAAAATACTTGAGGGGTTGTTCCATTGTTGTGGTCTATTTTCATCTCCAGCTTGATCCCTGTAGTACCGACGTTCCGGGCTAGTTCCCTCTCTTCTCGATCTTAAATTTGGTAGTTCTTCTGGTCTTGTTCTTGGTGTCCTAATTTCTGTAGATCTTATCTCTTGCCATGGTGTAGTATCTTCTATTACTGAACTTTCTCTTGATTCGTCTATCATAGAGATGTTGTGGTTATCTTCCATGTAATTCTCATCTATTTGCCATTTATATACCTGCTGGTTTTTGTAGTCCAGCACATCTCTTCTAAACTTTTTTTGTTTCTTCAGCTGTATTTCTTTATCATATTTAGTCATGGCTTCTTGTAATTTGTTCTCTTTTTCTTTATATTCTCTGGATTCCAAGAAAGGTACGAGTTGGTCTCTTATTTGTAGTATTTCTGTTTCTATGTTCTTTAATTTATGTCGTCTTCGTATTACTATTTTCCCGAGCAGTGCATTTTCGCTATCATTGAAGAATTTATACCAATCTTCCATCAATCCTTTATCATTAACTGCATCGTTGGGTGAGATATCCCACCTTAAACGTCTTGGGGTGATTTTCTCTGTAATATACATTTCAATAGTTGCTATATCCCACCAAACTCTTATTTGTTTTTCAATATTGTGTTTCAGATGTTTAAATAGACTGTCTATATCCTGCCTTATGGCTACTTGTTCTTGATTAAAGACTTCGGTGAGGTTGATGTTTCTGTTGTTTAGGTATCTAAAGATATCCATTGCTGCAGGTTTCTGTTTAGTTTTAAATTAAACAGTGACTAGTAAAGGGATGGTGAACCCGCGCAATGAACATAAAGACTTGATTGGTATGGTTTGGAACTGCTGCCTCCCAACAAGCAGTCACCCTAAAATGGGGACAGCTGAGATATATTAAAAATGGTAGAAGGGTTTGGCGCTGTTCCTATTTAGTTTCCTACCTCCATATAGGTTACTGGATTAAAATAAATTCTTAGGTGCACCGTGCATATATCAAATATTAAATACAATATGGATTCCCAAGTATACCGTGCATTCTTCAATGATAGCGAAAATGCACTGCTCGGGAAAATAGTAATACGAAGACGACATAAATTAAAGAACAGAAATACTACAAATAAGAGACCAACTCGTACCTTTCTTGGAATCCAGAGAATATAAAGAAAAAGAGAACAAATTACAAGAAGCCATGACTAAATATGATAAAGAAATACAGCTGAAGAAACAAAAAAAGTTTAGAAGAGATGTGCTGGACTACAAAAACCAGCAGGTATATAAATGGCAAATAGATGAGAATTACATGGAAGATAACCACAACATCTCTATGATAGACGAATCAAGAGAAAGTTCAGTAATAGAAGATACTACACCATGGCAAGAGATAAGATCTACAGAAATTAGGACACCAAGAACAAGACCAGAAGAACTACCAAATTTAAGATCGAGAAGAGAGGGAACTAGCCCGGAACGTCGGTACTACAGGGATCAAGCTGGAGATGAAAATAGACCACAACAATGGAACAACCCCTCAAGTATTTTGAGGACACCAAGATATAATAATAGATACTCCCCTCTGAGGAACGAACAACATTACACCCCCTATGAAGAACCATCACACAGGCGGGGTTTTTTTCCCAGGGAATACAGAGGGAGACCCCCAGTCTTCAGAAACAGACGGTCTCCCTACAGGGATACATATGGGCCTCAAGACAGACAAAGGGGAGGGCAACCCTTCAGGTTCCCCACCAGGAACCGAAACAACGGAGACCCTCGACGGAGCTGGAACATGAGGACCACCAGGAACACATACATGGGCCCGAGGAACAGAATGCAAGAAGAAACCCAACGAGAAGAAAGAACAGAGCATACATACAGACCACAAAGATGGGAAAGAGGAGAAGAGCACGCGGTAAGAGAGGAGGAATCAAGAAGAAAAAGAAGAAGAGAGTATTAGGTACAGGAATTTTTTACCTAAGTGAAGCCAATTTTAATGAGGAAGAATTGAGAGTGTTGGATTTAGGCTTAAAATATGCCCCTGATAAGAATCTTGACCCCTTCGAAGTATATATAGACCTCCAAAAATTCGTAAGGAAACTTAACATAAAAAAATTTTACTTAATGAAAGGAGATACTAACAGGAACGTACGAACAGATGATGACCCCCCTTTATTCCAACATTCAGGGCTAAGAAATAATTCAACATTCAATCCGAATATTCAACAAAATGAGAGCCTGATGACTTTTAAAAAAATGGTCGAACAAGATCTTAGGAAGATGAAACCAAAGAAAATAAAAACAAACATATGGAACATTATTAAAGAAATAGAGAAGAAGAAAAATATAGTCATCCGACCGGCCGATAAGGGAGGAGGCCTGGTCATTTTAAATAAAAAAGACTATGAGTCAGAAATGAAGAAGCTACTGGAGGTACCCAACACATACAAGAAACTGAGGGGCAACCCAAGAACAGAATATAAGAAAAAACTGAAGACCTATGTCAAAAAAGGAGAAGAAATGGGGATTCTAACAAAAAAAGAAGCCAAATATCTAACCCCTGAAATAGCCAAAACTCCAATTATATATTACGTACCAAAGATCCATAAAGACCAAAAGAACCCACCCGGCAGACCGATAATCAGTGGCATTGATTCACTGTTCTCCCGATTGGGAGCATACCTGGACGGCTACCTACAGCCCCTAGTTAAAAAGGGTAGATCGTTTCTGAGAGACAGTAAACAGCTAATTGGGGAATTAAACAACTTTGAAATAAATGATAACGACATACTAGTAACCGTCGACATAAATTCTTTGTACACCAGCATCGTACAGAAAGATGGCATTAGTGGTGTCGAATGGGCTTTACACACGCTAACGGATCTAAGGGTAACACAAATCAATTATATCTTGGAGGGACTAAAATTGGCCATGAGCCATAACTATTTTTGGCACAAGGGTGACTTCTACTCCCAAATAAAAGGAGTAGCCATGGGGGCTAAGTATGCCCCCAGCGTAGCCAATTTACTACTCAATAAATGGGAGGAGGAACAAATTTATAGCAAGGAAAGAAGAAATCTGAAATTATACAGGAGGTACATTGACGACATTGTCATGGTATGGGGGGGTACGATAGAGGAATTACAGAATTTCTTCAATGAGATCAATGGTAATGCCTATGGATTGACTTTCTCAGGAAACTGGAACAAAGAGACTGTGGATTACCTGGACTTACAAATATATAAAGAGGATGGACAGCTGAAAACAAGAACATATTTCAAAACTACGGACAGAAATGGGTACATCCCAACTAGCAGTTGCCATCATCCCCGCTGGCTAGGAAATATACCTAAGGGTCAGTTCATGCGGTTATATAGGAATTGCTCCAACAAACATGATTATGAGAGACAAACGGACACTCTAATAAACAAGTTTGTGGAAAAGGGATATAAAAGAAAGGACCTAGTGGCAATGAAACACACCGTTGGGAAAATGGACAGAAACAAAATGTTAGACGAAACAGGAATACAACATAGAAGAACAAAAAATGAAAAATCGGAAGTAGCTTTCCTAACGGGGTACAACAGACAATACAAACATGTGGAGACTATAATTAAAAAACATTGGCCCATTTTACAATCTGATAGGACCCTTAACTCTATTTTGCCTAGGAAACCAGTTTTCATCTACAAGAAAGCACCAACTTTGAGGAACAAACTGGTACACAATGCAATAGATCCACCTAGGGAGATAAAAATATGAAAAGGTTTAAAAGGGTTTTTTAGATGTGGCAAATGTTTACCTTGCAGAACCAGTAAAAGAACCAGCAAGAAAACAATGAAATTTAGGTCTACTGCCAATGGAAAAGAGTTCAATATTCGGGAGCTCATTACCTGTCACAGTACCCACGTCACTTACGTGTTAGAGTGCCCATGTCGGAAGCAATATGTAGGAAGGACAACGAGAGAGTTACATGTTAGAGTCAGAGAACACATTAAAAACATCAAGAAAGGTTTTAATAAACATAGCGTGTCCAGGCATTTTAGAGATTACCACAACAGAGACCCGGCGCAGATGACCTTTTACGCAATAGATAAAATCAAGGGTCACTGGAGAGGCGAGAATAAAAAAATTAAGGTCTCACAAAACGAAACCAAGTGGATATTCTTATTAGATACCCTGCAGCCTATGGGCATGAACATCGACCTTGACCTCAACTGCTTCCTAACAAACTATTAATATTCATATCAAAATGGGAGACATAGAGCACCTATACTCTTGACACATAAACACTCTGACATCTAATTACCCCCTTTTCCCTCTTCCCCATAAAGGAGTAGAAAGTACCGCAATAGGATATAAACATGAAAAATAACCAATAGACCCAGTACTCCCTCTAGTATATATATATACATGCACGAATAGTATAATACAGATTTCGAAACTAACCTTTTTCCTCCCGTTTTACTCTCCCCGTCTTTCTTAAGCCATTTTATATCAGTATATATATATTTTTATACTATTTAAAAAAAAAAAATTTTACATATATCTTCTTCATATAGTTCATGTATGGGACATAGTATCCATAAAGAAATGCTATATATATAAAAAATCTAAGATTCCTTTCTCACGTACGCACTATAGAAGTAATTACACCTAAAAATGAGGATATACAATGTAAATATGGACACCCCAAAAGATTAATATACAACAAGCCCCCTAAAAATAACAAAATATGTCCCCCCTCTCTTCAGATACACAAAAAATGCTATATAATATATGAAGTTAAGTTTTATTTTTTCCATTTTATTTAAGAATGATATATATTTAGTAAGCTCTCATTTAAGTATTCCTCATGATCCTCTATGTGCTCCTCATGATTTTAATTTTAATTTTAATCCCAATTTTTATTGTGTATTGTTTTTTAAGTTTCTTCATGTATCTCTTATGGGTTTTAAATCATGTTGAATTTAGTATTAATTTTGACTTTTAGCGTCATATAAAGCAAGCCGATTAATGTACAATAAACCTTTTATAGTGTGTGATAGATCTAACACCATATATCTGCAGTTGACATCAATAGGGAGATCTATTTACGGTCTCCATTGTCCACAAAAACACAGGCAAAATGGCCGCCGGACTATGCAATACAAACAAGGGGAATTGTTTACGGTCTCCATTGTCTACAAAAACATAGGCAAAATGGCCGCCGGTCTCCATTGTCCACAAAAACACAGGCAAAATGGCTGCCGGACTATGCAATACAAATATACAGAGACAGGTAACTTGAACTACTGTCTATAAATAGCTCAGGCAAAATGGCCACCAGTAGTCCCACTGCTATTTACACAGGAAGTCGGACTTCTGTCTGCAAAATACAAACAAAATGGCCGCGGACGAACTTCCGGTCCGCGGGAAAATGGATGCCAATTGAAAATTTAACAAGGGGACACCACACACACTATATAAGGATGGGAAGACACAACACAGGTCACGCTCCCGTAGACGTCTTAACGACGAAACGCGTAGGGCATGGCCTAATTTGTGCTTCCCAAACATCACCTCCTGTACCAGCGCTGAAGGATATTTATGACGGTTCTGACGTTTTTACCATTTCGCTTGATTTTTACTGTAAAAGTGTGAGTACCCTTTCATTTTGTGTAATAAAACCTTTTTAAAACAATTTTACGCTATGGGCACTCCCTCTCTCTTTATATATGACATACCACGATCCTGAGCCCGCCAGCGATCGCTGTACAGTGGCGATAAAACTGTAACCGCCTACTACCCCCGCAGGGGTGAAGTGATCTGGTGAGTGGCTGCACTTTCAGAGCAAAGAGATATTATAAGTGAAGGATTATCACCACAGCACAAGAATATGGCACAAGAGACTTACTAAAGAATTTTGAAGCACGTTTGCACCTTATCTTGTCACTGTTGCCTTTTGGATTGCACCAGCACATTTGCACTTTATCCTGTTATTGTAATTTTCCTTAGGAACAGACTTCCTACACCCCCTCCCCACTTCCCTATCTCACTCTCCTCTCCCCCCCCCCTCCCCCCCTTTCTTCCCCCATTATCACATATGTAAGCATTTAAGTTATGTATCACCTATGACTGCATAATATTGCAGCAGAATATTTAATTGACTCATGCACGGTATACTTGGGAATCCATATTGTATTTAATATTTGATATATGCACGGTGCACCTAAGAATTTATTTTAATCCAGTAACCTATATGGAGGTAGGAAACTAAATAGGAACAGCGCCAAACCCTTCTACCATTTTTAATATATCTCAGCTGTCCCCATTTTAGGGTGACTGCTTGTTGGGAGGCAGCAGTTCCAAACCATACCAATCAAGTCTTTATGTTCATTGCGCGGGTTCACCATCCCTTTACTAGTCACTGTTTAATTTAAAACTAAACAGAAACCTGCAGCAATGGATATCTTTAGATACCTAAACAACAGAAACATCAACCTCACCGAAGTCTTTAATCAAGAACAAGTAGCCATAAGGCAGGATATAGACAGTCTATTTAAACATCTGAAACACAATATTGAAAAACAAATAAGAGTTTGGTGGGATATAGCAACTATTGAAATGTATATTACAGAGAAAATCACCCCAAGACGTTTAAGGTGGGATATCTCACCCAACGATGCAGTTAATGATAAAGGATTGATGGAAGATTGGTATAAATTCTTCAATGATAGCGAAAATGCACTGCTCGGGAAAATAGTAATACGAAGACGACATAAATTAAAGAACATAGAAACAGAAATACTACAAATAAGAGACCAACTCGTACCTTTCTTGGAATCCAGAGAATATAAAGAAAAAGAGAACAAATTACAAGAAGCCATGACTAAATATGATAAAGAAATACAGCTGAAGAAACAAAAAAAGTTTAGAAGAGATGTGCTGGACTACAAAAACCAGCAGGTATATAAATGGCAAATAGATGAGAATTACATGGAAGATAACCACAACATCTCTATGATAGACGAATCAAGAGAAAGTTCAGTAATAGAAGATACTACACCATGGCAAGAGATAAGATCTACAGAAATTAGGACACCAAGAACAAGACCAGAAGAACTACCAAATTTAAGATCGAGAAGAGAGGGAACTAGCCCGGAACGTCGGTAAAACAGGGATCAAGCTGGAGATGAAAATAGACCACAACAATGGAACAACCCCTCAAGTATTTTGAGGACACCAAGATATAATAATAGATACTCCCCTCTGAGGAACGAACAACATTACACCCCCTATGAAGAACCATCACACAGGCGGGGTTTTTTTCCCAGGGAATACAGAGGGAGACCCCCAGTCTTCAGAAACAGACGGTCTCCCTACAGGGATACATATGGGCCTCAAGACAGACAAAGGGGAGGGCAACCCTTCAGGTTCCCCACCAGGAACCGAAACAACGGAGACCCTCGACGGAGCTGGAACATGAGGACCACCAGGAACACATACATGGGCCCGAGGAACAGAATGCAAGAAGAAACCCAACGAGAAGAAAGAACAGAGCATACATACAGACCACAAAGATGGGAAAGAGGAGAAGAGCACGCGGTAAGAGAGGAGGAATCAAGAAGAAAAAGAAGAAGAGAGTATTAGGTACAGGAATTTTTTACCTAAGTGAAGCCAATTTTAATGAGGAAGAATTGAGAGTGTTGGATTTAGGCTTAAAATATGCCCCTGATAAGAATCTTGACCCCTTCGAAGTATATATAGACCTCCAAAAATTCGTAAGGAAACTTAACATAAAAAAATTTTACTTAATGAAAGGAGATACTAACAGGAACGTACGAACAGATGATGACCCCCCTTTATTCCAACATTCAGGGCTAAGAAATAATTCAACATTCAATCCGAATATTCAACAAAATGAGAGCCTGATGACTTTTAAAAAAATGGTCGAACAAGATCTTAGGAAGATGAAACCGAAGAAAATAAAAACAAACATATGGAACATTATTAAAGAAATAGAGAAGAAGAAAAATATAGTCATCCGACCGGCCGATAAGGGAGGAGGCCTGGTCATTTTAAATAAAAAAGACTATGAGTCAGAAATGAAGAAGCTACTGGAGGTACCCAACACATACAAGAAACTGAGGGGCAACCCAAGAACAGAATATAAGAAAAAACTGAAGACCTATGTCAAAAAAGGAGAAGAAATGGGGATTCTAACAAAAAAAGAAGCCAAATATCTAACCCCTGAAATAGCCAAAACTCCAATTATATATTACGTACCAAAGATCCATAAAGACCAAAAGAACCCACCCGGCAGACCGATAATCAGTGGCATTGATTCACTGTTCTCCCGATTGGGAGCATACCTGGACGGCTACCTACAGCCCCTAGTTAAAAAGGGTAGATCGTTTCTGAGAGACAGTAAACAGCTAATTGGGGAATTAAACAACTTTGAAATAAATGATAACGACATACTAGTAACCGTCGACATAAATTCTTTGTACACCAACATCGTACAGAAAGATGGCATTAGTGGTGTCGAATGGGCTTTACACACGCTAACGGATCTAAGGGTAACACAAATCAATTATATCTTGGAGGGACTAAAATTGGCCATGAGCCATAACTATTTTTGGCACAAGGGTGACTTCTACTCCCAAATAAAAGGAGTAGCCATGGGGGCTAAGTATGCCCCCAGCGTAGCCAATTTACTACTCAATAAATGGGAGGAGGAACAAATTTATAGCAAGGAAAGAAGAAATCTGAAATTATACAGGAGGTACATTGACGACATTGTCATGGTATGGGGGGTACGATAGAGGAATTACAGAATTTCTTCAATGAGATCAATGGTAATGCCTATGGATTGACTTTCTCAGGAAACTGGAACAAAGAGACTGTGGATTACCTGGACTTACAAATATATAAAGAGGATGGACAGCTGAAAACAAGAACATATTTCAAAACTACGGACAGAAATGGGTACATCCCAACTAGCAGTTGCCATCATCCCCGCTGGCTAGGAAATATACCTAAGGGTCAGATCATGCGGTTATATAGGAATTGCTCCAACAAACATGATTATGAGAGACAAACGGACACTCTAATAAACAAGTTCGTGGAAAAGGGATATAAAAGAAAGGACCTAGTGGCAATGAAACACACCGTTGGGAAAATGGACAGAAACAAAATGTTAGACGAAACAGGAATACAACATAGAAGAACAAAAAATGAAAAATCGGAAGTAGCTTTCCTAACGGGGTACAACAGACAATACAAACATGTGGAGACTATAATTAAAAAACATTGGCCCATTTTACAATCTGATAGGACCCTTAACTCTATTTTGCCTAGGAAACCAGTTTTCATCTACAAGAAAGCACCAACTTTGAGGAACAAACTGGTACACAATGCAATAGATCCACCTAGGGAGATAAAAATAGGAAAAGGTTTAAAAGGGTTTTTTAAATGTGGCAAATGTTTACCTTGCAGAACCAGTAAAAGAACCAGCAAGAAAACAATGAAATTTAGGTCTACTGCCAATGGAAAAGAGTTCAATATTCGGGAGCTCATTACCTGTCACAGTACCCACGTCACTTACGTGTTAGAGTGCCCATGTCGGAAGCAATATGTAGGAAGGACAACGAGAGAGTTACATGTCAGAGTCAGAGAACACATTAAAAACATCAAGAAAGGTTTTAATAAACATAGCGTGTCCAGGCATTTTAGAGATTACCACAACAGAGACCCGGCGCAGATGACCTTTTACGCAATAGATAAAATCAAGGGTCACTGGAGAGGCGAGAATAAAAAAATTAAGGTCTCACAAAACGAAACCAAGTGGATATTCTTATTAGATACCCTGCAGCCTATGGGCATGAACATCGACCTTGACCTCAACTGCTTCCTAACAAACTATTAATATTCATATCAAAATGGGAGACATAGAGCACCTATACTCTTGACACATAAACACTCTGACATCTAATTACCCCCTTTTCCCTCTTCCCCATAAAGGAGTAGAAAGTACCGCAATAGGATATAAACATGAAAAATAACCAATAGACCCAGTACTCCCTCTAGTATATATATATACATGCACGAATAGTATAATACAGATTTCGAAACTAACCTTTTTCCTCCCGTTTTACTCTCCCCGTCTTTCTTAAGCCATTTTATATCAGTATATATATTTTTTTATACTATTTAAAAAAAAAAAAAAAATTTACATATATCTTCTTCATATAGTTCATGTATGGGACATAGTATCCATAAAGAAATGCTATATATATAAAAAATCTAAGATTCCTTTCTCACGTACGCACTATAGAAGTAATTACACCTAAAAATGAGGATATACAATGTAAATATGGACACCCCAAAAGATTAATATACAACAAGCCCCCTAAAAATAACAAAACATGTCCCCCCTCTCTTCAGATACACAAAAAATGCTATATAATATATGAAGTTAAGTTTTATTTTTTCCATTTTATTTAAGAATGATATATATTTAGTAAGCTCTCATTTAAGTATTCCTCATGATCCTCTATGTGCTCCTCATGATTTTAATTTTAATTTTAATCCCAATTTTTATTGTGTATTGTTTTTTAAGTTTCTTCATGTATCTCTTATGGGTTTTAAATCATGTTGAATTTAGTATTAATTTTGACTTTTAGCGTCATATAAAGCAAGCCGATTAATGTACAATAAACCTTTTATAGTGTGTGATAGATCTAACACCATATATCTGCAGTTGACATCAATAGGGAGATCTATTTACGGTCTCCATTGTCCACAAAAACACAGGCAAAATGGCCACCGGACTATGCAATACAAACAAGGGGAATTGTTTACGGTCTCCATTGTCTACAAAAACATAGGCAAAATGGCCGCCGGTCTCCATTGTCCACAAAAACACAGGCAAAATGGCCGCCGGACTATGCAATACAAATATACAGAGACAGGTAACTTGAACTACTGTCTATAAATAGCTCAGGCAAAATGGCCACCAGTAGTCCCACTGCTATTTACACAGGAAGTCGGACTTCTGTCTGCAAAATACAAACAAAATGGCCGCGGACGAACTTCCGGTCCGCGGGAAAATGGATGCCAATTGAAAATTTAACAAGGGGACACCACACACACTATATAAGGATGGGAAGACACAACACAGGTCACGCTCCCGTAGACGTCTTAACGACGAAACGTGTAGGGCGTGGCCTAATTTGTGCTTCCCAAACATCACCTCCTGTACCAGCGCTGAAGGATATTTATGACGGTTCTGACGTTTTTACCATTTCGCTTGATTTTTACTGTAAAAGTGTGAGTACCCTTTCATTTTGTGTAATAAAACCTTTTTAAAGCAATTTTACGCTATGGGCACTCCCTCTCTCTTTATATATGACATACCACGATCCTGAGCCCGCCAGCGATCGCTGTACAGTGGCGATAAAACTGTAACCGCCTACTACCCCCGCAGGGGTGAAGTGATCTGGTGAGTGGCTGCACTTTCAGAGCAAAGAGATATTATAAGTGAAGGATTATCACCACAGCACAAGAATATGGCACAAGAGACTTACTAAAGAATTTTGAAGCACGTTTGCACCTTATCTTGTCACTGTTGCCTTTTGGATTGCACCAGCACATTTGCACTTTATCCTGTTATTGTAATTTTCCTTAGGAACAGACTTCCTACACCCCCTCCCCACTTCCCTATCTCACTCTCCTCTCCCCCCCCCTCCCCCCCTTTCTTCCCCCATTATCACATATGTAAGCATTTAAGTTATGTATCACCTATGACTGCATAATATTGCAGCAGAATATTTAATTGACTCATGCACAATATACTTGGGAATCCATATTGTATTTAATATTTGATATATGCACGGTGCACCTAAGAATTTATTTTAATCCAGTAACCTATATGGAGGTAGGAAACTAAATAGGAACAGCGCCACGGAGACCCTCGACGGAGCTGGAACATGAGGACCACCAGGAACACATACATGGGCCCGAGGAACAGAATGCAAGAAGAAACCCAACGAGAAGAAAGAACAGAGCATACATACAGACCACAAAGATGGGAAAGAGGAGAAGAGCACGCGGTAAGAGAGGAGGAATCAAGAAGAAAAAGAAGAAGAGAGTATTAGGTACAGGAATTTTTTACCTAAGTGAAGCCAATTTTAATGAGGAAGAATTGAGAGTGTTGGATTTAGGCTTAAAATATGCCCCTGATAAGAATCTTGACCCCTTCGAAGTATATATAGACCTCCAAAAATTCGTAAGGAAACTTAACATAAAAAAATTTTACTTAATGAAAGGAGATACTAACAGGAACGTACGAACAGATGATGACCCCCCTTTATTCCAACATTCAGGGCTAAGAAATAATTCAACATTCAATCCGAATATTCAACAAAATGAGAGCCTGATGACTTTTAAAAAAATGGTCGAACAAGATCTTAGGAGGATGAAACCGAAGAAAATAAAAACAAACATATGGAACATTATTAAAGAAATAGAGAAGAAGAAAAATATAGTCATCCGACCGGCCGATAAGGGAGGAGGCCTGGTCATTTTAAATAAAAAAGACTATGAGTCAGAAATGAAGAAGCTACTGGAGGTACCCAACACATACAAGAAACTGAGGGGCAACCCAAGAACAGAATATAAGAAAAAACTGAAGACCTATGTCAAAAAAGGAGAAGAAATGGGGATTCTAACAAAAAAAGAAGCCAAATATCTAACCCCTGAAATAGCCAAAACTCCAATTATATATTACGTACCAAAGATCCATAAAGACCAAAAGAACCCACCCGGCAGACCGATAATCAGTGGCATTGATTCACTGTTCTCCCGATTGGGAGCATACCTGGACGGCTACCTACAGCCCCTAGTTAAAAAGGGTAGATCGTTTCTGAGAGACAGTAAACAGCTAATTGGGGAATTAAACAACTTTGAAATAAATGATAACGACATACTAGTAACCGTCGACATAAATTCTTTGTACACCAACATCGTACAGAAAGATGGCATTAGTGGTGTCGAATGGGCTTTACACACGCTAACGGATCTAAGGGTAACACAAATCAATTATATCTTGGAGGGACTAAAATTGGCCATGAGCCATAACTATTTTTGGCACAAGGGTGACTTCTACTCCCAAATAAAAGGAGTAGCCATGGGGGCTAAGTATGCCCCCAGCGTAGCCAATTTACTACTCAATAAATGGGAGGAGGAACAAATTTATAGCAAGGAAAGAAGAAATCTGAAATTATACAGGAGGTACATTGACGACATTGTCATGGTATGGGGGGGTACGATAGAGGAATTACAGAATTTCTTCAATGAGATCAATGGTAATGCCTATGGATTGACTTTCTCAGGAAACTGGAACAAAGAGACTGTGGATTACCTGGACTTACAAATATATAAAGAGGATGGACAGCTGAAAACAAGAACATATTTCAAAACTACGGACAGAAATGGGTACATCCCAACTAGCAGTTGCCATCATCCCCGCTGGCTAGGAAATATACCTAAGGGTCAGTTCATGCGGTTATATAGGAATTGCTCCAACAAACATGATTATGAGAGACAAACGGACACTCTAATAAACAAGTTCGTGGAAAAGGGATATAAAAGAAAGGACCTAGTGGCAATGAAACACACCGTTGGGAAAATGGACAGAAACAAAATGTTAGACGAAACAGGAATACATCATAGAAGAACAAAAAATGAAAAATCGGAAGTAGCTTTCCTAACGGGGTACAACAGACAATACAAACATGTGGAGACTATAATTAAAAAACATTGGCCCATTTTACAATCTGATAGGACCCTTAACTCTATTTTGCCTAGGAAACCAGTTTTCATCTACAAGAAAGCACCAACTTTGAGGAACAAACTGGTACACAATGCAATAGATCCACCTAGGGAGATAAAAATAGGAAAAGGTTTAAAAGGGTTTTTTAAATGTGGCAAATGTTTACCTTGCAGAACCAGTAAAAGAACCAGCAAGAAAACAATGAAATTTAGGTCTACTGCCAATGGAAAAGAGTTCAATATTCGGGAGCTCATTACCTGTCACAGTACCCACGTCACTTACGTGTTAGAGTGCCCATGTCGGAAGCAATATGTAGGAAGGACAACGAGAGAGTTACATGTCAGAGTCAGAGAACACATTAAAAACATCAAGAAAGGTTTTAATAAACATAGCGTGTCCAGGCATTTTAGAGATTACCACAACAGAGACCCGGCGCAGATGACCTTTTACACAATAGATAAAATCAAGGGTCACTGGAGAGGCGAGAATAAAAAAATTAAGGTCTCACAAAACGAAACCAAGTGGATATTCTTATTAGATACCCTGCAGCCTATGGGCATGAACATCGACCTTGACCTCAACTAGCGTAAAAAAAATTGTCAAGTTTAGAGGTGCGCCCGTTCAACCCAGGCAATTGCATGTAAGTTGCTTAACATTTACTAAGATTTTTGGCCGCACAGTGAACAAACGCATGTGAACGAGCGCAACAGCCACTTGCGCATTGTAAAAAAAGCTTAATATTAGCAAAAGTTTTGAAATGATGAATAAAAAGAAAAAAAAACTGCGCTGTACCCTCAAATGATATATGCGGAAATGAATAATGTGAAAAGAATTTATAATTATAATTTTGTAAAAAATCATAAACAAAATATATACCACAAACAATCAAACTAGTGTCTAACTAATATCAAGTGTATATAAAACGATAGTGCCAAAAACCAAACTATTGTGAAATGAAATTATACACAACAAAGTCCATAGACCAGATGAGCAGAAAATCTTCTAAGGAGATGGGAAGAGTCCCCTGATAGCTCTTCATAGGGATCAGTGTGGAATGGTAGAAAATGAGAAAACACCCCTCGTAGTGATCCTCCACCACCTAAAATGCACGCTTACCAAATAGCAAGCTCAACAAGCTCATCGGTAAACCAGAGGCCAGATGGACAGTGGGTGTTGGAGCATCCCTCTATGCAGTATAGCACGCAGCAGGCAAACATTGGTACAAGTAGGACCTTGATTCCAGATATCCAACCAGCTTTAGGGCATCCCTCTAGCGGCGTAGCCGCAAACATGTATGGGGGTACCAATCCCCAAATCACAGACATAGGAGTAAAGAAAAGATGTCCATAGTGTAACTCCATAAAACAGATTTATTAGGATAAAGTAGAAAACTTACAATTTTGTAGTTAAAAAGGAGCGAAATCGCCGGCCGGCTGGCGAGCGCCCATTCAAGCTGAAAAGCGATGACATCAGAACGTCACCCTCCCTTTTATATATTTGAAATGATGAATGTGCGTCAAATTTCTGAATTAGTAGGTGATAGGAGGAATGTCCTGATAGATACGGCACCTCATCCCTGAGAAATGATCAATTGGAGGCAGGGAAAAATGGGATTATTACGGTGCCATGGACAAATTAGAACAAAAGTTATTTTAAAATAGTATTTTTATTGATATCAAAAGCTAAAAAGTATATATAATTCATACATATACATAATACATAGAAAAAATCAAAAAAAGAAAAAACATTGTGCCATATCAGATAATGACCGTCACCACAGCGTGTTGAAAGGTGATCGCTGGTCAATTCATCCCAACTAGTTTTGCCAATACATTGGCTTCATCAGGGGAATAAACAAAATAAGACAAAGAGGTAAAAACACTAAAAAGGAGAAATGAAAGGAGAATATATTATTTATTGAATCCAAATATTACAGCATAATTAAAGTGAGCAGTCATGTCACAAAGCAACCTGGACTACCAGCCCTCCAGCCCCCACACCCGGGACATACTGTGCAAGACTACCAGGACGCAAAGTGGACACCACCAAGCTGCTGAGAACAGTGGTCGCACTCAACCCTGTAATTGGCTACAGGGGACCCAATAAGGCGCCTAAAAAGATTGGAGATGGGCATATAAGTATATATGCCCATCTCCAATCTTTTTAGGCGCCTTTTTTGAGACAAGTGCATCAGATCCCATCGCTGCTATTTGCAACATATGCCTCAAGCGTATCTCGCATGGCCAAAACACCACTCGCTGGGGCACCACATGCTTGACCAGACATATGTAGACCTGCGATGCAGTTCATTGGTAAGCCTACCTAAAAGACCCACACCAAAGAAAAAAGCGGACTTCTCCTTGCTCCTCATCAGCTGGGATCTCCAACCCCACTATACCTTTAGGCCTCTCTGAAACCTGCACTGAGAGGAATGAAGGTGTAGAATTAGGTGTGTCACAGCCAAGTACTTGCGGGCAATCTGCTATCAATACACCAACGTCAGATTGTACCAGGCAAATTTCCTTGCCCCAGCTGCTGCACCGCTGAAAGAAGTTCGCTCCCAGCCATCCACATGCTCAGTGGTTGAATGCTAGCTTGGCTAAATTGCTAGCACTTCAACTGCTGCCTTTTCAGTTGGTAGGCTCTACCCCCTTCCGTGAGTTTGTGGAATGTGTGGTTCCTCAGTGGCAGGTTCCCAAACGCCACTTTTTCTCACGGAAGGCAATTCCGGCTCTCTACCGGCATGTGGAAGGCAATGTCTTGGCCTCGCTGGACAGGGCAGTCAGCCGTAAGGTGCATATTACCTCTGAATCATGGTCCAGCAGGCATGGACAGGGACATTACCTATCTTTCACCCCACACTGGGTGACTCTTCTGGCAGCTGGGAAGGATGTAGGACAGGGTGCAGTAGTGTTGGAGGTTGTTCCACCACCACGCCTCCAGAATTCTACTAGTGGTGATTCTGCCACACCTCTCTCCTCCACCCCCTCCTCTTCTTCTTCCTCCATGGCCTCTTTCTAGGCTGATTTGTCTTCAGAACCAGCTGTGCTTTGCAGGCTTTCAAGGGGTTACGCAAGCACGCAGGCAAAAAGATGCCATGTGGTGCTTGAGCTGGTGTGCTTGGGGGACAGGAGCCACACTGGGGCAGAGATTCTTTCAGCTCTGCAAGGGCAGGTTCAGAGGTAGTTGATGCCACGCCAGCTTAAGCCAGGTATGGTGGTTTGCGACAATGGGACCAACCTCCTCTTCGCCCTCCGACAGGGACAACTGACCCATGTGGCCTGTTTGGCTCACATCCTTAACTTGGTGGTGCAGCGGTTCATGGGTAGGTACCCGGGGTTACAGGATGTCCTGAGGCAGGCCAGGAAAGTCTGTGTGCATTTCCGCAGGTCATATAATGCCAGTGCTCGGCTGGCTGACCTTCAAAAGGAATTTAACCTGCCCAAGAACCGCCTAATCTGGTGGAACTCAACATTGGCCATGCTGCAGCGGCTGCACACGCAGCAGAGGGCCATGAATGAGTACCTATGCAACTATGGCACCAGGACAGGGTCAGGAGACCTTGTTTTTTTTCCCCATGCCAGTGGGCTATGATCAGGGATGCATGCACTGTCCTGTCACCATTTGAGGAGGCCACGAGGATGGTGAGCAGTGACAGTGCATGCATCAGTGACACTGTCCCTCTTGTCCACCTGTTGGAGCACACACTGCGTGGAATAATGGACAGGGCACTTGAGGCAGAACAGAGGGAGGAAGAGGAAGACTTCCTTACCTATCAAGGCCCCCTTTATCCAGACAGTGCCCGTCGATCACACAGGAAGAGGAGGAGGAGAATTGTGTCAGCATGGAGGTGTAGCCTGGCACTCAGCATCAGCAGCAGTCTTCAAAGGATCATTTACAGTCCGAAGAAACCCATCGACTTGTACGTGGCTGGGAGGAGGTAGCTGCAGATCATGTCGTCCTTAGTGACCCAGAGGACTCTGGACCGAATGCCTCAGCAAACCTACACTGCATGGCCTCCCTGATCCTGCAAAGCCTGCGGAAGGATCCTCGTATTCGTGGTATCAAGGGGAGAGATCATTACTGGCTGGCAACCCTCCTTGATCCACGTTACAAGGGTAAGGTTGCGGACCTTATCTTGCCGACGCAGAGGGAGCAGAGGATAAAACATCTTCGGGAGGCCTTGCAGAAAGGTTTGTACAACAGGTTTCCAGAGCCTGGGAGGTTACAATTTCCTGTTCCTCCTGGACAATGTGTTGCTGAGGCTTCAGTCAGTCACAGAAGGAGCGGTGGAGAAGGTGGCTGTCTGACGGATGCATTCAGACAATTTTTTAGTCCGCAGCCCCAAGGTCTGATTGGTTTCAGCAACCATCGCCAGCGTCTGATTTACATGGTGCAGGATTACCTAGGGGCAAGATCAGACTTGGACACCTTTCCCACCGAAAATCCTCTGGGTTACTGGATCTTGATGATGGATCACTGGCTGGAACTTGCACAGTATACAATTAAGCTACTGACCTGTCTTGCATGCAGCGTTCTTCCGGAACGCACATTCAGTGCTGCTGGAGGCTTTGTAACCTATCACAGGGTGCATCTCTCCACCAAATCGGTCGATCGGCTGACCTTCATAAAAATGAATCAGTCTTGGATCACCAGCTCCCAAGCACTTGATGCTGATGTAACCGATTGATTTTTTTTTTAATGCGAGATCCCTTCAAGACTGCCTATGCTGATGCTGAGTGACTATCCTGTTATGCTGAATGACAATCCTCTTCCTCCTCAATTTTCATGCTGATAACTTATAAGAACATTTTTCATTCTGGGCACCAGCACCAGTGCCCAAGGCCCAATTGTCCTGCCCCTGTTTAACAGGGGCGTGTAATTACAATTTTTGATGCAATACTTTGCAGCAGGGCTCATTCCTGCCCTTCAATTATAGTATCTGTGAGGGGTTGCAGTGTTGTGGCACCAGCACCAGTGCCCAAGGCCTTATTTTTCAGCCCTTGTTTAACAGGGGCGTGTAATTACAATTTTTGATGCAATACTTTGCAGCAGGGCTCATTCCTGCGCTCCAACTAGAGTATCTGTGAGGGGTTGCAGTGTTGTGGCACCAGCACCAGTGCCCAAGGCCCAAATTTTCAGCCCCTGTTTAACAGGGGATTATAATTACAATTTTTGATGCAATACTTTGCAGCAGGGCTCATTCTTGCACTCCAACTATAGCATTTATGAGGGGTTGCAGTGTTGTGGCACCAGTGCCTAAGGCCCAATTTTTCTGCCCCTGTTCAACAGGGACATGTAATTACAATTCTTGATCTAATATTTCATAGCAGGGCCCATTCCTGCGCCCGCCAAGAGTAACTGTGAGGGCTCACAGTGTTGTGGCAACGCCACCACCACCAAAGGCCCAATTTTTCTGCCCCGTTCAACAGGTGCATGTAATTACAATTCTTGATATAATATTTTACAGCAGGGCCCGTTCCTGTGCCCACCAAGAGTAACTGTGAGGGCTTACAGTGTTGTGGCAACACCAACACCTAAGGCCCCAATTTCTGCAGAGTATATAGAGCAGGCTCCTACTTGCAAATGGAAGGAGACAACAGGAAGTGAGATGAAATCTACCCGTAGGAAAGGAAATTCTCTCCTGTAAGAGTTAATATGGGAAAAACATGTCTCTTCTTCACTGATGCTTTATTACCACTCCTTGTTTCACTAAAAACCCCAAATTTTCAAAAAACATTTGTCATTGGGACAGAAAGTGAGGTGAAATCTTCTGAAGAGGTGCACAGACAGCAAAACAAATGTTACAGGGGTGATAAACCTTCCCTATGTTTTCCAAAAAGCTTAAAAATAGATTTTTTGGCTGGAGCTACACTTTAAAAATGTACCAGTTCAAAATTATAAACAGATTCTACTGTATTCTACCTGTATACTGCTGTTCAGAGTATATAGGGTCTGGGGGCCCCACGCCTTTCCTTTCTTTAATTTCGGTGCCCCTTAATACCCATACAAGACCCAAAGGGCCTGGTAATGGACTGGGGGGGTACCCATGCCATTTGTCTCACTGATTTTCATCCATATTGCTGGGACCCGATATTACATTAAAGCCGCAAGCAGTTTTAAATGACTTATATTTCTTTAGAAATGTCATTTTGTGCAGGGACTGTTCTAAGCATGGGAAGCACGTGCCACTTTACAGGCATACTTTAGACTCCCACCGATACGATATTTAAAGGTATATTTCACCTTTTTTTTTTCACTTTAAGCATCATCAACCACTTCAATACCCAGCCATTGTCATATGACGTCCGCAGATGGGATCTCCCATCCTGGGCGGGCGTCATATGACGTCCTCGGCTTTCCGCCGCTACTGCGGGCCCCCGGGGGCCCGCAGACTGGCGATCGGGGATCCGGCATGTCCCTTGGGACACTGCCATTCCCCGATGAGGGTAATGAGCGGGTGGCGGAGTCTAGAAAGCATTGTGACCGGCTGTATCCAATCAGTCGGTCACTATGCAGATCGGCCTGTCATCCCATCGGACAAAGCCCAGCCCCGATCAGGCTAAAGAGCCAATGAAATGGCTCTTTACCAGTGACCGGCTGTGTTCAATCACAGCCGGTCACAAATGTAAACAAACCGTAGTGTAACGGCTGTTGCTGGGCTCCTCTCCTCACACACCGATCCAGTGTGAGGAGGAGAGCGAGTTAACAGTGAGTTACACTTTTACTGTGATTTTACTGTGCCCAGATTGCCCCCCCCCCCAATAAAGAGTACCTGCCATCAGTACCCATCAGAGTACTTGTCATCAGTACCTGTCATCAGTACCTGCCATCCGTACCCGTCACAGTACCTGTCATCAGTACCTACCATCAGTACTCATCAGAGTACCTGCCATCAGTACCCATCAGAATACTTGTCATCAGTACCTGTCAGAGTACTTATCATCAGTACCCATCAGAGTACTTGTCATTAGTACCCATCAGAGTACCTGCCATCAGTACCCATCAGAGTACTTGTCATCAGTACCCATCAGAGTACCTGCCATCAGTACCCATCAGAGTACCTGTCATCAGTACCTGCCATCAGTACCCGTCAGAGTACCTGCCATCAGTACCTGTCAGAGTACTTGTCATCAGTACCTGTCACAGTACCTGTCATCAGTACGCATCAGAGTACCTGCCATCAGTACCCATCAGAGTACCTGCCATCAGTACCTGTCAGAGTACTTGTCATCAGTACCCGTCAGAGTACTTGTCATCAGTACCCGTCAGAGTACCTGTCATCAGTACCTGCCATCAGTACCCGTTAATGTACCTGACATCAGTACCTGTCAGAGTACCTTTCATCAGTACCTGCCATCAGTACCCGTCAGAGTACCTGTCAGAGTACCTGTCAGTACCTGCCATTAGTACCCGTCACAGTACCTATCATCAGTACCTGCCATCAGTACTCATCAGAGTACCTGTCATCAGTACCCGTCAGAGTACCTGTCATCAGTACCTGCCATCAGTACCCATTAAAGTACCTGCCATCAGTACCTGTCAGAGTACCTTTCATCAGTACCTGCCATCAGTACCTGTTAGAGTACCTGCCATCAGTACCCATCAGAGTACCTGCCATCAGTACCTGTCAGAGTACCTGCTATCAGTACCCGTCAGAGTACCTGCCATCAGTACCTGTCTGAGCTCATCAGAGTACCAGTCCATCCATCCCTTCAGAGTACCTGTCATCCCATCTGAGTACCTGTCCCATGAGCCCATCAAAGTACCTGTCCCGTGAGCCCATCAGAGTACTTGTCCCGTGAGCCCATCAGAGTACCTGCCTGCAGTCAATTACTACCAGGGTGCAGCCCATTAGTCCCTGACATTCAGCCCATTAGTCCCTGCTATGCAGCCCATCAGTGTCACCTGTCAAACAGCCATGTCCAGAAAGGTATACACGCCAGAAGAGGCATACCAAATACTGAGTCTGACCGATGAGAGCAACGGCGAGCTTTTGCCACCCAGTTACAGTTCTGATTCCAATTCTGGTTCACAATATTAACCCGTCGAAAGCAGCACATCAGGATCTGAATCAGAGGAGGAAGCAGTCCGTCCAAAAAGACAACAGTCTGAACACCAGGCAGCTACCAGCAGTGCCAACGGCGCTAGACCCCAGGAGGAGAGGCCCTGTACAAGCGCTGCTAGACCCCAGAATGAAAGTCCTAGAATTGCACGCCAAAGAATTAGGGCCCAAACCCAGCTACCAGATGCCTTGGCAAACCCATTGTGGCTGCTTTCTAGCACAGGGTCAGCCACGATCCCCGCTTACACAGCATAGCCAGGTGTGCAGGTCCACACTGAAGGTTTTTCCCAAATTGATTTTTTAAATTTATTTTTCCCTGTTGAATTAGTTCAAGGCATCGTGGACCAAACCAATCTTTTTGATTAAAAATTTATTGAAAACAACCCCAGCTCAAGCTATGCCCACCCTTTTGAATGGAGACCCCTAACAGTGGCGGAGCTTAATAGTGCAAAAATATTGGTCGACCAACCCAATCCACCACATGCCAATTTTTTCCTCTGTTATGTCCAGGTCCCGATATGAAATTATAATGCACTTCTTGCATTTCAGCGATAACTCATCGTGCCCCCCTCGAACTATCCCAAACTTTGCCCCCTAATTGATTTTTTCTCCAAGAGATTTGCCGAACTTTATATCCCCGACAAGAACATCTCTGTGGAAGAATCCCTGGTCCATTTCACAGGCCGGCAGGGAATCAAGCAATATATCCCCAGTAAGAGGGCGAGGTACGGCTTGAAGCTCAACAAGCTCTGCGAAAGCTCCACCAGATACGTGCACTCATTCCGCGTGTATGAAGGCAGAGACTCCCAGCTCCAGCCCCCTGAGTGTCCATCGTACATGGGAATAAGCAGGAAAATTGTTTGGGAGTTGGCATTCCCACTCCTCCAAAAGGGGTATCACATATACATGGACAATTACTATACTAGTTTGCCCCTTTTTCGCCACCTATACCTAAAAAAAACTTTGGCCTGCGGTACAGCAAGGAAAAACAGAAAGGGCTTCCCACAGAGTATAGTCACCACAAGGCTACAAAGGGGGGAATCGTCAAGCTTGAGGAACGAGGAAATGTTGGCTGTGAAGTGGAGGGATAGGTGTCCACCATCCATGATGACACCTCGGTGGAACTTCGCAGAAGACGCGGTCCTGTTCGAAAGCCTTCCTGTATCCTTGAGTGCAATCAATTTATGGGGGGGTGGATTTAAGTGATCAAATGTTGCAACCCTATCTTTCAACCCGAAAATCCCTCTTCTGGTACAAAAAAGTTGCAATTTACTTTTTTTATTTGGCCATGTATAATTCTTTCACAATCTACCAAAAATCGATGGAAACACCCACCACCTTCATATAGTTTATTGAAGACAATGTCACTGCCCTGATCTATCAGCAAGTATCCCCCCCCCCCCCCCCCCGAAAGCATTCGCTCCGATTGTGCCATTTTCCTGACCATATTCCACCATCAGGATCTGGAAGACGACACCAAAAAAAATGTCGGGTGTGCACCAAAAGAGGAGTTAGGAAAGACACCAGTTTCCATTGTCCCCAATGTCCCTCCCAACCTGGCCTTTGCATCGGAGAATGCTTCAAACACTATCAAACGCTTGTAAATTATTAGCCCATATTTCTAATAGACTGCCATTTCCCCCGTTTTCAACTTCTGTCCTGAATATTTCCCTGGTGCCTCAACCAACCATATCATTGTCTTCCATGTGAACTGACGCTGGCCTGTTTCTCGACTATGCCTCTGCCTGCCGTCTGCATTGTTTATCCGCCATATTTCTGCCTTTCACATGAACTGACCCTGGACTGTATCGACTATGCCTCTACCTTCCGTCTGCATTGTTTATCCGCCATATTTCTGCCTTTCACATGAACTGACCCTGGACTGTATCGACTATGCCTCTACCTGCCGTCTGCATTGTTTATCCGCCATGTTTCTGTCTTTCACGTGAACTGACCCTGGACTGTATTGACTATGCCTCTGCCTACTGTCTATTTCTGCCTATTACCTGCACTGACCTCGGCCTGTTGACCATGTTTTTGTCTGCCCCTTGCACTGATTTTTCACCCTGCTACACAGGGGTCTCATATATGTGAGGGGCTCCAGAATAGTGTTCTGACTTGAGAAAAACAGTTTTTGGTTTTCTGTGTTCCCAGAACAGGGTCTGGTTGTCCGGAGGCTTCAAAGAGATTTGGGTGGAAGAAGCCTCTACCCCTGTCCCCATTCTTTCCTAACCGATGCCCTAAGCTTGATGGTTCTGCCTGCTCCCTGGACAAATACTTTGGCTGTACTGGCCATATCTCTGCCTGCTGCATGTACTAACTATGGACAGTAGTCCTGCCTGCTACATGGACAATCCTTTTGCTGCAGATGACCACATCCCTGCCTGCCTGGACCAGTGCTTTGGCTGTGCTGACAACATCTCTACCTGTACTGACAATGGACAGTATTCCTGCCTGTTTTGCTGTCGCTGGCTACGTTCCTGCCTGCTGCCTGGAGCGATGCACTCCTCTCGACCACTGCACTACTAAAACCGCAGGTAATCTTTTCTTTACCCTTTCCTCAGCAGAATGTATTTTGGTTTGTAATTGGTATGTACAGTACATATGTGTTAGAAATATGAAGGGCCTTCAACAATGTGATAAGTTGGCAGGAATTTACTGTATGTGTGTAAAATATGGAAAACTTTGTGTAAAAAAAATGTGTTTTCATTTTTTTTCCACGTATTCCAAAAACTTCTGGAAAAAAATGAACCATTCAAAAGAATCAGTATGCCTCAAAGATTATACGTTGGGGTATTAGCTTTCCAAAGCAGGGTCATTTTGTGGGTGTTTCCGTTGTCCTGGTGCTCCAGGGTCTTCAAAAGTGTAATAGGTGGTTGAGAAATGAGATGTGTAATTTATGCTTGTAGAATGCCTGACGGTGCTACTTCAATGTTGGGCCTCTGTATATGGCCAGACTGTGTAAAAGTCTCACACATGTGGTATCACCATACTAGGGAGGAGTAGCAGAATGTATTTTGGGGTGTCAGTTTTGCTATGTACATTCTATGTGTTGAAAATATCTTAATCTTGTATGAAAAAATGCATTTTCATTTTTTTCCCACATATTCCAAAAACTTCTGGAAAAAAATGAACCATTCAAAAGACTCATTATGCCTCATAGATTATATGTTGGGGTGTTAGCTTTCCAAAATGGGGTCATTTTATGGGCGTTTCCATTGATCTGGTGCTCCAGGGCCTTCAAAAGTGTGATAGGTTGTAATCAAATGAGATGTGCAATTTATGCTCGTAGAACCCCTGATGGTGCTACTTGGATGTTGAACCTCTGTATGTGGTCAGGTTGTGTAAAAGTCTCACACATGTGGTATCACTATACTCAGGAGGAGTAGCAGAATGTATTTTGGGGTGTCATTGCAAGTATGCATGTGCTGTGTGAGAGAAATAACTTGTTATTTTGACAATTTTGTGTTAAAAAAAAAAAATATTCCCAAGAATTGTGGGGAAAAAAATTACAACTTCAAAAAACTCACCAAGCCTCTTACTAAATACTTTGGAATGCCTGCTTTCCAAAAAGGGGTAATTTTGAAGGTATTTGTACTTTACTGGCTTGTTAGGGTCTCAAGAAATGAGATAGGCCTTCAGTACATCAGGTGTGATCATTTTTCAATGATTTGCACCATAGCTTGTAGACTCTATAACTTTCACAGAGACCAAATAATATCCACTAATTTGGGTTATTTTTACTAAAGATATGTAACAGTATACACTTTGGCCCAAATTTATGAAGAAAAATGACTTATTTGCAAAATTTTACAATAGAAACTAAAAAAGTGTTTGTTTTTTTGCAAAATGTCCCTCTTTTTTTGCTTATATTGCAAAAAATGAAGAAAAAAAAACAGCGGTGATTAACCAGAAGAAAGCTCTGTTTGTGAGAAAAAAATTATACAAATTATACAAATTTTGTTTCGGTACAGTGTAGCATGACTGAGTAATTGTCATTCAAAGTGTGAGAGCGCTGAAAGCTAAAAATTGGTCTGAGAAGAAAGGTTGTATAAAAGCCCTGTATTAAAGTGGTTAAAATCACTGCTCCCGAAAAAATGGCCATTTTTAAAACTTTTTTTTGCATTGATACATGTCCCCTGGGGCAGGACCCAGGTCCCCAAACCCTTTTTAGGACAATAACTTGCATATTAGCCTTTACAATTAGCACTTTTGATTTTGAACATTCGAGTCCCATAGACTTTAATGGGGTTCTAAAGTTTGCGTGAACTTTCGGTCCGTTTGCAGGTTCTGGTGCGAACCGAACCGGGGGTGTTCGACTCATCCCTAATGCTGAAGAAAGTCTGTATACTGTAGATAGATGTAGATGGCAGGCATGAAGCTAAGAGACATTTCTTCATGACGCTTTGTCCTTTTATCAACTCTGCTTTCCTTGTTAAAAATTGTGCAGAAAAATACACACTCCTATTTCTCTCCCCACTCCTCCCATCCAAGGGTGTATTGTAACGTTTGATTACTATGTCTAATTATCTCCAGACTCAGGAAATGAGGAGGGGGTTGGGAATTGACCTTTCACATAATTTCTAAAACATAGATCTCCATTACATAGACATTCCTTCATGAAAATACAATCAGTTATATCAATCAAAAATAATCTGACTGCTTCTTGAAATTGAGAACTCAGTTCAAATGTGACCATCTGTAAACCATTAGCTCAAAAGACTCACATTCACACTATTAAAGGAGAACTCTGCAGAGATATATAGTTTTTAAAACCAAATTAAATTTTGAATATTAAGAATATAACACGCATGCGCAATGCTTACATTGATCTCACGCAGTTCTAAATGTACTTGCAGGCACAGCAGGCTTTCTCAAAAAAGTTACTTTCTCATTCTATGATGGGCATATTTGTTACTTGGGCAGTTGTTACTAAACTTACTCACATCACCCCATAATATTGGCACCTCCATCTTCTGTCAATATTGATTTAGAGATGCCGTGCGCCATGTCCATAGTGGTGCACAGATTGCATTCTCCCGTGCGTCAAGATCGCTATAATAAATGGGGGATTCGCGCTCTGTTAATGTCGCACCGTTTCATAAATATGGAAATGTCCGTTGCGCCTCGCCATGCGCCTCTACTGATGGCGCACGGCTTTTGTAAATCGCCCCCTTTATATCCTCCTAGTATTAAGGTAAAACAAATCATTATGGATACATGTAAAAAATTATTTCAAGAAGGATATACAGTAGCTGGTGAATATTTATTAACTATAGGATGTCAGCTACATAAATGCAAATGAGATAGGGGGATCATTTTTGTTGAGCTGCCTACAATTTGAGAGAGCTGAACCCGCCCCCAGTCAAGGAAAATCAATTATCTACGGCCCTGATTTACATATATCTATAGTTCACACATTGATTTTTTTTCACAAAAAGAATCCAGTTGATGCTGGATAATCCCTTCCTCAATATTGTCCTCAATACATTTATATAAAACCTCAAGGTCTGTCTCCAATAGTTGATAAATATGTAATTTGGATCTGATCCTTTCAAACTCAGGAAGCTCAATTGTAGTGGTTGTAGAGAGCAGTGCTGGGGAAACCTTTGGTAAAGAAACTATAGGCAGGGAAAAAGTAGGGTGAAGGCAGCAATTAATTTGGAAAGTTTGCAGATACAAGGTTTTCCAAAGAATCAAATACTACACAATATGATCTAGTTCATCCTTCATAATTTCTGAAAATGAATTCAGAACTGGTATTTTACACTAACACCTGCAGCCAGACCCATAATATTTACCAGTCTATGGACTTTTGTAGCATTCTGGATTATTATACTATATAGTTGAGCAATAGCTTTTAATAGGGTGCAGTAGTATCCAGAAGGGGACTATCTTATTAGTCAATAATATCTCATAAGTCAATGCTCCTTGACCCGAAAAAGAGGAATATGACAAACCCTGTCTTGGTTAAATTTTTTACATATGTACTGTACATGGTTACAAGGCAAAGTATGCAAGGCAAAGGAGTTCATAAAAGCGTGGAATTTAGTGTGTTAAAGAAAAACTCAAATGTCAAATGAATTGAACGTGGTGGCCAAAGAATTGCTGAGTGTCAGATATAACTGACCGTATATGTACTAGAACACCTCATTGTATCCATTGAAAAATCATGATTATCTTTGATTGAGATTATGATATAAAGCAAAATCAACGACTATGAGTAGACCTAAAATTACCTTTTCCTTAATGAATGATATGATTAGCTTAAATTCAAACTGTCATTTATGTAGAAAAATGTACCTCCAAGCAGATACCAGTTGTATGTAAAAACCAAGTTAAACCTTTAAACTGATAACATTTTACTCGTGTCTCTCCTTCTCTTCCTGTACTGTGCACATCCTGTGGATTCTGTTTTTTAAACGTATGCACACTCCGCCAGTGGTTCTGCCTTACAGTTCCACCACGATGATTATGGCAAAACGTACCAGACAACATGCTACCATAATGTAGCTTGAACACACACAGGAAACAGGTACAGTACAGGAAGATATACAACACATTTTTTGTATAAATGTTTGGGTATTCTTACCCCCTTCAAATCATTAAAAACATGTATATCTACAGTCAGTGATGATGGAGGAAGGTCTCTATATACAGGAAGGAAGGTGGGTGTATATATAGCTGTATATACCCATCTTCCTTCCTGTATATAGAGACCTTCCTCCATCATCACTGACTTCAGATATATATCATCTGTCCTGTATACAGCTATATATGCATCCACCTTCCTTCCTGTATATACTAATGCCATCCACCCCCTCTATATACACATACTGTACACACTCCGTACTGTACAGGCCACATTTGACAGGCAAAGTGAGGCTACATTTGATGGGCACAGTGAGGCTGCATATGATGGGCACAGTGAGGCTGCCATTGATGGGCACAGTGAGGCTGCATATGATGGGCACATGCCTGCGCTTTATGTGATAATGACTAAACCAATCCCCTTCATGACATTGTCAACAAGGGGCGGAGCATGGATGAGCTTAAAGACGCCGCCCGTATCCCGTGACCATGTCCGCTAGTGACGAAACGACGTAGGGAGGAGGAGCAACGTTGTGACGTCACCGCTGCATACGGGCTTTGTGGAAGCCGGCCGGCTCACTTTTTATGCTCATGCGCATTCTATCCATTGCTTTGTAAGTTACCACTTGTCTTTTTATCTATAATAAATGTTTAAGGATTTACACTATGTGAAGATTTTATGTTTTTTTGGTGTAAATACTGCCCCATTATCGACTCTTCTGCTGACTACTCCCGCTGATGCCTTGGAGTCCAGTGCTTGCCAGGGAGATCCCGGGCTGGGGTTACAGCCATTCGCCCAGTGTGGTCCCCTGTAATAATGGACCACCGATTTCCGGTAAGCGGCAGTATTTTTCAATGGTGGAGGAGATTTATATTGCACCTTTCACTTCAGTGTGGAACCTCACTATATATCACCGTGGACTTATACTCACTATTGGATTTTTTGAAGGCTTATTTTTTACAAGATGGATTCAATGTTTTCACTTATGGATTGATTTTTACTTTTCACTATTTATCTATGGACCTTCGCTATTTGAATTTTTTTTTTTTGTCACATCTTTTTTATATATCTAGCATTTGCACCTGCACATTTGATGCACAATTCAGATATGTGCTGGTAGTTGCGCTTCATTTTTGGTCATTTATTTCTGTTATCAATTTGTGTTATGGGTTGTTTTTGTCACTTAATATCATAGTTTATGTCCATCAATTTATATTACTCACTGATTAGCTTGACTTCTTGCTTTTTATATGAGCTTAAATAGATGCCCTGGCCAAAAAATAGAACTGCGGACGCCCATGATCTGAGCATCATCTCATCGTTTCCAAACCTCAAAAAAGCTCATTGCTCTGAAACTGCCTGCAATCCAGAGTCCAACACTTTAGTTACAATCACAAATTGAAGCTTCCTGACAATACAACCATTTCCTTGTACATCAGTCTCTCACCCAGTTTATCAAACTAAAACAAAAATTCACCCAACACAGGAATGGGCTCGCACCTGATCACCTACAGGCAGCTCAATAAAGTCAGCTAAGTATCTGATACATTTTCTACGCTTTTTGAATGTACTATGACTTACAATACAAAAGCACAACTTTAACCCAGCACACACAATCTAGCACAATGCTGCATCATTATTCATATCTCTAGTTTCTATCTCTAGTTTACAAAGATTGACCATACCCCACTTCTGGTACCATGTAATTTATCACTGTCACGTGATAACTTATGTTTTTGGGGTTGCATTCGATATGTAAATAGAGAGAGCATGCAAATACTTATAAGTATAACATTTAATAAAAGTAATTATAGATAAAGAACATATTAGAAAATACAGTATAACAAGAATACTTAACCAAAGATGTTGTTTCCCAACTGAGTCCCCCCGCTTTCACGGCGTAGCAGATGATCACAGACGCATGCATGATGGCAGGCTCTGAAGATGAGACTGAGCTTACTAGAATGTAAGGAAATGGCCAATTGTAGAGAAGAAAGTGGGCTTGGCCACATCCTGGTCAGTTAACAATATCATTCCTTTGGTACAAAGTCTGCTAAGGCAGAGTTATACTTGTGTCCTTATATGGCCCTTTCATCAAGATTTGGAGCCACAATATTAATAAGGAAATATGTAATGCGCAATTTCCCCATCATATACGACACACATGGCAATAACTGGCATGTAAGTGTAAACACACATATGTTAGCCTCTGGGGGTGAATCTTCTTACAGCAGGACAGGCTTCTTCAAAGGAATTCTAGCATCTAGGCTTGTGGTAACATGGTTGAGTCAACCTCACACAGGTCTCTCAGCAGCAGACTAAGTCCCCTGACTACATCATGTTCAGCCAAATGTGTAGGGTGTGGCTACGATGCAACATTATCACGCACATGACCGCCGGAGCCTGGAGCGGCCAACTCAACCTGCTACATTTGAATTTCTATTCACGGCATCGCTATTTTGTATGTTCGGCTGCCTAGTTGTATTATGGAGATTCTCTGTTAACTGTTTTTTTTAGCCTTTTACATCTGTTTTATTTAATGTTCCAGCCAGCAAAAGATTGAGAGCATGTGCTTAATTTTTCGGTCGGAAAAAGTTCCTATGCGAAAATGCGATTGTCTGTGGCGATTCCGACGCGCAAAATTCCTACACATGCTCGGAAACAATTCGACGCATGCTCGGAAGCATTGAACTTCATTTTCTTGGCTCGCTGTAGTGTTGTACGTCACTGCGTTTATGGCGGTCGTAAGTTCAGCGAACTTTTGCGTGACCATGTGTATGCAAGGCAAACTTGAGCAGAATCCCATCGGAAAAGCCGTCATATCTTATTCCGGCGAGAAGTCCGATCGTGTGTACGCGGCATAATAGGTCTACAAGTATTTCATACTTAAGTCTTGTTTTTAAAAAAATTAAAGCCCATTACAATAGTTATTTCTTTAGTGAGTTCCTACCAGGTAGACTTTTTACAGTTTCTCAAACGCTTTCTCTGCATCAATATTCTACATGAAATTTGGGCTGATTGCATGTTGAGCTAAAATATGGTGCCAAACGTAATAACTGTGTGCACCCTTTTCCTCCTCTTGCTTGGTTTGAGTTTACTGCTAATTGTGGGATGGGACAGTGCTCAATTTACTAGTATATTTCTCATCATTTTCTTTTTTTTATGTCTTTCAAAATGCAATTGTTGCTTGTTCAATCACAGTGAATAAAACAAGTTGTAAGACATAAGGATGAGCTCTAGAGCAAAAGATACAACTCACTCATTAAAAGTTACTGTGAGGATAAATTCATCACAAGGCTTTCCTGTTAATTTTTTTTGTGCCTGTCCTTGCTTATGGTTGGCACCATTTTGTGCTTCATATGATCCCTCCTGATTTTTTTTATAGCTTCCTCTTCGCTAAAAAGGTCTCCCGGAGTCAATTAATTTCAAGGGTTTTTCCATGGTAAAGTATTGAAAATGGCTGCAATTACATCTTAGATTGGTGAACGGAACAATTTGAACAGCTAAGGTCTTAACTGGTGTGACTTCTTTACCGGTGCCTACTGCTAAATGCAGAAAAACACTTTAATTAAAAGTATGTTCAAAATTGTTTCAGGTCAGGTGTAAAAATGTCGTTTTCATTCATGTACTGTATTTAGTTTGATTCTCACATTGGCTTCTAGCTCTCTGTTACACACTATGTAGGCTAGTATGGCTGTAATTTTGAAGGCAAGATTTCTTGTTGTTGGCGGAAGTTAGTAGTGTGGCTTGCACAACACAATACTAACAAAACGTCCTGAACCTTCTAAATGGTAACATTTTAAAAAACAAAATATTTTAAAGTGTATCTTGCAAAAAAAAAAATAACATCTCTATTAAATAGCCTGTTTTTTCAGTATTTTGGTAGTGATACATTTTCATAGGAGGTTGGGGAGGGAGGCTATTAAATAGAGGTTATAATTTTTTTAGTGCAAGGCAAGTTTTCTTCAACACCACAGTAATTGAACTTATAGTGAGAACAGTTAATAATACATGAAAAAAAATGATTACATAATTAGAAAACCATATTGACTGTGAAAAGCTGATTTCATACTCCTTTTTATGTTCAAACCATTCATTATAAAGCCTTGTTAAGATATGAGGTACCATTAGTTGTGTTTACATTTCTTGTAGCCTTAACAAAGTACTTCAAGTACTCAGATCAATGGTGCTCAGATCAATAGTGCCAATATTGCTTAGTTTATTACATCAAAAAGGTGTGCCTGCATGACACAGTATTGCTTTTCGTGCACTATGTAGGGTCACATTAATTACATTAAGCTACTGAAAAGGCAAGCACAATAAAAGCCAATGCGGTCATTACAATCTAAAACATAAATAGTTCCAAAAGGCACAGAACACTACATTTTCTACCAACTATTAATCTACCACTACATTGTACACTTTCAAATATATTCATTATTTTACCTAGATATTAGTGTAGTTCTATTCCCTTGTGTCATTTGTTTGCCTTACCTTGTAATGACAGGCTCACGTGTTGCCGCTGCAGTATGTAGTGTCATGGCTGATTGATTTTCCTATGTGCATATATTGCTACAGCTAGCATGTCCCTAATTGCTAAAGGGGCAGGCAACTTCGTGTTCTGGATCCTACAGCATCCAATTCATGACTCACCATTTTCTCTGTGCCGCATCACAAATATGGGAGTCATAATGATAAGAAATTGCATAGTCTCTTACTGTTTAGCTCTCACCTGCTGGACACTAGCCTGAGGACCCAGGGATTGTGGGATATGTAGTTTCTTCACAGGAAATGTCAGCTCTCAGACTACAAACAGAGGTCATGCAGTAACGTGTGAAGTGTCATGTGACATACCTCATGCTGAAACACAAACAGAAACTGCTGACACAGAAATTTGAAGATTTACTCTATCATAGACTTTGAGTACAGGACAACTAATGAAAATATGAAACTACAAGAATTACCATGTTTCAAACCTATATTTAGGATGTACCATGAAACATGGTCTTACCCTAAATAAATTTAAATAGGCCATGATTATGTAAAGGTGAATCTCTTCAGGCTCGCATGTAACAGACGTCCTGCTTATCCATTTTGCTCTAGGTTTCATCAGAGCAGCCCAAGTGCTGTGTAGAACAAGCTCGGTTTGAAACAGTCACAGTTGTACATGCTCCTGCTGGAGACATGCTGGCAATGCACAGTATATCACTGGACCCAGGAACTGGAAAAAAGTAACATATGGGTGGGTGTAGCTTATTCCCTGCATTTGCTCTGTTTTTTTTAACCAAACATGTTCTACATAACACGTATGCTCTGTACACATGATCAGATTTTCCGACAACAAAACCGTGCATTTTTTCCCGAGGGATGTTGGCGCAAACTGGTCTTGCATACACACGGTCACACAAATGTCGGAAATTCCGAACATCAAGAACGCTGTGACGAACATGTACAACGGGACTATAAAAAGGAAGTTCAATATCCAGTGCACCACCCTTTGGGCTCCTTCTGCTAATCTCGTGTTTATTTCGTGTTAGTAGAAGTTTGGTGAGAGATGATTCGCACTTTTCAGCCTCGTGCTTTTCAGGTCGTTTCTGCTTTTGAATCTGTGCTTGTATGTTCGTATCTGTTTTTCAGTGCGTGTTCTCAGTTTGTTCCTGTCTTTCAGTGTGTTCTATTTAATAGTACACTTCTGTTTTTCAGTGCGTTCTGGTCCGCTAATTTCTGATTTTCAGATCGTTCTTCTCAAGTCCTTTCTGATTTTCAGTGCGTTCTGTCAGTTCGTTCTGAACAGCCGACCGTTTTCAAGCCATGTTGTGGGTACGTTCTCGTCGTACAGTTTGTGCTGTGCTTGGGCTTGGTGTTGGAGTTCTTGCTTTGACCCAAGTCCAGTCCATGAACAGGGTGAGGAGGAGTTCATGTACGAAGAATTGGTTGCTCCAGCGTAACCAATTCTCGCACATGCCTTTGTTGCGGGAGATCCAGGAGAATAATCCTGATGATTTCAGGAATTATCTCCGGATAACTGACCCCATTTTTCACCGTCTGTTGGCTTTGCTGTCCCCTTATATTGCAAAGCAGGACACCTGCATGCGGCAAGCCATCACTCCCGAGCAGAGGCTCGTCGCCACCTTGTGGTACTTGGCGACGGGGAGAAGTCTCTAGGATATCAAGTTCACAACTGGAATCTCCCCCCAGCCCTGGGAATCATTATTCCAGAGACCTGTTCTGCCATCATACAGGTCTTGCAGAAGGACTATATTAGGGTAAGTTTTATCCTTTAACATCACATTCTATGTATTTAATGTTTGCTAATGTATTGTATTTATTTCATTATTCCCTAATTACCATGGTTGTAATATGCTGTGAATGTCCTCTTTGTCCTCATGCATGCTGGAAGCTTTTAATGCTCCTTTTTTGTCCTTCATGCATATTTGCCTTCACTAACCTACCTCCCCAGCATGCTATCCTGGGCCCATACACACATATCCTAGTCACTTAACAATGTATTTTGTCAGCTACATTTTAGTGCTTACCCTAAACACCCCCTAAAATGTGTCCAAATCTTATTGTTGGCCTTAAATTCAGGCAGAGTGCAAGAGGCCTTTTTTGGGGGCCCAAACTCTTTTTGAACCCTCCCCCCAACCGCTAAGTCAACCGAAAGCGATACTCTATCGGCTGACTTTGCCAAACCCATAGACACTATACCTACCTCTTTTGTGGTCATATGTATGGATGAATTCACCAACGCATGTAGTGCAAGGGTCTGCCTGAATATTTTCAAATGGTACTGTTTAAAGTTTTGTTCTCCTATTATCTTGATAGGTAATTGCAGAATGTAAAAATGTGCTTCAATTTGTACAGTGTGTATTCATGTTTTTGGATTATGACACTTCTTACCTGCCCAGTGGGCTGCCAATAGTGTAAGTAAGGAGGGGCTGGCTGAAGTAATTCACATTGTTTATCCATTCATCTCTCAATGAAGTGGAGATGGATACCTGTCTAAAACATCTCCCCCTCCCCCCAAAATGTTTACAATGGGCCATCATAGGGGGCAAGGAATCTTATAAGTGGACCTTATTATACTTTTGTCTTTAAATACTCATTTCAATAAATGTTATACTTATGTTGCCCAATAATGTTTGTGTCTAATCTGCTTGCAATGCTATGTGCAAAAGTACAAATTTTTTTTTTCTTGTTTGACTCCACAGTTTCCTTCAAACCCACAGGAATGGCAGACTGTGGCCTCCCAGTTTCCCCAACAGTGGGACTTCCCCAACTGTGGTGAGGCAATCGATGGGAAACACGTATGCATCGTCCCACCTCCCGACTCGTGGTTATACTATTATAATTATAAGGGGTATAGTAGTATAGTGTTGTTGGCGGTGGTGTCGGCGACGTACACGTTTTTGTATGTGGACGTGGGAGAAAATGGCCAGATGTCAGATGGTGGAGTCATCTCCCAGACAGAGTTTTAAAGATGGCTCCAGAATGTGGCGGGACTCCCATTCGTCTTCATAGCAGATGAAGCATTTGGGCTGGGGGACCATCTTCTGCGTCCATTCCCGATGAGAACCCTCACCCCGGACCAGAGGGTTTTTAATTACCAGCTGGCCAGAGCCAGAAGAGTGGTGGAGAATGCCTTTGGAATAATGGCCAGCCGGTTCCGCCTATTCCTCACAGCTATTAATATGGCGGAATATAAACTCAATCACATAATTCTATGCTGCTGCATTTTACATAACTTTTTGCCCAACAATGCAACCAACTATTTGGCCTCAGTTGGAACTGAGCCCGGCTTATTACCGGATCCAACAACGGCTCTTGAACCTGGCCGTCCTGGCTTGCCCCCCTAAAGCACCCGTGAAGTATGCCAAAAGTGTCTAGAGTACTTTGCGGGTAGGGGGGCCATTGATATGCCAGAGAATGTCTAAACATGTTTTAAATAAATTTTTTTGATTATAAACTGAACTCATATTTCATTTGATTTACTGCTTGTGTTTCTTTTAGCTGTCTCCTAGGTTCTCCAATGGCCTTTTTTTGTGCCATTTTCTTCAATAGTGCAAACGTAACTTATTTTATACATGAGGTGACAATCTCTTCTTCAGCTAACTATTATGTTGTGCTATGGGTCTGCTACACACACACACACCTTGTTTTTGTTGTTAATGTATATAATGCATTAATGATACAAATAATCATCCTTTTCAGCTCCATGAATTAATTGCTTTGAGTCCCTAAAATGGCCTGATTGGGGTAAATTTTAGAGCACTGTGGGGGTTATTTACTAAAGGCAAATCCACTTTGCACATTGTTGAGTTTAAAACATTTTATTCCAAGCACATTCACAGTGCATTATAATAAAAGGGTTTTTTAACAAACCAACATTGGTTTTGTAACATTTATGTTTGACAGCAGATATAGCCTTTTTTGGCTAAACAGGCATGTATAAAACCATAACATACACAACTCAGGAACTTACAAAGTTTAACTTTGATAAAGTGAAGGCCATATGAGACATTAGTATGTCAAAACTGTGTTGCTCTTGCCTTCATCGAATGATGTCACCCCTGTAAAAGCCAAATTTTGAAGATGCACACAAATTTGGAGTCAAAATGTGGATTATCCTCCTGATCCCATGCCTAATGTCAACATGTGCTAGCTCCCATCATGGGGGATCATTGGACGTGTTTCGGGGTGCAACACCTTCCTCTCATCTACTTTAGTTTGGAGGAAGGGGTTTCACCCACAAAATGCGTACATTGATATCCCGTGATGGCAGATAGCACATGTTGACAGACTGTGTGCATCTTCAAAATTTGGCTTTCAAATTACTTTAAAACTTTAGCAAAAAAAAAAAATACAATGAGCAACTTTTCAATTTTGTTGGTTTTAGATTCTGCCTAAAACATCAATGATGTTGTTCATTTTTTTCATGTTGTGATATGTTGTGATATTTTGCTTGACCATCTCTAAATCCTAATTGCACACCAAGATCTCACCAATGAGGATCTGTGCACTTGCACTGTTGAAATTAGTTTTTTTTTCCACAACATCCACATCACCTAAACATAAAAAAACACACCATGTATTATAAATATGCATTTACATAGGGACTATTCATTTAGCATTTTTTTTTCATTTTTTATTGTTACATATATTTTCAATAATTTGGTACTTAATTTTCTATTTTTCTATTTTTATTAAACTGTTGTATCTGTACTGTTTAGATAGTGTACCTTGTGCGCGTATAGACAATGAATTTTTTATACATGCGGGTATCACCCTTTGATCACTTAGTGAACATAAGATCTTTAATAACGGCATAAGGGCTGTGTCGCCGACCCGAATATCAGTCTAATTTCTAGTAGGGAGAAAAGGACTGACCAGACGCAGCCAATAATTGCTGTTTTTTTCCCTTTTCTGTGAGCGGCTCGGACTTCGGTCTGCAATATCTACACCAAGATGGCCACCGTAAAACATTAGTGCGCAACCGCACCAAGCACACGGCACACTATTTAAGCACAGGAGGTGTAGCAAGATGGACGCTCCAGTAGACGTCTGATGACGAAATGCGTAGGGCGGGACTTACGAACGTCTTGCGTCACCTCCGGCTAGACGTGCACAGGCTATTTGTGACAGAATTTATTCTTTCTCTCATGCTTAAACTTACCTTATAAAATGTGAGTACAATATTTTTATTATGTAATAATAAAGCTTCTCCATACGGTTTTACACTATGGGCATTCCCTCTCTCTTCTATGATGAACATATGTAAATCGGTAAACAACATTTAAAGCACAGACCGGAGACATCCAGAGTTGCTACACAGTGGCAAATACTGTGACTGCTCGCACCCCTGCAGGGGTAAGGTTATCCGGGGAGTGCAAGCATAATAAGAGCACGTTTAAGAGGCACCATCACCAAGCCAGCACCTGGATAAGAAGTTTCTCACACAATATTGTCTTCCAAAGAGGATTCATCCCTTTGAACTATATAAAAAGACTTTTGAAAGAAACTGAATTTTCTTTTCCAATAAGCACTGGTTTTTAGTACACAAGTCACTTTATTATATTTAAGCCCTAGTCACTTTTTAATCAACAATGAGTATATTAGCACTTTCTTGGTTTTAAGCACTATTTGCACTTTGTTACTTACTTATACAACGATATGTAATATAGGATTGCGGCATTTTATTTACAGGACTAGCACTTTATATTTACAACTAAACATTTAAACAGAATAACCCACACCAAGTTTGGGTAAAATCACGTATAGGAACACAGACAGGATCATATACGGTATATAAAAAAATTTTTTATTGGTAAATAACTGCCAGAGACTGTAACACAAATCAAACACATTTGGATTTCAGAGGCCAAAAAACAAAAGTTAGGTCCTACGCATCCAAATTTTTGTTTTATTTATTCACATATTTGGCTTTGAAACATATTTTGTCAATAAGCTACTATTTATCTTCAGTACAACACTGGGATTTTTTGTTCACATACACAATGTCCAAGGCTTTCGCTATTTAAACACATTACTTAGCCTTTACATAGAAGTAAGGAGACCACACAAAGCACAAAACGGTGGTTCATCACCAAAAAAATTTTACTACACTAGAGCAGCGCCACATTTACACCTGTTTTCTATATTCCTCTCATCTACTTTGTTTGGAGGAAGGGGTTGCACCCACAAAAGGCGTACATTGATATCCCGTGATGGCAGATAGCACATGTTGACACACTGTGTGTATCTTCAAAGTTTGGCTTTCAAATTAAAACTTTAGCAAAAAAAATACAATGAGCAACTTTTCAATTTTGTTGGTTTTAGATTCTGCCTAAAACATCAATGATGTTGTTCATTTTTTCTTGGACATCAATGATATTTTGCTTGACCATCTCTAAATCCCAATTGCACACCATGATCTCACCGATGAGGATCTGTGCACTTGCACTGTTGAAATGAGTTTCTTTTTCCACAACATCCACATCACCTAAAAATAAAAAAACACACCATGTATTATAAATATGCAGGCATACATCTATTACCTAAAGCTGTGGTCTCAGACACTGACCTGTTGTGGTCACTATTTTGCCACTTCATGAACCTCTCCCTCCACATCTTCTTCATGGTGTGTGGGGATTTCCCCTTCTTCATGAGTAGTGGGTTCATGGTGTCCTCAGATGTCCCAATTATTTTATCCCCTATGTGAAAAAAAAAAAAAAAGGTATACTTAGCACACAGATATTTAAGGCAAGAAATAACAATATGAAACACATCGTATTAGTGGGCGAACTAATGATGTTTACTACGAACGATTACTGTGCCCACGAACCCGAAACTTGCCATTTTAAACTGTACAACAGTAAAGAAAAGCACATGGAGCAGCACTAAAGTAATAATAATAATAGGAACACACAACAAATACTTTTTTGCAGAACTTTCTTGATCCTTCTGTACTGATCGCGCTCCCTCAATTTCAGGTTTGACCATCGTTTCCTCAATTGCTCCTTGGATCGTCGTACCCCAAAATTTCTGTGCAGACTTCTCACAACTTTAGTCATGATCTTGGCCTTTCTCACATTTGGGTTGCTGTACGGTCCATACTTCCCATCATAGTGGGCCCTCTTCAAGATGTCCACCATCTCCACCATCTCTACAAAGGACATATTTGAGGCCTTATATCTCGTCCTGGATCGGGACGTTTCTTGCTCCGGGCTTTCCTCCTCGTTGCTGCTCTCTGCATGCACCTGCTGTCTCTTCTCCGCCATGTGCTCCTACTGCGCCGAAAGAGAAGGGGCAAGGAATATACTAGAAAGAAAGTCAGGGGCAGAGTTTCACGCATGCGCAGTGTATATAAATCATAACACGCGTGAGTTGTACGTACGATCTGTGAGTGGAGGACAGAGTAGCGTAAGCGGCGATCGTGTAAACGAAGGTACAATTTTAACTTGAGGCATCAGTGGTTAGTGGCCTATACTGCGTATAGATTGAGGCCTATATTGGGACAAGAGTAGGAGAGTTTAGCCTGACATTAGGGTTTGTCTTGCAGAGAAAAAGGATAAATTTACTGACCCTGACTTCCTGCCAAACTTTATAGATAAGTACAGGGAGCTGCCATGTCTCTGGCAAGTCAAAAACAAGGACTACTCCAACAAGCTAAAGAGAAAGGCAGCGCTGGAGCAACTGTTGGAATTAGTGAAGCCGGTGACTTCCACGGCAGACATCAACTATTTCAATGCCAAAATTGGTGGTCTGAGGAGCACATATAATAGGGAGAAGGTCCAGTATTCCATGAGATCAGGAGCAGCAGCAGATGACGTTTATGTCCTTAGGCTGTGGTACTATGACAGACTGCGTTTTTTGTCAGACCAGAGTGAACCCAGGCCATCGCTATCAACACTTCCTTCCACACTTCCTTCCACACTTCCTTCCACATCAGATGAGGCTTCAGAAGTCCAACCTGGGCCTTTCACCCAGGAAGAAGATGTGGAGGAGCCCAGCTTGAGCCAGGTATAGCATCGTTCAACATATTTCTTGTCAAAAACTGAATGATGTTAACTAGATGCTATTATTGTAAAAAGGATTACGCTGCGCTAGAGTGTGTTAGATATATTACTAAATTATAGCATGATAAAACAACTGCGTCTAAATAAACGCATGTGGATGTGGGAAACACAATACCTCTACAAGGTAAGCGGACCTAATAATAGATAAATACTCTGAATACAAATGTGAAAATTGATAAATGCGTATAAACGCATCAAAGTATAAATGCAAATTCAAATGTGAAATATGACAGATTAACGCATCAAAATGCACAGGTACCAATAAGCATAACTGAATCACAACATTACTAGATAGTGCAATGAATAAATGAATATAAACGCATCAAAGTGCAAATGTGAAAATTGACAAATGCATATAAACGCATCAAAGTATAAATGCAAATTCAAATGTGAAATAAGACAGATTAACGCATCAAAGTGCACAGGTACCAATAAGCATAACTGAATAACAGCATTACTAGATTATGACATCCCCCTGATGATGACATGTGATCCCTGTGTCGAACACGCGTAGGGGAAGGGCCAGGACAGCTGAGCTGCCTATTGAGGAGACGCACACCATACCCTCACGTAAAATATCATACTTGCCATGTTTAGAGCGGTGCACTGACGCACCTACAGTCAGGTCCATAAATATTGGGACATTGACACAATTCTAATCTTTTTGGCTCTATACACCACCACAATGGATTTTAAATGAAACGAACAAGATGTGCTTTAACTGAAGACTTTCAGCTTTAATTTGAGGGTATTTACATCCAAATCAGGTGAACGGTGTAGGAATTACAACAGTTTGTATATGTGCCTCCCACTTTTTAAGGGACCAAAAGTAATGGGACAATTGGCTGCTCAGCTGTTCCATGGCCAGGTGTGTGTTATTCCCTCATTATCCCATTTACAAGTAGCAGATAAAAGGTCCAGAGTTCATTTCAAGTGTGCTATTTGGATTCTGTTGCTGTCAACTCTCAATATGAGAGCCAAAGAGCTGTCACTATCAGTGAAGCAAGCCATCATTAGGCTGAAAAAACAATACAAACCCATCAGAGAGATAGCAAAAACATTAGTTGTGGCCAAATCAACTGTTTGGAACAGAAAGAAAGAGCGCACCGGTGAGCTCAGCAGCACCAAAAGACCCAGAAGACCACAGAAAACAACTGTGGTAGATGACCGAAGAATTCTTTCCATGGTGAAGAAAATACTCTTCACAACAATTGGCCAGATCAAGAACACTCTCCAGGAGGTAGGTGTATGTGTGTCAAAGTCAACAATCAAGAGAAGACTTCACCAGAGTGAATACAGTGGGTTCACCACAAGATGTAAACCATTGGTGAGCCTCAAAAACAGGAAGGCCAGATTAGAGTTTGCCAAACAACATCTAAAAAAGCCTTCACAGTTCTGGAACAACATCCTATGGACAGATGAGACCAAGATCAATTTACCACCTCATCAGTGAAGCATGGTAGTGGTAGTGTCATGGCGTGGGTATGTATGGCTGCCAATGGAACTGGTTCTCTTGTATTTATTGAAGATGTGACTGCTGACAAAAGCAGCAGGATGAATTCTGAAGTGTTTCGGGCAATATTATCTGCTCATATTCAGCAAAATGCTTCAGAACTCATTGGATGGCACTTCACAGTGCAGATGGACAATGACCCGAAGCATACTGCGAAAGCAACCAAAGAGTTTTTTAAGGGAAAGAAGTGGAATGTTATGCAATGGCCAAGTCAATTACCTGACCTGAATCCAATTGAGCATGCATTTCACTTGCTGAAGACAAAACTGAAGGCAAAATGCCGCAAGAACAAGCAGGAACTGAATAGAGTTGCAGTAGAGGCCTGGCAGAGCATCACCAGGGATGAAACCCAGCGTCTGGTGATGTCTATGCGTTCCAGACTTCAGGCTGTAATTGACTGCAAAAGATTTGCAACCAAGTATTAAAAAGTGAAAGTTTGATGGATGATTGTTAATTTGTCCCATTACTTTTGATCCCTTAAAAAGTGGGAGGCACATATACAAACTGTTATAATTCATACACCGTTCACCTGATTTGGATGTAAATACCCTCAAATTAAAGCTGAAAGTCTACAGTTAAAGCACATCTTGTTTGTTTCATTTCAAATCCATTGTGGTGGTACATAGAGCCAAAAAGATTAGAACTGTGTCCCTGTCCCAATATTTATGGACCTGACTATGGATATACTGTGAGTGCCCCTTTTGGGGAGAGTATCTATATCTTTTAATAAAATTTTAAAACAGTATTATGCTATGTAGTTTTTTTCTTCCCATCTATATACTCTTTACTGCATTGGAGCCTGGGATCCTGTGATCGACTTAGAACTCAGGGTGGTTCACAAGCGTGGTTTGACTTTGTCTAGCGACTTGGTCACACGCTCTGAGGTGAGCACATTACCTTTGGGGTCAACGAATCGCACCATTGCATGGTCTGTGGCACATAGAGAGTTACTAGCAAGTTGATTGTATCACCAGTGGACATCACGTTTAGGCACCTTTATACCTTTTGTGGGACTTCATAGTGAACTATATTTTTTGGTTCCATTGAGGACTTTTTTTACACGTGAACTGTGTGACACCAAATTACTTTTTGCTTTGTGTTTTTTGCACTTAGCACTTTTTACTTGCTCATATATATATTTATATTGTAATAAGTATGTTTATTTGCACATTTGCACTTTATGCGTTTTATATTTTGCACATTTGAGCAATATTGTCATTTAGTTATGCATATTGGCACATTTGCACTTTGATGCATTTATATTCATTTATTCACTGCACAGCCAGTTGTCCCATTACTTTTGGTCCCTTAAAAAGTGGGAGGCACATATACAAACTGTTTTAATTCCTACACCGTTCACCTGATTTGGATGTAAATACCCTCAAATTAAAGCTGAAAGTCTGCAGTTAAAGGACATCTTGTTCGTTTCATTTAAAATCCATTGTGGTGGTGTATAGAGCCAAAAAGATTAGAATTGTGTCAATGTCCCAATATTTATGGACCTGACTGTAGGTGCGTCAGTGCACCGCTCTAAACATGGCAAGTATGATATTTTTCGTGAGGATATGGTGTGCGTCTCCTCAATAGGCAGCTCAGCTGTCTCTCGCTCCGTCCTGGCCCTTCCCCTACGTGTGTTCAACACAGGGATCACATCTCATCATCAGGGGGATGTCATCAACTAGTAATGCTGTTATTCAGTTATGCTTATTGGTACCTGTGCACTTTGATGCGTTAATCTGTCATATTTCACATTTGAATTTGCATTTATACTTTGATGCGTTTATATGCATTTATCAATTTTCACATTTGTATTCAGAGTATTTATCTATTATTAGGTCAGCTTACCTTCTAGAGGTATTGTGTTCCCCACATCCACATGCGTTTATTTAGACGCAGTTGTTCTATCATGCTATAATTTAGTAACATATCTAACACACTCTAGCGCAGCATAATCCTTTTTACATTCGTCATTTTGCACGCGTATGAGACGTGTTTAACGCATGCAGCTGAGTAGTGCTTTACTAAGTTTTGTGTGGCTCGCAGGATCTTTCCCATCGTAGATGCTATTATTGATCACTAATTTCTGATTTAACAAAGTGGTTTACATATCAATAGACGGTAGTGGCCAAAAATGATTGGGACAAGAATGAAAAATGCTGGGGTCAGAATGATAGTCTTTTCTATTTGTTAACATTCAATTTGCAACAGTCATGAGCTCAAAATTGTGTGTGATTGATGACCAAAAAAAATAAAACTATGTCCCATTTTCATACACAGGAAAATCTCAGCCAGGAGGAGGCCATGGAAAGCAGCCTGACTGAATCCCAGGTTCCTCCCCTCCGCCTTCCAAAAAAAAAGGACCAGGAAGGCGAGGAACCTGGAGGAGTCAGAGACTGTTTTGATTCAGCAGGCTACTGCGGTCTTCACAACAACCCCTGGTGGCCCCGAGTCGTATGGCTGTCTGACAGCCAGTAAACTGGAGCAAATGGAGAAGGGCCAATGTTTCATCTGTGAGGAGGTAATACTTCATGCCCTAAACAAGGCCTCAACAAACTAAAAGCCACGTGTGTGAGTTGAACCATATCACTGATTCGAACACCTCCAGCAACACCACCACCACCTCCAGCAACACCTCCAACAACACAGCCACCCAACCCATGACAGCAGCCTGGAAGGAAGCATGAAAGGAAGTGTTGAGAGTGATGGCCTGGGTTTGGTGTGGTCTGGCAAAAGACGCAGGCTGTTGTAAGACCACAGCCTCAGGACATATATGTCATCTGCTGCTGCTCCCGATCTCTCTGAGTCCTGGACCATATTGTGCTCCCTATTAAATGTACTCCTCAGGTTACCAACTTTGACAGTCAAATAACTGATGTCTGCCCTGGGGTACAAAGGCTTCACCAATTCCAACTGTTTCTCCAGCATTGCCTTCCTTTTTATTTTTTTAGGACCCCTATTAAATTTTACATTTTGGTTTTGACAAATACTTGGCTATGTGTTTTACTCCAAAAAGGACAGTTTGTGAGTAGGCAGGTACATTTCAAAAATACAATGTCAAATTAACAAGGGACATCAACACCAACCAACCTATTTGAGGTAAAAAAAATACAAGATAATAATAGTGTTGTGGTAACTGGACACACAAAACAACTAAAAAATATTATGGCGATCACTATAAAAAAATATACATATATATTCTGGAGATCTGTAGAATTTTTTTTTTAAAAAAAGGAGATCACTATAAAAAATAAAAAAAAGATTATTCTGGAGATCTTGATAAAAAAAAACAACAAAAACATATTCATGAAATCACGAGAAATACTAAAAAATCCATTTGTCATTCACTGTGTGAATATCAGCAGCAAAGAAACTCCATTATTCTAGCATTATAAAGAAGAAGAGAATGCACTGCATTGAAAGATTTTAAAATTTGCTGCGTGACGAATGTGCTATCTCCATTACGAACGCTAGTTTTACAAGACCGAGTGCTTCCGTCTCATACTTGATTCTGAGCATGCGTGGACTTTTGTGCGTCGTACTTGTGTATACACGATCGGACTTTCGTTTGTTGTCGGAAATTTGAGAACCCGCTCTCAAACATTTGTGTGCCGAAATTCCGACAGCAAATGTTCGATGGACCATACACACGGTCAGACTTTCTGACAACAAGCTCACATCGAACAAAGTCTGATCGTGTGTACGCGGCATTGGACTGCTTTGACAAAGCCTTAAGTCAGCCATAGAAGGTTCTAATCTTGACTGATTCAACAGGAAAAATAGAAAAAAAAGCACAAAATGAACTTCTGTCACAGATCTGCAGCGTTGCTGCTGATCTATCTCCTCTATTCCCAAAGACCAGTAGCATGCTGGTGTGTGCAGTTCCATGGCTTTAACTTGCATGGTTCTGCTTATCCCAAAAGACTTATGTTGAAGAATGGGTAACCACCTGCTGTTGATTATATTAGCTACATGCACAGCCCAGCTAGGACATTGAGTAGAATTATAAGTGTCTGATAATGTTGAGTTATGTATATATATATATATAGATATAGACAATCACTTTGAGAATTGGTAATGCACCTTTGTTTACTTTCCTTAGATGTTCTCCTTTTTCTTTGTTTCAATTCCTGGGAAATCAAAACTACTGGATATATGATGACACAGACTAATGATAAGAACCTAGAAAGCTGCTCAAAATAGGCTTTCGTACCAAAACCAGTCTGAACTGACCAGATACTGCTGAAATCTTTTTTTTGCCAGTCACATGATGTAACCACTCATTTAACTGTCCCCTTGCTGCTAAGAAGATATGAATGCTGATTGGACTAAACTATACGATCACACCCATAACACGCTTAGTGCTTATGCATATTCATAAAGTATATATGGTTAAACTTGATGTTTCTAAGTCAGAGACACTTTCTTCTTCATTCGGCCTGGTAAAGCTGAATATCGGTGTGTGTGTTGTGTCTCTTCACTGCAGTGTATGAATAAAGCACCTAATTACATTCTGTTACAAAGATCTGGCTCTACAATCTCATCTGAATGTCTTGTTTGGAGACTCTCTAACCTGATTTAACACCATCTACCTTTCTATTTAAGATGGGCTCATTCCCTCAGACATTGCCTGAGCAACAGCTAGCCTAGCACCAGGTTCCCAGTGACTTTGTATTTCAAAGAAGATTCCTAGTGACCTCAAGTGTATTGCAGTGTCTCTAACTTCCTAAGAAGTTTCCTAGTGACACAAAGACTCCTAGTGTCCTACTTTGTAAGAGAATCCTAGTGACCCGGAGATTCATAGTGTTCTGTACTGGACCTTCACTGTTCCTAGTAACTGTTTACAAGTGTCTCCCAGGTACTTACTGTGTGACCTCTGTACCTCCAGTATTCCCAGTGTATTTCAGCCTGTACCCATTGACTCTCTGTGTGTGCTTAACTGCAACCTGTATCCTTGCACGTGTCTCCTGAGCATTCCAGTGCCTCTGTTTCCCTTTTGTGCCTTTGCCAGCTTTCAGCCTTCCTGCACCTCTGTGATCCCCTAGGACAGTGATGGCGAACCTTTTTTGAGTGCCCAAACTGCAACACAAAACCAACTCATTTATTTCAAAGTGCCAAAAAGGCAATTAAACCTGAATACCAAGGTTTTAGTTTAGAAAAAAACAACTAGTACACTTGTCCAAACTAATTAACAGCTTTTGTCTTAAAAGAAAAACACAATAACGGAGCTTTTAATTATATTGTTTTTTATTGAAAATGCTGGGCATTGGTAAGGATGCATTTGCTGGGCATTGGTAAAGATGCATTTGCTGAGCACTGGTAAGGATGCATTTGCTGAGCACTGGTAAGGATGCATTTGCTGAGCACTGGTAAGGATGCATTTGCTGGGCACTGGTATGGACGCATTTGCTGAGCCTCTGCCTCTAAGAAGCGGGACAGAACAGGTAAGATAACGATAACACATAATGTCCACATTAAACATCTCACCTATCTCCAGTGTCTGTGTGTCTCCCAATTGCATGGGAGCCGCATTCTCTCAGACACGCCCACCCCAGACACGTCACCGCTGGCCCAAGAGACTTGTGGGAGATGTAGTTTGATGGGGGGTTCGGTGTGGATGAGACAGCTTGTGAATGGATTCCCACCTGCATGTCACCCCTTGCCCCAGAGCCATGTGGAAGCCGCTTTTTCTCAGTCACGCCCACCTCGGACACATCCCCTCTGGCCCTAGAGGCCTGTGGGAGATGTAGTTCAAAGGGGGGTGCGGTGATGGCCGGTCAGTGTCAGTGTGTGCTTCTTCCAGGCATGCCCACAGAGAAGGCTCAGCGTGCCGGCTGTGGCACGCGTGCCATAGGTTTACCATCACTGCCCTAGAAGTTTTAGCCTGCTCTTCATTAGCAGCATCTGTGTATGCAGTCTCTCAGTGTATTGCCAGTCTATTTCCTGCAGGATGTCTTCGTGCACTTCTGACAGCTTCTAATGGTTCCTATTTGTGCATTGTTACTCACTCCTAGTGATCCTGTATGTCTCTGTGCACTACTACTGTTTCCAGTGCCTCTGTGTGTTTCCGTGCACTGTTGCCAGCTTGGACTATACTACTTACTGTCCAGTGATCCCCTCAACCTGGAAATTGTCTGCAGCAGGATCACAGTCACAGTTTGTTTAAATGAAGCATGGGTGTGTGTTATAAAGAAGCATCATTTTTCTACTTGAACATAGTATGTTTATTCACAGACATGTATTATTTATTATTTATGCCTATTCATTTATTTATATTTTGAAGCACTAATGTTAAATTTATTATTGTTTACACAGATACCTAATGTTATATTTTTCCTTATGTTATTGCATCACATCACTGTGCATTGCTATTTTGTAGACGCTATAACTTTTGCACAAACCAATCAATATACGTTTATTGCGATTTTTTTTTACCAAAAATATGTAGAATACATATCAGCCTAAACTGAGGAAAAAAAATTGTTTTTTTTATATATTTTTGGGGGATATTTATTATAGCAAAAAAAAAATAATGCGTTTTTTTCAAAATTGTCATTTTTTTTTTTGTTTATAGCGCAAAAAATAAAAACCGCAGAGGTGATCAAATACCACCAAAAGAAAGCTCTATTTGTGGGAAAAAAAGGACGTCAATTTTGTTTGGGTGCAACGTCGCACGACCGCGCAATTGTCAGTTAAAGCGACGCAGTGCCGAATCGCAAAAAGTGCTCTGGTCAGAAAGGGGGTAAAATCTTCTGGGGCTGCTGAAGCGGTTAAATTGAAGTTTTACTTTAGGATTAAAAAATTATGACTTTCTATTGTTTATGTTTTTATTATTATATTTCATGCAAGATTTTTCTTACCTACACATTATGTGTTTTGTGATATACTCGGTTTACTTGAAGTTTAAATTTAAGGCTGGGTTCACACTGTTGTGCAGAGCAGCTCACAGCAAGGGTCCAGTACGTCCCTGTTCACCGTTTCGCTGAATTCGGTCCAAATTTTTGGCTGAATTCGTATCTGAAGACGCACAGGACTCTTCTGCAAAATGCTCCATAGAGAGCCGGTCACAGTCACCTGACATGTGAATTGGATGCTAGTATAGAATTCGGATTCTGGCACTTGAGAAAGATATTAATTTAGTGTATACGAAATTACAAATGTTTAAAAGTTTTCCTGCATTGAAGGAACATGAAGATAGGATTAAGACCCATTTAGACCAAGTAACTGGTGAAATCTTGAGAAAGAAGGATAAAAAAATTTGGCGTGACAAAATGTCATTCCAAGAAGGGAAAGCCTATAAATGGCTTCAGAAAAATCATACATCCAACTCCAGAAATAGGGGTTTAACAAAATCCATAGTGGAAAGGGGGTCAGATTCTTCCATTAACTCTTCTGTTTCTATTTCCTCTTCCTCTCTTAATCGTAACAGGAATAGGCAGAAGAAATCAAAACGTGCTCTGTCCAGTGAAGACTCCAATGCGCATAAGAAATTAATCACAGATCATCCTACCTCTTCCGCTCAGCCTGGTTCTGGAAAGTTGGGTAACTATAACACACGTGGTGATATTCCTATCTACTCTTCGGGCACTTTGGGTGGTAACATTTCTTTACCTCAACACATGGGTGGACAACCCTCTCAACCTAGTATGGGTTTGGCTATAACTTTAGACGAGGAGGTCGGCAAAAGCAGGTTTTTTCCACAGGGTACAACACTTATCCCCAAAACCTAGAGAAAGTACATTCCGCAGTGACAGATATCAGGGATATGAATATCATTAATCTATCTAGCCACAGATTGTCAGCTGAAGAGAGGGTCTTGCTATCTAAAGGGTTAAGCTTTTGCCCAGACTCCAACCTCGATACTTTTGAGGTTATTAAGGACTTGAACCTTTTTGCGCGAAAATTGCTGTTTAAAAGCGTGTATTCTAAGAACAAGGAGAAACCCAAAACTCCTGTTGCTCAATATGAGAAGGATCTTGATGTGTTGTTGTCCTTACTAGAGGAACAGGACTCATCAGATCTAATTGACTCCATTGATATAGATTCCCTCCTTCAGGAACAACTGATGGTTGAAGTACCTCCTCCTCGGTCAAAAAAGTTGAAAAACAAATCCGATAAATTTCCTCCTCTCAGTTCTAACCCAAATTTGATGTCCTTTGTCTCGTCGGTGACATCAGAGATTAAGAAATTAAAAATACAGAAAAAGGTTGGCAATTTATCTTCTTCTTCTGAACTACTCGCCCTGGATAACTTAAAAAAATGCCACTCCCTTACGATTAAGCCCTCTGACAAGGGGGGCAATATTGTCATCATGTCCAATGATCAATATAGGACAATGTGTAACAAAGTCTTGGCGAATCGAGACTGGTACAAACCAATTCCAAGAGCGAGTATTTCAAAATTCGAAACCCAGTTTTATGCCCTGGTGAATGGAGCATTCTCTCAGGGCATTATAGACCAGGATACTTGGGAATTTTTGCGCATAAAATACCCCAGGACCCCAACCTTTTATTGTTTACCCAAGGTCCATAAGAACCTGCTGGCTCCACCAGGGAGACCTATAGTGTCATGTAACGGGGCTATCCCCATCATTTAGGGCTGGCCGTGATTAGACGTGTCATTGCGCAGACGCATAGAGACGACAAAAAACTATGTGAATTCATTATCATGGCACTGGAGTTCATACTCCACCATAACGTCTTTTCCTTTGATGGCTCCCATTTCCTCCAGGTACAGGGTATTGCGATGGGGACATCATGTGCCCCTTTGTACGCTAATCTGTACCTGGGGGAATGGGAGCAGTCTTTCCTCTCTGATGAATCCCTTAGATCTCATACCCAACATGTGGCGGCTTGGTTCCGATATATTGACGATATTTTGGTGCTGTGGGAGGGCTCGGAGGGAGAGCTGGAGGAGTGCATTTGTTTGATGTAACACAATACCTTCAATTTGAAGTTCACTGTTACTCACAGTGAGACCAGTGTCACTTTCTTTGGACACTATTATAACCAAAAACAAGGATGGCAGTCTCTCTAGTGGGCTTTTTCGTAAGTCCACAGCAGGGAACACAATATTGCACACCTCCAGCTCTCACCCTCAGCCTCTCCTCCGTGCAATCCCTTACAGCCAATATTTGAGGTTGAAATGGAATTGCTCCGATCAGGAATCCTACCTACACGAAGCAGCCGCCCTTAGAGATAGGCTCCTTTTGAGAGGTTACTCTCACTCTATTTTGAAAAAGGCATTCAGGCAAGCCAATAGACGAACCAGACGTGAGCTGTTACTTGGTCACCAAAGGAAAACTTATGACTCCTCGGCAGTCAGGATGATCATGAGATTTAGTAACTAACATGAATCAATTAAGTCAATTTTCAATAGGTTTTGGCACTTATTGTATGCTGACCCTACCCTACGCCCACACTTATCTGAACGCTATCACTTATCGACGCACTAGTTCACTAGGGGACCAGTTGGTCCATAGTGAATTCGTGGGCGAGTTTCGTAGCGATTCTTGTAAAAGGTTGGGGATTTTCACCTGCGGTGGATGCCGTTACCTGAACACGAGGCAGGATATCATTCTCCCTAACGGCCGACCATATAAACCCCATCATTTCTTCAACTGCAAGACCGAGGGGGTGGTATACCTTCTTACCTATCAGAGTCAACAATTCTACGTTGGCAAGACCAAATTAAAGTTTTACTTATGAGCCTCTAGACATATTACATCAATGAAGAAAGCCAACACAGATCTCCCTCTGGGAAAGCATGTCATCAACAAGCATCACGGCATCTTTCCAGGGATTGAGTTCCTGACTTTAGATCCATCCATCCGAGGGGCGGGGATAGGAACAAGGCCCTTTTGCAGTGGGAGGCACGCTGGATTGTGGACCTTGCTGCCACCTCGCCCCCCAGACTCAATGAACAGCTCAGTTACAGACTATTTTTGGAGGGATTCTCATCTGGAGGATGCGAAAAGGAGTTATAGTCTCCTCTGCTCTGTTTTGTTGTGGAATATGTGCTCTGACTTTTTTCCTATATTTGATTTTTATTGTTCCCTATTCTTTATTTATAATTTTATTAATTTTTTTTATTCTTTGTGCTCTTTTTTAGAATATTGCTTTCCTTTTTGTCATTATTTATATGTTCATCCCATCTTTGCCATTTCTACACTCTGCTTGCTTATTTGCCCTATGATTTTTGGAATTCTCTTGCAATGTCCGGGGTTGGCGACTGTCTGTCTTGGGTATATCTGCTGACCTTTCCGTGTCCCGCCCGGCGCAGGTGGGCCTCCCGGGATCAATGATCCCTGGGCGGTCGTTCCTTTTTGGCGGCCTGTTGTGGGCGATGTCTACCGGGCGGCCTTGGTGCTGGCCTGGCGGATGGTGGGCCGTGGCTGCATGACTCTTTTCACAGGTTTGGCCCCGCAGGGGGTGCCGTGCAGCGATGGCTCGGGGTCCCCTCTTTGACGCCTCCGGTACTGCCCTCTTGGGGATACATGAGACGATCTTCTGCTTCTCCCTCAGTTTTGCTGACTGATCGGATACATTTTGTATTTACACTTTTGTCATTTCCAATATTTTTATTGTTTAGCCCCCTTTACTAGTTGTTATGATGCCTCCTCTGTTGCTAGGCAACCCGGCTTGACACGTAGTTTCCTCTCACGTATCCGTGGGAGGAGCCTTTGCGATTTTTGTCCACCTCCCTGTCATGCTGAGTGGTTGTGTAGGGATGCCTCACAGCCACTCCTAGTGTATTCTCTTTCTCCCTCCCCTTGACGGTGATGCAATGACGCGATGACCCCGCCACCCTGAAGCTTTTTAAAGCCAGGCTGCACGCGATACAATGTCATTGCTCCGGACGGCGGATGGCTGGATGAGTGGACGATCGTGCTTGGACGGTACTATATGGGAACTAGCTCCGGACTACTATGTAGGTGTTCCCTTTGCTCTTTGTGGAACTCAGTATGCTGAGTAGTTGTTATGTTGATAAATGTCTGTTGACACATTATCATTTCTCTTATTTGCAGAGTTTCTCTGTGTGAATGAAAACGCTTGAAGCACACTAATTGGGAGCGACCTATTGTTATACTGTGCCACACACCCTCATCCTCTCTCCTCCCCTCCCCCTTTCCTCCTTGTTATCTTTGGGCTTCCGCCACCATTGAGGTAGGACACTACGGATTGATCTGGTCTAGATTATAGGTGTTAGATTGGTATATGGAAGAATATGACTGCCCGTCTACATACTATTTTTGAATATATGCATATACCCTTTTAGACACACATCCTGGCCTTTATCTGGAGTATTATCCCTTTGGGTAAGCTCTGCTGGTTCGGCGCCACTTGGGTGGACCAGTGTGGACAAGGTGGGGCCAGCCACACACCTCGGTTTCCTCCTTTGGATCTTGGGGTGGTCTTTAGACACAGTCGCTGCCAGGACTTTGGCAATGAGATTCCAATACTGATATGTCTGGGTATGCTATTTCTCTTGATGTGACTACAATGCTGAATGGTTTTTGTGATGTAAAGCGGTTGTCCTAATATATTTATGTAACAATCTATTGATATACTCTTTCTTAATCTGGATACTACTATACGGTGTGATTCTTCTCCACAGGTTTTCCCTGATGAAGGGACGTTTTGCACAGTCCCGAAACGCGTAGGTCCGCATGGAAGACTTCACAAGTCTGCTTATATGTACATACCAATTTTGTTGTTTTGTATTGTTCCATTTGTATCTAATAAAATTGTTCTTTTACTACTTGGTTGCCGTTAAAGTCCCACCAACCTTCCTTGGGGTTTTTTTATTCCTTGACTTTAGGGATGGTATTTTCTCCCTTAAAAGGAGATCAGAAGCTGTACCAACTCAAATATGACTGGAACCTGGTGGGAGGTCACTCCAAACACGGTGGGTCCACTTGTCAGCAAGGATGGATCAGTGGAATGCATTTTAGTCGGAAGCCTAAAACTCAGGCAATTCTCCAAACTAAATGGGACTATAACCCAATGAAGGATTCGTCTGAAGACTGGTAGTGGGTGAGGAAGTGTTCTCAATCAAGCCAGGATAAAAAAATGAGGAGAAAATAGAAAAGCTCCATATGGTGCATATCAAAAAGGGGATTTATTCTTAAAAGGTACAAACATCGGTATCAGAGTACAAAAAATGTTGTGATCACAGGATATAAAAAGATTAAAAGCAATGTGGGGAGCAAGTGATGCACCCCAACGCATTTTGTCCCAGCGGACTTTAACTGCCTCCCTATGTCCTGCGGTCATCCTGCGTTCCAGCAAGCAGCGGCGGTCGATGATGTCATCCGGGTGGCTCCTGGCTTCAACTGACCTGAGAGTGGCCGCCGATGGATGATGGCTGGCGTGGGTAATTTAAGACCCTATCGCTGCTGGGGTTGCTGCGGCTGCCAGTCTGCTTCCCAGAGGATTTTCATGGTAAGCTTTGGGGTAGTGGACTGGAGCTGGGGGGGGAGCTGTGTGCTCATATGCTATAAGCTTCTATTTCTTTTTCAGCTGTGCTGTCTGCTGGCGATTCTCTAGACTCCTCTTGCTGTTGTCCTCTTAACTTAAACAGTAAGTATTCTGGGATGCTCTTTCCGGCTGTCTTTCTCAAGTCTTCAAGCTGCAGCTATCTGCTGAATATATGGCGGAAGCAGTGGTGGACTTAGTTAAATTTACTTTGCACATCATGGCTCACTCAGTCACGGCTAGACGGGCTCTGTGGCTTAAGCATTGGTCCGCGGATTCAGCTTTGAAACAGGCTCTCTGTTCCATTCCCTTTTCAGGCAATACCATTTTTGGCAAGACGCTGGAGGAGGCAATTCGCCAGGTGACTGGGGGGAAATCGGGCCTTCTTCCCCAGGACTGTAAGTGTTGTTTCCAGTTCTTTCAGCCCAACAGACGATAGGTAGGGGCAAGATTAGGTGCCTTCGGTAATGTTTGGACAGAGAAGATATCAGATTTGTGGGTCGTGCAGGTGATCCACTGTGGCCTTTGCCTCCGGTTTCAGAGTAAGAAGCTTCTTCATTCCAACCGAAGTTTCTGCATTAACAGAGAAGCCAGTATCACTAAGATCATACATTGCAGAATTACTTCAGCTTCGAGCCATCGTGTCAGTGCCAAAGTGGGAATGAGGACAAGGAATGTATTCCCCCTCTTTTTCGTCCGAATGATGTCTGGCAAGTGGCGTCTGAAAAACCTAAACACCTACCTAGAGCCACAACCCTTTCAGATGGAATCCTTCAAGACCATCATGTCTGTGATCCGTCGGCAGGATTGGATGCTTTTCATCGATCTCTAGAATGCTTATTTTCATGTACCAATGAACGAAGCTCATCAACGTTTTTTGAGGTTTTTCTTTGCAAGTGACCATTACCAGTTCAGATGTCTATGTTTTGGCCTCAGCTTGGCTCCAAGAAGCTTCTCAAAAGTACTAGTCACAGTGATCGCCTATCTGGCATCTGGCAAAAAGGCATACGTATATTTTATCACTTGGATGATGTTCTGGTTCTTGCTCACTCCAGAAATCTTTTGTTACAGCACAGAGAGCGGGTCCTAGCATAATTTGGGTGGATGATGAATCTAGGGAAAAGCCAGCTGGATCCTTCTCAATCCCTTGTGTATTTTGGCATGCGTTTTGAAACTCTGCAATACAGGATATTCCTTTCCAAGGACAAGGGGGTTCCGATTTCGGCAGAGGCAGTACAAATGATGATCTCACCTTGGGTAACAGTTCTAAAGTGAATGAGCTTCTCAGGGAGTGTCTTGCATCCCAGCGGTTCCATCGGCGCAGTGGCACACAAGACGATTTTGATTTTCTCTTCTGAGCCAATGGCATCGCAGTTTACCTCCATCAGAAAATTCTCTTACCATTGTTTATCCGCAACGACCTTCGGTGGTGGAGCAGAACGGACAACCTGTCCATAGGCAGGTCCATCAACCCAGTAGCCTGGATAACAATCACATCAGATGCAAGTGTCCAGGATTGGGGGGCCCATTGCCAGGAGTTGAATGCTCAGGGAGTCTGGCACCCTCAGGTTCCATGTTCTACCAACCTACTAGAATTGAGAGCGGCCAGGGAGCTCTCCAGCTCTCCATGCTGCCTTTGCTTTTAAAGTGATCACAATTTTATTTGTTTGGCTTTTTAGAAATAAAAATCCCCCTTTTTTTTACCTGCACCATACGGTAGTTTTATTTTCTTTTACATACTATCTGGATGAGAGTGATCGCCTAGTTTTGGGCCATTTGTGGCACATCATGGCTCCAAAGTCTTGCATTTGGGAATCCTACCTCGATGACCTGCCTTGATGATCCTTGGAGGTTCGGTTGATGATCCCTTGAGGTTCGGTTGATGTCCACCTTGCCAGCTCCACCATCCTGGATATCTCTCTACCTGCCCGGTTGGGCTTACTGCCTTATTGACTCCCTGTTGCCGACAGGGGAGTCCACCAGAATTGGTAAGAGTACCCATCTTTTTTTATCCATTGAAGTTGAGCACTATTGATGTTGGTTTTATCCACGGATCTATACCATCCCCACCAGTCCTTTTTTGGATATCTACCATTCATAAATGCCCCTTCTGTGTTCTGACGCAATCGGACACACCATTATTTCACATTTTTTTAGTTTGAGACTTTATTATTTACCTACCACAATATGCACCATCAAGTTTAAAGACCTATGGACTTGATTTCACCTTTGTTTACTTTGTTGAATATTTACTCAGCGCTGCTTTTTTACTTTCCAACATTATTATCTTGTATTTTTTTAAAGCTCAAGGAGGTTGGTGTTGTTGTCCCTTGTTAATTTGACATTGTATTGTGGAAATGTACCTGCCTACTCACAAACAAACTGTCCTATTTGAAGAAAAACACATAGGCAAGTATTTTCATATAAAAAAAAATAACATAATAACAAAATAAAGAGGAAGGCAACGCTGGAGAAACTGCTTGAATTTGCGAAGCCTTTGGGCCCCAGGGCACACATCAACTCTTTGTAAATTAAAATTGGTAGCCTGAGCAGTCCATATAATAGGGAGCACAATCTGGTCCTGGACTCCCAGAGATTATGAACAGCAGCAGATGACATATATGTCCCCAGGCTGTGGTACTACCACAGCCTGCGTCTTCTGTCAGACCAGACTGAACCCAGGCCATCACTTTCTTGTCTTCCTTGCAGCCTTCCCTCCACGCTTCCCGGCAGCCTTCCCTGCAGCTTTCTCTGCAGCCTTCCATGGAGGCTGTGGCTCTGGAGGTGGACTTGTGGCAGGAGGAGGAGGATGGGTGAGCGTAACTAAGTGCATGTTATCACTAATTTGGCCACTCAACCCCTTATGAATGGCCTCAAAAATAATTTTCTCACACCTGAAGCGTTGTCTTTTCTCCATTTGCTGCAATTTTGCAGCTACATAGCAGCCACAGGCCTCTTCAGCGTCGGGGGGGGCTTTTCAGGGCCTCATTAGCCTCCTTAATGAGGTCCAGTGCTGCCTCCTCCACGTTACTTCCCTTCCTGGGCTTTTTGCATCTGGGATTGGGTGAGGCTCCTACTGGGCCTGGCCACCTCCTGGCTGACACTTACACCCGCCACCTCCTGGCTGACACTTACTCCCGCCTCCTCCTGTGTGCCACATTCCTGCCTGAGGTCTTCCTGTGTATGAAAAAAGGACATAGTTTTAGTTTTTGGTTCATCAATCACACACAATTTTCAGCTCATGACTGTTGCAAATTGAATGTTAATAAATAGAAAAGACTATCATTCTGAGCCCAGCATTTTTCATTCTTGTCCCAATCATTTTTGGTCCCTACTGTCTATTGATATGTAAAACACTTTTTGTTAAATCATTCATTTGTTATCAATAATAACATCTAGTTAACAACAATAATTTTCGGACAATAAATATGTTAAAATATACTATACCTGGCTCCAGCTGGGCTCCTCCACTTCTTCCAGGATGGAAGGCCCAGGTTGGTTCTTGGAAGCCTCAGCTGGGGTTGAGGGAAGGCTGGGTGGAAGTGTAGAAAGCGATTCCCTGACTTCCATCTGGTCTTCCAGAAACCGCATCCTGTTGTAGTACCACAGACTGGGTACATACACATCCTCTGCTGCTGCTCCTGATCTCATGGAAGCCTGGACCTTATTAAGCTCCTTCCTATACGTGCTTCTCAAGCTACCAATTTTCCTCTCCACAAACTCGATGTCTGCGTTGGGGACCTGCGTCTTCACAAATTGTAGCAGTTTCTCCAGCAATGCCTTCCTAGCTGGTTTATTGCGATATAACGGGTTTTTAGCCTCCCACAAATGACGCATATCCCTGTATTTGTCAATGAAATGGCCCATGAAATCAGGGTCTTTGAATTGGTTCATATTTGCTGCAAGACAAAATACAAGACAAAAACACTAATATCAGGCTAAACTCTCCTAATCTTATCCCAATGTAGGCCTCAATCTCGAATCAGTATGTCCCAAGTTAAAATGTTACCTTCGTTAGAACGTTTGGCACTTCCGGTCCTCCTTCCTACGCACACAGATTGTAGGTACGACACACGCGTGTTAGCTTTATATACACTGCGCATGCGTGAAACTCCGCCCGCCCCTGACGTTCTTTCTAGAATATTCCCTGTCCCTTCTCTTTCGGCACAGTGGGAGAGGAACATGGCAGAGACACAGCAGGTGCGTAATAGCAGTAATGAGGAGGAGGAAAGCCCAGAGCCTGAAATGTCCCCAATCCCAGAGGAGAAGATTTAAGGCCTCAAATATGACCTTTGTAGAGATGATGGAGATGGTGGACATGTTGAAGGGGGCCGATTATGATGGAAAGTATGGACCGTACCTAAACCCAAATGTGAGAAAGGCCAAGATCATGTCTAAAGTTGTGAAGAGTCTGCACAGGAATTTTGGGGTACAACGATCCAAGGAGCAGTTGAGGAAATGCTAGTCAGACCTTAAATTGAGGGAGCAGGATCAGTACAGAAGGATCAAGAAAGTGCTTCTAAAAAGTAAGTAGTTGTCGTGTGTTCCGATTATTATTATTACTTGCATGCTGCGCCATGTGCTTTTCTTTACTGTTGTACAGTTTAAAATGGCAACTTTCAGGCTCGTGGGCACAGTAATCGTTCGTAGTAAACATCATTAGTTCACTAACTATATACGATGTTTTAGGCAAAAACAGGGTTAACTACATTTGGTCATGCTAATTTGTGATAAAAGAAGTTTAAAAGAAGTTTAGGACATTATTGTCTTGATGTGTTTGTAACTAGAATAAATAGCAAACTTGATTGAGTGTAATGTAAGGAGGGGACACTCAGCAGCTGTTTACATATCTGGACTCAGGAGCACTAGTGTGGGACACAAGAACAAACTTTTTAGGGTGTCCCACACAGGTGGATACTTGGGGTGTCTCCATGTGTGAAACTTGTCCAAAAAAGGTAAGTATTGCAGTTTTGTTAAGGGATTTAATGTCTTCAACTTGGAACTCTGCCCAAACAGACAATTGTACCCCACTTCCAAACAATGTTTCACATTCATATTTCTGGCCATGAATATCTGTGTAAGTATACCTTTTGTTTAATTCTCATAGGGAAGAAACAACTCGGGACGTCGGAGGACAACAGGAACCCCCCCCACCTCCTGAAGCAGTTGAGGACACAACCTCAGAATGTGGAGGAAGGAGAGGTGGTGAAAATTGTCACCACAACAGGTGAGTGTTTGACACTATAGATTCAGGTAACAGATGTATGTCTGCATATTTATAATACATGGTGTGTATTTTTTCTTTTAGGTGATGTGCATGTTGTGGAAGAACAATCTACTCATTTAACGACTGACAGTGCACAAAGGCTAACCCAGGAGATAATGTTTTGTAGTCGGGATTTAGGCCTCATCAAGGAAAAAAACAAGGAGATTGAACAAAGAATGAAGAACATGATTGATGTACTAGGGAGAATCTAAATTTAAAAAAATGACAACTTTTTAAATTTTTTCTACAAAAATTTAAATAACCTTTTTATACATTTTAAAAGCCAAATTTGGAAGATGCACACAGTGTGTCAACATGTGCTATCTGCCATCAGGGGATTTCAATGTACGCGTTTTGTGGGTGCAACCCCTTCCTCCCAACTCTAGTAGGTGAGAGGAAGGGGTTGCACCCCCAAAACACGTCCATTGATCCCCTATGATAGGAAATAGCACATGTTGACATTAGGCATGGGATCAGAAGGAAATACCCATTTTTACTCCCAATTTGTGTGCATCTTCTAAATTTGGCTTTTACAGGGGTGACTTCATCCATCTGATGAAGGCAATATCAAGACATTTTTGACACTATAATGTCTGATATTGGCGTCAGTTTTTCAATGTTAAACTTTGTAAGTTCCTGAGTTGTGTATGTTATGTTTTGAAACATGCCTGTTTATGTACCAAAATAATATTTTCAAGGTAAAAATTTATAAAACAAAGATGTTATTTTAAAAAAAAAAAAGGTTTTACAACGCACATGTGAATGTGCACAAAGTAAAAGGTTTTATACTCAACAATGTGTGGCTTTTTCTTTCAATGCTCAATACCAGTCTTTGTATTAAGTTGGTGTTTACAGTGACAATGGGTGTTATTTAATAATAGAAAAACCACTTGGCACTACAAGTGCACTAGGAGAACCTAGGAGACAGATAAAAGAAACCCAAGCAGTAAATCAAATTCAAGATTTTATCATATAATTTTTTGCAAATATTTAAAAATTTTCTGGCATAGTAGTGGCCCCCCTACCCGTAAAATATTCCACATATTTTTGACGCACTTCACGGGCGCTTTGGGGGGGGCAAGCCAGGACGGCCAGCTTCCAGGGCCGTCATTGTTGGTTCATGAAGTCCGGCCTCAGGCCCAACTAAGGCTACATAATTAGTAGCATTTCTCTTTAAAAAGTTGTGCAAGATGCAGCATGCTAACACGATGTGGTTACGTTTGTACTCCGCCCTATTTATAGCCGTTAGAAATAGGCGGAACCGGCTGGCCATTATCCCAAAGGTGTTCTCCATGACTCTTCGGGCTCTGGCCAGCCGAAAATTAAAAAACCTCTTCTCCGGGGTGGGGGTCCTCTGGGGGAATGGCCTCATCATGTGATCACCCAGACCAAACGCTTCATCAGAAATAAAAACAAACGGGAGTCCTTCCACGTTCTCTTTCCCAGGTGGCAATCCCAATCCACCACTCTGGAGACGTGTGTAGAACTCCGTCTGGGCAAAGACTCCACCATCCGACATCCGGCCATTCTTCCCCATGTCCACATAGAGAAACTCGTATGTCGCTGACACCACCGCCATCAATACGATACTATTGAAACCCTTATAATTAAAATAGTATGACCCTAAATGGGGTGGTGGGACGATGTGGACGTGCTTCCCATCAATTGCCCCTCCACAGTTGGGAAAGTCCCAATGGTCGGCAAAGAAAAATGGGAGGCCACAGTCTGCCATTCCTGTGGCGTTAAAGGAAACTGTGGAGTCAAAACATAAAAAAATTAGTACTTTTGCACATAAACATTGCAAGCAGATTAGACACAAACATTCTTGGCCAACATCAGTATAACATTTAGTTTAAGGAGTATTTAAAGACAAAAATATAAGGTCACTTATCAGATTCCTCCCCCCCTCTGATGGCCCATTGGAAAAATTTTAGGGGGGGGGTTATAAATGAGTTTAAGGACAACAATAACATTTGGACACATTTTAGGGGGTGTTCAGGATAAATCAGTACTATGGAGCTGACTAAATACATTGTTAAGTGACTAGACTAGAGGTATATGGGCCCAGGATAGCATGCTTACATTAGCATACATTAAATACATAGAATGTGATGTTAAAGGAGAAAACTTACCCTAATATAGTCCTTCTGCAGGACCTGAATGATAGCAGAACAAGTCTCTGGGATAATGATCCCCAGAGCCTGGGGGGAGATGCCTGTCGAGAAGTTGAGGTCCTGCAGACTTCTCCCTGTTGCCAAGTTATGGCAGGTGTCAAGAAATTTCCCATGTTGCAAACAGCCATTGGAAACTGTAGTGCCATTTGTACTACTAAAATAGGTGAGTTGGAAGCTCTGGTGCATGAAGTGAACTATGATGTAATCGGTATTGCTGAAACTTGGCTTCAATCCTCACATGACTGGGCTATTAATATTCCTGGCTATGCACTCTTTCGGAGAGACAGGGTAAAAAGGAAAGGTGGCGGGGTCTGTCTCTATGTGAGAAGTGATCTCAAAGCAAGTGTGAAAGAGGACCTGATTGATGGAAAGTGTGATGAGTCTGAAGCATTATGGGTGGAACTGCATATAGATGGGCGTAGTTCAAAGTTAATCATTGGAGTTTGTTATAGACCACCCAATGTTAACGAGGAGGTGGAGACTCAGCTCCTTGCACAGATGGAAAGGGCTGCAAGGGCTGGGACAGTGATAATAATGGGAGATTTTAACTACCCAGAAATTGACTGGAGTAATGGCACTGCTGGGACAGTTAAAGGGCAAAAATGTATAAACCTAGTACAGGACAATTTTATGGTCCAGTTTATTGAGGCCCCAACTAGGAATGAAGCTCTGTTGGACCTGGTAATCTCAAACCATGCAGGGCTTATTACTAATGTGCAGATAAAGGAACACCTGGGTAGCAGTGACCATAACATGATTTCATTTGATGTTAGCTGTAAACAAGAAATACATAAGGGAAAGATAAAAACACTTAACTTCAAGAGAGCAAATTTTCCAAGGATGAGGGCTGCTCTCGAGGACTTAGACTGGGAGGGAATATTGGCAGCGATAAACACAGAACAGAAATGGGAATTCTTCAAAAAGACTGTTTGGGACCTCACTGCAAAGTATATTCCCATGGGCAATAAGTTTAAAAGGCTAAAAAGAAAACCTATGTGGCTCACGGTCAAAGTTAGAAAAGCTATAAACAATAAGAAAAGAGCTTTTAAAAAATATAAAAATGAAGGAACACTAGTGTCATGTAAATGCTACAAAGAATTTAACAGAATATGTAAAATGGAAATCAAGGGTGCAAAAATTCAAAATGAACGACAGATCGCAAAAAATAGTAGGACAAACCCCAAAAAATTCTTCAAATATATTAATAGTAAAAAGGTCAGGTCTGAGCATGTAGGCCCTTTACAAAATAATCTAGAGTGGGTGACTGGGGACAAGGAGAAGGCTAATTTATTAAATACTTTCTTCAGCTCTGTGTATACAAAAGAGCATGGGGAAGTTCATGTCCATAATGGGGGTGGTATTGACACAGCCCCCAATGATCCACAATGGCTCAAAAGGGATATGGTCCAGAAATATTTAGACAGAATAAAGGTGGATAAAGCACCTGGACCTGATGGCATCCACCCACGGATCCTAAAAGAATTGAGCTCTGTAATTTCAAAGCCATTGTATCTAATTTTTAGGGACTCATTAATGACGGGAATAGTACCGCTGGATTGGCACAGGGCGAACGTGGTGCCTATATTTAAAAAGGGATCAAAGTCTTTACCAAGTAACTATAGACCTGTTAGTTTAACTTCTATAGTCGGGAAGATACTGAGCGTTTAATAAAAGACCACATAGATGAGTTCTTGCTGGAAAAAAACATTTTAAGCAACAGACAGCATGGGTTCATGAAAGACAGAAGTTGTCAGACAAACCTGATTTCTTTTTATGAAGAGGTAAGTAAAACCTTGGACAGAGGGGTGGCTGTGGACGTGGTTTATTTGGATTTTGCAAAAGCGTTTGATACAGTTCCGCACACACGGCTCATGTGTAAGTTAAAGTCTACAGGCTTGGAAATATCAGTTTGTAAATGGATAGAAAACTGGCTAAAAGACAGAATTCAGAGAGTAGTGGTTAATGATTCTTACTCTGAATGGTCTAAGGTTATCAGTGGTGTACCCCAAGGTTCAGTGCTGGGACCCTTACTCTTTAATATCTTTATAAATGATATTGGGTCTGGGATCAAAAGTAACATTTCTGTCTTTGCAGATGACACCAAGCTATGCAGTGGAATAACGTCCTTACAGGATGTCTCCAATTTACAAGCCGACCTCAATGCACTGTCTAATTGGGCGACTATGTGGCAGATGAGGTTTAATGTTGAGAAATGTAAAGTTATGCACTTGGGGGCTAAGAATATGCATGCATCATACATGCTAGGGGGAGTACAACTGGGGGAATCTGTAGTGGAGAAGGATCTGGGGGTTTTGGTAGATCATAAGCTCAATAATAGCATGCAATGCCAAGCTGCGGTTTCCAAAGCGAGCAAAGTTCTTTCTTGTATTAAGAGAGGTATGGACTCCAGAGAGAGAGATATCATTTTGCCCCTGTTCAAATCATTAGTAAGACCTCATCTGGAATATGCAGTTCAGTTTTGGACACCAGTTCTCAAAAAGGATATCGGGGAACTGGAGAAAGTGCAGAGAAGGGCAACCAAACTGATAAGAGGCATGGGGGAGCTCAGCTATGAGGAAAGATTAGAGGAACTGAATTTGTTCACTCTTGAGAAGAGGAGAATAAGGGGGGATATGATCAACATGTTTAAATATATAAGGGGTCCATATAGTGTACTTGGTGTTGAGTTATTCACTTTACGGTCAACACAGAGGACAAGGGGGCACTCTTTACGACTGGAGGAAAAGAGATTTCATCTCCAAATACGGAAAGGTTTCTTCACAGTAAGAGCTGTGAAAATGTGGAATAGACTCCCTCCAGAGGTGGTTCTGGCCAGCTCAGTAGATTGCTTTAAGAAAGGCCTGGATACTTTCCTAAATGTACATAATATAACTGGGTACTGACATTTATAGGTAAAGTTGATCCAGGGAAAATCCGATTGCCTCTCTGGGATCAGGAAGGAATTTTTTCCCCTGCTGTAGCAAATTGGAGCATGCTCTGCTGGGGTTTTTTGCCTTCCTCTGGATCAACTGTGGGTATAGTATTGGGTATATTGGATTGTACGGTTTTTTTTTTTTTGGTTTTTTGGTTTTTTTTTATGGTTGGACTGGATGGACTTGTGTCTTTTTTCAACCTGACTAACTATGTAACTATGTAAGTACCGCAACGTGGTGACTAGCCTCTGCTCTGGAGTGATGGTTTGCCGCATGTAGGTGTCCTGCTTCGTAATATAAGGGGACAGCAAAGCCAACAGACGGTGAAAAAACGGGGTCCATCATCCGGAGAAAATTCCTGAAATCATCAGGGTTATTCTCCTGGATCTCACGCAGCAAAGGCATATGAGAGAATTGCTCACGCTGGAGTAACCAATTCTTGGCCCATGAACTCCTCCCCACCCTGTTCATGGACTGGACTTGGGTCAAAGTAATAACCCCAACACCAAGCACCCACATAGCACCAACTCTACCAAGAGCACGTACCCGCAACATGGCTTCAAAACGGTCGGCTGGTCAGAACGCAGTGAAAAACAGCAAGGCCTGTGAAGAGCGAGCTGAAAATCAGAAATGAGCGGACAAGAACACACTGAAAAACAGATATGAACTGACTACACACACTGAAAACCAGATACAAACCCACAAGCACAAACTGAAGAACAGTAACGGACTGAAAAGCACGAAAGGTGAAAAGCATGAATCGTCTCTCACCGAACTTCTACTAACACGAGATAAACACGAGATTAGCAGAAGGAGCCCAAAGGGTGGCGCGGTGGCTATTGAACTTTGTTTTTCTAGTGCCGTCGTACGTGTTGTACGTCACCGTGTTCTTGACGTTCGGAATTTCTTATGACCATGTGTATGCAAGACAAGCTTGAGCGGAATCCCATCGGAAAAGCCATCATACCTTTTTTCGACCAAAATCCCAATCGTGTGTACGCAGCATTAGTTTTCTTCAGTCTGAGTTGGATTCGGTTCTGAGCTACAACACTCTTAAAGTTCAGGTCTCTGCATTAACAACGCTGACAGATATTTGATGGGCCAAGGATCGGCTGGTAAATAGTCGTCTTAAAGCAACAATTAAGATTCGGCCTCTTATTCACCCAATTTTTTCAAAGTGGGACTTACCGTTGGTTCTGAAAGATCTATTTAAGTCACCCTTCTTTCCAGATACAGCAAGTCCATTATATCATCTTACTTACATACTTCTAGCCTTTCCACCTTCAGAACCTGGTGTCAATTAATCAAAATTATGCAAGTTGGATCTGAAATGAATCCTCCAAACGTAATTGTAGAGGAGGGAATTTTTTCGCAAATACAAAGCTCTTTTTGTATAACCAAATGGTCCTAGAATGGGTATGCCCGCCCCACCGAGGGTCATCTCCACGTGGGTCATAAAGGCAATCCAGATGGCTTACTCGCTAGATGGTCTCTTTCCCCCCCTCAGGAAGTCCATGCGCATTCCACCAGGGAAGTCTCTTCTTCCTGAGCAGCATGGTCTAAGGTGTCGGCAGACATAGTCTGCAGAGCAGCAAGTTGGAGCTCTCCCAATATATTCATTAGGCATTACAAGCTTGATGTGATATCTTCTGAGTTCAAAACTATTGGGAACTTCTGTGTTGTCATCTGCTTTGTCCACTTGTTATTAAATTTACTTGGCAGCACCTGGTGTTTGACTTTTCCCTCCCTGATAATGATCTAGTTAATTCCCGAGGTCATGATGGCATGGGGCAGAGCCAGGAAAACGGAAAATTGTTATCAATACTTACCATAAATTTCTTTTCCTGGCTCTGCCCCACGCCAGGAGATGCCCTCCCTGATCTGTCGCAGACTAATTATGGAACGAGTTATCCAGGTACTGCCTGTCTTTTATGGTATTAGTTAATAATATCAATGACAACTTGAAGTCTTTTGTGGTATTTGTGGATGAGGCTCTTTATCTTCTCAGATGGTAAAGCTGCCCATTCCTCTTGGCAAAAAGCCTCCAGTTCCTGTAAATTCTTGGCTGTCTTGCATGAACTGCACGTTTGAGATCTGCCTAGAGTGGCTCAATGATATTGAGGTCAGGAGACTGAGATGGCCACTCCAGAACCTTCACTTTATTCTGCTGTAGCCAATGACAGGTCAACTTGGCCTTGTGTTTTGGATCATTGTCATTTTGGAATGTCCAAGTACGTCCCATGTGCAGCTTCCTGGCTGATGAATGCAAATGTTCCTTCGGTATTAATTTATAACATACTGCATTCATCTTGCCAACAATTTTGACCCAATTTACTGTGCCTTTGTAGCTCACACATCCCCAAAACATCAGCGATCCACCTCCAGGTTTCACAGTAGGAATGGTGTACATTTCATCATAGGCCTTGTTGACTCCTCTCCAAATGAAGCGTTTATGGTTGTGGCCAAAAAGCTCAATTTTGGCCTCTTTACTCCAAATGACTTTGTGCGAGAAGGTTTGAGGCTTGTCTCTGTGCTGTTTGGCATATTGTAAGCGGGATATTTTGTGGCATTTGCATAGTAATGGCTTTCTTCTGGCGACTCGACCATGCAGCCCATCTTTCTTCAAGTGCCTCCTTATTGTGCATCTTGAAACAGCCACACCATATGTTTTCAGAGAGTCCTATATTTCACCTGAAGTTATTTGTGGGGTTTTGTTTGCATCCTGAACAATTTTCCTGACAGTTGTGGCTGAAATTCTAGTTGGTCTACCTGATCGTGGTTTGGTTTCAACAGAACCCCTCATTTTCCACTTCTTGATTACAGTTTGAACACTGCTGATTGGCATTTTCAATTCCTTGGATATCTTTTTATATTCCTTTCCTGTTTTATACAGTTCAGCTACCTTTTCCTGCAGATCCTTTGACAATTCTTTTGCTCTCCCCATGACTCAGAATCCAGAAAAGTCAGTGTAGCACTGGATGAAAGATGCAAGGGTCTGTCAGGAGTCCAGAAACTCATTGAGCTTTTATACACACACACTAATTACAAGCAAACAGATCTCAAGTGAGGATGGTTACCTTTAATAGCCATTCAAACCCCTTTGTGTCACCTTGTGTGCATGTTATCAGGCCAAAATCCCCAGGGTATGTAAACTTTTGATCAGCGTCATTTGGGTAGTTTCTGTTGTGATTATGATTTAAAAAGAGTAAACACAGTTGATTGATAATAAATGGCTTCAGCTAAAGTAATGTTTTTGTGTTATCAATCATTCATATTCTCTGAAAATAGCCAACAAATCATAAATTCTGCCAGGGTAAGTAAACTTATAAGCAGAACTGTGTGTATATATATGTGTGTGTGTGTGTGTGTGTGTGTGTGTATTTTTTGCACAAGTATTGGTTCATTTGTTTACAAAGCATAACCAAGGCACAGAGCAATTTTTATTATCCAAATATTTCTGTGAGCCTTAGCATCAGGGAGATATGTGGATCAATATCTACTCATCCTGAGAATAATGTTTTGCTGGCACATACTGTACCTCTGCTTTATTCTCTACTACTATTGATGACCACACTTTAGGAAAGATGGATGCTGTTCTGGCTACAAGCCACAGCAAGAGCCAAAATCTTTTTTTTTTTCTTTTTTATTGAGGCACAGCCTGATGAAATATTACACACTATGCTGTGTTTAAATGTCCCATGTTCACCCAGCGCTCACCGACTTACTGTATTGCTGAGGCTATTAGAAACAAGGCAGTTTGCCTTGTCCTTGCCTTAGGGCTGTGTTGGGTCCATCTGTAGGGAACCATGTAAAATGCCTTAGCAAAGCTTGAGTATTCTAAAGCCAACTCTTTGTTTGATTTTCTACTTTTTCTCATACATAAAACTATCATTGATTATGATCTGGTTTTCTAGTAGATATAGCATTTGTTTACTTAGTCCTTTAGCAAACATTTAAATGACTTCCTTGCTATGGAAGCCAAGCCTACAGATCTGTGTGATTTGTGTAGCATTTAGATGGGTTTGTTGGACTAGTATTAGTACAATACAGTCAGTACAATAGATGTGTAATTTTGATACATGTTGACCAACATGTACTGATTTAGTAAAGGGTAGATACAGAACATGCTGTCAAAATGTGGGCATACTAAGTAGTTGTAAAACAGCAGCGCTCCCAGACCCCCTGATACTTACCTGAGCCCCCTCTTGATCCAGCGATGTCCACGAGAGCCTTGCCTCTTCGGGGACTCGCACTCCTGATTGGGTTTTGGTAGCAGAGGGAGCCAGTGTCAATCACAGCGAGTGAGCCAATCAGGAGACAGGGGAGGCAGGGCCGAGCCGCAGCTCGGTGTTTGAATGGACACACTGAGCCACGGGTCGGGAGTGCACCTGCTTGGGTGCCCCTAGAGCAAGCAGCTTGCTGTGGGGGCACCCAGCAAAAGGGGGTGCTCTGTGCAAAATCACTGCACGGAGCAGAAAAGTATAACATGTTTGTTATTTTTAGAATAAGAAAAAAAAACAAGGCTTTAATATCACTTTAAAACTGAACTTTAAGCATTGCATTTAATGCAAATGCACAAATTAACGGAACTCTGTATTTATTAATACATTCTGAAATGTATTTTGTAAATGTAAACGACAAGTACTTACTTTTTAGAAGCACTCTCTTTATTCTTCTATACTGATCTGGCTCCCTCAGTTTAAGGTCAGACCAGCGTTTCCTTATTTGCTCCTTGGAGCTTCATACCCCAAAATTCTGCCGCAGACTCTTCACAACTTTCGTCATGACCTTGGCCTTTCGCAAATTAGGGTTGGTGTACGGTCCATGCTTCCCATCATTATTTGCTCCTTGGAGCTTCGTACCCCAAAATTCTGCCGCAGACTCTTCACAACTTTCGTCATGATCTTGGCCTTTCGCAAATTAGTGTTGGTGTACGGTCCATGCTTCCCATCATAGTCGTTCCTCTGCAAGATGTACACCATCTCCACCATATCTTCAAAGGCCATATTGGAGGCCTTAAATCTCCTCCTCTGGGATCGTGTCATTTCAGTCATTTCAGGCTCTGGGATTTCCTCCTCCTCGTTACTGGAATAATTTCCACACACCTGCTCTTTATCCACCATGTTGCTCCTACTGCGCGCCAAAGAGAGAAGGGGCGGGGAATCTTCGAGAAAGAACAACAGGGGTGGGTGAAGTGGGCGGAGTTTCACACATGCGCAGTCTATATCAAGCTAACACGCATGTGTCGTACATACGATCTGTATGTGGGGACGAACGGAATTGGTGAGCGTCCTAAACGAAGGTAAAATTTTAACTTGGTCCATCACAGTGGCCTATACTGCTTCAAGATTGAGGCCTATATTGGGATAGGATAATGAGAGTTTAGGCTGACATTAGTGTTTTTGTCTTGTGTATTGTCTCACAGCAAAGATGAATCACCTTAAGGGTCCAGAATTCATGGCCAGTTTCATAGACAGATACAGGGAGATGAGGAATTTGTGAAGACTCGCTAAACATGCTAGGAGGTCATCGCTGGAGAAACTTCTGGAATTTGTGAAGACTCGGGTCCCTGATGCAAACATGATGTTTTTGGACAATAAAATTGGGATCTTGAGGAACATGTATAAGAAGGAGCATAATAAGATCTAGAAATCACTCAAATCAGGAGCAGCAGCGCAAGTGTATATACCCAGGCTGTGGTACTTCAACAAACTGCGGTTTCTGGATGACCAGACTGAAGCCATGGAATCACTTTCTACCCTTCCCTGCAGCCTTCCCTCCACCCTTCCCTCAACCCTAGCAGAGGCTGACGAGGAACAACCTGGGTCTTCCATCCTTGAAGAAGTGGATGCGCCCAGCTGAAGCCAGGTATATTGTTTGTAGACATATTTATTGTCCTAATATTAATGATGTTAACCACATGTTATAATTGATAACTAATTAATGATTTTAAACAAAGTGATTTACATATGAATAGCCAGTAGTGGCCAAAATGTTTGGGACAAGAAGAAAGAAAAATGCTGGGGTCAGAATGATGGTCTTTTCTATTTATTAACATTCAGTTTGCAAGTCAGGAGCTAAAAATTGTGTGTGATTGATGAAGCAAAAACTAAAAATATGTCTCTTTTTTTATACACAGGATGAGCTCAGCCAAGAGGAGGGTCTGGAAAGTGGCAGGCAGGAGGATGCCGTGCCCAGTGACAGCCAGGAGGTGGCCGTGCCCAGTGTCAAGCAGGAGGTGGTTGGCCCCAGTAGGAGCCTCACCCAATCCCAGGTGCCTCCCCTCTGCCTTCAAACAAAAAGGCCCAGGAAGGGGACAATGACGGAGGAGGTAGCACTGGGCCTCATTAGGGAAGTGAGTGATGCTCTTAGAGGCCCCCCCCGACGCTTAAGGAGCCTATGTAGCCTATATAGCCACAAGATTGTTGAAATTGGAGGAGGGCCAACTCTGTGAGCGAATTATTTTTGAGGGCCTTCAGAAGGGGTTGAGGGGCCAGCTGACAGAGAACAGCCACATATATGATCTCACCCATCCTCCTCCTCCTCCTCATCCTGCCACAAGTCCACCACCAGAGCCACAGCCTCCAAGGAAGGCTGCAGGGAAGGTTGCAGGGCAGGGTGCAGGGAAGGGTGCAGCGAAGAGAAGAAAGTGATGGCCTGGGTTCAGTCTGGTCTGACAGAAGACGCAGGCTGGTGTAGTACCACAGCCTGGGGACATAGATATCATCTGCTGCTGGTCCTGATCTTGGGGAGTCCTGAACCAGATTGGGCTCAAAATTGTACGGACTCCTCAAGATAAAAGTTTTTGTTTACACAGACCTGATGTGTGCCCTGGGGCCAAAAGGCTTTGCAAATTCCAAAAGTTTCTCCAGCTTTGCCTTCCTCTTTATTTTGTTAACCAGAATGAATGGATATTTTATTTTGAGAAAATACTTGCCTATATGTGTTTTTATTAAAATAGGACAGATTGTTTGTGAGTAGGCAGGTACATTTCAAAAAGACAATGTCAAATTAACAAGGGATACCAACCAACCTCCTTGAGGTTACAAAATACAAGATAATAATGTTATTGTTTTAACTTGACACACCAAAAAAAAAAAATATTATGGAGATCACTAGAAAATAATTTTGCAATAATCCAAAAAAAAAAAGATCTTGATGAAATAAAAAATTCTAAAAAAACATGACTATAAAATATATTTCAAAACATTATTCAGGAGATCTGGCTTTAAAATAATAAAAGATTATTCATGAGATCACGAGAAATAATAAAGAAATAAGTTTGTGAGAACTCTGTGTGAATATCAGCAGCAAAACAAGTTCATTCTTCTAGCATTATAAAGCACAAAAGAATGCGCTGCATTAAAAGATCACAGAATTTGCAGCGTGAGGAATGTGCTAGCTCCATTACGAACGCTAGTTTTACCAGACCGAGTGCTTCTGTCTCATACTTGTTTCTGAGTGTGCGTCGTTTTTGGTACGTCGGAACGGCATACAGACGAGCAGTTTTACCGATAGTAATTAGTTCAGTCAGAAAAATTTAGAACATGTTCACTATCTAAATCCGTCAGAATTTTCGACGGAAAAAATCCGATGGGGCATATACACGGTCAGAAAATACGATGAAAAGCTCCCTTCGGACTTTTTCTGACAGACATTCCGCTTGTGTGTACGCGGCACTAGCTTTGCAGCACAAGTGCTGATAGGGGAAGAGCAGAGTGACAGAGAAAAGAGCTCATTAGAGTGTAGCTTCCCTTTCAATATCCTGCCTGAAGTCTGGAACCCATAGACATTACCAAAGACTGGGTTTCCTGCTTTCTGATGCTTTGCCGGGCTCTAACTGCAGCTGTCTTCAGTATTCACAACCAGGCTACAGTTCCTACACCCGTCCCTAACTGCTGGATAAGCTCTGTGCCGGCCTGAGGGCACTTTTAAATGTGAGTGTACACTTTCTCTTTGTTTTTTACATAATAAACAGTTTTAAAACGTTATTGCGCGATGATCATTTTATCCATATTTTATATGAGGAACATAAAGTCCAATTATAGCCGTTGAAGAGGTTTTCTTAAGTGGAGTGGTTATTCCATGAATGAACCAAAGGTGTATTATTAAAGAAGTATCTGGTGAGTGGCCAATCTTACAGGTGGTGGTGGATCACACAGTCACTTTATGCATATTGAAGGAACACAGGAGCACGCCAATCACGGCAATTGATAGAAGATTTGAAAGCACACATTTGGGGACTCTGTTACATATGTGATATATGTCATCGGATTTTTGTTATATGATTTTGGTCTAATGTGGTGTATTTTCACATGTATATGGTTTATTTAGGCTAGTTCTATAATTAATAGGTAGGGTATGTGAATACTGAAAAGGGTGCATAGATGGGAGCAGCGCATTCACACACACAAAATAACACTTGCAGCTGTCTTCAGTTGTTCTTTGTTTGTGGGTCTTTCTGCCTTTAGTTTTGCCTTCAGCAAGTGAAATGCATGCTCAATTGGGTTGAGATCAGGTGACTGATCCGGCCAATGCAGAATATTCCACTTCTTTTCCCTCAAAAGCTCCTGGCTTGCTTTTGCAGTGTGTTTTGGATCATTGTCCATCTGTACTGTGAAGCACCGTCCAATCAACTTTGCTGCATTTGGCTGAATCTGGGCTGACAGTATATCTCTAAACACTGCAGAATTAATTAGGCTGCTTCAGTCTTCTGCCACATCATCAATAAACACCAATGACCAAGTGCCACTGGAAGCCATGCATACCCATGCCGTCACACTGCCTCCAACATGTTTTACAGATGACGTTATGTACTTTGGATCATGAGCTGTTCCAAGCCTACTCCACACTTTTTTCTTCCTGTGATTCTGATACAGATTAATCTTAGTTTCATCCATCCAAAGAATGCTTTTCCAGAACTGGTCTGGCTTTTTTAGATTTTTTTTGGCAAAGTCTAATCTGACTTTGCTATTCTTCAGGCTTATGAATGGTTTGCACCTTGTGATTAACCCTCTGTATTTGCTTTCATTATGTCTTCTCTTGATTGTAGACTTGGACAATGATATGCCCACCTCCTGGAGAGTGTTCTCCATTTGTCTGGATGTTGTGAATGGGTTTTTCTTTACCATAGAGAGGATCCTGCGATCATCTACCACTGTTGCCTTCTGTGGACGTCCAGCCCTCTTTATTTTGCTGAGCTCACCAGTGCATTCTTCTTTCCTCAGAATGTACCAGACTATTGATTTGGCCACTCCTAATGTTGCGGTTTTTGCTCTGATGGATTTCTTTCATTTTTAAAGCCTAATGCCGCGTACACGATTGGACTTCTCGTCGGAAAAAGATATGATGGCTTTTCCGAAGGGATTCCGCTCAAGTTTGCCCTGCATACACACGGTCACACAAAAGTTCGCTAAACTTACGACCGTCAAGAACGCGGTGACGTACAACTCTGACGAGCCGAGAAAATGAAGTTCAATGCTTCCGAGCATGCGTTGAATTGTTTCCGAGCATGTGTAGGAATTTTGCGTGTCAGAATTGTCACAGACAATCGCATTTTTGGATAGGAACTTTTTCCGACCGAAAAAGAGAACATGCTCTCAATCTTTTGCTGGCTGGAATTCGGCCAGCAAAAGTCCGATGGAGCATACACACGGTCGCATTTTCTGACGAAAAACTCTCATCGGTCTTTTGCGGGCCGAAATTCCGATCGTGTGTACGCGGCATTAGAATGGCCTGTTTCACTTGCATGGACAGCTCCTTTGAAGGCATGATGTAGGTTTACAGCAATAGATTTGAAATGCAAATACCACACTTATGCCCCGTACACACGATCCGACTTTTTTCGCTTACTAGTTGCAAATAGGAATTGAATAGGTTACTAAGGTCACGAAAATTCTCGTACGACAGAAAAAAAAATCGAAATGTAGTGTATTTGCATTATATTTTCGGACGACAACTGTACCAACTAAACGAAAATTGTACGATCTGGTATCGTACGAGGAAAATTTTTGTGCTTGTCCGATCGAATAATATCGGATGAACTGTCATGATCGGCTCTCAAAATCTCTGTACTAACGATCCGATTAGCGTACGATCGTGTCGAATTTGGTATTTTTCGTCCGATTTTTGGATCGTGTGTACGGGCCTTAATCCACTCCAGACCTTTTACCTGCTTAACCACTTCAATACAGGGCACTTACACTTCCTTCCTGTCCGAACCAATTTTCAGCTTTCAGTGCTGTCGCTGTTTAAATGAAAGTTTAAATCATGCTACACTGTACCCAAACAGAATTTTTTTTAATTTTGTTCCCACAAATAGAGCTTTTTTTGTTGGTATTTGATCGCCTCTGCGTTTTTTATTTTTTGCTAAACAAATAAAAAAAGACCTAAAATTTTGAAAAAAATAAAAGTTTTTCTTTTGTTTCTGTTATAAAATTTTGTAAATAAGTACATTTTCTCCTTCACTGAAGGGCACTGACAAGGCGGCCCCGATGAGGTGGCACCGATGGGCACTGGTAGGCGGTACTGATGGGTGGCACTGATATGCAGCACTGATGGGCATTGAAAGGCAGCACTGATGGGCACTCATGGGTGGCACTGATAGGTGACACTTATGAGCACTGAAAGGCTGAACTGATGGGTGCTTTTAGGTGACACTGATAGGGGGCACTGCCGGGCACTGATAGGTGGCACTGCTACGTGGCACTGATATGCGGCACTGATAGATGGCATTGACAGGCATCACTGATGGCACTGGCAGGCATTGGGGATGGGCACTGATTGGCAGTTGCCTGGGCACTGACTGGCATTTCCCTGGTGGTCCAGTGTGGTGGCACCCCTGGTGGTCCTGGCGGCATCCTGGTGGTCCTGGGTGGGCATCCGAGTGGGGGCTGAGCTGATAAACAATCAGCACAGACCCCCCCCCCCGTCAGGAGAGCAGCTGACTGGCTCTCCTCTACTCGCGTCTGTCAGACGAGAGTGAGGAAAAGCCGATCAACGGCTCTTCTTGTTTACATCGTCACCAGCCATGATTGGAAACGGCTGATCACGTGGTAAAGAGCCTCCGTCAGGGGCTCGTTACCAAGATCGGTGTAGGGGTGTGTCAGACTGACACACCGCACCACCGATCGCCGCGATGCGCGCCCCCGGGCGCATGCGAGAGCGGTCATTCTGGGAGGCCGTCATATGATGTTCACCCAGAACAAGAGCCGCTCCGCCTAGCCATCATTTGACGGCCGGCGGACGGAAAGTGGTTAATTGATGAAGAAATAATGAAGGGGTAGCCCACACCTTTCAATGAAACAGCTTTTGATTCAATTGTCCAATTACTTTTGGTCCCTTGAAAAAAAGAGGGGGTGGCTATTCTTAAGAGCTGTAATTCCTAAACCCTTCCTCTGATTTGGATGCACATGCCCTCAAATTAAACCCGAGAGTGTGCACTTTCAGCCCATATCATATCCATTATATAACTATAGCTTTAATATGTTTTGGTAAATACCTGAAAAAAAATTAAAATTGTGCCTGTGTCTAAATATATATGGACCTAACGGTATATATATATATATATATATATATATATGGGGAGCAAATACCAGTCTAATACAGGTATTTTGCTCCCACTTCCGGGCATAGATACCCATGCCACCCACGAGTATCTATGTCACTTCCCGTCGTCGTCGCCCCCCCCGCTGTATTCTGACACACGGGTCCCAGAAGACAGCAGGGACCAGTGGGATAACGCAGCGTGAGTCGTGCATGCGCAGTAGGGAACCAGGAAGTGAAGCCGCAAGACTTCACTTCCTGATTTCCTTACCAAGGATGGCGGCGGCAGCACCTGACAGCCGAGGGATAGATCGGCTTTGGGTGCCAACATCGCTTTGGGCGCCCTGGACAGGTAAGTGTCCATATTTTAAAAGTCAGCAGCTGCAGTATTTGTAGCTGCTGACTTAAAAAAAAAAGAAAAAAAAAAAAAGGCGGAACTCCACTTTAACCGTGCAATGTGTTTTGCATATAAAAGGTGTCTCAAAAAGATATCTAATATCAGGAAAAATACAATTTTTTTCTAATTTGATACGAAATATAATTTATCCATAAAACTTTTGTAATGTAACATCAATTGAAAATAAGGAAAAAAAAATCATTTGAAACTGCAACTCATCATGATTTATTTGCAGCCACTTAAGCCATTCACCATGGTGATACACAACACTACCACTGCAGCAGGAAAACACAGTACCGCTTTGCTTCTTTATTTACTGTGTATACAGAATGTGTATGCACTCTCTTCTTTTTTTTCTTCAGGGATTCATTAGCACATTTTATGAGACAAGGCAATCTGTGAAAAAAATAAACATAATTTTATAAAGTTCCAAAGGAAAATCTGATGTCACTTTCTGCAACCATGGCGATACCAGTGGCAGTGTACTGTAATCTACAAATTGCCCCCAAACATAATTTTCTGGTCTTGTGATTGGCTTGCCTTTTTTGTCAGCAATTTTTTTCTTATTACAAAACTGGAATTGATCATGTGATTGTAGCATACAGACCCTTCGACTCTGCACTACCAGGACCAGGTCTGTTCTTGTGTGTAAGCAGCTGATTGAAAATAAATTGGCTGTCCTAATGTAACACACGGTGATGTGTGATACAGTGCACATTAACACAGTGCACAGGAACAGAGATGTGTGAATCAAGCCCATTGAAAGTTAACATATTCTTGGCAGCTGTATAATTATCCTGAATACTTTTTTTTTTGTAAAAAAATTAGTATTTTACTTTTCGAAACAAAACTTATCCACAACAGCAGACTGTAGCTGCTGAAGAGAATCAAAGCCTATCGGTATGCAAGTGTCATCTGTGGGCAAGATAAACACTTTTTTGGATAAGGTATGGGGGTGTGGTGGTGAGCCTATAGATCCCAGAAAAGACTCCTCACAAAAAAGCAGGTACCTGAGTAAGTAGCACAGCTGCAGGGCCAGATTCTACATACAGCCTATGGTAAGGTAACTTGCAATTCCAATTTTACTCAGTAGGATGTGCTGTTTTATATCAAATTCTCAAGACTGCTTTATCCTATGTACCATGCTGTATTCCACATACTCTGGACTTTATTACTCCATGCATAATCAAAATGTTAAGTAATCTGGATTGCTTTATTCTGTACACCGCATGATACGTCACATAATCCAGGCTGCTTTACTTTGTACTCCATCCATCATATTATATACCCTGGACTGCTTTTTCCTGAATGACGTGCAATACACACATAACATACTGTGGAGGGTTTTATTCTGTACATGCTCCGAACTGCTTTACCCTGTATGCCATGCTATACTTTATATATTCTGAATGACTTTACTCTGTATGCTATGCTATTTCACATACTCAGTTTGGGGCTTTTACTCCACGCTAGCTGTTTGCTCTTTCACAAACCAGCAAACTATTTGGCTTCTTTGCCTGCCCGCTGCTCCACCACGCCACTGGCTATGCAAGAAGCCATTCATTAGTGGCGGTATTACAGTTCATTCCTGGCCTGAATGTAAACAATAGGACCAGGGATGCTGGCTGATGCAACTGACTAAACATGACCAGGCTGCATAGTGTCATCAGTTGCTAGGATGGTAGCAAAAACTTCCTAGCAACCAATAACACTGTGTGGCCGGAACCAAACCCAGGCACATTCGGCTCAGCACTAACTGAACTATTGTACACTGTTGGCCACGTTGTGTGTCACATACTCTGGACTGCATAATTCTGTATAGCATATTTTATGTCACACGCTTGGGATTGCTTTACCTTGAAATTAATGACATAATCTGGACTGCTTTAGCCTTCTACATAATGCATGTACATGTACAGTCCAAACTCTGAGCTTCTTCACTCTGTACACCATGCTGTATGTCACATATACTGGACTGCTTCACTTTATATGCCTTGCTGTATGTCACATAATCTGGACTGTTTAGTTTTGTACGCTATCTCATACATAATATACTTTGGAGTGAGAGATTTTGAATGTTTGTCCTGTAATGTTATTATTTGTTAGACCGTTTCTCCTGGCTCAATAAGGCTACTTTCACACTGAGGTGTTTTACAGGCATTTTACAGCTAAAAATAGCATCTGCAAAGTGCCTCTCCTGTCACTCCAATGTGAAAGCCCAAGTGCATTCACAGTGAAATGGTGCAATTGGGGGACGTTAAAAAAAAGTCCTGCAAGCAGCATCTTTGAGGCGCTTTAGGAGCGGTGTATACACCGCTCCTAAAGTGCCCTTGCCCATTGAAATCAATGGGCAGTGCCGCCAAAGCGATTCAGCAGCGGCGCTTTGAGGGTGCTGTTAACCCCTACATCAGCCCCTAACGGGGGTTAAAAGCACCCCGCTAGTGACCAAAAAGAGCTGCTAAAATGTCGGCTTTACCGCCGATGCCTCCCCCCCGCCCCAGTGTGAAAGTACCCTAAATGATTTTGTGTTTTTTGATGGATGCACATGCAATTTCAAAATAGACTATGAAGCTTATTTTTATTCTCTTATTTGGCTAGTTTATACACTTCTATCTGAGGCATAACCCAAGGGCGAACTCTAAGCTGATATAAAAACCCAACTCTTTAATCATTATTACATCATGAAAGTTATCTTTTTCAGCACAAGCAGTATATAAACCTGAATTTGACCTGGAATCAACCTCTTGCAGTCCCTGCCTAGCACGGCTGGAGTGTGAGACAGAAAAGCAGAAAGATCCAACTTGATGTGATGTCAAGAAGCATGCTGATAAGTGGAGAAAGCAGAGTAACAGCGATGAGCTTATCACTATGCTGCTTCTCTATTTCCTGTCCAGTCACCGGCTGGGGGAAGAGACGGTTTCAGGACAACCTGAACTCAGAGGATGTGCATAGAATGATACTGCCCAACAGACTGAGGATACAGTATCTAGCAGCAGGAAAAAGTCCTGGAGGGATCTCTAGAATGAAAGTGAGTATAGCAGCAAAAACTAGTTTTATTTTTTTAAGGGGCTATTCATTTTATCTTGTTGGTATTAAATTTAATTCTGCTTTAACTTTGACTGATCACAGTTAAATTACCTTTGTGTGGTTTTCAGTTATGTGTATTTTTATCAGGCAAGGTATAGACAGAAGCTGGTGCAAGTTAGGATGTGTTATTAAACAATTTGCTACAGTTTGTGTGGGTATTTCTGACCCCTGTAACACTTGTAAAGTATTTCAGCGTACAAAGCCTGACCTATACAGTATTTTTGCCCAGGGCCCTATTTTATCTAAAACTGGCACTGACCCAAAATCACAGTCAAGACAGAAATGAAAAAGAAAATGTACAGTTTGAACAAATGACTGAATCAAATTCTTTCAAATACGACTTTATTCACTCAGCATTGCCAGCAACAGAAATTTTGACAGGGATCAGCTATGGCCAAGTCCTATGCCAACTTGTATCTGTGAATGATGAATCTACTAAGTTTCTGGAACATGTTAGCATGGAATCAAGACATCAGTATATTGATGATGTATTTATTGTTTTGACGAGCTCCAATATAGTTACAGTGTTTTTTATCTATTTATTTATTTGTATTCAAGTGCTGTAAATCTTAGATTTAGGCCAAACACCAAATGCCCTTAGGAGCAGTGGAAAAAATGTCCAGGGAGCATAAAGCCTAACGCTTGACTATCATAAGCAGTCTTTATCATTTTTAGACCTGAAAATTTCATTGCAGTAGAATGAAAAAATCTGCACCTTGTTATTTTGCAAAAAATCACCACAAATGTACATTTTACATGCACATACCATACAATTCTTACTAGGAAATCCCTATAGATCAATGTTTAAGGTCAAGACACAATTGCATCAAGAATAGTGATTTTGAACACTATTCAGAGACTGGTTTCTGAGCCAGGGACATAAATTTGGAATTTAAATAAGGCACATACAATTCTCCTGGCATCTCTGGCACACAGTAAGAAATGAGAAGGTGACAATGAACAGATAACTCAAATATGCTGGAGGTATAGTAGACAACATACTGTATGGTAATTATTAGCATCATCAAGAAAAACTGGTACTCCTGAAACCAAACAGGTAATTCCTGAAGTACCAAAAGCGATTTATAGAAGAAGTAAATCACTAAGGAACAGGTTGTTGTGGAATACAATAAAGAACAAAAATTGTTGTGTGGATACAGGTACCTACAAATGTGGACATTGCGGTTATTGCCAATATATACTTGAAGGTTCATAAATTACTCTTACCAACATATACGTACAGTATGTTACATTCTTTCACCACACTGATTGTGGTACTGAGGTTGTGGTTTAAGTGTTGCTTTACCAGTGTGACAGCTTCTATATTGGTAGGTTGAAGAGATCATTTTAGAAGAGGATATATGACCATTTGTATTCTATCTGCTCAGAGAATTTACAATCAATGACAGTGAGACATTTTATATTAATACTTTTAAATATTAATCTATCTTCCCTCTTTTGGGGATTAGAATATAAGGGTGTTAGAGGAGGAGACCTTACTGGAAATGTACTCTTACCAAAGCCACTCAACCACCTTATATGAGTTATGAGTGACTCTATCAATTTTCTACATTTTTTTAGCACAAGTTAATTTTGGATGAGGTAATCAGGAATACTGGCTTTTTCTCTTACATATTTTTACAATTATATACAGCACAGCTTTTTATTCCAACGTGGCAATAGGGTTATGATGTTAATGTATTTATTTAGATATGGGTACTAGTAAACGACAATACGTTGATTGAATGTATGTACAGTGAGGGAATATATATATATATATATATATATATATATATATATATATATATATATCTCAATAAAAGGTTTTTATTAATGAGAAGACAAGGCATTACATGGTATATTTGCATAGGTATACAATCTGTAAACAACAGAATATTCCATAATCAAAACCGTATATAAGTGGTGGTAAATGTATAACCATCTCATTAATTGTATGCCAAAAAAGCATTGTGCAATACCCTGAGTCTTCGGCACCTATAATAAAAGGAGGTGCAACATACAAACAAAACATTTAAGAAAAGAGGTACATATAAAATTAAATTATAAAGAAAAACTCTAGTTCAACTGGTAATGTGCATAAGAGTACCCATGACCTAAAGCACTAGCAGGTCTCTCTTGGCGTGTCACCTATTTTTCCACCTAAGTCTCTGAGATGAACTCATAAAAGCTACTATCCCATCAGTAATCTATCTAATGCCAACTGTGGGGGTGCCACCTCTGGAGAGTTCAACCAACTCTGCCATATACTTAGAAATTTTTGTTGGTGATTTCCTATGATGGTAAGTATTTTTTTCCAGTTGTTGGTGTAGTTGGTCACCAGGTTTGTACACATCTCAGGAGGGATTTTGTCCTCTTTGCAGGTCCTCTCCAACTCATTAAGGTTTGAGGCTGATGTTTGGAAACTCAAACCCTCAGTTCTCTCCACATTTTCTTTGGAATAAGGTCTGGAGACTGGCCTGGCCACTCCAGAACCTTAATGTGCTTCTTCTTGAGCCACTCCTTTGTTGCCTTGGCTGTGTGTTTTGGGTCATTGTCATGCTGGAATACCCATCCACAACCCATTTTCAATGCCCTAGCTGAGGGTAGGAGATTCTCATCCAAGATTTGACGGTACATATCCCCGTCCATCGTTCCTTTGATGCGGTGATGTTGTCCTGTTCCTTTAGCAGAGAAACACCCCCAAAGCATAATGTTTTCACCTCCATATTCGACGGTGAGGATGGTGTTCTTGGGGTCATATGCAGCATTCCTCCTCCAAACATGGCGAGTTGAGTTGATTCCAAAGAGTTTGATTTTGGTCTCATCTGACCACAACACTTTCACCTAGTTCTCCACTGAAACATTCAGATGTTCATTAGCAAACTTCAGACTGGCCTGGCATTGTGCTTTCTTGAGAAGGGGGACCTTGCGGGTGCTGCAGGATTTCAATCCTTCACAGCGTAGTGTGTTAACATTCGTTTTCTTGGTGACTATGGTCCCAGCTGCCTTAAGATCATTTGACAAAATTCTCCCATGTAGTTCTGGGCTGATTCCTCACCATTCTCATGATCATTGAAACTCCATGAGGCGAGATCTTGCATGAAGCCCCAGACCCAGGGAGATTGACAATTATTTTGTGTTTCTTCCATTTGCAAATAATTGCACCAACTGTTCGCATCCTCTCACAAAGCTGCTCGGCGATGGTCTTGTAGCCCATTCCAGCCTCGTGTAGGTCTACAAGCTTGTCCCTGACATCCTTGGACAGCTCTTTGGTCTTGGCCATGGTAAAGAGATTGGAATATGATTGATTGATTGCTTCTGTGGACAGATATCTTTTATAGAGGTAACAAGCTGAGATTAGAAGCACTCCCTTTAAGAGAGTGCTGCTAATATCAGCTCATTACCTGTATAGAAGACACCTGGGAGCCAGAAAACTTGCTGATTGATCAGGGATCAAATACTTATTTCACTCATTAAAATGTAAATCAATTTCTTATTGTTTTGAAATGCATTTTTCTGGATATTTTTGTTGTTATTCTGTCTCTCACTGTTAAAATAAACCTACCATTAAAATCATAGACTGATCATTTCTTTGTCAGTGGGCAAACATACAAAATCAGCAGGAGGTCAAAAACTTTTTTCCCTCACTGTACGTGTATGTTGTTAGATGACTTTTGTTAAAATCCATGCCCTTGTTATATAAAGTTTGTTGCAAAGAATTGATGTGATGTGCTTCCCAGGGTGAAACACACTGCAATATTCTGGGGCAAATGTGTGATGTACTTCCCAGGGCATATGGCATGTGTAATATTATGGGAGACATTGTATGTACTTTACAGGTATCTTTGACAAAAGTTATTTGAACCTTTGCTGAAAGGAATGGTGCTCACAGGCAGTGTTAATTTTGTCGGCAAAAATATTTTTGTCAACTAAATTAACACTTTTTTGTGAACTACATTACCACTAAACCTAAAACAATTCAAATGACGAAAATACGACTAAAACTAAAATGGCATTTTAGTCAAAAGACTATGACTAAAACTAAATCGAGATTTGATGTCAAAGTCACCTGTGTGCCAAGTTCACAATTGGGCAGCGGCAGCTTCTGAAAAGCTATCAGTGGCATATTGCTTTTAAGAAGATAAATAAGCATCCGTTATAATATTAAGCATTCAGAAGGATGCCTGTTTTTTCTTTTGCTTTTTTTTTAATTGGCGATTTTTAGTGGGCTAACACACTTTACCCGAGAGCATAGCATTTGGCTTGCAGATGTGGTGTGGCCCCATTAATTTGAATGGGTGCATCTGGCAGACTGTGACACCTGTCAACTTGACACAGCACAAAACATTGCTGCCGTGGTATGTGTACAGCCCTCTACAGATGTATGGTAGGTTTTAGGGATGTGCAAACCACCACACAAACAGATCCTTCACCACTTCGCATCCAGGCCATTTCTGACACTTCGCTCCTACATGTCAAAAATCATAATTTCTTTGCTATAAAATTACACAGAACCCCCAAACATTATATATGTTTTTTCAGCAGAGACCCTAGAGAATACAATGGTGGTCATTGCAACTTTTTATCTTGCACGGTATTTGCGCAGCAATTTTTCAAACGCGTTTTTTTTAAAAAAAAACAGTTTCATGCTTTAAAATAAAACAAAACAGCAAAGTTAGCCAAATGTTTTTGCATTGTGTGAAAGATGAAGTTACGCTGAGTAAATAGATACCTAACATGTCACGCTTCAAAATTGCACACACTCGTGGAATGGCGCCAAACTTTGGTACTTAAAAATCCCCATAGGCGACGCTTTAAAATTTTTTACTGGTTACATGTTTTGAGTTACAGAGGAGGTCTAGGGCCAAAATTATTGCTCTCGCTCTAACGTTCGCGGCGATACCTCACATGTGTGGTTTGAACACCGTTTTCATATGTGGGCGGGGCTTACATATGCGTTCGCTTCTGCGTGCGAGCTCACGGGGACAGGGGCGCTTTAAAATTTTTTTTTTTTTTTTTTTATTGTTAATTTTACTTAAAATGTTTTATTTTGACACTTTTAAAAAAAATTATTTTTTTTGATCACTTTTATTCCTATTACAAGGAATGTAAACATCCCTTGTAATAGGAATATGACACGATCAGTCCTCTTTACAGTGAGATATGGGGTCAAATAAAAACAAAACAAAAACGATCACCGCTTCCCTGCCGAAGCGGCTCCGTTTTTTGAATGCAGAGGCCGGGCGTAACGTCATAACATCGCGCCCGGCCTCCGAAGGATCATAGAGACTCCGGCGACCATCTGGTCCGCCGGAAATCTCTATGGTGAACATCCGGCGCCGGCGGATCCGCTATCCGACTCACCGATCGCTGAGGTGAGTCGGTAGAAGCACCGGAGGGCGGCGGAAGACGTCCCCTCTCGCCGCCCGTAAGAACGATCAAGCGGTGGAACAGCCGCTATGATCGTTCTTATGGTGTACGGAATCGCCGGCTGAAAATGCCCGTATCTGAATGATGTCTGTAAGCTTTAGGCATCATTCAGATATAACCCCCGAAAGTCGAGACCGTCATATGACGGCCTCTGGATGCCAAGTGGTTAAAGTGGTTCTAAGGGCAGAAAGTTTTTTATCTTAATGCATTATATGCATTAAAGTGATAGTAAAGTCTCAGTTTTTTAGTTTAAAAATAACAAATATGTTATACTTACCTGCCCTGTGCCGTGAATTTGCATAGATCAGCCCGATCCTCCTCTTCTCGGGTCCCTCGCCCTTCCCTCCTGTTGAGTGCCCCACAGCAAGTAGCTTGCTATGGGGGAACCCGAGCCGCTGCTCTGTGTATCTATTCAGACCTGGAGCTGCTGTTCAGCCCCGCCCCCTCTCTCTCCTCATTGGCTCACTGACTTTGATTGACAGCAGTGGGATCCAATGGTGCCACGCTGCTGTCTCAGCCAATGAGGAGGGAGAGTCCCGGGCAGCCGAGACTGTCCTGCAACATCTCTGGATTACGATGGACTTGGATATGTATTAGGTGGGCTGGGGGGCTGCTGCACACAGAATGTTTTTTAACTTAAATGCATAGACTGTGTTAAAGTGGTGTTCCACCTGTTTTTTAGTTTATTAAAAGTCAGAAGCTACAATAAGCATAGCTGCTGACTTTTAATAAACCGACACTTACCTGCCCCATGGTCCAGCGATGTGGCTGCCCGGAGGCTAGCTCTTCTCCCCTTCCTCTCCTCGGCGCCGTCATGGTAACTGTGGGCACCTGACCGTGACAGATTATGGCTTCACGGCCGGGCACTCACTGCACATGCGCGAGTTGCGCTGCGCTCTCCTTTTGGCCAGCTGATCTTCAGTGACCTGAGTTGTCTCCCAGAAAATTGCTGGCATGGAGGGGTCGCCTAGGGCGAGAGGAGGAGTCGCCTAGGCGGCTGAAGATAGGAAGCAGGAAGTGGGACAGGAAGTCCCACGAAAAAAAGGGTACACAACCACCCCCCCAAAAATAAAAAGCCAAATGTGGCATGTCAGGGGGCGAGATAAAAAAACCTTCTGACTTTACAACCACTTTAAGATAAAAAAAAACCTTCTGTGTGAGGACACCCATGCGATCTGATTCCAGTGGGGGGGGGGGGGGGGGGAGGTCCCTGCACCTTTTTTGTGCGAATCCAATGCGCATTCAGCCAACAACTGTATGGCTGAACTTGCATTGCACAGACATCGAATGCGATCGGCACTGCAGTGCGGGTGCAAATCACATATGATGTCTGTGTTCCCTATAGTGTGAGTTTCCCCGCATCTAATTCTCTCTATGGAGCCGGTTCACACATTTCTGCAGTGTCTCCGGTGGGAATTGCACAGGAGCCCTGTGAGTCTTTTGGTCCATTTCAGGTCCAAATTCAGCCCAAAATTACAGCTGAAATCAGACCTGAAATGGTGAATGGAGATGCACCAGACCCCTGCTGTAAGTCACTCCGTGCTCTAATGTGTACGCCGGTCTCATACTCACCTCTCTGCTGCAGCATGGTTCTCATGTTACAGCTTTCCCCATTGGCTCTAAGCCTAATTAGTGGTCACACCAAATATTGATTTGATTTGGATTTCTCTTCTGTTCATTTACTTTCCATTATGTTGATAAAAATGAACTATTAAAACAGTGGCGACCCATCCATTAGGGGCGCCCAGGCGCCGCCCCCTCTCTCCAGTATGAATCTATCCATGGCCGCTGCATTCACCCCCAATTCAGGCGTGTGGCCCCTTTCAGGACGCTGTGTGCCTGAATTACAGTGGCTGGGTGTTTTTTTTTTTGAAGCACCTGATTAAAACCATAGTCTCTAATAGGCTTCAAAATAGGGTGGGTTCGGAGCGCAGAGCATTGCGCCATGACCCTACCCAGGTGTTACAACAGCGAATGAACGTTTGCTGTTGTAACACTGATCCTCAATCCGGCCAATCAGAAGCAGGTCTGAGACCTGCTATCCATATGGCCAAAAAGAGAAGAGTCCCAATTGGCTGCTGAGGAGGAGGGAGGAAACGGAAGCAGCCGATGCCCGTGAAGAACAGGGGAAAGGAGAGGAGCAAGAGAAGCCGCAGATGAAGTGCTGTACCGATGGGATAAGTGCCCTAGACCCGCCAACTGACCAACCGACCGACCCCCGGGGGGATATTTTTACTGTGCCCCCCATAAAAATGACCACCGCCCCCCACTGTAATAAAACATATTTTTGAATGAATTCTCACTTTACAGCATTTCTTCACAGCACCTGCCTGAAAGTTTTGCACCTACTGTATACAAGGACAGGTTTGGTTTTCTGTACAGACTCCCCTCACCTGCACAGGCAGTTTCTTTTAGTAAAGGTGAACTATAACTTTAAGCCAAACAATCAGGATATACAAAGGCGCTCATGTGGGGAGTGTGGTTTGATAACATCTTCTAGCAGACCTGCCATTGTCTGTGACTGACAGAGACTTCTCCAGGCACTGTAGGCTCGGCGGAGATCACGTGACCCCCTACCTTTCCCTGGAGCAGGAAGTGGAGGGGAAGGGGTTAAAACACCTGCTGCAGCCTCGTCACTAGAGAGACTGGGAGAGGAGCCAAACTAGTGTGGAGGGAGGAGGAGGAGGAGGAGGAGACACGGTACAAGAAGAGAGAAGGAGGAGGAGAGCTGAGGGAGGGGGAAACCAAACAAACCCGGCTCTGTGTCATTCCACTTCAGCTGGGAACCCGAAGTGAAAGGAAGACGGGGCGGCCATTTCCCGGGGGGCTCCCTCCTCAGGTGTCCTATTAGTGAGGAGGAGGAGGAGGAAGGGGTGTGTGGCCGGGACTAGGAGAAGAGGAAAGTTTCCTGGAAGGACACACCTGTGCCGGGACCTCGTCCATGGTGCTGTGAGAGGTGCCCTCCGCTTTTATCACCCAGGAAGAGGAGGTTGTGGGCGGAGGGAGGGAGTGAGGGGACGATGATGCTGCGGTTCCTGCGGAGGACCTTTGGCCGGCGCTCGATGCAGCGGCACGCTGGGAGAGGAGGGATTCGTGCTGGCCGGGATGAGAGGGATGGTGGAGCCGTGGGGATGAGGGCAGCAGGTCCGGTCACTTCTCCTCCTGGGGGGTTCTACCAGCACCCCAACTATCACTCCCCCCCGGTACACGGCGGAGGAGCCACAGTCCACATCCCCGCCGCCGGGGACAGCAAGTCGGTGCTGACCTGTAAAGTACAGCTACTGGACGGGACCGATGTCAGTGTGGACCTACCGGTAAGACCATCAGCTACCTCAACTGGGCATTTCTTCTTCTGTACGGGACTGAGTGTCACATGGGAGGTGGGGAGCTCAGGAGCATGGCAAGTGCTGGCAGCAATGGATGGACAAAGCCTGGCACAGAGGTGGTGACAGGACACTGCGGGGTCATCCTATAGATTACAGCAATGACAGGACACTATAGGGTCATCCTATAGATTACAGCAATGACAGGACACTATAGGGTCATACTATAGATTACAGCAATGACAGGACACTATAGGGTCATACTATAGATTACAGAAATGACAGGACACTACGGGGTCATCCTATAGATTACAGAAATGACAGGACACTGTGGGGTCATCCTATAGATTACAGAAATGACAGGACACTATGGGTCATCCTATAGATTACAGAAATTACAGGACACTACGGAGTCATACTATAGATTACAGCAATGACAGGACACTGTGGGGTCATCCTATAGATTACAGAAATGACAGGACACTGCGGGGTCATACTATAGATTACAGCAATGACAGGACACTATGGGGTCATCCTATAGATTACAGAAATGACAGGACACTGCGGGGTCATACTATAGATTACAGCAATGACAGGACACTATGGGTCATCCTATAGATTACAGAAATGACAGGACACTACGGGGTCATACTATAGATTACAGCAATGACAGGACACTATGGGGTCATCCTATAGATTACAGAAATGACAGGACACTATAGGGTCATACTATAGATTACAGCAATGACAGGACACTGTGGGGTCATCCTATAGATTACAGAAATTACAGGACACTACGGGGTCATACTATAGATTACAGAAATGACAGGACACTATGGGTCATCCTATAGATTACAGAAATTACAGGACACTACGGGGTCATACTATAGATTACAGAAATTACAGGACACTACGGGGTCATACTATAGATTACAGAAATGACAGGACACTGTGGGGTCATACTATAGATTACAGCAATGACAGGACACTATGGGTCATCCTATAGATTACAGAAATTACAGGACACTGTGGGGTCATCCTATAGATTACAGAAATGACAGGACACTACGGGGTCATACTATAGATTACAGAAATGACAGGACACTATAGGGTCATACTATAGATTACAGAAATGACAGGACACTATAGGGTCATCCTATAGATTACAGAAATGACAGGACACTGTGGGGTCATCCTATAGATTACAGAAATGACAGGACACTGTGGGGTCATCCTATAGATTACAGAAATGACAGGACACTACGGGGTCATACTATAGATTACAGAAATGACAGGACACTGCGGGGTCATACTATAGATTACAGAAATGACAGGACACTGCGGGGTCATCCTATAGATTACAGAAATGACCGGACACTACGGGGTCATACTATAGATTACAGAAATGACAGGACACTGCGGGGTCATCCTATAGATTACAGAAATGACAGGACACTGCGGGGTCATCCTATAGATTACAGAAATGACAGGACACTACGGGGTCATCCTATAGATTACAGAAATGACAGGACACTACGGGGTCATCCTATAGATTACAGAAATGACAGGACACTGCGGGGTCATCCTATAGATTACAGAAATGACAAGACACTGCGGGGTCATCCTATAGATTACAGAAATGACAGGACACTGCGGGGTCATACTATAGATTACAGAAATGACCGGACACTACGGGGTCATCCTATAGATTACAGCAATGGTAGGACACTATGGGTCATCCTATAGGTTGCTGTGAAACTGCTGTCGAGGTGTGGTAAAGAATCGTCCTTTTCCAGTTTCTGCAGAAGTACAGTTGTGTTTATCATTCCTCATTGTTCTGGATTCTACTGTTAGCTACAAGGTTTATAGAATAGTTGGCCATTTGTTTATTATCCTTTTTAAAATAATTTATTTCACAATAGTGCAGACACCTGGCATTCTAGGGCAGCTGTAATCTGTGGCTGGTTTATAACTGGGATACAAGCTGCATGCATTGTGGATGTTGTATAATAGTGACTGTTTTTATTAAAACGTTCTGCTTTTCTAATTCAAAATGTTCAGTAGCTTCTTGATAAGCTAAAAATCTAAGATTTTCCCTGCAATGCATCATTCAGTAGGTAAATATCATTGACAATCAGTTCAGCAACAGGTGGAATGCTGGAAACTGCCAAAACAGAACACAATACTCTTCTTTTGTGGTTTTGAAATGGATTTGTGTTTTTGCTGAATGATTTTCGATATTTGCTTATTTCTAATGGGTTGTGTCAAACACAGGAAAAAAGGACCCCTTAACATGTTTGGAACACAGGTCAGCAAAATCCTGTTGGCTTTAGAGGCAGCATTTGACCTGTTTTGCGTTGTGTGGTTTTTGGACGCAGCTTGTCCCATTTGAGATGTGTTTACACTGCAGGCAAAGCAGGTCAAAAGCAGCGTTTCTTGTTTGCCATTCTAACACATGGCATTTGCTTTTAAATAGAAAATGCAGTGTTTGAAAATAATGCATGTCACCATAACCCCTCTACAGTGTGTGGCTTGAGCTCATGCTTGCATGTTCCCAATTTTTAGTCATGTTAAGCAATCTTAGGGTTGCATGGACACCTTCTGCCCTAAACACTATCAGGTGTAAATTCTTGACTTGAGTTTTACAGAGATATATACTATGTCTCTAGAACATAGGTACAGTTGCTCATTGACCCTTATCTCAACGCAGAACGCACTTTGGACATCAGTTACAGGTAACAGGTGCTTCTGGCGGGCAGAGAATTGTTGGCATTGACTATTTGTCAGTAATCGGAAAAATCTTTCTGCCAAGGGGAAACATCAGATGCTGTTTTAGAGCTCCAAAGTGGTGTTGATTTGCTAGAAAACAATGGATGTTCACGTGTGTAATGTAATGTGTGGCATATAAGTAGTTAAAAAAGAAATGAACAAAGCTTAATTGTAATCCCCTCTTTATTTCTCCAGATTCTCTAGGGGGGTTGTGGACGCAGCAAGAGGAACAATGTGAGCAATCTGAGCCACCCATGTTTTAATTTTTTTTATTTATTTATTATATTTTTCAGTGAGAGAGGGGGGTGCTGGGTGTAACTCTTCCATAGGAATACCTATTAATCAAGCTTTAGTCTGGGGTAGAGCTTTTTAGTTCCTAACCATGGCGCAGACCTGAATGGGGCTGAGTATCCAGCAAGGTTTTTTTTTTTTTTTTTTTTTTTTTTTTTTTTTTTTTTTTGCGCATTGTTGTAGTAACCCAACTCCACTGATAATGATGAATGACGGAGAACTATTGCATTGAATTAACTTGCTGGCTCTGGTGGTTATCTTCCCGATTAGTCGTTGGTGTCTCTATTTTGCAGCTTTTACTCTCTCTATTGCAGGATGTATCTGCACATTCAGTTGGATAATTCCGATCGCTGGAATCTTTGACTGATATAGAGGCCAGCATGCAATTGATTGTTTGCTATCAACCATGCTCAGCAGAGTTGTTAAATAAAGATGCAAAAATACTCTTGCGCACAGATGTATTAGCTAAAAGATCCCAAGGGTTCAGGAAGGACTGTGGATTTCGGCCTTGCTGCTCTTAAGGATGGGATTGTCCTAATATTAAATGAAAAGAAAGAAAAAAAGAGCGCACCAGCCTAGTACATTATCCTTGACAGATTTATTAATTAAAAGCAAGATAAAATCTACTCACAAAGGTTGAAGAAAAAATCGCATTGTATGTGGCACAGAGGCGATTAGTCCAGTGGTAGCAGTTTTCCAGGTCCCAGGAAGGAGGCGTACGGACTACTGCTGGCTAACGCGTTTCGAAGGTTACCCGAACCTTCGAAACGCGTTAGCCAGCAGTAGTCCGTACGCCTCCTTCCTGGGACCTGGAAAACTGATACCACTGGACTAATCGCCTCTGTGCCACATACAATGCAATTATTTATTTTTTTTTTTTTTTCCTTCAACCTTTGTGAGTAGATTTTATCTTGCTTTTAATTAATAAATCTGTCAAGGTTAATGCACTAGGCTGGTGCGCTCTTTTTTTTTTTTTTTTCTTTCTTTTCAGCAGAGTTGTTGGATGTCCTTAAGCTTATTTGGTTAAGAAATGTTATAGTTGTATTTGGGAAAGTCTTGGTGTCTCATCTTCAGAGTTCTTGCATTGTTTAATCTTTCTTTATACAGATACCCTGTTGGGCAAGATAGTCTTGTAGGTTAACATTTTTGTTTCAACATTTGCTGGTTGATTCCCAAATAACTTTGGATAGGTACATACATATTGACTTTTGCAGTGTTCCACTGCTTTGGAGACCAGATTTGTGTGTGCTTTGCTTTTATAGCAACGGTTACCATTCAGACTGCATGTATAGGCAAACTGTGTAATAGCATGCAAACAAGGTTGTTGATGTTAGGTACTACTTCGAAGAGAAAGGGATATGTGATGTATTAGGGGCTCTTAATGCTCTTCTGTATCTGTCTCTTTGCATCTTCTAATGCATGTATTAAAAAACACTTGCAGTGCACTGGCAAATGAGGCAGGTGCATTTATGTTGCCTGTTGATGGAATATTGAAACTCAGCAAATGCATGTAGACTGGTTCGACTTTAGCATATTCAAATGAATGGGCTGCAAATGCGCTGCACTTGAATTGCACAGGAACGTGAGCATGCTCCTGTGCGATTCCTAGTGTGAACCAACCCTAAAAGTCAGTTCACAAAAAAAAAAAGGAAACAAAAACATTTGTTAAATAAGGGGTGGTCTGTGAACACTATCGCCGGGGTCAATGATGTATCAAGGGGGCGTGGACACAAAGTGACATCATTGATTGCACAGGGTCAATGACCTCACAAGGGCGGAGCCACACCGTGATTTAGTGGCATCACTGTCGTCACTGTGTGGCCCTGCCCTTTGTAAAGTAATTGACCCCCATCTTCATGGTTCACTTATGCAGCAAAGGTAAGCAGCATGTTGGTAGGTGTAAGCCGAGTGGCAGGCTATCTTTATCGTTTTTATTTTTTGTGCGGACAGTGTTCATCATGATTGACTATATAGATCTACATCGGGGGACATTTTAAATTCAATTTATTTATTTTTAAATAAAGGGCTTGTCAAAAATGTTCTTCTTAAGTTTACTTCCTGGGGTCCTTCTTCTGGTGTCCACATTACTACCTGCATCATGTAAAGGCATCCCATCCAGTGTATGGGTCCTCTCTTATAGGCTCTAGAGCAGGGATCTTCAAACTGCGGCCCTCCAGCTGTTGTGGAACTACACATCTCATGAGGCATTGTAAAACTCTGACATTTACAGACATGACTAGGCATGATGGGAATTGTAGTTCCTGAAAAATTGGAGGGCCATAAAGACCCCTGCTCTAGAGGCAGGAGAAATCCCTTGGGGGTGAGGGCTAGGCTGCATTGAGGGGACTAAGAAGATAACGAGTTTGGTAAAACGTCCAGTCCCTAGGGCAAGAAACTACTTTGGCTCCGAAAACTGTGACTTTGATCAATTACACTGTAGAATGGCTTAGGAAGATATGTTTGAAATCAAGACTAAGGCCTAATGTACACAGGATGCTCAGGCAACCTCTTCGGAGCGATATTTTTTTTGACGGCTTGAAACCGGCGTTTAAAAATGTCCGTTTAGCCGTGTTCGCATCTAGGAGCGTTTATTTAAGATAACATCATAGGACTCTCCCAAAGCACAAAAACAGTATTATGTAACCGCTTGCTGACCGGCTCACGCTGATATACCACGGCAGAAGGGCAGGTACAGGCATGTTAATGTACCTGTACGTTGCCCTCTAAGAATTGTTTTGCGGGCACGCGCCCGTCGCGAGCTCCGTGAGTGTGATATGTGTCCCATGGACTAGATATCCGCGGGGATACCCGCGATCGTCTCACGAAGAGGAAGAACGGGGAAATGCAGATGTAAACAAGCATTTCCCTGTTCTGCCTAGTAATCGGGATCGGTGATCAGTGTCCTGTCACACATAGCCCAATCACTCCCTAGGACACACTTAAAGTGGAGTTCCACCCAAAAGTGGAACTTCCACTAATCAGATTCCTCCCCCCCTCCGGTGACACAGTTGGCACCTTTTCAGGGGGGAGGGGGGTACAGATACCTGTATATTACAGGTATCTGTACCCACTTCCGGCATAAATAGCCGCAGAATCTGCAGTTATTTACGCCACTTCCTGCTCCCTCCCGCTGCCTGCTGGGAAACACACACGGGTCCCAGAGGCAGCAGGGAGCATTCGTATTGCGCGGCGCGACTCGCGCATGCGCAGTAGGGAACCGGGAAGTGAAGCCGCACGGCTTCATTTCCTGATTCCCTTACCGAAGATGGAGGCGGCAGCACCCGAGGACGGAGAGACGCTTCGGCCTCGGGTGCCGACATCGCGGGCGCCCTGGACAGGTAAGTGTCCATGTTTTAAAAGTCAGCAGCTGCAGTATTTGTAGCTGCTGACTTTTAAAATTTTTTCTTTCGGCGGCGCTCCGCTTTAACCCCTTCACTGCCCCCTAGTGGTTAACCCCTTCACTGCCAGTCACATTTACACAGTAATCAATGCATTTTTATAGCACTGATCGCTGTATAAATGACAATTGTCCCAAAATAGTGGCAAAAGTGTCCGCTCTGTCCGCCATAATGTTGCAGTCATGATAAAAATCACTGATCGTCGCCGTTACTAGTAAAAAAAAAAAAAAAAAAAAAAATTAATAAAAATGCCATAAAACTGTCCCCTATTTTGTAGACGCTAAAACTTTAGCGCAAACCAATCAAACGCTTATTGCGATTTTTATTTTTTTATTTTTTTTTTTATCCCCTTCCAAAAATATGTAGACAAATGCATATTGGCCTAAACCTGAGGAAAAAAAATGTTTTTCTTTTATATATTTTTTGGGGATATTTATTATAGTAAAAAATAATACTTTTTTTTTTTTTTTCAAAATTGTTGCTATTTTTTTGTTTTATAGCGCAAAAGATAAAAACCGCAGAGGTGATCAAATACCAATAAAACTCTATTTGTGGGGAAAAAAAGGAAATCAATTTTGTATGGGAGCCACGTCGCATGACCGTGCAATTGTCAGTTGAAGCAATGCAGTGCCGAATCGCAAAAAGTGCTCTGGTCTTTGGCCAGCCAAATGGTCCGGGGCTTAAGTGGTTAACTATTTCAGCCATTCTGTGAGACCAGAGTGAGTAGCAGCAGCTGAGAGAGCAGCAGTGTACTTGTATCTACCTCAATTTCGGTGCTTTTACTATGGATCCCCTAATGAGCATATGTGAGGAAATTAAAAAAGCCAGATATTAAATTTCATGCAACTGTTTGATCAAGTTGGGGGTCAAGCTCAATGGTGGGGTCAGTGATTAAATGGACTCCGCGCCAAAAACTCCAAAAAAAAACTAAATAGTTGAATTGAGCTGCCCCCCTGATTTGGACAAGGTGGTCAAATACAAGTGATAGTGGATAGGGGGCGCTAGTAAAATAGCTGGTGGTGATATCAATATTGTGGTAGACTAATTTTGCAATTGCCATAAATAGAAAGCTAGGTGATTTACACCCTAGCTTTCTATTTATGGCAATTGCATAATTAGTCTACCACAATATTGATATCACCACCAGCTATTTTACTAGCGCCCCCTATCCACTATCACTCGTATTTGACCACTTTATCCAAATCAGGGGAGCAGCTCATTTCAACCATTTAGTTTTTTTTTTTTTTTTTTACTAGTTTTTGGCGTGGAGTCCATCTAATCATTGACCCCCAACTTGATCAAACATAGTTGCATGAAATTTAATATCTGGCTTTTTTAATTTCCTCACATATGCTCAATTCTACTTTGGCTAACAGCAATGCTAGTGGTGTATTGGATTGGATCATGGGCTCATTAGGGGTATATAAATGGTCTTTGAAGCACTGCAAGCAATTACATTTTTTTTTAAAATATATATTTTTTTAGTGGCTTTTCATCATTTGCTATCATTTTTAAGTTTCGTAATGTAAAAAAATAGGGCTGCTTTAAAAACGCTTCTAAACGAAAACGTGGCTAAACGTCGGTACCGCATTAAGGCCTCATATACACTGCTGCTGGTAAACGGACGTTTAGGAGCAGTTGGGTATCTTTTTTCAGCTTTTCCTGAACGCTCCTCTGTTATCTTATCAGTACATGTACACAGGTTTGTTTATAGTCGTTTCTAGGCAGTTGCCTTTTTTAGAGGCTTTTTTTTGGAACCCCCCAAAAAAATGTGTTTAGAGGCATTTTAAACGCGGCTACCTGCATTTAGGCACGTTTTCGTCAACTAGCGTTTTTAAAGGGAAGCATTTTATTTATTACTTTTGAGCCTGGCAAATGCTAAAAACACCAAATACTCAATTATCACTGTATGCAAGCTTGATATATCATTTGATATTCCCCTCATCAGCCAATTATGCTGTACAATACACAACTTGCATTACTTGACGCTGAAGTTGATTGGAATTTCACGTGCCTGTCAACCATTGAGAATTTGCGAACTAGACGGGTTCTAACCTTTTCCAAGCGAACGTCAAAGATGGCAATTGACATGCGTGTAAAATTAAAAATAATTCTCTGAGTAATTACTAGAGCTGCACGATTAGGCCTCATGCACATGGGACGCGCATTCAGAGGCAGTTGGACACTTTTTTTCAACTGCCTCTGAACTCATTCAATGTTCTCCTATGTGTCATGTACACAGTCTAGTTTTTTGGCGTTTTTAGGCAGTTGTGTTTTAACCTCAGTTTTCCAGAAGCAAAAAATGGGTTCAGACGCCAAACGCCGGTACCGCGTTTAGCCGCGTTTGCGTTTTATAAGTGTTTGTAAAGGAACCCTATTTTTTTGGACCAGAAAACACAGAAATATGATGGTAAACTGCACCAGAGAATGACATTTTGCAACCCCACTTTCAGGCCCCATATGTGTCCAGTAGCAACGAACTCTGGTCCTCTCACATAATTTTCTATGTCTTTGGAGCCTCAGCAAAAGCAACATCAGGAGCATTTCCTCACATATGCTCATCATGGGATCCTTATTAACCACTTGAGCCCCGGACCATTATGCTGCCTAAGGACCAGAGGTCTTTTTCCAATTTGGCACTGCGTCGATTTAACTGCTAATTGCGCGGTCATGCAATGCTGTACCCAAACGAAATTTGCGTCCTTTTCTTCCCACAAATAGAGCTTTCTTTTTGTGGTATTTGATCACCTCTGCGGTTTTTATTTTTTGCGCTATAAACGGAAAAAGACCGAAAATTTTGAAAAAAAAAATGATATTTTCTACTTTTTGTTATAAAAAAAATCCAATAAACTAAATTTTAGTCATACATTTAGGCCAAAATGTATCCGGCCACATGTCTTTGGTAAAAAAAAATGTCAATAAGCGTATATTTATTGGTTTGCGCAAAAGTTATAGCGTCTACAAACTAGGGTACATTTTCTGTAATTTACACAGCTTTTAGTTTGACTGCCTATGTCATTTCTTGAGGTGCTAAAATGGCAGGGCAGTACAAAACCCCCCCAAATGACCCCATTTTGGAAAGTAGACACCCCAAGGAAATTGCTGAGAGGCATGTTGAACCCATTGAATATTTTTTTTTTTTTTTTTGTCCCAAGTGATTGAATAATGACAAAAAAAAAAAAATATTTACAAAAAGTTGTCACTAAATGATATATTGCTCACACAGGCCATGGGCATATGTGGAATTGCACCCCAAAATACATTCTGCTGCTTCTCCTGAGTATGGGGATACCACATGTGTGGGACTTTTTGGGAGCCTAGCCTCGTACGGGGCCCCAAAAACCAATCACCGCCTTCAGGATTTCTAAGGGTGTAAATTTTTGATTTCACTCTTCACTGCCTATCACAGTTTCGGAGGCCATGGAATGCCCAGGTGGCACAAACCCCCCCCCAAATGACCCCATTTTGGAAAGTAGACACCCCAAGCTATTTGCTGAGAGGCATGGTGAGTATTTTGCAGCTCTCATTTGTTTTTGAAAATGAAGAAAGACAAGAAAAAACTTTTTTTTTTTTTCAATTTTCAAAACTTTGTGACAAAAAGTGAGGTCTGCAAAATACTCACTATACCTCTCAGCAAATAGCTTTGGGTGTCTACTTTCCAAAATATGCCACCTGGGCATTTCATGGCCTCCGAAACTGTGATAGGCAGTGAAGAGTGAAATCAAAAATTCACGCCCTTAGAAAGCCTGAAGGCAGTGCTTGGTTTTCGGGGTCCCGTACGCGGCTAGGCTCCCAAAAAGTCTCACACAAGTGGTATCCCCGTACTCAGGAGAAGCAGCAGAATGTATTTTGGGGTGTAATTTCACATATTTCCATGGCATGTTTAAGCAATATATCATTTAGTGACAACTTTGTGCAAAAAAAATAAAATAAATTTGTCTCTTTCCCGCAACTTGTGTCGCAATATAAAATATTCCATGGACTCGACATGCCTCTCAGCAAATAGCTTGGGGTGTCTACTTTCCAAAATGGGGTCATTTGGGGGGGTTTTGAACTGTCCTGGCATTTTATGCACAACATTTAGAAGCTTATGTCACACATCACCCACATGAAAAAGTTATTTTTTTTTTTTAAAGCAAATGCCCTACAGATTAAAATGGTGGGTGTTTCATTTTTTTTTTTCACACAGTATTTGCGCAGCGATTTTTCAAACGCATTTTTTGGGGAAAAAACACACTTTTTAAAAATTTTAATGCACTAAAACACACTATATTGCCCAAATGTTTGATGAAATAAAAAAGATGATCTTAGGCCGAGTACATGGATACCAAACATGACATGCTTTAAAATTGCGCACAAACGTGCAGTGGCAACAAAATTTAATACATTTTTAAAAGCCTTTAAAAGCCTTTACAGGTTACCACTTTAGATTTACAGAGGAGGTCTACTGCAAAAATTACTGCCCTCGATCTGACCTTCGCGGTGATACCTCACATGCATGGTGCAATTGCTGTTTACGTTTGACGACAGACCGCCGCTTGCGTTCGCCTTAGCGCGAGAGCAGGGGGCGACGGGTGCTTTTTTTTTTTTTTTTTTTTTTTTTTTTTTTCTTTTTTTTTTTTTTTCTTTATTATTTTTTTGCTTTTTTTTATCTTATTTTTAAACTGTTCCTTTCATATATTTTTTTTTTTTTTTTTTTTAATCATTTTTATTGTTATCTCGGGGAATGTAAATATCCCCTATGATAGCAATAGGTAGTGACAGGTACTCTTTTTTTGAAAAAATTGGGGTCTATTAGACCCTAGATCTCTCCTCTGCCCTCCAAAGCATCTGACCACACCAAGATCGGTGTGATAAAATGCTTCCCCAATTTCCCAATGGCGCTATTTACATCCGGCGAAATCTAAGTCATAAAATGCTCGTAGCTTCCGGTTTCTTAGGCCATAGAGATGTTTGGAGCCACTCTGGTCTCTGATCAGCTCTATGGTCAGCTGGCTGAATCACCGGCTGCATTCTCAGGTTCCCTGTTGAGACAGGAGAGCCAGAGAAAAACACGGAAGATGGTGGGGGCATTCCCTCCCACGGCTTATAAAAGCAGTCTAGAGGCTAATTAGCCGCTAGGATTGCTTTTACATGAAAGCCGACCGCTGGCTGAAAAGAATGATACCAAGATGATACCTAAACCTGCAGCCATCATTCTGGTATAACCACTCAAAGTCGTGAATGGCGTACCTGAAGACAAAAAAAATGGTTAACAATAAAGCACAGTAAACGGTAAAGTATAAAAAATTGCATACCTGAAAAGCAAACATGATAAAACATAACAACAATAAAACATTGCAGAATAGAATACAGTAAAAAAGAGCAGAACAATAGAGAGAGAACAATAAAACGACAACTATTTTTTTTTAATATATATATATTTTTTGTAACTAACTTTTGTAACTGTAACCGGTTCCAGGTTCGGGTCTCTCAAAATGCGATGGCATCTTGGGAGACCCTGTGAAAGTGCGCCTAGTCTGTGCAATGCTGTACCCTACGCTAATACTCAACTAGTGCATGGTAGCGTTCAAAACATTCACCAATGCAAAGACCAGGATTGTCAGGACAGGAGGGACAATAATAGCGGGTGTCACGCCTATATACGCGATTGCTGCAGACACAACATGTTTTTTGGGGGGGTTCGTTGGGTAGGGGTACTCGGGAGGACATAAAAATGCCTCTCATGCAGCCGACTGCATTTGGTTGGGGATGTGAATGGGGGAAGTACGGGTGCTGCAGAAGCGGTGGGTTCCCAATTAGGATTGGCGAATGCAGCAGGAAGGGCATTATGGGCACGACGGGCCTGTGTTTGTCTTTTTGGTGGCAGCGGGACACTACTTGTGCTTGCCACCTCACCAGCTTGAACTGCACTTATGGGACTCGCCACGTCACCAAGTGTTACTGCAGTGCTGGTTTGACTACGACCGGGGTGTACTACGCCGCTGGTGCTTGCAAGTTCAATAAAAAGCTACCAAAAAAACTGTTAGCGATCGCAGGGATCAGGCCTGACTCTGCGAACGCTGCAGTTATGCGTTTAGTGTTTTGTAAGTGTCAGTGATCGATCGATACTGCACTTGGGTGGGCTGGGCTGGGCCGGGTGGAGGGGCAAAATGCAGGTGCTAGCAGGTATCTGGGCTGAACCCACTAACACTGCGTTTTTGGGAACCCTAAACTGCTGGGGACGCTAGTATAGATCTGATCAGATATTGATGCGCTCAGATACTATACCACTAAGGGAGGTGTACGGTGCGTGCGTGGGTGTTAGCGCTACTGGCGCTAACCTGACGCTGCCTGGGGCTGGTGCTTGCTTGCCAGTTCACCAAAATACTACCAAAAAAACTGTTAGCGATCACAGGGATCAGGCCTGACTCTGCGAACGCTGCAGTTATGCGTTTAGTGTTTTGTAAGTGACAGTGATCGATCGATACTGCACTTGGGTGGGCTGGGCGGAGGCGCAAAACGCAGGTGCTAGCGGGTATCTGGGCTGATCCCGCTAACACTGCGTTTTTGGGAACCCTAAACTGCTAGGGACGCTAGTATAGATCTGATCGGATCAGATATTGATCCGATCAGATACTATACCACTAAGGGAGGAGCATGCTGCGTGCATGGGTGTTAGCGGTACTGGCGCTAATCTGACGCTGCCTGGGGCGACGCATATCACCGCCGGGCGATTAGGGGGCTAAACCTTTATTCGGTAATAAACGGCGTGTGCCCTGACACTATAAAAAATAAACTAACTAACCAGCGTCAACCGTAACGGTTATACGGTGATCAGTGGTGAAAGGGTTAACTAGGGGGCAATCAGGGGGTTAAAACATTTATTTTATAGTATATGGGGGTCCCTGACGCTATAAAACGCTGACGGCGAACCTAAATATTTACGTCCCTAACTAGCGTCACCAGCGACACTAATACAGCGATCAGAAAAATGATCGCTTAGCGACACTGGTGATGGGGGGTGATCAAGGGGTTAAAACTTTATTAGGGGGGGTTAGGGGGGTACCCTAGACCTACAGGGGGGTAACAGTAACTGTGCTAACAATGTAACTGTCACAAACTGACACCTAGCAGTAATAAAAAAACAAACAAAAAAAAAAAAACCTGCTTGGTGTCAGTTTGTGACAGGGGGGGGGGGTGATTGGGGGGTTATCGGGGGGGGGGGGGGGGGGATCGGGGTGTTTTTGTATGCCGTGTGTGTGTGTGTGTGTGTGTGTGTGTGTGTGTGTGTGTGTGTGTGTGGTGTTGTGCACTCACATACCTGTCTTCTCTCCTCGGGCCGGAACGGAAACTACCGAGCCGAGGAGAGATGACATCACTTCCTTTGCTGCTGTTTAGCATACAGCAGCAAAGGAATGTTCCCATTGGCCGGCGGCGATCGCGAGGGGGGGGGGCCACGAACGGATGGCCTCCCCCTCCACTCCGATCGCCGGGGATCAACACGGGACCGCCTCGGGCACCGGGGGGGTCCGATAGGACCCCCCACCCGCGGAAGGCAAATCACGTACATGTACGTGATTTTGCCTGCCCGTGCCGCCTTGCCGACGTACATCGGCGTGAGGCGGTCCTTAAGTGGTTAACAAACCAACCAAAAAATAACAGCTAGCTACAAGCGCACTGCTTTCTCAGCTACTACTCTCACTGTTCTCTCACAGAATGGCTGAAATAGTTAATAAATACATGTTTTTAGTGCTTTCTAATCATTTGGGAAAGTCTCCTGAGGGTATCTTTAGTAAAGGCTCCTGAACGCAAATGCAGATAAACGTGGCTTGTAAACGCTGCTAAACACACGTTCTTAAACGTGGATTACTAGCTGTGATGTTCCAGCGTTCAGGAGAGGTTTAGGAGCAAGCTAATTGATGCACAATAAATTTCATTTTTTTTGCTTAGAGTTGAGCTTTAAATCTTTTCTTTCACTTATATTTTTTTTTTTTTACTAAGCTGGCCCAAGCAAACTGTTTCCTTTACTAATACATGCAGCTACTGTCAATGCTGTATGAACTGTGTAGCATCAGCTACATACAGTATAGGGACTTCCTGTCTACTGCCTGAACAAAAATAAGTAAAGCACTGCTTGGCTATTCACAGGAAGTCTTGTATTCTATCAACGACTACAAGGCTTCCTCTGAATGGCTAAGGTGTAATCTGCCTGCACCTCCACCTCAGCCATTCAGAGGAAGCCTTGTGTGTGTTGATAAAATGCAAGTCCTGTGAATTAAATTGACTTTGTTCCAGCAGCATATGGGAAGTCCCCATACTGCTTCCTGAACACAGCGCTGAATACTGTATGTAGCTGATAATGAATATAGTTTATATGGCACTGAAAGCAGCTACATAGAGAAGTAAAGACAATCATTTTGTTTGGGCTTGCTTGGCCCAAACAAAGTATTTTACAGTGATAGTAAAGCTGGAGTTAGTCTTTAATCAGTTATCACTCCTGGTAGTTCTGAAGCTAGCTGCAAAAAGGTCAAGCTACAAATTGCTGCATCAGTTTTGCAATGACTTCAGTTTAGTATTTTCTAATACAAAAACACTTCCGCTAGGTTCACACCTATGCCTTTTGCAGTGCGTTTGCAGATACGCACTACAGTTTATTTAATACTAGTTCCTATGGATGAACGATAAGCAGGGGGTGAATTGGTGCTGCCTAAGTTTAGTGTCAAATATTCAAAATAAAATAAAGGTATTTTATATATGACATGCACTGTCTCTTTAAATTCCAAGATAACAGCTACAAATGCTATAAAGTGCACAATCTAAATTGTGCTATACAGTGACGGGCCGCCCCCGCCACACCCCCCCCCCCCTCCAGGCAGTCCCAAAATTTTTTTTTTTAAATTGGCCCTTAAAAAAAAAACAAAAAAAAAAAAGGTCCTTAAGTGCACTGTGTTCGGACGCCGGACACAGTGCACTATGGGAAATGCCACGTCTATGCAATCACGAGATTGCAGACGTGGCGCTTCATTTGCGGGCTTTTGTCCCGCCTTGCAATGCTTTCCGAAGCGCCGAGTAGCTTCCGCCCGGCGCTCGTGGTATCTATTACTACAGCCGGGCGGTTTGATTGACATCCTGAGTTGGATGTCACTTCCTGTTGTCTCTCTCCCATTGCTCCAGAGAGAGAGAAAACCAGAAGTATGAGGAGCAGACTCCTCCATTCCCGCTGGAAGGAGACACAGCAGGAGAGGAGAGGACAACACAGCAAGGTAAGTGCCGCTGTGCTCCCGTGGAGAAGGGGGAGAGGGGGGTTTGATGGGACACAGGCTGCGTTTGATGGGACACAGGCTGCATGTAAGGAGGGACTCTGCTGGGGGCACCTGATGTAAGGAGGGACTCCGCTGGGGGCACCTGATGTAAGGAGGGACTCCGCTGGGGGCACCTGATGTAAGGAGGGACTCCGCTGGGGGCACCTGATGGCATCTGGTGGCAGGTGACACACTCAGGGCTCCCACTGATTCTGCATTATGGTGAGTTAAATGAATTCATTTTATAATACAATGTAATAATAGAAATAATGCGCTTCAATCATCCTGACACCATAACAACCATGGTGCCGGGATGATTGAAGTGCTAACACCAGGTGTTTGGAGTATCTTTATCTGCTGATTGTTAAACTTTCTAGAATACACATTTCTATTGTCGTGTAGGATCTGGGCCTGCTGACCCTCCATACCTCGTTCATCTCAGACGCTAACCACACCACCTTAGAGCCACGCTCACTATTTCGCTGAAACCACGCCCATTTTCACCAAGTGGGAGGGGTCCAAAAGGAAGGGCGTGGTCTGGCACCCCCCCCCATCCTAAAACTTCACTAGCTGCCACGGGTGCTATATCTTAAACCATGGATGTGCAATTAGCGGACCTCCAGCTGTTGCAGAACTACAAGTCCCATGAGGCATAGCAAGACTCTGACAAGCCACAAGCATGACACCCAGAGGCAGAGGCATGATGGGACTTGTAGTATTGCAACAGCTGGAGGTCCACTATTTGCATATCCCTGTCTTAAACCAGAAATGAGTAGTGAGTTGTATCAATGAAAACTATAATCAAGTGCTCGGCATGCTTTATGTGCAACAAAAAAGTCCATAATGGACAAAAAAGGCTATAAATCAGTCAGTGAAAAGGGCAAAGTGTTCCAAGCTGCAGTCAAAAACAAGTTCATAAATCATAAATTCTTATTCAAAAAGTGACTGGTGCTTGAATAAATCATATCACTCGTGAAAATTCCACATGTGCTCCCCCCTCAGATCCACACTCACCGGAAAGTTGTACCCCTGCAGTTGTGAAAAGCATCACACTGCTGTATTGACCCCGCAGCACTACTGAGAGTGCATTTTTTAAAACTTTTTTTTTTTTTTTTTTTTATTTACTTTTTAATAAATGTGGTTTTATGGATTGATCTCTTTTTATTTTTTTTTTATTTTGAATATTAATTATAAATAAATTCACCCCTTTCTTATCGCTCACAAATTACATATTCATATCTAATGCAGTTTCTACCAGTGCATTTTTTGACAGGTGCAGGGTATTTTTTTTTTTTTTACACTCAGCATGGTGCATTTTTAGCTCCATAGACTTATAAAACGCATATATTTTTGGTGTGTTTTCTTGCATGACAAGACACCTCAATATTAACACAGACAATTTTAACACATCCCAAAAATTTAAAACTCATCAAGCGCATTAAAATGCACAAAACGATTTGTGAAAAAACACAAACCTCACTGCAAAATTCACGAGGAAAGCACATCAACCACAGCCTACGTAGGTGTGAACCTATAACTGGGTCTACATGTCTTTTCTAAGATGCATGCGTTTTAGTGAACTTTAATTTGACCATTCTAGCATGGGTTAATGTGTGGCTTTGTGCATTTACATTGATTTCAGTGGAAATGCACGTACATTAAAACGTATAGGTGTGCATCCAGCCTAAGGACTATGGAGGAGATTTACTAAAACCTGGTGCATTCAGAATCTGGTGCAGCTGTGCATGGCAGCCAATCATCTTCTAACGTCAGCTTTTTCAATAAGGCTTTGACAGTAAAATCTGGAAGCCGATTGGTTTCTATGCAGACATGCACCAGATGTTGCCCTATGCAGTGTTGGTAAATAACCCCCTATGTATCTCACTAGCATTATACCCCTACCCATTCATCAAAAGTGTCAAAAATAAAAACGCAGTACACAGGTTTTTAGACTAATTTATTAAGGCAGCTCCGGCGTCACTTCCGATTTTTCTTCTCTCTCCTTCAATGATGTCTTCTGGATCTGCCGGTTCTCCTCTGCTGATGTCTTCTAGCCCTCTCTGGTTCTTCTGCCTCTGCCGGTTCTCCTCTCTGCGCTGTCTTTTCCTCCTCCCTCCTCCCCTGTCTTCTCTCCCTCCGATGTTGACTTGGTGCTGTAATGCTAGGTGCGCAGTGTGCCACTAATTATATTGGCATGGGGCATGGCCATCCACTGATGTCACATGGAGGCACCACCCCCTTGTGATGTCACTGCCCAGGGTGGTGATGTCACAAGGGGGTGGGGCCTCCTTATGATGTGACCCCCCCTCCCCATGCCAATATAAGTAGTGGTGCACCTAGTATTAGAGCGGAAGAGAGCGTCAAGTCAACATCGGAGGAAGAACAGGGGGAGAAGAACCGGAGAGGGCTAGAAGACATCAGCGGAGAAGAACCGGCAGAGGCAGAAGACCTGGAGGGGGGAGAAGAAATCGGAAGGGACACCAGAGCTGCCTAAATAAATTACTTTAAAAACCTGTGTACTGCGTTTTTTTATTTTTAATCTCTTCAGCGAACTATTATGTTGGTCTGCTACACACACACCTTGTTTTTGTTGTTAATGTATGTAATGCATTACTGTTAAAAATATACATTTTGCAGAGTCACGAAAATGGCATGATTGTGGCAAATTATAAAGCACTGTGGGAGTTATTTACTAAAGGAAAATCCACTTTGCACTACAAGTGCACTGCAAAAGTGCACTTGAAACTGTACTTGTAGTGCAAAGTAGATTTGCCTTTAGTAAATAACCCCCATTTCAGTGTAAACACCAACTTAGTCCAAAAAATGATATTGAGCATTGAAAGAAGACACATATTGTTGAGTAGAAAAATTTTTACTCTGTGCACATTCACGTGTGCGTTTAGAAAATGGTTTTTGAACAAACCAACATATTTTTAGTAATAAGATTTTTGTTTTTGACAGTACAAATAGCCTTTTTTGTGTTTTTAAAACAGGCATGTTTAAAACCATAAAACAATACACAACTCAGGAACTTACAAAGTTCAACTTTGACAAAGTGAAGGCAATATCAGACATTAGTATAAGCAAACTGTGTTTTATCTTGCCTTCATCAGATGGGGTGATGTCACCCCTGTGAATGCCAAATTTTGAAGATGCACTCAAATTGAGAGTCAAAATGGGGATTTCCCTCCTGATCCCATGCCTAATGTCAACATCTGCTAGCTCCCATCATGGGGGATCAATGGAAGGGGTTGCACCCTCAAAACGCGTACCTTGATATCCCGTGATGGCAGATAGCACATGTTGACACACTGTGCATCTTCAACATTTGGCTTTCTAAATAATATTTAAAATGTGTGAAAATACTAAAAATAAACTAGAAGAATTAATTTAATTTTTTGATTCTGCCTAAAACATCAATTATGTTTTTGAGTCTTTTTTTTTTTTTTTTTTTTTCCACATCATTTATGTCTTCCTTGATCTGTTTGTAAATCATGATTGCGTACCATGATCTCCCCGATGAGGACGTTTGCACTTGAACGTGAAATGCGAATCTTCTTCCACAACATCCATATCTCCTAAAATTAAAAAACACACCATGTATTATAAATATGCAGGCATACATCTATTACCTGAAGCTGTGGTCTCAGACACTCACCTGTTGTGGTCACCTATTTTGCCCACTTCATAAACCTCTCCTTTCTCCACATCTTCTAGTTTTGGTTTGGGGATTTGCTTTTCTTTCAGGGGTGGGTGGTCCCTGGTGTCCTCAGATGTCCCAAGTCTTTTCTCTCCTATGTGAATAAAAAAAGGTATACTTGGCACACAGATATTTGAGGCCAGAAATAGTAAAATGAAACATTGCTTGGAAGTGTCTTACAATTGTGTGTTTTTTTTTTTTTGGCAGAGTTCCAAGCTAAAGACATTATTTTTGTTCCCTTTCTAAAGCTGAAATACTTACACTTTTTTTGTACAATTTTCACACATGGAGACACCCCTAGTATCCGTTGGAGCACCTGTGTGGGACACCCTAAAAAGTTTGTTCTGGTGTCCCACACTAGTGCGCCTGCGTCCCAGATGTGTAAACAGCTGCTGAGTGTCCTCTCCTTACACTGAATCAAGTTTGCATTTCATTTTAGTACAAACCCATCTAGACAACAATGTCATAAACTTCTTTTAATACAAATGGGTCTGAACAAATGTAGTTAACCTGGATCTGCCAAAAACATTGTATTAGTGGGCGAACGAATGTTTACTACGAACGATTATTGTGCCCGCGAACCTGAAAGTTGCCATTTTAAACTGTACAACAGTAAAGAAAAACACATGGAGCAGCATGCAAGTAATAATAGGAACACACGACAACTACTTTTATTTTTTTGAAGAACTCTCTTGATCTTTCTGTACTGATCCTGTTCCCTCAACTTCAGGTTTCCTCAATTGATCCTTGGATGGTCGTATCCCAAAATTCCTGTGCAGACTTTTTTCACAACTTTAGCAATGATCTTGGCCTTTCTGACATTTGGGTAAGGTCCATGCTTCCCATCAGTCAGCCCTCTTCAAGATGTCCACCACTTCTATAAAGGACATATTTGAGGCCTTAAATCTCCTCCGGGATCGGGACGTTCATGGCTCTGGGCTTTCGTAGTTGCTGCTCTCCTCTGCATGCATTTGCTCTTTCTCCTCCATGTGCTCTCCCACTGCACCGAAAGACAAGGGGCGGGGAATAGACTAGAAAGAACGTCGGGGGCGGGCGGAGTTTAACGTATGCGCAGTGTATATAAAGCGCAACATGCGTGCGTCGTACGTACGATCTGTGAGAGGAGGAAGGAGTATCGGAAGCGCCGATCGTTAGAATGAAGGTACAATTTTAACTTGGTGCATCAGTGGCCTATACTGCTTATAGATTGAGGCCTATATTGGGACAAGATTAGGAGAGTTTAGCCTTTCATTAGGGTTTGTCTTGTGTTGTGTCTTGCAGAGACAATAGATCTATTGAATGATCAGGACTTTATCCCCATATTCATACATACAGTGGGGACGAAAATTATTCAGATCTCCTTAAAGAGTGAAAAATTTGTTATATTGCAGGCATTTAAGTTCATTTTTTTTCTCATTAATGTACACACAGCACCCCATATAGAAGGAAAAACACAGAATTGTTGACATTTTTGCAGATTTATTAAAAAAGAAAAACTGAAATATCACATGGTCCTAAGTATTCAGACCCTTTGCTCAGTATTTAGTAGAAGCACCCTTTTGATCTAATACAGCCATGGGTCTTTTTGGGAAAGATGCAACAAGTTTTTCACACCTGGATTTGGGGATCCTCTGCCATTCCTCCTTGCAGATCCTCTCCAGTTCTGTCAGGTTGGATGGTAAACGTTGATGGACAGCTATTTTTAGGTCTCTCCAGACATGCTCAATTGGGTTTAAGTCAGGGCTCTGGCTGGGCCATTCAAGAACAGTCACGGAGTTCTTGTGAAGCCACTGCTTCGTTATTTTAGCTGTGTGCTTAGGATTATTGTCTTTTTGGAAGGTAAACCTTCGGCCCAGTCTGAGGTCCTGAGCACTCTGGAGAAGGTTTTCATCCAGGATATCCCTGTACTTGGCCACTTTCATCTTTCTCTTGATTGCAACCAGTTGTCCTGTCCTGCCCTGCAGCTGAAAAACACCGCCACAGCATGATGCTGCCACCACCATGCTTCACTGTTGGGACTGTATTGGACAGGTGATGAGCAGTGCCTGGTTTTCTCCACACATACCCCTTAGAATTAAGGCCAAAAAGTTCTATCTTGATCTCATCCGACCAAAGAATCTTATTTCTCACCATCTTGGAGTCCTTCAGGTATTTTTTTTTTAGCAAACTCCAGGCGGGCTTTCATATGTCTTGCACTGAGGAGAGGCTTCTGTCGAGTCACTCTGCCATAAAGCCCCGACTGGTGGAGGGCTGCAGTGATGGTTGACTTTCTACAACTTTCTCCCATCTCCTGACTGCATCTCTGTTGCTCAGCAACAGTGATCTTTGGGTGGTTCTTTACCTTTCTCACCAAGTCTCTTCTCCCCCGATAGCTCAGTTTGGCCGGACGGCCACCTCTAGGAAGGGTTCTGGTCGTCCCAAACGTTTTCCATTTAAGGATTATAAAGGCCACTGTGCTCTTAGGAACCTTAAGTGCAGCAGAATTTTTTTTTTTTGTAACCTTGGCCAGATCTGTGCCTTGCCACAGTTCTGTCTCTGAGCTCTTCAGGCAGTTCCTTTTGACCTCATGATTCTCATTTGCTCTGACATGCACTGTGAGCTGTAAGGTCTTATATAGAAAGGTGTGTGGCTTTCCTAATCAAGTCCAAGCGGTATAATCAAACACAGCTGGACTCAAATGTAGGTGTAGAACCATCTCAAGGATGATCAGAAGAAATGGACAGCACCTGAGTTAAATATGAGTGTCACAGCAAAGGGTCTGAATACTTAATATACAATTTAAAGGCTGCGCTGCTAGTGCAAATACATGATCATATTAACTGAAAATACCATAATTATGAATGAACACAAGTGAATTGTTTCATAACAAAAAAAAAAAAAAAAAAATGCACATAAATCGCATGCAAAAAAAAAGAATCGCATGCAAAAAAAATGAGTGGAACATTCAGTAAACAAAAACGATTAAATAGAGTCCATTTAGTCATAGATTGAAATGAACTGTAGGTCTTGTGGGTGTAGAAAATGGTTGGATAGAGGGAGAAAGACACCCTTCCTTCAAGTGATATAAAGATTATCTCCGTAGGGAGCGTGATGTTAAAATAGAGAGAAGATCCTCCACCTCAAGTAAGGTAAGCCCCTTACCAGATCCAAAGATCTCCTGTCACAGAGATCATGCACACATGTGGCTGTGTCCCCCAGCCACTGGGTCTCTGTCAGTGCGCAGATCGGAAGCCACCTCTCCAGGAAATCAATCCAAACGTGATTTATCCGCTCACAGACCATGGATAAATAGGAAAGAAATGCTCCATAGCGTAATACAGTTAAAATCCACTTTAATTTATAAAAGAAAAGCACTTACAATTTGTGCAGTAAAGATCGCTTATAAAAACATGTAGCGCCGGCTGGCTTCAGCTGCTGCCCGTTTCTTCCGGGTTCAGCATGGTATGGTGGTGACGTCAGCACGCCGCTCCTCCCTACGCCGTTTCGACAAATCTGTCGTCTTCCTGGGGTACGGGCGGCATGCTGACACACCACCTATATGGGAACTCAAAGCAGAGGAACGCCCCCTTCTGTGATCAGGGCGTCCGAGGCCGCTGCCGCCATCTTTGTATGGGGCAAGCGGAAACTGTATGTTGTTGATTCACTACCATGTATACCGTCACAACCCGGGCAAGAAGGGTTATAACAGGGCGAATAGGATTATACGCTCCATTGTTGCCAACAGCGTATAGACCACAAAAAAATGGATGTCAAAGGGATGCAGAAATTCAGATCGGAAAATACCGCATCTGATATTAGATGCATAATCAAAAAATGAAAACAAAAATACAAACTATCTGTTAAATAAATAACATCTATTTAAATAAAAAAAATCTATGTAAAAATGCCCAGGTGGCCTGATATTATCATTAATTGGGGCTGAAACTAGGTAGATTCGCCACTGGGGACCCTAGTGAGCTAATGCAACATCAAGTCAAGGAAAATTTAACCCTTAGGTTCCAAGGTTTTCTTGTATAGAGTAACCCTTTGTGTTCTAATAAAAAATTAAATGAATAATAATAATAAAACTTAAAGACGATCACACCGTCAGTGTGTACCTATACATATTGGTCCATCTCTGCAACAATGGAGCATAGAATCCAAAGAGAAGTTTGATTGTAGAATGCCCTATGAAAGTCCAAATGTAAAATGAACATAGAGAATGATGCTCTATAAAAAACACAGCCCTCCATGTCCCAAATTTCATTAATAAAAATAAATAAACAGAAAAAAGGAAGAATGTGCTATGGGGAGTTTTTCTTTTCCCATACCTCATTAGCCCACCTCCGGACACCATGATCTCAGATGAAGGTTACACACATGAACAATCAACCATTATCAATGAAGGCGTTCACATCAGTGTCTATATTCAAACCATAAGGGGTGTAACACCGGACACGATGGATCCAAGTCATTTCCAATCTAGATAATTCTCTGACTAAGGATCCACCCCTCCAGTGTGCACTGTACCTATCTATCCCCAAAAATAGAGTGTTAGCAGGATTCCTATTGTGATGTAAAGCATAGTGTTTTGATACCGAATGGTATTGATATCCATTCTTGATATTAGTAATGTGTTCTCCTAAGCGGACCTGCATGGGGCGTTTGGTACGGCCTATATATTGCAGCCCACAAGGGCATTGCAATAAATACACCACCCCTTTAGTGCTACAAGTGACAAAAGGTTCAATCTTATGGACCCTAGAGGTACTGGAGGATACAAAGGATTCTGTTTTTCTCTGTTTGCTTCTGTTGAGTGAGCATATCTGACACCTTCGACATTGGTGGTAACCGGATAAATTCTGGAAGAAGGATACCTTTTGAGTGGGTGGGTCCACAACATTAGGGGCAATTCTGTCCCGCAACGAAGGGACCCCCCTAAATACAATCTGTGGTTTATGGGGCAAGATTGTTTTAATGATCCTGTCATTTTCTAGAAGGTGCCAGTGTTTTCGCAAGATCCTCGTGATCTGATCATGTTGAGTGGAAAAGCCCGTAATGAACGGTAATGACGGTCCCCCCAAATTAGCCTTGGGGGCCTCATTCAATAGTGAGGCTCTGTCAAGGGCTTCAACTTGTTGCTTAGTTCTAACTAGAAGTTCTTTATCGTATCCTTTTTCTTCTAATCTTTTGGATATGATATCAGCCTGTACCCTGTAGTCTTTAATGTCAGTGCAATTACGCCTCATTCTGGTAAATTGGCTCTTCGGAATGGATTTAAGCCACGGATCATGATGGCAGCTCCCAATGGGGATAAAGGAGTTCCGATCCGTTTTCTTAAAAAAGGAAATGGTTGTAAACATATCACCCTCCTTAGAGATGGTGAGATCGAGGAAATTAATCCTCTCGTAGCTGCTCTCATGGACAAACCTTATCCCCCTATTGTTGTTATTAATTGCAGAGAAGAAGTCCTCAAGCTGAGAGGTGGACCCATCCCATAGGAGGAGGACATCATCTATATACCTAGCCCAAAACTTAAGATGGGGATTTCGGTCTTTATAGATGACGTCCTCCTCCCACTTGGCCATAAATAGGTTGGCCAAACTGGGGGCATATTTTGCCCCCATGGCCACGCCACGTTGTTGGCGATAAAACTGATGACTAAACCAAAAATAATTATGGCCAGCTGCGTATTCAAGCAATTCCAAAATATATGTCTGTTGTTGTGCCTGTAGGGTAGAGAACCTCTTCAAATAGTGTTCCACGGCTGCCACTCAAATGATGAGGGATGATGGTGTATAAGGATGTGACATCCGCAGTCACTAACAATGTCTGGTCATTAGGCCTCTGTTCCGACAGTAAATTAATTATATGTCGGGTGTCCTTCACATATGAGGGCATGGTGTGCACCAATGGTTGGAGGAAATGGTCTATATACTTGCCCACCCGAGACGTGATGGAATCAATCCCACTAACAATGGGACGTCCTGGGGGGCAAGTCAGACTTTTGTGAATCTTGGGTAGACAATACAAAATGGGAATTCTCGGGGCTTTAGGAATGAGGAAGAGTTTTTCTTTTTCATTTAAAATGCCCAATCTAAAACCCTTGTCAACTAAAGGAATTAACGTCTTTTTATAGTCGCGGGTTGGGTCACCTGGTAATCGGACATACGTGTCTTGATCACTTAGAATGTTCTGTATTTCCAGGAGATAAGCATCTCTATCTAAAATGACGATGCCCCCACCCTTATCTGCCGGGCGAATCACTATGTTTTTTTTGTTACAGAGTGAATCCAGCCCTTCCTCAAGGGTCTTATCCATACGTGGATTCGGATTCTTTATAAGTTCCAAATCCCGTATAAGGACATCCCTGAATACCCTCAGTGAAGGAGCCAAAGTTCCAGGGGGATTGAACGTTGAAGCATTAGATAACCCTGAGTGTTGGATTTGTTGTTGTTCAGTAATAGTATGGATAGTTTGATTGGTCGCAAAATGTCGTTTGATATTTACCTTGCGAACAAATCTATGTATATCCATATAGGTTTGAAACTTATTTAACTTTTTAGGGGGTGCAAATTTCAAACCTTTACTCAACAAGGAGGTCTCTGCGGCAGTGAGAGCTTGAGAACTGAGATTAAAGATCCCATCGCTATTCACTTCCTTGATTTTTTTTGACTGTGCTCTCCTCCCCCCTCTGGTTCCTCTTTGTTTTCCACCGGTCTTTTGACCCCTTGATTTGGCCTGGGAAAACCCCAATCCTGCTGTGAATGGTTTGCCCCCTTCCGGTTATTAGAATATTCACCAGAGGGACCTGGTCTCACATGTTCATAATCACGGCCATAGTTGGCGGAATTACCAGATCTCAATTCAGTGGGTCCCTCCCTGTCACTCAAGGGGAAAAAAACGGTTCTGGGTATCAATTCTAAAGTCATAACCATAATCGTTATCCCTTTCAGAATAAGTACGGTCCCTGTAGCGGTATTCATAATCATAATGCCTATTAGGGCCATGATCATAATATGGCGTTCTATCTATTTCCCTTCTGGGGTATTGATGTTCTCTCCCCTGATCACGGAAGGGCCCCCTGTAGTGTGGAGAGCCATATTCATAGTGACCATTCCTTCTTTGTGGTGGAAGAGTATGGTCCCCTGTGAGTTTCTTTGGATATCCTCCTCCGGGCATACCCCTCACCCTAAGTGGGGATTGGTAAGAGGCCCTCCTCCCTCTCTTGTCACCCCTAACATTTCTTGATTGTTTTTTTGAAGTCTGTTGGGTTTGATGTGTTCTAGGTAATTGTTGTGACGATGTGGGAGCTGTGTCCAGGCATTCCTCTCCCTGAGTAATAGCCTCCATCCGAGGATCAGAATGTGCCGTTTGTTCAGCCATTATTTTTTTCTGCCACTCGAAAACCAGGCTAACTTGATAGTCATCATAATCCCTATTGTATTTTTCCCAAGGCGTCTTTCAGGACAGCACCTGAGAGATAGCGACTCCACCCACCGGAAACAGGAAACACCTTCTTCCTCCAAACTTTAAAGGGAGGCGCCTCCCTACCATACCTCAGTTTTTGTGTTTCCTCCGGCCCGGAGGGAACATCTTTTTGAAGGGGAGTCAAGGTCTCTCAGATGCCTGGGAGATAGGGCTTCCTTTTCATTTTTCCTATTCCAAGGTCTGGAAGGTTTACAATACGTGGTGTAATTCATCTGACCAGGACCCAGGGAGTCTTGTTACCATTCTGGAATTTTTACAGGTTGGTGCTGACAAGGGACTAGCAGTTAGTACCTTGAAGGTACAGGTGGCTGCGCTAGCAGTGTTCCTAGAAAGATCTGTGGCCTCAGATCCATTGGTAACCAGATTTTTCAGATCCCTTACGAGATCCAGACCAGCACCACTTAAGTTGTTTCCCAAATGGGATCTGTCGATAGTCCTCCAGGCTCTAACAAGGAGTCCTTTTGAACCTTTGGAAGAAGCGCCACTCAGATATCTCACTTTTAAGTCTGTGTTTCTGATTGCCATGGTCTCTGCACGCAGGATCAGTGAGCTTAATGCTTTATCAGTTAAGGAACCCTATTTATCTATCTTCCCAGATAGGGTTATACTTAGAACAGATCAGAAATTCTTACCAAAGGTAGCTTCAGTACAAAATCGTGTTCAGGACATTGTACTTCCGACCTTCTGCCCCAACCCAGTAGGGGAGAAGGAGACTTGTTTTCACATGTTGGATGTTAGAAGAGTTTTGTTATGTTACTTGGAAAGGACAAAGCTCTTTAGACGTTCAGATTCTCTGTTTGTGCTATTTTCAGGCAACAGGAAAGGTTGCCAGGCTTCTAAAATCTCTTTAGCAAGGTGGCTGAAGCTAGCCATTTCAGAGGCTTATTCGCATGCAGGCGTGTCTCCTCCTGCAGGAATTTCTGCACACTCAACAAGAGCATTAGCGGCCACTTGGGCAGAGAGAGCTGGTGCCACCCCTGAACAAATCTGCAAGGCGGCAACTTGGTCAAGTTTTCACACATTCGTGAAACATTACAGGCTGGACCTCACATCTGCTAATGATCAGGCGTTTGGCAGAAAGGTCCTGCAAGCTGTTGTCCCGCCCTAAGGGGGTAAGTCTCTGTTATCCTCTCAGGTGCTGTCCTGAAAGACGCCTTGGGAAAAACCAAGTTAGACTTACCGGTAACTTGTTTTCCAGAAGTCTTTCAGGACAGCAACATCCCGCCCTATTGTATTGTATATACTATGCTGTGACTAACGTATGTGTTTATGTGTTCCAGCCGGGGCCGGAGGTCTTCTCTACTACAACTGAGGTATGGTAGGGAGGCGCCTCCCTTTAAAGTTTGGAGGAAGAAGGTGTTTCCTGTTTCCGGTGGGTGGAGTCGCTATCTCTCAGGTGCTGTCCTGAAAGACTTCTGGAAAACAAGTTACCGGTAAGTCTAACTTGGTTTTTTGCGTTTTTTGATTTTTTTGTTCCCTTTCCTCTTTGTCAAGTGTTTTAATCAGGGAACTGGTTCTTTCTTTATATTCCTCACCGTTTTTGTAAGGAAGGAGACTGTCTTTGAGAGTCTTGATTTCCAAATCTAATCTCGTGAGTTTATCTTTTTTGCGAGTTACCAGGAACTGGAGGAAGTCAGTACCAGCATTATTGAAATACCGGAACCATTCTTCAAGCTCCGTCTCTCCTTTTTTGTGGGCAGACCTCCCACCTCAAGCTTCTAGGGACCATTTTTAAACGGATGTAAGTTTCCAAGAAAGCCACATCCCATTGTGTATGGATTTCTGAGACCATAAGATTTTTTAGTCTCATGAAGAGGCCTCCCAAATCATTATCCCCATCCTTATAGGTTTCAAAGACCCCATCGGTGTTGACTTTCTTTGATGTCCTATACTCAAAGATATCCATGTTTATGGAATAATCTCTTCTTTCCCAAAAGAATCTACTATTCTCACTATAAGTGGGAAAATGTATAACAAAATGAACTTGAAAAAAACAAAAGTGCACAGCAATATATCAGATGTGAACGTGATATACAACGTATGTGACAATAAATGACAAAAAATCAACAAAAAAATTAGTGACAATGTGAGTGAATGAACGCTCTAGGACGCGTTCAGGGATTGCTGCTGTATAGTGTGTCTCAATAAGCAACTGTAATATCGTAAAAAATACTGCGCTATCCCATAAGTGGAAATGATCCCCACATGTGTGTGATGAAAAGACAAATATCTCAAACCAAAAATTGAAATGTAAAATGCTGCTGCAACCTTAGATGTGAAACAACCTCCACCATACTAGCTATACAATTTTAAAGGCTGCGCTGCTAGTGCAAATACATGATCATATTAACTGAAAATACCATAATTATGAATGAACACAAGTGAATTGTTTCATAACAAAAAAAAAAAAAAAAAAAAAATGCACATAAATCGCATGCAAAAAAAAGAATCGCATGCAAAAAAAATGAGTGGAACATTCAGTAAACAAAAACGATTAAATAGAGTCCATTTAGTCATAGATTGAAATGAACTGTAGGTCTTGTGGGTGTAGAAAATGGTTGGATAGAGGGAGAAAGACACCCTTCCTTCAAGTGATATAAAGATTATCTCCGTAGGGAACGTGATGTTAAAATAGAGAGAAGATCCTCCACCTCAAGTAAGGTAAGCCCCTTACCAGATCCAAAGATCTCCTGTCACAGAGATCATGCACACATGTGGCTGTGTCCCCCAGCCACTGGGTCTCTGTCAGTGCGCAGATCGGAAGCCACCTCTCCAGGAAATCAATCCAAACGTGATTTATCCGCTCACAGACCATGGATAAATAGGAAAGAAATGCTCCATAGCGTAATACAGTTAAAATCCACTTTAATTTATAAAATTAAAGCCCATGTGATATTTCAGTTTTTTTCTTTTTTAATAAATCTGCAAAAAATGTCAACAATTCTGTGTTTTTCTGTCAATATGGGGTGCTGTGTGTACATTGAGGAAAAAAAATGAACTTAAATGATTTTAGCAAATGGCTGCAATATAACAAAGAGTGAAAAATTTAAGGGGGTCTGAATACTTTCCGTCCCCACTGTATGTACAGGGAGCTGCCCTGTCTGTGGCAGGTAAACCACCCCTTTTATAACAATAAAACAAAGAGGAAGGCAGCGCTGGATCATTTGCTGGAATTTTGTGAAGCCGGTGATCCCCCACGGAAGACATCCCCCTATATGAAGCCCCTAATTGGTGGCATGAGGAGCACTTATAATAGGGAGTGCAAGAAGGTCCAGGATTCCCAGAGATCAGGAGCTGCAGCAGATGACATTTATGTACCCAGGCTGTGGTACTATGACAGACTGCATTTTCTGGCAGGCCAGACTTAACCCAGGCCAGCACTCTCCAGTCTTCCTTTAAGGCTTCCTTCCACCTCAGCAGAGGTTTCCGACGTCCAACCTGGGCCTTCCAGCCAGGAAGAAGTGGGGGAGCCCAGCTTGATCCAGGTTTAGCATTGTTCAACATATTTCTAGTCAAATAATTAATGATGTTAACTAGATGTTGTTCAGTAATTTCTGATTTTACAAAGTGTTTTACATATCAATAGACAGTAGTGGCCACAAATGATTTGGACAAGAATGAAAAATGCTGGGGTCAGAATGAGTCTTTTTTTCTATTTTATTACATTCAATTTGCAACAGTCATGAGCTGAAAATTGTGTGTTATTGTTCAACCAAAAACTAAAACTCCCTTTTTCATACAGACAGGAAAGTCTCAGCCAGGAAGAGGCTGTGGAAAGTGGCAGCCGGAGGTGGCGGGGGTAAGTGGCAGCCAGGAAGTGGCCGGGTCCAGTAGCCTGCCCGAATCCCAGGTCCCTCCCCTCCGCCTTCCAAAAAAAAGTCCCAGGAAGAGGAGTAACCTGGAGGAGGCAGCACTTGGCCTATTTCGGAAGGCTACTGCGGCCCTCAGAACCCCCCCCCCCCCACCAATAATCAAGATGACTATGCCTACATGGCAGCCTACAAAATGGAGGAGGACCAATGCCTCTTATGTGAGGAAGTTATGTTACAAGCCCTAAATAAGGGGTTGAGGGACAAACTCACAAGCCAAAGCCACGTTTGTGAGTTCAACCATGGCCGTCCTCCACCTCTTGCCACAGCTACAACACAACACCAGAGACACATCCTGGAAGCAAGCGTGGAAGGAAGACAGGAAAGTGATGGCCTGGGTTCAGTCTCGTCTGACAAGACGCAGGCTGTTGTAAGACCACAGCCTGGGGACAGATATGTCATCTGCTGCTGTTCTTGATCTCTTGTAGTCCTGGACCGGATTGTGCTCACTATTATAAGGACTCCTCAGGCCACCAATTTTGACTGTAAAATAATTGATGTCTGCCCTGGGGTACAAAGGCTTCGCAAATTTCACCAGTTTTTCCAGCGTTGCCTTCCTCTTTATTTTGTTATGACCCATAATAAATGGCTATTTATTTTTCACAAATACTTGCCTATGTGTCTTACTTTAAAAAGGACAGTTTGTTTTTGAGTAGGCAGGTACATTTCAAAAATACAATGTCAAATTAACAAGGGACACCAACACCAACCTCCTTGAGGTTAAAAAATACAAGATAATAATAGTGTTGTGGTAACTTGACACAAAACGAAAGAGAAAAAATTCTGGAGAGCACTAAAAAAAAAAAAAAAATCTAGATATAAATAATATAAAAAAAAAATTCTAAACATTATTATGGAGATCTGCCGAAATAAAAATATTCATGAGATCACGAAAAATAATAAAGAAATCACTTTGTCAGAACTCTGTGTGACTATCAGCAGCAAAACACCTTCATTATTCTAGCATTCTAAAGAAGAAGAGAATACGCTGCATTAAAAGATTTTAAAATTTGCAGCGTGATGAATGTGCTATCTCCATTACAAAAGCTAGTTTTACCAGAACGAGCGCTTCCGTCTCGTACTTGATTCAGAGCAGGCGTGGAACTTTGTGCGTTGGAATTGTGCACACACACGATCGGATTTACGAGAACGGATTTTGTTGTTGGAAAATTTGAAATCTAGATCTCAAATTTTGTTTGTCGGAAATTCTGACGGAAAATGTCCGATGGAGCCTACACACGGTCAGAATTTCCGACCACAAGCTCCCATCGAACATTTGTTGGAAAATCCGTTAGTGTCCATGCGGCATCAGTGTTACAAGGTTGCAGGTGTGTCAAATTTTGGTGTTATCGCTCTCTATCTATCTCTCTATCTCTCCCTCATACTGGTCACTGGAAGTTCAACATGGCACCTCATGCCAAAGAACTCTGAGGATCTGAAAAAAAAAAATTGTTGCTCTACATAAAGATGGCCTAGGCTAGTGGATTGCCAAAACCTTGAAACTGGGCTGCAGCATACTGACCAAGACCATACAGCAGTTTAACAGGACAGGTTCCACTCAGAACAGGCCTCACCATAGTCGACCAAAGAAGTTGAGTGCACGTGCTCAGCGTCATATCCAGAGGTTGTCTTTGCAAAATAGACGTATGAGTGCTGCCAGCATTGCTGCGGACCTTGAAGGGGTGGGAGGTCAGCCTGTCAGTGCTCAGACCACATGCCGCACACTGCATCAAATTGGTCTGCATGGCTGTCATCACAGAAGGAAGCCTCTTCTAAAGATGCACAAGAAAGCCCACAAACAGTTTGAAGACAAGCAGACTAAGGACATGGATTACTGGAACCATGTCCTGTGGTCTAATGAGACCAAGTTAAGCTTATTTGGTTCAGATAGTGTCAAGTGTGTGTGGCGGCAAGCAGGTGAATAGTACAAAGACAAATGTCTTTCCTACAGTCAAGCATGGTGGTGGGAGTGTCATGAGTGCTGCTGCTATTGGGGAGCTTCAGTTTATTGAGGGAACCATGAATGCCAACATGTACTATAACATACTGAAGCAGAGCATGATTCCCCCCCCCCTTCGGAGACTGGGCCGCAGGACAGTATTCCAACATAACGACCCCAAACACATCTCCAAGACTACCACTGCCTAGCTAAAGAAGCTGAGGGTAAAGGTGATGGACTGGCCAAGCATGTCTCCAGACCTAAACCCTACTGAGTATCTGTGGGGCATCCTCAAACGGAAGGTGGAGGAGCGCAAGGCCTCTAACATCCACCAGCTCCGTGATGTCGTCCATGGAGGAGTGGGAGAGGGCTCCAGTGGCAACCTGCAAACCTCTGATTAACTCCATGCCCAAGAGGCAGTGCCTGAAAATAATGGTAGCCACACAAAATAATGACACTTTGGGCCCAATTTGGACATTTTCACTTAGGGGTGTACTCCCTTTTGTTGCCAACGGTTTAGACATTAATGGCTGTGTGAGTTATTTTGAGGGGACAGAACATTTACACTGTTATACAATCTGTACACTCACTACTTTACAAAGTGTCATTTCTTCAGAGTTGTCACATGAAAAGATATAATAGAATATTTACAAAAATGTGAGGGGTGTACTCGCTTTTGTGAGATACTGTATGTATGTGTGTGTGCACGCATAAGAAAGCAATTGAACAGTAGTCACACCTGGCAGTGTCTTGTTGGACAAACAAATCCGGAAATTAGCTGAAGATCATGAATGAACTCGGGCATGTTTCGACACTAGTCTGAATCCATATGAGCTATCCTGCCAGGAAGCTGTCACTGTCAGTTACTTGGCAGGATAGCTCATGCACGCATGAGCTCACCCCTTCTACCATGCCAGTGTAAGAACAATTAACCCATAAAACAAAACCTGACAAGGAATTTTTTTTTTTCCAAAAATATATAAAGGGCTTTGTTAAAGCAGAACTATGGGATTTTCAAAAAATCCCCCATTAGTGAACACACACACACACACACACACACACACTAAACAGTTATTACATTTGTGAAATTTCTTACCGTTTTTGAGATATGTCTGGTTTAATTTTCAGAAGGTCTTTCTCTTTTCTCTTTGTCTTTCTGTCTATTCTTTCCCATGAATACTTGGGATGGGAGTGCGCTATCAATCATAACGGCGGAAGGCGGAGCATCAGCGAGCAGTGTTCTCGTATCCTATACTTGACACAGCAGGACATCCCCGCTGTGTCATACAAGTGATTACTGATGATGAATCTGCTCTGCACGGAGATGGTAGGCGGAGGGCCGGCGGTGATGGGGGGGGGGGGCATGACTGTCAGGAAATGGAGGAGGACACCTCCATGGGCGGAACAGACCGGGGGGCTGTGAGACCCCCTCTGCCCACTACCGGAAATGAAACTCCCTGCTCGGCTTTCAGAGGACTACAAGGGTGCATGTCAGACCGCTGGCTGAGCTTAGGAGAGAGATAGCAGCCAGCGGTCTTACAAACAGGATGTCAGCGGGCAATAACTGTTTTCAAGCAAGTTCAGCCAATTGCAGAGGAACTACAGAGCTCAGAAGAACATGGATGGCAAAGTTGGTGAAGGTAAATCAGCAACAAGGACATGTAAAAAAATGTTTGCCCGAAGTTCTGCTTTAAAGAAGCGTAGGCTACAGCTGCTGGTAGGTGTATGATGAGTGGTAGCAGTCATCTTGCTGCATTGCCTGGTTTATTACCTGGGAAGAAGAAGATTGCCTTAATTCAATGGAAAGGATTGTGCTGTCTGCAGATGGCAGGAGGAGTGTTCAGTAGTGGCTGCACCTCCCAAATGGGGGTGGCTTGTAGGGGAGCCAAATTATGTTTGTGGAGGAGTAGTGCTTAAAGGAGGAGAGAAATGGCTGAGATGGGGGTTGGTATGGATGCTGGGTGTACTGTTGTGGGAAAAAAGTTGGCAGAGGAGTGCAAGGCTGTTGGGTTGTATGGACCTGGAGGTGGTGGAAGTGCAAGAAATGGCATGGGAAGGGAGAAAGGAGTTGAGGACGGAGGAACGAGACATTGAAGTTCATGATTCTGATCCTCATCTGCACTTCATACTTCCATGGTACCTTATTTACAAGACCCCTGAGGCTGTTGCAATTTCCTTGCATATCAGATCTGCATTCCTCTATTCAATCGGAAACAGTTGACCTAATGTGCAAGAGCTGCACAAATTGTGGGTTTCCTCTGCCTCGTGCAGGCCTTCTCATTAGCCTGTGCCTTTTTAACACAATGGTCTGTGTAGGTACAGCCTCCACTTCTGGCTCATGGGTGAATCATGTGAAGGTGCTATTCATGGATTAGCTTTCCTGTGCCTCCTCAAAAGGGTTGCTGTTCCTTCATTTCAGTGGATTTTCCCAGCTGCTTTTCATGCTGGGGATACAATATATGCATTTTAACCATAATATTTTGTATATCTCCAGTTATTTAAAGAGGAGTTCCACCCAGGGGGGCCAACAAAAAAAAAAAAAAAATTAAAAGTCAGCAGCTACAAATACTGCAGCTGCTGACTTTTAATTGGACAATTACCTGTCCCTGGGTCCAGCGATGCGGGGGATCGAAGCCCCGCTCGTCCCCACCCCCCCCCCCCTCCCGCTCGACGCCGGCATTTCAACTGTGGGCGCCGGGCTGTGGCTTCACAGCCTGGCACCCACTGCGCATGTGCGAGCAGGGCCGCGCGCCGTGATTGGCCGCTCAATCACCTGGGACCTGTAATGGGTCCCAGATGATTGACAGGAGGGAGGGAGCATAGCGGAGCCCTTCCTGTGCTTGGGGGGGAAGTGATGTCACCAGCCCAGGCAAAGGAACAGGCAGACTACGAGGGACCACCTAGCAACAGGCATTTAGAGGTAAGTGAAAAAAAAAAAAATATCCAAATGTTGTTTTTTTTTTTTTTTTTGTTTTTGTTTTTTTTTTAGAATTTTTACAGGTATTTTTGTTTTTTGGGTGGAACCCCACTTTAAAAAAAAATGTTTTATGAAGGAATCTTCCATATATTAGTGGGATTTCCTACGAGAGTCTTAACTTCCACCTTTTAATGCTAGGGTAAAATCTGTGCGGGAAAACAGTCAAGGGCACCACCAACGTGCTGAAATAATGTGTTCTATTTAATTACTTTGAAATTGTGGGGATATAGAATACGTTCAACATTATCCTGTACATAAAGTGGCATGATATAAGGTCACATTGGCTTAAGTCCCATATTAATATATGGAATAATACATTTTGTTATCACAGATGGCATCTGTTTTAACCAAATCACCTACTCCAATTTGCAGAAATGTAGCCCCAAATTATGTGTGCCCCAGTCCTTTTATTTTTGGGGCAGAGCTGTGTAAATCTCAGGATTGGATTGATAGAAATACAAATCCTTTGACAGGTAAACCAGCTCCTTCTTCCCCTTCATCCTTCTATATATATTACAGTGGGGACGGAAAGTATTCAGACCCCCTTAAATTTTTCATTCTTTGTTATATTGCAGCCATTTGCTAAAATCATTTACGTTCATTTTTTTTTCCTCATTAATGTACACACAGCACCCCATATTGACAGAAAAACACAGAATTGTTGAAATTTTTGTAGATTTATTATAAAAGAAAAACTGAAATATCACATGGTCCTAAGTATTCAGACCCTTTGCTCTGACACTCATATATTTAACTCATGTGCGGTCCATTTTTTCTGATCATCCTTGAGATGGTTCTACACCTTCATTTGAGTCCAGCTGTGTTTGATTATACTAATTGGACTTGATTAGGAAAGCCACACACCTTTCTATATAAGACCTTACAGCTCACAGTGCATGTCAAAGCAAATAAGAATCATGAGGTCAACATAATCCTTAAATGGCAGACGTTTGAGACGACCAGAACCCTTCCTAGAGCCAAGCCAAACTGAGCTATCGGGGGAGAAGAGCCTTGGTGAGAGAGGTAAAGAAGAACCCAAAGATCACTGTGTGCTGTCGGGAGATGGGAGAAAGTTGTAGAAAGTCAACCATCACCGCAGCCCTCCACCAGTCGGGGCTTTATGGCAGAGTGGCCATAAAGCCCTGACCATGGCCATAAAGCTCCTCAGTGCAAGACACGTGAAAGCCCGCATGGAGTTTGCTAAAAAAAACACCCGAAGGACTCCAAGATGGTGAGAAATAAGATTCTCCTGGTCTGATGAGACCAAAATAAAACTTTTTGGCCTTAATTCTAAGCGGTATGTGTGGAGAAAATCAGGCACTGCTCATCACCTGTCCAATACAATCCCAACAGTGAAGCATGGTGGTGGCAGCTGCAGGGACAGGATGACTGGTTGCAATCGAGGGAAAGATGAATGCGGCCAAGTACAGGGATATCCTAGACTAAAACCTTCTCCAGAGTGCTCAGGACCTCAGACTGGGCCAAAGGTTTACCTTCCAGCAAGACAATGACCCTGAGCACACAGCTAAAAGGAGTGGCTTCACAACAACTCTGTGACTGTTCTTGAATGGCCCAGCCAGAGCCCTGACTTAAACCCAATTGAGCATCTCTGGAGAGACCTAAAAATGGCTGTCCACCAACGTTTACCAACCAACCTGACAGAACTGGAGAGGATCTGCAAGGAGGAATGGCAGAGAATCTCCAAATCCAGGTGTGAAAAACTTGTTGCATCTTTCCCAAAAAGACTCATGACTGTATTAGATCAAAAGGCTGCTTCTACTAAATACTGAGCAAAGGGTCTGAATACTTAGGACCATGTGGTATTTCAGTTTTTCTTTTTTAATAAATCTGCAAAAAATGTCAATTCTGCATTTTTCTGTCAATATGGGGTGCTGTGTGTACATTGAGGAAAAAAAATGAACTTAAATGATTTTAGCAAATGGCTGCAATATAACAGAGTGAAAAATTTTAAGGGGGTCTGAAAATGTATCTCTCAATCTCGCTTGTGTATTTGGTGGCATGCCTGGAAGCTAGTTTCAAATTCTTCCTGTAGTGGCTGTATGTACACAAGGTTGGGTGTCTAGCATCCCTACATTGACAGATCTCCGTCATCGCCACCGCCTCCGGCGTCGCGGCGCGTGCCCCTTAGTGATCTAAAGGCTAATGTGTGTGTGTGTGTGTGTGTATATATATGTGTGTATATGTATGTGTATGTGTGTGTATATATATATATATATATATATATATATATATATATATATATATATATATATATATATATATATATATATATATATATATAATATACACAGCGGGGCAAAAAAGTATTTAGTCAGCCACCAATTGTGCAAGTTCTCCCACTTAAAAAGATGAGAGGCCCGTAATTGTCATCATAGGTATACCTCAACTATGAGAGACAAAATGTGGAAACAAATCCAGACAATCACATGTCAATGTCTGATTTTTGAAAGAATTTATTTGCAAATTATGATGGAAAATAAGTATTTGGTCACCTACAAACAAGCAAGATTTCTGGCTCACAGACCTGTATCTTCTTTTTAAGAGGCTCCTCTGTCCTCCACTCATTACCTGTATTAATGGCACCTGTTTGAACTTGTTATCAGTATAAAAGACACCTGTCCACAACCTCAAACAGTCACACTCCAAACTCCACTATTGTGAAGACCAAAGAGCTGTCAAAGGACACCAGAAACAAAATTGTAGACCTGCACCAGGCTGGGAAGACTGAATCTGCAATAGGAAAGCAGCTTGGTGTGAAGTCAACTGTGAAATCAACTGTGGGAGCAATAATTAGAAAATGGAAGACCTACAAGACCACTGATAATCTCCCTCGATCTGGGGCTCCATGCAAGATCTCACCCCGTGGGGTCAAAATGATCACAAGAACGGTGAGCAAAAATCCCAGAACCACACAGGGGGACCTAGTGAATGACCTGCAGAGAGCTGGGACCAACGTAACAAAGGCTACCGTCAGTAACACACTACACCGCCAGTGATTTAGATCCTGCAGTGCCAGACGTGTCCCCCTGCTTGAGCCAGTACATGTCCGGGCCCGTCTGAGGTTTGCTAGAGAGCATTTGGATGATCCAGAAGAGGATTGGGAGAATGTCATATGGTCAGATGAAACCAAAGTAGAACTGTTTGGTAGAAACACAATTCCTCGTGTTTGGAGGAGAGAGAATGCTGAGTTGCAACCAAAGAACACCATACCTACTGTGAAGCATGGGGGTGGCAACATCATGCTTTGGGGCTCTTTCTCTGCAAAGGGAGCAGGGCGACTGATCCATGTACATGAAAGAATGAATGGGGCCATGTATCGTGAGCTTTTGAGTGCAAACCACCTCCCATCAGCAAGGGCATTGAAGATGAAACGTGGCTGGGTCTTTCAGCATGACAATGATCCCAAACACACCGCCCGGTCAACGAAGGAGTGGCTTCGTAAGAAGCATTTCAAGGTCCTGGAGTGGCCTAGCCAGTCTCCAGATCTCAACCCTATAGAAAACCTTTGGAGGGAGTTGAAAGTCCATGTTGCCCAGCGACAGCCCTAAAACATCACTGCTCTAGAGGAGATCTGCATGGAGGAATGGGCCAACATACCAGCAACAGTGTGTGACAACCTTGTGAAGACTTACAGAAAACGTTTGACCTCTGTCATTGCCAACAAAGGATATATAACAAAGTATTGAGATGAACTTTTGATATTGACCAAATGCTTATTTTCCACCATAATTTGCAAATAAATTCTTTGAAAAACTCAGACCATGTGATTGTCTGGATTTGTTTCCACATTTTGTCTCTCATAGTTGAGGTATACCTATGATGACAATTACAGGCCTCTCATCTCTTTAAGTGGGAGAACTTGCACAATTGGTGGCTGACTAAATACTTATAATAAATATATAATTTCTTGGCCATTTTTCAGAGAATATGAATAACAAACATTTTTCACTCATGGTTAGTGTTTGGCTGAAGCCATGTATTATCACTCAACTGTGTTTTTTACCAAATACCCAAATGATCCTGATCAAAAGTTTACATACCCCTGTTCTTAATATCGTGCATTGCCCCCTTTTAAGATCAATGACAGCTTGAAGTATTTGTGGATGAGGCTCTTTATCTTCTCAGATGGTAAAGTTGCCCATTCCTCTTGGCAAAAAGCATCCAGTTCCTGTAAATTCTTGAGCTGTCTTGCATGAACTGCATGTTTGAGATCTCCCCAGTGGCTCAATGATATTGAGATGGCCAACGCTGTATCCTGGCCTAGGCTGACAAGGCCCAGGCCTAGGGCAGCACTTTGCAGGGGGGCAGCACGGAAAGAGTCCCCACCGGCTTTCGCTACACTGTTAGTTTAGCACCAGTCTTATGGGGTGGACTGGGCTGAGAGGCAAATTGGTCTAGCGCGCCCCATAAAGCAGCCGCACTGCTTCCGGTATGCAGGCGGCTGGCATTCCGCAACTGGGGGGGGGGGGGGGCTGGTTCTAATTTTGACTGTCCTATCATCCTGGACCACAAACCTTCCTCACGGTGCTATGTTTTCTGCTGCACCATTGGCATAGTTATCTTCTTAGACCTCTCCATAAAATTATCAGAAAATTGTGCTTAAAGTAGAACTATAGGCAACACTTTTTTTTTATTTTTTCATTTTGAATAGAGTAAGGGAGGGTTATGGCCCCTGTCAGGTTATATATTTTTTTTTTTTTACCATCCCTGTCCCTTCACTTCCTGCCCCATATCCAAACAGGAAGTGAGAGGAAATCTGTGCAAATTAAGGGAATCCATTGGCCCACAGAACTAGTGTCCCCACTCCAAAAATTTCAGGGCAGGTCTTAAACAGCAAGGGGTGTGGCCTTGACAGGAAGTGGTGGGTCATATTTAAATTGGGGGGTACACGAGTTTAGTCAGACCTAGGATGGCACAAAACCTTAATACACTACTGGAGATGGCCACTCCAGAACCTTCACTTTATTCTGCTGTAGCCTATGACAGGTCAACTTGGCCTTGTGTTTTGGATCATTGTCATGTTGGAATGTCCAAGTACGTCCCATGCGCAGCTTCCTGGCTAATGAATGCAAATGTTCCTCCAGTATTTTTTGATAACATCATAACTGCATTCATCTTGCCATCAATTTTGACCAAATTTCCTGTGCCTTTTTGTAGCCCACACATCCCCAAATCATCAGCGATACACCTCCGTGTTTCACAGTAGGAATGGTGTACCTTTTTCATCATTGGCCTTGTTGACTCTTCTCCAAATGAAGCATTTATGGTTGTGGCCAAAAAGCTAATTTTTGGTCTCATCACTCCAAATGACTTTGTGCCAGGTTTGATGCTGGTCTCTGTGCTGTTTGGTGTATTGTAAGCAGGATACTTTGTGGCATTTGCGTAGTAATGTCTGGCAACTCGACCATGCAGCCCATCTTTCTTCAGGTGCCTCCTTATTGTGCATCTTGAAACAGCCAGACCACATGTTTTCAGAGAGTCCTGTATTTCACCTGAAGGTGTGTGTGTGTGTGTGTGTGTGTGTGTGTGTGTGTCTCCCTGGCAGTTGTGGCTGAAATTCTAGTTGGTCTACCTGACCATGGTTTGCTCTTGATTAGAGTTTGAACACTGCTGATTGCCATTCCCAATTCCAATCCAATTTGTATATCCCTTTCCTGTTGTTTTATACAGTTCAACTACTTTTTCCCGCAGATCCTTTGACAACTCTTTTGCTTTCCCATGACTCAGAATCGTCGGTGCAGCACTGGATGAAAGATGGAAGGGTCTGTCAGGAGTCCAGAAATATATATATATATATGTGTTTCTGGACTCCTGACAGACCCTTCCATCTTTCATCCAGTGCTGCACCGACGATTCTGAGTCATGGGAAAGCAAAAGAGTTGTCAAAGGATCTGCGGGAAAAAGTAGTTGAACTGTATATATATATATATATATATATATATATATATACAAGCAAACGGATCACAGGTGAGGGGTGGTTACCTTTTTTTAATAGCCATTCAAACCCCTTTGTGCCAACTTGTGTGCATGTTATCAGGCCAAAATCACCAGGGTATGTAAACTTTTGATCAGGGTCATTTGGGTAGTTTCTGTTGTGATTATGATTTAAAGAGTTAACACAGTTGATTGATAATAAATGGCTGCAGCCAAACACTAACCATTAGTAAAAAAGTGTTTTTGTTATCAATCATATTCTCTGAAAAATGGCCAAGAAATTATAAATTCTGCCAGGGTATGTAAACTTATGAGCACAACTGTGTGGGTAGGGTTAGAGAAATCCATCTCTCTCTCGTGTGTGTGTGTGTGTGTGTGTAATATAAAAAAATAAATATATATATATACAATTTTCACAAGTGAGACGACCAGATGATCAGAGCGCAACGCAGGGAACACCGATAACCGCTTTCATTTGCTGTGTTCCTGTCACTCAACGTCATATACAGCCCCGCCCCCTGGCCGGGGTACTTTGATTAACAGCCCACCCATCCCGGGATTGGACAGGTGATCTGTCTATCAAAGTCCCGGGACCAGAAGGAGGGGCTGTATCTGACAGCGAGCGGCAGGGAACACAGCAATTGAAATGAAAGCATTTATTGCTGTGTTCCCTGCGTTGCGCTCTGATCATCCAGGCCATCTTTCCCCTCACTCGTCCTCCATGCCTAACAGAAGAGCCTGATTGCCCCTCTCCCTCCACCGATAAAAGTGATCTTGTGGCGAATCTGCTGCAGAAACCACTTTTATCTAAATGTGGACTGCCCGCTGAAGAAGAGGATATGGGCGTTATGGCAGCTAGCTATTCCTCTTCAAAATGGCGATGTAAAACAGAGGGCGGGTCTGTAATCAGTTAAAAAGCGAGCTGTATGACTTTCTAATACTTTTAACTGTTTGTATATACAGGCAGTATACGGAGGGAGAAACAGGAAGTGAGGGGAAAGCTACCCCTTGGAAGGGAATTTCACTCCTGTAAGAGTTATCATGGGGGGGGGGGGGAGGTGTTTCCACAATCCAAAATTTTCAAAATCCAATTGTCACAGGGACAGAAAGTGAGGTGAAATCTTCTGAACAGGGGCACAGACAGCAAAACAAATGTTATAGGGATGTGAACCCTTCTCTATGCTATTCAAAAAACTGAATTATTTTTTGCCTGGAGTTGCACCAAGAAAAAAAACCGGAAAATTGAATACTTACCTTTCCGTAATTTTCCTTTCCTGGTGCCTACCCATGGCAGCATACCAATGGTTGGTTGCTCCGCCCCCGACCAACCCACAGGACCACTTTAACTCTATAAATAAAAGAGTTGTTCCTCCCCACCGTCATTCTTGTAACTAGATCTCAGAAAACTAAGGATTATTGAAGGGAGGGTGTATGCTGCCATGGGTAGGCACCAGGAAAGGAAAATTACGGAAAGGTAAGTATTCAATTTTCCGTTTTTCCTGGTGCCTCCATGGCAGCATACCAATGGTAAATAACTCGCTTACAGGGAGGGTACTGCAATAAGAAATTTTAATAAAAAACTACAGCCTTGACATTTGTAAGGTCCTTTCCCCAAATTCCCGGGAAGTAAGAACCGCTGGGTCTACACTATAGTGAGACATGTTGAATGACGACCAACTAGCTGCTCGGCAAATTGTCTCAGGGGAGACCCGCGCCAATGCTGCCCAAGAAGAGGCCATTCCCCGAGTGGAATGCGTGCTGACCGCATCTGGAACTGCCAGACCACTAGCCCGATAGGCCCTTTGGATTAATTTAACGATCCAGCTTGCTAAGGTCGTCTTGGATGCTGCCATTCCCTTTCTGGCGCCTTTTGGTATGACAAACAGTCTTTGATCTTTGCGAAACTGTTGTGTTGAGTTTAAATAGTGTCTCAGGGATCTGGCTACATCTAGCTCATGTAATCTTGAAGACTCTGGATCTTCTCCAAATGCTGGGAGAACCCATTCCTGATTAAGATGATAGAGAGAAGGTACCTTAGGAATGAATTGATGGATGGGTTGCAAAACCACCCTGTCTGGGAAGAAGGTGATGTAAGGTTCCCATGATCCTAGAGCTTGGATTTCCGATACTCTGCGAGCCGAGGTGATGGCAATCAAGAATACTGCTTTTAAGGAAATGTCCTCTAGGGTGCAATCTTCTGTGGGAGCAAAGGGAGGATTTGATAGGACATCCAGCACAATCGTCAAGTCCCATTTGGGGTATAATGCTTTCCTGGGAGGTCGCAATCTCAGGACTGCCTTCAAAAAGCATTCGACCAGAGGGTTCAAAGCCCATCGTGTATCTGTCAGGGCTGAGAGAGCCGAGACCTGGACCTTAAGAGTGTTTAGACCTAAACCTAGATCCAAGCCATTCTGTAGGAAGAGAAGCACATTCTGGACCCCAGGGTCCATGGGATCGAAATGATTAAACTCTGCCAGTTCTGTAAATTTTCTCCATATTCTGTAATAGGTGGAATTAGTGGAAGACTTCCTTGCCTGTAGAAGTGTTTGAATAACATTATGTGAGCACCCTAAATCATCCAGCCTTTTCCGCTCAATTTCCAGACCCTCAAGTCTAGGATTTCCGGATGCGGGTGAGAGAAGTCGTTTTGAGACAGAAGGTCGTTCAGGTGTGGAAGAGGAAGCGGTCTGCATACAGCCAAGTTGACTAGGAGTGTGAACCACGGTCTCTTGGGCCAGTATGGGATTACTGCCAAGACTGTGACTTTCTCCGTCGTCAGGCGCTGAAGAAACCTCAAAATCAGAGGAGTCGGAGGAAATGCGTATCCTTTCTGAAAATTCCAAGGCTGGGCTAGAGCGTCTACTCCTGCTGACCCTGGGGACGGGAACCTTGAGAAGAACAGAGGCGTCTTCGCGTTGAGTGGAGAGGCAAATAGGTCGATTTGGGGGGTGCCCCATTGTTGGCATATCCAGTCGAAAACCTTGGGATTCAGGGACCACTCGTTGTTGTTGACGAATGATCTTGACAGATGGTCGGCTAACTGGTTCTCAGACCCTGGGATGTTTGAAGCCCGCAGGTTGATTAAGTTCCTCTCGGCCCAGATCAGAATGGGCGTCACTTCACTGAGTAGAGACCTGCTGTGTGTTCCCCCCTGGTTCTGGACATGGGCCACTGCCGCTTTGTTGTCCATCTGTAGGAGTATGGATTTTCCTCTGAGGTAGGTGGCTAAATGTAAGATTGCCATCCATGCCGCCCTTAGTTCCAGTATGTTCGATACTACCACCTCCGAATCGAACTGCCATCTCCCTTGGACTAGTTGACCTTGGAAGTGCGCACCCCAGCCCAACTGACTTACGTCTGACGTAAGAATGGTCCATGAGATGGGCCCTAGGGAACAGTGAATCTTCAGGTTGGATGGTCTCGTCCACCACCAGAGACTGGACTTCATTATGGATGTGACTAATATCCTCTGATCCAGGCGATTCTTCCTCCACTGTGCCGGAAAGCCCAGTTGGAATCCCCGCAGATGCCACCTGGCCCACTTCACCATGGGTATACAAGAGGAAAGGGAGAGCAGGAGACTCAGACAGTCTGATGACAACATGGAGTGGCTTGCCAATACTCTCTTTACCTTCCTTATCAGGACAGGAATCTTTTCTAGGGGAAGTGAAACTGCCCTCTCTGGAGTGTTGTCTTTGTCTCCTGTAGCTTCCAGGAGGCATTGACCACATACCAATTTATCAGGGAGGGCTTGTTTGCCACACACCCAGCATGCTTTCTCTCCTGGATACACAGGTATGTGCTGGGAGTCCTGTTTACTAGAGGTATGTCGGGATGATCTGTTCCCACTGCGGGAAGTATGGGCCGAGGACGAATGAGAATGACCCGAGCTCCTATGGTCCTTTGATCTTCTATCCATAGAATCTCTATGGGATGATCTGCGGGAAGATCCGTGATGCGGGCTAAGACCAAAAATAGAAACAAAGACAAGGGTGTTTCAATCAGCCCGGGGTGCTATTTTCTCTTGATAAAAAAACTTACCTGAAAGTTGCAGCCCTTACCTAGTAGTATGTTGAGGATCTTTTTGATGCAGCATTATAGTACTAGGGACAGCTGAAAAGGAACGATTAACATTTAATATAAAAGTAGTTAAAAACAAAAAAAGGATTTTGCAGAGGAGGGAAGAACAACAACAAAATTTTTATATATATATATATATATATATATATATATATATATATATATATATATATATATATATATATATATATATATATATATATATATATATATATTATACTTTTTACAAAAACGCTATGAGGTTTTTGCCTACCTCCACAGCATGCCTCATGTGCCTGTGTAGCTCTCCTCTGAGTGTGCAGGGCAGGGCCTTGGCGTGATGTCACGGTGCATGCTCAGTAGCACTGTGAAGCCGACGGCGGCCATCTTGGGACTCCCAGACCGCTCTCTAGTATATAAGAGAGCTTACTGTCAGTAGAGGAGCAGCTGCCTTAGAGGAAGCATCTATGAGGTGTCCTCTCCAGCTCTCCAGCTCCTTTATCCTTTTTTTTTTTTTTTTTTTTTTTTTTTGATTCTGTGCTATGGAGCCCAGCCAAGGTACTAGGGAGGAGGAATGGGTATATATATATATATATATATATATATATATATATATATATATATATATATATATATATATATATACACATATTCCCATATTCCTCCTCCCTAGCTAGTACCTTGGCTGGGCTCCATAGCACAGAATCAAAAAAACAAAAGGATAAAGGAGCTGGAGAGGACACCTCATAGATGCTTCCTCTAAGGCAGATGCTCCTCTACTGACAGTAAGCTCTCTTATATACTAGAGAGCGCTCTGGGAGTCCCAAGATGGCCGCCGTCGGCTTCACAGTGCTACTGAGCATGCACCGTGACATCACGCCAAGGCCCTGCCCTGCACACTCAGAGGAGAGCTACACAGGCACATGAGGCATGCTGTGGAGGTAGGCAAAAACCTCATAGCGTTTTTGTAAAAAGTATAAGCATTCAGGGTTTTAGTATGCTGAACAAGGGAATATATAGGAGAGAAAAACTGGCTCCTGTTAACCCACCAGCCCCAAAAAGATCCACAGAAAAACGGGCTCCCATACTTATCTGGCGCTTTTAGCAGCCCAAGCAATGGGACTCCATACTTCAGGAGAGCATGAACCTGCAATGGTCACACCATAAAGCGGTGAGGTAGGGCTGAGCGCTTGATCCTGTAGGAACGAGGACAGAGAAAAGAATGACGGTGGGGAGGAACAACTCTTTTATTTATAGAGTTAAAGTGGTCCTGTGGGTTGGTCGGGGGCGGAGCAACCAACCATTGGTATGCTGCCATGGAGGCACCAGGAAAAATATATACCTGTTCCAACTTTCATAGTAAAGAGTGATTAGCTCTCCTAGGTTTTAAAAGGGGCCGTGCCACATCCAATAATACATATATACATAGAGAGAGGGGTTCCCCTAAATGGATTTTACCAGCACTTACAAAGGGGTTGTATACAGTAGAGGAGTACAACAGCATATAAAGAGTAAAAAAGAGTTTTTTTTATTTATTTAAAGATATCAGGTGTTAAAAACATTGTGGACATTACAATCAACGAAACATATTACATATTCGACATATTTGTGGTTACTAGATGGTGACATTACGTAGTGGGACTCTTTTCAAACCCAACGCGGGATAAATAGTATTTCAGTCCTTCTTCAGGGATGTAACAGAAATGAGAAATTCATCTAGAGTAATTGAAATGTAAAATGATAGATAAGTTGCCATATAAATATATAAGCAAGTATCCATTTTAGGTTGAATGATCAGCTGATCACCTACCTGGTATGTTTCGTTGGTCTTTTAAAAAAAAAAAAAAAAAAACAGACAGAAAAGCAGAAAAGGGGGGCGTGGCTTAGCTATGGCCGAGTGAAGACGTGCTTTGGAGGAGCTCCCTGTCCAACTCGGCCTGCACGGATCACAAGACGCCTTTTTTACTCCAGCAAGCACGGCATGAGCAACCCCAAACGCTACAGAACGAGATCATCATCCCGGGGAACCCATCACCGGACCACACAAACGGGTATCCCACATTTTTTCAGAGGTCAGGCGGACATACCTCCCGGCGCCATAGCTGCCGCGCCACGTGGGCCCCAAACTCCTCCGCGCTGTACGGAATCCCCGATGGCTTCCTCCACACAGAACCCGACACCCTCACTTCTCACGGGCACGCCAGCCATACTCTGCACGGAGATGGAGAGGCACCCGGGCAGCCAACTCATCCTGGATGACGATCTCCGCAGCATGCTCAGGGCTCTCCCCACAAGAGCAGACCTGGAGGCCCTCCCCACGAGAGCGGACTTCGAGACCATGATCCTGAGGATCGAGGAGGCACACAGGAAAGACATCCAAGAAGTAAGAGATGACATACAAAATGTGGAAACCCGAGTCACCGCGGGCGAAGCTAAGATTGCTGCCCTGGAGGAGAGGATGCAGGCGATGGAACACTCGCAGCAGACGCACACTCTGGAAGCACAAGACATGCAGCTCCACCTGGAGGAATTGGAGGACCGTAGCCGCCGCAACAACCTGCGGCTACGGGGGATACCAGAGGCCACGGGTCCGGAGGACCTGGCGGCGACGGCGACGGCGATCTTCCAGGGCCTACTGGACCATCCGCCGCCACATCTGGAGATCGACAGGATCCATCGCACCCTGGGCCCAAAGCCCTCAGACCCAGCCAGACCGCGGGACGTTCTATGTCGAATTCACCGCTTTGCACAGAAGGAGATTTTGCTCAGGAAAGCATGGGATCAGGGAGAGATAGAATTTGACGGGGCCCACATACAAATTCTGCCTGACCTGTCGAGAGCTACGCTACAACGCCGCACCATGCTAAAGCCCATTCTGGAACTTGCAAGAAGACATGGCTGCACGTACAGATGGGGCTACCCGCTGGCAGTGACCTTTCGTAATGACCGGGCCCACTACACACTACGCACCCCAGCAGACCTACCAGCCCTCTTTGACTTCATGGGAGCGGACCCGATCCAGGTCCCGAACTGGCTATTGAGAATCCCGCGCCCGACCGGCCGATCGGGCTTGAACACAGGCAGAATCAACCCGTCTACCCGCTCACAGCGGCCCCGAGGAAGATCCCGCGCCAGATCAGACAACGGTACACGTGAGTCCTGAGTCTACTGTAAGTAGCCGTGTACATTATGTCTACCCAAAACACCTACTCCTTTTGTCAGTCACAGTTGGGCATTTTACACACACTTGTTTGGTGGCCCCCCTAACAGTTGTCGTTCCTGCCCACTCCAGGCGGTGTATAAGCCGCCAGCTCCACTTTGCACCTCTACTTGAAGTCGGACTATGCCTGCTCCCCCACCCCTCGTGGCATGATATGTCCCGGTCACGAGATTGCCGGGGATACTCTTGAGACACCTGACCCACCCCGGTTGGACACAGCAAGGGACAAACTAAGCCCGGGAATAGTCTACGGGGAGACTGGAAAGTGCCCGGGACCTGCTTGGCGGCCCCCCCCCCCCCCCCCCAGTTCGGAATTTTCATATGAGCAGACGATATACCTGAGAGATGTGCTTGACCTAAACCCACCCCCCCCCCATCCCGCCTCTAGTCCACCCTGGTGTTGAAATCAGAGCAGCAGAGAAGAAAGGACATATCGGTTACTCCCGAACAGCTGGGGGGGATGTGGGTGATGTACTGTGATCGTTATCAAACTACAGGGTCTTTCAGTAACAAACATGCTCAGTCCTCTCTCGGGGACATTAGGTCGGCCCTGGAGGGCTCGGGGGTTTTTGGTTTGTCTTTCTGGGGGAGGGGGGCGGGGGGCTTGAGACGGGGGTGCTCGATGGGGAGTATAGCAATGCCTCTAAATAGTAGAGCACATATAATATGTAAGTAGATGTCAGCCCGAACAAATGGAACTGTGAATAAGATGTGGAGATGTAGGCTGTGCGCTGCACTGACTGCAGTGGGGATACAGCAGATAGCATGTTTTATCTTCCTGAAACTGGCAGCCCCACGCGCAGTCTTTGCATCGCTGGAATATTACCGGCAGCCATCACCAGTTAAAACAGCATTTGTAAGAGTTATGCTGAAACACATCAGAGGGGCTCTACCACTAATATTATATATATGCAGGGTGTGTTTGCCGGTTAAGTAGGTCCATAACCAAACTAGGTATGTGGATATGGAAGTTCTGCACGGTTAGTCATAGTTTGCTAGTTTTACCGTTAGCATATTGTTCACAGTGTTGCTCATGTCATACTGAAAGTGTGCTCATATATAACTTCACAGTTTCAATTTTTTGTTATGCTCTGTGAGTTAAAGTTTTGCTTGCCGGAAGTACCAATTCTATCATAGATCCGGGGGCTTGGGGAAGACATAGCCCTCCTTCCGAGGCCCTGGCTTGACACCTCCCCACTTAGGAAAACGACTACACCCAGTTAATACTGGAGTGCGTGGAAGTATAACTTCAGTCTATAGAAACCACCCACTCTTTGCCTCGGGTACTCGGGGAGACTTCTCTTCTCGGCGCCTGTTGCAAACAGAGAGGGCCTTTACCTCTTTCTAAACTTTCCCCCCTTCTCTAGTTAATCTCCTCCACCCTCCCACCCCTTCCCCCTCTCTCTACCCCTCCACATACCTATAATTGGTTCTCGCGGACATGGGGGTACTCAATGTGGTCACCCTTAATGCAAAGGGACTGAACGTCCCGGAAAAACGGAGAATGCTTCTAAATGAAATGAGACACTTGAAAGCCGACATAGTCCTAATACAAGAGACACACTTCAGGGAAGACAAGTTTCCAATTCTAAAAAATAGGTACTACCCGACTGCATACCACTCCACCCACATAGCCGCTAAATCCAGGGGGGTTTCTATCCAGATCTCCGCATCAGTACCATGGACACTGGTGGACAAAAAGTCAGACCAGGCAGGCAGGTTCCTTTTTATAAAAGGCCTGATAGGTAACACCAAAGTGACCATCGCAAATTTTTACGCCCCAAATGATCACCAAGATACATTCATGAAACGACATCTCAAATCACTACAGAATTTCTCTGAGGGCCAATTGATTGTAGGAGGTGATCTTAACATTCCCTTAATCCCGGCAGAAGATACCTCGACAGGCTCTTCCTCCGTCACACGTGGCACCCGCAGGGAAATGTCCTTGGCTCTCCATGCGGCACAGCTAATAGACACCTGGCGCCTTTTTCACCCTGGGGAACGAGATTACACTTTCTTCTCCCGCCCACACCAGGTGTATTCTCGTATTGACTTTCTCCTGGTTCCACACAACCAACTCCGGGCCGTCAAAAACACAGCCATCGGCTCCATTACATGGTCCGACCATGCCCCAGTGTCCATGCAATACGACCTCACAGACTATTTCAAGGGTCAAAGGAAACCCTGGAGATTAAATGAAAGCCTTTTACAAGACCCAGTCATAGTAGCAGACATCACAAAAGAGATTTCACACTACTTCCACACTAACACTTCGGAAGAGAGTGATTTTGGCCTAACATGGGAAGCACATAAAGCGGTGATCCGCGGAGTGCTTATTAAGCACGGGTCAAGAGTTAAAAAACAAAAGTCGGCGCAATTAGCATCACTATTTGAAAAACTCCATAAACTAGAATTTGCCCATAAAACAACACCGACTAGACCCCTGGGTAGCGAACTTGATACGATACGCATGCAAATAACAGACCTACTCCAATTCAAGGCTAAGGCGGCTCTCCAGATTTCCCGGAAAAAGATCTACGAATCGGGCAACAAGTGTGGCAGACTTCTGGCCCAATCCCTTAAAGCACAAAACACGGCATCATACATCCCGCACATTAACTCTCCTACGGGACAAAGAGCTGCCTTGCCCCAACAAATCACACAAGAATTTCGATCATATTACGAAAACCTATACAACTTAAACATGACTCAACCCCCCCCAGAGAAAATAGCAGAATACCTAGCGAACTCCAAAATGCCATCCTTATCGACTGAGACGAGAGATCTACTGGACGAACCCATTACTCTGACAGACATACAAATGGCGATTAAAAATACTAAACAAGGGAAAGCTCCCGGACCTGACGGACTCACACTCCAATATTATAAGACACTACTCCCATCACTAGGACAACACCTAGCTAAACTATTTAATGACTTAGGGAAAGGGAAACTACTACATAACGACACACTACAGGCCCAAATTACTGTAATCCATAAAGAAGATAAAGACCCGACCCAATGTGGTAGCTACCGCCCTATATCCCTACTGAACACAGATCTGAAGTTATTCACAAAAATCCTAGCCACTAGACTACAACAACACATAACCAGCTTAATACACCTGGACCAGGTGGGTTTTGTCCCTACCAGAGAGGCGAGGGACAACACTACTAAGGTCCTGAACCTGCTTTACCACGCCACTAAGACAGCCACACCGATGGTCTTGCTCAGTACTGATGCTGAAAAAGCATTCGACCGAGTAAATTGGTCTTTTATGCTCTCTACATTGAAACACATTGGCCTGGGCGAGTCCATGTTAAACTGGATTTCAGCATTATACGCAGCACCGACGGCTAGAGTAAGGGTGAACGGAGTAATGTCCGATGTTTTCCAGATCTCGAATGGCACAAGACAGGGCTGCCCTCTCTCCCCCCTCCTTTTTGCACTATCACTGGAACCATTCCTCTGCCACATAAGACTAAACCCAGACATTACTGGCCTTATCTTAGACAATACTCAATATAAAATATCAGCATACGCTGATGACTTGATGTTCTCATTAACAAACCCAGTGATATCCCTTCCAAATTTGCTAAAAGAATTCTCCGACTATGGATCCCTAGCCTACCTAAAAATTAATTGGGCCAAATCAGAAGCAATGAGCGTGGGAATCCCTGACTCAATGCTCAAGCCCCTTAAAGCCAGCTTTAAACTGAAATGGACAGACAAAGCCCTAAAATATCTGGGCACGTACATCCCCCAAACAATGACAAAGTTGTATGAAATGAATTTCCCACCACTAATTACAAAAATTAAAACACTGCTAAACACTTGGCAATCGGGCCTTCACTCCTGGACGGGTTGGGGCAACATCCTGAAAATGTCCATTTTGCCAAAAATACTATACCTAATGCAGGCCATCCCGATACGCATCCCCCCCGATTTTTTCAAGCAAATTCAAACAATATTTACTGAATTTATATGGGCTAAGAAAAAACCCCGACTGCCTCACAATTTACTCGTCCTCCCCAAATCGCACGGGGGGTTAGCGATACCCGATGTACGCATCTACCACCAAGCAATACACCTGGGCAGACTCATTGACTGGCGTAGACACAGAGAGACTAAATTATGGACCCATCTTGAGCAATCCCACACCAGAATCCCGCTAGGAGGTACTCCATGGTGCTATTCTAGCCTACCTAGGGAACTAAAACAGCATCCTCTGATAGGCAACACAGCCAGAATCTGTGCTAAATTAATAACTAAACCACACATTTCATCTCGAAACTCTCCCCTAGTCCCAATTATAGGACATCCCCTATTCACCCCTGGACTACAAGATAGAGTCTTTCGGTCATTAGGAGAAACGGGAACACACTCGGCCTCGCATTTCAGTGCAGGAGGGGCCTGGAAAACATATACGGAACTATCCAACCCGCAAGGGTTATACCGCCTAGATTTCATGCGCACTCTTCAACTCGGACACTTCCTTCACTCCATTACACCCCCCGCTGAAGTAGACCAAGGACTCACAACCCTAGAAGAAATCTGCACTAACACAGGTAATCTACCACATACAATTTCACTAATGTACAGTCTTCTGATTACACCTCCCTCAGACTACATACCCCCGGGTCTGACCAGGTGGGCAGAGGAGCTGGGTTGCAGCTTCAACCTCACACAGAGACAACGCATTCTTCGCTTCACACACAAGTCTTCCATCTGCGCTAAAACTCAAGAAACAAATTATAAAATTCTTTCTAGGTGGTACAGAACCCCGACGCTTTTACATAAAATATTCCCTACCACATCTGAAGAGTGTTGGAGATGTCTGAAAGACAAGGGAACCCTGTTACACATATTTTGGTCATGCCCTAAACTCTCACGGTTCTGGAAGGTAGTACATGAGACGATACAACTGTTTACAGACAGGATAATTCCAAAAGATCCGGCACTCTTTCTACTACATGCCACTGACATACCAGACAAAGTATACAAAAGATCAGTCATACGACATCTGTTAGACGCAGCCAGAGCTTGCATACCCCTCTGCTGGAAACTCACCACACCACCGTCTATTGACATGTGGCTTAGCAAGGTAGAAGACATAAGGCAAATGGAGGACCTGATCCACACGGCACAACATAGGGAAGAAGCATTCTCTAAGACCTGGCAATTGTGGTTGATGTTTATATACTCGGCGGCGGGTCAATCTTTGAGAGGCGTAGACGCGGCCCGGTGATTATACAGACGCGTGAGTTGAGTCACCAGTACCCGATGAACAGAGCCGTGGTTATTTGAGATCTGGTTAATTTGTGGGCCCACATGTCCGCGGGAGCCTTCCTCTCTCCCTGTCCCCCCCTGCCCCCTCCCCCCCCCCTAACTATACCCCCCCTCCTTCTCCCACTCCCACCCCCCCTACACTTTTCTGCACTTCTTCTCCCTCTACCTCCCTGTCACTCTACCCCCCACCTTCTCAATTTCTATTCCTAATTAATATAGGAAATAGAGGACCGGCGCAACGGGAACCAGCAGTGGAAATTGTCACACGTACACTTTGACCCTATGGTTCAACCTACTATAGTTATATAAGAATCGATGTATGGTCTTAGATTAACTAGCTTGATATAGACCTGTTGAATAAGAATTTTGTAAGAATCTATACCATGTTACTTTGTCATGTATATGTTCAAACGAATATATTTTTTATATATTTGTGGGCCCATGTGGGCCGTGTCCTTGACATAAATAAACAATTTAAAAAAAAAAAAAAAAAAAAAAAGAAAAGCAGAAAAGGCTTGAAAATAGAATAGCATTGGGTGTTTATTGCTGATGCAAATGCTGTTCCTTAGATACCATGGTTCTACCCAGTGAGAACCATGGTATCTAAGGAACAGCATAATGTGTGATGCATACTAGCACATTATTTTTTTGTCTTGCAGGGGTGTGTGTGTGTTTGGGTTTTTTTTTTTTTTTTTTTTTGGTTTACTACAGTTTTAAAGAGGTTGTATACTTTCTATTATGCTTTATACCTATAGGCAAGCCTAGAGTAAGGCTTACCTATAGGTGCTGTAAATATCTCCTAAACGCCAGCCGTGCCGTTTCTTCGGGTGCGTGTGCTGTAACTGGCAGCTCCTGCACGCAAGCGCGGGGGTGACGTCACGTGGTTCCGGCCAGTCTCCCAGCCGGAGTCCGCGGCCCCGGAAGGAAGACTGGCTAAGATGGATGCGGCCTCCAGCGGGAACGAGGTGGGATTTGCTTGCAGGTAAGTTTTTTACATAACGTGCTAGTATGTGATGCATACTAGCACATTATGCCTTTACTTTGCCAGGAAGGAAAAAAAGTGAAAAAAAAACACAAGTTTATTTCCTCTTTAAGAACAAGCCTACAATCTTGTTTGCAGCCCGGGGACTACCTGTACTGCAGACTTTTAGGTTGTTCTCATATTAAAAATTCATATAGAAATGTAGCATTGAAATCTGTGTACACATTTGGGAATACTTGGCAGAAGTACCCTTTAAATTGTGGCTTGCGTTTGTTAGGGTTCATAATAAGGCCTCATGTACGCTGGACATTTTGCTAACACTCCTGAACTCTCTTCCTCCTGGCAGTGGCATTTTGGAAGAAAACACTTGATGCTTGTAAACTTGTGTAAAAGTGTTTAGGAGCCAAAACTCTGCTGCTACTGGATGCAGTGGCTGTAGGTTTTTTTTTTTATTTTTTTTCTTGCCTCTAAAAGCACCTAATCGCCTTTAAACACCTGTGTATGCATGGACACATAGGTTTACCTGCAGGGGCATTTAGAGGCAGGAAAAAAGATGCCCCTAGATGCTGCAGAAAAAATGGCCTAAAGGTGTTACAACACTTAAAAGGTAAATCTATACCACAGAATGACAGTTTGCACATGTAATGGGTTATTCTTGCAGTGTTTATTACCAGGATAGTGTGGGAAAAGCACTGCCCGCTTTTGATTTTTAAGCTCAGATTTACTGCTGGTTGGCAAGGAAACCCTCTGTACAGAATGTGTTATCTCTGCATGGAAACCTCTCTACCCAAGCAGCTTTTGATCTACCCTGTTCTCCGTTACAGTATCCCTTGCACGTTGGCAAAAGACAGATTTTTTTTTTTTTTTTTTTTTTAACAGATGCATTTTCCCTACTTTCATGGGAACCTTTTACTTAGCATTTAACTCCATGGAAAATGCAAACACTAATGGAGGGCAGGTCACTGGACAACTGGTCTCCATGGATACAAGAATAGACAACAGACTTGGAGCAAATGAACATTGTTTTTTGATCACCTGCACGTGTGGAAAGAAAATGACCTGTGAACCATGTAGAATCTATAAAAATGCTGTGTTCGGTTTTTGTGCAAGTAGCCTGTCTTTGAGTATAAGGACTCGGGGCTGAGTGGAGGGGGGGGGGGAGGGGCTGAGTGCGGGGGGGGAGAGACCATCACTGTGGAGAGGCTGAGTGTGGGGGGGGAGACCATCACTGTGGAGAGGCTGAGTGTGAGGGGGGGGGAGAGAGACCATCACTGCAGGGGGAGACCATCACTGTGGGGGGGGGAAAGTGGGGGGGACCGTCACTGTGGAGGGGCTGAGTGCGGGGGGGCGGGACCGTCACTGTGGAGGGGCTGAGTGCAGGGGGGGCGGGACCGTCACTGTGGAGGGGCTGAGTGTGGGGGGCGGGACCGTCGCTGTGGAGGGGCTGAGTGCGGGGGGGCGGGACCGTCACTGTGGAGGGGCTGACTGTGGGGGGGGGGGCGGGACTGTCACTGTGGAGGGGCTGAGTGTGGGGGGGGGGGGCGGGACCGTCACTGTGGAGGGGCTGAGTGTGAGGGGGGGGACCATCACTGTGGAGGGGCTGAGTGTGGGGGGGGGGACCATCACTGTGGGGGGGGGGAGCTGAGTGCAGGCGATCCTAAGTGGGATTTGTTTGCCACTAAAAAGAACTGTGGTTCTGAATAGAAAGTTATACCTACAAAGTTACCCTGTTGGTCTTCCCTTGTGTTCCTTATGCCTCCTTACTGGAGAGGAGAAGGTTCGGAGTAGACACACACGGTATAGGGACATTTGGCTGTAGTCCCAGCTGCCGACCTCAAGTCTCCCACCACTCGCGGGATACTTCCGCACTTGACGTCGTGCTCACAGACACCCGCGAGTGCAGCACGATCTCCCGGCTGAGCCTGCACTGCCACTCGGCCTGAAGCAAGGCTGGACTGGCCTACCGGGATACCGAGAAATTTCACGGTAGGCCCCCTGCCCTGAGGTCACTTTGAGATGCGGCTGCAGCCGTGCCCAGGGCTGATCTGAATGCAGAGTCCTTCTCTCAGTGGCGGAAATATAGGGGTCACTGAGGTCACCATGGCGACCGGGCCCCATGCTGCAGGGGACCCTTGAGGGCCCCCTGTATATCTATAGGAACGGGGCGGCTGAGACCGTCACACTGATCTAAAGTGAAAGCAGTGTGTGCTGTGCTCTTTGGAAGAGGTAAGGTAAAGCACTGCTGTTTTTGAAAAGGCTGTCTGTGTGTGTATGTGCATGTATGTGTGTTATATATATATATATATATATATATATATATATATATATATATATATATATATATTATATCGTGTTTAGATGCAGTGGCGGCCCATGCATTTAGGGTGCCGCCCCCTCTCATGCATGAATCTATCCATGGCCACCGCTGCCACCCCCTATTCAGGCGCCCGGGCTTGGAGGAAAGGGCTAGGGGGGTCCTTCATGGTTTCTTGCATCGGGGCCCCGAAGGTTCTAGTTACGCCACTGCCTCCTCTCCCTCCTTCCCTCCGTTTGTGTAGTCACAAACAGCGGGTATCTCCCGCTGTGTCATGCAGCTGCAGTCTTAACTGTTCGGCGGCCGTCCACTGTAACAAAGCTCCGCCCCCTCATCCATGGTAGACAGAACACTGCTTCAAGTGAGGCTGCATTGATGGCTCAGTGAGACTGCATTGTTGGCACTGATGAGCCTGCAAATGGGCACAGTGAGGCTACGTTGTTGTCACTGATGAGGCTGCAGATGGACACAGTGTGACACAACATTATCTTTTAAAGTATTATTTTCTTTATTATAATATTTTACTATTCTAGCATTTTGACAAATGGAATGTAGCAGCCAGAGGCAAACGTGAAAAGTGCTGAGGTCCGCTGCTCTATTTGCTTTTCACATTGTAGGATTTAATGACATTTTACTGTTGGGGTGAAATGGCTTGTTAGGGATATTTAAAAGGTTGATGCCACGGTTGCTGACACAATTCACATTTGGTTTATGTCCCATGTCAAAATGTACTGTAAAGTACTGGGCTATGTTTCCCTGAGCATGCCTTTGTAATTTTGTGTTTCTACTGTAGAAGCACTTTAAATGGCATTTGGCATACTGATATGTGATTAACACAAAGGCTGTGTGTCCTCCTTGCTGCTGTTTACATCATCTTTAGGATACAAGCTTTGGTATGAGGGTGGGAAAAGCTCAGGAGACTCACGCCAGTGGAGGAGCTGGCATCTACTGGAAAATTTTAAAATTTATTGGTTAAGTGGTTAGCACTTCTGGCTGGCAGCACTAGGGTTGTTGGTTCAAATCCCAAGCATGGCACAACCTGCCTGGAGTTTGCATGTTCTCCCTGTGCCTGCATGGATTTACTCCGGTTTCCTCCCACATTCTAAAGGCATGCTGATAGGTTAATTAGCTCCTGTCTAGACTGGCCCTAGTATGTGTATGAATGAGAGTTGGGGACCTTAGATTGTAAGCTCCTTGAGGGCAGGGACTGATGTGAATATCCAATCTATATATGTAAAGCGCTGCGTGAATTGTAAATAAATATAGTGGAACAAACTTGACTTGGCGCAGAGGTGTCCAACAATGAGGCCCAACACAAAATCCTAAACTTACTTAAAAATGTAGATTTATTTATTTATTTTTTTTTGGGAATTTCCTGTAAAAATTTGTTTACACTTGGCGAACACATGTAGCCGAAGAAAAATTGGACAGTGTCTCTCTATGGGACTTTTAGTTTTAACCAATAGAAATGTAGTCTGAAGTGACAGGATTAGATGTTTAGACCGTTCGTTTTTTTTTTTTTTTTTTTTTATATATATACTGTTCCTAAAGTGGATGTAAACCGATTCATGGAATTTGAGCTGGGCACATTTCTGTAGTGTTTTCTTATCTCTTTCCAAAGAACTAAATCCTGTAGCTGTCTTTTTCTCTATATCTCTGTTATCAGCCCGATAACTTCTTACACATTGAGACAGAGAGATAGACGTGCGTGTTGCAGGAGGTTGCTATAAATAGATTAGCATTCAGTCTGCTGTCTAAGGCCCCTTTCACATGTGCAGACCATTCAGATCCGCCTGTCATTTTTATCAGGCGGATCTGAATGGGCGCTCCATGCACCTCTATGGAGCGTCGGATGTCAGCGGTGACATGTCCACTGACATCCAATCTCCCCTGATCTGCTCCCCCCCCATAGGGGACAGGTCCGTCCCTGCACAGAGTGCAGAGGCGGATTTGTCATCCGCTGGCTCAGCGGGGATCAACGGAGCGATCCCCGCTGAGCAAGCGGAGGAGTAAAAAACCGATCCGTAGGTCTGAAAAAGGCCTAAGAGCAGAGATCTATACATTCCTTTCTTCCTCTGCCTATGAGGAGAAGGGGTGTGTGCCTTTCCTCCAATCAGCTGTCTTGGCTGTCTGCCCAGGCTTCTCTGCAGTGTTAACCAGGAAGAAAAAAATTCCTAACAGGAAGAGCACTTTCAAAAGGATATACAGTTTTTCACAAAAGTAAGTACACTCCTCACATTTTTGAAAATATTTTATTATATCTTTTCATGTGACAACACTGAAGAAATCACACTTTGCTACAATGTAAGGTAGTGAGTGTACAGCTTGTATAACAGTGTAAATTTGCTGTCCCCTCAAAAAAACTCAACACACAGCCATTAATGTCTAAACCTCTGGCAACAAAAGTGAAAATGTCCAAATTTGGCACAATTATCCATTTTCCCTCCCCGATGTCATGTGACTTGTTAGTGTTACAAGGTCTTGGTGTGAATGGGGAGCAGGTGTGTTAACCACTTTCCAACCGTGTCACGCAGATATACTGTGGCACAATGGCTCTCCTGGGTGAAATACTAAGTTGGAAAAACGATATGGGTCCTCTCCTAGTCAATCCTATCCCCACGCAGTTAGAACACAGTGAGGGAACACACAATTAACCCCTTGATTGCCCCCTATTAACCCCTTCCCTGCCAGTGACCTTTACACAGTAATCAGTGCAATTTTTTAGCACTGATCACTGTATAAATGCCAATGGTCCTAAAAAAGTGTCAAAAGTCTCCGATCTGTCTGTCCGCAATGTTGCAGTACTGCTAAAAATTGCAGATCACCGCCATTACTAGTAAAAAAAATTAAAATAATAAAAATGCCAAATCTTTCCCATAGTTTGCAAGATGGTATAACTTTTGCGCAAACCAATCAATAAACGCTTAATGCCAATTATTTATTTTTTACCAAAGATATGTAGAAGAATATAATATATTGGCCTAAACTGATGAAGAAATTGTTGTGGTTTTTTTTTTTTTTTTTTTTTTTAAATTGGGGCCATTTATTATAGTAAAAAAAAAATAAATATATATAATTATAATCAGTTCAGGAAGGAAGGAAGGGGGTAAAATCTTCCGGGGCTGAAGTGGTTAAATTTGGTGTTATCGCTCTCACTCTCTCTCATACTGGTCACTGGAAGTTCAACATGGCACCTCATGGCAAAGAACTCTCTGAGGATCTGAAAAAAAAAAGAATTGTTGCTCTACATAAAGATGAGCTAGGCTCTAAGAAGATGGCCAAGACCCTGAAACTGAGCTGCAGCATACTGGCCAAAACCATACAGCAGTTTAACAGGACAGGTTCCACTCAGAACAGGCCTTGCCATGGTCCACCAAAGAAGTTGACTGCACATGCTCAGCATCATATATAGAGGTTGTCTTTGGTAAATAGAGGTATGAGTGCTGCCATAATTGTTGCAGAGGTTAAAGGGATGGGGGGGTCAGCTTGTCAGTGCTCAGTCCATACGCCACACACTGCGTCAAATTAGTCTGCATGGTTGTCGTCGCAGAAGGAAGCCTCTTCTAAAGATGATCCACAAGTAAGCCCACAAACACTTTGCTTAAGACAAACAGACTAAGGACATGGATTACTGAAACCATGTCCTGTGGTCTGATGAGACCAAGATAAACTTATTTGGTTCAGATGGCGTCAAGCCTGTGTGGTGGCAACCAGGTGAGGAGTACAAAGACAAGTGTACCTTGCCTACAGTCAAGTATGCTGGTGGGAGTGTCATGGTTTGGGGCTGCTGGCATTGGAAAGCTACAGTTCATTGAGGGAATTATGAATGCCAACATATACTGCGACATACTGCAGCAGAGCATGATCCCCTCCCTTTGGGGTCATTTTGTTGGAATACTGCCCTGTGACCCAGTCTCCAAACACACCTCCAAGATAACCACTGCCTTGCTAAAGAATCTGAGGGTAAAGGTGATTTGATTGACTGGCCAAGCATGTTTCCAGACTTAAACCCTATTGAGCATCTGTGGGGCATCCTCAAACGGAAGGTGGAGGAGAGCAAGGTCCCTAACATCCACCAGCTCCGTGATGTCCTCATGGAGGAGTGAAGCTCCATGCCCAAGAGGTTTAAGACAGTGCTGTAAAATAATGGTGGCCACACAAAATATTGACACTTTGGGCACAATTTTGGACATTTTCCCTTAGGGGTGTACTCACTTTTGTTGCTTGCGGTTTAGGCTTTAATGACTGAGTTTTTTTTTGAGGGGACAGCAAATTTACACGGTTATACAAGCTGTACACTCACTACTTTACTTTGTAGCCAAGTGTCATTTCTTTCTTCAGCGTTGTCACATGAAAAGATATAATAACATATTTACAAAAATGTGAGGGGTTTACTCACTTTTGTGAGATACTGTATATAGAGGAAGACAGCAGATATACATGTAAAACTTGTGTAGAGAGATTAGTTTCATCCCTGTGTATCGTCTGAGGCTGTTCACTTCACTGGGTATATGCGAGGGTTTACATCCACTTTTTTTAAAACCTTTTGTATTCAATAATTATTTTGATTTTACATTTTGGAATGTCAAAGTCCCATATACAGCTTTGAGTTGTCTAGTTGCAGGTTACAGGGATATTGGCACTTCCCCTTTTGAAATGACTCCCATATTTTAGTTTTGAACAGATCCCCCTGCTTGGAGCAGGATGGAATGGATGTCACTTTTGTGACATCTGTGCTGATTTAGTTTTTGTCCACATTTTGACAGCTGAAGTTTGCTGACCCATGTTAACTCTATGGGATGCTGGATGTAAACAAACTTGTTCATTTCCATCAGGCTACTTCCAATCCATCACGTTCAGGTCCTGAACAACTGGAAGAGGATGCAGCCCTTTTTCGTGTGTGGTTTATTTATTTATTTTTTTGTAAGGACTCAAGGTTGGTGGATTTAAAGCGGCAGTAAACCCATCCATAAAACGGTTACCTTTCCGGCACGTGCCGGAAATGTAACACTCAAATTGGTTGTGCTCTCAACCAAACTGTCAAACCATCCAATGGGATGATCATAACTAATCACACGTGCAGCATCATGGCAGTTGTAGATTAAACAGAGGCCAAGATGGCAGCTTCCTTGGCTGAAAACGATAGGAGGGTTTACTTCCACTTTAATTGGATACTGCCTGGTAGACCAGATCAGAAAGCCTGTGTGAAAGGGCCCTTAAGCTGACCCTAGGTTGATTGAAATTCAACTGGTTCAGCAGGGACTGTCCTTCTTCCCTATTTATTTATTTTATTGTGTATAGTTGTGAATTGTGTGTGGATTTTTAAATGGTAAAATTAGGGCATAATTTTTAGTTTTTCACCAGGCCATGAAGGCCAGCCCATAATTTGATGACTGTTAAACAATACTCTGTGTTCAGAACTACCCTCTAATTTCAGGTACTCCAGTTTTAATTTGTGTTGTGACATATATATTGTGAGTGTCAGTAGTTGCCTGTTGTCTTGATGGTTCATATCAAGCCACTCCAGTTTTTCTACAGTGATGTATATTTATATTTTAAAGGTTATGTTTTTACAAACCTACCCAGTGATTGGCGTTTGGCCTAGAAACGCCCATGATTTCAAGTGCCCTTTGATTACAGTATAAGATTTAGGGCAGCATTTGTTTATGATGAGATGGCTTTATACCAACTACTGTTCCAGTAGGGTGGATCCCACTTTAGCTTTGTGTAGCCAACAAGAATAATAAATGTAGCTTGTTAAAAATAAAAGTAAATTATATATGTAAATGCCTATTAATTCTCAGTGACTAAGACAAAGGTGACTGTTTTATGACACCACGTGTGAGAGTGTGTGTGTTTGCTCAAAAAAACAAAAAACAAAAAAACAATCTGCAGTCAAAATGCAAGCTCGCTGACCACCTATTACTGGCCACATGTCACTTTAGGGTTCATTAGTTGCAAGGGGATTAAGGAAGGGATGTGTCAGAGTCACCTCCCAGCTCTCAACGGTACAACTGTTTACTTATTAACTAATTTGAATGCCTAATTTTACTATTTTTCTTTGGATTCTTCAAATCCTTGTTGTCTTTATAAAAGCAATGCATCCAGATTGGTGCAACCCAAGGTAAAACCTTAGGAGCAGTTCCTTGCCCCCACGCTGTAAGGACAGCCTGAAATGTTGCTTCAGGCACTGGATCCTGCTTGAGTGCTCATCTTGGCATTTTGTGCAACGTGTGTAGTTAACCAGTGAATGTTTTACAGGTCCTGAGCTGTGGGCCACCCCAAACCCTGAAGACCCCGCTGGGGGGGTATGCCAATTGTGATGGGTGAAGCTTGGATCCTAAATAGGGACCAGCATCATAGACCGGTAAGGCAGGTTTACCCTGTGTTGGACCAATATGGTAGTCTCATTTATTACAAGTTTCCTGAATAGTATTTTTTACACATACAGGGTAAACCTGCCTTAACTGTCAGAAAACCAGGAATTGTGTTTGCAAGCTTTGGAATAGTAACTTTTCAAACATGGGGGTAAAAATTCCACAGCTTGTTCTCAGGTGGATGACTAGGTGTTGCGTTACACCCCAGGTCACACAATTGCCACCGCTTTCACTAAGAGCCCCTTATAAGGTACCCAAGCACTTCCTACCACCCTTTTGCAACAAGAGCTTTGCTACAGGATTGACACCTGGGTAGCTGCGTTTTCCTGCATTCCACAAGGGAATATCCTCACTGATGGCAGTAGCAGAAACCTGGTGCAAGGTAACCACTGCAAAAGCTCAGTAAACATTCACTCTACCAGTGGCCTGCAAAACACTTAAACTGCTCAGAGCGAGGATGCTTCGCTTATATTGGAGCACGACCCTATTTTTGTCAGACTTTTTCGAATGCATAACTGGAATAATACTTTCCAGAGCCGAAAGCCCAAGCACCTTCACCCTTGCAGCCTCTGCTGAAGTGAAATGCCCTCCTCTCATTCACCTGATGGTATAGCTACAGCAATATGCTTGTCAATGTAGATATGCTCACTTTTGTTGTGCACAAAAGCTTTGGCATTGTTGCACTCGATACATCATACATCCTGTAGCTCAGAACAATAGAGCTAGCTCTGAATCAACTACAGTACCTTGTTCCGACCAAACCCCCCCCCCCCCCCCCGGTCACTCGTCCGGGTTACAATCAGACTGTGCCAGACATTATGGCGTGGGGTAGGCTTGTAGGGGTATGGCCAGCAAAGGTTTGCCAGTGTCCAATCACTTGATGGTAGCAGCCTACAGCCCATGGTCTATGGATATCCAGCCTTTGTACACCTAGATATGGATTTTTCAGCTAAGCCCTCATTGACACATTATTATTCAGATGCACAAACACAGTTTCTCCTACTAATGTGACAGTTGTGTGGGTTAGCTGCCCTGAATGCACATGGTCTTTGATCAGGCCTGTTTACTGCATTCAAACACCTGTCACATTAGAATGAAGTGGCTGTGTATGTGCAGCTGCTGCATCCTAATGGACTACAATGGGCTGCCTGCACGCAGCACCTGTAAACCAAAGCCCATATACAGGCCTTGGGCCCTGTGTAAATGAGGCTCAAGTCAAAATGCCTCTCCATTTTATCTAAACAGAGCCATACTTAAAAGCCCTAAACATTGCTTTTCAAAAGAAGAAGCTGTCCTGCAGATGTATCAGTTGCAAGGATGAGACAAACCATTTACCACTCACAGGGGTGATTTACAATGATCAGCTTTTATTTATGTAAAACCTATTTTTTTTCCCCAAAAGGAAAAAAATAGTTTGCTGTAACTGCTTAATTGTTAGCTGGAACTTTTGGCTTCAATTTGTTAGCTAAATTAACCCCCCCCCCCCCCTTTTGTGAAAATCGGTGCTTAATTACATGGTTTGAACCTATTAACATGTTTGGTGTACAAAGACAGCATAGGCAAATGGAATTGTCACAAAGTTTCATTAAGTTTCTGGTTCAGGACAAAGTCCAGGTACAAAGCTTTGTGGTAACAATCAGTACAGTTGTTAAACCGTCACTGACGTATGGCAATAATGTTTCTTCACCTAGGTTCAACACAACAAACTATCATGAGCTGAGCAACATAATCTTAAAGCGTTTGTTAACCCATAAAAAAAACCCAAATACTTTCTCTTCCTTTTTAAAACATGTTATACAGCAAAGTGCTTGTGCTGTGTCATTTGGCCCCCTGTATACCCCAAAAAATCTGGCTGATCCTGCTTGACTATGCCCCCCCCCCCCCCGCAAACAGACCACAATAATCATGGCTGCTGAGCCCCTGATATCGTGGACTGTTTGGGTGATTCTGTCAGTCGCAGCTCTCCTGTTTGCAACTTTCCCTGTATCTGTGTCCTCCTCCCCCCTCCCATCCCTGCTTGTACCAGCCCCCCCCCCCCGCTCCTCTTTATCTGCTATAAAGTGTTACCATTTCCTCTGTACCTTACTAACATTTGTCCCTGTGCCTGTTTAATGTAAAAAATTAGCCGATCTGTACCTTTTTTTTTTTTTTTTTTTAATTTTTATTTTTTTTGTATGTGCGCTGTTCCAGGCGCTCAGCTTATTGTCGGCTATGTCTCTTTTCTCCCCCTCCTCCCCGCTGACATCAGCGGGACAACTCTGCCCCGCCCCCTGCAGCTGTAAGCCGTAGAGAGAAGGAGAGGGATCAGCTGTGCGTCCGGAGCGCAGCTTATATCGGTACAGATTTTTTTTTTTTTTTTTTTACAGAAGGCACAGGGACACATAATGTTAAGGTACAGAGGGGATAAGATCATTTCATAGAAGTGGGTTAACAACCACTTTAACCACATAAAAACAAATTCTGAAATATAGCGTGAAATATATTGAAAGGGAGGCTCGATACACTGCTACGAGTCCTCCGTTCCTAGATCAGCTGGGACGCATGCCGAGACGCTAATCAAATACCCACAGAACATACGTTTTTTGTGCCTTTTATGGGGAGCCACTCTTTGCAGATTTGGCTGATGCATTGATGCTCAAATATAGAAGTCATACAACATTCCTGCTGACTGGTGATTGGAATCTTTCTGCCAGGATCTGGAAAAGATACATTTTGAAGATACATGGTTTTTCATGCCTGAGGGTCGCTTTGTGGCCACTACTATCTGATGAGCACTTTGATATACCACTTCGGGTGAAGCACGAATAAGAAAGCATGTGCACTTTATTAAGTAGTGATTGGATCTACTAAGAAGAGTTTTTTGTGTTTTTCTTCTAATTATCTGAGGACATTTGATTTGTTGCTCTGGCTTCACTTTATTGTAACCATAGCAAATTTATTGTTCATGCACTGGAGCACTTTAATGCACTAATGATGCGCCCTATATTGTTTTGTCATATTGTCTATTAGTAATCTTACTAATTTAGGAGCAGCATCAGGTAGGTAGAGTACACGTTTGTATATTTTTTGGCGCCGTGCCCATTTAATTATTTGTTCGATCTGTTTACCAAATTAATTTGCCTCACTCATGTTCGACAAAATGAGCTTTTAGACCTGAGGTTAGTAAATCCACCAACGGCAATCTCCAGGCCACATTTTTATAAGCCAAGCAGCACATCTATAACAGGGGAAGAAAGAGAAAAATCCAATAGTGTAATATGTAAAACCACCTTTTTAATTCAAACAATTGTCCCACATGCCAGAAAGTATAAAAAAAGCTTTGAGGTAAAATAACATCATGGTCGTGAGCAAATAAATACCAGTAGTCAGGAAGCTAACAAGCTGCGTCTCACCCGACCGCTGGTCCGTCTCTGCCAGATCGACGCTTCCGGTAGACTGTGATGGCTGTACGCTGCATGGCAGCCTCTATTTTAAAGACTATTTTATGCTTATTAACCTATTTGGCATAAACACGGACTAATGTCAAACACTAGAGCCCAATCTCCAGCCCTGGTCATATCCCTCACAGAATATACACTCCTGTATTGATAACGCCTTAATTCTGCAATTATGTAAATAACATTTTACAATGTGGCCCGCTAATACAATCACATATATGCAATAGAATCATACTATCCATTCTCTCTCTATAGTCTCTAGCAATACTAAAAGTGAATGTCATAAGTGAAATGACTAACCATTCATGTCTCTGCAACGTAAATGCATACTGAAATAAAGTTGTAACATTTGAAATCATTTTATTAAAACCATTAAAAATGTAATCGGAGACGGTTATCTTAAAATATAAATTAACTACTTTAGCACTGGAAGAATTTACCCCCTCCCCCACAAATGGAGCTTTCTTCTGGTGGTATTTGATCACCTCTGCGTTTATTTATTTTTTCCGCTATAAACAAAAAAAGACAGACTATTTTGAAAAAAGCTATATATTTTTTTTACTTTTTGCTATAATAAATATCCTCCAAAAATATATAAAAAAACTAATTTCTTCATCAGTTTAGGCCAATATGTATTCTACATATTTTTGGTGAAAAAAAAAAAAAAAAAAAATCTTTATTTTTTTTTTTTTTTTTTATATTTTTTTTTTTATTGGGTCTCCGACATTGCGGCCGACAGATCGGTCACTTTTCACACTATTTTGGGACCATTGACATTCATACAGCAATCAGAGCTATAAATAGCCGTTGATTACTGTATAAATGTCACTGGCAGGGAAGGGGTTAACATTAGGGGGTGATCAAGGGTTTAAATGGGTGTCCTAGGGAGTGATTCTAACTGTGGGAGATGGGACTGCCTGGGGGAGGCGACCGATGGTGGTTCAAGCAGTAGGAACAACAGATCGCTCTCCCCACCCCTGACAGAACGAAGGTCTGTCTGTTTACATTGACAGATCTCCATTCTCTCCTTCTCAGGAGCAATCGTGGGTAGCCGACGGCCACACGCACTGGCTCCTACGTCACGTGGCGTGCGCCCTATACTCCTTAAAGCGCCCGCCGTACAGGTAAGGCGATTCACGCAGGAGTGCCATTCTGCTGCCGTAACGGTCGGCAGGCGGTTAATGATCACTAATAAAGCAATTAAAATAAAATTCAATATTAGTGGAACTTCACCCAAATGGAGACGCTCCGCTTATCTGCCTTCTCCTCCCCCTCCCCCCCCTTCTCATTGGGGGGGGGGGAGGTTGAGCGGGTACCCGCTCCCATTTCCACCACCACCGAGCCATTTACAAAGTGCGGCGCGCTATGTGCAGTAGGGGACTGGCTGTAAAGCTGCAAGGCTTCACTGCCGGCTTCCCTTACAAGCAATGGCAGCGACAGCACTCGAGAGCTGAGAGCTGGGATGCTGACATCGCTGGATTCCTGGATAGGTAAGTGTCCTAAAGTTAAAAGTCAGCAGCTACAGTATGTGTTGCTGCTGACTTTTAATTTTTTCTGAAGGAGCCTGGACCTCCTCTTAAAGTCCCCTGGTAGCTAATGTGTTCAATAAAAAAATCCACTTGGTTTCTCTTTGTGAAAGATCCCTGATACGATTTGATCTCCTCCATGTAGGATACACACAATCTACCCCAATAATTTTAGTCCTGTAGGGTCCCTATCAAGGACAGTCCTAAAATGTAATGCCAAAGTGTGTTGCTGTAACCACTTCTAATATTCGTAATGTTTTCCAGAATGTGTTTTTTTTTTTTTTTTTTTTCCAGGGGTCTTTTAGTGCGTCCCACATAATAAAAGCAACACAATACATATACAGTACAACATAAGTAGTGTTGCCAGTAATAAACTCCTATAAGTATTGCCGTCTGAATTTGTACTAAAATAAGTAGGCCCCCTTTATTGTTGGTTACAGTTCTACGTGATATGCATTTTCTGCAAGGAAACAACCCATTTCTCTCAAAAATACTTCTTGTGGTTCTAAAATTTTCTGCACCACCTGTTCAGCGAGGATGGCTTGGTAAAACTGGTCCCAAATCCTTATCCATGCATAAAATATGCCTTTTTTTTTTTTTTTAAATGTTTTCCATTGGTAATGAAAGTTGGATATGAAGCCCCACTGTTGGTCATCTATATTATCCTGTCCTCCAAAAATTGCGCCCTAGGAATATTGCTTTCAGGATCACTCCATCCAGAAAATCAGAGGTGTAATCTTTTTGAGCAAGTCTTTCATTTTACTAGCTGTGCTTGTATATGAAAATCTTCACCTTTTTGGTGCAATTTCTTTTTAACCTGCAAAATTTAGCCTTTTGGAATATTTTTTTATCCAGGGTGGATGGAAAAGACCCCTTAACTGGTTCAATACCGGGCCTTTTCACCCCCTTCCTTCCCAGACCAATTTTTAGTTTTTAGCGCTGTCGCACTTTAAATGACAATTGCGCAGTCGTGCAACGTTGTACCCAAACAAAATTGACGTCCTTTTTTCCCCACAAATAGAGCTTTCTTTTGGTGGTATTTGATCACCTCTGCGGTTTTTATTTTTTGCGCTATAAACAAAAGAAGAGCGACAATTTTGAAAAAAACACAATATTTTTTACTTTTTGCTATAATAAATATCCCAATTTTTAAAAAAACAAAAAACAAATTTTTTCCTGTTTCGGCCGATACGTATTCTTCTACATATTTTTGGTAAAAAAAAATCGCAATAAGCTTATATTGATTGGTTTGCGCAAAAGTTATAGCGTCTATAAAATACGGGATAGATTTATGGCATTTTTAAAAAAAAATTATTTATTTAATTTTTTTACTAATAATAGCGGCGATCGCGATTTTTTTTTCATGACTGCGCCATTATGGCGGACACATCGGACACTTTTGACACATTTTTGGGACCATTCACATTTATACAGCGATCAATGCTATAAAATTGCATTGATTACTGTGTAAATGTGACAGGCAGTGAAGGGGTTAACCACTAGGTGGACACAAGGGGTTAACCACTAGGTGGACACAAGGGGTTAAATGTGTTTCCTAGGGAATGCTTCTAACTGTAGGGGGCGGGGACGTACAAGGGGAGGAGACCGATCAGTGTTCCTCTGTACTGGGAACACAGATCGCTCTCCTCTGAGCTGACAGGACGTGGATCTGTGTGTTTACACACACAGATCCACGCTCCGGCTCGGTTAACGGGCAATTGCGGGTGCCCGGCGGACATCGCGGCCGCCGGGCACACGCACTGGATCCCGAGCAACGCGGCGGGCGCGCGCGCTCGCCCCCTAGGCGGCCGGGAACCCGAGGCCGTCATATGACGTCCACCCAGGATGGGAGATCCCATCTGTGGACGTCATTTGACTATAGGCGGGTAGGGAAGTGGTTAAAAAAAAAAATGAAATAAAAACGCTTTGCGGAACACATTACGAATTTTAGAAACGGTTACATACAACACAGTGTGCCGTTACATTTTAAGACGGTCCATGATAGGGACCCTACAGGACTACAATTCTTGGGGGTAAATTGTGTTTACTCCACAGGGGTCAAATCAGTTTAGGGATCTTTCACAAAGAGAAACAAAGTAGATTTTTTTTTTTTTAATTGAACACATTTGTTTTTAAGGGGACTTAATATTGAATTCTATTTAAATTGCTTTATTAGCAATTTATGTTTTTTATATTTTAAGTTAACCTTCTCTGATTAAATTTTTTAATGTTTTTTAATTTAATGATTTCAAATATAAAAGTTTTAGGTATGCATTTTGGTTTCAGGGACTTGAATGGTTAGTCATTTCACTTATAACGGTCACTTTTTTAGTATTGCTAGAGATTATATACAGAAGGGATCCGTATGCTTCTATTGCAAATATGTGATTATTTAGCGGGCCACATTGTAACATGTTTCATAATTGCAGAATTAAGGTGTATATTATGTGATGGATATGACCAGGGCTGGCGCTTGGGCTCTAGTGTTAGACATTAGTCCGCGTTTACACCGAAAAACCAAATGTAGTTTGTTGTGCCATACAGCCAATCCCTGGACGAAGTTGTGATGATGAAATCTGTTGGGACGTGGCTGTATAGCAACTGGAAGTTAAGCATCATGGTCTACTCGGAAGAGACGGACCATCGGTCGAGTGAGACACAGCTTGTTAGCTTCCTGACTACTGGTATTCCCTCACAACAGTGATTGTTTGTTTTTTGTTTTTTTTTATCTCAAAGCTTTATTCTACTTTCTGGCATGTGAGTTTGATGCGAGACAATTGTATGTATGTATGTGTGTATATATGTTTATATATGTATATATATGTATATATATATATATATATATGTGTATATATGTATATATATGTATATGTATATATATATATATATATATATATATATATATATATATATATATATATATCTATAATGTATGTGTATGTGTGTGTGTGTGTGTGTGTGTATGTATATATATATGTGTATATATATATGTGTATATATATATATATATATGTGTGTGTGTGTGTCCTGGAGATTGCTGTTGCCAGATTTACTAACCTCAGGGTTAAAAGTGAATTTTGCCAAACATGCTAGTGTGAGGCAAATTAATTTTGAGTGCATATCTTATGGGTAGTGGTGACACTAGGTGTGGTGTGATAACTGCATGATGCAATAAGATTAATGCAAAAAAATTCCTATTTTGGTGTTATTTAAAGTAGAGCTGCACAATTAATCGTCAATCGTTATCTTGATTAATCGTCAAGAATCGTTATCGCGATCTTGACTAAAGTGTTTCACAATTCTTTCTATGCGAAGAATTCTCTCTGCTCTTCTGAAGCCACAGCCCTCAAAAGAAAGGAAGAGAAAAAACAGGCAGTTTGCCAAGAATCAAAACATTCTTTATCAGTTGAACTAAGTATAAACATTGTATCAATTTGTCAATGGAAAAGACTTCCTGTGTAAGTGAAAAAAGTTTAACCACTTAGACACTAAACCTTTTTCTGACATTTGTTGGTTTCAAGTTAAAATCTTTTTTTTTTTTTGTTTGCTAGAAAATTACTTAGAACCCCCAAACATATATTTTAGTAGACACCCTAGAGAATAAAATGGTAAAATGATAAAAAAATCTAACCAGTAAATTTAGCCCATATTTTTTTTTTGTATAATGTGAAAGATTTTACATCGCGAGAATCGTGATCTTTTTATTCTAAGCAAAAAAATTGTGATTCTCATTTTGGCCAGAATCGTGCAGCTCTAATTTAAAGTGGACTTTGTTGTTTTTGATCCTTTTTTTTTTTTTTTTCACTTCACATTCAACACTGGCTGTTGTTAATTTTTTATTTTATGTTTTTCATAGTTCATTTTAGTTTTACTTTGTGTGTGTGTGTTGTCTTGATATTTTTTTCAGTGCCACTATTTACCTGATTGGAAGTTGTGAATTTATGAGACACACTTAATTTTAAAGTAACAGCAATCAAGTTTAGGATTGTTATATCATTTCTTTTATTTTTAGACATTTGCATTATTGTTTTATCTGTGGCACATAGGTGAGATTGTTGCACAATAGGTGATGGGTCATAATCTTTTTGAAAACTTATAAAAGACATTACACTTAAAAAAATAGTTACCTTGCGTACGCCTGTGGAATGGAAACAAACTACAGTTCCTAAAAATCTCCATAGGTTACCACTTAGTTGCACGGGAGGTCTGACCCTAGAATTTTTTGCTCTCGCTCTGACATTGCACCACCTGTAAAGGCAATTGGGCAGAGGTATAGCTGCTCAATCCCTCTTACCATGTAGGGAATCACTGTCTCTAGAAAAAATAAAATAGAAATCTGGATCATGGTAGCATTGTGGGTAAGGCGGAGGAGAAGCCGAGGTACGGAGTCAGGACATGTAAAAATCATGCTGCTGGAGGCTCATCACACTCGGGCTCAAACAAAATTGCTTCTGAAGATTATCAGAGTTCCAGAAGGCAGTGATTGAAATCTGCAGGTAAAAAATGTGAGACCCTCCATGTACTAACCTTTAACAAGCAGTATCGTATTCATCATTCAGCACACGAAGGAGGCCCAATGTCATTCTGCAGCAAAAAATTGTGCAACAGATGGTATGGGCCACGCAGAGGCCTGATCCTAATATCAAGATAGTCTGGTATTGCAAAGACAGCAGCAAGTAAGATAACTAAAGTCTGTAGTGAAACTGTGACATGTTCTCCAGATGCTTGGAACAACCTTCATTGGGGGAGTACCTTCAGAAAATACATGAAAGTGTATCCAAGAGAACTGCTATTTTATAAAGAGGTGCTATTCATGCACCAAATTAAAAAAATTTCACCTCCCAGTTAGTAGAAACTGGAAACGAAACTTGAGGTAACTAAGACCTAGTTTAAGTTAGTGTACAGAGGCCAGCAGAGTGCCGCTGCCTCCTCCCTGCCGCTGGTTAAGGACGCTGTCAGCTTTACACCAGACAGACCCCTAGCCAACCAGTGACGCTGCATTGGGCAGGGCCTCATGGGGAAGCTGAGCCACTAGTTCCTATCAGGTCTGCTCTCTCTTTGTTTGTTTTTTTTTTTTTAAATCAGAAAATTCGTTTATTGAGCCACAAAAGACACAATACATATCATGCATCAAATCGTAAAAATTACACAGTATAAATTGTAACATCACAAAACATAAATGTTATCTTGGCCAAGTGTGCATTGTGCAAATAGAAATCATTACAACAGTGGCTTCAAAAAAGATTTTTGTACAAATATAGAAAAAAACAACCGTGTTGTGTAAGAGAGACAAGACTCTCCCACCCAACACCGCAAACCGATGACCAACTGGCCATCGAACCAACAACTTTGCTCACAGTATACTCAGACAAATAGGTACAGTTTCATTGGGACAAATATGATTACACTCAATATCCTGTCACATCAAGGTATATAGAAAATAAAAAAGATTTCCACTTCACACCTGTTGAACAATACATTCTATACCTCTAGCAATCTGTGCATAATCAGTTGTGGGGGTGCCAGTCCAGGGGTGTCCAGCCAGGGTTGCCATATGGAACTAAATTTCTATGCTGATATGTTGAATGTTCCCTAATAAGGATATAATTGACCTGCTCCACCCATTGTTTTTTGGTTGGAACATTTAAAGATAACCAGAATCTGGTCACTGCTATATTAATGGGCAGGGGGGGTATATTTCTTCATTTACCGCTCCCAAGATGCATATCAAGGAGTCCAAAGGGACTCTAATTTGAAAGACTGAGGAAATTACCTCAGTTACACCACCCCAGTAACGGTGTAACTTGGGGCATCGCCACATCAGATGAATCAGTGACCCCTCCTCTCCACAACGTTTGGGACACAGGGAAGAGTCTCTTCTACCCCAACGATACAGTTGTATTGGCGTGCGGTAAGCCCTATGCAGCAAAAATAGATGAGATAGTCTATGTGATTGTGAGACGGGCCCTGCTTGAAGGCATATGTCCCATGTGTCGTCATTTACTTCCCCTAGGTCCGCTATCCAGCCCTGTCTACTTGGTAGGGTTGTGGTGTCTTGTATGGCTAACAGGTAGGAGTAAATATGAGAAATTAGGCCCTTTTTTTTTCTGCCCAAAGAAAATGTCACTTATTAGGGGATGGGTAGCCAGTGAGAGTACAGATGTCTGGCCCTGGGTCTGGAGAGCATGTCGTATCTGAAGGTATCGGTAGAATTGATGCCTGGGAAGTTTAAATTCTGTATGCAGTTCCATAAAGGATTTTAATACATTCTGGTTAAATAATTGAGGTATATTATGGATTCCGGCAAGCTTCCAGGATTTTCAGATTAGATTTGACCGTGAACCATAGTTTTTTCAGAAGAATGACAGTGGGCGCCGCTTGTGGCAAATGTGGTAACCCCGCCTCCAAACCCACTAGTACAGATGTAGTGAGCTTTCCAGTCCGCAGCATGCTTTCGACCGAGTCAGAATCATCCAACAACCCAAAACCAGTTAAATATTGCAGTTGAGAAGCATAAAAATATAATTTAGGGTTAGGGACTGCAGCTCCTCCCCGGTCTTTACCATACTGCAGAGTGGAAAGACTTATTCTTGCAATTTTCTTTCTCCATATCAAGGATCTAAACAAAGTGTCAATACGTTTAAACCATCTATTGGGTATCCATTGCGGAGAGTTGTGCATAATGTACAACAGTTGGGGTCCCCAAACCATCTTGATTAAATTTTTTCAACCAATTACTGACAATGGGAGTTTACACCAAGTATTGCACGTCAGTTGGAGTCTTTTAAAAAGGGGTAATAAGTTATCTTCTAAATATTTCTTTGGGTCGGCAGACACCTGCACTCCCAAATATTTAAATGAGGAAACTACTTTAAGGGGTTCAGCACTTGCTGGTATGGTGATTGATGGCTCATCCACCGGAAGAATGACCGATTTACTCCAATTAATAGAGAATCCTGATAAGGACCCAAACTGCTGTATTACCTGCATCACATTCGTAAGGGAGGCATCTACATCCCCCAGGTAGAGCAGAGTGTCATCCGCGTAAAGGGAGATCTTATCAGAAAATGGTCCTCTGACAAAACCCACAATGGTGTGAGGATCTAACCATAGCCGCCAGTGGTTCAAGGGCTAGCGCAAATAACGGGCGAAAGTGGACACCCCTGCCTCGTACCCCTGAAGAGGGGGAACGAATCTGAAAGATCACCATTTACGTGGATCCTAGCCGTGGGGGCAGCATACAGTAGTTTTACCCATTAAATGAAGCTGTCTGCTAGGCCAAAGCTCTTCAGAACTTCCCATAGATAAGGCCATTCAACACTATCAAAGGCCTTAACGGCATCTAGTGATAGACTAGCTCTCCTACCTGGATTATCGACAGGTATCTGAAGGTTAAGAAAAAGTCGTCTAATGTTAAGGGCTGTAGATCGTGATGGGATAAACCCTGATGGGTCTCTATGGACCACCTTATGAATGACTTTGGCTAGTCTAGTGGCCAGCACCCTTGCTAGAAGTTTTACATCCGTTGTTAACAGTGTTAACAGCGATATGGGTCTGTAAGAGTCTGGGGAATGGGCCTCTTTACCAGGTTTAAGGAGAAGGACAATAATTGCTTCATTCATCAATTGGGGTAGGCTTCCTGATTTTTTAGCATCTTCAAACACCTCCCTCAAGTGCAGTAACAACGTTTCAGAGTATCGCTTGTATACCTCCGCCAGCAAGCCATCCGAGCCTGGAGACTTGCCAGGAGAGGAAAGCGCCAATGCCTCCAGCAGCTCTTCAGCCACAAGGGGAGCATTCAGTTGCTCTACGTCTTGGGCCGGAAGCCGTGGTAATTGGCATTGTTCCAGGAAAGCATCAATTTCTGCCGTAGAAGGCGTGACCTTGGAGTACACATCAGCATAGAAATCTCTAAACGTGGATAATATCTCTGTATGAGAGGAGACCAAAATCCCTGCGGAATTAGTAATAGCTCCTATATGTGACGAACCCTTTTGTGATCTCACCATCATAGCAAGCATATGGCCTGTGGTTTCCCCTTCCTCAAAGTATTTCTGTTGAAGAAAGAACCTTTTATTTTCTGCTTTTATTAATACCAACTGCTTGGCCATGTGTTGAGCCTCAAAAGTTTTCTCGGTGAGATCCGAGGGGGAGTCAACAAAAGCTGATTTAGCCCTCTTCACCTCACCCAGAACAGATTGCTCCCAAGTCTTGGTCCCGGTCTTAATGGCACTAATAGATTTAATAAATTGTCCTCTTAGGAATGCTTTTAAGGTATCCAAAAGACACCTGGGCTAGCCGTAGGTTTGTTAAACCGAATAAATGTGTTCAGATTTTCTTGGATAGGATCGGGGTTAGGAAATAGTGACAACCAGAATGTATTAAGTTTCCAGCAAATCTTGGATATGCCAGATGTGCGGATCTCTATGCACAGGGGGGAGTGATCAGATAAAGTCCTCGCCTCGTATTTTGAGGAAGTTACTAGTGGTAGCATCATGTCATTGCCAAGACCAAGATCAATTCTGGAGAGACCTTTATGTGTGGCAGAATAACACGAGTAGCATTTAACTTGTGGATGGCTCGTCCTCCAAACATCCCACAGTCCCAACTCCAAAACAACACGAGCAAAGGACGTCTGCCCACCATTTATCTTACCCTGGGGGGTTTTCATTGAGAGCTTATCGAGATCTGTATCTAAGTAATTGTTAATCACCCACAGTAAGTGCTGGAATCCCCGGGTGTTGTGACAGAAAGGTAGCCAAGGTCTTAACAACTTCCACTGAGAAGGGGGGCGGTATATATATTCCCAATAATGCAGTGTAAACCATCTATTGAGCATACCAAAAATACGTAACGCCTGTGAGGGTCAATAAGTGATACTGTATGTGTAAAGGGGACATCCTTTCTTATCACACTGACTCCCCTGGCATAGGACGAGAAGACAGAATGAAACTGGGCACCAAATAATTTGACAGAGAATGGGGACTCTTGCCCAGGTGAGATATGCGTCTCCTGAAGACATACCACAGATGAACCCATACATTTAAGCAGATGAAGTACCGCTAGGCGTTTCACCCTGTCTCCCAGACCCCTAACATTCCAACTAATAAGAACTATTTGCTTAGCTATAAAACATTAAGGCATATGTAACCAAGGCAGGTGTGTAAGGGATATAGTAAATATACTTTAGATAACCAATAGAATGTCGAGCAAGACAGAACATGGTAGGCAGTACTTGGTGCAAGAATTGAAATCTGTAAAAGATCAAGTTAAGCAACACCAGAACCAACGATTCAGTTACGTCCCAAATGACACAGAGCAAAAAAAAATAAATAAAAATAAAAAAAACTGTAATGTCCACGAAGGACTCTCATCAGGGGGGATAAGTTCACTAGCCGGCTTTGAACGGCCAATAGGCAACAGGCCTCGTGTTGCGTGCATTAACGTGAATAGAACTGACACGCTTTGTGAACATAGTCCTCCGCCATTAAAGGAGTTTGACAATCTTGTGACCAAACCGATTGTATGAAGATGATAATTGTACCATTTTTACATGAGAAATAAAACGTTGACATTCGGGGATTTCTGCGCCGTCTGTTCAAACCTTCCTGCAAGGATCTTTTCTCTCTATCCAACCATTGCATTACCATTGCAGGTTTCTCAAAAAAATGAACTTCATCTCTGGCTACAACACGTAGACGGGCTGGATAGAGCATGGAGTATTGTAGATCCAAAGAACAGAGTCTCTTTTTGACATCATTAAACTGGGCCCGCTGCTTTTGCACTTCAGCTGAAAAGTCTGGAATGATATTTTAGAGTTATCGATCACCAAAACATCCCCCAATATAATGTCTCTGTAGTGGAGCATTCTGAAGAGAAAAGCTCTGGGGGGGTTACCCGGAGGCAAAGGCCTGGAAGGAAGGTGATGTGCTCGTTCCACTGCGAACATAGGAGAAAATGACTCCTTTCCAAACTTTTACAATAGCCATTTTTCAATGAAATCAACCGGATTTCTCCCCTCCATTTTTTCAGGGATGCCAATAGCTCTTACGTTATTTCTGCGAAGTCTATTTTCTAAGTCATCGAGTTTTGCAGTGTGTTTAGCCACCATTATCTGCTGCGTATGTGCTTCTCTCTGCATGGGGGCCCATTCATCCTCTATGGTGCTAATGCGCCCTTCAATGGCAGAAGTCCGATCCCTTAGTTTCTGCATGTCTTGACGCATAAAAGACATCTCAGCTTTCATCCCTTTAACTTCGGTGGCAAGCGCAGTGATAGATTGCAGGATGTGACCGCGGAGAAGATATATCTAAGTGTGGGTTCCTGCTCAGCCGAGCCTGAGGATTAGTCCTTGCGTGAGCCCTGGGGCATGGGTAGATTACTCACTGTGTTCTAGGGCAGCAGCGAAGCATGCGGATCCTCTAAAGGCACGGTGTCGTCTGCCTCCGATTGTGAGCCACTTCGACTCTCCGCTCCATTGCCAGGTACCCCAGGTGAGTCCCACATATCATTCTGGAAGAACAGCCTCTGGACGGCCTCCCTGTGCTT